>CM039096.1:4390234-5845939 GCA_022113865.1 Chimonanthus praecox
AAAAAAGAAAAAAGAAATCAAATAAATTAATGGTAATGGAGATGGGCTATTATGATAAATGTGTGTTCATGTCTTGGTGGATGGGCTGGGTCGGGTAGTTGGATATGTAGTTGTTGGGCCTAGGCCGTTTCATTTGGTTTTTTTTTTTTATATATATAATGAAGAAATTCAAGATCTCAATGTCTCCCTCTCTCAGTTGTATACTTGTATTAGGTGACTATGGAATTTAAACTAGGATCTTTGATTCTTTAGCCAAATAATTGTCCATTGAACCAGAGGTCCAAAATTAGGTGGAGCTGAGATGCGATATCTCGGTTCCACAATATCGGTCGAGATGGCGAGATCTTAGTCATATTGGCCGAGATCTCACTTGTACGGACGATACGAAATGTAACGGCCGAGATTTGGACCCCTGCATTGAACTATTCCGTGCAGGATATCGCCTCATTGGGTTTGTTTTACTTATTCTAAATCAGTTGTATTTACTTGCTTTCTTTAATATAGTATTTAATTATATAAATATGCTTATTAGAGAGGGCATAAAGGTTGGTTCAATGAAAGAAATTTTAGATGCTTTGAACTCTTATCAAGATTAATAATAATCTTTCTATACATGTCACACAAGACTCAATTGGAGAACATCAATGGTGTGGCCCATCATATGTTAGGACTGGGTATCCATCTCAAAAAAATAACTTGTTAGGTGGAGTTACCCAAGTCTTTTATAAATTCTTAGATGTCTCTTTACACTTTCAATGTACGACTCGTCCGCAGCGCTCCTTAATATCATATTCATATGATGAGCTCAGTCATTAAGCATAGCCCTGAATGATAAAGAAATTACTCATTATGAATTAGTTTCACCTTTAATATAGAGTATAAATATCTATGTTAATAAAAAAATTAAGCTAAAATTTCAATCATAGCTATTAAATGAGTAAAAGTTAGTTGATTTACTTTTTAAATTCAGTTAATGAATGTGATCGTCATGCTCAACACCCTTCTGTACCACTCCTCGTAGATGTTTACATGAAATCTGCGGGATTGGAATACTTTCACGTGCCCCCAAAGACTAATCGGATTAATACTAATTCATTGTAAAAGGGATGATTTTGTGCTTGATCCAGGCTTGGTCTTTCCAATTTCAAAGTACGGTGGATAAGCGGTTTCTGTCTAAATTTACCAAATCCTTTGGTTTCCAAGCTGTCCATCCTCAATACACAGCTAAGAGACTCCTCAAGAGTCAAGAGGCTGAGAGATCTTTTCGGGGCCTATTCTTTCTCCCCTTCATTGATTTTCAAAGTCTCATTCTTCCTCACTCTTTCATTTTCTCAATTGAATTTTCCTTGGGCCTCTCAGGGGCCGGAAGGAACACATTTCCGGGTTTCCGTCGTTCTTTTTGACAGACCAAGAGGCACTGACTGGATTGTAAAACCTCCTCCCCTCATCACATTTGCTGCTACTTCTGCAATTCTGTTGATTTGAAGTCTTGCATTGGAATATAAAGAATTAAAAGGTATGTGTGGACTAAATAATTCAATCATCATTATCATTATCCCCGTCAAAATCGATCATCATTCATGGGTTGTATGGTCAGTTGTATATAACTCATACATAAAAGTTTGACAAGAATCTGTCATACCATTGATAAGAGCCTATTGTTATAGATTAAAGATTATGAATTCAAGTTTGAAGAAATCTTTAGAAAGCCTCGACGCCTTGCCGGAGACGATGATTTGAAATGGAAAAGAAAGAAAAATGTTATTCACATTTTGTATAACATCCGATTTCCGTTCCTCTGCATTAAAAATTAACTTATAAGAATCTAGCCAAAAGGGGGTTTGCCTTACAATTTCAATATCAATATAATTCTTATTTAATTTAGTAAATATTCTTAAAAAAAAAACATATTGGATGAGCGAAAGAGTGGCAGAAACTGCTGTGAAAAGCCCATACATGTATTGGCATTTCTTGTGGAAATGGAAGATTTGTTTACCTTGTTGAAAGGGACAAATAGTGAAGACTCGATTTTGAAAATCATCAATCTGGCATCAAATTTTATGTAATACATTGACATTCATTTTACATAATTTTTTAGGAAATTTGCATGTACTCAAATGTGATTATCCTTTGGAATAGAACTTCACTAAGCCACAAATGCCCATGTGAAAGTACCTTCGCAGAAAGAAATTGTTGTGCCATAAAAGAGAAATGAATTTCCTTCACGCATTTTTTTTTTCTTTGCAGAATTGTGAAATTCAGAATCCAAATTCACACTAATATTTTTCATCCTTTTCTCTGCAGGATGTAATGTACGACACATTATAGTAATGATGCTTGAGAAGCCTGATTTTCAGTGTAGAAGTATGGAATCTCCTCATGGGGAAGGCAATAAGCAAGAAAAAACATCCGTACTTGAAAATTCAAGTTCTTCCTCTTCTTCTTCTTCTTCATCAGAAGATCTCTTCCAACTTGACCCAAGTGAGCTTGGTAAACCAGCACCCGCCGTCGACAATATCACGCAATCCCCGCTTGAACCAAATGACGTTGCTGGAGTTACTCAATCTCCGCCAAATCAAGTCATGGGAAAATCTGATGAACAGGGTCAATACCGGATTCCTGCCTATGTGTTTACAAGGACTAAGTCGACGACTCCAATGGAATGGAGTGTAGCTTCTAACGAGTCATTGTTTAGTATCCATGTGGGGAATACAAGCTTCTCTAGAGACCATGGTGTTCTGTTAGACCGATCAGGTGATCTCTCCAACCTACCAAGCCCCACCGAAGCATTTTCAAACTCTCAAACAGTGGACAATTCTAGTAAAAAGGATTTGGAGTTTGGGGAGGGATTAGAACACTCGACTCTAACCGAAGCAGCGAATGCTGAGACCATGAAAGAAATTATGAGAGCAACCGTCGATGAGCGCAATAAAACAGAGTCCTTGGCGAATATGGGGAACCATCATTCTCTTAGCAACTTTCACCATTCTGATGGAAGCTCATCAAGCAATCGGTCCTTTGCATTCCCAATGTACGCACTTCTCTTTCTCATCTCTGCTCCCTACTCACACCCATGTCCACATGCTCCTCTCTACAGTCAACATACACTCCAGAGACACTGCAGAAGTCCAACTTCTCCTATATGGATTCATTTTCCATGAGAAAGTGGAGCCTGCAAACATTGAATTTTTCTCTTCTCCGAGAGAAGATGATGTTCTCCACCTCTGCCTGGAGCAAGAAGTTCTTCCAACAGTAGAGAGCCTCCTACTTTAAGTTCTCCTCCTACAAACACAGCCTATGTCACCAATCCTCAACTAGAGTTCCATGCTTGACTCACCTTTCTTCCATGATCATCAAACCTAAATTCAACCATTTAATATAAAATCCTAATTAACAATTTATATTGTATATTTTCCATTGTTTTTTCTAATGCAATCCACATTTGCACTCACTAGACGATATTCTGAATCATCAAAACTTAGACCACATATAGAATGCTTGACTGACAAAACTGTAAGTTCGATCGGACCATGCAATGTATACTAGCAAAGCTGGTTAATGTTTGTATTACAGACTGACAGATGGAAAAAACCGTTCGGTGAAGGTGAATTCAGAACAGGTACTGCATCAACCGCAACCGCAACAAGAAGATCCACAGGTCTTCAAAGAAACACCAAAATCAGCAGCAACAAGGTGGTTTCCATGCTTTACATGTTGCCCGTTCTGCACTTAGAAACAGAGTAAGCGCAAGGCCTGTCTTGCTTAAACTTGTAAATGAATTAGGTTCGTGCATCCCATACTGGACCAATTTTAAGCTGATTTGATGCAAGTCCATGGTCTCAATGGTCTGAGCTAGTTAAATTGATCTAGATGGGTCCAACTGTGATAAAATTAAGCAGCTTGGCCCGATCATTTAAAAAAAATTGACCCAACTCAATTAACCACGTTGGCCGAAGAACAATAAAATTAAGCAATACAATTGAGAGCTGGGACTCCTACCTGGTTAACTAGATGGGATGAGCAAGCACTATCTAGATATCAAAAAAAAATATGAGGACGGACCTGGACCGGGGTTTGAGTTCTTAGTTCATGAGAAAGACCTAAACAAGCCTCTGTTGGGCCCAACTTCTACTGATTATTGCTCTTTCCTAATGACCCAAAATGATCTTCCTTTTTCCTCTTGTAGGTTTCACAAGTTTACCATGAATTTGCAGAAGTTGGCACTTTGTACATAGCCATTGACCATCAAGCTTCACAAGCATCTCTCCTGAAAGAAAATGAATGCTACAAGTTGTTTCAGGTTGGGTGTAAAATGGATTGATTTTCATTGAGAAGAGAGACTTCATGTAGAAGTCCATTCCAATATGGGTTAGAAGATAGGGAAAAATTTGTATTTGAATATTTAGCTTTCAATATATTCTTCTATTTGCATGAAATTGTCTGCATTAGCATTCATCTAGTGAACTTTTCTTTTTCCATGTGATTCATTATGAATTTCTATTAACAAGACCCATGCTTGATTCAAGCTTGGTCTTCCAAAATTCAAAGGATATTCGCTAAAAACCCAAAAACAGTCTAAATTTACCAAATCCTTTCATTCCCAAGTTATCCTCAATACAAGATTACAAACCCAAAAAAACAAAACCATTTAAAGGGTCTAGAAGCCCAAGGCTGAGAGCTCTTTTCAGAGCATAAATCTATCTCTCCTTCATCAATCCTCCTATATCATTCCTCCTCACTCTTTCTTTTTCTCAACTGAATATCCCTTCAGTATCTGAGAAGAGCCGCAGTGAAGGTAATTCATGATATCCATTGTTTGTTTCACAGATGAAGAGGCCCCTACTGCAATTGTATTGATCCAGAGTTTCATGTTAGAGATAAGAATCAACCGATACTTTAGCGTTTTAAAAGGTAAATGTCGATCAAATATTTGAATCATCATAACCAACACCATCATTGTTATCATCAGCAATGGATCATACAATCTATCTCGGTCAAAACCGGAAGTTCTACTTTTTCACTCAATCCTGTCAAAAGTCATTTTTATTCTCCATTGCTACTACTTATTTAAATATTTAAATGTACATTGAAATCCATTGCAAATTCAGTAAACATCATTTCCAAACTGCAGACTAAGACTTTTTATCTCAAGTATACATTCATTGCATTTCCAATTACTTTCAATGAACTCTTCAACCATTATAACATTCACAGGTATTTTGAAATGGCTTTGGCGGGTTACCTTGTTCAGTTCAATCCATCCATTACATTGGTAACTTGTACCCCCTTACTATGGAAGGAAAGAATGGAGGAAATTAGAATAGCTTAGATATGTACCTCTGCAACTAGGCAGATTGGAAATTTATTTGTTTGAATGTGTAAATGAAGCCTCATGGAAATGCGAATTTATTTGGGTTTCCTTTTTGCATTATTGGCTATCGCACAATGATTTGAAATTCAAGAAGGAAGTGTATTATCAACATTTGATGTAGCTTTCAATTACTCTGCATCCCACATTAAAAATTAAATTAATTATGTAGGTATTCAGCCTTCTTATCTAAATTCAGATCTGCATGTAAGCATGCAACGATTGCTCAACATTTATGTAGCAATGAATCACTACTTAGATGTTGCTTTACACATTCCTTTTAATTTGCATTCTTTTTTTGTCCTAGGCCTAGTGGGCTCATCCGTGGGAGTTTTACGCTGGGTATCCTGCAGTTTTCCACACGTATATTAAAAAAAAAAAAAATTGCATTCTGTTTTATTTTAAATTTTGTATTTTTTGCATTTCATTTTAAGTAGTGCTCTATACTCAATTTTCTATTTTACTCTTCATTTTCTCATAACAATTTACAAGGCATAATGCAAATTGAAGTTGCAATATATTTTGATTGGTTTACATATTGTTATGTAATAATGATGCAAAATATTTTTCAATGGCAAAAAAGAAGGAACTTGAGAAACTTGAAAAGTAAGATATAAGATAACAAAAAGGGAAATGATTTGACCACGGTAAGAAGGTGCAGTTGAATGTTAAATACTTAAATAATAACATTGATGTGCCCTAAGGATAGTAAGCTCACTCGTGGGAGTTTTGCGTTGGTTATCCCACGATTTCTCACACGTAAATTCAAAAAAAAAATACTAAATTACTATAGTTAACTGTTGAAATATATGTGCACTTTACAAACATATTATCTTCACAGAAATATCTTAAATAGAAAGTTCATGCTTCAATATTAAGTTCACCATAAATAATACTATAGGATAGTCCATCATGTTTCTTAAGCTCCTTTGATGACTTTTAAATTTTAACCCTTAAACTTTTGTGATCTTGAAATTTGATTTTAATTTTTTATTTATGGTAAAATATTTTAATTTTTTCACAGTTTTAGTTTATTTTACTGAAGAGTAATATTTAATATGGCAGATGTTCAATGATTACTAAAAAACAAAATATTTGTTCGACATTTTTTTTAATCCGTCAAACTTCAAATCTGTCAAACTTTGTTCTGATACTCTGATCTGGTATCGAATCTATTTATTGTAAATTGACTTCTTTTTTTTTTTTAATATCCTTTCTTTACCTTACACCAATTGTTTTTTCTTGAATTTTTTCTTATACTTTATTTAAATTCATTGTGACATATACTTATTACTCAACAAAGCTTAAGTTCTACTAACAATTGAATATTTGTAGCCTTTAATAAAAAAAAATTATAAAAAGATTTTCTCTGCTAAAATCTATTACGACTTTCTATCAAATAAATCTTGAGACCCATCTAATTGGGTAATATACAAAAAGAGTATATGAGTAAATTGTGTATGAAGTTTCACTCCCATCTAGTTATTTTATCCCTTAATTTTAAAATTGAGGAGTTAAATTCATCAAAATTTAAAGACAAAGAGACAATGTGACTTAAGTTATCAACTGATAGTAAAACTTTTGAGTGCGTCTGTGGTTTAGTGAATCAATTAAGAAATTATTATCATCTAAGTATATGGACTTGGGCTGGGTGCGTCTGCGTTTCAATACCCAGTTCCAGTCCATCCTCTCTCTCGCTCTCTATCTCTCTCTCGCATAGGAACTCCCACTGTCGGTCTCTTGCAGGAGAAGGGGTATAAATCTCGATTGATACATTGCGTAACGACCGAGTAAGTATCGGCTAGAGAAAAAACAAATCGACTGATATGGTCGAGATCTCGGTCGTTATCTCGGCCGACATTTGCCCATATCGGATGAATATCGGCCGATATTTATATTTTTTATTTAAAAAAAAAGCCTTTTTTATTTTATTTTTAAATGATTTTTTTCAAAAAAAAAAGCCACGGAGATTTCTAAAAAAAATATATGTTTAAAGAGAGAAAAAATCTCGGCTGAATTTTCGACCCCTGCACAGGAGTCAGGCATCAAAGGATTTGGGTCGATATTAATTTTTTTTACCTAACATTTTATATATATATATATATATATATATATATATATATATATATATATATAGGTTTCGAGTTAATTTGAGTTGAGTCAGATCAATATTAAAAAAAAAAAAAATTGACCTAATCTGACTTGAATTTCATCCGAGTTTTTATGTCCTTAACCCAACCCGAATTAAAATTAAAAATTAAATAATCCAACTCATAAATTTTTCAAGTCGGATCATGCGGGTCGAATCAAAACCCGACTCAAGTTTCACACTTAAGAATTAGTCTCATGTATATTCAAAAGTATTACGTTATTGTGTACTTTTATTGATTAAATTTTTAAAAGAGTCATGTAATTAGCTCTCTACTCTGATAAATGTCTGAAAAAATTAAAATATGTTATATATTGAGAGGTGTAATGGAGAAACCATATATGACTAAAAAGGCCGAAATATATACGAGAGACGCCCATATTTGAGAATGTAGGTCCCTTTGGACAAATATGTTGCAATTTTTTGAGATAGTTCTTTTTTGTCAATTTCAATCTTTTCTACACCTCATTTACCTATGAATTATCGAGAAAACCATTTAAAACATTCATATAAGTTATTTTCACTATTAGATTTAAGATTTAACGCAGGGTCAAAGTTTATAGATAGAATATCTAGATAATCCAACACATCTCTAAATAGAGGATCCTATCTCCTTTGTTACTCCTTGGAGAGAGGGAACCATACTCCTAGGCTGTGTTAGGATAGGGGTAAAGAGGGGTAACGGAAGGTAATCTCCCATTACCTATATTTGGTAACTAAGGGGGAGGGATAACTCATATTTTCTGGGATAATCCCTGACCAAAGCTTACCCCAAGTAACCCATCCAAACGCAACCCTAGTTCCAACACCACCTAAGAAGACAAAAAAAATTATATAAAAACTTTTTAGTTCTCTTACTTATTTCTAATTTTGGAATAGCATTTACTCTTTTTCTAGTAATAGACTACTAGCATGGCATGAAAAAATTTAGACGGCGTTCGCTCTCTCTCTCTCTCAATAGAGAGTGGTCAGGAGGAGTTAAGGCGAGCATCTAGACCATCAAGCAAACAGTTAATTTAGACTGACAACTTTTAACAAGGTCTTCGAAGCCCAGTTCTATGAGCCAAATAATCTCAAACCTAAAAAGTGATGGGCCTCAAGATTCAGCACAAGTCAAGCATAATGGAGATTTCTTAAGCCAATGCGAAGAGACAAGCAGATCGAGAGCTGGTGAGCATTGCTAATCTCTCCCACTCACTCCCTACATTCTAATTGGGGAAGGCTATCCATACGACAATTTGCATTATTCACTTATTATAATGAGCACTTGGATGAATGTGGGAAGAAAGGAATGATGCTTTCCCCCTAAACTGCTTCATTTCATTACTTAGCATTAAATATTTACAGACAATAGACTCTTCATGAAATGAAGGAGGTGTACTCCTTCCCGAAAAGGACACATAACAACAAGCGCCACAGCATAACAATGAGGATAAACTTCTTACAATGAAGACAACTAAAACAATAGTCTAACCATGTAAGCTCCATTGGCATTCAAAAAATAAGAGTATAGAGGATTGAACATAAAGACAGGCACAGAAAAAAGAAAAGGAAACAATAGTCTGACCATGTAAGCTCCATTCCCACCTCATCATTTGTCTTGAATTTCAGTAGGCCACGCAGTTAGTCTCCTCATCTCCCTGCCACTTAATATGACAAAATCTGTACTCTTGACAACTAGAGTGGTTTGACTCCTCCCCTGAGGTGGTTTCATGTATCTATAAGATTAGTCTCACCTCTAGTGTGGGGTGAGGATACCTATGTTATCCAAAAAAAAATTTATCAGAGCTACAAATTACCTTTGAACAAATAAGACTAACACCTTTCAAAAGAGCCGAAAGCCCAGTAAGGCATGGAGTGGTGATAGTGCCATAGCACCAAGAGACCAAATTAACTGATCTCTAATAATGTCACAGAGGCTGGGACAGCAAAGCCAAAAATATCAAGTTGTAAACACCATTGCAAGGACTATGACAGATTTTGCAGAGACGAAGAACATGATCTTCTTTGTTGAGTCAAAAAATAGAACCCGGAACCAAGTAGATAGGATGGTAGGTTGGATGATAATGCCAACTTAATTTAATGAAATATACCTTATTATATGTAATTTCAGTTTTAACCTTTCAATATTTTGTATTTTATGCATAAAATGATCGGTTATTCATTCACAATTAAGAAAATTTAAGAACTTTGAGCCATGCTTTTCTGTCCAAGCATGACATGCTTGTTTTGACTTGCAGAGATTCATTTCCAGTTCTCAAGCATGAAGAGTTATCAGTACTTATCACTCTTTTATCATTTGGCTAACAAAAAATGGACCCCACTTTCTACTCAGAGCCAATTCCTCTTTAACGTCAGACACTGGTTTTAAAAAATCAATGAGGTTCTTGTTTGGGATTTATATTACATTTTTAGTTACTAACATTTGCCTGCCTGATATCTTAATCACTTCCTAAAATAAATATGAATGTTACAGTTATCTCACACACTAGCTAAAATCCAGTCAATAGAATTATAAACAAGTTTACATTTCAGAATAAAGTTCCAAAGAAGTCCAAGCAATAGTCACATTCCATGGTCAATAGAATTACAATCCAGCTAGAAGTTTCAGCTGAAGAACATCAAGAAAATGGTTCTAGATCAACAAAAGCAAAAGAAACATCATCACATACCATACACCCATGGCGCAAGAACATCTCTCTCTGCTTCATTGTGGGAAGCAAAGGAGATGATACAAGTATCTTCTTTAGCAATGGGGTTGTAAATACCAACCATGCCAAAACATCAGCACTGACCTTAGTGCAGTTGATCAAATTCAACTCCTTCAGGACCTTACCACTGTCACTGCCCATCAATGCCTTCAATCCTGTGTCTGTCACTCCCAAACATCCCATGAGTTCTAACCTCCACAGTCTTGGGCATCCCCATCCAATCATTGCGAGCCCTTCATCATCAATTCCTGATGAGCATGCTGCCAAAATCTCCAATTTCAAAAATTTTGTTCTGATCCCAAGATCCTGAATCTTTTCACAGTCATCCACTCTAAGTTGCATAATCTCACCACAGCACTTTCCGATTCCCTCAATCCCTTCTCCTGTGATGTTCCTACAATTGCTTACATCGAGGAAAATCAGTTCCGGACAAACAGTCCCTATTCCTTTAAGTGTTTCATCAGTTAGGTACTTATTCTCTGCCAATACCAAATATCGTATTCTGCAATTTCTCACTGAATCTGTAAAAATGTTCTCTTTACCCAGACGCGTCCTTGACATTGAGAGCATTTTGAGAGAAGGGCAATTATTGGCAAGATTGAAGAAGGTCAAAATTGTAAGACTAGTGCATACACAGAGGCTGATGGAAATTAGATGTGGGAGATGTTTAGTTAATATTGACATGGATTCATCTGTGAGAAACTTCGTTCCATCAAGTCCCAAGTGATGGAGGGATGGATAGAAGCGGACGAGTGTTGAGATGCCACTAAATGTGAAGCCTTTGCAATCGTTGAGGTTGAGCGTCTTCAGAGGAAGGTTTGCTCCTCCAATAGCAAGCAGCAACTCATCCGGAACAAGCACTTGAAAGAAATTGAGACAGTGAAGAGCTCTTGTATAAGAGCGAAAGCATTCGATCGTATGTTGAGAAAAAGAAGCAATCATGTTTTCGTCTACTGACAGCTCAGTCAGATTTGAACTGTGTCGAAGAACAAAATTGATGCCATTGGTGGTTAAAAAGCTGCAAGAGTGGGCTTTAATTCTTCCAAGCTTTTCACAATTTGACGAAAGTGCCATCAGAGACTTATCAGAAATGAAAACATTACCAGAAACATTGATTGATCGGAGCTTTCGGAGCTTCAAGGACAGCCGAGTGATCCCCAAATCTGTCACAGTACCCGAGACAAGAGCAGGGTTGGACACCGTATCCAAAAAGCCATGACCTGGCACGAGGCAGCTGATATCGAGCTCTTCCAGTGCCGGAAACCAATCACCAATGACGAAGAGATCATTGTCATCGAAGAAACCGACGTCTGCACAGATGAGAGTCTTCATGGAGGTGTTCATCTTGCATCCCAGTTGTTTAATGCTGGAAGCGGGAAAGCGATTCTGATGGGAAAGATCCATAGCTTCGAGTCGGAGATCGGAGCGGGAAATGTCGAGGATGAGGCTGTCGAGATCGCCGTGGAACGGGGATACGTGGATCCGCTTGAGGTGGCGGAATCTGTGGAAGAGACGGGAGAGGTCGCGGTGGTGGCCGGGAATGAGAATGGTGCGATCGAAGATTTTGATGGAAGATCGGAGTCGATTGGAGATGGAAAGGAATCGTTTGCAGACAAGAGAGAGGGATTCGAGGTAATGTTGTGAGGTTTTGAGAGGATCGAATATGGCTTCCCAACACTCTTCTGGTAAATCTTCCCATGTCTTTCCCATTTTTTCACTTCAATTTGAAAAAAGGAGGTATTTCTTCTTCTTCTCCTCCCTGAATTTGGGGATTTTTTTTCTGAAATTTGAGAAATGAGGATTCCGTGAAAGATTGGCTCTGGGGTCTTCAAAGGATGGAAATGAAGGAAAAAGCGTATGGGAAATTTGACTGACTTAGCCACTTAAACATAATAATAATATTAACGAAACTATTCACTTTAATTCGAACTTCCAATTTCGAATCCGTTTGCACGACGCGTGTAACGGTAAGAGGATATTCTTCTATAATCTATACAACTAAGTCAGAGAGAGACACATTAATAATAATAAGTCGTATCATTAAATTAAATTAATTATAAATTCTACATATAGGATTTTCAAGGGCGCACAGAAATTAGTGATGTATCGGTGATGATATCACTGATATCTATAAAATTGGCCAAAAAATAATTTCTAAAAAAAATAAAAAATAGATGGGAAATCGAGATTTGTTTTTTATAATTGGTTTTTTTTTTATTCCTTTTGGCTAATAAAATCGACGAAAATTTATAGTGATATTTTCATTTTTTAATAAAAAAATTAATGGTGATTTTTCATTCTTTGGTGGAAAATTAATTGTGACTTTTTATTTTTTGATGAAAAATTAATGGTGACTTTTCATTTTTTGATAAAAAATTAAGGTGGTCATTTGGACACCCTACTTTTCTTTTAAGAGACACTCCATTTTAAAATTTTGTGTGAAAGGAACATTCTTTCTCTCTGTTTTTTTTTTTTAAAAAAAAAAATCCTCTAAATAAAACTGAAGGGCAAAATAGTAATTTCGCATAAAACTTTTGAAATGAGATGTCTCTTGATCCAAAAAAAAAAAAAAAAAGCCAGGTGTCTAAATGGCTATCCAAAAATTAATGATTACTTTTTTTTATAAAGGATAGAAAATTAGTGGTGCACCATTTTCAAAATCGATGGAAATTTATGGTAACTTTTCATTTTTTGATAGAAAATTTTGTTCATTTTTTAAAAAAACATTAGAAAATTAATCATGCATTTTAAAAAGAATTAATTTTGACTTTTCATTTTTTAAAAATTCAAAAAAAATAAAAGAGGCTGATATTTATAAAAACAATTACCTAATTTTTTAAACTCATCATAATATACGAGCAATAGTTATACCATAGTTAGTAGTAAGTAATTCATTACTTACGATGATTAATAAAATAGTTCATTAATTAGTATTATCGTTAGAAGAAAGTAATTAATGTATACGTTAATTAAGGAATTAAGTAGTTTATTACTTTGTATCATAGTAAGTAGTAAGCAATAACTATATCATCGTAAATATCTCATTAATTCATCAGTCATGATGATTAATTAAGTAGTTCATTAATTAGTATCATGGTTAAGTAGTAAATAATTAATGTATACGTGTATATTAATTAATGAATTAATGTATTATTGTAAGTAGTTATGCTCATTTACGACGTAACACAATAAATTCACTTTTTTTTTTGAAACATAATAAAAAATAAAATAAGTATTCTCATTCTAATTTTTATAAAAAAAATATAATAAAAACATTTGAAATTCTCAACTTATTAGAGCATGAAAATGACCAAAAATTAATGAAAAAATTATATATTCACGAAGCCTATAAATTTTTTATTTTATTTTTGAATTATGGGCCAGGCCAATTTCTTCACTCCTGCTCACAGTGTTAAATGTTGAAAAGACAGTGGTGTTAATTTTACACTAATTAAATCTCGAGATGAGTTTAAATTAAATATAATCATTTTATGAAAAAGCTAATAATTTCAGATAGAGTTAAATTAAATTTATATTTAAAATTCAGTTACTTAATTAATGTAACCTAGACTAATGAAGATCCTAAGATATCCATCTATTAACAACGATTGAAATAAAAAATTATTCATATCTTTTGTATCGATTGACAATGGCATGGACACGTCCTTCTTTCTATGCATCTAATTTTTAATAATTGGATCTCTATATTATTTCATTCCGTTTAAATTATATTTATAAACTTTAAATAAATTTGAATATGCCTTTTACCAATCTTAATTATTATTTTAATTGTCCACCTATTTTCAATGTATACTTAATTTACTTGTCTATCATAGTTATTTATTTAATTACTATGTATCTATATAAAAAATTTAGATGAATTCTTTATCTTAATAAAGTATTTGATGAGTTTTCTATATTCCAATATGTTATTGGAACCATTTATTTATTTTAATACATCTTTTACAATTGTCTTATTTTTATAAAACAATCTCACTAAAAATTAACACAAATATCATTTTATGACATTTAAGTTAGTACTTACTAACACAACAACAAATTTGTTATTTAATAATATAAAAAAAATTAGACAACTTGTAACTATATTTTACAAAAGGATGCCATTAGTTACAATCTAAATGATAATAATGTAAAGTGTCACGTTATTATTAAAATGTGGTCGAAGTACACATGTAAGGTTTAAAGAGCATCTACATTTTAAAATGTGTCATTAGATTAAATTTAAGTCACATGAATAATTAAAATTTTATATTTTAAATTCTAACATATTTTCTATAGGAACTAGTTCTTTCAAATAACTTATTTTCATCATCTAATATAAATGTTTAATTAAAAACAAACCAATTCACGTGGGATAATTTTTCAGGCACTCCTTTAAAATAAATAAATAAATAAATACATATGAAAAGATTTTCTAAATTAAAATCTGGGTCAGTAGGGATTGACAGAGTATTTAGAAATTATTTGGGTGAAACATCCATTATATTCAATAAGTACTAAGAGTGAAGGATGGAAATTAAGTAGAAATTCTCAGCAGCATCAGAGCTCTTGTTATTTGGAAGGTTTATGGCCAAGGTAATTTGATTATTGGAGGGATTCAGCTAATACTTTTAAACGGGTTTCAGAGGGTGAAACGTCCACATTGGAGATTTGTGGTTAGTGAGGTGAGAGACTTAGCAAGTGAATAAGCCTCTCTTTTGTCAATTTCTCTTTTGAATCATTATGTCATTGGGGGTCCAAATTTGAAACCTCCCACTTCTTGAGGAGCGAGGTTAACAAGTTGAGTTAGAACTAATGGGCAAAAAAAAGTAATAGAAAGATTATATATTTATAATAAAATATGTTGTAAATAGTTATATAGAATATATAGAGGATTTTATAGATAATTTAATTTGAGTATCACAATTTTGTAAAATAAGTCGTAAAATATTAATGACTTTATAACAATTAAAATTTACTATAAGGCTCAATTTTATGATATTTTTATCCTTCTATGTGACATATTTTAATAGAGTTTTCTGACGATTAATGTAGGTCCCATAGTCTCTCTAGTTGAAACGTATATATTATACACGTGTCAAATTTTCAGCTGCACGAATATCTTCCTTCCAGAACGTATGGCAGTATCGCAGTGGCAGCAATGGCAGCCGACTCTTATCGATTCTGAGGCCATCGTCCTCGTTGCATCTGAGTTTTCTCGAGAAAATGGCGACCAATTCTCTTACTTCACACTCTCCGCGCCTCCAATCCTTTACTGCATCTCCTCCGACCCGCACTGCCACTGCTGTTTCCTCCCTCCCTCTTCATTTTTCTTCTGCTTCCTGTTTTTCTTCTTTTCCCATCTGTCATCGCAACTTCTCTCTTCGACTCCAGCTCCATACCTCAAAGCACCCGAAACCCAAGGTTAGATTTGGGCTTTGGTTGCAAAAGGAAGTCGCATAAGAATAATCTGAAACTTTCTCTCCTCTGTCTGTTTGAATTCATTTCCTCTCATTTCTTTCTACTTTATTTTATTTTCTTCATTTTTTTTTTGTCAGGAACTAGTGATGGTGAATTGCTCCGCCCCTGTGGAGCCACTGAAAGTTATGATCTCAGGGGCGCCTGCTTCAGGGAAAGGGACTCAGTCTCAGATGATCGTCCAAAAGGTGATTTGCCCAAACAATTACAATGCACAATCTGCTTACTGGGGTCTACTTCTCGTCAATGTTCAGCATTTGTACTGTCCGCCATTTGTTGTAGATATCACTGCAATCAATATTTGTTCGATTACAGTTCTTTTTCTGTGATCTCTCTCACTCACTCACACACACATTCCGAATGGTACTTCAATGAAACATACTGTTCATCTTCTCTGTCTACACGCAGACATGCTTACAAATGTTCGGTTGGGAACCCATGATCGTTCTCACTGTGAGAAGACCTCCTTTATTGCACCCTCTCTCACCCCCACGATAGTTCCGGTTGGATTGAAAGTTGATAAAATTGCTCCTTTGTCTACCACTGGTTCTTGGGGCTTTTAAACCATAAATAGAGTAACTCGATTAAGCTGATTTTTAACCTGAACTTCACTCAAGCATAGACCTTTCCAACCAATCCACCCCCTAACCGCAGCTGGTCCTCACATGGAGCTGTCACTCTGCATATGCACCCCTATGTGCGTCCCTGGGATCTTGTGGATGGGCTGTTTACTTGAATGGGGTCCCTCCCTAAAATCACCTTGATTTGGTAGTTGAATCCATGAATGTTGACTACCGAAAGTTTTGGATCATTTTTTTAATAATTTTTATCCAATTTTGGATGGGTCCAATTCAATGGCAAGATCATCTCAAAATGAGGTCAAATTGGGCATAGATCACGAGTGGATGGACTAGAGATTTAAGATAAGGAAAGGGCTGAAAATGGGGCGTGGTGGCCCCACTTGGTTTAGTGCTTATCATGAGGTCTTGGGTTCAAACCATGGAAGCCCCAATGAAGGGTCACTTCCCATGTGTCTAGATTAAGGTCCCATCGAATTACTCGGTGTGTGCGGATAGGGGGGTTTTCACACACCCAGGGGGACTAGTCGGGTGCGATGCTTGGACACCTCTCGAGTAATTCGATGGGACCTTAATCTAAACATATTCCCATGGGAAGTGACCCTTCATTGGGGCTTCCATGGTTTGAACCTAAGACCTCCTTCTAGAGATCTTGCTCCCAAATCAACTGGGATAACCCCTTGGGGTTCTCATCATGCTTATATAAGCACCTCTCGATGGTATGTCTATCTGTGCATGTTTATACACCCGGTTTATTAGAGGTTTTGCTTAATATATACATAGATAGACATGTGGATATGTATATTATATGTGCTTTTGTGAACACCAGTACATAGGAATCCTTTGTGTGCATGCATGCATACATACATACGTACATTCATTCATTATTAAATGTTTCCCACTAAGAACTACCGCTCATGTAAATAACACCTGGCCTAGCATGGCCCAATCACACCTTTTCACCCCTTTAAGAACAACTATCTCACATGAATCTGTTCCTTACCCAATTTGACACCAATCTCAATTACACTCACCGTTGATGAAACCCCATATATTTTCCCTCATTTGATAAAATCTGATCTTTGGGAACTTAGAAACATGACTTCTCTTTTCCAATTAAGGTGAGTTTTGACAAACACCCTATTCAAGCAAAAAAGCTCTTCAACCAACCCATCAACATGAGTGTTGACGGGACCCACATATGGGTGCAAATAAAGGAAGAAGCTTTTTGCATCATTTTTGCTGCAAGCCTCCATATCAACTGTTGGATAAAGCAAACGGCCAAAAATAGAAAGTTACACATACAAAGGTTGAACGTTATTTCTCTATCTCACTCTCATGTCTTTGGCTTTTTGCCAACATTTCCATCTACATATCTCTCTCTCTCTCTGTATATAAATATGTACATATTTATGTATATATGTATGTATGTAAATGCACACTTGTGTGATATATATTATATATATATATATATATATATATATATAGAGAGAGAGAGAGAGAGATGATTAGGTGCAATTGGTCACAAGGTCGTAGTTGGTGTTCTTCCCTTTTCTTTAATTTTCAATTCTTTCGTGAAAAAAATCTAACCATACAGATTAAAAGTAAACTTGATAAGATACAAGTAGACCAAATTTCAGCTCCAAACTTAATTTGTAGGCACTTGATCTTAACAATTGGAATCGTCAAGTGCCTATGATTTTTTTTCAAAGATGTATGATGATTTTGACAATTAAAATCAAGTTTCTAGGAATTGGGTTTGGGGATGAAATTTGATTCACTTATAGCTCATCAAGTCTCCTTTTAATCCGTACGGTTATATTTTCTTTATTGGTTTCTTTCTAAAAGGAAATGGACTAAGGTGCTAACCATGCGACCAGTTACACTTAATTTGGACTCTATAGACACACACATATATCACCTGTGTTTTCTAAATTGATGATTACCTTAATCTTGTAACGACCCGATCCGAAATACAAGGCTTAGGGCTTGACTCAGTAAGAAATTGTCCTCTTTGGGCCTCGCACACGGCTCGAACTCTGCACGGTTTTGCTTTTGGGCCAAGGCCCACGTGGTCCGGCCCAAAACGCGTCTTACTTGGTCAAGGGGGCTTGGCCACTTAAATCCCCCATTTTTTCCTCCTGCACTATCGATGTAGTACTGTTCCCACATCGGTGGGTAGGGGTTTCACAGATCTTGTCTTCCTCACCTGAATGCTTTGCTGCCTCTTAGTATCTGCTAACTTGAACTTGTGGATATTGCATGAGAATACTTGTAGCAGTTATTTAATTTATTCAAATTGTTGAATGTTCGGAAATCAGCCCAAGTTTTGTATGATCATGACTGTTCATTTCATGGGACTCAAGTTTGATATAGGATTCAAGAAAGGGTTTTTTCTACAAATTAGTTAGTTCTAAACATTCAACGACTATTAGATGTTTGGTATTAGATTTCAAAAAACCACCTACACATAAATGCTAAATTTTCTCCTCCACCATGTATTCATGGTTGGCCCCTCTAGATGGAATTTGAAGAAGCAGTTACAATGTGATGCACTACGAGTTTGTTAATTTCGAAACAATATGGAAGAGAAGAAATGGGGCTCTGTGACTTCACGATTTTGGTTGGGGGCAGGGGGGTGGTGAGGGAGGGAGAGAGAGATTTGCTTGTTTGAGTGTCTCCCATGGAAATGCCTTTTTCAACCGTCTGCTTTGTCCAACGGCCCATATTGGGGTTTGCAGCAAAAAACAGTGTGGACTGCTCATGGCTGACCGTTTCTCTATGCATGTACCTATTCATTACCTTATTTATAAATAAAACTCTGGTGAACTCCAAAAAAAGGGTTTATGGGACCCCTCTTTTTATGCAATACTATAAGACCCACTTATGATCAGTCCAAACCGTCAAACACACTTAACTCCTCATGAATTATCATTTTTAGATTGGACTCCCATCAAAATGATAGCAACCTTCAATTTAGATGTAAAAAATGTTGTCCCTCAAATACCATTTAGCTTTAGGACATTCAAATGATACCTCTAAACCTTCATATGGGGATGGTTTTTACCCTAGGCATTATCCACATGAATACTTCTTATTCCACTTTCTTGCTTTATTGGAATGTGTTCCAGTGGATCCTACAAAGGGGTGTGACATTCTTAATGTATACCCAGTTTTATGCGTGTGTCCATGGATGCAAACACTTACACACATATACATACATGCATACCAGTATAAATTATAATGGAAAATTTTCTCTCTCCATGTTCTTATTTTCTGTTTGTTGTGATGTGAATTTCCAATTCATGAAGTTGACTTATAGGTGAAGGTAGGCTATTTTCTTTCTTTTGGTTTTCATTTGAACACCAGCGAAGGAAGATCACCATGCTTGTCCATGAAGTTTGCTTTTTTTACCCTTTGAGGAAGTGCTTACATTGAACCCATCTTCTTTTTTCTTTTCCTTTTTCGTTTTGAAACAGGCAACAAAACTAACATCAGACATTGTCTCTGTTTTGGATTTTTGATGGGTTATTCTAGTACTTTTTTAACATTGTTTTCCAACATGACAAAATATTGTCACAAAACGTTTCTTCTTTTGAAACATGACTAAAATGTTGAAATGCTTATTACTTGAATGCTTGAAGTTTTTACATTATTGCCATTGCTGTTTAATTTTATGTGTTATTTTCTTTTAAAATACTATATTTATCTAAGTTTATTTAAATCTGTTGCTGAATCCACTAGTGCTATGTTTGGGAATTTTGGTCGAGTTTGACATCTCATATGGTTGTCAGATTTCAACTCATGTTTCTGTACCCACACAAGACAGGAATGTGTGGATCTCTGATTTGTGGATATTAGCTGCACCAAACATGTAAATTTTCATTTCTTTCTGAAAACAAATATATTTCCATAGAGAACCATCTGCATGAACATGCCTGAAAGCATTCTAATATTTCCAAGTTATTACCTATGCATACGAAACCATGAAACTTGTTAAAATTGAAGTTTTGACTTAGTAGTTTGCGTTCAGCATTCAGAAATGGACCCTTTAAAACATACCATTACATTAGTTGTTATGGAACTCTTTCAGCAACCACTGTTGCATTTAGCAAAGCCATCATTTATAACAATGCTTGATACCCAAAAAAATGATACTTTGCCTAACCAACACTTTTGGTTCTTCAGTATGGGTTGGTGCATATATCAACTGGAGACCTTTTAAGAGCTGAGGTATCATCAGGAACGGAAATCGGAAACAAAGCAAAAGAATATATGGATAATGGTCTTCTAGTTCCTGATGAAATTGTCACAGCTGTACTATTCGCTCCCATTCACCTTCTTTTAATTTTTAAATTCATTCCAGCAGCTCTCTAATATTTTTGTTTCCTCATAGATGGTGACATCACGATTATCAAGGGATGATGCAAGGAAGAGAGGGTGGCTTCTTGATGGGTACCCACGTAGTTCTTCCCAAGCAGAAAGCTTGGAAAGAATGAAGATCAGACCAGACATATACATTGTTTTAGATGTATGTTATGCATTCATGCATTTCCATAGCTATGTTAACCTTGTTAAATATATTCCAAAGTAGACACTCAATGGCGAGCCAAAGTTGTTTGGAACATCATCTTTCTACTCATTATCTTTTTGTATGTTAGAAAATTCACATGATTTGTTTACAACCATTTTACTTATCTACTGTTTTTTATTTCTTCAAATATTGATGACTGCATAATAATTTGTAAGGCATTTTTTTTTTTTCTAAACTGGTTTCCTACAATTACTTCAAAGATAAAATGAAGGATAAAATCCTCTCCTTTTCTTCTAATAAATCGATTAAAATTGCTGAAGACATTCTCCTAAAAGATCATGACCACCATTATTTTCTTAAGTGTCAAGAGAAAGGGGAGGAGCGGTATAGTCCTACGGTCAGTCGCAGAAGATCGATAGCTGGTGAATTCAAGCTATGCACTGATGAGATAAAGCATTCCCCGGAATCAGCCTTATGTGGAAAACGACCCAGCCGGGGAAAGGAATAGATAGATTCTGCATCAAGATCTGATTTGTTTCGGAGGAATGCTCTGCATCAAGATCTTAGCCTCTAGACCTTGACATTCATCTCATTCTCTTAGTCGACCGACCTCCTCTGACGAAGGTTCCGAACTATCACTGATCCTAGAGATCCGGAAGCAGCCTGAAAACCTTTTTCGTGTGAAAGACATCTCCGGAAGGCTTTCTCAGTGAGAAAGTGGGGAACCGAGCCGCCTTTCGTTCGACAGGCAAGGAGTTAGGGCCCATGTGTCGATCACATATCGCCTGTCCGGGACAAGATGGAGAGGAATCCTGAAAACTAATTTTTATATTCTGCTTCATAAAAAATAGGAACTGGTTGTTAGAACTTAAGATAAAAAAAACCCGAACTGGTTTAAAACAATTAAACCTCCTTGAGTGAGAACCCCTAGGAGAATATCTTGCACAATGCTCAAGAAAGGGATAGGCTTCATGTTGCTTGTATTATATTACCATGATGGACCTAATTGTAAAATCCCTTTTTGAACTTACAGTCATTTCTCCTTAAGGTTTAGTGTTTGGACTTGGAAAACATGGTGTGTAAACACATGAAATCTAAACAGTAGTACTTGTGGGCCGTTGTGCTTGTCATCCTCATCATCAGCCAGTAATCCCATCTATCTCGGGTCGGCTCTATGAGTTTTTTTTCTCCAATTAACCCTATCATAAACCATACCATCAGTCCCTCCACATTCTATCATGTCTTTTTTTTTTTACCTCTTCCCTCCATGTTTTCAAAGGTCACCCTCTCCTCCTAGTGCCTTGGATTGATAGCCTCTCAACTCTCTGCACCGGGGTTGTGTTTGGTCTTCTACTAATATGACGAAACCATATTAAACGAGTATCTCTCAATTTGTCTTCTATTAGGGACATTTTTAAACTATCCTTAATGCATCATTTCTAATTCTATCCTTTAGGATTAAATAACTCATTCAATGTAGTATGCACATCTCTGTTGTCGTGACTTTGTTTATTTGTTGTTTTCTCATTGTCCAACAGTTTGCTCTGTAAAGTATCACAGATCTAATAACTGTTTTATAAAATCATCCTTTTAGGCAATGGTGGACCCTTTTATCGCATAAGACTCCATTAGCTTGTCAACATTTTACTTATCTAAGCAATAAATGATGCTCTTGTTTGGGGGTAATGAGATTGATAGTACTTGTTTGGTTGGCATTTCTCACTTCATTGGCTCTTTCTTCTGTTTAACCTTCACTTTTAGTTTTTTTTATGAGTTCTGGGCATGATACAATCAATGGGAGCAGGATATTTCCCAGCAATGCTTAACTAAATTGACTAGAGATATTGTTACTAGCAGAACTGTTATCAGAATCTTACAGTTTGTGGTTTGAATCCTTTTTTTTGCTTTGAAATGGTAAATTATTATCAAAGTGATTTAAATCTTATGCTTGAATCCCTTTTTCTAATAATACTGTAAATTTTGGTGAACTTTACAATTTACAATTTGAGTTCCACCAACTCTAATGTGACTCTAAAAGGTCATGTCATGGTTTTGTATGAAATTGTAACAAACAAAATTGACTTTCTTGTCTTTGCTTTTATTATTTACTATTTTTTTCCCAAAGTTTCTTTAAGGCTTCTTAAACAAAAATAATATTTTCTCTTATAACGCTTACTAAAGAGAAATATTCCAGCTACCTTATATATTGAGTGAAGAGGTTGAGATTTAATGGTTGTTACCATTAAAGGAGAGCCCACTACCCAAATTTAGAACTTTCACGGGGAATTCATGGTTTATTCAAATAGATTTGATCAATTCTCATTTTGAAGTCTTAGTTTGTTTTGATTTTAAGTGATGTTAAGAATTAAATATTGGAAACTAGAAGTTAGAAACAACAGAAGATAATGTATCAGTCAATTGGTTGAGGCTTTTAATGATAAATAATGATATTTATAAAGTGAAAAATCAAATGATTTTATGATTTGTGATATCTGTATGCAATTTTGCCTATCTTATGTTTTTGCAATTTTATTTAATTTTTAGAACATTGCTTAGGAGTTTAATCATTGTCAACTATTTTTCCCTGTTGAAATATTTAGTCTAATTCTATCATTTCCTCTATGTTTAGGTTCCTTTCATTACAGTTCTTTCTCTGAAATTTGTTATCAACCTTATTACACTTATAGAATCGATATTTTACAGGAATATTAACTGTTACCATTCAGGTTCCCAACGAGGTTCTTATCGATAGATGTGTTGGGAGAAGGTTGGATCCAATGACTGGGAAAATTTACCATCTTAAAAATTTCCCTCCTGAGTCTGAGGAAATCAATGCAAGACTTGTAACTCGTCCTGATGACACTCCAGAAAAGGTGGTTAGCTATCAAATCTTATCCTTTGGGTATAACTAATATTATACAGCAATTTTATGATGCTGAATCCTTCTCTTGTTTGATCATTTCTTTTTCATTTAAAACAACATTATATGTGACTAGAGAGAAGCTGTTTTAGACTTGGATTGAGGTGGCAAGACATGATGTGATAAGTGTGGGGTGACGAAGAACACGATTACAGATAGGTTGAATGGAGAAGTAGAACTTGAAAAGTTGACCCTGGGTAAATAGGATAAATGCTATGATGATGATGATTTAAGTGCAATGTTATATACAAATAATTTGTGTGTTTTTCATTTATATCACATAGATGTAGCTTCTGCAGGCTTCTAAAATCTTCTTAACCTTGCACTTTTCCTAACTACTAAAGAAAGACAATTTTCAGTGCATACTCGAAGTAGGTTTTATCATTTTTATGATTCACATTTATGATTAGGATAACAAAGGAGGAGAGTGTAGATATGCTGTGTTGTGTGGTAAAGAGAACCATGTCAATTAATAGGGTGCTTCTATAAAGCAACTGTTAAACTTGCAATGTTTTTTCGGAGCTAAATGTTGGACAATGAAGAAAAGACAAGTAGATAAGGTAATGGTAGCATAAATGAGTATGTAGTGAGTCGACTAACACTAAAATATAAAAATAGAAATGATCCTGTTAGGGAGATGTTAAAAGTAGCTCCAATAGGAGAGAGGATGATAAAATACTACTTAAGATGGTTTGGGCATGTATCTAAGAGACTAGAGATAGCGCTAGTTCAATAAAAATGGTTAGAATAAGGAGAAGAGGAAGGGCCTTGAAAACTTGGGTTGAAGAGATAAATAAGGACGTGAGAGATTGTATAGGGATAGAGAATATGATTTTTGATAGGGTAAGAGTGGAAAAGTATAATTTAGAAAGCCACCTTAGATGGATGGGTAAGTGGCTAGTGGTGAATGAAAGGAGAAGGGTAGGCATCAAACTTGCTTATAGCCCACAGAAATTTTCACCCTCAAATATGATAATGATGTTCTTATTTTTATTTTCCATTTTATTCAAGTGGTGTAATAGAATTATGGGAATTGGGATCTAATTCATTTGAATATGCCATAAATGGCATAACCTACATGGGGACATTGCAAATCTTCAAGTTGGCTTTATGGCAGGGCTTCTTGAGTTCCACACAACCTCCGATAGAGTTCCTCTTTAGTGTTACTGTGGCTTTCATTTTGTAAATATTGTCCATTGTTTGTTTATTTTTCAGAATATCATGAGCGCAGCTTAAAAACTCGAAAACTCAACTAAATACGATTTTTCATCAGGTCATCTCAACTTGAAGACATTGGCAAGTTCTCATCGAGTAAAAAAGTCAAGACTAGGTCAAAACTAATTAAATAATAATATTTTATATATTTTCCAACCTGAATGGGTAGCTTAGTTGGGTTGAGCTTCTACAAATAGACTAGATAGAGGTCTTGGGTTCGAATTTTCTAGGAGTAACTCAATACACAAGGCTTGCAAGTGGCTTTGTTTATTTGTGGAATTAGTCTCACCTCCATGTGAGGTGGGGAAGATATATTCTTACATACACGGTAAAATTGACAAAAATATAATAAATGTAAAACTAAAAGAATAAATGAAAAGGCAAAAGTAATCTTAAAAATCAAATACTAAACATATGATTTAGAAGAAAAAGAATAAAAGCAAGAAGAAAAGAAAAATGAAGAAAAAAGAAGTTGAAAACTAAAAAAAAGATAAAAAATATAAAAGTAGGAAAAAATGATGATGAAAAAGAAGAATGGTGATGACAGAAAAAAGCTTGTAGAAGGAAGGAACCCTTTATAAACCAGAAAATGAAGTATAAAAATAAGAAAAAAGAAACAAGGGAGAATAGCCCAGGCTGCATTTCAAATCTCTTCTCAATCCGTAATTCTCTTTCTTTTGCACTCTCATATGTTAGGGTTATCTTTGGTTAAGATTTTATATGGAACTTTTTTCCAACCTTTTTTTTGAGTGATAACAATAAGATTTTTTTCCAACTTTGCCCTTAAAATCCTCCCAGAGGATGTTAGTGTCCCACAACTTCCTTCACCATTCAAATGCATCGTTTTGCATTCCGACTCAAATTAACTAGCTTGGCCTAGTTACTTGACGAGTCGGCCGAGTCAACAAAAAACTCGAAGGCCAATTGAGTTTTTCTTGAGTCTCCCCCCTTTTTTTTATCGAGTTTAGTTAACTGAATCAAGGTCGAGTGTTTATTCTACGATTATCATTTGTGAGGAATTTTCTAGGAGTGGATGATTAAGAGAGGAACTCATTTCCGTCATCCTAAATTCAAAAACTAGAACGAAGATTGGAACTTCTAATTTTCAACTAATTAGCCTTTTCAAAAGCTTATGCAAACTCTTTTTGGCTAATGGAGAACATTTTTCTAAAGAAAACAAATCTTAGATGTCATCCTTGTAGTGACCTAGTCAATAGACTAGCAAGAATGGTCAAAGAAGGCTTGTGCTGTGTCCAAAATCAATTGAGAAAAGTATACAATCTCATCCAATGGCCTTTTTGTTGTTTAATTTGTAGAGGTTGGTTTTGGTTCAAATGGAAGGCATGGCTAGAAGAGTGTATTTCGCAAGTCCAATTCTCAATTCTGTGAATGTCTTGCCAATGCCTCTTTTTGAAGAGAGGTGACCTATTTACAACCATTTATTGCTAGTTAACTAATTTTTAGGTGGTGCCACTTTGTACAACTTTTCTCTCTCTTGTACCCATCATCATCAACGCCATCATAGCATGTGAAAGAGGAGGATATCACCCTTGAAACAATTTCAGAAAGACTCCAATATCCACTAGACAAGGCTGTAGATGACTATTTGTTTATGAAAACGCCAAACACTGCTCTTGCTAACACCAAATCTTTCAAACGAGGCCAAGTAGTATCTATAAAAAAATTCTGATCAACATGCCACCAAATATGTTGAAATCTTAAAAATGGCACCAAATCTATATCATGTAACTCATATATCATACCTTAGATAAGTTCTAATGTGAAAGCCATGACAGAAAAATGACAAGATCAATTCAAATTTGTGATGGATTAGTGATTTGTCACTGTTCATAGAGACAAGGGGCTGGACATCCAAAAAATCTTAGTTGAAACCTGATTTTGCAGTTCAACTCTGACCCTTCTTTTTTGGATTTACGTGTGGAAAACTCAGACACAGTCCTACTAAAACCCCCCACAGGTGAGCCCACTCCCCCTAGGTCACACCAAGGTTAGGTTAGGTCAGGGGGCTCGAACCCGCAACCTCCCGCTTTCTTTCTCCCCATTGGTTAGAGTATAGACACCACTATTAGCTTAAAAAACTACAAGGTAGTCAAAGATGTAGGAATATCTGACATTTTTAGCAAAAAGGAGGGGAAGGAAGGGGGAGGGGGGGGGTGGTGTGACTAAAATTCCTCAAATATTCTTCTTCACTTAATCATGGCTTAGTTTGCAAGTCTACTTGTGAATGAGAAATGATGTTCTCATTCCCAAAATAAAATATTGTGATAGATATATTTATTATCCATTGAAGAATAATCATGGTTTCATGATCTGTTCCTCGTTCCAAACTGTAACATCTAACTTATGTTTCCTTTTGTGTTGTTAGGTTAAGTCACGTCTATTAACTTATAAGCAAAACACTGAAGCTGTCTCATCGACGTACTTGGATGTGATGAATAAGGTGTTTCTGTAGCTAATCATGTTTGTATAATTTCTATTTAGTCATTGATCACTTAAGTTTTTAAATGGCTGTCAATTAATCAATGCTTATGTCATAGATTGATGGAAATCGTCCAAAGGAAGTTGTATTTGGTGAAATAGATTCGTTGTTGCTACAAGCCCAAAATGCTAAAGAAAAAAGAAAAACAAACACTTTCCATGGTATGTATCCTAAGGTTTTTACCTTTCGAGCCCATGTTCTCGGATCATATTTTTGAAATTTCCCTTGTTCTAATACTAAATGGAAATTGATATTTTGATATCTTGAGAAATGGTGTAGAGATCTACATTTTTTTTTTCTATCCTTTTCTTTTGGGAAGGTAAGTGCTAACTTGAATACGTGACCTGCCTTTTCTTATTTGATATGCTTTTATTTGGTCTTTTTGTCAAGCATCTATGGCATATTGTTTTCATAACAGCATGTTGAAAACATTTCCTGAAAATGGATCTTTGGAAGAGTGGTATAGAACTTTGAATTGTGCTAACATTAAGCATTAAACGTATGTGCCATATTTTGAAACCTACATGAAACCGAAATAATGTATTTAGCCTATTTCTTTCTAATTAATGTATTTCTGATTTTGCATCCAGTTCTTTGGTTGACAAATATACGTCAGAATTTGATCATGTAAGACACTGCAGAAGACAATTAAAAATCTCTAAAATATACAATGAATCTCCCAGAAACATTTACAATTCTCCTTAAATGTTCTTTTGCACTTACCCATGAAATTGCATATGAGGAATCCCTTCAATGGCAAATGTGAAGAGGATATATAAATATTATTGAGTCTATGAGAATGGCTATGGCCAATGTTACGTTATGCACTCTTTGACCTCGTGAGAATAGCCATGGCATCTGCTCCATTTTCATCTCACTAGTCTTGAAAAAGAGATGTAAAGCTTTTGATTAGGGCTGCAAGCCTGCAACTTCAGTGGGCTGGGTGGGCTCATATATGCCTGAGCCTGACAAGTTATTATAGGAGCCAAACCCAAGCCTTGGTTAACCATATTTGATCAAGCCCTAGCCCACGTAAAATTTGTATGCATAAATCTGGGCCCCAAATTTAAATACAAATTACATCTTGGGATTATTAGCGGTTGGGCTAATCTTGGGCTAAATTTAGGTTTCAATTCAACTATATTACCATTTTTTTTTGGACTAAATTATAAAATATTATGAATATGCATTGAATGATTGTTTTATTCATACATAAGAGAAAATACATATATATCAAAGTTGGATTTTGAGTTTCTAAATTTGGAGTCAAAGTTGGGCTTCTGGTTTGGGTTGTGCTTTCAATGTATTGGGCCTAGCCTCACTTTATTTTAATTTTGGGCCTCTGATATGGTCCTGAAAAGATGATGTTTAACCAGATTTTCTCAGGTTTTACATGAGGGTGGGTTTGGCCTAGCCTGGGTTGTACTCCTACTTTTGGTTATTAAACAACATATAATTTTTTTGATGTTTCCAGGACAATTGAAACAAGAGACAGATATGCTTTTAAATGTGGCATCAACAACCCAGGTACCATGGTATTTTCCATTTATATTTTCTGCAAGGATTAAGTAACATTCACAATCTAGTAAGATTTAGTGAATAGAAGATAATAAACCATGGTTATAGTGCCTAGCAGTTTGTTTCTTATTATAAAGCCCTTTTTTCTGCCAGGATAATTGGAGGGGTATTCCTACACGTTTGAATAACATACCTCATTCTAGAGAAATAAGGGAGTACTTCTATGACGATGTGTTGCAAGCCACTCAAAGAGCTATAGAGGATAAAAGAACACGATTGAAGGTCCACTGTTGTTCTTATCTTTTTTGTAATCTGATACAGTTGATTCTAGATGGGAATTGGCATTTGATATACAGTCACTAAGAAAATCATTTTTCCTTTACGCAAGTTGCCACATTCTTTTTAATGAAATAATGTATTTATGCTTCTTTGAATGTTTGGACATAATTCAAATAACAAGAAGTACTTCTACAATGCAAGAAAAGATAAAATTTTATTAGCTAGTTCATGCATGTTGGTGATGCAAGCAAGGATCAAGCATGTATGTATGTATATTATATTTTATAGCCTAGTGTCTAGTTAGTTATATGCAAATTGACATTTTTTTTTTGGATTATCTTGAGGTATCCCCTTTCCATGGATACACTGGCGGTGTGTTGGTCAATGAAGTTAAATTTAAGTTGCAATCAACCAGAAGTAAAATTCACAAGGAATTCACATAGGTTATTCATCTAACAGTTGTTAAATGATAATCTTTAACTCTCTTTTCTTTGGAAAACACAATCAACCATCTTTTTACCTTTGAGAAATTCTTCAAGCATATGTACTTCAGTCATTGGAGACAGGTCTGAAAAATGTGTAAGGTGCCGGGTCTAAACCATTAAATTGTATGCAATAGGAAGGGAGATAAAGGAAATGGAAGTGGTGATGACGATAGTATTAGAAGACCAAAAGCAGCCCCAATACGTAAAGTGAAGATTCTACAAGTTGCAGGTACAAAGAGAAGGGGCAGACCACTGCAAACTTGAAGGGAAGGGATAAAGAAAGACGAAATAGATAATAGAGTGGTTGACTTTATGGTTTATGATAAGGTAAATTGGAGAATTACAAATCGAAAAGCTGACCTCAGATAGATAGGATTTGATTTTGATGATGATGATGATTAAAGAAATGCAGGAGTTGATGTCTTGTGGTGAATCATTTCTTAGATATATGGTTGTTTGATCATTTAATCACGGAGACCTTACTCTCTATTTGTACATTATGTATATTCTTTAAAAATAAACTTTCTTGGTACTGATTTAAAATGAAAATATTCTAAATTTTTTATCTTCTCTACTAATAAATACTTTATCAGCATCATTCTGTCTTGAAATACACTTACTACAGATTTATGATCAGTTTTCGTTTTAGGATGCGAATGGTCATGTCTTATTTACTACCATCCAATATGAATTGGTGTATGCACATGTGCAGACACAAATGAATAGATTTTCTATGCAGTTTATATATTTTTTTTCTTTTCAGTGTACAGATTCTTAGTCTAGCTTTGTATGTGTGTATTTTATGTATGTATATAATGTATATATGCATGAGGGGGGTCTAACAAATGCCCAGGCTTAAATACCCAAGTGTTCTGACTTGTGATGTCGAGGGTGAGACACAACCTATGATTAAGAAAATTGGATTGTTGGATGGTTGATCATGATGATTATCAAACTATCCAAAATAGGGCTGATTGAGCCATCCTAGCCATTAACTTTGTAAGGTCAAAATAAAATCATTAGATAAATATTTTTACTTGTGCCGCCTATGACACTCAATCCAATAGTGGAGATGCATCAAATGGACATCAATCAAGGTTGTATCTAAAGATAAAAGCAAAAGAATATTTTGAACATTTTAGATTTAATCATATGATGGGCCCCAAATGGGATTGAATGCTACGCTGGACCTCTTACCTTAAAAGCATTTTGTAGATCTATCATATATGAGCAGTTCAGTTTTTGGATCCTTTAGTTTTAGTAGCTGCACACCCTATGAGACCTTATCACTGTGAAAATTCCACTAGAGCCCACCTATAATCATCAGAATAAATGGGTTAGAAACGTCTATATTTGGATATGATGCTTATAAAAATCAGCTTGAGTAAATGATTCTAGCCATGATTTTAATGGATCAAAAAATCAATTGTGGATAGGAGTGCAATTTTATCACATCAAACCCAATGGTGGATGTAACTTAGTTATTGGATCCAATTGGCTAGAGATCCAATTCATGGGTTGGTTATGGGTGTAGGATACTAGGATGGGAAGTAGGGCTGCAACTCGGGTCGGACGGGCGGGTTCCTTAAAACCCAACGCGACCCGAATTCTCAACCCGAATCTCACAACCCGATTCGATCCAAATTCTAAATCGAATCAACCCGAATTCTGATCCGACCCGCATTTTGAACCCATTTTAGACTAATCTTATCTGAGCATGGTCGGGTCGGGTTAACTTATAAAATCCTCAACCCGACCCGAATTTCATGCGGGTTTTTATCTTCTCAGCCCGACTCGACCCACTGACCCGAAATTCTCGACCCGACCCGTATGATTTCTCTGGTCGGATCTCGGGTCATGCGGGTCGAGCCAAAACCCGACCCGAGTTGCAGCCCTAATGGGAAGGATGCAGTTAGGGTCTAGTGTAGACTCCACATAAAGGGTTCTTGGTGTGGAGAACCCATATGAGGTTCCCTGTATGAGAATGTTCAGCTGAGAACTCTTTGAGGGTACTCATGGTCAAAACTCCTTAGGTGGGTCCATCAATAGCCCCATTTGCACTCCTTTCCCACCCCCCACACCCATTACCCACCTATGAATTGGATCTATACTCAATTGAGTCCCATACTTGTGTTACTCCTGCCATTGGATTGAAATATGATAAAATTGCACACCTATCTACCATTGGTTTTTAAGGCCTCTAGAACCATATCCAAGTCTCAAGCAATTTTTTTTTTGTAAGCACCATATGGACTATTCTAGTATTTTTCTTTAAACTTATTTGAAGAAATGCATGTCAGTTAATGGTTATATGCATGCTGCTGGTAATGCTCTGGTTATGTTGATAAAATCTTATTTATTTATTTATTTTGTTAATCATCATTTCAACTTGGCAGGTGGAGATCAATATTCCTGAACTGAACCCAGAAATGGTAAGAGATGATTTCTTTGATTCTAAAGAAACTAGTTGGGTTTAATAATGTTTTATAATGCACAGGATGTTTATCGGATAGGTACTCTAATGGAACTTGTTCGAGTTCTTGCTCTTTCGTTTGCTGATGATGGGAAACATGTCAAGGTATGTCAGTCTTCTGAATAAACTCTACAATTTAATTCAGTGGAAAAAAATTGGCCTTTATCCGATTAGTTGCACTTTTCACTGATTAGGTCAGCGTTCAAGGGTCCATGGGAGAAGGGGCACTTGCTGGGATGCCATTACAGCTTGCTGGCAGTCAAAGGATTTTGGAGTTTATGGACTGGGGAGAATATGGTGCTATGGGAAATTTCATCAACATTGGTTCCATTGGTACAGAACTAACTAGCCCTTTCTCTCTTATAACTAGTTGGCTGTGCCATACTTCAAAAGAAATATCTTTTTGTAGATCATTTTGGTGAGCTCTTTGTACAAGTTTGTATTTGAACTGTGCAGATGTTAAAGTGGTTTTTTGAAGAAGAACAAGAACTTAGTTTATGTGGTGCATAATGCAGATTAGTCTTATATTAATTTGACATTGTGTTTAATCTCTTTATGCAAATAACTATAGTTTTAGTCTTTCTGCTATGTGTGCTTCTACTTTGAGGATATTTCACTCAAATATTCTTTAAATCAAAGTAAATTTGAGCTTGTCTATCATATGCAGCCTTGTAACAATCTCACCCTTGATTATCAACCCCCTCCCTCTCTCGACATTTTTTTTTGAAATGGTGAATATATTAATAAAAAGAGAAGCAACAGAGGTGCATATACAAAGAAGCAAACAAAAAGACCCTATAAACCTGGCACCCCAATACACCCTCACAACCCCCCAAAACAGGAAAAACAAAAAAAGACTACTATAAAAGATCGATACATTCTTTCCACTTATGTAAGACGCACTGTGTCTTTCCTTTTACAAGTGAAAGCTGCTTATATTTTTCTCCCGCCTCCATGTGTGCGTGTTTTGTTTTTGTGTTTGTGTATGGATATATCAAGTCCAGAGCAATTGTCGGGGTCCAGTTGCTTCACATAATGAGTCTTCTTTTCCAAGTTGTAGCTTTCATCATGGTTGGAGATTATATCCGTTGAAATGCATGTACAACTTGCTCAAAACTTTTCTTAATGCTATCTGACCTGGGATCTCATAATGCCTTTTTCAATTATAGGTGCCAAAGGCGTTGATAAACAAGATGACATATTTATTCTAGTGGCTCCCCAAAATGCTGTTGGGAACTGCATAATTGATGTGAGAAACTCATAGAACACTATTTCTCCGGCCTATAGTGTATTCATCTAATCAAATGTCTACAAAGTTTTACTGCCCTTTTTATCAGTTTTTTTTTTCGACTTGTAGGATCTAAAAGCCATGACAGATGCAGCTGGGAACCGTCCTGTCATTCTTGTCAATCCTCGTCTGAAGGTTGTATGACTGCAGTTAAATCACTTGCACTAATTTTTTTAACCATTATCAATTAAACCACAGATTGAGCAGTGAAAATTTAGAGTTCTATACATGTGGAATTTGATTTTGCTTCTTTTCAGAATATAATACTTGGCTATTAAGACTGTCTTAATAGTAGTCAAGCATAGTAGTCAAGGTGCAAGGCACACTCAAGGCACCAAGGTATCTTGGAGCCTAAGTCGCAAGGCACATTCTAGGCGAGCCTAATTTTGTTGGGCACACTTATTAAATGGTTTAAATTTGTGTATATTCATTATTTTATATCTTTATCATTTCACAGTTTAAGCATACTTATTATTCACATCTAAAACACCAAAATACATTGGCAATGGAACTTCCAAGCATGTTAATCAAATATTTATTGTATATAGACAAGTATATAATATGCTAATCAAATGTTCTCGTCAAGTATACTAGCTAAGAGTTCATGTTAACTAGGACATCTAATTATTATTACAGAAATAACAAGAAAGAAGGATTATTATAAAAATTATGTGAAAAAGGCTTAATTAAAATGAGCGCACCTTAGAGCTGGGTGAGATGCAAAATCGCCTAGGCACATCTCAAATGCACCTTTGACTACAATGCCTGCAAGGAAAGGGAAAAAAAATCCTGTAGTGAGTGAAGGACTAACTCATTTATGTCCCTGGGCATGTTGAATTTCACCTGGCATCCTTTTAGAGTATAATGCTTGATTTTTTTTTTAATAATAAATAATGCTTATTCTTAAAATAGGGATCCTATGGAAACAGTACTTGCTGTGTTTTATGTTGGTCTTTTAATCTATATCTTCTGCAGGGAAAGAAAAATAGAAACCTGTAATAAGTAAAGGACTATATTGTATCCCATTGAGCTTGTCGAATTTGATTTGTCATCTTTTAGAATATAATTCTTGCTTCTTAAGACTGGGATCATAGGTAAAGTAATAGCTGTGTGGTTGTCATTCTTTAATTCTATCATCTTCAGCAAGGAAAGAAAGGAAAAAAGGTCCTCTAGTGGGTTGCTAAATTCAATTTTGTCCTTTGCTATAAACTGAGCTTATCAAACTGATTTGCTATTAATTGCAATTTGATTCTCCATTTGCTGAATGCCACCAGGATATATTAATTTATATCCTCCAAAGCTGTGCATTATAATTCCACTTGATAGTGTTGCAAGTTAACTCTCCTTTACATATAAAATGTTGTCAAGATGATCACCGACAACTAAGAGATCCATTTGTGGAAAACGGGTACTGTTTGATGGGGGCCTCATTACTTCATTTAAGATAACGAAGAATCATCTGCTCTTTTATCAGGGACATTAGGATGAGTCTTTGATTATTTTTGTATTTCTTCTACTCATTTTATCTAGGATTTTCTTTCTTTTCAGGATTTACCTGCTTCAAGTGGCATAATGCAAGTAAGAATTATCTTTTGTGTGGCATGCATCACTCTTTGGTGGATATTAGACTTTAATATGAGCACTACCCCGTAGTTTCTAATAATGTCATTTATCTTGAAGACAATGGGAAGAGATAAGAGATTGGAATATGCTGCATCTTTCCAGAGTTGCTACTTCTTTCGGCTTCTTTACTATGCAGGGACACAGTATCCAATCATGGGTGCTCTAAGGTAAGATTCTTAGTATCAGTAAGTTGTTTTACTATTTTTGGGTATTTTGATTTGCCAGCATGTTAGCACAGTTGTTCAACCAAGGAATGAGCTATGATGACATAATCATGCATTTACATAGCCATCCTCGTTCAAGGTTTTATACACTGAAATGTATTAGTATCATATGCTGTTCAATATTGAGGCTTTATTTCAATAAACTTCAGTTGAAATTGTGTCCATCTAAGAGCTCTGAGTGTATCCCCCTCCCACACGCAAGAGAGAGAAGAGTTAGTAGTTGAATGACAAATCAATTTATTTCTAGTTTTCGAAGTGCCAAAGGCTACCCAATGACACTATAATGTAATATAGGTTGTACATGAATACAACTGCTGAATGTGCATTCCCAGTTTTACAGAAGGAATTTCAGAAAACTTTACCGGTACAAATATCCTTATAACCCATTTTGCAATAACGTTAGAATATTATGACGATTCAAAAAAAGTTTGCAGAGTTTTTATAACTGCATGATATATGAAGTATAATTCACAACTTCTTCTATGTGTTTTACTATTTATAATGCTATTTCTTACCCAATGTGGTTCAAAACATCAATGTATGTCAGCATGTTAGCCCCTATCACTGGTGAAATTTGACCCCCTCCCCCTCCTCCATCCATCCCCATTTTTTTCGAATTGCAATATTTTTTAGATCCTATATTTGAGGTTTGGTAAAAGGGGGGATTCTTGTGCTATATTTGCGAGATAGGTAGTCTCATGCTAGAGACACATCGCAAAAAAAGAAGAAGAAAGAAGACATGGGTTACACATCCAGAGAAAGGACATGTGGCTTTCTTCCAGGTTCTGGGGGATAACAGTTGTTCTCTTTTAGGGTTATTTTAAGAGATGCCTTGTATGTGATATTATAGTTACCTAGTTCATAGTTCAATTCACAGTTGAATTCGTAGTTCACAATTTGATATGTATTATGAGTCACTCAATTCATTGGAGGAGGTTCATTTAGTTCATTTTTCAGTTTGTCAATATCATGGTTCCATTTTTGCTAGAAGTAATTTAATTAATACAATTTTATTTGTTTTGAAGGAGTTAGGAAAAATGTAGCCAAGCTAGTAGAGTTCTGTGTGATAAAAGGATCCCACATTGTTTAAAAGGACAATTCTGTGAAATGGTTGTCAAACTTGCAATGATCTATAAATTTAAGTGTTAGGCAATGAAGGGAGGACAAATTGGCAAAGTTAAGGTAATGGAGATGCGAATGCTACATTGGATGAGTGTATTAGCTTTAAAAGATTGAGTTGAAAATGACTCAATAAGGAGGAATTTAAAATAAGCACCGATTGATGGCAAATTGAGGGAAACCCATTTTAGGTTGTTTGGCAATGTAAGTAGAAGACTAGAGATGACTCCCGCGTGTAAAGTTGAGAGGTTAGAAATAGCATACACTAGGAGATGAGGTAAACCACTAAAAGCATGGAAGAAATGGATAAAAAATGACATGATAAATAGTGGAGCAACACATTACAATTTTTGACAGGGTCAATTAGAGAAGTACTCGAAAAGACAATCCCGATTAGATGGGATTTTAGCATTTGATGATGATGGCAATAATGATAATGGTTGGCCTAAGTCAATCCTCTTATTGATAAATGAGAAATGATAAGTTGTAAATAACCATAATAAGATTAGGTCCTATATATCCACCATCTATTGGTGGAAATTTGAAGTTAAAAAATATTGCCTTTTCAATGGATTGTGGATATGCAGGGCCTGACCTACTATGGTCAAGACTCATGCACTTGATCATTTCTCTTGATAAATTAATATTATGCTTACGACTAATTTTTAACAAACCTTAAATGACTTTATTCAACCCTATATATTGATTTGATGGTGAATAAAATTATTCGTTATCTTGTCATATGACATTTGTTGGTAAATTCTCTAGAGATAAACTCCTTTTTAAATGAAGACTTTTTCTTTGGACTTCAGCAAAAGAAAGACAGACATTTTAGAAACCATAAAAATGTTAACATATTAAATTTAAATAAAATTGGAATTAGAATGTTTTAAATGAAACTAATTACTTATGCCATCGAATTCGTGACCTACTTTGAATTGGCATTGACCTATTTGAAGAATCGAATTGCAAATTATTAAAATATACTAATTTATAGTTCAGTACCTGTTAAAACAAATTAGGTAACCAAGTGTGAGATTGAGAGAGGATTTGCCTTCGGGCTTATGCTTGTCACATTGTTATTTTCTCATTCTTTTTCTTTAGATCAATATAGTCACCTTCCTTTTCCTCGTGGGACAGCCATCATTTTTGAGCCACATAAGTTTTACATGTCCTTGTGTGATATATTTATGGATTTTTTAATATTTTTTATTCTGTGTTTGGATTTCTCTCTCAGCTTCACAAAGATTGGATGTTAATTTTATTGTTGGAGTGACCCTAATATAGGTGGCAAATTCTTGTTGTGACTACTGTAGAAGTTGTTTATGCTGTATTATTGAAACTATACCTGTCGTGGCTTCCGTATACCCAAACAAACCATTTTTTTGGATAACAAGGGTATCCCTGAGGTATGACCCAACAAGACTAATCCCCTAAAGCCCACACCGCCATTGCCCACACAGCCGGCCCAGATAAGTCGCTAAGATATCTTTGTGTTGTTTTGTATTGTCATTTATTAATATATGTAGGATACCTTTTTATTTCAGGATGTCTCATCCATACCGTTACGAACTCTACAAGAGGGTTGATGAACCCTCAGGAAAAGAGAAGTATGCCATTCTGGCTACCTTCCCAGAAAAGCCAACAGGTGCCCAGATCAATGATGCGTTCGAAGGGAAACCAAGGTACGATCTGTTAGATGATCAGGTGTGGGGATTTTTTCTTATGATTCTATCAAATTTTTACTCTGGCTCTTATCTTTCCAATGCTTAATCCATGTTTCATTTTTAACTGGTAAAATTTCCATGATACCTGCAGAAACCAAGCAAAAGCAACTTCTGGGATATGGTATGGAACTCATTGTCTGAACATAAGTGATTGTAAGCGTGTGTTCATTTGTTAATCAACATGTTTCTGTTGTAGGGGTTTCTTGAGTGGAATATTTTGAGAGCTTTCGCGTGCCATTCTACATTCCAAGGCAGACAGAGAGAGATATCCTTACGTCTGCAGCATAGCTATTAACTTATTTGATTTGATCTTAATGATTAATGGTCTTTTGTACAATGGTTTTCCGATTCTGGTTTTGCAGATGGGAGTGAATATAATGTAACCTGTAAATATTGCCATCTAAGATGCAGGGGTAGAAATATCGCCCGAGATATCCTGTATCTGCCGACATATCTAGGATTTTGGACGCCCGATATATCTCGGCCGATACAAGATATATCGTTCGTACAGGCAAGATCCTGGCCGATACGGCCGAGATTTGACAAAAAAGAAAGAGAGAAATATCGGCCGACATTAGCCGATATTCGTGGAACCAAGATCTCGGCCGAGATGCAGAGATCTCGGGCCCAACGTTTTTTAACCCCTGCTAAGATGTAAGAGAAAATACCTTTTTTTGCTGATGTTTCTCTTACCGCCGAATAGGACATTTGATTTTGTACATCATTTAACCCGAATGAATCACTTGGATATACAAACAAATCACATTGGAGAACTTCTCCACATGTACTCACTCAAGTTTAACAATCTCAAATTTTCATAGTTCAATGGCTCAACAACAAAGGGAATCATCCTATCTTTATGTTAAGAATAATTTTCCTCTCATTTTTGTTTAGTTTTCAATTTTTTATAGAAATTTAGCTCGAGTCCGGTTGGGTCACTATTGGTTCAATAAAATAAAATTTGAATTGGATCAGATTAGGTCATTAATAAAAAAAAATTGGATTGGATTTAATGAGAAATATACAATAACTATTACTCCCTCTGTTTCAATTTAGTTGTCTCGTATGTATTTTTAAATTGTTTCAAAATAGTTATCTCATATGCATTTTGGAAGAGTTAAAAGTGTGTGTAAGAGAAGTTCATAAGCCTTTTGAGAGTCTTTTCTTAAAAATTTAAATTTTTAAAATGAGACAGAGGAGTATTATCTAAAGACAATATGACTTGAACTGATTCATTCGTCCCACTCCATTGGCACCTTACCTTATCTACTCTTACTAAACTTGACTCGTGTATTAAATGGATAATCAATTTGAACAACCATAAAAAAAAAAAAAAATTGATCTGACTTGTATTAAATTGGGTCAAGTCGAACTCAAAATTTTCATGTTTTGACTAAGCAGGCTTAGCTTAATTTACAATCCATGTTAATTCAAACTACAACTTATTTATTAAATGGATGATTCAACTTGACTTCCACATTATCTAAATTATGTATTAAATAGGTTTAACCAATTTAAAATAACTTATTTATTAAATGAGTGAATTCAACCTGAGTGTTTTAAATCAGGCAATACAAGTTATTGATAAAATACTTTATTTATTAAATGGGTTGATTTCACTCAAGAGTATGGTGAAACTTAAAGGGTTGTATAGAATTTATTTATTGAACAGTATAATCTATTATCTTGACTTATTTATTAATTAATTTAACTACATTAGACTTGATTCATTTATCAATCAAGTTTTTCTTATTTAAAATAGTGATAAAATAACTTTTAAACTAGAAAGTAAATTCTTAAAAACTTATATTTCAGAGAAAATTTTCTATTACATTTATTTTTCCATTGAAATTTATTCTCTTAAAAAGCAAAAAGAAGTTGGCCTTTCTTTATTCTCAAGTCTAATCTGAAGTTTCTACATACGCGAAGAACAATTGAAGTCGGACCCACATTTGTACGACACAATGCCTTCCTTCCTCGTGTCCAATACTCCACTGTCCCGTTTTCTTCGTTTGCAAGGAACCGCTGAACCGTTGGCACAGCTTTTTGACGAGTTCTTGTACCTCAATTTGTGTGATAATTCCCATAAATCTTATTAAAGCGTATTTCAAAGTATTAGATTCTAAAATATTTAAAAAACAAAAAATGATTTATCTAATTGAAATAACATTTTATAAATTTAATCTTTAATTTATTGATTTTTAATAAAATGAATTCTAATATATTCAGAGACTTGATCAGACGCAGAGAACATTAAGGTCATTTCCCGATTTATGGGCATATACCCCTCTACTCCAGTTCATAAAAAACTCATCTCAGCTGTCGTTTTACCTACGTTCTTTCTTCTTTTGCACAGGAGTTTGCTTGCGGACTTTACTTGACCTGCACTGATCGTTCTTCCTTCTTTTAAAAAATACTGAAAGTTCCCTTCCCCGCGCCTTCTCAATTGAAAGCAGAAGTACCTGCAACCCAAGTTCCTAAATCCGCAGAGGCCATGGCCGACTCGACCTCTCCGGAAAGAACGCATGAGGAAGAAGAAGAAAAAGAAGCAGGAGCATTGAGGTGGAGAGCCTCGGAGCCGGCCTCCAAGGACCCGAGAACCAAAGCCAGAGGGTAAGAAGCTGGTCATTCTCCTAATTACTAGATTTAGATGGTGGGGTCCTTCGTAATCCGGGGGGGTCTTTTCAGGTACCAGCTGATGCTCAGTAAGAAGGCGGTGGAGCAAAACATAGTCGTGTATTTGGGGACTGGATGCGGAAAGACGCATATTGCAGTGCTGCTCATCTACGAACTCCGGCACTTGATACAGAAGCCCCAAAACAATGTCTGCATCTTTCTCGCCCCCACCGTACACCTCGTTCGTCAGGTGACCTGACCTTCAAAATTTTTTTCTTCTCTTCTTTTCTTTTTTCTTTTATCTTTTACTTCTGTTCACATTTGGGTGGGCGGGCAGGCGGAAGAGTACCTGATGTAGTGAAATCCAGAGTTGTCTGCCTCCTTTTGATTTTTGGTTTTCTCATTTCTTTCTTTCCTTGTTGTTTTACTGAGAATGTAATGTTATGGGCTTTTAAGCTCTTATGATTGTTTTGGAAAGACGCAAGGCTTTGCTGAGAAGTTTGGTCCCCATGTTGGGTGCTTGAAGTTGTTATATTTTTGGCTTTTGCTTCTGTTTCTGTTTATGATGTAATGAGGGTGTCTGAAGTGTTTATGGTCGGCTAATGGAAGTTATTGAATTTGAGACGATTGTGTGTTTGCCAGCATCTCAATTAAATAGAACAGAAAGAGTTGGTGACATGTGGGCGTCCCTTCGATGCCTAATGATGGAAGCCATTATGATTGGAGAATGGAAATTTTAGAACTACTTATATGTCGGTTGTTGATAAAGCCTTCTTCCTGTAATAAATCATGCATTTGTCTGGACTTTTTGTCTTTGAAATATGTTTGGCTCAGCTGCAGGGTTTGAGTAAGTGGCTGTTACAAAATGGTTTTTGTTGCCTAGATCGGGTGTGGGGGGGAATTGGAAAATAACCATTTAACTCCTCAATTTATTAAAGCATATATAACAAGCATTCACGTCATAGCAAATTGAACCACATGGAGCATAGAGAATAATAACATAAAGCTCATGCACCACAAAGGAGATGAGAAGAGATGGAGAGATACAACCCGATTTTCATGAGGTTCGGTGCTCCGGCCTACGTCCTCGCCCCAAGCCACACCTGAGGATTAACTCCACTGACCCATACTCCTTTCATGTGGAGAATAAAACTGTTACACTGATCTTCGCTCTCCTCTCCTTTCCACCCTAGTCCCAAGGGTTCCCTTTACAGGATCGAAAATGACCTTTCCCTCTTGTCTCTCCCAACAAGGTCCATCGACCCTTCACTCCTTTCTCTCAGAAATAAAAATTTACAATTTAGCATAGGAGAAACTCTCACAAAGATACAAATTTTGGCTCACTCTAGAGTTACTCAAAATGATAAGAGCAAATATGGCTCAGCAAAGTGTATGCAAGTTTGGGTGCTATGAGTTCTAACTATGGGCAATTATCTCTTCTCTAGTTCTTGGCTATGGGAGTGGGTGGTATTCTCTCTCTTTCTCTCTTTTTAACCATCACTTCTTCCACCTGTTTAACTACTCATGGCCGGTATTTATAAGAACATTTGAATGTGTTATCGTTCACATGCATTACATGGAGAAGATGACCGTCCTGAAACACATTTAATGCGTCACCTACTTGATCGTTGCCGCCAAACAGTCGATGCTCCATAGAACTGGTCGGGTTTGGGCCTGTTCAATAAGTATTCAAGTTTGCACAGGCAACGGTCCATGTGTAACTGTTGACAATAGAATAACAAAGACTAGCTCTGTTCTGCACATGTTTGTACAATCAACAGTTACATCGCCTATCAGTCGACGGTAATTTATCAGAGACCAAATATTTGTTACAGTCACATATACAGTCGCCAGTTGCCCATACAACTACGGTCGATGGTATCCTATCTAGGATTGACTGTAATATTTTCCATGAAGTTCAGTCATGGGAATGTGCTTACCAGTGGATGGTTTGGTCTTGAATTACCTATTCATTTAAATGGTCTTACACAACTCTTTTGATATTCAATGTTTCGGAGCTGAGGCCGTGGCTTTGGTCTTACACAGTTCATATGATATTCATTGTTTTGAATTGAAGCCAATGTTGGTCTTACACATCCTTTATGATATTCAATGGTTTAGGCTGATGCTAATGTTTGTCAGTCTATAGTGTTGGTCTTGTACAGTTCATTTGATATTCAATGTTTTGAACTGAGGCCTATGTTTGGTCTTATACAACCTTTATAATATTCAACAGTTTAGGTTGCTGCTAAACTAGTAATATTGGGCTTACATAGTCTTTTTGATATACAATGGCTTAGACTAATGCCAAGATTACTCACTGACAAAAATGGTGGTCTTACACAGTCCTTATGATATGCAATGGCTTGGACTGCTGCCACAATTATGGACATACACAGTTCTATATAATATGCAATGGTTTAGAACTGCATCCATGTTGTGGGCTTACATAGTTCTTTTAGATATGCAATGGTTTAGAACTAAGGCCACCATATTGGACTTACAATGTTCCTTTGATATAGAAGTTGGTTTTGAACAGATGCCTCTTTACCTAGGACCCATTTAATCTATTCAATACCGGTCACATGATCCTAGGGTCTCTTTAAGGTCATGTTTGAGCCAAGATGTTCATCATTTGTGTAACTTTACATAAAAGCCTAAGCACTCTTGTCCTTGACCTACCCAAACAAAACTTGGACTTGATCTTCAAAGGTCTTCTGTCAGCTTGTCAGCTTCAAGCCGCAAGTGCTCCATCTTCTTCATCTTCATCAGCCCTTTGATATGAGTTGATGCTTGATCTTTCACGGGCTAATTTCTTCTTCTTCAAAAGCCTTTTGATAGTCTTTAGGCTCGGTCTTTCACAAGCTTTTCTTTCTTCTTAATAAACCTTTTGATCTTCTTGATGCTTGGTCTTGCACATGCTCATCTTCAAGAGTAGTTGTCCATGAGTCTTCAGATTTGTACTTGACTCTGCTCTTCAGTCTTCATGATCCTATGGAGTCATTTGATATTTCCTGTTCTATAGCACAACTCCATGAAACCATTAGGAACACAAGTCAATGGTTTTGTTATCATCAAAATATCTTTTTAACCTTGGTTAGAATCCTTTGGGGCTTACAGTTTTGACCCCCATTGCTTTCCTTTTCGATAGTAACTTTTCAACATCCTGAACTCTATCGTGGAGATATACAAATTCACCAATATATTCTTATTGTTTTAAACATTTTCAAATAAAATTTTCCATTTTATGTTTCTAATCTTTATCATTTTAGACTTCATAAAGGAAAATGGAACTGACGTGGACTCATCTAATGGTTCAAAATCATTATGGCGGCCTATGGATTCTGAAACTGTATCTTGAAACTGTGCTTTCTAGAGAAAGCAATGTAGAGATGTTTTTTCTTGTCATTGTTTGCCATCTTGTCCTCATTTGCTAGTATGCATGATATGTAACGATAACTAAATGCCTGAATTGAGATCTAGGCATCAATAACAAACACTGTCTATATGAAGCAACATCATGGCCAATGTTAGCAAATTGTTGTCTGAATATGGTCAAATAAAAAAAGAAAGAGAAATTTGGGTTATTTTAACTTTCAATGGATTTTTTGTTGTAATTTTTTGTAAGAAAATATTCCAGATTTAGCAGTTTAAGACAGTTGGCATTAGTAGTTAAGACATTTTTTTTTTGAACCTTTTAGTTGGTCGATGAAAGTTCTTGAAAAACATTGTGACTTACTTGTATTTAGCATTTTAAGACTCGGTTTTTAGTAGCCCATCACTCTTTTTTTTTTTTAAATTTTAAATTTAATAGGTTATGCTAAAGTTGGTATAATTCATGTGCAGGTTATTTTGCTTTAGTTTTCAGTATCATTTAATAAGATTTGTTACCTTTCCAAAAAATGTGGTGTTTAGTGTTTTGTTAGATGGGAAAACTCTAAACCCCTTAGGGGGAAAACTCAAAATTGATTACTTACATTAGGCAACATATTTAAACTCTCAGTCCAACATTTATTTTGATCTTCATGCTTTAATCTCTCCAAAAGGTTCCAAGATGGCCCTAGAGATGACACAATGCTCTGCTAGGTTTGCCACATGGGAATATCTTCCCAAGGATAATGTAAACTCTGATATCCCTTTTTGTTTGTAATGTCTGTGAATAGCTTGGAGAATAAGAAACCATGTCTCTCTAGACCTCTTCAACTTGAACTAATAAAGCCACCCATGCATAAGATCCTTTGCCTTTGTGGGAATGCCCATACCACATTGGAGATGAAAAGTAAAATAACCAAACCTCTCATGCAAACGAATGGTGGAGGCAATGATGGTCAAGATTCTCAACTTTGAGGCATAGGATGTCAGCATTGACAATCATATGTTGCTTTCTTCTTATTGCCACATATATGCTCTACTTAAATGTTTTAGAATTTTTTATTCATTTTTTTTTGGGAAATGGACTCACGCATTCAACCTATGATTTCTGATGTGGTAGAATGAAAGAGTAGATTAAAAAAGCTGGCCTTTGATGGTGACAGTAATCTTTCTAAAATGGAAGAAATCAAGTTCCCACAATAATTTTAGTTGTGTAGTTTAAGAAAGTTTAGGTACTTTCAGTGTTGATTAGGATTAAGATGATTTTACATTAATATATAAATCTGGTAGAGAAAATCTTGCATGTGTGTTGTCTATTGATGAGTGTTTGGGTTCTAGTCATTGAAAGAGAACTATACTTGAATCTACTGTTGAAATTGGATATATATATATATATATATATATTTTTTTTTTTTTCATTGAGTCCATTTTCTGCCATCGATTTTTAGGCGGATCTTGAACAAGATTGCCTGACCATTTTCAATTGGGCATTTAAATTTTGCACCACTCAATTGTATTGAGCTTATTTCCCTTGGGTTTAGATTTGCAAGAGTCTAGATCCTGAAACTCATAAAGCTGTGGTTCTAAGGTTTTCTTCAATTTGAATCTAGGACTACATCAGTGTGGTCCATCTCTTCCAAGGTACTCTCTTTAGGTTGCTTTTTATCATACAATGAAGATACTTTTCTTTAGCAAAAATGTTTTGGGATGGCACTTATGTACAACTGTACGCTCTTATTTATACATTTTTCAACTCTGATATATATTTTGGTAATTACTTTTTGACGTGTACATTTCTTACTATCAGGAAAAAAAAATAGAAGTATATTCATTGTTTACATTGATGTAACATTTCAATCTAGTAAACCCAACTTTGACACACTTGGAGGGCGGTAAGAAGAGTGATACAATCTTACATGATGTAGGTTGTCAACTATTGCTAAATAAAGACAATCATAGGCATTTCTTAGGAATCATGATTGATTCATGGTGGTACATGATTCCCTAACTTTTTCTTAGCATCATTACTTCTAATAACTCTATGTTTTCTTCATAGGCTTGATTTAGATATAAGTTGTACTGTAACCTAAATTCCTTTTCTCCAACATTGTTAATTTTTCCTATTTTGCAGGATTCTGATTGTGCAGTTGTATTACTATGTTTTCTTTGGTTTGTTGAATAAATGCATGAGTCTTTAAAAACAACCTTAATCTTTTCTATTTCTAAAAACAGCCAAGCTATTCTCTGATTATGTGGGACATGATCTAGGGACTCTAATTTGCCTAAGTTGAAAGCATTTTTTATTCTATTTTTCCTTAAGCGGGATTTACTATTTTGGCAATGTAACTAGACTATAGTGTTACTTCTTTTATGCTATTATTGTTAAGGGTCAAATATGTGTTTTTGTAGCAAGCAATGGTCATAGAAGATTCCACTAATTTCAACGTTGGGATTTATTTTGGCAAGTCTAAGTGTTTAAAGAACCATCATGACTGGGAGAAGGAGATTGAGCTACACGAGGTTAGCCATATGCATTCCTCTTGACATATAGCACTTATCTTGACGTTTTGGCTTTTCGTGATCTTGCCTGGCTAAACTTCACATGTATGTGATCATGCTATGCCATCAATATGTATGAATGAATAATCTTTAAGGCCAGCAGGTGGAAAATTGTTCTCTTCTTAATGTGGTGGGTTATAAATTGTTTGTGGAAATTCTTACCTAATAATTTGTAACTATTGTATGATATATTAACCATTACTTAGTCCAGCAACACAAGTTACAATTCATTTGTAATTCTTTTGCTTCTATGCTCTTTTGTCTGCTATTTCTTTCTTAGTGTGTGTTTGGCAACTTTGATTCTTCGAAGATTGTAATTTTGAAGTCTAGAAAATTGGGGATTTCAAACTTGGTGTTTGATAGGCAGCAGATTAGGATCAAATATGTCAAAAAATGGGTGATTCTAGACCATTATTATTCATCTTGGGGGTTCAGTTTGGTGGGGAAGGGTTGGAGTTTTTGTATGGGATCTTCTTCTCCCTAGACTAAGTTTTCAATTAAGAGTCTCCTTTCATTTTTAGAGACCCTTTACCCTTTCAGGCCAAATATTTAGGCTTGAGTACAACAAAAGGGCCAAAAAGTAAAGCCCAAGTCTGACCCATTAGTAAATTCTTAGGTCCATTTGTGCTGAATTTGTCAGTTAAAGTTATTCTGGGCCATACATTTGGCATTTAAACATATATTCCCATTCCTAGCCCATAGAACATAAAGAGTTCATTACAGTAAAATATCAAGATAGGTTCGCTTTGGGAAATAAAAGATCAAAAAATGTTGTTTAAGATGGCTTGGGTATGCATACAAAGGGCTAAAGCAACTCCAATACTAATAACTAAAGGTTTACAAGATCAAGGAATTTGGAGAAGCGGGAGACGAATAAATATCGTGAATGAAGGGAAGATGGCTTTTGATAGGGTTGAATGGACAATGTTCTAAAATTGTCATGTCTTGAGTTGCGAATCTTAAAATTGTATGATCATCCCACCATCTGAAAAAAGAAAGAAAAAGATTGTAGGATCCTTTCCCCAGTAAATATGTATATGTGAATTAACATAAAAGTTAACAAGAGCCCATAACACATTTGTAAGTGCTAATGGTGCAACCACGAGGTTGCAAGCAAGTCCTATGAGTGTTGGATAGGGAATGGGCCCTTAGAAATTAATAGTTATAGTAATTGGTCAAATCCAAGTATGATTGCTAATTCCAGATAGGTGGGATAAAGCTATGGTAATGATAAATAACAAAATATATATAAAAATAATAACATGAGCAATTCTCCAACTTTCTTCCAATATTAAGTGAAAATTTGTACACATTGCAAAATGAATTAAAGCAAAGTAACAGTTTCATTGGAGTTCAAGTTTTAAAGTTCTAACTTCCTAGAAGTATTTTTTTGGAAACATTAACAATTTTATTCACGAGAAATAATAATATACAATATTCAGTGTAAGAGACATGTATCTCTGTATGGATTACATCACAAAAACCATAAAAACTCTCCTGCCTTTCTACTCCCACTTTCACCCAGAATCTGCAATGCCATTCACTGATCTTATGACATGCCTGAAAGAGATGTCCTGGGGCCCTCTTTCCAGATTGATGATTTCCATAACAATTGTTCCCAGCTCCATCTTACAACTTGCCCATGTATACCTCCAAGATCTTCATGAGATGCTGTGTATAGTTTGGATGCAGCTCCTCCTTTTACGGTCTGTCCATCTTGTCTGAACTAAGCCCAATGGCTTAAAAGGGAAGCCTATATCCAACCCCAAGTGGGTTGGTTTCTGTCAGGCCTGGCCCATTTGCATCCTATTTATTACTTGATTGACTTATTGTGGTATAAGATTTATATCATTTGTTTTTTAATTTGCTATATAAGAAACATCATGGCTTTCTCATCTCTGTGCTTATTAGTCACCTGATTGTTTTATTAAACTTGAGTTCTCCAGGTTCTTGTTATGACCCCCCAGATACTTCTACATAATTTGGAGCATTGTTTTATTAGGATGGAGCAAATTGCACTTCTGATATTTGATGAATGCCATCACGCACAATCACAAAATAGGCATGCTTATGTACAGATCATGAAGGTATACTGTCTTTGTATATATTGTTTAATTAGTTTGAAGACATAAATAATCTGCTTTTTTTATGTTGTTTTAGTCAATGTTAATGATGTAGGACTTCTATAAAACTTGTACTACAAAGCGTCCACGCATATTTGGCATGACTGCTTCTCCTGTAGTAGGAAAAGGTAATAGATCTTATTGTTGTTAGAAATCCTTTGCTCCTTTGTTTTAGTCATCATGCTACAAGCAATATTTGTATCCCTAGTGATAATTATTTTTGATGATTGTTTCTAGAGATTGTTTGATGTCATATAGTTCATTGTCTTCTATTATTTCTCTGTTCTTATCTGTCTTGCAAGGGACCTTAGCCTTCAGCAATATGATGTTGTTTTACACTGTTAGGGTTTGTTCACTGCTTTGGGGGCATGCAAACCCTAGTTATGTTTATTGGCCTAAAGATTACTGGAAATTAATTTGTACATTGTTATCTTTTCTTGCAAGGGACATTCACCTCTACAAACTTTGATATGCACTATTAGGGTTTTATGCTGTTGGGGGCATGCAAACCCTAGTTATGCACAATGTCCTAAAGTTTAGCAGGAGTCAATTTGTACCTTGTTGATTTGGTTGATGTTTTGTAAACTGGTTGATTGAAATCCTCGTTCACTATGTCTTTTTTTTTTTTTTGAGACCTTGTTCGCTATTTCTTGTTGTGATTCATACGCTATTCATTTGTTTTTATTAATATTCTTTGGGTTGTGCCCATTTGGTTTGTCCCCTTCTACATCTCTTATTATTGATACATATCATGTTACCCTTTTCATAAAAAGAAGAAGAAAGAGATTCAATTGATGATCTCTTAGCCTTGGATCTCTAGATCATCATCATCAATATCAAAGCTACTAATTCCACCTTTTGGGTTTAGCTTTTTGAGTTTTTTGATCTCCTACATACGGGCACAAACCTCCTTAAATGGTTTCCCCTCATTTTCCTGTTTTTGGGGCTATTTTCTAGGTCTCTCTAATGTGTTCATTCGTAGTTTGTCATTAGGCCTTCATAAAATGACTTACAATTTGTATTTTTCGATCCATATGGTCGATGTTGACTCGTAGGCTGCAGGAACACATGGATCTTTATCTTGAACTTGATTCTCTGGTCATCAGATCATCACAAGTAAGGCCATAACTTATATCGTTTGATCATTGCTCGACCGTCGATTTGTAGGTTGCGATAGAATGCTGGCACATGGTTCTCCAAAATGGGATGCAAATGACGAACATCTGATCGTTGCAAGTTGACCATGCATTGCATTTTCTTAATCCATGTATTTCGTAGATGATTCATGAGTTATGGAGCTTTCTCCAAGCTAAGATACACCATTGATAAAACCTTAAAATCTCTTTTCAATCTATTCATATCCTACCTTCTGTTGATAATCTATATAAGGTCCATATCATTTTAAAAATCCATGACATGATAACATTCTCGAGGTAGAACTTACTCTCAAAAGCTATCCATTAAGAAAATGGTGCTTCAAGTGTTATATGGAGTCATTGGTTTCTCAATTAGGCGATGTAGGACTCTCTTACCACTTCACACCCGCCTTCACGTGCAGCCGCTCACCTTCCCTTACGTGTAGCGGTTGCAAGTGTAAACTGCTCTGGTACAATGTTAGAAAACCATGACATGATAACATTTTTGAGGTAGAACTCACTCTCAAAAGCTAGCCATTGAGAGAAGGGTGCCTCAAGTGTTATATGGAGTCATTGGTTTCTCAAATTAGCCGATGTGGGACTCTCTTGGCACTTCACAAATCAACCCAATCTCTCATGGGTTTCAGTTGACTGCACTTGCTGTTGTTGGATTTTAGTTTTTCGTGCTTGATTGACCCATCAAAGCTTGAATATGCAAACGCGATGTGATTTTTCGAAAAATTAGGTGTCAATATATTCATCCTTTTAGGATGAATGGCAGTGAGTAACATAGTTGATCATGAGTTGTGGATCCTCAAACAATTTTGATTTTTTTTTTTCTTGATAGAAGATGAAATCAAGTTTTGGAGGTTCTATCTGGATATGGACCATGAGCACTTTGGAGAGATTTGATATTTGGATGATGAGTTTCATAACTCGAACATGGTGAACTTGAGAGGTGGCTTCAATAATCTTGGAGCTTACATTATCCTTCAGAAAAAAACTTCACATGCTTTGGTTAAACTGTGTAAGGGTTGAATCTAGTTATTTTTATGTTACACTCTTTTTGGTAGAGGATGATCAAGCCATCTAAGGCTCATATCATACCAAATCTGCTTTGAGGTTTGGTAATGAGTCCCTTCTAGATCGTAATCATTGGGGGTTATTGTATTGGATGAAACATGGAGCAATTTATCTTTAGACTTAGAATCTATTCACTATCCTCTCTTGAATACCCCATTTTTTGTAGGCTTTGAATCCCTAGGTTGATGCTGAGATCGTCTGCTTTGACTCGTTGGAAGATTGACCCTCTTCGGAACAAATGTCATGGTTCAAGGGATGAGGAGGAGCTTTGGTTGTTTCTAATTGTTCAAGTCGGCTGGAAGCCAGATGATCATGTTTGTCATTCTCCTTTTCAATTAACTATTGCATTCCGACGGAAGAGGTGAGATCCTTCTCAATGGAGGAAATGCCATTTGCCGCCTCCACTAGTTTTCGATGATTCTCTATTTCGTCTTTGCCACCTCCGGTTGTGCGAAGAAAGTCATTGATAGAAGAGGAGTGGATGGGGAGAACAATTATTGTAGAAGAATCCTTAAGAGGCTCAAGAGAGAGGAATGGATCCCTTAAAGCCTTTCAATCATGTCGATGGGCCTGTATTCTTAGGGCCACGGTGCTCAAGCCGATCCAAGAGTCATGAGATTTGAGGTGCAGTCCAATTGGGCTGAGCTGAGGAGATCCAAGCCCATTGAGACTGGGTCCTAATGTTTCTTGTCCAAACCCCATATCACCAGGCGTTGGGAGAATTGGATCTGGCCCAGGCCCATACTCGGTACCAGGTGAGTCTTCATTGAGCCAACTTCTAATACTCGCTCTTAAGAGCCTCCTTGCTCGGGCATTCAACGTCACCTTTCCCTTTTCGAATTCAAAATCCCTAGCTCCTGAAACCGTTCCTCCTTCCTCTCCTTTGTCTGCTGTTGTAGCTCCATCTCTGGAAGAACCGACCCTGACAGTCTCGCCACGTGGCTTACCCCTCCAATGACACGTCTTCGATGTCCAGAGAGTGATTTTCTAGTGGAAACTTTGGCAAGCCCAAGATTTCTTTGATCAAGACAAGGAAAAAATTCCCGTTCAAATCCATCTGCACTATAGATGGAATCGATTTGTCAATCCAAACTTCCACTAAGATTTTTAGGGAAGAGCAGTCCTCCCTTGACAAATTCTTGTCAATAGTTTCAAGACGGTGCCGAACCTACTTCCGAAGTCTCGAAAGATTCTCTCCGATCATCCTTGAAGTAGAAGCCAAAGCATTGCAACCAAGTTCTCCTTGAATGCTAGAACAGGTTGGGTTTCCATCTTCCTAGGATTTGGAACTTGCCATTCACCAAGGGATTGTTCTCAGTGTTTGCCAATTCTTCTACTGAATGGAAGGATGCCAAAAGGACCTTTCGCCGATGAGGCTTAGTTGGGGAAAGAAGCCTTCCTCTTCCAAAATCTGGGATACGATCCCAAATGATGAATCTCCCTATGTTCTAACCACCAAAGATTTAGACAAGCATCATGAGATGTCATCCCTATCCTTCGATTCCAGCATCAGGTCCATAGTGTTAATCTGAGTCTTCTTCCCCACTTCTTTCTCCTCAATCCTGGAGGAGTCCCCAACTAGAGAAGCGTAGGTTCTCCTAGATTGTGCCATTGTTCTTCTTGAGTTGGTATGCCCTTTCTGGTTTCTTCTTCCTGACATCGTCTTTTCTGCTCTTTTCTGGGTGAGCAAGTGCTCTAAACTCAATCCTTTTGTCCCTACCAAAATGGGTTGGATTCACTTGCAGACGTCTACCATCAAGGAGAAGGCCATGAGCTATGGAAATGGCCTTTTATGCTTGGGTGCCCGACTCCATCCGAACAAAACCAAACACTCTCCTTTTGCTATCCTTCTTCAGTATGAAAACATCCTTGACGATTCCCCACTGCCTAAAGAAGCCCTGCAGCCAGTTCTTGGTAGTTAAATCCAGAAGATTAGCCACAAACAGAGTTACGGATTTCGATACTCTGAGGATCGATTTCTCCGGCCAGTGACCTCATGCCAAATGCCATCCCCAGCCAAGATCTCTCCCTTGTGCCGATCTTGCCTATCGTCGCCATCGCTGTCGCCATCACCATAGCCATCTCCGTGCAGGCAATCTTTAATCTCCATCCCTTGTCCTTTGTCATCCATTCTCACCAAATCAATTTTATTGTTTCTTGTACCTCATCTCTATCTTCGTATATTCGTATGTCCATGTGTACTGTGTTTTCTTCTATTTTGCTTCTTACTTATCTGAGAAACAAGGTTGCCTTGTAGGGAAGTACAATATTTGGAGGAAGAGCATTGTCCATCTGGAAAATAGGCCCAATTTGCATTAGAATATCCTTGAATGGGAATATGACCATGAGTTATATAGGGTATGTTTCAAATGGGCCCTTTTGATGTATTTGAGAATCCAAAAAACTGCTTGAAGATGGCTACTGCCGGTGCATGCATGAATTGGTTGACCACACCCACAACGTAAAAAATATTGGGTTATGTGATGCTAAATAAATGACTTTGCCAACTAATTTATGGTAATATGCTGATCTTCTAACAAAATACCTTCTGAAGCATGTAATTTTGTATTTTGATCACAATGAGTATCAATGGGTTTACAATTGAGATGACTGGCCTCTTGAAGCAAGTGTAAAGCATGTTGGATCTTAGATAGACAAAATGCGTTTGATAGAGTGAGCTAGTCATAGGCCAATAAAATAATGAAGAGGACCTTTGACTTTGATATTGAAAATTGTGCAGAGATGTTCTTCCATAGCATTGTCGTCATTGGTAGTGAGGACAATATTATCAACATAGACGACAATACTCAAAGTTGTGGATCTTTGTCATTTGACGAAGACAGAATGATCAGAATGATAAACTATGAATCCATGCACCAAAAGAGTAGAGTTAGACTCGTTGAACCAAGCTTGTGGAGATTGCCTCAAACTATAGATGGCTTTTTTGAGTTGGTAAACCTTGTTTTGCTCCCCTTTTTTGAGAAAGCTTGAGGTGGCAACACATAACTTTCTATTTTAATTCTTCTTGTAGGCAAGTAGTTTTTGACATCGAGTTGATGGAGGTCAATTGAAATTGGCAGCAATTGTTATGAGAACTGTCATTGATGTCAACTTGGTGACGAGAGAAGGTCTCAAGATAGTCAACACACCATATTGTCTGAATGAGACTCTTGTGACAAGTCAAGCTTTATAACGTGCAATCGATCCATATGGATTGTGTTTAAGAGTAAACACCCATTTTCAACCAACTGGGGTTTGCCTTGGTATAGCAGTCATTTTTCGTGTATTTTTTTCCCAAGATCGAGCAATTCCTCTCTCATAGCAAACTTGCAAGTCGGATGCCTAAGAGCAACATCAACCTTCTTTGGAGTAGAAATATTGGTTAAAAAGGGAAGAAAAGATATATGAATGAGAAAGGACATGATAAGAAGCAAATCAATCTTTGGGATGTTTTGTGCAAGCACATTAACCTTTTTGAAAAGAGATAGGTAAGTCTAGAGAGGAAAGTTGATGATCTTGGTTGTTTGAGAATGATCGGGTGGGAAGAATCGGTTTGTATACGAAGAGTATTTAACAAGCTAGTATACTCATTTTGGATTTATGATATCATATGGTTCTCTTATTTTGACTTTCATTTTTAAATGATTTTTTTTGTTAATGATAAAAAATGAGAAATTTATCAAATGATACTAATTTATGGGCTCATTGTTATAGCCCAAAGATTGTCACTTCAAGTCCCATGGGCGTTAGATAGGCAGTCGGCCCATGAAAACCATTTGCCAAACCCAAATACAAATGCCAACGTTAGATTTATGTGATGAATGGCTTAGAAGTAGAAGACGATGACGATGACGATGACGATGACGATGATGATCTAATGATGCTAATTCCTCTTGATGCACCTTTTTATTTTTGATGTTTAGTTGTGTCAATGTTCTTAGTTTATGGACTTTTAACAATTTTATGGTTGATTGAGGAAAAAAAAAGTTTCTACTTGAAACAGATAAGACTGTTCTATTCCTATAAGAACTGAAATAATGTTGAAAGAAGAAACTTCCTCCCAGCTTTGCTGAACTATTGTTATGTGCATGTCTGCCTTAGTAATGACTATTTTTGTTTTTCTTAGTCTAGTATGTTGATGTACTTGAGCAGATACACATTTTTTCAGGTGGATGCAATGCTGTAGATTATTCTAAAAGCATAAACAGCTTGGAGAGTTTACTTGATGCAAAGGTGAATGTTAAATATCATTAGGTTTAATGAAAAATGTGATTAGGGCTGTACATGGACCTAATCCTGCCTTTCACCCATTTAGAGTGCCTTTGATAAATCGGGCCTGTAGGCTGAACCTGATTTATAATGGGCGAGGCTTGGCCATCAAAACTCATTAGGCACCTATAGACCTATTAGTTGTATATAATTTTTCATGGGCCTCTTAATTGGTATAAATTTTACAATTTGTTAAATAATGTGCTCATAACCTCCTAAAGTTTTCTTTGTATACCCTTTCTCAAAAATATCCATAGTTCTTTATCCTCTATAGAGCAGCACTACTACCCTTTTTGTTCATATTGCCTTGTTAACGGACTTACAGGTACCTTGGGCTCAAGTTTTTCTTCAACAGTTGGGCATGTCGTAGAAAGCACATTGAGCTTTCAGGTGGGCTTGGGCTTTGCCTTGGGAACGCTAGCCCAGCCAATGACCTGCCCAATTAAGATTTTCTCCTTCATAAGATTGTTATACATTTTATGATTTTGTTTGACTCTATCTCTCTAGGTTTGTTCTGTTGAAGGCAAAGAAGAGCTTGAAGGTCTTGTTGCTTCCGCTGATGTGAAAGTCTATTATTATGGTCCCGTGATTGGTGCTTCAAATTGTATCGTATCTTATATGAAAAGACTTGAAGAGATAAAAAACAGGGTATATATAGTTATCTTTTGGTTGCTTCTGGCTCTGCTTCTTGATATGAAGATTTGACATATTGCTGTTCTTACTGGGATTCATAATTGCAGTGTATGTCCATCATAAGAGAGAAATTTAATGTTGATCCAAAAGACATGCAGAAGAAGATAAAACTACTATGGAGGCTCCATGAAAATCTGATTTTCTGTTTGCAAAATCTTGGAATTTGGGGAGCAATACGAGTGAGTTTCTGTTTCTTCTATAGGATGATGGTTTCACTGTAATTTGTTGAGCAGTCTGGTTTGTTAGCAGTAATAACATGCTGACAAAGCATCCTTCCACAGGATTGAAGAATGTTTTGCATATGCATTTTATGAAGCGTCCATATGTAGAATAGTCATCTGCTGGCTGTATAATTCATTATTGCATTCTTCTGGAAAATGTTTGACATTGTCTTCTATAATTTAACATAATGAAAAATGTTTTTTTGTTTATTTCCTGTTCAGTACATAAAATAGAATTATATAGTCGAAAATTCAAATGGTTCCCTTCTCAGGATTTCTATCATAGATATCTTTTCTGAGGTGCTGGTTCGTCAGGAACATGCTCGGTTTATTATTTGTAGTTCCACAGAATAAAAATCTAGAACCCCTTTTTTCTCTTGATGGAAGATTTCAAGTTGAGCTATGTACATTGTCAAGTCTCACTTAACATACTGTATTTGCTCAATCTGCGATTAGTTGAATGTGGTATTTATATGTTGACAGTCTCAGTACCCCTACCGAAATGCTTATCTTGATGCAATGAATGTCAGGTATTCTTACAAGGTGAATCGTAGAACCAGCTTTCATGATAATACTTTCCTGTTAGTCCTTATGGACGCAATATTTTTCAAGTTCCATCCTTGTGCTTAATGTTAGTGCATTTTACTGGCTCACTGGTGTGGGGCATGGTCATTTGTTTTTATGTACAGATAATTGAATGTTTGGTTAGAATGCGTACGCTTAAAAGTGGATGCATGCATCCCCTTTTAAAACATCAAAATGGGCCCACTAGACATGGGATATATATGAGAATTTGAGGACATATGTGGAGCCCACTAGGGCCCATTTGGATGGGTTGAATGAAAAGGTGTTTTCTTAAATAGGGTATCCGTAGAAAATCACCTTGACAAATTGGACAAGCATGGAGTTGATAGAATTGGTTTGTTGGTTTTGATGTAACTTTTTGTTTCATGAGATTTTTTGGGTCATCATCTTGCACATTCTTTCAAATAATTTTATATAGGGTACATTTATATTGGTGTACGTCAGCTTTGGCTCTTCTCTGTTATATTCCAATTCATTGTTTGTCCTACTGCTGATAATTCTCTCTTCTTCCATATTGAACTTACATTTCTCTTTTTGTTCTTTTGAAAGGCCTTAAGCATTGTTTCTAGTGATGACCGTTTTGAGCTTTCGGAAATGATAGAGACAGATGACACAAATGATACCTCAGCTGATGTATATTTAACTCAAGCTTATTCAGTCTTTCATTCTGATTTCTTGAAGGGTATCAATTATGATCAGAATCTTTCTTTTTTAAATTTGAACTATTTTATGTACCAAAGCATCTGTTATCTTCTTACTTTATCCAAGCTACTATTCTTTTTTTTTTTTTTTTGAATGATAAGCTAATGATCTTTCTTCATTTGTGGTTTTAAATGCTTATTCAATGCAATTAAATTGAATGCCTGAGTTCTATTTCTAGACCTCAACCTGAAGTTATATTTCTATGTATTTTGTTTCAATTGCATTTCAGTGCTTTTTGGCTACAGTTAGGAAGAATGTTCTTTTTCCTGTTACTTTTGGAAATAGAGACAATAAAATATATTAATAAAGATGAGAAAAGCTTATAAGAAAACAATAACAAACAAAAATGTAAAACATTATAGGAGAGCTATTCTGCAAGAGTAGAAATAAGAAACAAAGGTGGTGACCACAAGCAACCCCAAGTCCAAACAGCCAATTACAAAAAATCAACAGAGGCCTCGAGTCTCCGCATTCCAGCTTTCATCAGAAAGTCTGCCACTTCGTTCGCTAGATGTTTGATGTGTCTGAAAAGAACCTTCCTACCTCTGCAGGCATTTCTTGATATCTTGGACAATAGGAACCAACCTCCAAGCAGGGTAGTGCTTCTTGCTACTAGCCCAGGTAATGGAATTAATAGAATCTTCTTCAAACAATGATTTCCATTATCGTGTCTAGATCGCAGTTCTAAAGCCCTTCTATTGCCAAGCAGCTCTGCCTCATTAGACACCTTAGACCCCACCTACTTTGAGAAAACAAGATAACCTTCCCCGTCATTTTGCACCACACCACCTATGCCTGCTAAGTCACATAGCATCTAGCGACACTGTCCACATTAATCCTGTAAAAGCTTAAAGGGCTTGACCAAACTTCTCTTGCACTATTCCTCCTTCTGCCTTTCATAAAATCGTCCCAAGAAGAGTAAAGCTATATATGGTTCATCATTCAGACGAAAGGGAGTATGTTGTTCAAATTGACTGTTTTAGTTGTCTACTTATATCTTTCTATTGTTTTCATAATCTGTGTTGAAGCTATACCTTAAAAAATAGTTTTGATCTTTCTTAGTTTCCATACTCATTGAATGAATGAAATTTATGTCTTTATTTTTGGTTCTCTATATAATCAGGTATAGGAAGTGTTTTCATAGATAAATATAGTTGATGGATGGATCAATGACATCATTTGTAAACCAGTTAGGAAGAATGTTCTAGTGAAGTATATATGTTGTTCATCTTTCAGAAAAAAGGAAATATGTTGATTCCTTAGTTGTCAGCTTGTATCTTTTTTTTGGAAACATTAACAGTTAAATTCCATTAAATTAAAATAGGAGTACATAAGAAGGAGCTGAGTATAGGAGATATATACTCAGAGCAACAAGGAAGAAGCAAGGAAGAGAAACTAGAGAAAACAGGAAATAAAGAAAGAAAACTACAACAAGTAACCACCCCAATAGCACAACCCCTAACTCCCAAGGTTGGTGGAGGGAAAAAATTCTACAACCGGTATTTGAAGATCAACACCAGCTTTCGCCAGCTTCCTTAGTTGTCAGCTTCTATCTTCCTATTATTTTCTTTATTATGCTTGTTGAAACTTACCATACCTTGAAAAATAGTTTTGATCTTTCTCACTTTCCCTCTTCCTTGATTGTTATGGAATTTTTTTTTTGGTTCTGTCTATAATCAATATAGGATGTGTTTTCCCGATCAAAAAAAAAGAGTTGATGGTTGGATCAACAACATCATTTGCAAACAACATATACTAGGGCTGCAACTCGGGTTGGACCATAGGGTCGGGTCGGGTTGAGAAGACAAAAACCCGCATGAAACTCGGGTCAGGCTGAGGTCTTAAAATTTCAACCCGACCCGACCCGGATTTCCTAACTTATATAAAACCCTCCACCTTCAAACCCTGAGGCTGCGTTTGGATGAGGGGTAATTTTTAGAGGGGTTACCACGAGTAGGGTCACCCTTGAGTGGGGGTGACTCTTAAACTGGGATTACCCATATCTTGTTTGGTAATTCCAGTGGTAAAGTAAAAACTTACCTTAAGGGTAAAAAATCTTTTTTGGTAACTACAAGAAAGGGTAACCTGATATATTAATATTTTTTGAATTTTTTTATAAAACATAATTATTATATAATATTCATGAAGTAAATTCTGATAATATAACTTATAATAATATTATCTATTTTTTATATATTATTTTTCATAATTATAATTTAAAATGAACACTTGCATTCTAACATTAAAAAAATAAATAAAGATTTTTTTTGATATTATTATTTTAAATTCAATAAATGAATAAAAAATATCAACATATCTCTTCATAAAAAAATATAATTATAATTTTTTATATTTTATGAATTTAATAAAAATATTAATTCTTATAAAATTGTTAATATGTCAGGTTACCCCTGCTTACAATTACCTCTACTCAAGGGGAACCCTGGGTGACTCTTGCAAAATTTATCCCTCATCCAAATGCATCACGTTGAAAATATTGACAAATTTTTAAAATAAACATTCAACAAAATAAATTGCTAATTACCCCAAAAGATATTATCATGAACCCCAAATTCTTCGGAGTTTTGAGACCCTTTCGAAATTTGGACAGAATCATTATTTAAAAATAGGACATTTTGATAATTTTGTTTCATAAAATTTTATTTTTATTTTTTATATTATATGAATTTAATAAAAATTATTAATTCTTATAAAATTGTTATGTCAAATTACCCTTGCTTACAGTTACCCCTATTCAAGGGTAACCCCAGTAAAATTTACCCCCTCATCTAAATGCATTATGTTGAAAATGTTGACACATTTTTAAAATAAATTTCTAAGAGAATAAATTGCTAATAATTCCGAAAGAGATTATGATGAACCTCAAACTCTTTCGGAGTTTCAAGGCCGTATCGAAATTTCGACAGAATCACCCCTTAAAAATAGGATATTTTGACATTTATGTTTCATAAAATTTTATTTTTATTATTTATATTAGATTAGATTTAATAAAAATATTAATTCTCATAAAATTGTTTATATGTCAGTTTACCTCAACTTACAGTTACCCCTACTTAAGGGTAACCCCTGTAAAATTTTTCCCTCATCCAAATGCATTATGTTGAAAATGTTGACACATTTTAAAAATAATTACAAACAAAATTAAATTGCTAATTACTTGAAATATATTATTTTTGAAAGATTTTAATTTTATAATATATAATTGATAAAGAGATGAAGTGAAGGGGTATTGAGGGTTAGGGTATTGTCAATACCCCAACCTCCAAAGGGGTATTCAAATATGGGATGAGAGGGGTAAATTTTCAATTTTTTACCCTCACCTCCTTATTACCAAACGAGGGTAACAAGGGGTAATGGGGGGTTACCCCCTCTTACCCCCCCTCCAAATGCAGCCTAAATCACAAGTTTTATTTTCAGCCCTAACCGCAGGTTTAGCCCTTTTAAGTGGAAATATATGGGTATGAGTTGGTAAATGAAAGGGACGGTGGGGTATGGTGTGTTGATTTGATGTTGAAATGGGTAAAATGTGATAGATGGCTAAAGGAGTGACATTTAATGGTGTATTAAATGCATGCCTTGAAATGGTCAAACGGCTGAGAGCTAGGTTTTGGTGAATCAGAGAGATAGACTTGAATTTGGGTGGGTAAGAGGAGTAATGGACGAATGGGTTTAGGCTTGGGAAGGAAAAGAAAAGGGCAAGAGCAGTTTGGTTGGAAGTAAGGTGGGTTTTATAAGGAGAAGCAGGGGTTGATTGGATATGGTTGATTTGGACGTGACTGGTAGAGGATGGCAAGAGGAAGAGAGATGGATCAGATCTACTCAGTGAATGGTAGTGGATCTCGGCTGGATGCTTGGGCCGGCCTTGTCGACGAATGTGGAAGTGGCAACTGGGTGGGCAGCAGATGGACTGCAATGCATTTGTAATGGTGCAGGCGTGGCAGTAGGTCCAACTCGGGTCAGATCGGGTAGTTTTGGGTTGGGTCAGGTCAACAGTCGGGTTGAGGGTATTATATACTCGGGTCGGGTCAGGTTGGCTTAATCAGGTTTTTAATTTGGGTCAGATCGGGTCGGGTTCATTGTGTTCGGACATGGGTTAGGGTTGGGTTTATTAAAACCCGACCCGCCCGACCCGAGTTGTAGTCCTAACATATGCCATGGAGCTTCGTCTTGGATAATCCACTGTTTAGTTGTTGATTTCCAAGGAATTAGTAGTGGCTCTTTGGTAAACATAATCTTACTAGAGGGTTTTGTCCTCTGCAAAAAAGTATATGGAGTATTCAAGTTTGGATTGATTAATATATTTGTAAGAAAATTTTCTTGCAACAAGTGTGGCATATGGTTCTTCCGTACTAGCTGGTGGTGGGGTCCATCTTCTTTTTGGAAGGCCACATCATGTATAACGTCTTGCTAAAAATCAGCTTAGTTTGATGACTGTTATGAATTTGTCAGCCCCAAAATCATACCCATACTGGTTGAGTTGTAGCTTAGCTTACATTTTTTTTTTATACTGGTTTTATGGTTTTGTTTTATTTACTCTGTTTAAAATGCATTTATTCAAAATGGTTCTATTGGGTATTTCAACTTTCTATATCAGTGTTTGATATTTATTTGGGTTGTGGAGTGTATAACCTTTTAAGTTTATTTTTGAATCATCACAACTTATCTTCATCTTTTCTTCTTGCTCAGATGGTATTGGATGCGATTCCCTTTTCGAGGCTTTAGAAGAACCCTTTTTCTCAAAAAAGTTATTGGCTCTCATTCAGATTCTTAAATCTAATAGGTGTGCTGTGAGATCCTTATTTTTTATTATTGGCATGAGATCATAGAGGTTTTGCTTTTATTCTTTTCTCAGATTAGTGATTTCCTATGCCTTCTTTACTTGAAAATTCTAATGGAACTAGGCCCCATGTGGTGGGGGATCTAATGAATATTGAGATCTTCACATTTATATGTTGTCAAAACAAAATTATGTTTTGGTTCTAGTGTGGGTTCCATCAAATTCTATTTGCAGTATAGTTGCTACTTTTGTTCTTTGTCAGGCTGCAAGAGGGAATGAAATGTATAGTTTTTGTAAAGAGAATCATTGTGGCAAGATCCTTGGCTGTGATTCTTCAAAAGTTAAGGTCTTTATCCTTTTGGAAGTGTGAGTTCCTCGTGGGGTTTCATTCTGGATTGAAAAGTATGTCACGGAAGAAGATGAATGGAATTGTTGAGAAATTTCGCTCTGGACAGGTAACTATAATACCATTGCAGTATACTTGTGTTATTGAGATTAGTTCAGTACCCTATGTCCTTAACATGCCTACTTGAGTTTTCTTATATGCGATTTTTTATGCTATACATGCTGTTTAACTATGTATGCCTTTGTAATGCATTAAGTTGTTATGGATTTGCCAATATGGGGTTAAGATATATTAGGATGTTTAGGATTAGTATGATGAGATTATGCTTATCTCTTAGTCAGGCAGCTAGGATCTTATGTTATCTTTTGTCAGCTGGAAATGTCTATCAAGAGACACTTTTGTACTCCATATATTTGGTTCAGTTAGTGGAATAATGCAGACAATCTATGGTTTCTCTCCTCTTAACATGTTATAAAGCGGAAAATGATCTTGCAAGATCCAGGCCATCTTGATGACCGCTACTACCAGCATACCACTCATTTGAACCCAAATCTCTCTCATCATTTGCATACACTTGTCCAATCACTTTTGCCGAGAACCAGGCCACCCATCTAGCTCATGTCATCACTCAGCATCTCTTCACACAATATTGTCCTCATAGCCATGCTTGGCCCATCCATGGTCTGACCCATCTCGACTTTTTTGTTTTAGCATACCACATCTTGTCAGCAATGCCCACATGTTACTTCGTCTGTCTATGCACAAGATAACCTTCCCCCGTCATTTATTGCCCAGAAATGTGCTCTGCATACCATCATGACTTTTGGCTGTTGCAGGATTTTTTGATAAACAAACAATGATCAGACAGCAAAGGAGAAAAACTGTTGTACAAAACTATTGGTCATTGATTGCCCAGAAAAGTGCTCTGCGTACCATGATGAGGGAGGGAGGGAGGGAAATTTAATGGTACATCTGAGGACTACAAGACTTGTACATACATTGACACTACTGTACATTTTGTCATACTTAATATGGACCATTTTTCATCTGTCGACCCACTTGATCTACTGTCTCATAGAACCTGGTCAACTTGTATGGAATCTGTGTATCAAGACTCATCATCATCATCAGCCATCTTCCCTTTATTTGGGGTTGGAGAGTGCATCCAGACCCTAAAATCACTCCTCATTGTGTAGGTGATCTTTTTTGCAAGCAATTATCTCTAAAATGATGGTGTTGATGCCTGGCATCAACAGTATAGTTTTCTCTTTATTGAAGGCCAAGTATTTTGTTATACAACTTGTCACAATTCAGCTAGTAAATTCTCATTTTTGCTATTGGATATAGCAGCTGAATTTATTGGTGGCTACCAGTGTGGCTGAAGAAGGACTTGACATTCAGACCTGCTGCCTTATTGTGCGATTTGATCTACCAGAAACTGTTACCAGCTTTATTCAATCCAGAGGCCGTGCACGAATGCACAATTCAGAATATGTGTTCCTTGTAGACCGGTGATTGATATATATATTTTTGTGCACACTGCATCTCATGATTTATGTGTATGTTTTCGTGTAGTTTATTAATTTCTCCTAACCTACTCAATATTGCAGTGGAAAGCAGAATGACCTTAACTTGATTAATGACTTTATAGCCAATGAGGACCGCATGAACAAGGAAATTGCATGTAGGTCATCAACAGAGACTTTTGATGGTTTCGAGGAAAAGAGGTATCAGGTTCATTCTACTGGTGCCTCCGTCAGCAGTGGATCTAGTGTTTCCTTATTTTTTCATTACTGTTCGAAGCTTCCAAAGGATAGGTATGCTCTCTAACCATTGCTTTACTATGAAATACCTATTACCTGAAATTCTTTATGTTGACTCTTTACTTTCATGATTTAAGGTATGGATTTATCTACTATGTTTCTTGCCGAAATGCTATTGGCTGTTTCAAGTTACTTTGAAATTCATTTTATGACAGTTTAGTGGTGGAAAATTGGAGTTCTACAAAATGTTCCTTTAATTGCCTTTTCAACCTAAATACGAACCCTGAAATTTTACTTTCTGAGAGGGCATCACTGACAATTTTCTGATCTTTACCTTATGTGATTAAAATGCAATTTTTTTATTGGCAGATATTTCACACCACAACCAGAGTTTTTTTTCATTGATGATTTGGGTGCGACATTCTGCCGCATAATTCTCCCTCCCAATGCTCCAATTCGTCATGTTCGTGGTCCACTCTGTTCTTCCAAGGATGAAGCCAAGAGAAATGCTTGTCTGGAAGCATGCAGGGAATTGCATGCACTTGGGGCTCTGACAAACTATCTATTGCCAAGTCAAGATGATGAAGACAAAGAAGATTTAGTAAAACAGTCTCCTAAGTTGGATGCAAATGAAGGTTAACTTGTTCATCACACTACTTTGGGTTATATTGCATGTAGCCCTTTTGTTTTTTGGTTTTCTTTTGAAATCTACTGCCCACTCTCTGATAGAAACCCAAATCGAGAAGGGATGAAAAATGGAAGAAAATGGGAGTATAGGGATTTTACTTTGAGGGGAAATCAACCTTCTTTGGTTTTACTTCGAGGAGAAACCGGTTTCCTAGCCCAAGGGTTGTTAAGGAGAAAACTTTCTTTTTCTGTTTTCATTATTCATCCAGCTTATGAATAGGCTTAGGGTTACAATTCAAATATAAAAATGAAAAATTACAAATAAATACCCAATATTTCTAACATGACAAATAAATGCCAAATATCCCCTAAAGTACTATATTAATCCTAGATCCTACTATTCCCACCCCCTTAGAAATGAACCTTCCCCTCAAAGTTAAAGAAATACCTCCGAATAGCAAGATCACGAATAAAATTCTTCCATTGCTCTAAAATGTCTATGAAGAATGAAGACCCGCATCGATTCCAATGCAAATCTGACAACACAGAAGATGCTGAGTACATATTGTCGGGATTAGGGGGGGAAGGTGATGTGGGCAACTGAATGAACATGTGACCCTTGTCTTTGCTGGGTCAAGTAAACTGATCAAAGTGGACTAAAAAAATCTTTGCATCATCTACAAGTCAATACATTTGGTTGACTCGACAGAGTTGAGTGATAAACCCCTTTGATCGGGCTGGTGTCAGCGGCATGAGTCAAGTCAAAATCAATGTAATGGGCTGAAATTTCATCTGCATTGGCAAGAATATCATCACCTTTAATTTCTGAATCAATAGATTTTTGTGATGTGCCCCCTAGTGAAAGCGCATCATTGTAAACAATATTTTCACCACTAACAATTGGGGGTGGAATGGCGTCCTCAATAGTAGTGGCTACACCATTACCTATTGGTGGTTTGCGACCTTTGTGTAGGCCCTTTGCTTCCAGGATATCCATTTTGTCCTCGAGACCATTCACTAATTTTTTGATGTCTTCCATGTCGTTTGATATTTCTTGAACAACCCCTTCAAGTTTGGTGACATGTGCTTCCATAAAATCCATAACAAAGTTTTGTTAAAAAAAATGGAATCCAAATAGTTTTTTTTTTAAATGAGGGTGAATATGGAAATAAAATTAAAAGAAAATGAGTTGATTTTCCTTTTTTTTTGAAATGGAAAAAAATATAGATGTAAAGGTTGGACTTAAGGAAAGAAAATTAAAATGATGTTTTTTTTTTTTTAAAATGAAAAGGCTACTAAAGGTTGTTTAAGTTTGCTTAAAAAATGGAAAAAATGAGTCAATTTTTTTTTTGTTAATGAACAGAGAAAGGAGATATTTGGTAAATAGATTTTTTTAATTGTTTTATTTAATAAGGAAGAAAAAAAGGGCAAAAAATTAGGTGAGAGAAAAAAGGCGTGAAAAGGGGAGCAAGGACGTGAGATGTGGTTGATTGTATGGTGTGGTTAGGGAAGAAAGTAGGGAAGGGATTGGGGTGCGACCGATGTTGGTTGTTGGTGCATTGACTGCTGTGTGAGAAGTGATGGAGGTAGCTATGGATGGCGGAGGTGGTGTGACGAAAAGAGCTTGGGTTTGTGGCTAATTGTCACCCGTCTCTCGGTTTTTTTCTTCTTCTTAGCAATGACGCCACAAAGCAGCAGTGTATGCACTGTTGGCGCTGCTTTTTTTTTCTATTCTCTTTTCTTTCCATGGTTTCTTTCTTCTTATTTTAATGAAAGCTAGAGGTGAGGTAGATCTAGGCGGATGGGTTGCAACAATGGCAGTGGAGGGAAGGCCAATCTAGGCTAAGGGGTGTTGATGGAACTGGATGGCTACGATGGGGCTGCGATGATTCAGATCTGTTTTATTTTTCCCAAGAAGGATGGTGTATAGAGATGGTTCGGGACGGTTGATGGAGATGGAGATCAAACTGACAATATCAGATTTGGGTTGTGCAGATCTTGACAATTTTTTTTTTTTTAGAAAAAGTGGATGGAGATGGAGATGGATATTCAGGCTCTGATACCAAATTGATAGAAACCCGAATTGGAAAATAATGAAAAATTGAAGAAAATGGGAGGGTAGGAATTTCACTTTAGGGAAATCCACCTTCTTCGGTTTCACTTCAAGGAGAAGATGGCCTCCTAGACCAAGGGCTGTTTGGGAGAAAGCTCTTTTCTTCTCTTTTCATTATTCATCCAGGCTATAAATGACCTTAGGTTACAACTCAAATACAAATAATAAAAAATACAAATAACTACCTGATATTCTTAAAATTACAAATAAATGCCAAATATCCTTTAAATCCTTTATTAATCCTAGATCCTATCACAATCATTGTTATAAGCAATTGTTTTTATTGGCAGATGAAATTTCGCCACGGGAGCTTCATGAGATGTTAGTCCCTGCTGCACTTCGTGTGCCATGGTCTAGCACTGAGAGTTCTGTACAACTCAATTTCTATTTTCTACAATTCATTCCTGTCCCAGATGATAGGATATACCGAAAATTTGGACTTTTTTTGAAGGCATCACTACCCAAGGAAGCTGAAACTATGAATGTTGATCTTCATCTTAGTCATGGTCGAATTGTTAAGGCAGTGCTTATCCCTTCCGGGTCAATTGAATTTGATAAAGAAGAGGTAAATGAATTTCACGTATGAATAAACCTTCCTACTTATATATTTTTTAGTAGATATCTAATGCAGTTGCATACTTCATCTAGATTGTGCGTGCACAGAACTTCCAAGAGATGTTTCTTAAGGTCATCCTTGACAGATCCGAGTTCCTTACTGACTTTGTTCGGCTGGGTAGGAATGATTTATCTCGTCCAAGCTCATCCACCTTCTACCTGTTACTTCCTGTAAAAAAGCATGAATGTGATGATAGAATGGCAGTTGATTGGGGGACTATAAGGAGTTGTTTGTCTTCACCTGTTTTTAGATGTCCGAACCAGGCCAAAGATGATGGCTTTGTTCCTGCAGACCACTGTTTGGAACTTATTAACGGCCCTTTCAGTATAGGTGACATCAAGAACAGTTTAGTGCTGACACCACACAACAAATTGCTATTCTTTATTGATGATATTCTTCATGATATAAATGGAAACAGCCCATTGAATGGTTCAACCTATGTGGAGCGCTTCAAAACGAAGTAAGTAATTGACATATGAAGATTTTTCTATTCAGAGAATTTGATTTCCATTTATTATGATGCAGACAAAATGTAATTTTGTTTCATATTTTTTGTCTTTAACAGTCATCCTCTAGAATGATTTAAGTGAATTCTTTCTTTTTAATATTTTCCATACTTCATACAATATTCAAGAGATTAATACGATTAGGTAACTTAATTGACAATGAGCAAAAGAATTTTATTTAGACAGGCAATAAATATTATGTGGAACCACCATGGGTGTCAGATTGGCAATCAGCCCATGGTAATAATTTCCCAAATAGCCACATGGGTGTAGTTCAACTGGTTGACTCCTGCCTTAAGAAGCGGGAGGTTGCGGGTTCGAGCTCCAATGGCCTAACCTTGGTGTGCCCTAGGGGTAGTGAGTTCACCCGTGGGAGTCTTACGCTGGGTATCCCACGGTTTCCCACACATAAATTCAAATTTTTTTCCCCAAATCCAAATATAAAGGCCAATGCCAAATTGATGGGATAAATGGCTATATGATGGTGATGATGATGATGATGATGAATGGTTTGATTTTAATTTTTTTTTTTTTTAATCTATCTTGTACCATCACTGATCAAAGAATAGATATGTGGTCAAGTATGTATATCTCTAGAAGCTTATGTTTGTGATACCCCAACACCACCCAATTAGGTGTGGGATTTGTCCCACATCGACTGTTGGGTTGGGTGTGGAGAGATTTATTTGAGGGAAATCCCCCTCTTCCCATGTGAGGCCTTTTGGGTCTTGCCATGTGGGCCAGGGCCGAAAGCAAAACCGTGAGGGCATGGTGGGCCCAAAGCGGACAATATTACACTGGGAAGTTGGGGTAGGGTCGTTACAAGTGGTATCAGAGTACAGTTCAACACTAGGACTGTGTGGGCCCTCTACCTCTGTGATGTGACAAAGCCGAGGACGGCTCTACTTTTAAGGGGGGGTGGATTGTGATACCCCAACACCACCCTACTAGGTGTGGGATTTGTCCCACATCGACAGTTGGGTTGGGTGTGGAGATTTTTTTGAGGGAAACCCCCCTCTTCCCATGTGAGGCCATGTGGGCTAGGGCCCAAAGCAAAACCGTGAGGGCATAGTGTGCCCAAAGCGGACAATATCACATTGGAAAGTTGGGGTAGGGTCGTTACAATGTTTTGAATACCTTTTCCATCTTCTTTGTTATATAATATGCTTGGTAATAATCTAATTCATATTTTACAAATCAGGTTTGGTATTGACCTTTCACACCCGCATCAACCTTTATTGAAGGCAAAACAACTTTTTTTATTGAGCAATTTACTACCAAATCGTTTGCAAGAGAATACAGGTATCTATTTCTCTTGATTTTTGTTGGAGAGTTCCCATTTTTGGTTCTCCAGTTTTAAGGTACTCTCAAGTCTTTTATTTCCTTTTGTTTTGCCACCTGACAATGTTGTCAATGCTGAATATTTAGTGTGGATTGTTGTTGGTTTGGAAGACATTGAATGAAAAACTTACTGATTTTAGTTTCTACTTTAAATAATGTATTATTGTAAGAAACCATGATTGGTAGAGACTGGCACTCAAACCTTGTAAAAAAATTAAAAAAAATCCTACTGTATGATAATTTTTTTATTATGTAGCCTGTTCATTTAATGGGTGATTGTCAAGGTACTTTTGTTATGTAAGGCATTTGATGCATAATCTTTTGCTACAATGTTGAGTTTTATACTAATTGTATGTTAAATATTTTGATTAAAAAGCAGTGTCCCGTTCATGCCCAGAGCACTTTGTGGAATTGCCTCCTGAACTTTGTTCATTGAAGATTATTGGTTTCTCCAAGGACATTGGGAGTACCTTATCCTTATTACCTTCTATAATGCACCGGTTGGGAAATTTACTTGTGGCAATTGAATTGAAGGAAGTGTTATCAACTTATTTTCCTGAGGGCTACGAAATTACTGCCAACCATGTATGTCTTCTCAGCTAATATTTGATGTCAAGTTATTTGCAATCTTAATATAGAATAATTAGGAAATTCTTGATGTTGGTATGGAGGCTTTGATTAAAAAAACATGTCTTTATGTATGGATTTTGTGAGTTCTTGGTCACATTAGTGCTTCAGCTTGGGCGGCATGAAACTAATATCTAAAAATTATTCTTTTATAATTTTTAATCATGTATGCTAGTTTTAGGTGAATCTTAATAGAAAAATATTAATAATAATGAAAAATAGAACAAAAAATAACTTAAGGTAAATTGGACACGTATGCATCATTGAAAGAAAATTGATGCATGTAATGTAATTTTTTTGAAAAGTTATACATTATAATTATTTTCATTTTTTTTGAAAGCGATTAGAGGTATTCTCGTGGATTATTGAGAAAAAAAAAAGAACGGGTAATAGAAAACGTCATTGGTGAAGGAGGAACAGATATTAGAAAAAAATTAAATTCCTATTGATAATGAGAAAGAAATAAAAAGGTAAAGTCAAAGTCAAAATCTTTGTTTTTTAAAAATTAAGCTCTATAAACTGAAAATGCAAAATCATTGATTTTTTTTTTTAATTAAGCTCTATTTTTATGACAAATATGTTTACGTTTTAAAGGGATATACTAAAATGTGTACAAAACTCAAAAAAATCGAAAGATTACATCACAAGTCAATAAAAGCATCAAAATCCATGAGAAACGTGTCCAAAAGTCTGACCTCCATGTGGGTGGGGATACCCATGTTATTCTGGAAAAAAAAGGCCGATAGAAGTATCTTTTCTTTTTGCATTCACTTCCTAAGAAAGCAACTAGTTTACTCACAAATCAAATCACATGCCTAAAGGAAATTTCTACCCCTTTATTGACTTTGTTGATCGCTCTTGAAATTGGCACCAATCTCCACAAAGGTTTCATTCTCCCCTCTGCTCAAGCTATCCTTTATCATATGTGGTTTCCTTTTCTTCCATTTCGGATGTTGGGCCTATCCAAAAACTTTTGGATTTACTAGGGCCTGATTATAAGGACATTGGGCCCCGAGTCCTCATCTCGACTTAATCAATGCTTGGTTTTATTTAGTGTGGGCTTAAAATGCTTTTGGGTATGATTGAGGTGAGGGCTTATTTCATTGTTGGGCCTAGTTTAGTCCGGAGTTTCAATTGTAACTTGTGTCCGACGGAATGTTCTTGAAAGGAAGATCATTCGAGTGAGGAGAAAAAGGATCTTGTTGGTGTGAGTGGTGAATATAGAAGCACTGTTATGAAAATTGAATAGTATCGTGAAATCATTATATATTTTGAACCACAAATCGTGTATCATAAACTGTAGAATTGTAGGATTCATAAATGTTTTCCCTAAAAATTATTTAAGATATGATGCCAGAGTTGATGCAGATGAGAGGGATCCCGATGAACTCGAGGACGAGTTTTTTTTAAGACCGGGGGACTGATGTAGGACATGAGAGACTCATCTCTCTTAGGATTTCCTATTTTCGCATTATTTTTAATTTAGAATTCTTTTATCATAAGAAAGCTAGGTCGGTAGCTTTCCTAATTGATTTAGGACTAGCTTTCCTATTTGATTAAGGAGTCCTTTTCCTATTTGATTTAGGAGTCCTTTTTTATTTGATTTAGGAGTCATTTTCCTATTTGATGTAGGAGTCCTTTTCTATTTTGATTTCTTATTTTTTTCTTATAAATACAATGCATGTAAGAGAGGGACACACCTCTTTCGAATATATGAATTGATATAGATTTACTATCTTATTTTTCTCTATCATCTCTACCGAGTAGCAGACCTTATCTTCATTGCTGGTTTTGTTCCGGCCATCGCTTATTCTGGGCTTAATCCCAGAGGAGATACCCTGCTGTCGCTGCCTTGGGCTTTATCCTAAGCTTATCTCAGTTACAAGTCTTCCGCCCCCTTCTACCATTCGTATTTCAGCCCTAAGATTCAAGGCCCCCACGTGCCAGCCATTTGCCCTTTAAGTTATTTTCACACGTGCGAACCATCTTACGTGTGTGAGTTCCGATAAGAGTTGGAATTGACTTGAATTGATTTTTATTACCGCTTCCGCTACATTAAAAGCTCTATGTCCTAAGCAATCTTATAGTTAAAACACACCAGTAGTGATGGAATCCACTTCATTCTTGGCTAAGAAGTCAGCGAACTCGTTTGCAGATCTCTTAACAACCACAAAAGAGATTTCCCTTCCTGAACACAACGCTCTGATTTCTCACTATAATTGAGAATGATGGAAGGAGGATGAATGGGGAGGTGAGCTTTCAAGCATATTGAGGAAAAGTGGTATGCCAATAAAGGAGGTCAATACAATGCTTGTGATTCCCAAGATGATGGGAATTGGATTTAAAGATGAGGAGTGGAAACAACCTTGAGTTTGCAAGAGGAGGCATGTGGTGATAAACAATTGTTTACTAAACTGTTTCTTTGGTCTTAATACATATGAAGATGAAGAACAGGGAAAAGAGGGCATGTAAGGACAAAAGAAAGTACATGGGATTGGAGTCGGCAGAACCTCTTTTTTGATATAGAGGGGAAGGGGATTATCTGGATTTGGATGGGGGTGCTATTGTATATGTGCCTATAATATTGTACTTGTACCATTCTTTTCTTTTTATAAGATTTTTATTGCCATTTTATTTTAAAAAGAAGCAAATACTTGGAGATATCACAATGAGAAAGAGACTTTATGGAGGAGGGTCTTAGGGGCAATGTATGGTGGGGATGGATATTTTTGGGGTATCAAAAGTAGAGTGGGGAAGGATGGGTCAGGTGTGGCTAAGGCAATATTTGAGTTGGGGGAGGGTCAAAGGAGGATAGGGAGGTTCTTGTGAAAGGGTTAAGATTTGTGGTGGGTAGAGGTGACATTGCCCTATTCTGGAAGGGTTTATGGTTAGTCGAGTCACGTCTAAAGGAGCATTTTTCCAAATTATTTAGCATAGCAATTGAAAATAACTCTGAAGTGTTCCACAATTATGAAGTGCTAGGGGAGCTTTGTGTTATGGTTGATGTGATTGAGGAGAGCTCTAAGGGATCCTATAATTCAAGATTATGTGAGCCTCCTAGATTTGTGGTGGGTAGAGGTGACATTGCCCTTTTTTGGAAGGATTTATGGTTAGTTGAGTCACGTCTAAAGGAGCATTTTTCCAAATTATTTAGCATAGCAATTGAAAATAACTCTAAAGTGTTCCACAATTATGAAGTGCTAGGGGAACTTTGTGTTATGGTTGATGTGATTGAGGAGAGCTCTAAGGGATCCTATAATTCAAGATTATGTGAGCCTCCTAGATTTGTTGAGTGATTCCTTTATTGGCTTAAAGGATGACGAAAACAAGATAATTTGGGATGAACGTCATTCTTGAAGTTTTTGTTAAGGCCAGTGTGATAGGATTGAAGGTTTTGTTATTCCACCATAGGTGGTGTTGATTTGGAAAGGGAAGGAACCACTAAGGGTGTAGTCTTTTTGTTGGTGTCTGGTGAAAGATAGGGTGCAAACTAGATGTTAATTTAGGAGGAGAAAGGTCATCTCGGAAAATGTGGAGTTCTTGTGTCTCCTTCGTGAAGAAGACGAAGAGGTGGATCATCTTTTCTAGACATGTTCATTCTCGAGCACTATGTGAGACAAGTTCTTGAATCTAATGGGGTGCTTTTGGGTCTGGGGGAGATCGATGGCCAAGGTTTTTGGGGAGTTGGGAGGGAGCGGTTTGGTGGATGAAAGATTGCATTGTTAACTATTCTAGTTGTCATTCTATGGTCTATCTAAAATGAGATGAATGCGGTAGTGTTTGAGTTAAAGGTAAAGTCTATTCCGGAGGTTTTTGGGGAAGCAAGGAATGCCGTAATTTTGTGCCTACTGAGTTGCAAGGAATTTGGAGATATAGACATAGTATTTAATGATTTGTGACGGTTTAGTTGGCTTGTGTAGAAAACAAAAAGGGAACCACCTTTGGAGAGTGCAAAGATAGGAACAACCTTTGGAAGGAATATTGAAATGTAATGTTGATGGAGGCAAACCAAGCCCAATAGGGTAGGGGTAGTGTTACAAAATCATGCAAGGGCAATGTTGATGTTTTCTGATCCAATAGGTCTTAAGGACTCCATTGAGGCAAAATCGCGGGCTATTAGGTAAGCTCTCTACTTGTGGGGAGGGTGATGGGAAGGGAAACTAATTATTGGGAGAAATTCTACTAATGCTATTGCTTGCGCTTCTAGTAAGAAGAGTGGCCCTTGAAGACTCAAGCACGTTGTTAAGAACATCATTCACATTTATAAGGGAAGGGATGTGATATTCAATCACGTTAAGCTAGGGCTCGTCAAGGTGGTAGATTTTTGGCTTAGTTGGGATTGGTTAGAGAGGAAGGTTTTGAGGGATATTTGTAATATATGGGTCGGTCTTTGATGTTTTTGTATTCAAAGATCAATGTATAGTCTTTATTCTATTTCTCTCTTTTGTCATTTTGTTTATTTTAATTAAAGCTATACTGATTACTTTTTCAAAAAGAAGAACACCTTTTATCATTAACTTCTCACCATATTCTCTACTTAGCCTCAAGGCTTTGTTTGGTGTCACCTATTGGGCGCTTCAATTGAGTCTTTGGTGCCTATTGATGCCAAGATGGACATATTCATCTCTTCCCCATCATCATGTAAGACCAAATTCAAATATCCAAATATTTAAAATTTGATATCCAGGTTTCTTGAATTAATCAGAAAAAAAATATAGATGTTCTTGTCATTGGATGAAAGAGAGAGAGAAGACACTCTTTATGAATGCTGAGGAACACTAGAGGTTGTAGATTAGGAAATCTTAAAAGATCAACTTCATCAAGCTACTCAATCCAATGTTTTGATAGATAATCACTATTTACTATTTCAGTACTCAGTTTTTTATTAGGTCAGATGCCGAGTGAGTTCAATGATATTCTCCGTTTTCAAAGATTATTCAGTTGGTTTTACTATATAGTTCCATTGGTGACAAAACAAGACTCAATGGCATAACATTTTACATGAGCACAACTCATATAATAAAATATGACTCCTAACACAGCCATGCCTTACTCGATTAACATAACCCGAAGTCATTGATGGGGTTCATTAGCCCCACTAGATTCAATGAGGGGTCTTAGAAATCATACTAAAAAAGGCCATTTAAAGGGAGCAGAAGAAAAGAAAATTTCAAATGTCACTAGAAAATGAGCAGAGTCCATTAGCTATATTAAGAGAAAAGTATTCTTTTTTTTTTAGCAGTAACAATAAAGAAATATATTAAAGAAGAACAGAGTACAAGATATGACTTACACCCAACCCAAAAAACAAAGGAAAAGAGATAAATATTCTTGTCTACTGGATACCTTCTTGGATCATACATTTGGTAAGAGTGGTAGAAGTAAATGAAATGAATAGAGAAGGGGGGATGAATTTAGGAAAGGGAGCATGTTTGACTATTACAGTCACTGATCATTTTATTTCTTAAGGAACAAAATAACAAATTACATCTATATACTTATATTGACAATTAAGATTGGTGTAACCTTCTACTAACCTAAAATGGCATTTCAGGTCCTAGAGGCACTGACTACAGAGAAGTGTTTGGAGTGCTTTTCTCTTGAAAGATTTGAATTACTTGGTGATGCTTTCCTTAAGTATGCCGTTGGCAGGAACCTCTTCCTATCGTATGAATCCTTGGATGAAGGGCAATTGACTAGGAGGCGTTCTAGCATTGTAAATAATTTTCATTTATATGAATTGGCTATAAAAAGTAATTTACAGGTAAAGTATCCATTTTATTGTATTTTTGAACTGTAATTGCAATTGTCCCTATTAGTAATGGTTTTACAATTTACACTAGTTGTGCACCTTCTAAGCTATTTTTGCTCATTTACGTTACCGAAGACAATTTTTGCAAGTACCTTTATGGTGCAATCCGAATCTGTCCCAAGTCATCAACAATTTTGTACCCAAATCAAGTTTTGGTTGTTAGTCTTGAAATCCGATATAATCTAACCCAAAAAATAAGATATTGGTACGTGAGAATTAGGTATTGATTCCAAAATAAAACTATCGTCGTCTACATGCATATTTTTGAATAACCTTATGCACATAATCTAACTATTCATGTGGCCCTTCTTTCTTAGTTTCCTGAAGGTAAACCAACCTCATTTAATTATGTTAAACATAGATTTGATTAATGCTCTTTTATCTGCAGCTCCCATGCCATGGTCATTCTAGGGTAATACTTTCATTTAATTTACCTTCACTCCACCTTTTGCTGACGAATTATCTATTATTTTACCATAGTTCAGTGAGTTGTTCATATATAAAATCTCCCTGATCCCTTTTACCTACTTTACTTTGTTTTGATAGTTCTTTACACATAATTGATTGACCTTTCTTATTGAGGAAAGGGCAAAGAGAATCTTTGAACTCTGCTTCTTCTTACTCTATATTCAAAGCCAAGAAAGTCACCAATTTCCATTTCTTCTCACCTATGGACGGTCTATACTCTATGAGGATAGATTTTGAGCTTCTATTGACAAGCCAATTGAAGTCAACAAGTCATCTTCTTGCTTCAATCTGCTCAAGGTCTAATTGAACTAAACGAAGCCCACTAGAGACAATGGGGCTGAGGTTTTGCCATTGGAGATTCCCTCCCTTCCTTGTATCAAATTTGAGGCTAGATCGGTCTCCTTGTTTTGCAAGTGCTCCGAATTGAGGGAAATTTATTGTGTGATAGATGCCCCAACGTTTGTGTTGTAGAATATGTATGCAAATATGGCAAGGAATGCAGCAATTCAAATAGTCCATAGGTGTACCATACAATTGCATTGTTGAATTTCTTTTGTATAATTTAATGTCTATTTAAAGGCACTTCTGTAATCCTACTGGACACACAAAAATCAATAGAAGCATTGAGAATTCTTTCCTTCAATCTTTTTCTCATTTTTTCCATATTTTCACAACATGGTATCACTGTGTCTTTGACCTCTTTGGAGTTTCTTGGGACTTCTCCTCTGTCTATGGAAGGTTCTCTCCTTTTTCCCCCAGATCACCACTCTTACTAGGTCAATTTTTGGCTTTCTACAAGAAACCCTTGGAGACAAATTTTTTGTCTTGACCTAGATCCAAGCCATTACCGTACATCTGACCCTGAAACCATTTATAACCTAGTTGCATCTCTTTCCTTTGTTCATCTGACAGGTGAGTCCTAGGGTTTGGTGTACTATTGGGCCCATTTTTTTTAGTTCAATCTTGATTGTGGCTCCTGGTTTGTGAGCATATCGGTTGTACATCTCATTCTTGTATAGTTATAGTGGGTTTAGAATTCATCTCAATACTATATCTTATTGTACTTTGTATATTTATTTCCTCATCAATGAAAGTTCTTTTTCCCTTTTTTTTTTTAAATAAAAAGAAAGGATCAATATCTAAAATAATGCCAATATCATCAAAGCTAAATAAGTTACTATTAGATCTTTTATTCTCTTGATTTTTTTTTTTTTTGAGCGATGAAAAAAAGAAAGATTATCTTTTTTTCTTTGAAAGCGTTATTCTCTTGATAATCTTCATAAACCAAAATTTAATGTATGGGTCTATTATTCATATTGCTTTCTTAGAGCACTTAATTCAATTTTACTATTTATTTGATAGGTGTAATTTTACTTTGTATTCAGGTGTACATACATGATGAATGGTTTGATCCCTGTCATTTCTTTGCACTTGGTCGCCCTTGTACAGTCATTTGCAGCAAGGAAACAGAAAAAACCCTTCATGTTAAACAAGTGGAAGGAAGTACAGAAAGTTGTGCAGATGATGTGAAATGCAATAGGCACCACCATTGGTTGCACAGAAAGACCATTGCAGATGTTGTGGAAGCACTTATTGGTGCATTTATTGTTGATAGTGGGTTTAAAGCTGCAGCAGCATTTCTCAGATGGATGGGAATACAAGTGGACTTTGAAATGTCGGACTTGTTCAAAGTTTACTCTGCAAGCAAGATCAATATGTCACTCATTGATTCTATTGATATCGCTGCACTTGAGAAAATGTTAGATTACAATTTTGTGCATAAAGGTCTGCTACTACAGGCATTTATTCACCCTTCCTACAAGAAGCATTCAGGAGGTTGCTACCAGGTAGACATTGATAGCTAGGTAGAATTTTGTGTAATGTGTTTTATTGTATCCCAAATTGTAGGGATGGGAATTTGACCCAAAAGCCCAAGAAGTCAACCAGAGAAAAGGTGGGCTTGAGCAAAATTTTTTAGCCTGATTCATAATAGGCTTGGTTTGGACAAAAAATAAAGCGCAATTATTATTTGGGCCAGGCCTGGGCTTATGCATGTGCCAGCCTGCAAGCCTGCGCCCAGCCTGATTATGGAGACGTATAAAAACTTTTTATAAGGTTACACATCGCACTTGGAGCATTTTTCTTTTTTATTGAAACCCTTTTTTTGAGAGCTATAAAGATCTAACTGTTTGGGTTGACAGCTCACTTAATTACTTAGCTGGAAAATAAATTTCATCAAATAATTTAGATGAAAGCCACTTGATCCCAACAGACAATATCAAAAGACGTCATTTTTTCTAAAGGATGCCTACTAATTTTTACCACTAAAATCATGTGGCTTCAATTTAAGTTTTGGGATGAAATTCGTTATACATGTAAGATATTTAGTCATCTTTCAATCCTTTAGTTGTATTTTCACTATTCTATCAAAAATGGAAAAATTTCATACATGATTTGAAACTATTATCTAATATATATACTTTACTTAATGCTTATTTTATAATTTAATATTTAGATAATAATTAAACTCTTACTTTATAGAAACACAATTTAATTATTGTTTTTAGCCAAATATTTCATACAAAAATTCTTGTTTTGGGCTCATATTGGGCTTTACTGGGCTCGGGCTTGGTGCAACTTAAGTCTGGCCCGAGGCTGGCCCAGTCTCATCCCTACCAAATTGCGAGGACTTCTGGTAGACAGACGACCATGATTCCATTCCATTATGATCTGCAAAAGCATGGCAATAAGGGGCCTCATTTCTCTTTGTTACTATTTTTCTGCATTTTCTATCCCATCCCATCATCAGCGCTGATAGTCAATAATGACTTGAGGCTTATAAGTTTTAAAGTAATCTAAGAAATTGACGTTTCTCTATTCCATGCTACTAATCTGAAGTCAAACTGGCTGATTTGGTAGTGTACCAGAACTATTGTGTCTCATGTGTGTTCCAAACATGTGTAGGGTCTTTGATAAATACTTTCTCATGAGGAGCTCTACTCTTTTTCAGTTGTGTGTTAAGACAAGTGACTCTTTAAAATGTTGTCATAGGATTAGGTTTTGCGAATTTGATCTTGTAGTCAACTGATGTACCTAATACCTATACTGTGAAGGGTTGATTCTGTTAATAGCAACAACTTTCTCTCTCTCTCTCTCTCCTCTCTCTCTCTCTCATACTTCCTTCTTCCTCAAGCTTTCCGGTTTCTCTCATTGAAGTAAACAGTCATGTATTCCAATGCAACTGAAACAACACAAAGTTGTTGAATTCTTTTTCCTCTTCTTTTGTAATTAAATGTAATAGCTATTTTATAAAAACTGTTCAGCCTATCCCTGAATGATGATTGTGCTTTACCTCATAAAATTATAATTTGTAACATTGTGGTTGATCAGAGGCTGGAGTTTCTCGGAGATGCAGTACTGGATTACTTGATAACATCATATCTATATTCAGTTTATCCTGATCTGAAGCCAGGCCAAATGACGGATATGAGATCATTGACTGTAAATAATGATTCATTTGCCCACATGGCAGTACAAAAATCCTTCCATTTGTATCTTATCAGTGATTCTACTCATCTCTCTGAAGATATAAAGAAATTTGTGAATGTATCTTCCTCTGTTGAAAAGGACAGATCTAAGGAGATAAAATGTCCAAAGGTACTTTCTTATTATTCTGACTCAAAAGTATGTCAGAGTTGAGATGAATTTGATCTTAATTTTAGTGACAAGAATAACATGAACTTGGTCATAGTTGCATGAGTTGCTGCACTCTTTGAAACTAATAAGGGTTTCCATTAGCTTCTGCTAGATCCAGCATATGTCTAGTAGGAGTACATACATATATATGTTCTTCTCTCATATTTCTTAGATAATGATTTATATAAAAGCTTAAAGGTTATATTTCATATTATGTTACATGTTACCTCATATCAAGAGTGTGCCCTCCTTTTTAATTTGGAATTTGAAATTTCTTATTTATTTCTAAGTGATATACTTCTCAACCTTATATTTTTTGTTTACGGTGTACTTCGTTAATGTATATCTCATACAGTACCTCTTTCCTTATTGTTCTTCTTGTACAAATTGAGTTTTGATCCAGAAGCTTCAATTGTAACTCAAAATGATAGAACCCCATGTGTGTGTGTGCGCCTTGTTTGGATTATCACTTACAACCCTAATCCATACTGTACATTTGAAGAAGCCAAGATCAAATTGGTCTCCTTTAGCATTGTGAGCGCAGAAGGAAAATTTTAAATTTTAATCTTTGTCATACAAGATGGAACCTACTTTAATACCAAATGTTGCTATCCATTATCCGAAGCTGCTGCCACTCTCTCTCACACACATGGATATATAAAAGATCTAGGAGTAGCCACGAATGGGATAATCATTTGAAGAAAGGCATTCTTCGTTCTTATGCTTCAACATCATGTAGTGTATGAGATTAGGTGGAATAAGTTGATATGTTTGCATGTCTTATTAGGGACGTGGTGTAATCTTTTTGCCTTCGTTTATATGTAAGGGTGCAAGTTGGGTTGGGCCATAGATAAATTGTTGAATTAGAAAATGAGATAAAGAAAACAAGAAGATGGAGAACAATTTAGTAAAAAGATTGTATTTCACTTTTGTTAAACAAATGGAAGAAATATATAGACAAACAAGGCATGTATTTTATCAAACCATGCCTTGCACTGTGCAAATGGGTATGGAGATTCTCCTTGGAGGGGGACTCCCTCTGGAGGAAAGTTTTATTGACTAGATATGGACTAGAAGACCCAGGGGGGTGAAAACTGGGGAGTAGGGAAGCCAAAGAGGGATCAACAGTAATCAAGTCCATTGTCAAGCTAGGAAATGGGGTGTGGAAGATAAGGGCAGCATTCAAAAGGGCACTTAGAATTTTGGTGGGCAGAGGAGATAGGGCGGTATTCTGGAAAGATAAGTGGATAGGGGAGAGCTCCTTGAGCCAGGTCTTCCCTACGTTGTTTAGAGCTGCGATGAGTAAGGATGCTTTAGTTAGAGACTACTATAACGAGGTTAATGGCAAACCACAATGAAATATTTCTTTTAGGAGGAGGACTCTTGGGGATTTTGAGGCGGGCCAACTACAATCACTGGAAGGTCTATTAGGCGAATCTTTTCTGAGCACGGAGGAGGAGGATAGTTGGATATGGTCCATAGACCCCTCTGGGGTCTTCTCAATTTGATCTATCCCAAGATTTGTTGACTCCCTAGGTCAAAATCCTCCCCTTCTCATGCGTCTTGGCCTGAACAACAAGATTCCCTCGAGAATACAAGTATTCTTGTGGGCTGCAATAAGCGGTAGGATCTTGGTCAGATGCAACCTTAGAAAGAGAGGACTCCTACCAGAGGGAGCCTTAGAGATATGTGTACTTTGTGGAGAGGAAGAGGTGTCAGTAGACCATTTGACTTGCAAATGTCCATTCTCGTTAGGGGTTTGGCGTTTATTCCTTAACCTGATTGAGTGTCCATGGGTGCTGAACAATTTGATAGGGAACGTCATTACAGAGTAGTTAGGGGGGCCTTTTATAGGAAGGAGAAGGGTAACTTGGAGATTGATCCCCACAACAATCATTTGGGCAATTTTGGAAGGAGAGGAATAATACAATTTTCAAAGGAAAGACAAGTTTGGCAATGGAGGTTTTTGAAAAATCCAAGTGGAATTTAGTCTATTGGCTAATCCTTTGCAAGGAATTTATTGGATGCACTCCTGAGGACTTTTACCTGTCGTGGGAAGGGTGTATGAAAGGAGGTAAAAAAGCTAAGAAGACTCGGGTTAAACCTAAACAAGGTTGCCATAAGTTTAATGTCGATGGCACTTTAAGGGGAAAACCAAGCTCGGCAATAGGCGTGGTCCTTCATGATGACAAGGGTAGAATGCGATTAATCTTTCTAGAAGCTGTAGGGGTTATGGAGTCTAATGAAGCGGAGTTGAGGGCAATTAGGTGAGCGATCTATCTCCGGGCTACTATTGGGAATGACAACCTTATTATCGAAGGCGATTCCGCTAATGCAATCGCTTGGTCTAGTGGGAAGAAACCTCCCCTCTCCTCTCGGAAACTGGTCAATATTGTTAGGTTCATTAAGAGATTTTATAAGAATGAGCTCATCCGTTTTGTGCATATCACCCGCTCGGCAAACAGTGTTGCTGACTTCTTAGCCAAGGTTGGACTCTAAAAAGCTCAACCGTCAGTGGAAGTGTTTCCTCTTTAGCCTCTACAGGGAGTAGGGTTTTGAGGGTTGAGTATCCCCCTCAGACCATGTCCTTCGAGCTCTCTTGGGTTGTAAGGATTTTGGGAATCACAATTGTAATCAACATAGCAACCTTCTTGTTTTATCTATCTTGCTTTTGTGTTTTCCCTTAGAGAGGGACCGCACATAACTCTTGTACACAACCCTCCACGCTCTTGTACTATTCTAATTAATGAAATATTTGCATCTCCGTTTCTCAAAAAAAAAAAGCCTCGAGGACTGTTTAAGACCATAGATAGCTTTCTTTAGCCGATAGACCAACCCTTGCTCCCTCTGTTGAATGAATCCTGGTGGAGGTAGCATATAAACCTCCTCTTTTAAATCTTCATGAAGGAAGGTGTTCTTGACATCCTACTAGTGCAATGGCTAGTTATGAGTGGTATAGCAATGGGCATTAGGATGCATATAGAGGTAAGCTTAGTAACCAGAGAAAACATTTCCTAGTAAATGTCATATGCTTGAGTGAAGCCTTTGACCACTAACCGAGTTGTATTCTGAGCAATAAAGCTATAGGATTATGCTTGAGAGCAATCGCCCATGTACACCTGTAATACCCCGCCCCAAAAAGTCTCACATTGCTAGTTGCATTAAAAATTCCCTGGTATACAAGTGGTAGCCTTCCTCCTTTTAGCATGAGGCCATTTGGGAGCAACAATGGGTTGGCTCACCAATTGAAAGCCGTGCGGGCCGTGTGTGAGGCCCAGAGCGGACAATATCATGCTCGCGGGACAGGTCGTTACAAATGGTATCAGTGAATGGTTCAACTCTCTGCCTGAGGGTGTAGGCTTGGTTATTGTGTGTGCGGAGCTGGGGACAACTCTGACTTAAAAGGGGGTAGATTGTAATACCCTGCTCCAAAAAGTCTCACATTACTAGTTACATTGGAAATTCCCTGGTATATAAGTGGTAGCCTTCCTCCTTCTAGCATGAGGCCTTTTGGGAGCAACAGTGGGTTGGCTTGCCAATTGAAAGTCATGCGGGGTGTGTGTGAGGCCCAGAGCGGACAATATCATGGTAGCATGACGGGTCGTTACAACACCGAACTGTAGTTTTGCCCTTTGGAATAGACACCATCTCCCATGTTTGATTTTTCTCAGGTGCTGCCAATTCTTCTTCCATTGTTGCTTTCTAGGATTAGGTCCCAAGAGCCATGTCAATCCTCTTAGGAATCATAGGGGTATCTAAAGAGGACAAGAAACTGCATTCTGAAATCGAAATGAAATTATATTTACAAGGCATTAAATGGGATGTTTAATGCATGCACACTTACCTTTCCTCAAGATAATGAGTAGTTTTCATTGATTTATCCAATGAGCCTAAGTTTATACAATTCTAACATGTTTAGAAGTTATGATATGTTTTCCGATAGGGTGTGATAAAGTGACGAGTTTGAGTTTGTAATTAGTCCAACGTCCGTTATTTTTAAAATTTGTTATGTAGAGGTACCTTATTAATACTAGTGGAAGCCTCAAGGCTAGAATAGAGTTGAGTTGAGTTTAGTTATTTTGTTTGTGTAATTTTGAATGGCTTTTGTCCCAATCCACGTGGAAGACTCATCCTAAGAAGATCGTCTCTTCCTCTTGGGTTTTCTCCTTCAAAGCTTCGCTTGGTTGATTCCAAGAGAGCATCAAGGATCAAGAATCAAGCATCCTCCATCAATTATTAAAGGTATTTCTTTGATTTATTTCATCTTATTTCAAATTAAAGGAACCAAGTTCTTGAGGATGTATTTTTTTTTTTTAAGTTGAGTATAAAGAATTCATTGTTGGGCTTGCATTTTGTGAAGTTCTATTTTTGTGGATGGTAATTTAGTGAGTTTGTTTCTTGTAAGCCCAATTTTAAATGTAGACAAGATCATCTCACATCCTTGGCCTACATCAAGCTGCCCACTAGATGAGGAATTAAACGAGAGTCACCTAAGATGGCTTGGGGTTTGGACCTGTACATAGGAGACCAATAACAGCCCTTGTTAGAGAAATTAAAAATATGCAAGTAGAAGGGATGATAAGGGGAAGAATACCTTTCAAAAGTTGGATGGAAGGGGTAAAAAAGGACATGAGAGAGTGGAGGGTAACGGAGGCTATGATTTTTTATAGAATAGTGGAAGAAAAAAAAGTCAAAAAGCGGAGCCAGATAGATGGGATTATTGGCTATGATGATGATGATAATGATGATCATTTGATTGAAAAACATGCCATGACAGCTAAAAGTAGAATTGTATTTCTAATTTTTCTGTTCTTTACATTTTTTTTATAAATACTTGAGGCCTAAGTAGGATCCAAAACAAACCCGAAGTGGATCCAACTTGTTGAGAAAAGCTAAGGCGTCCCCTCAGGAACTGTAACACAATTTTGTTCTACTTGTGACATGGGCCTCACTACACAGGCTGCACCGTGGATATAGCCCAAGTCTTGATGAAGGACATCAACCTAATCATGGATTTTGAAGACAACAAGGACCAATTGGAAGACAATTTGGTGGAAATGGCACTCCTAGCACACAAACAATTTGAGGGTGCGAAACGGGGACCATTGTGTCAATTTCAAATTGAAATTGAAGCCTTTGTCAATTTATTCCAGTGAAAATTTGTTGACCTAGGTGAGATTAGGACCTTTGATTTTTTTTCCGTTGAGTGAAATTTCTTTGGATTCTCTAATCAATTTTTGGGGCTCCATATAAAATCGGATTGAGATTAGTTTAGATTGATCAATTTGATTTTTCTGCCATCTCTAGTTTTGATTTTCTAGAGAGGTCAAATTTTACCCAAAGTGGTTGGAGTGATGGGCCGGTACCCGCCTCAGGAAGTGGGAGTCCGGAGTTCGATTCTCACTCCACTTCACAGGGTCATTCCCCGTAGAGCTACCCATTGTGTGTGGTAGGGAGACTTGCACATGCCCTGAGGATTAGTCGAGTGCTCTAAGAGACCTGGACATCTTGGTCGTAAAAAAATGAGGTAAAATTTTACATTTTATTGTAGATTTGAACCATCGGACCTAACCTCCAATTCTTCGATTGGAGCTTTTGGTTAATCCACTTTCCCTGTGGCTGAACCTTCTTGTGTTTGTCTTGAAGGTAGGCTACATCAAGTCTATCTTGGCTAATGATGATGAGCCCCCATTCTGACTTCTACAATCTTCAATAGGTGTGTAACGACCCGACCCGATTTTTCGGGATGTTTGGGTCTTAGTAGCGGTAGGGGAGAGTGTGGGCTCCACGGTGGGCCCCGGTTTGTCAAATTCGAGTTCGGAGACTCGAAGGGCATTTTAATAATTGGGTATTTAATGTATTGTCATGCCAAAACATTTTAAAAACCACTCATTTTTCCCCCGACGTTCAATATTCGAGTTTTATCGGGTTTTAAACCATTTTAAAAACTTAAAATTTGATTTACTTCCTTTTTTAAAAAAAAATAAAGGAGAGAAAAACCCTAAGTAAACCCTAGAATCCCGGCCTCTTAAAATCCCTCTTTCGGCAGCTGCTGCTTCTCTCTCTCTTGCTCTCCTCCTTCCTCTCCTCTCAGCTCCCTCATCCTCTTTCTTTCTTTGCTCTCTCTCTCTCTCTCTCTTCTCCCTCCTTCCGCTCTCATTGCCTAGCACCCTTGGTCGCCGCTCTTACTGCAACTTGTCACCACCGTCTTCAAACCCCTATCTTGGCTGAATCTAGGTACCCTCTTCCTTTTCTCTTCTCATCTCTCTCTCTTTCTCTCCGATTCTTCCTCCCCTTCCCAATTCTCCTTCTTTTCTTGGTTTTTTTTTTTTTTCCTTCTTTCCTCTGATTTCCCCCATTTTCCTCGTTTTCCTTTTTCTTCTTTTCTCGGATTTTTCCTTTCTTTTTTCTTCCCTTTCCTTCTTCTTCTTCCTCCTTTTTCCTCTCCTCTTTTCATTCCCTCTTTTTCTTCTTCTCCCCCTGTTTCTCAGCTGTGTTGCCAAGTCTGCTTGGTCGAACCACCGAGTTGACTCAGCTGGGCCCAGATCTGGCCAACCCAGGCCCAGATCGACCTGTTCTTGGGCTCTGTAGGCTAGGCTCTGCTCTATCAGGCCTGGCAACCAGCCCTTAGGCCTGGCCTAGTTTGGGTCCAGCCCACTCCAGCCCTTGGCCCAACCCAGTTTCGGACCTAACCCAGTTTCAAGTGCAGTTTCCAGTTTTGGGCTTAGTTTCGAGCCTGACTTAGTTTTGGACCCGGCCCGTTTACAACCCAGATTTACTTTGGCCTGTTTACTTATCCTTGTGTTCTTGTTTTAACAGATCGAGCCCCCTTCAATCCAACAGACCCATTTTCTTGCAGTTAATTTTGAAAGGCACACAAGTGAAGGAACCATCACACTGTTAGCATACTCATTTATGCATATATCTATATTTAAATTTATGAATAACACGGGGTACGCGGAATGGGACCCCTTATACTTATTTAGCCACTCGACATGGGAACCATTCTGATGATTATGTGGCAAAGGGACCACTCCGTGCACCCATGTCCAGTGATATTATAATCGTGATGATTGGATGTGACAATGTTTAGTATATACATATTTAACTGTTTGGATGTGATTGATTGATAACATGATGGAGTGATAACATGTTAATATGTGATGGATGATAGCGTACATGTCTGATTATGATTTGTTGTATATTGTCAATAACATGTCAAAGATTAAATTTACATACTTGTAACCGGTGTATGTGGAACGCCGGTGGAGTGTAGAGATTAAGGCTACACCAGGATCTAGAGACTCCCCCTAACTTGTCGTGTAACTGGGGTTGGGATATTATGCGAGACCACTCAATGGACGCGTGGTTGAGCCATGGACCACTCGGTGGTTGGACATGGGTGAGTGTACCCTCTAGCGTGAATAGACAGCTAGGTTTATCTTGTGTTCCTCGGACATGCCTATGAGGGGTGTGGTTCGGTTGGGTGGGTGTGGTGCCCCAGAGTCCCAGGAGGGACAAGTTGAGAAGCAGCTATGATGGCCTCCGGGGAGTTATTGGGTTGACTGTTGATTCACCCATGGGTAGTCTTAGAGGCCGCTATAGTCATGGTACCTGAGTGCGTGATTATTAGTATGGTGGAGGATAGCTCCCGTGGTTGCTTGCACGGTGGAGGACAGCTCCCGTGGTTTCTTGCACGGTGGAGGACAGCTCCCGTGGTTATTAGCACGGTGGAGGATAGCTCCCGCGGTTGTTTGCACGGTGGAGGAGAGCTCCCGTGGTTGTTAGCACGGTGGAGGACAACTCCTATGGTCATTAGCACGGTGGAGGACAGCTCCCGTGGTTGTTTGCACAGTGGAGGACAACTCCCGTGGTCATTAGCACGGGGGACGATAGCTCCTGTGGTTGTTTGCACAGTGGAGGACAACTCTTGTGGTTTTTTTCACAACTCGTGGTACAAGCCCTGTAGGGTGTGTGTGTGGATCTATGAGGAGGTGGTGGCCCTAGGGATAGGGCGGTTGTGGGTTGTGTCGAGTACGTGCTGGACAGTCCGCACGGTGGGTTATGTGTGTGTCATGTGGGACCATGCATGTAGACTTTTGATACCTCTTGGTGGTAGATATGCAGTGTATGATATATGTTGTGTGATTATAGATATGTGTTCTCTCACTAGGTATGTAGTACTCATCCCTTGCCTTTCAGGTGGTTCGATGGATGTGAGACCCAGTGGCCCCAAGACCAGGCCTAGGCGATGATGATCGCGGATTGCTTAGTTTATCTTTCCTCTTTTTGTTATCTAGAGAGAACACTGTGTGTTTAATTTGGAAGTCATTTATTGTTATGGATAACTGTAGTAACTGCTTATTACACTGCTGTGTTGGTTGAACTGGTGGTACTTTAGTTATTCCCTTATGATGGCTTTAAGAAAAAGCACCTGCTGTTTGAAATGTGTTGTATCTTGGTTCGATATCGGTAGTAACACGCCCGTAGTGGGGATGGGGTGTTACAAGGGCTGCTTTTGGATGGGGGGTGAGAGAGGGTAACCCCCCGTTACCCCTTGTTACCCTTGTTTGGTAACAAGGGGGTGAGGGTAAAAATTTGAAAATTTACCCCTCATCCCATTTTTGAATACCCCTTTGGAGGTTGGGGTATTCACAATACCCTACCCCTCGATGCCCCTTGCATTCCTCTCTTTATCAATTATATATTATAATATTAAAATATTAAAATATATATATATATATATATATATATATATATATATATATATTATATATATATATATATATATTATAATTAAGAAATAATATATTTCAAGTAATTAGCAATTTTATTCTGTTTGAAATTTATTTTAAAAATGTGTCAATATTTTCAAAATGATGCATTTGGATGAGGGACAAATTTTACGTGGGTTACCCTTGAGAAGGGGTAACTGTTAGTAGGGGTAAACTAACATATTAACAATTTTATGAGAATTAATATTTTTTATTAAGTCTATCTAATATAAATAATAAAAATAAAATTTTATGAAACATAATTGTCAAAATATCTTATTTTTAAAGGATGATTCTGTCGAAATTTCGATAAGGTCTCGAAACTCCGAAAGAGTTTGATGCTCATGATAATCTCTTTCGGAGTAATTAACAATTTATTCTGTTGGAAGTTTATTTTAAAAATGTGTCAACATTTTCAACATGATGTATTTGGATGAGGGGTAAATTTTACGTGGGTTACCCTTGAGTAGGGGTAACTTTAAATAGAGGTAAACTGACATATTAATAATTTTATGAGAATTAATATTTTTTATTAAATCTACCTAATATAAATAATAAAAATAAAATTTTATGAAACATAATTGTCAAAATATCCTATTTTTAAGGGTGATTCTGTCGAAATTTCGATAAGGTCTCGAAACTCCGAAAGAGTTTGATATTCATAATAATCTCTTTTAAAGTAATTAGCAATTTATTCTGTTGGAAGTCTATTTTAAAAATGTGTCAACATGATGCATTTGGATGAGGGGTAAATTTCACAGTGGTTACCCTTGAGTAGGGGTAACTGTAAGCAGAGGTAACCTGACATATTAACAATTTTATGAGAATTAATATTTTTATTAAACTCATATAATATAATTTTTTTGAGATATGTTAATATTTTTTATTCATTTATTGAGATTTAAAATAATAATATCAAAAAAAAATCTTTATTTATTTTTTTAATGTTAGAATGCAAGTGTTCATTTTAAATTATTTTTATGAAAAATAATTTATAAAAAATGGAGAATATTATTATAAGTTATATTATTAAGATTTACTTGATGAATATTATTTAATAATTATATTTTATAAAATTTCTTAAAAAATATTAATATATCAGGTTACCCTTTTTTATACTTACCAAGCAAGATTTTTTACCCTTAAAGTAAGCTTTTACTTTACCATTGCAATTGCCAAACAAGATAAAGGTAATCTCAGTTCAAAGGTCACCCCCACTCAAGGGTGACCCCTGCTCGAGGTAATCCCTCTAAAATTTGCCTCTCATCCAAACGCAGCCAGGTTGTATTCATTCTCTGCCTAGGCTCTAAAATGTAAGCCTCCAGATTCCTGTAAATACATACTTGATTGCACACATATTTTTCAAAACAACCATTCTTGTAGAACATTCTAATAATACAATGTTTTTCCCTTCGTTAACCTTTATATTTTCTTTTGATTTTCATTTCTCTCATTTTGAACCTGATTTGATGTACTTCAAAATTGTGATTTATTTGCCCAAATGTTGAATAATTCACTTGTCATGTTTTAGGCAGCATGAGAATTGCATGTTTTGGTTGCAAATTCCCATTTTAGCAACTGATATTAGTATCAATGAGAATACTATAAATCTATAATAGTAAGACCAGCTCTTAGCTCCATTGTTGACAATGGTTCACCCATCTGCTTGAGTTAACATATGTAACAAAACAACCATGAAATTAGTGAAGTGGCTATTTCTTGATTTTCTTGATGATATAATTTTATCTGGCATGGTTGATTGCATTTTCCTTGTGATTTATTGAATCAGGTGCTTGGTGATTTAGTCGAGTCCTGTGCTGGTGCTATACTATTGGACAGTGGATTCGACTTGCATCTTGTTTGGAAAATTATGTTCTCCTTTTTGGATCCAGTGATGAGCTTTTCAGGCCCTTGCTCACCACTCAGTCCTGTTAGGGAACTCCAAGAACTTTGTCAATTTTATAATTTCAAGTTGAGTTTCCTAAACTCAAAACAAGACAAGGGAGCCTTTGTTGTTGAAGCAGTAGTGGAAGCAAATGACATGTGTTTGACTGGCCGCAAGATCAACCTCAGCAGAAAAGTTGCTAAAAGAATGGCTTGTCAAGAGGCAATATCAAAATTGAAAGTAAGTTCTCAAAGTCCATTTTGTTTCTTATATATTTTTCTCTTTCTTTCACTCAATACTAGAAAACTGCACATAATGCATTCTTATGTTCTGTTCCATGCATATTTGTTAAGAATGGCCCTTGCAAGAACTTCTAGCCAAGGTGTTGCTCTTGCTTTATGAGGCTGGAATAATGTCTGTAACAATCACTGGCCACGGCCAACATAACATACACATTTCAAAAATAATTTAACTAAATAAATATGTCTCTAAAGAGAGAGAGATTGGCTGGGAAATCAAGAGTTTCTCTTCTCCTCCTATTCTTTTTTCTTTCTTAGTGTTGCTTTTCTTTTTGTTCATTCTTTAGATCTTTACTTCTTTTCTATCAGATATTTTCTTCTTTATATCTTTTCTGAGGTAACATGGTTGACCCATGAGTTCACCGATGTCCCGTGCAAGTCCATACCCATGCCCATGTCTAAGGTGCCCAAATATGACTCTTGTAGGGTTGGGGTGAGTCCATGCAACTTTGTTCACCAACCAGTACTATGTCATCTACAAATAGCATACACCAAGACACTAAATCTTGAATTGTCCATAACTAAAGTAAATAAATACAGGCTCCAAGCAAAATCTTGGTAGAATGCCACCCCAACTGAAAATTCTGCCATTCCACTTCACCCTGTCCTAACACTATTGCCCCTCCGTAGATATCCTAATTTACTCTCAACATAATCGTTAGAAATGGTTCTATGGGTGTTAGATATGTTGTAAATGTTGTATTTTTCACATGTCTTATTATAGAGTTGACCCACAGATATCATTATGTGTAATTGATTCTTCTTTCTTTAGTTGTCACTTTGATTGGCTCATTGTATTCTATATATACATGTATACTACTCTTTCTTTAAAACAAGAAATACAATATAGAGAGCTAATTTCTCAGCTTTCATCGCTTCTTTTCATTATTTTCATTATATCCCTAGTTTCGTCCCTACCTCTACTGTATTTGTGTACGATTGACCTAGGGTTTCGGTCAAACAATGGCCCCATGTTGTTGTTTTTCCAGCACTGCTACCGGACGTCCGGAACAATGTTTTCTTCACAACTTGGGCTTGATCTTGGTTTCGTACTCTGTGGGGCCCACTTATCTTAGTTTTTGTAGATGTTATAACAAATTTTGGCTTATTTTAGAATTTTTTTTTTTTTTTTGCATGATCTTTAAAATGGCATCTTCTAATTCTTCAAATCTGATGGATTTTATCTTTTCTGATTCCCATCATATTGGAAAGATCATCACTGTACTTTTAAATGAGACCAATTACTTCCAATGGTCTCATTCAACAAAAATGTTCATCGATCCCAAGCAAAAATCTGATTATATTGATGGTACTGCCATGGAACCTGCTGAGGATAGTCCCAAATACAAGGAATGGAAAGCAAACTTTTTGGTTCACGGAAGAGTGAGAGAGATCAGAGAGAAAATGAGAGCGAAAGAGAGAACACAGTAAGAATGAGATATTCGTCCAGAGTAGGAGTGAGAGAGATCAGAGAGCAGGATGGAGTGACGAGGAACTCGGGTCCAGCGGGCGTTCGGAGAGACTGGATTGGGGAGCAAGAGGACGTGGGTGGGGAGGATTGGCAACAACCATAGGGGAGGAAGAGGAGAAATAGAGAAGATGACCCATCAGTCACCCTGTTTGTGGCTAACCTGCCGGAGTTCACTATTAGGAGTTGGCTTCAGAGCCTCTTCAGACAATGGGGGACAGTTACAGACTCTTTTATACCAAAGAAGAAGGATCTCACGGAATGTACCTTCTCTTTTGTAAGGATGGCTAGGGGAAGCTTTGTAGAGAACGAAACTGCAGCTCTGAACGAGAGGTTGTTGGATGGAAGGAAACTGCAGGTTAATCCTGCAAAGTTTAGGAGAGTGGAAGTCCGGAGCAGACCCCCTAAGGTGATCAGAGTGCCCAAACCTGCTGCACACCAAACAATAATTTCAGTCCAAGGGGAAGATAGGAGTAGGACAAGGCACCCCGTGAGTGGGCAGATGTCATCCAGAGTTCGTCTTTACAGAGGGCCATTGACACTAAAAGTACAGGAAATTCTCTCTCTTCAGAGAGAGTAATTGAGCTCATGCCTACAGGGATGGAGGAGAAGGAGCTCAAAGAGTGGCTGTCAAAGGTAGTGGTTGCCGTTCTATCAGTTTCCCTTTCTCGGATGCAACTAGTGTCCCTGCTGACCAGAGGATGGCCCTATCTGTTGCTTTTTGCAGTCAGATTGGTGTTGATAACTTCTTGGTATCCTTGTCGGATGAAGGAGAAGTGGAGAAAATTCAGCACCTTTCTTCATCTAAATTCAGGATTCTTGGTGTGTCAGTTTCTTTGATTTATCAGTTACTATTATTGTATTTTCCAATTTAGTCCTTTCCTTAATTGGTGCTTACCAATATTGTACTTACCAACTTTAGAGTTTTCCTCTTTTAGTTTATCTTCCATATTTGTATTTCATTTCTCTATAAATATAAATCATAGGTCTCTCATTGATTAAGGAAGACACACCATATTATCAGTGTTTTATTCTACATGGTATCAGCCAAAAGATCCAAAACTTTCCGAGGGTTGACTTTCATCTCGTGAGAAAGAGACCCACCTTCGTAGCTTTTTACTCTCCCTCTGCTGGTTCCACCAACACCAGCAGAGGGAGGTTTTGTTGCTTTCCAGATCTCTGCTTCTGCCAGCATCTCTGTTGCATCCGACGTCTCTGCTGGTGGCTGTTTAAGACAGAAGACAGGGCGAGATTGAACAGATTTCTTCACCGTATGCGTTTAGATCTACAACTTTGGCTGCTCACATCAATCTGAAGCACGCGAGAGAGAAGACCTGTAGATCTGAACCAGATCTGAGTTTTTTTTTTCTCTGTCAACAGATTGGTTTTTTGCTCATGCTGGAGATAATAACTGCGCCTCTCTGCTGATCTGTTGCCTTTACAGTTCAGATCTGTAACTGCTAATCTCAGTTGGATCTGAGAACAAATCTTGCTGGAAAGGGGGCTCTGACAACAAAGGTCTCTGTTTTTTTTGTTTGGGCAAAGGAAAGATTATAGCTCATCTTTCTTCATCCAGATTTGAGTTTCTGCCCTTTCTGGAATCTCGAGGACTCTGCACACCCTATCTGATCTTGCGAGCATCGCTTGTTCTGCCTCACTGCAGTCCTGTTGTTCGTGTTGGGCACTGATCAGACCCTGCAACCATCTCCTTCATATCTGAGAAAACCAACTGGATCTGCTCGTCCCTTCACGCTCGATCCAGAAAATCTGAGTTGTTGTTACCTCCATCGTCTGGGCTCTGCTGCACTTAATCAAGTTTTTTTTTTTGTTTTGCTCATGTTTCAGTGCCCAGATCTCATGTTCTCGCACTGCTTGCTGCCTTGCTGCATCTTGGATCTGCACCATTGCTTGTTGGCCCATCTACTTGCTGTTTGCAGCCTCTCACAGATCCGACGGTGGGTCGCCACCACTGCTGTTTGCAGCATCTCTTGTTTTCACTGTGTGTAAAACCGACACAGATCTCATTGTTGCGTTCCTCTGCAGCCGTGCCTTGGTGTGTGGTATTCCGTCAGAGCCTCCTATTCACCCAGATCTGTTGGTTTGCTCCTCTCTTCGTTCTTGCTGATCTGCACCATCCAGATATGAGAGATCTGGCCGCAACTGGCTGCGTCCAGATCTGTTCTTATCAAGCCATTGCTGCCTTCTACTGCGCATGTGGGAAAAGAGACAGACGACCTTGGCTGCATAATAATCATATCTGCTACGTGCAGATTTTTTTACTGACGAGAGGCACTTGTTGTTGGGCTTTGTCTATTCTTGCCACTGCCAGCAACTCCTCCATCTCTTCCCTCCCTTCCTTTTGTTTGCCAAACGATCCCCCATTTTCCTTCCAGATCTGCTTCTCCAGCCCTTTGACCTCTCCTTTCAGAGACATTTTTTCCCTGCATTTTGTGGGTAGTTTATAGGGTCATATCTGTTTGTTCCCTTAGATCTGTGGTCTTTTTCAAATTTGAACTCATCAGTCCCACAACTCTACTGTCATGTGTATGGCGCAATTTTGAGTTTGAATGCCAGTGGAATCCTCTAAGACTTATTCTATGGTCTTGTTGACTGGAGTTTTTAGTTTTTCTCCGTTTTACTGTTGATGCCCATGTTACTCTTCCTCGTCGGACTTCGGTTTCTTCTTCGGATTAGTTTCTCTATGCGGCAGACTTCTGTAGCGGATTTTTATGCCTTTTATGCTTACCAACGATTCTTCCCTTTGCAGCTAGTACTTTCCAGCATTAGATCCGGCCACTGGAATATTTTTAGTCGCCGGGATCCCTCATTTTCCCTACCGTTCTTTGGAGATCTATACATTTGTACGGTGGAGTTGCAATCTTGCTGTTTCCAGCACTGTGTATCCACTGTTTTTTCTCCAGTATTTGTTTCAGTACATGCTGTTGCAAGACGTCAACTTGTTCCAAGCTTCGACTAGGCTCTGTTTTTGGAGATTCTTGTTGATTTGCTTTCACTCCAATCAAATGGCATTATCATTGGATCGTCAAGTTCAATATGTTCAACTTCAAGTGGGACCCACTTGAGCTTGTGGGGTGGTGTTGAGATATATTTAGCAGTTTCTTTGATTTATCAATTACTATTATTGTATTTTTCAATTTAGTCTTTTCCTTAATTGGTGCTTACCAATATTGTACTTACCAACTTTAGAGTTTTCCTCTTTTAGTTTATCTTCTATATTTGTATTTCATTTCTCTATAAATATAAATCACAGGTCTCTCCTTAATTAAGGAAGACACACCATATTATCAGTGTATTATTCTACAGGCCTAACATGCTGCGGCACTCCAGGAAAGTCTAGGTGAGATGCTTTCGCTATTCGTGGGAAGGTTGGTCGAAGAACCTTATCCAAGCTTTTGGGCAGTGAATCGAGAATTTGGTGGGGGTTTATCATCGAAATCTCAACAAGTGTAATGACCCGTCCCGCTAGCATGATATTGTCCGCTCTGGGCCTCACACACAGCCCGCACAGCTTTCAATTGGCGAGCCAACCACTGTTTCTTCCAAAAAGCCTTATGCTAGAAGGAGGAAGATACCACTTATATACTACGGAATTTCCAACGAAACTAGCAATATGGGACTTTTTGGGGTGGGATATTACAATCTACCTCCCTTAAAGCCAGAGTCGTCCCTAGCTCTTCACACACAACAACCAAGCCCACACCTTCAGGCAGAGAGTTGAAGCATTTTCTGAAATCCATTTGTAACGACCCGTCCCGCTAGCATGATATTGTCCGCTCTGGGCCTCACACACAGCCTGCACAACTTTCAATTGGCGAATCAACCCACTGTTGCTCCCAAAAGACCTCATGCTAGAAGGAGGAAGGCTACCACTTATATACCAGGAAATTTCCAATGTAACTAGAAATGTGGGACTTTTTAGGGCAGGGTATTACAACAGGGAAAATTGTCCCTCCCTTTATTTTCTGCTAGAAATAGGGGCCCATGAAAGAATCCCTTCGTTGGTGAATCTGTGTATCAACGACTACTCCTTCTAAGTCACGATGAGGGAGTCAGAAACTCCAGTGGATGGGACGGAAATCCTGCTGGAAAACACGTTCTGCATCGGAAGGGGTTCAGTCTCCTCCACTGAGAGAGCACTAAGAGAGATGCCACGTGTTGAGCATGCTGCGAGTAAGCAATTCGAGGCGAGAGAATACTCGGCAAGCGAGGCAGCAAAGAGGAACCGTTGGTCCAATGGTGGAGATAGGCGTGATGGGGAGATTTCCTTCAACGGCGCATGCAATGCCTTAGAGCAAAGAACGAGAGGCAATTCTTTTTGTCTCGGTAATAAGGAAACTATCACAGGCAACGAAGGAATTAAATCAACTTATCCTGGTTGGTGGACCAAAGGTTCTTTCCTCGGGTATGGGCGTGGCCTTTCTTTTCTAAGGCCCAGTTTCCAGGAGAGTGGCTCACTCTCTCGGGCCTTTACTCTGTGGATCAGCAGCAATCCTGGCACTATTTCGTTGGGGACGGGGGGCTTTATTCAGCGGCCTCCTTTTGCAACTGACCTCAATCCATTTCCATAGTTAAAAGTGGCAAACCCAGGGGGAGCAGTTCACTCTCCCCTCCCTCCACTATCGTCACTAACACTGGTGAAGGCAGGGGAAGACTCCGCAAGGAGATTTTGGTCCCTCAGCGAGGGAAGTAAGGTGTTTTTTCCTTTCCCCTGTTTCCTCTCTGTGTGGTAGTGGGTTTAGCAAAAGTGGCGAGGAAGGAGCCACCGGTTCTTAATGTGTTGTTGCAGAGGTTGATCAAGCATTCTTGAAGGTGAGAGAATCTGAAGATATTGAGAGGACTTAGGAAAGGGAGGAGGACAATCAGATGGAAACAGTTGATGATCTGAGCTCTGCTTTGCAACACCTCTTCAGAGAAGACAATCTGCTGGGTAGTAATACAGTCAGGAAGTCAGAAGTGGTAATAGACCCTAACTTGGAAGATCTGAGAAACCAAGGTTACTCGGAAAAAGTTAGCAAAGAAATTTTGAAAATTGGCAGGGCTTTGGGAATAAACCTCAGCTCCAATACTAAGGCTGAAGATACTCTCAAGCTAATGGAAAACCTTGCAGATCTTCCTCCATATCCTCAAGAAGTTCAAAAGAAAAAAGAGAAAAAATAATTCATGCTTACATCAAAGGAGTAAATAATTTGTTTAAAGTTTACATCAGAAGGAGGAGGCTGCAGGGCAAAAGATCTGGAGGTAGCCGTGTTTCTCAATGAAGATCATATCATGGAACGTTAGGGGTCTTGGACTCCAGGAGAAGAGGCGTGCTATTCCCCTGTTTATCAGAAAGAATAGGGTGGATATCTTGTCGTCGCATGAAACAAAAAGAGAAGAAATGAACAGTGACCTGCTGAGAGAAATTTGGGTTGCAAGGGACTATGACAGTTTCTGTAAACCGTCGAAGGGCCTCTCTGGAGGCCTGCTCACTGTATGGAATCCAGCCGTTTTACAGGTATCCACAAGGAGGTTGGATGCAAGATCTGTCTCTATTAAAGGTGTATTGGTGAATGAGGATGGCAAAGTCACTATCACTAACGTGTATGGTCCAAACGCGGAGGGTGACTGGGAAATCTTTTGGACTGAATTGGAAGATATCAGATGTTGGGGTTCAAACATGTGGTGCTTGGGGGGACATCTCAACATTGTTTGATTTCTGTCAGAAAGAAAAGGAGGTAGGGGGTATACAAGGGGAATGGTAACCTTCTCGGAATTCATTGACAAAAATGAGTTGATCGACCTTCCTCTCATTGGGGGCTGTTTTACTTGGTCTAATGGACAGTTGAGGGCGGCAATGAGTTGATTGGATAGATTCCTTGTTTCAGTAGAGTGGGGTGCTGAGTTTCCTACTGCTAGTCAGCTGAAGCTTTTCTGCCCAATTTCGGATCATTGTCCCATCATGCTTGATTCGGAGGAGATTGACTGGGCTCTGATATCGTTCCGATTTAGCAATGCTTGGCTAGCCTAAGTTTGTTGAACTTGTGAAGGATTTGTGGGGCAGTTTTCACATTCAAGGATGTGGAGGGTTTGTATTATCCAGGAAACTGAATTTGTTGAAATCAAAGATTAAGGAGTGGGTGACATCGACAAGTGGTACAGGGAGAGATAGAAAAGACATCTCTCTTCTTGAACTGGAGAGTTGGAATAGGTTGGAAGAGGAGAGAGACTTTAATGAAGAGGAGCTAGAAGCTAAGAAAGTCATCAAATCTTCTCTTTGCGATTGCCTTAGATTGGAGGAAGTGGAACAGAGGCAAAAGTCGAGGGCTTTGTGGCTTAAGGAAGGGGACAAAAACACAAGATTCTTTCACTCATGTGCAAATGCGAGAAGACACTTGAATTGCATGAGGTCCATAGCTGTGGATGGGAGCCGTATTACAGAAAAGGTTGGTACTAGGGAGGCAGTTGTGCGTCATTTCTCGGCTATCTTTCAGCATTTTTCTGAATCGTCGCTGCCTCCTCCTGCTCACCCATCGATGCCTCCTTTGCCCCCCTCTCCTGGTCCTTCTTTGTCGTCTACCATAAAGTTGTGAAAATTAGACCAAAGCCATGATTACATGCAAGTACATGACAATTGCAATCTCCATTACTACCCTGGCTTTCTTGTCCAAATATCCAATCAATTAATAGAAGTTGAGAAGTGTCTTTTCTCTTACATGTATTTATAGGCTTGGCTTAAACATAGAAAGTCCTAATGCACTTCTCCAGAGTTCATATCCCATGTGAATTGGTCTTCATAGTCACACAATTAAATCCAACTAATAGGTTACATCACCAAAGGAGTGTTAGAAGAATGCACCTGTATATCACTGGACTGCTGGTGTACGACCTACATTTTGTTTACCTGTAGTTTGTCTTGTTTGCAGTAGATAATGTTAGATCTCATGTTTCCCCCTCAATTAAGGATTTTTTTTCTTTTGCTAGAAAAATCCCTTAATTGAGGGATTTAATTTATTATAATTAGTTCGTAATTCCTCTCTTGGCTCTTTATAATTCCATTTTTATCTCAAAATGAGATATAGCAGAATCTCCACATCTTTTCTTGTCTCTCTGTATCTTCTATTGCGACATGGTATGCAGATCAGGAGTCTTGGCTTCATCTTAGAATCAAAGCTCTCGCTTCAAGGAATCTCTCTCTTATTTCAGCAAGAGGGAACTGATCTTGCTGTTTTTCTAATAGAGCCATCCCAGCCACTGCAGTAACTCTGCAGGGTTCACGTATTGTGCGACAATTGGCACTTAGGGGAGAGAGTTATTTTCTGTTACTTTTTGGTGATCATCTCATTTAGATGCCTGAGCCATCTCAGCTAGTTGTCTATTGCTCTGTTGGGCACACCATTAATTCACCTCATCCATTTGTTTTCTTTTTCTTTTTTATATTTATCTTCACTCCTCCCTCCCCTCTGCAAAGTCAGCTCTTTTCCCTCTCTTTAATTCAGCCAAGACACTGTTCTATCAAAGGTTTTTATTTTTAAAAAGACATCTCTACCATCCATCGATATTCCTGTTTTTTTATGAGAAAAGGGCTTCTGGGTTTCTTTTTCTTCCAATCACTTCCCCTTTTTTTTTTTCTTTTCCCCAATTTTTTTTTTTAATTGTTTTACTGCACAATTCTCCTGTTAGGAACTGTTGGTGCTTTAAATTGTTTCTGCTGCAATGTTTCTCTCAATTTCTCTATGCAATATCTTGATCTAAATCATCTCTAGATCAGCTGCATCTCTCTTTTCAACTTGAGACTAAAGGATTATGGTGAAAGGATCCAATTTGTATGCCCATAGGATATTGAGACCTCCAGAAATTTGATTGAGGCTTGGTGTGCCTTTAAGCCATTGATCGGTCTCAATTTAGAGTTCAAGCCCATCCAAGCACAAGTCCTTAATAATACTCCTCTCACTCCACTTGTTGTTTAAACTATTGTTATCTTACTCTATTTATCATATGAAATTGGCTCATGTTGTTCAAGTTTGTAGAAAGGTCCTGGTTCTTGTGCAAGACAGGCAAAGGATACTTGGAAAATTTTTGGAAGAAAAAACAAGTTAAAGGAGATAGGTTTTGTATGCACTGTAAGGGGTGAAATCACTTCAATGTGTTGGATTCTTCATGGGAGGCCGCCTAAACACCAGGCTCATCATGCTTCAATTGGCTCAAGTGGATCCCCTCCCATTCCTAATCCTGGGGTAACAGATCCATCTAGGGAGCTTGTTCAAATAAATCATTGTGAATGTAAATCTCTACTCCAATATATGGCTCAAAGGTAACTTTGATTCTGAAGGATCTTTCTATGCTTGTTTGGTGCAATTAGGTAATGTGGCACCACCTGCATTTGTGTCCTCTCCTAGGAGACCTTGGGTACTTGACTCAAGGACTACTGATCACATGCTTCCATCAAATTCTTTTTGGAGCCTTTTTTATTCTGAATTGTCTCTTTTTGAATTTAGGATTGAGCAACTTTATATTTCGTTCTTTTTTATAATTGTCTCATGGTTTATGAATTTGAAGAGGGGCCTATGGTTTGTTATGTGTATTTCGGCTTGGGTATTTTGTTTTGCATCCACCAAGCATGACCTGGAAGTTGTATCACTGTGGCTGGAGCCAGATTTCATTTTGATCTACTCACGTAAAATATCCAAAATTCACATTGACATATGACATGTGATTGTGCATCAGGCCGTAGCCTACCAAGGATGTGCCAATACAAAACATTTGCCTCGTTCGACATTCCAAGCCTTATGACCTAAGGCAATGAAATACATGATTGTATTCAAATATGTCAATACATCATTGTCTTAGATTTGAGTGCCCTGCGTCGACAAATGATCCCCTCTATTTGGTGGACCCGTTTTATCCTATGACATGTCATATGTCATATTATTTGAAGAATCACAAAGGCAGTAAATCATAGGTGTTGACACAAATTTATCAAATTATATTTGATATTCAAGGATGAGTATGAAAGAGGACAGTATTGTGTATGCTGATTCTAAACATTGGAACGATGGCTCATCCTTAGGGAACCCGCCCAATTCCCCTTTTACAATTAAAGAACTTTAAGCCTTGCTTCTAATTTAGAGATTACATGAGCTTACAAGAACCTTGAAATTTTGAGTTGTCAGTGGAGGGTGAAAGAGGACAGTATTGTGTACTGCATCTATCACACCTTAGGACTATTTTGCATTAGATTTTGTTAAGATTGGACTTGATTAGTTAAGTTGATCTGAGTAGTTATATCTTTGATTCAGTTGTAACCAATTTATTAGTATATGAGAGAGGTTGACTGCTGTGGTTAACACTCTCCTTCTCTCAAATTCTTCCTCTGTTCCCTGTTAATCACACAGATGACTCCCATTAATGAAAATTTTACTGTGGTCTTTCAGGCTCAAGGTTTCAGACTTAAAAGTAAATCCCTGGAGGAAATTGTTAGGTCTTCTTGTAAACAAGAAGCAAGACTTATAGGCTTTGATGAGACACCAACAAAGTTTGATGTTGCTGACACTGTTCTATTAGAGGACATTCAACTTAAAGAGACTGGAGAGGCATCTTCATCTGTCAGTGACCACAATACCTGCAGCAAAGCAAGTGGCAATGAGACTAGGATAGCTGCTTCAACTTGCAGCAATCAAACAACCCCTGTAAAAGCCCTTGGAAAGTTCGCTTCATCACTTGGAAACAGCCATACTACCCACACCAAAGCCCAAGGTAAAGTATCTGATCTTCCAACAAAATCTGCAGAAAGGTATCGTGGAGAGACCAGTGAAGCCAGTAGCCCCGACATTGACAAACGCAGTGCAGGTATGGCTGAAGTGCTTGACATAGATTGAAGGGTATCTATTGCCCATAGTTCACCTAATCAAGGCACTGCAACACCATTTTGTGCACTTTCAAAATAATCAAGACTTTCAGTACACGTGTGCACCCTACACCCTGTCTAAAACTTGGAAAAAACTTAACTGACCTTCCGGGGTCAACTGGACTGAAATGGGTGTCGAGTCAAATTAGTGAGCAAATTTGTTCAAGTTTTTTCGAGTCAAGTTGGTAAACTCAAATAGAGATAGTCAATGTGTTTGAATGCAAGTCAAATCTAAGTACCAAGATTTTAAACCATGGTCCTAAATCAGCATCCAGCAATGACATTTTGGCAGAATTGATGTATGGAGAAATTATCAGTTGAAAATGACTTCATTCTGAAGAAGGTAAGCACCTTTTTTCTGAGGCCCATCTTGGATCATGAGAATGAGATTGAATAAGGGGCATTACCAAATCACCTTTTTAGTATTGTTTTAAAGGCTAAAAGATACAACTGTTTTTGTAGGAACCAGTTCATTGGGAATCTTGTAAGCACGTTTTTTTGTGTAGCCCACCTTAGATCATGAGGATGAGCTTGAATAGGGAGCATTATAAAAAATCAGCTAGAATAAATCACTTTTTAGTACTGCTTTAAGGGCTAAAAAGATGCGAGAATTGGACTTAATCTAGCGGTGTGATTCTTGGAATCATTCAAAAATAAAAAAGTGATATTCTTGGATTGGATTCAAAAAAATAAAAAATAAAAACTGCTTCACAATGAACTGTTTCTCAATGGATCATTTCTCACGATGTTTGTCCAATTCAGTCCATATTTTCTTTTGATTAAGTTTGAAAGCATTTTAGCCAAACTTCCTGCTCAAAACAACATATAGTTGTAAACTTCCTCAAAAAATTTGAGGTCACCATCCTTTTGTTTCAAATGTAATCACTAAAGGTCTCACATTCTCACAAATTGACTAATGAGTCTTATAGACTTCCCAAGTTAGAGTTTATCTCTTTTTCTTTGGAAAAGTAACAATATCATTTCATTAAAAGAGGAGTTACAATAAAATGCAAGAGGGTGCAGCATCTGAGACAGATACTACAACCCAAATCTGTCCAAATCACTACCTTATACGTATCCAGTCGAGAGTCGCATCTTTGCTTGATCTTACTTGATGTATTGCATATGTGGAAATGTATCATTATTGTTCTATAGACGAATCTTCTATTAGATCTACTTAGAGTTAAATAGCTCCCAAGCTAATACAGTAAAACCTCTATAATGTAATATGGCTGGGGCCATGGTACATATATTACATTAGAGAAGTTATTTAATTAAAGGGTCTAGCAAATTGACGTTCAGTATTCATTTTCAAAAAAACTTCTTAAACTCTTACCCACCGTAAAAAGTCATTTAGGATGAAATCGTTTTATCTTCCTTCTCTTTCTGCCCCATCAGACATTGTTGCCTGAAAGTCAGACTGCCGCTCATCGCCGCCATTGAATCCTCTCCGTCTGCAACCCTCAAGACTAATGAGAAATTCTACTACTTCGGCCAGATCTGGAAACAAATCATCCTAGGGTCATTTTTCAGAGTGTTTCTCAAGCGAGACAACAGAGAAGAGGGTTTGCAGAGCAGCCACAGATCGATAGAAACAAAAAATAAAATAAAAAAATAGTCAGACTTTTGCAATTTGTGAGGTCTTTAGTCACTTTTGCAATAATTTTGTGTTCTGAATTTATGAAATATCACTTTACAAAATAGTTGGCACAGTACATTTTTTATTCTGAAAGTATTGAGTACGAAGTTGGAGAGATTTATTATATTTTGTATAGACTAGAAATCGGGACCGGCTGCCAATATTATTTTAGACAGGTTTTAACTTTATAGAGGTTTTATTGTATATGGAACTATTATACATCTCCATACTAGGAAAATTCATATCATGCAAAATAGAACTCTCAATCAGTAACTCTAGAAGCTATATAAGATGAAACTAAAGATGTTCCCATTTCAACTACAGCATAATGGACAGAAAACCAAAATAATCATTGCCAAAACCACTTATCACATCAATCTGATGTTGGCACTCATAATTGAAGAGAACCAAAACTTAATGTAACAAATATGCGAATTCTTACTGTTATCATGGTTGGTTCCTTTGTTCTTATCTAATCTTGAATTCTTACTCCAGATGCTATGGGCAAGGGATCAGCAGTGTCACGTCTATATGAGATCTGTACTGCCAACTTTTGGGACTGTCCTGTTTTTGAATGTTGTAAAGATGAAGGGCCAAGCCACTCAAAATTGTAAGTCCATATCAAATCCATGTAAGAATCTTGGTCTATTTACTAGAAGCAGCATTCCCAACTTCCCATGCACAAAATTTTCTGGTCCTTCCAATTACGTAGATCCAGGTACCTTTTCTTTGGATAAATGAGTAGGTAACTGGAATTTATTCAAAAGAGCTTTACAAGGTAATTTCTGCCTATAAAGACCGTGGAGAACATTTAGTTTGCAAACTGAACGCTACAATTATTAAGTGAATACATTCACAATTAACTGCTCCATAGATACCAGCCCGCTCGTATGCTTCCATTTTTGCTTATCTCATCATCTTTTATAGGATTCTAACTTCACTGCGTTTAAATGATTCTTCACGGATCAAGATCATTGTGCTCATCCCTATACCCAACCTATGGCATTTGACAAGAGACCACCAACCAAGACTTGCCTATGTGATAGAATTGTGGACTCAAGTCATATTACAATTACAAAAAAGAAAGACCAGCCCATGCAGTCTTGGCTTTACAGTTTTCTATAGCTTCCTTGATAGCTAAGATTTTTTTTCATTGTGTAAATCCTTTATTCTTCTCAACCTCAAAGTGGGGTCCATAATCCTGTGTAGTACTGCTCTGAGGAAGTTCATCATGTAGGATGGCTGGAGTGTCTTTCAGTTTACGATGCCCAGACAGTTCAAAGTGGGTGACGTGTATATCTTGTCATGTCAGGCACTTAATTTTTCTGTGTAAATTATGTATCCTTGTCATATCTATGATGTGTCCCTTCCATATCCATTGTGTGTCTGAATCGTAGCTCCCTGTTTAAAACATCCTAGCTTTCCTTTTATTTTACCTTTAGTAATAATTGTGCCCTGTGTTAACCATCAAACTTTATGCAAATGACTGGAGATAAAATGCGTTCCTCCAATATGGGAGGCACTGGAACATCATTCTGCAGCCTGCCTGCTTCTTATCATTATCCTGGTCATGGACCATGTGTGGGCAGTACTATCATTAACTGTTTGCAGTGTCACTAAGCCTGTAATCCTGATGTAGGACACGGAAGCACTACTCACGTGTGGACCCCACTTCTATTTTATTTATTTATTTATTTCCTACTTAACAAATTTTATTTACACACTGTTCATTCCATTGGTTTCCTAGTTAGTCTCAAACAATGATAGGCAAAGTCCTAGTTTTTTTTCTTTTTTTGAGGTCCGGAGGTGTCCAGGCATTGCACCCGACCAGTCCTCCAGGGTGTGTGAAAACCCCCTTATCCGCACACACTGGATAAGTCGATGAGACCTTACTCTATACATATTCCCATGGGCAGTGACCCTTCATTGGGGCTCCCATGGTTTGAACCCAAGGCCTTCTTGTAGAGATGTTGCTCCCAAACCAATTGGGATAACCCCTTGGGGTTTAGTCAAAGTCCTAGTTGACTTGGGATTCCATTCCCATTTGAAGTTGTTTTATGTTTTTTTTTATATATAGGTATGTACTAATCTGAGAACACAATTCTCTCTCACGATGAATATGGCATGAAAATTTAGAATTTATTTTATCTCATTTTTTCACTATCTTCTTCCTGCCTTGGCTACAGGCTTTTCTTCTTCTTCAACCATGTCTCGGCGAAGACGATGGATCTATTTTGCTGGTTCACCCTGCCCGTGAGCATTGATCCCGCATCAAGCGGTTCAGAACCTCGTATCCATCTCGTATCTCGTGTCTCCAGTGCGAGCAAAAAAAAAAATAGAAGCACCGTCTCCCTGCAGTGACACTGCTGAATTCACCACCTCCCTGCAACCGCCAAGCCTGGGCGTTATCCCAAGTAGGAATCTGCCTCAGTTGCAAACAAGGGCAGCACCCATTTCTTGCCTCCATTGCCCATCACCTATGCAACCAATCAACTCTTCTTACCCTTCAGCCAAACAAACCCAAATCTGAGCCCCACAAGATCCGCTCATCTCCTCCTTTTCCAAGCAACCCAAGCGACAGAGGGGGGAAAAAAAACCAGCCTATCCCTTCTACCAATTTGAATCCCACCCTCCTATCCCAATCTGTTTTTTCCCCTCCCCAGTTTGCCCAGTTGCACCACCAGTTTGCTGCCGTCGTTCTCCTCTTCCCGTTCCACTGTCCTGCCTTTGCCCCCACGCTTCCTTGTCTCCAGCAACCATTCGCTCCCCTGCGATTTTCCCTGCCTCCATCATTGGATCTGTTTCTCTCTTGCTTTGCCCAAGTGTGCCGTTGCAATCAACGCCTTTCGTAGCCAGGTCCACACTACTCTCCTCCTGCCCAACTCTTCACCCCTCAATCCATCCACTACCAAACAAAACCCTTGCTTTTCTTACCACCGTACCCAATCCATGTTTCTCTTTTTATTCCTTTCTCATCCCTTGCTTCTTTTTGAGACCGAACCCAGATACTTCAACCCACCTTTTTCCACTTCCCCTTCATTAATCGCACTGTTGCCATTGACTAGCTCACATTGAATACCTTTTGACTCGATCTTGACTCAAGAGGGGGGCTGAATTGAGTCGGTGCAAACTTTTCAGGTTTTCCTCCAATTACACAAATTGGAAAATAACCATTTAGTTCCTCAATTAATTAAAGCATAGCTGATGAGCATTCACATCCACAATAAATTAAAGTGCAGATAAAGCAGAGTGGATATGCATGGAGTAAAACATCAAAACACATGGAGCATAGAGAAGAACAAAATAAAGCACATGCACCATAGAGGAGATGAGAAAAGATGGAGCGTTACAACCCGATTTTATCGAGATTCGGCGCTCCAGCCTACATCCTCGCCCCAAGCCGCCCTTGAGGATTAACTCCACTATCACATTCTCCTTTCAGGTGGAGAATAAACCTGTTACACCGATCTTCGCTCTCTTCTGTCCATCTACCTTAGTCTTAAAGGGTCTCTTTCCAAGGTCGAGACTGACTTTTTCCCTCTTTTCTCTCCACAGGGCCCACCGAACCTTTTTTTCCTTCTCTCAACAAAGAAAAAATACATTCAGCACAGGAATAACTCTCGTAAAATTACATATTTAAGCTCACTCTAGAGTTACTCAAAATGAGAAGAACAAAGATGACTCAGCAAGGAATATGCAGTTTGGGTGCTCTGAGCTCTCTAAGGATAGGCAAATTAAATTTTCTTTGGTTCTTGGCTATGGGAGTGAGAGGAGATATCTATTTTTCTTCTCTTCTTTTTTTCTCTCTTCTACCTCCTTGTTGTCTAGCAATTACTCCTCATAATGGCCGGTAAATATATAGAAGATTTTGAAAGTGTTACCCTTGCCATGCATTAAATTGAGAATATGACCATTTTGAAACACATTTAATGCGCTACCTACTTGACAGTTGCCGCCAAACAGTCGTCGGTTAAGGAGATCGGTCGACGACATGTGCCTGTTGTATAAATATTCAAATTTGTACAAGCGACGGTACATGTGTAACAGTCGACAATAGAATAACAAAGACTAGCTCTGTTCTACAGATATTTGTTCAGTCGACAGTTACATGTCTATTAGTCGACGGTAATTTATCCGAGACCAAATATATGTTACAATCACATATATGTCCTATCTGGGATTTGACTATAGTGTTTACCATGAAGTTCAGCTGCCGGTAATGTGTTTACCAGTTGACGGTTTGGTCATGAATTACCTATTCATTTAATGATCTTACATAGCTCTTTGATGTTCAATGTTTTGAGCTGAAGCCTTGGCTTTGGTCTTCCACAGTTCATATGATATTCAATATTTTGGACTGAAGCCAATGTTGGTTTTACACAACCTAAATGATTTTCAATAGTTTAGGCTGATGCCAAAGTTTGTCAGTCAATAGTGTTGGTCTTACACAATTCATATGATATTCAATGTTTTGAACTGAGGCCAACGTTTGGTCGTACGCAACCTTTATAATATTCAATGGTTTAGGCTGCTGCCAAACAAGTAATATTGGACTTACATAGTCTTTTTGACATACAATGGTCTAGACTAATGCCAAGATTACTGACTGACAAAAATGGTGGGCTTACATAGTCCGTGTGATATGCAATGGCTTGGACTGCTGCCACAGTTATGGACTTACACAGTTCTATTGGATATGCAATAGTTTAGAATTGCAACTATGTTATGGACTTGCGCAACTCTTTTAGATATGCAATGCTTTAGAGTTTCAGCCATAATATGGACTTACATTGTTCCTTTTGATATAGAAGTGAGTTTGGAACAGATGCCCCATTACCTAGGATCCATTTAATCTATTCAATGTTGGTCCATTATCCTAGGCTCTTTCTAAGGTCTGAGCCAAAATGTTCATCATTTGAGTAACTTTACATAAAAATCCTAAACACTCTTACCTTTTAAAAAAAATCCTAAACACTCTTTTCCTAGACCTACACAAACCAAACTTGGACTTGGACTTGAACTTGAAATGTCTCAAGTCTTCTTGTCAGCTTCAAGTCGCAAGTGCTCCACAACCCTTTGGTATGAGTTGATGCTCAATCTTTCACAGGCCAATTTCTTCTTCTTCGAAAGCCTTTTGACGGTCTTGATGCTCAATCCTTCACATGCTTTTTCTTCTTCTTGGTAAGCCTCTTGATCTTCTTGATGCTTGGTCTTTCACAGACTTGATCATCAGTAGTAGTCCATGAGTCTTCTAGTTTGTACTTGACTCTGCTCTTCATTCTTCATGGTCCTATGGAGTCGTCAAAAAATTCTTGTCTTATAGCATAAACTCCATGAAACCATTAGTAGCACAAGTCAATGGTTTTATCATCATCGAAATACATTTTTGACCTTTGGGGCTAACACACTCCATTTCCCATTTAACCCATTTACCCCTTTTAAATCTACCTCGTCCCTAGATCATATCTACCCATTGCATTTTGGACTCAATGGCATCCACCAAGGGAGAAGCGTATGCCACCAAATTTGAGGTCCAAGAATTGAGATATGAGATCAAGGAGTTGAAGGATATGTTTATAAAGTTCCTCAAAACTGATTTTAGAAGAGAAGAAAGGTTTGCCGAGCTTCACGTGTCCATACTTGTGTCCTTACAGAAAAAGGTGAAAGGTACCCCTGAGCACTCATATCAGGTCACCCCGACCCCTCAACCTGAAACACACCCACCCCTGCCACCACCACCACCAATACCACTGCCATTGCCACCACAGATTTCCCGACCCTCTCCCATACCCAAACCCGATCCCGACGCGGATACCGCGAAACTCTATGGTTATTTATACATTATCCTGCCCGCCTCTTGTCCTTTGGTGCCTCGTCCCACAGACCCTCAGGACCGTGTCATCATCACTCAAGTGCAATTTGATTACCCCTTCGCGACCGAATTGGTTTGCCCTCGCTTGAGCACTTGAGTGTTTACTGATCTCTTCATCCAAAGACAGATAGCTCTCATCTTATGTGTATTGTAAGTTGCGCAATCACCGAAATCATTGTTCGACTATTCGGGATTGGTCTACACCTCAGTCTGATCTCTCAAGATATTTTCTGGTATCTCATGACAGTCTCCCTTCCTCTGGCAACAATACAATTATTTTCACAATTCTAACTCGAAGACGAGTTCTTTTCGAGACTGGGGGACTGATATAGGACACAGAAGCACTACTCACGTGTGGACCCCACTTCTATTTTTATTTATTTATTTATTTCCTACTTAGCAGATTTTATTTACACTTTGTTAATTCCGTTGGTTTCCTTTTGTCTCAAACAATGATAGTCAAAGTCCTAGTTGGCTTGGGATTCTATTCCCGTTTGAAGTTGTTTTATGGTTTTTCATATATAGGTATGTACTAAACCGAGAGAACACAACTCTTTCTCACGATGAATATGGAATGAAAATTTAGAATTTATTTTACCTCTTTTTTTTTTCTATCTTCTTCCTACCTTGGCTGCATGTTTTTCTTCTTCAACCATGGCTCGGCGAAGACGAGGGATCCCACATCAAATCCCTTCTCCAATACGTAGGAATTCACTATTTAGTTTGATAATAATGCAGCTATTCTCTGCATGACTTGTATCTCCAAATTCTCAATTGGAACTGCTAATCTGATATTGTTAAAGATGATGTCAAAATCTGTCTTATGGGATCGATGTTGGATCATATTTCTTCTGTGGACTTCCATCATAGGTTTGCAAAGGGATGTTCTGCGACCCTACTTGCCAAATTCTTCTTTCTGTCAATATGAGCTTACAACCCATCTTTGTTGGATTTATGCTGATTGTTGGCATAATGAATAGGCCTGTCTCAAAACCTTTCTTGATTGTTAATTTAGTCGAATTTTCTTCCTTAATGCACACACGCATGCATGAACGAATGAATGAACAATCTTGCAAGCACTTAATTATAAATTTTCCCCATGTTTACAGACACTGTTGATCTTGCAAGCACTTAAATATAAATTTTATACAGGTTTACGTATAAGGTTACCATTCAAGTGGAAGAAGGTACGAGATTGCTACTTGAGTGTTTCAGTGAACCAAAGGCAAAGAAGAAGGATGCTGCTCAGCATGCAGCCCAAGGGGCTCTTTGGTATCTCCGCCATCTTGGATATTTAGGCTGAACCAATTCTCACTGAACTGGATCTTTTGGGACAAAGATGTAAATTTATGAAATCATAATTTCATATGATATTTTGCGACCAATCTAAATGTTGGTAAATTGAACACAAGTTCTAGTTTGTGGATATAAGAACTTGAAATGCTATCATGTTCATTGGTCCAAGATATATGTACAGTCAATTCTCCTAATATCGGCTTATTTTTTAAATTTATTAATACTAATCATACAAGTTAAGAATTGTTGAAATACAAAAATAACTATGATTCAGCAAGTTAAGAAGTGTATTAATTCTGATACTTGTAGGTGTATCGTATCATTGTATTAGTTGGCTTGCCTTTTTTATATGATTTTCTATCTATTTAAAGTCACTCTTGTTATCTTTGTACAGACACTAGAATTCAAGAGAGAGAGGACGGAATTAAAATTTAATCGAGTGAGAAACATGCAAGACATGAGCAAATTAAATTCATCATACAAAAATATTCAACACTTGGATTAAGAATTATTTCATACAGAGATTCAAAAAAGATTCAGAAGAAAGCCAAATTTGCTCAAATTTCACACGATTTTTTTTTTAATTCTACAATGCTCTGGCCCATTACTGAATTTTAAGGCCTTATTTCATCTAAATAAAAGGAAAGGAAAGAATACCCAAATTCGTTGCTGGGCCTGGCTTTCCCGAATTGGGCCTGGTTTCCCTATTGGGCTTATTTACATGATAAAGGCCTTAAAAAAATTAACTCGTACACTGAATATCCTTGGACGAATCTGTGTTTAAAAATCCCAGTTAAAACTATATGAAACTTGCCTTGCCCTTCCAATGATTCTAGAATCTGACCCAAATCCGGCCCAGTTTCATTCCCTCTGAAATGTAGATCATCTTGCTGTTTTTCCAGCCATTCCTCCCGATCTTGATGCTGTTTTAAAGCCTGAAATTATTCAGATCTCACTGCATTAATCTCTTCCAGAAAGAGCCCCGAGTTGGGAGCCATATCAGAGCCTAATTCATGCACGTTCCTGGCTGGGTTCCTCTTGCTCTATGTAGTCGATTATTATCCCTTTAAATCCAAGAGTACTCCTGTTTTAAAACAGCTACAAGGTTGGTCCCCCTCAGCAGAATTAACAGCGTCGTTTCCTTGCTAAAAACTAGGTTTTCCTAAAAAAAAATTAAGGCCACCAATACACGTCCCTGCAGCCTTCGATTCTTCGAATGGAGTCCAACGATGTTGGCATCCGAGTGGGGTCCACTTGGGTAGTGACTCATGGCATTTCGAGTTGGGTCCCTCATGGAATCAAACGGCTTTAATTTGTTGGGTTTTTGGGCCCAAAGGCTTACTATCCTTTTTTCTTTTTTTCCAGAATTTAAAAATAAATAAAAAAACCTGTTTTTAACTGGGAAAAAGAAGAAGACCGATATTTCAAAATAAAAATAAAAATAGGAAAGGTCATATCACCAATATTCGCCTCCGGCGATATTTCAACCCCTGATTGGGGGCATTAGGAACAAAAATGCCTTCTTAAGCACTTAAAATCAACTTCTACAATCCTTATCCATAAATAGAGTTGCATTGCATCTTTCCTTAGTTTCTTTGATGAAACTGTTCAAATTTCAAATTCATTCAATGAATCTGTACTGTAATATGTGATCCCAAAGTCAGTTGCAAAGAACTATTAGGAGGAGCAGGAACAAAGCATCACCCAAAACAGGAGATGAAGTGGAAAGTAGCATCCAGATTAAAATGTTCAAACAACCAAGGATCCAACATTAAAAACCCATAGATGTATCACCTCATACAGTGACCTTAAAGATCACATATATAATATGGTTAATCCTTACATATCTTGACTCAACACTGTTACAAAGCATCATCACAAAGCAAAGAAAAATAGTCAAAATGAAAAAAAAAAAAAAAAAGAAGTTTCTAGCTAGAAACTGGTGGCCAAATACGAATCCTGGTCCAACTGCACCAGCAAGAGTAAAATTCAGTATATGTTCTAAAAGGTCATGCCTTTCCATCGAGAAATCTACGAAGAAGAAGAGGAAAGAGAGGGGCACATACCCGAAAGAAACAACCCGACATTTTCTAGGGTTTTTTGCAGAAGGCCACTTTGTTTTTCTGCGAATGCAAGGGTCGGAAGATGGAAGAAGATGGCTCGCCGTCTATTCACAGTGGGGAGGGGGCAGTAGAGGACTAGAAATGTCGATGGTTCGGGCCAAGTAAAAGGATCGGGTCAAACGGGTCCAAATTCCAAAATAATGGACTGCCCTATTTCATTTTCACCTGAGAAATGGGTCGGGCTGGGACAACCGTTTGATGTCTTGATGGTAATTAACAGACTGGAGAAACTTACAAATTAGCCCAAAAGAACAGCCCCGCTGAGTATGTGGGACCATGTACAGTTCATTAAATGATGAATCTAAATTTATAAATAATTTCTTCATTCAATTGAAATTGATGTTTATTTTATGTATTTTCAAGATTAACAATTAACATTTTTTTAATCTTAAAATCAAAGGTAAGAAAATTAAAATTTTACTTATAATAGTTTGATAATCTCTAATGATTATCTATCAATCTATTCATTTTTTTTTATTATAACATAGAATTCATCTTTTAACATGGACTCTCTTAATTTGCTGACACATGGAAAATTTCATTTTTATTAGGTGTCATTTATTTTCTATAAATTTGTTGTTGGTAACTATTAAAGTAGTTTCTCACCATTAGTTGTAATAAATAGCCATGGCAACAACTTCACTCTCTTAGCTAAGAGAAGCACTTCAATGAAACTCTAGCAAACCTTTTCACCTAGGGATGGCAACGGGCCAAGCTCTAAGAGAGCCTGTGCTATGCCAAGTCCAAGCTCAATTTAGAATATGGAAGCCTAAACCTAACAAGAGCTGAAGATACGTTGTTAAGGCTAAGCCCAAAGAACTCAATGAAAAGCCTAAGCTTGAGAAAAAGCTTGAGTGAGGTATGAACCCACATGAGTATAGTTCAACTGGTTGACTCTTGCCTTAGAAAACGAAAAGTTGCAGGTTCGAGCCCCAATGGTCTAACATTGGTATGTCCTATGGGTAATGGCCTCACTGTGTGGGAGTTTTAGTAGGACTGTGTCTGAGGTTAACCTGTATATTTTTAGTGCTTTTTGAACTTTCTCATAAAGGTGAATGGACAACTAATGAAAATGAGGAAAAATTACATGCCTGAACCTGCAAAGCTTTAACAAAGGCTAGTGAGGTGATTCAGAAAACAAGTCTTTTTAGGCAAAATGGTAGACAAATTTAAGAGGATGGAAAGACATCAAAGTTTTGTTGGAGATTTCAAAAGCTTATAGAAGACTTTCGAGCTTGATAATTGAAATGAAAAAGGATGTAGCCACAGTAGAATTTATCTTAAAAATTGAGAGTTTTGAGTTTGATTCTTACTTCATCTTAAAGAGTCATTCTCTTTAGAATTATTGAGTATTTGTGGATAAGAAGATTTATACATGTCTTAAAAATTAATCAGATACTCTAAGATGCTTCAATCATAATAAAAAAAATCCAAGAGATCCTCCCTCTCTCTAGAAGGAAATATCAAAAGTTAAGAGACTACTAATCCTTTCTGAGAAATCTCACTAATTGTGTAAGAGAAATGTCAAACTGCAATTCTACAACTGATTTTGGAAAGATGAGTGGGATCAACGAAATGGGATGAGCTTGAAATGGTCTAATAATGTATTACGCTCCAGTGACAGAGGTTTTGACAGTAATCAGAACTAATAATGTATAGTATTAGCTTTTGCTGGGTTTTTTTTTTTTTTTATAATTGGTTTCAACCAATTTTGGAGACATTTTCACCAATTTTTTTGAATTTAAAAAGGTTTAAAAGGAATTTATTCAATTCTAGAGCTATTTTTATCAATTTTGATCATTTTGAATTTTTTAATTAACCTTTTTGAGTTCAGCTCTAACATAATTAAAGTTTTGAGTTTTTTTATGAAAATAATTTAATGAAATAATATCTAGTACTTATGGAATTCAATAAAGATGTTTTAATATCATTCAGATAGTTTGTATAGTCTCTGTGTAATTTTTCAAGATAATTCTAAAAAAATTATTTAAGGCCAAGATTTCTAAGATACTTCTCATCTTTTAGTTTATTGATAATAAAAATGAATAAAATAATATACAAATGTTTTTACAATTAAACGAATGGTCCTGACTCCGGCTTTCGCTCATGTAAGAATTTGACATGGTACCACTGGATCATATATTTCTCATTACTAGCTCATAAATTTGTTGCCCTTTTTGTGCTTAGTTTATCACATCACACACCCAACTTTCCCGTCTTCATCTGTGTAAATTCTCATCCCATCATGTCAACAACTGCAACTACAAACCTCGCTTGGTTGTAATTGTGATTAAACACAACCAACCAAGCATTAAATGGCTAACCTAACCAAGCCATCTTCCAATGGTTTGGATTATTTGCAACCAACCATAAATGAGACACACATTTATCCCTTTTACAAGGAATTTGGTGAATGGAATTCATGGCTTTGATTTCTTCCTCAGAGGCATGGTACAGAGTAATTTCACAATATATATTGGCAAGGCATGATGTGATAACTAGGCTGCTAAAATTAGCAATTCACATGAGTGTAGCTCGGTTGGTTACCTCCCGTCTCAGGAAGTGGGAGATCACGAGTTCGACCCCCCGTGGCTTAACCTTGGCGTGCCTTAGGAGTTGGAGTTCACCTGTGAGGATTTTATACGCGGTATCCCGTGATTTCCCACACGTAAATTCAAAAAAGAAATCTAGCAATCTCCGAACATGACAATCTAGGCATGTAGCTGTCATGGCCTTGGCAGGAGCAACTCTCTCTCTCTCTAAATTTAGTCCTACTCCTACCCCTTGATTCACCTCATTCATGAGGAATTTAAGAGAGCTCTCAACCTGTGATTTAAGTGATCCCGACCATTGAATCTGATGGGGCCCACCATGGATCGAACAGAAACAAATAAATTAATCCATGCGGCAGGAGGGCTTCCTATTTCTTTCTTAAATGTGTCTTAATGGTTAGGCCCACAAATTGAAGGGTTAAAATCATCTTGATATAGAATCTCACATTTGATGGGCAATTGCATTACTGTCTTTCCCCTTCCTTATTTAAGTTGTATTAGAGAACAGTGTAATGAATGATGACTTGGGCCCATGATAATTTAATTTCATGAACCATTGCAGAGTTCATTGGCTATAACTAGGAAAATTGGATCTGAGAAAATGCATTTTGCCCATCTTTCTCGTGTATTTGCCAACATTATCAACATGATCATCCCACCATTCTAAAATATTACTCACATATTGTCGTAATAGCAACCCTAAATGCCATTGATTTTAAATGTATAGAATGAAATTTAATGTAAAACTTGGGGGTAACCTAAAAGGTGTTGGAATATAATTAGGAGTTATATTTAGGAGTAAGTTTATGCAACCTACCCCCTCTTCTCACGCAACTTGCAACACACATGTGGCACATTGGTTCAGTATTTGGCTTGTATTTGGTTTTCTCGACGTGTCTTCACCACTGATTTGCTACTGTTCTACGAGATGGTGTCATCCGTCCGTTGGATTGTTTCGTTTAATAATTGTAAACGCAAAGTATTAAACCACTTGAGTTTAAGGAGGAACGTTAGAATATAATTAGGAGTTTATGAATGGATTAGGATTAGAGTTTAGTGTGACTAAAATAGTCCTAGGGTTGATTAGAGGTTATATATACATGTGTAATACTCCTTAATGAAATACAAATTATTGTTTTCTAACAAAAGGTGGATAGGTACTGATTACCCTATTTTCAAGCAACTCTTTATTGGGGTCAGCAATAAAAGAACAAACACATTGACGTACATGTACATGCTACATCCTCATTGACATAAGGATGGGATCGGGTTTAACGCCTACCTATGCCTTCAACATAGAAATGAGGGATTCTGCAATGTCTGGCTTGAATTCCAGTGAAATCTTGCATAACCGGGGGAGTAATGGAGGGTAACCCCCCTTACCCTTGTTTGGTAACTAAGGTGTAAGGGTAAAAACTTAACTTTTTATCCCTCTCCTCCCACTTTTGAAAATCTTTTCCAAGGGGTGTTCATAATACCCAAGATAACCCTTGGTCAAGGGTAACCTCGGGCTACCCCTGCAAAATTTACCCCTCATCCAAACGCATGTAAGTCTTAATCTTCAATCTTCATTTCGTCTTCATTGATTTGAATTGAGCCCTTGATGTCCTCATCACTCGGGATTTATAGGGGTCATGACTCTTGATGTACCATAGCATCATAGCATGTGCATTCTTCTTATGCATCATTCTTACAAGGTGCACTCACTTTTGGTGAATATGAATTGCATTTGAGGATTTCTTAATCTTTTTCTTATTCTTTTCACTGGAAAGAGATCCTAAGAACTATCCAAATTGGAAGATCCTAGCATCTTATATGAATCATTTTTGTGACCATTGCTCTATTTCATGATCTCAACAGAGTCCTAAAATGCCTCCTCCATCCGGCAATTCATAATTCAAGCTGCTTTTCTTCACACGAGAATGGCCCACGAAGAAAGCTTAGCAAGCTCTGCAACTTCTACCACAACTGTCCATGTCCGAGAACAAACCTCTATCACACCATTTGTTTCTCCATGCTCTTCTCCCAAGACATTCATCACTGCCACTGCTACAACAGCAACAGCAACAGCAGCTACCTATCTTCAAGAAAGAAGCTCCCGCACCTCATTTGCTTCTCCAAGTTCTTCTCCTAGGCCATTCATCTCTAGCCCTTGGGATGTTGAAAGATACAGCTCCACATCTCCTTACAGGTGCCTGGCATCAATTCTAAAGAGATGCGGCAAGATCATGGCCCTTGGTGTCTCAGAAACTGGTCTTATCTATGTTGGTTCCGAGTCGAAGTCGATAAGAGTGTGGAAGGTTCCCGGTTTCATTCAATTTGGCGACCTGAAGTCGAGCAGTGGTGTTGTGAGAGCAATCCTAGTGTCTTCGGAGGATGGGTTGGTATTCAGTGCACATTCAGATGACAAAATAAGGGTGTGGGATTCTAGCCCTGTTCATAGTAGGAAGGGTACGTTGCCCTCTTTCAAGGATAGTTTAATACAAATCTGTTTGAATCGCCCAAAGATGCTTCTAATTCGAAGCGCTGTGAGTACCAGCAGAATCAACAGAGGAACCACTTACAACAAGATCAAACACACGAGCACGATCACGAGTTTGGCGTATAATTCTGCTGGGAAGCTCTTATATTCGGCATCATTAGACATGACAGTGAAGGTATGGAGCATTGGAGAAATGAAGTGCATTGAGACCATTCGAGCTCATGATGATCACGTGAATGCGCTTGTTCTAGGCCCAGATGGGCTACTCTTTAGCGGATCAGATGATACAACAGTGAGGATATGGAGGAAGAGCTTGCGCGGGGATTGCTACCATGGCTTAGTATTGACCTTGCATGTGCAACATTCACCTGTGAAGGCTCTAGCATTGAGCAGTGAAGGGGAGAGAGATGAGAGTTACATCTTGTATGCAGGTTGCTCTGATGGCTATGTCCATTATTGGAAGAAGGGTGAGTTGTCAGGCCACATGAACTACTGTGGGTACCTGAGGGGCCACAGTCATTCTGTTTTGAGTTTAGCAGTGGTCGATAATATGGTGATCAGTGGGTCAGCTGATACTAGCATAAGGGTGTGGAGGAGGTCGACGGATGGAATGGCATTGCATTGTTCTGTGGCAATTTTGAGTGGTCACACAGCACCGGTCAAGGGCGTTGCAGCAAAAGTGGAGGATGACCATGGGTGCCTTGTTTATAGTGGAAGCCTTGATGGATCAGTGAAATTGTGGTGGGTGAGGAGGGAGGGTTGCCGGAGTGGTGGTGATAGTAGGAGCAATTTTGTAGGGGATCAAGAGACATCTAGTTGGACAGATTATTTTGAAATTTCAAGGACATTTGGGAGAATACAAGATTAACAGAGGAGTTTTGGATTGTGTTTTACTTGTGAATGGTTGAAGATGTCCTTGACAGGAGAATTAATCAAGCTACATGAAAGAATAGTAGGGAAGAACTGGTAATCTTTCTTTCTCTAGCTGTAATTGCATTCGGCATAATCCGTGTAGCGCAGATGGTTATCAGGCCTCAACATGTAGCTGGAACACTGAATAATATGTATGGTAAGGTATCATTTCTTTTGCCATTTTGCTCTGCATTATCTTAGTGAACATTGACAAGAACCTGTAGCACATTTGAAAGAAGCTTGCTGCTGCAACCACAGAGATCTTGAGGAGGAAATGTAAAGAAAAATATTCTACAATTTCAACCTGATTTTTTTTTCAGCAATGCACAACACACATCAGAGTGTTCATTGTCCTCTCTGCGAATGCTTTTTGAATGAAATTCTATTGCAATTTGGGATAAACTTAAATTCACCCTTCTTGAAAGGCCATAAATCGAACGAGCAATTGAAAAAGAAAGATACAGAGTCCTAAGTCTTCAATGACTTCTTCTTCCATACTTCAACTTTACCAGAGCTGATAGAGTCAATTGGAAGGCTCTTTTTGAAATTCAAACAGCACTAGCATATAAAGAAGATGTACTCTTAGATGCACACAAAAAATTTGAGTCGATACAGTCGCGTATCATCAATATGATACATATAAATTGATACACCGATATTTAGATGTTTCAATTTCAGACCGATATTTAAACCCCCTGCTGCTAACAGTATATAATCATGTCACTGTTGGAGATTACTTGAATCAGGGTCAACCTAATATAACCTGATTTGATAATGTCATAACTGGGCCTAGTTGGAATTCTAGTCCCAGATTCAGCCATCGATCATTTGGATGATCCCTGAAAAAATGTGAACATGTTTCCTATTTGGGCCTAAAATTTGGGTCCAAGCCAAACTAATCATTTTCGGACTTAAAGATTGGGCCCAGCGCTATCCCGTGACAACCACAAACAGCATAAATTCCAGGCTTCATATGCTCCATAGAAGAAAATGCTATGACATTAACTAATTCTTGGAATGATTCAATTTATGGGTAAAATCGTGCTCGGCCGTGGCCCTAGACCTGGCAATGATTGGGTCGGCTTGGGTTTTATTTGGGTTTGGGTGTGTTTTGGGTCTAATTAAATAGATTGATTTGGTTTGGGTCAGATTAGATTTAGGGTCGGTTTATTCATTTATCTAACTAAGGAGACTTTTTTTTAGAGACACACATGTCAAAACTATCCTCTAAATGGGTATAGAACTGTACGCACAATATGACTGCATGTGTTGCATATTGATGTTACAGTAATCAGACCAATCAGGTCTATTCACTTATTTTCGGATTCAGGTCAGATCTACTCATCTATAAATGAGTTTGGATCAAGTTGAGTCAACTATTTAATGAGTCGGGTCATTTATCAAAATGAGTCGTTTCAATCGCCATTGACCTAGTCCTGAGGCTCAAATATCCCTGACAATCGAAAGATTAATCAGCCATGCTCAAACAATAGAATGAACGAGGATCTGTTAAGCCAGTCCACTGGATGATAGAACTATACAAGTTTTGAAAGGAACTTAGAAAGTCCATTTTGGCGATGCATTAGTTCACTGTTATTGTTAATCAATTATTCACAGATCACTTTCCCCTCTTTAATACTTCAACGGGAAAAGTTATCAATTGTTTCTCCATGAAGTTACCGGCTGTGTATGGATAGAGCGGCTTGCACATGACGACTAAATGATTAGTATAATGTTCTAAGAGATCTGAATATCTTCGTTATAAAAAAATCATCAATTCGTTTTAAATTTTAATGATTATCACTTAACAACTGACTACTTTATTATAAGATCTTTTGGGTAAAGATGATTTCTACCATTTTTTTTATATGGTTGTCTGCCTGTTGTTTCTTCAATTATGTCTCTTTGTTTCTTTAACCAGGAGCATCTTTTTGAATTACGACTGGATCCAACAGCCAGCTATTTCAGCAGTTTAGTCCCCACAAAGAAGTGACAAAAGGAGTGATAAATAGAGGTATTAGGGTTTATGAATTCTGAGAACAGGTAGGGACAGCTCATTTCCTAATCAAAGTTTATTCCTCTTGTGCAGCAAAGAAAGAAGATGGACCTGTTTAATCATTTCATTAGATACTCCGGAGACTAGAGGCATACGAAGAAGAAGAGTAAAAATTGGAATTTCTCACTCTTAACAAAATTTTTTTAAATGAATAATAATAATTGATAAAAGCACGAAAGGTGTCAATACAAGGAAAAATAAAAGCTCAACAATTGATTTACAAAATAGAATAAAAGATAATTAAGTTGACAAAAAAAAATTAGTAGAAAACCCGACGGATGGTCAAGACTAAGAGAGAAGACAAGACTCTTCCAACGGTAAAAAAGAAAAAATGGGAATTTCGAGATATCGGCATCTCGGCCGATATCTCTCTCCTATATTTTTTTTTAAAATCTCACTGTGTATCAACTGATATCGGCGAGATCTTGACTATATCGGCCGATATTCACTAATTCAGTCGATACACACCGTATCGATCAAAATTTATACCTCCAGACTCTTCAAAGCAGGAGATACAATAAAGACCACCGAAGCAGATAGGCCAAAAGGTGACGAAAAGAAATGTGCTTCTACAGTTCTACCCCTTTATTACCAAATGGCTTCAAACAAACGCAGCGCTAACCCCTGTGGTTTTCTCCCCAACCCACCCACACCCTTTTCAAAGATGGACGGCTAAGATCTTCAAATCTGAGATGGTCAAAACATTGTTGGGCCCATGAATATCACATAAAAATTGTGGGTCTGTGGATTATTGTCCAATGGTCCTGAGAGTCACATGATCCCTTATTCCTTATTAGGCTGTGTTCAGATTGGGCAAAGATATTCATGTGAATGGCCTCGTGAAAATAAACCCACGTGAATAGTTCCGCTGCCCACACGTGTACAAGGCAAAAATAATCAAACCATAAGAAAAAATTTCTTCCAAATTATAAAATTAAATAGAACAGTTTTAAGAAGATTTGAAGTATTCATTTTAAATGAAGAAGCAAAACATTTATTATGGAATGGGTTTTATATGGTTGGATGGGATAAAGAGAAGAAAACTCCTAAATCTAATTATTATAATATCATAAGATGTATCATAAAAAATTAAGTTTTGTAACATCATTTTTCAATGTTTAAAATCACAACTTATTATTATCAGATAAAGTTCAAATTTTATATAATTAATGTCCTTATCATTCTTTACATGTTTTATCAAAAAAAATATGTGATCCACCTTAATATTTAGAGAATAATTTGTTTGAATAGAAAACTTAAAAAGTCTCCATAGAGTTTTCAAATTAGAGATTTCAGTTTTTTTTTTTTTTTTTTTTAATTTACATGTAGGAAACTGTGGGATATCTAGCGTAAAACCCCCATGAGTGAGTCCACTACTTCTAAGATACAACAAGGTTAAGTCATGATAATTCGAACCTACAACTTCCCATTTTCTAATAGAAGAGGCAACCAATTAAACTACATCCATATATGAGTAGAGATTCCATTATTTTTTCCAAGCTAAAAAGCCTTTGGGCAAGAGTGATGTGTGAGAATTGGGTCATGGGATATTATTAAGTGCACTATACATGAGACCACGGGTTGAAATATCGGCCGATACATATCGTATCGGCCGATATATATTGGTTTTAGAGATGTGAATATCGCCCGATATCATATCGTATCGGCCGATATCAAAATATCGATCGATATTTAAAAAAAATGAGAAGGAAATAGAAAAATATCGGCCGATATATTGGCCGAAAATGATATCTCGGTCGACATATCGTATCGGCCTATACCGATTTTTAAACCCCTACATGAGACTTGTTGATAAATTTATTTACCTATTTCAGATTTTTTGTACTATTTTTTCCATTATATTAATATTGACTAAATCTTTCTATCCCACCGGTTACCAGTATAATAATGAAATCTTCTTTTTATTTTTAGTCAATTTTTATATAATTTTAATTATTAATATGATAAAAATATGAAACATCAATCTAACTCATTAAGTAAAGCTCTGATAAGTCACGATCATCAAATGACTACAGAATTTGAATCTAAATGGATGACTTTAATCATTCCACATTTAAGCAATCAAGTCAACGCCGTAGATCATGCTTATCTCATGAGAGTGGGCCCAATGACTTACTGCTTCTTGAATGTCTAATCTTATGATACCTTTCACATTCTCCTCCCTCTTTCCTTACATTTTCTTTTTTAATTTTCAGGCAGCCCACTAACAGGAGATACCAGTTTTCAGATTTTTGAGATTTATCCTTACACATTTTATCCTTCCAACAATTTTTTATTTTATTTTTTAGTCCTTCGAATGATTCGATGATAACATCTTTCGAACGAATGAATATTATACTACAGAAAAAAAAAAAAAACAGTAAAATATCAAAGTTATTTTTTAAGAATTGTATACTTCTAAAAATTTTCAAATTAAATATCCAGACTAATTACGATAATCAGATAAAAATATTTTAATACTTCAAGGCCTTTTGAAATTCCAAAATAGTTTTACAAATAAAAGTATCCTCAGCTGTGTCAAAAATATATTTAAGAGTGTCAAAAGACTTTTAAGTCTTAAAGTATTTTTATCAGGTTATCGTAATTAGTCCGGATATTTAATTTGAAATTTTTTGGAAATACACCGTACTTAAAAAATAATTTTTTAAATAATAAAATTCCCTTTAAAACTTTAAAGTTATTTTTTAAGCACGGTGTATTTTCAAAATCTCTCAAATTAAATATCCAAGCTAATTACGATAACCATAAAAATACTTTAAGACTTCAAAGTCTTTTAACACTCCCAAATGTGTTTTTGGCACAGCCGAGAGATACCCTTATTTGTAAAACACTGTGTTTTAAGCATTTTGGAGTGTCAAAAGACCTTGAATTATTAAAGTATTTTTATCATGCTATCGTAATTAGTCCGGATATTCAGAGAAATTTAAAAAAAACACAGTGCTTAAGAAATAACTTTTTAAATAATAAAATCTCCTTTAAATCTTTAAAGTTATTTTTTAAGCAGTGTGTATTTCCAAAATTTCTCAAATTAAATATTCAGACTAATTACGATAACCTGATAAAAATACTTTAAATTTAAGACTTAAAGGTCTTTTGATACTCCCAAATATATTTTTGACACAGCTGAGAGATATCCTTATTTGTAAAATACTGTATTTTAAGTATTTTGGAATGTCAAAAGACATTGAAGTCTTAAAGTATTTTTATCAGATTATCGTAATTAGTCTATATATTTAATTTGAAAATTTTTAGAAATACACAGTGCTTAAACAATAACTTTAAAGTTTAAAATTTTTTAAGAATTTTATTGTAGCATAACATTCATTTGTTCGAAGAATGATATGATCCTACACAGTTGAATCATTCGAAGGAACTGAAAAATCAAAAGAAAAATCATTCGAAGAATAAAACGTGGGAGGGCAAAAAAGTAATTTACCTTGAAAATTTGAAAATTAATGTCTAATAATAGAAAATCCTAGTGTCTAAATGGGCTGCTTTTTTGTATTCAATAAAATCCTCTCATTACAAATGCTGCTATTTATATAATTTTATATAATCTCTAGCACACATTATACCTTCTCATTTTCTTCAAACTTGCATTTTTTTTTAAAATTGGCAAAGTCAAATTTCATGCAGAAGGACCTTTCAGTGTAGGTTGGATCTGGTCCATGTTATGTCTATCCTCTTTGAATTTCTTTCTTTTTGCAGTAGGAATGAAATGGAGAACATTAGTTTGACATTGTGGTTGTGGCAGAGTCCTCACTCCTCACACCCCCCAAAGTCCTGCTTGGTAGTGGGATTGAATTTGTGTTGAATTGAGTACTCAGCCAATGGTGCTATTGCGTGTTACTTATGATGTGCATAATGATTTTATTATAAAATTTTCGACATTTAAAACAAGCGTCAATGCTCATCCAAAGGCCAAATAACATCGCTTCATTTCCAACCAATCTTATCAAACTTGGCCCAACTCCACAAGTCAACCGTGTCCTTGATGAAGTATATGTCGAATCATTTAAAAACTCTTCTAAATTAAAAATCCTCTGCAACCTACAGTTCAACCTGATTATTTTAATAAACTCGTGATCTTTGACCTTTAAAAATTCTTGATTTCTTTAAATGAAGATGAAAATATTGGTTCTTTTGAAAATATGATTTTTGAATTATTAATTTTTGGTATTTACAATTGTGTTTGTGAGAGAAAAGATATATTCTTATGAAATATAACCTTAGTTAATAATTGTATTAGGTCATGGGAGTTCGAACTTCCAACCTCCCACTTCTTAAAACCGGATACAACTAATTAAACTACACCTATTTGAGTAGACATTCCAGTATTTTCCCAAGTTAAAAAGCCTTTGAGCAAGAGTCGTGTGTGAGAATTGGGTCATGGGTATTATTTAGTGCACTGTACATGAGACTTATTGATAAATTTAGTTACCTATTTCAGATTTTTTTTACTATTTTTTTCATTATATTAAGATTGACTAAATTTTTCTATCCCACCGGTCACCATTCTAATAATGAAATCTTATTTCTATTTTTAGTTAATTTTATATATTTTTTTATTTTTCAGTTATTAATATGACAAAATATAAAATATCAATCTAACTTATTAATTAAAATTTTGATGAGCCACGGTGATCAGATGAATACGGAATTCGAATCTAAATGATGATTTTAATTATTCTACATTTCAGCAATCACATCAACGCCTATATCAAGGTTATCTCATGAGAGTGGGCCCAATGACTTACAGCTTCATGAATGTCTAATCTAATGATATCTTGGACATTCTCCCCTCTTTCCTTACATTTATTTTATTCAAGAAAATCCTCTCATTACAACTGGTGCTCTTTATATAATTTTATACACAACCATTCGGACACCCACTTTTCTTCCACGAAACACCCTTTTCAAAATTTTTATCTAAATTATCATTTTGTCCACCCACTCAAAATAGTAAATTTTTATTTCTTTCTAAATTTTAAAATTATTTTTTAAGCACTATGTATTTTTAAAAAATTTTAAATTAAATATTCAGACTAATTTCGATAGCATGATAAAAATACTTTAAAACTTTAAGGTCTTTTGACACTCCTAAATATTTAAAACACAGTATTTTACAAATAAAGGTATCCTAGGATGTGTCGAAAACACATTTAGGAGTGTCAAAAGACCTTAAAGTCTTAAAGTATTTTTATCAGGTTATCGTAATTAGTCCGGATATTCAATTTGAGAAATTTTAGAAATACACAGTGCTTAAAAAATAATTTTAAAGTTTTAAAGGAGATATCGACAATATAGACAGTTATTTTTTAAGCACTATGTATTTTTAAAATTTCTCAAATTGAATATCCGGACTAATTACGATAGCCTGATAAAAATACTTTAAGAATTAAAGGTCTTTTGACAGTCCCAAATATATTTCCCACACAGTTAAGGGATACCCTTATTTGTAAAACACTGTGTTTTAAGCATTTGGGATTGTCAAAAGACCTTGAATTCTTAAAGTATTTTTATCAGGCTATCGTAATTAGTCCGGATATTCAATTTGAGAAATTCTAAAAATACACAGTGCTTAAAAAATAACTGTCTATATTGTCGATATCTCCTTTAAAACTTTAAAATTATTTTTTAAGCACTGTGTATTTCCAAAATTTCTCAAATTGAATATCCAGACTAATTACGATAACCTGATAAAAATACTTTAACACTTTAAGGTCTTTTGACACTCTTAAATGTGTTTTCAATGCACCCTAGGGATAGCCTTATTTGTAAAATACTGTGTTTTAAATATTTAAGAGTGTCAAAAGACCTTTAAGTTTTAAAGTATTTTTATCAGGCTATCGAAATTAGCCCGAATATTTAATTTGAATTTTTTTAAAAATACACAGTATTTAAAAAATAACTTTAAAATAAAAAAATAAAAAAAAATTTACTATTGATTTTTTGATACTGTAGCATCCATTTATTCGAAGGATCATGATGATCCTTTGAAGGATCCTATGGTTCGAAGGATGTGAAAATTTGTATATAAAATCATTCGAAGGATTTTGAACGGGAGGGTAAAACGGTAATTTAATATAATTTTTTTGAAGAGGGGGTGTCCGAATGGGCTGCCTTTTATATAATCTCTGGCACACATTATGCCATCTCATTTTCTTCAAACTTGCAATTTTTTTTTTAAATTGGCAAGTCAAATCTCATGCAGAAGGGCCTTTCAGTCTAGGTTGGATCTGGTCCATGTTCTGTCTATCCTCTTTGAATTTCTTTCTTTTTGCAATAGGAATGAAATGGAGAACATTAGTTTGACATTGTGGCACAGCCCTCACTCCTCACACTCCCCAAAGTCCTGTTTGGTAGTGGGATTGAATTTGTGTTGAATTTAGTACTCAGCCAATGGTGCTATTGCGTGTTACTTATGATGTGTATAATGATTTTATTATAAAATTTTCAACATTTGAAACAAGCTTCAATGCTCATCCAAAGTCCAAACAACATCATTTAAGACACAACCAATGTTATCAAACCTGGTCCAACCTCACAAGTCAACCGTAACTCGACTGAAACATAGGTCGAATCATTTAAAAACTCTTCTAGATTAAAAATTCTCTGCAACCTGCGGTTCAGCTCAGTTATTCTAATAAACTCGTGACTCTTAACTCTTAAAAACCCTTGATTTCTTTAAATGAAGATGAAAATATTGGTTCTGTCGAGAATATGATTTTTGAATTATTAATTTTTGGTATTTACAATTGTGTTTGTGAGAGAAAAGACATATTCTTATGAAATATAACCTTGGTTAATAATTGTGTTAGGTCATGATGGTTCGAACCTCCAACCTTTCACTTCTTGAGACGGGAGGTAATCAATTGAACTACACCTATGTGAGTAGAGATTCCAGTATTTTCCCAAGCTAAAAAGCCTTTGGGCAAGAGTAATGTGTGAGAATTGGCTCATGGGGTATTATTTAGTGCACTATACATGAGACTTATTGATAAATTTTTTACCTGTTTCAGATTTTTTGTACTATTTTTTCCATTATATTAAGATTGACTAAATCTTTCTATCCCACCGGTCACCATTCTAATAATGAAATCTTCTTTCTATTTTTAATCAATTTTTATATATTTTTTTATTTTTCAGTTATTAATATGATAAAAATATGAAATATCAATCTAACTCATCAAGTAAAACTCTGATAAGCCACGATCATTAAATGACTACGGATTTTGAGTACTTTAATTGTTCCACATTTTGGCAATTAAGTCAACTCCCTAGATGATGCTTATCTCATGAGAGTAGGCCCAATGACTTACTGCTTCATGAATGTCTAATCTAATCTAATGATATCTTGCACATTCTCCCCTCTTTTCTTACATTTTTTTTATTCAAGAAAATCCTCTCGTTACAACTGCTGCTCTTTATATAATTTTATATAATCTCTAGCACACATTATGCCATCTCATTTTCTTCAAACTTGCATTTTTTTTTTTTTAAATTGGCAAGTCAAATTTCATGCAGAAGGACCTTTCAGTCTAGGCTGGATCTGGTACATGTTCTGTCTATCCTCTTTGAATTTCTTTCTTTTTGCAATAGGAATGAAATGGGGAACATTAGTTTGACATTGTGCAACAGTCCTCACTCCTCACACCCCCCGAGGCCCTGCCTGTTTGGTAGTGGGATTGAATTTGTGTTGTTGAATTTAGTACTCAGCCAATGGTGCTATGACGTGTTACTTATGATGTGTGTAATGATTTTATTATAAAATTTTCGACATTTGAAACAAGCTTGAATGCTCATCCAAACAATATCATTGAAGTCACAACTAATGTTATCAAACCCGGTTCAACCCGTGGGTCAACTGTGACCTGGCTGAAACACGGGTCAGATCATTTCAAAACCCTTCTGAATTAAAAATCTTTAAAAACCCTCTGTGACCTACAGTTCAATCCGGTTATTCTAATAAATCCGTGACCCTTCACCCTTAAAAACCCTTGATTTCTTTAAATGAAGATGAAAATATTGGTTCTTTTGAGAATATGATTTTCGGATTATTAATTTTTGATATTTACAATTGTATTTGTGAGAGAAAAGATATATTTTTATGAAACATAACCTTAGTTAATAATTTAATATTAATTATAATATTATATTAATAGAACATGTTTGACCGGGTTTGACTATGGCTCAACCCGGTTGAACTTTAATTAACCCACACTCCTCCAAGATGGGTCACTCCACGGGCCGAGTTTTAAAACATTGGTCACAACTCACAACCAACATATCTTCAATATTTTTATAAATTTCTTGAAAAAATAGGAGACATATCAGTCTTATGAGTGTCAGTTAGGTAATCAGCCTATAACAACAATTTAACGAATTTAAATATAAAATTCAAATTTAGATTGATAGAATAAATAATTTAAATAATGATGATGGTGAGAGTACGAGAGCTTTTGATAACAAGGAACATCTGCCTTTTTATTCATCTCTATCATCTATATAGTTAAAAGTACATTGGTATTAGGAGTATTAGTTTGATTTTATCTCTACTTAAGAGATGTATTTGATTTAGACTTATATTAAGAGTTACAGTTTAATTGTGATAGCTTTAGAGTCGGCTAAAGACTATAAATACATGTAATAACATAGAGGTTTAATACAATACACAGTTTTATTTTTTCTACACTAATTTTAAAGACCTTGACTTAATTCACATAATTGGATTCTTTTGAAGTCTTAGCTGAAATTTGCATTAGAGACTTTTCTTAAATATTTTAAATGCATTAGAGACTTTTAGTTTAGTATAAATTTATGCTGAATCTTATATTTTCTGATTTTCAATGACTTAAGGAATTGACTAATAATATCCTCATTTACACACTTCGGTCAAAATATGAAATTTCAGTAAAAAAAAATTAGCTTAAATTTAAGTCAAAATATAATTATATATGTAATGAAAGACGTGTGTTTCCTCCACATACGCTTACTTTTTTTTTTTAATTATCGAATATAGCATTTTTGGAGCAATCAAGTCCCTCATATCATACTTAAAATTGTGAACTACTTAAAAACCAAAATTTACTAAAAAAAAAAATTACTAATTTCATTTATCAATGAAGTGTGGAAATTCCTTCATTTGTAAGGAGAGATCTTTAAAGAAAATTATTTATTTTATTTAATTAATTCTTTTTACATGTGCTCTTCATTCAACCCACATAAATTGGATCAAAAAGTAAAGTTAAATGTCAATTGAACTCGAGTCTCCGCTTTTTGAAGCGGGCCTCTTAACCGTCAATATTAAATATGATCAAGACCCAATAAGAAAAATTAAAAAATGATTATGGTGAATCATCATATCTCTAGTTTAATAAAACCCCAATTAAAATTAATTAATATCTTTCTTGTTCTCTTTCCTTCAAAGTCATGGCCCTAACAACCTACCTTTTCCACTTTATCTAGTCCCACTTTAAATTTTAAAACAAAGTGGCTTCACAGCCCTTACTTTCTACATGAGAAAGCGACATTAAAGACAGAGAGAGAGAAGAGATGGGTGTGCTTCTACATGAGAAAGTGACATTAAAGACACAGAGAGAGAAGAGTCGGGTGTGTCCGCTTGACAAGGAAAGATTCCATCCTCCAACCCAAACAAATCCGAGTCAAACTAGAGTCCATCGCAGCCAACCACATCCCTTACTAAATTTTCATTCTCAAACTTAAATATCATTAACGACAATACTCACATGCTAACAAGTATAAATATTATTTGATGATTCACCTAAATTCCCATTCACGCTTAGGCATTTATAATACTCATTTTTATTTAATCATCATCACCATTATCGCTGAAATCATCAATTCCATCAAGACTTTCATTAAAACAATTAGCTATATTTCAAAAGACAGTAATTTCTATATTAAAGATTTTTTTTTTTGAATTTACATGTGAAAAATCACGAAATACGTAATGTAAAATTTCTACGAGTAAGTCCATTACCCTTTGAGCATGCACACCAAAGTTAGGCCAAAAATGATAAAAGTTTAAAAAAATTAAAATCATAATATGTTTGATCTAATTAATATGAATTTTGATAGCCTCATAGTCAAATATCAATCCTTCCAATGAATCCATTACTCTAGGTTGCACCAAGTGTGCAAGTAATCATTTTACTATCTTAAAGTCCTCAAAAGAAATAGTGCAATATTTTACTATTCTCTTTTGATGAACAATCCAACATATCTTGATACACAACAAAGTCAAAGAGAAGTTGCCATCTAAAATTAATTCAATGTGAATTGAGTGAGAACATCTTTTGGGGGCATTTTAAATCATTAAGGATACGTTCGTTAGTAAGTTCTACGCTTAAATATGAGATAGAATTAGTTTGAGGGAGTAAATTATTTGGATAGCGATCTTTATACAGGTGTTTTGTGCAAACAGACACAGGTTTTACTATGTATCTCATTTTGCTCTTGAAAATCGACTCGTCGAACCAGTAATTCTAATATTGTAAGGATTTGGCGAGCCGATCTAGAGGGTTTGACGAACCGATTTCTAAAGACAAAATGAAAAATACAGTAAAATCCGTGTCTGTATACACAATCCTCCCGTGGAAGAATCGCTGGCCAAATTATTTGAGTTGATTTATAAGGCTATAAGACTTGACTATTTCTAGTACTTTGATTTAGTGCTAGGGTGATAACACACAGAATAATTTATTTTTTTGAGTAGTTCAACCGTTCAAGTTGAATAAGGGTTATACATGGGTAGTAAAAAAACTTATCTGTGAATGATTTTTCCAAGTTTAACCAATTTTTAAAAAAGTCAAGATCTGATTGAGACCCAGGAGCATATTATTGCAATTGGAGTTACGTTCACGGCTAATTGGAAATATTAAATTGATGAGACTTACCTCATCATATAAAGATAAAACTAATATACTTGTGGATAAAGTAAACAATTTCTACAGTAAAACTAATACACTTGTGGATAAAGTAAACAATTTCTACAGTTCCCTTGTGGACAAATTACTTTGACCGATTTAATAGTTTGGAGGAGATGAATGGAAGGTGAAATATTTAGAAAATGTTCAAAGAATAATGATAATCAGAAGTACAATATTTAATAGACGAACTAAGAATTTTGAGATGAAAGATCTTCTTGAAGAAAGTCAATCTTTTGAAACTTTTCTCAGATATGGATTCCTCCGGCCACTTCGAATGCTTCAAGTGTACTTGATCAATAGGAGAAGACGGATCCAAATTTGCGAAAGTAAATAAATTCTTCCATCGTATATAAATGGACATAAACAAGACTTTCGTTTAAACTCAGGCTTTTATTTAAAGTCCATTAAGGTCGGTCAGATTTTTAACTTCATTTATTTTTTTACACTGGCACATAAATGTCCCACATAGGACTCACTCAATATCAAATCTAGTCCATTAAAATTAGATCCAACCATTTATTATTTTAATTTGATGAATATTCAATGTTAGAGTAATCATGATAGATCAAAAAAAATTGTTTATATAATTCAATAGATTTCATTAGACCTCATGATAATAGTAAATTTTTTGTAATAATAAGATGAAATCCATCAATCACGATGTTTGATAGACATGTTCAATAAAATCTATAGTTAAATTAGAGTTGTCTAACCACTATTAATTTTATTTTTCCAATTAAATAAATAGAAACGTTTAAATGAAAATTATTTTTATTATCTAGAAGTTCATAATTATATTTTAATTTAATAAAATGATTAAATTAAGAGAATCAAAGAGCTATGTAGTCATGTACTCTTCCTTTTCTTTCTGCTGCCATAAGTTCATATTGCTGAGTCATGTACTGCCTCTGTACTCTGCAGACCACACATGCAACGTTCAATCGCTTCAATCGTTGCCATAGCCATCTTGCATCCCTCACTTTCATGCTTGGATTATTCCCAACAGGTACTATTGCTGACTTTCCGTTTGCCTGTTTTTTTCCTTCCTCTTCTCATGGCCATCAAATCATAAATGGGATTTTTTTTATACAATTAAAAATAGGCCACCGATCCTTCTATATGGTTTGTGCATGTAGATACGAATTTTTCCATCATCTCCAATTTGTCCTTCACTTATCATGCTAAAGAAAAAAGAATAGCAAAAATTTATAAATAGTATAAATTGACTCATCAAAATTCATAAATAGTATAAATCGGCTCATCAAAATTCATAAATAGTATAAATCGGCTTGCCAAAATTCATGAACAGTATAATCGACCCGTCGAAATTGCAAATCGGTTCGTCAAAATTTACGAACAGTGTAAATCAGCTCGCCGAAATTCACATAAATAGTAAAAATCAAGCCATCGAAATTTTATTATTCATGCCAAAGGTAAAATCGGGAATACACTAAAACTCGTGTCGCTAAACGCAAAATGTCCGTGGGAGGTTTGCTCATCTAAAAATATTAGGGAGCACTTACATACACCCGGAAAATGACCACCATTCCTTCCATTCATTCGAATGAACGTTCATTCGAATGAGCGGATCGTTGATTCCTTCGTTCGAATGAACGTTCATTTGAATCGTTCATTTAAATAATAAATTCTTTTTTTAAATTTTAAATTTATTTTTTAAGCACTGTGTATTTCTAAAATTTCTCAAATTGAATATCCAGACTAATTACGATAATCTGATAAAAATACTTTAAAACTTCAAAGTCTTTTGACACTCCTAAATATTTAAAATACAGTATTTTACAAATAAAGGTATCCATAGGGTGTGCCGAAAACACATTTAGGAGTGTCAAAAGACCTTCAAGTCTTAAAATATTTTTATCAGGTTATCGTAATTAGTCCAGATATTCAATTTGAGAAATTTTGGAAATACACAATACTTAAAAAATAATGTGCATAATATATTAAATAATAAAATCTCCTTTAAAACTTTAAAGTTTTTTTTTAAGCACTGTGTATTTCCAAAATTTCTCAAATTGAATATCCAGACTAATTACGATAACCTGATAAAAATACTTTAAGACTTTAAGGTCTTTTGACACTCCTAATTTTACAAATAAGGGTATCTCTAGGATGTGCCGAAAACACATTTAGAGATTTGCTCACCTAAAAATATTATATTGAATCAAACTGAAGACCTCCCTTCATGAGTGGAGCTTTTTGACAGTCAGACCAACTGTTTTATATTAAATAATGAGCATCTATGATTAGTCATTATACTACATCAGTTATGTTATTTTAGCAAAGAGAATTCATTCTTGAAATAATGCCACTTCAACACCTCTCTACATAAAAATTTCATAATTTTTTGTACTAACCCATACATTTATGCAACTTTAATTTTTGAGACGATTGCATCATTATGATGACCTTAAGCAAATTATCTCTTCTTAAAATATGATAAATAACATTATAAAAAAGTAAAAGTTAATAAATAAATAAATAGTATTTAAAAAAGAAAAATGCAACCAAAGATTTTTAATAAATTGTATAATACTAATACAAAGGTAGATTTTCTTATTTAAAATGTCATTTTGTAAAGTAATTATTTTTATGTGCCGAAGGAGTTTTTCCTCAAATTTGATTATATGCTTGGCATTTTCAAATGAATGAGAAGTACGAAGGTTCATTGACGGATAGAAAATTGAATTCATGGGCCGTTGGCTATAATTTAGTGATTTACACCCACAATAACAAATGTATATTTAACGGTCCAACTTGGTCGGACCTGTCCAAGTGCCAAAGGGCAAACATGCCTAACGATTAATGAAATGGTTCTGGTTCTGATTTCTGACAGAAACATGAAAGATAGGATGTTATGCCTTTTTTTAGTTGGATGGTCAAATATAATAAATGAATTAGGAATTCCTATTGAGTCAATTGTAAATTATATAAAAACCACATAGCGATGTGATAAGTTTTTATAACGCTATAAAATCAAATAAGTAGTAGTTATATACTTATATATAAATTTAAAGATTTTATTTATTTAGATCAATATCACAAGTCTAAAATTATCAAAAAAATATAATTTCACACAAACTCTATTCATATGGTTTTTTTTACATTTTATCTAATCACATGATTCTCTAATAACTTTTTAAGATCATTCTACTTGGGTAGCGATCCTCCCACGGATATTTTGTATAACCCGACACGGATTTTACTGTATTGCCCATCTTGTTCTTCGAACCGGCTCGCCGAACCCTTCTAATCTGCTCGCCGGATCATTGATCGGATAACTGACCCTTCTACTACGGTATAGATCGGCTCACTGAAATTTATCTAAGTGAAACTGTTTTTTCATACAAAACAGCAAATCGGATTACTGACCGGCTCACTAAAATTTATCTAAATAAGACTGCTTTTGCATATAAAATAGCAAATCGGATCACTGACCAGATCACTGATTTTTTTTTCAATGCTTTCGTACGACAGTGGAAGAGTAACATGAGCAATACCCTAAATCCTATGTCTCGTTACACAAAATACTCGTGAGAGGATCGCTACCCATTCAACTTAATCTATTTTCATAATATTTTCTTTTATTTTATGTTATATATTTACACTGTTTACCAATGTTATCAAACCCGGCCGACCCGCGATTCAACCATGACCGGCGACATGACGGGTTGGGTCGCTTTTAAACCCTCCTAGGTTAGGAACCCGTAAATACCCTTTATCGCCCGTGGTTCAAACCGGTTTATTAGATAAACCCGTGACCCGTTCACCTAAAATCCGTTTCTAAAATAAATAAATAAATAAATTATACAACTGAGATGGGAACGGACTCTTGATGTGCAATAGGGAATGAATGACATGGGAGTATGGGACTACTGATAAGAGTCAAATAGAAGAATAAGAAGAAGGATGAAAATAGCAAAATGGGAAGAAGGGAGGAGGGAGGAGGTGGCGGTGTGAGGTTAGGGATGAAGGAGAATGTAACGCCCCGATCAGGAAGTGGGCCCGGAACGTCACTAATTTTTTTTTGGAAACTAATCTCATGATTCTAACTGGGCCGGATCAAAGGTTGGGCCTAGAAACAAAGGCCACAGATGAGCCCAACAGGTGGACTCAAACATATGCCATAAGCCTCCCAAAAACACAATCCCACACACATAAATCCATAAATGATATATTATTAAATCATAACCAGAGTAGCTACGTAACACAAAGCGGTTTAATACATCACATCAACATAAACTAAGTACCACACACGGTACTTTACAAAAACATATGGTTCAAATAACCAAAAGACAAAGATAGCGGAATTCCCCTCAGTGGGAATCTCAAGGCAACGCATCAGCTTATCCATCTTAAGTTTCATATGGAGGGTTCTCGAGCACATCTTGTCACGCCTCGACCCGACCAGTGGGCCCCGAACGCGACTGATTTTTTTTTTTTTTGAAAGATAAGTAACTAAACCACAAGCATTTTTGCTGGGCCGGATCAACAGTTAAGCCTAGCGGTTACACATTAGTCCGTTAAGTGAACTCAAACATGTACCATATGCCTGCCTCCAAAAAAACAAGACATAAACAATATCAACACATAACATAATCAAAATCAAACATCATTGATTAATCAATCATAACATTGTCTCAAATGGCAACATAACCGATTACAACATAAATTAAGTACCACATCCAGTACTTAATACAAAAACAACGGTTCCAAGAACCAACAGAAAGATCAGGGCATTCCCTTCCGGGGGAATCCCAAAAGGCACTGCTTCAGCTTAAACGCCCTAAGCCTGAAAGAGAGGGTCCTCCTCCTCGGGTTCATCGCCTGAAAGGTGAATGGTGTGAGCTAACTAGCCCAGTGAAGGATAATTAACAATGCACATTAAGTAAATAGCAAAATAGGTTAGCAACAGTTCAATATCACATGCTTGATAACAGTAAGCATAATCTCAAATAAGATAATAACATCATCAGACTATCAATCACTGCCATTATCCACCGTAACGCCTGCCGACTAAACTGAGACCAGTATTAAGTCCCGACACGGTCAAAATACATCCTTGCAAGTACATCTCCGGCTCTTAAACTTAGCCGATACTGACACCCTCAAGTGAGCAACTGACGACAGCATGGTCCGCCCATGGTCCAGTAGACATAAATCATCTCTCATATGGCCGATATTGGTTCAATAGCCCAGGTACGTGGAAGCAGTCTTATATACATATACGGTCAATACCGTAATATCAAATCATCACAGCACTCTTACCATAGTGCATTGTATAGGCACCTGAGTGGGTTCATCAAAATCGAAACCACTCATTGCTCAAAGTAACACCTGTTTACAAAATCTGCAGAGTTAAGTTTCCTCACCGTTCTGTGTGGTTTACGCGGTCTCTGTCAAACAACATACAAGTGCTCAATCAATATACATAACAAAATATGTACATACACGTAGTATTTTGGAAATCACACGTTTTCCCACAAAATATTCAGGGTTAATGGAAATGAGTCTCCTACTTGGTTTCTATCCTTTTTAAATCATCCACAAGATAATAATATAATAAATATAAGGGGCTCAGTCCAAACTCATATTGTCTTCTGGGCATTGACCAGATTTACTTATTGAGTGAGGTCTAGATCCTCGGGTCACTTCTCGGTTGTCTTCTGGATATGGACCAGAGCTGACATTTTGAGTAGGCCTCGAGGTCACTCAGTGCCCGACTATAGTGTCGGCCTGAAAGTGAATCACTCAGTTCCCCACTAGTGTCGGACTGAAAGCGTATACAATAGTATTTACACTATAAATAATAAGAGGAAATGGGTTAGTACAATTTTAATTAACAGAGGGGGTATAAATCACAACAATTAATCAAACACATCAATAATCAATAATCAAGATTAAAACAGTAATTAAACAATATTTTATCATTTCAAAACGGGTCTCTCGGAACATCACCTCGGAACAAGGGTACAGTGGCTTCGGATCGTCCGAACCACTCCAAACTGAGTTACTGGCCTCGGATCTTGAGGCCTTACTTCGGATCGTCCGAAGACTGGGTCTCGGACATTCCGAAGTCCATCCGAAACAGAAAAAACAGAAAACAACGAGTCTCGATGGGTCTGCAGATCTTGGAACGTCCGAATACTGAGTTCGGACCTTCCGAAGATGTTCGGACCTTCCGGGCTGGCTCGGTCCTTCCGAAAAGGGGTCTGGCTCGCCTCGGGCGGTCTGGGCTTCGGGGTGAAGCTCGGAACGTCCGAAGGCTGACGGTTCTTCCAAACTGGGCTCGGTCCTTCCGAGCTCTGCTCGGTGCGTCCGAAGGGTCAGGTTCGCCTTGGGCGTGCTGGGCTTCGGGGTGAAGCTCGGAACGTCCGAGGGTCACGGCTCGGACCGTCCGAAGGTTCGGACCATCCGAAGATCGGCTCTCGGACCTTCCGAGAGTCGTCGTCTCTAACTATCTGCAACAGCAGACAGTCACGGCGGAAAAATGGTGAAATGCGATTCCAGAAAGGGAGGGCTTCCCGGATTCGATTTTCACATCGATCTGGTCTAATGGACTCCTCTGGGAGTCCTCTTTACACAGGGATTGGTTTGGAGCTCAAAAGCTCAAAGGGCCATCCGATTTTAAGGGTAGATCATCACGGGTGCATGAAACCCATGGTTTTTCTTAAAACTTAAAACTGGTTTTTCTCAATCAAAACAGAGTCAAAATCGTTTTTGTTTGATTCTAAATCGGTTAGAATTCAAAAAGGAATGCAATGGATACCTTGGTTTCAATTTTTGGTCTGTAAATCTGATTTTTTGAAAAATCTTCCACTTAAGCTTCGGTTTGCAAAAACAGGCAACGGCAGGGGGGATTCCGGTCGGGTTTTACAGAGAATAGAACAGAGAGGGAGAAGAGAAATGCAATGGTTTGCTGGGAGTTTTGGATCGTTCACTGATGCGTGAATTTATAGGAAATTCGGCTCAGGTGAGATGATGAAAAACTGCTGCACAAGCAGCAACAGCGATGGGACTGAACGATCGGTATCATCATTCGCAGGTAAGGGATGCCGGAAAACCTGCTGTTTGATGCGACGGCACACCGGGATCTCATGATGGCCGGAAATCCCGGAAATCCGGCCAAGCGGCCAGAGCACGCGCCTGCATGGCGTTGCTGATTTTTCACGTGGTTGCAGATCAGTCTAAGAAAAGTTTGAATTTTGCAGATAAGCCCTTGGTTTAGGAAAAATTGATTTTTGAACTAAGAGTACTAATTTAAAACCCCAAAAACTTGATCCAACCTTACAGATGGGTTGGGTTTTTAAAACTTAGGTCATCATAAAAATTTCATGAATTATCTCTCATTAAAAACCCTTGATTTAAACAAAAATCACATTTTACCCATAATTGCTTAATTAAACTAATGTAAAAATAACTAATTTGTAAATCTTATTTTCAAGTGAAACGAAATATCTAGATCATTCTTGAAATGATCTAACACCCGGTACCATTTTCCAAATTTAACTCTTTCCCGAAAATATTTTAAATAATTAAAACTCTCATTCGGGCGATATTTAGATATCATTTTCTGAAGATTAAATCATTTTAAAGTAATAAATGCAAATCCTTCATTAAAGAGGATATTATCAATCAATAGTAACCACCAAATCATACCATTTATGAAAATTCATACGACACACGGTAAAATTACCAAAATACCCCTCCAGCTCGACGGGCTGGATCACTAAGCTCACGGGCTCTGATTGGGCCTCGCTTGGGCTTTCCTCAAAGCCCTGACTGAAAACCTCGAGATCAACCGGTCAAACACGGAAATTAAGCTAAAACACGCCTAATCCGGGGCAGGGTATTACACATCTCCTGAAATGTGAGTAGTGTGAGCTAACTAGTCCAGTGAAGGAAATATAACAATTGCAGTCTAATGAAACATCAGGTTAGTTAATTAATCAATATTTACAATATGATATCTCATGCTTGACAATAAAAATCTCAACGTCACTCCATTACTGCTGTTATCCATCGTAACACCTGCATACTACGCTGAGACCATTGTATTAAATCCCGACACGGTCAAATGCATCCTTACAAGTACATCTTCGACCCTCACATGGCCGGTACTGACACTCTCCCCAAGTTAGCAACTGTCGACACCCCTGGTCCAGTAGACGTAAACCAACACACACATGGCTGATAATGGTTCAATAGTCAAGGGTACGTGGAAGCAGTATTACATAACTCATAATCAACATCACATCACATAAACAGTGACATTTTATGCCATTTTTTAGTTGGATGGTCAAATATAATAAATGAATTAGGAATTCTTATTGACTCAATTGTAAATTATATAACAACACATAACGATGTGATAAGTTTTTATAATGCTATAAAATCAAATAAGTAGTAGTTATATATAAATTTAAAGATTTTTTTTTTTATTTAGATCAATATCACATGTCTAAAATTATCAAAAAAAATATAATTTCACACAAACCCTATTCATATGGTTTTTTTTACATTTTATCTAATCATGTGATTCTCTAATAACTTTTTAAGATCATTCTACTTGGGTAGCGATCCTCCCACGGATATTTTGTGTAACCCGACACGGGTTTTACTGTATTGCCCATCTTGTCCTTCAAACCGACTCGCCGAACCCTTCGAATCGGCTCGCCTGATCATTGATCGGATAACTAACCCTTCTACTGCGGTATAGATCGGCTCACTGAAATTTATCTAAGTTAAACTATTTTTTCATACAAAACAGCAAATCGAATTACTGACCGGCTCACTAAAATTTATATAAATGAGACTGTTTTTGCATATAAAATAGCAAATCGGATCACTGACCAAATCACTGATTTTTTTTTAAATGCTTTCGTACGGCAGTGGAAGGGTAAAATGAGCAATACCCTAAATCCCATATCTCGTTACACAAAATGCTCGTGAGAGGATCGTTACCGATTCTACTTAATCTATTTTCATAATATTTTCTTTTATTTTATGTTATATATTTACACTGTTTACCAATGTTATCAAACCCGACCGACCCGCGGTTCAATTGTGACCGGCGACATGACGGGTTGGGTCACTTTTAAACCCTCCTAGGTTAAGAACCCGTAAATACCCTTTATCACCCATGGTTCAACCCGGTTTATCAGATAAACCTGTGACCCGTTCACCTAAAACCCATTTCTAAACTAAAAAAATAAAAAAATGATACAACTGAGATGGGAACAGACTCTTGATGTGCAACAGGGAATGAATTAGATGGGAGAATGGGACTACTGATAAGAGTCAAATAGCAGAATAGGAAGAAGGATGAAAATAACAAAATGGGAAGAAGGGAGGAGGGAGGAGGCGGCGGCGTGAGGTTAGGGATGAAGGAGAATATGAGATTTAGGGTTTTCAGTTTTCACTCATCTCTTCTTTTATAGAGTTTGTACGTGGGTCTTAAAACCCCTAATAGAAGCATGTGGGTTTTTTTGAAAAATTAGTGCTCGAACGGCATGTAGATGCTTGCGGGCTTAACTTCTTTTTTCTAATCAATTTTCACATATTTATTAATGTAAAAGAGTTAATTAGATGACTTTTCAAAGTCAATTATATTTACAAAAAGTTTGTAAAAAAAGGTTAAAATAAGAATACAAAATTTAAAATTTTAATTAAGTGAATATAAAGATTTAATCTATTCTTTTCATATTAATATTAAAAATAGATAAAATTTTGTAAAAAATTGGAAAAAAAGTTTTGAAGATAAGATTTGATAAATTTGAAGGTAATGGTCTACTCTTATCGTATTATTGTAAAAAATGAGAATTTCATATAAAAATAATTATATTTTTTTACAATGGGTTTGGAAATTTTAACTGAGTCTCTCATGTGAATATATGAAAATAAAATTTTTATACACTTTTTTTGAAGTGAAGAAATAATGACATGATTACAATTAAATTTCGAATGTTAATATTCCCAATTCAAAATCGTTATTGTGAGCTAGACATTACATTTTTAGTCAATTAATAACAATAGACAATTATTTTTGGTATATATCTTTAAGAAAATATATTGAATTCTTTATTTTTCTAAATAGATTTCTTCAAGACATTTTATGGATTCATATTATTTGGTTTGACCAATTAGGAGATAATATTAGGGTATATAGATAACTTGAGAAGAATATTTAGATTTAATTGGCTTATTTAGGAATTTAGTGCAATGAAGATGTGGTATCAAGTAATTTTAATTTGACCTAACTTAAATAATTTCGTAATATTTGGTCCAACTTGAACATACACCCATTTAACTTTTTAAATAGGAATATAAAAAAAAATTATTTGAATTATATGTTTCATAAATTTACATCAAATCAAAAACCTTAAAAACCACATGTATATATATATACACATCTGGTATATTTTATTTTTATTTAATTATTTAAAGATGATTCATAAAAAATAATATTGAATTAAAATTAGATATGGTAAGCCATGAGTAGATCAAAATTTGAACTTAAAATTCAAATTTTATTCACTTGATTTTACTAGTAAAAATCACATTTTAATTTTTCCAAAAAAATTACTTAAAATTTTATTTTAACTCATCAATTAATAATTTAATATTATTTATAATATAATATTCATGTACAGATTTGACTAAGGGCCAATTCGATTCAACCTTATTTAATCCACCCTTCTTCCGATACGAGTAGCTCAACGGATCAAATTTTAAAACATTGATGTCTACCTACCTCAGGATAGCATTTTCCACCTGCAAAAGGTTTAAACCATGTACCTTGAACACAATCCATTGGAATGTAGAAATAATGAAGTGTATATGGAGTCGTGAAATGAAATTATATAATTACTTGTTGGTTTAAGAGTTTGAAGGAATCAATTTTATTAAATATATTACTTTATTTAAAGTAAAATAAATAAATAATAAAAATCAAAGTGATTTTATATATGTTTTATTCTTATTTCGTTGAAATTAATAATTGATTAATTTCTAATTTAATTTTTATTTTATTTTATTGTAAATAATGAGCGGGTGCGGTTCGGAGCCGACAGCGTCGTTCGAATAGTCATTCCCCTCTATAAAATAAATTCCGAATCTGAATTGCATGTGATGGTTACCATTTACTTCACTCTCAAATGCCAAGTAATCCATAGAAGATCCCGGCCATCCATTCCTCTCTCTCTCTCTCTCTCTCTCTCTCTCTCTCTCTCTCTCTCTTCACGCTGTACTTTCTGCAACTTTACACCTCACCATCGCACCGTCGTATCAACTATCAAGCGCTCTGAAACTCCTCTTCCCTTTCATTTATTGGATTGAAGGTTCGAGACAAGAAAGGGCTGTTTCTGATCGATTTTAAAAATCGTCGTCGTCGTCGTCGTCGTCGTCGTCGTCGTCGTCTTGTTAGTCTTCTGTTTCTGTCCTCTGCCGCCTGCTTCCAGCAGACTGTTTATTTCATTGAATATGTTGAGGGAGAAGCTCATCCAGATAACTTGAACGTTTATCGTCCTCCTCCTCTCCATTTTTTTTTCTCAAAATCTTAATAAATCCCTTTTTTTACTGCTTGGGACCTTTCAAAACCAATCTTCCCATGGCCTTGCCCCTAATACTCATCTGGGTCTTGCTTCTCCTTCTCAATCTCGCCGACTCCAAACTGGACGAGTTCTACTACAGCGGATTCTCTGGCGTGGGCAGCGACAACATAAGTCTGAATGGCGTTGCCACCATACAACCTAACGGTATCCTCCGCCTCACAAACGACACCAGCCGTCTTATTGGCCACGCCTTCTACCCCTCTCAATTACAATTCAAGAACTCCACCAACTCCTCCGCCTTGTCCTTTTCCACCTGCTTCGTCATCGCCATCGTCCCTGAGTACCCCAAGTTAGGCGGTCATGGCATGGCTTTCACCATCTCACCGTCCAAAGAGCTACCAGGGGCACTCCCAAGCCAGTACCTTGGCCTCCTCAACAACTCCGACATAGGCAATTTCTCCAATCATATCTTTGCCGTGGAATTCGACACAGTCCAGGACTTTGAATTCAAGGACGTGAACGACAACCACATCGGCGTCGACCTCAACAACCTCGCCTCCAACTCCTCCACTCCAGCCACCTGGATAGACGATTCCGGTACCAAACGGGATCTGAATTTGAAGAGCGGGAACAGAGTTCAGGCCTGGATAGACTACGATGGGGTTGAAAAGCTCCTTACTGTCTCCCTCTCCCCCTCCTCAAACAAACCCAGATCGCCGATTCTCTCATATGGAGTGAATCTCTCTCCATTTCTAGAGAATTCCATGTACGTCGGGTTCTCCGCGTCCACCGGTCTGCTTGCCAGCTCGCATTATCTCTTCGGGTGGAGCTTCAAGATGGGCGGCGGGGCCGCCCGGTCGCTGGATCTGTCCGCCCTCCCCGACCTGCCCCACCACACCAAGAAGAACACCGCCCTCATCGCCGCCGCCTCCATATCTGCTGTGCTGGCCATGGTATTATTGCCAATTTTCTAAACCACCAAATAAATTATTTTCAATGAAGAGATTTGTTTTCACTTAAAAGTTGGTTATTCGATGGTTTCCTGACATTGTTTTTCCAAGTCCGAAGTCGAATATGGGGTAGATATTGTCTAAAATGATTTTTAATTTGAAATTACTATATGATGCTAATTTTAAATTTTAAAATTTATTGCATTTTCATATTTAGTGAGCTTAGAATTATTAATTGAATATAAAGTTCTATAATTAAATAGAAAGCACTATTTTATATGTGGATTTGTCATTTATTTTTATGTGGATTTTGTCTCTTTAATTTTGTGCATTTGGTTTACAATTTGTTAAGGAGATGAGTGTAATTGATCTGTTCCCATTGACACCGGATGCGGGAAAAATGGAAATTCATTGTATTCCATGCTCTGTGTGCCATGCCATAAATATGAATTGATACTTTATTTATTTTTAGTTACCATTTATTCAGGAGTTTTTATTTTGTTATTTATTTTTAGTTCCTGATTATTTCAGAAGTTTCTTCACAGGTACTCTTCCTCTCGGCCGCCGTCTACCTCTTTCGGAAAATCAAGAACGCCGACGTGATCGAGCCGTGGGAGCTGGAATACGGCCCGCATCGATTCTCCTACAAAGAGCTAAAAACCGCCACCAGAGGCTTCCGAGAAAAAGAGCTACTCGGGTTTGGTGGGTTCGGTCGGGTCTACAGAGGAACTCTACCCGGGTCTTCCAGGACTCAAGTAGCAGTTAAACGGGTCTCCCAACAGTCCAAGCAGGGGATCCGAGAATTCGTTGCAGAAATCGCCAGCATCGGCAGACTCCGGCACCGGAACCTGGTCCAGCTCCAGGGCTGGTGCCGGAGGCGGGAAGACCTGCTGCTGGTCTACGACTACATGAGCAATGGCAGCTTAGACAAGTACCTTTTCGACGAACCCAAATCCATTCTGAGCTGGCCTCAGCGGTTCAAGATCATAAAAGGGGTCGCTTCGGGTCTTCTGTACTTACACGAGGAGTGGGAACAGGTGGTGATCCACAGAGACGTGAAGGCCAGCAATGTGCTGCTGGATTCGGATATGAATGGGCGGTTAGGAGACTTCGGGTTGGCCCGATTGTATGAACATGGATCGAACCCAAATACGACCCATGTGGTGGGGACATTGGGGTATCTGGCGCCGGAGCTTACAAGAACGGGCAAGGCAACGACGTCTACGGACGTGTTCGCCTTTGGGGCGGTCTTACTGGAGGTGGTGTCCGGGAGGAGGCCCATAGAGCCGAAGGCTATGCCGGAGGAGATGGTGTTGGTGGATTTCGTATGGGAGAAGTGGGGCCAGGGGAGGCTGATGGATGTGGCGGACCCAAGGATGGGCGAGGACTACAGGGTTGAAGAGGTGGAGATTGTGCTAAAATTGGGGCTATCTTGTTCACACCCTAACGCAGGGGAGAGGCCTAGTATGAGGGAGGTGGTGAGGTGTTTGGATGGGGAGGGTGGTCCACTTGATGTGGCGAAATCGCAGCCATTAGACTACGACGGTGAGAGGGGAAGTTTGGGGTTTGATGACTTCGTGCATTCGTATCCATCGTCAACGATGGAGAAGGTGGAGGAGGAGTACTGTTTTGCGGTGGGCACCGACGGCGATCTACCATCCACTTCCTCTTTCTCCCTCCTGTCCTTGGGTAGAGAATTGAAGGAGGGCAGAGATTGATCATTGATGAGAGACGGGATGTCTGATCAAGCCTTGTTGATTCCATGGAACACATTGTGATGCTGGTGGATGCAATGAATGATTTGCATATTAGAACATTGGTATACTCTTTCTTGCGTATTAGAACATTGGTATACTCTTTCACTGACAAATTTGTTATCATGATTAAAATCATAGATGCTTCAAGGTTTTTTTTTTTTAATTTAAATTTACTTGTGAAAAACTGTGTCTCAATTTTGAACTCACATAGATGCATCTGTATCATCTTCAAAAGAGTTTTCAATTGTGTTCGGTTTCATGTAAATCATGTGATATGAGAGCATTGGTTCTAAATGATTTTATATCTCACCGTAGATTGGAAGTGAGACACACTGCTGATGTCAGGAACCCGAAGTGGGTTTCTCTAATTTTCTCACTTGTCATGTTTTGAGAAAACGTTTTTCTAAACAACACGAGGAAGAAAATTAATATAAAAAATTAATTTACAATAAATAGATTTATGTGATTCTCTTTTGATACGCTTACTAGTTTAACATTGATCCCTCATTATGTTTAAATGTAAGAAATCGAAGGAGAGAGAGAGTCTTACCCTTATTACAATTTTCGCTACAACACTATCTTACAAAATAAGACATTATATACTATCCAGATTAAAGTTTACAATCATGCAAAGTGAAAATTATAAAATTGCCATTCAATAAAATTTGAATTGGAAGCATCACCCTCGAGACCCCAAACAGAGGGGCGGTGACCCCAATGAATTCAATGCGAATCTTGGCTCACGACAGTACAGATCAGCTCGACAATACATGTCAATATCAGACTCTACAAAATCAAACATGGGAACCACTATTCTCATTTTTGAATGATCTTCCAGTTGGAGGAGGTTGGTGAGGCACTGCCCATTCTCGATGAGAGTGAAGCCCGCCAGGGAAGTTATTTTGTTGTTTTGCAATTTTTCTTTGTCTTGTTGGAAAATCAGATTCTCCAAATTTGAGATCGAATCATCTTGGAACAAGATACATATTTGACAGAGAGTTTTGATGCCACACATCTCTGGCACCAAGCCCAAATTGGGCTTGTGGCAAAAGGTGGAATCATTATGAGTAAAAAATATTCAGATAATATGTAATGGATGGATATTTTTTCTCCCTTTCATTATACATGTTCGAAATTTTGGATTTTTTAAATGATTGTGGGTTGACTCATCACACTTCTTGGATTGGGGATAGGCTAAATCTCACATCAATTAGAAGTTTGTAAGCATCATCTAATTTTGGAGGCTCTAACGGAAAGGTATATGATTATGACTTAGAACCAATCGATCTAATTGTATATTTTTATGAACTTGAATCAATGGGTGTGAATTTTATAGTGAATTTTATTTCAAGAGTGTTAATATGGTTTTACCATGCTATCAGAGTAAGTTTCATAGGTATCTCTACGTACAGAGAGGGTGCTTGTGCAAATGAGGGAGGATGTGAAGTAGACAAAAAGTTCTCATCATTTGCAATGAAAAACCAATCTCTATAATACTTGAGACATTCTCCTTTCAATGACTAGTTTTTTAGAGTGACTTCTCTTTTATAAATATTGATATGATTTTCTTCAGGGCCGCCTCTGGCTTTAGGCCAATTAGGTTGCCGCCTAATGCCTCCAATGTGACCAATGGGCTTTAGAGCCTCCACTTGCAGTACTCTCAAGACCTAGGCCTCCCACCAATGCACTGCACTTAGAACCCCTGAGATTTCAGGGCCGGTACTGATTTTCTTCACATGTTGGTACAATGCTCCACTTATATTAGTGTTCCACTGAACTGAAGCCATGGCAAATTCCTACTATGAAAGTTGCATAAATATCGGCCGATATGTATCGGTTTTTCATGGTCGAACGATATCGGCCAATACGATATGTATCGACCCGTACAAAAAGTTATCGGCCGATATGACCGATATTCGGTCCGAATATCAGTCACCATGTCGGCCGATATGCATAAAAATCAGTATTTAAAATTTATTTGAATTTTTTTAAAAAAAAAACAAAAACCAATACGATTTTCTCACGATTTTTTACGGTTCGATATGATTTTTCACGGTTTTGAATATCAGAGGAGAGAGAAATGCCAGGAAAATGGAAAAATCGGATGAGAGAGAAGATTATCGGCCGATATGCATATCGGCCGAAATATCGGCCGGAGCGTTTTTTGGACCCCTGATTGTATGTGTATGAATCAAGATCATTTATACTATCTAATTTACCTATTGCATTCTAACCTACTCAAAATGACGGTAGATGAGTGATTTCTCACTTAATTAAAGATACAGTTCTAATTAGTATTGAGCCTTGCTTTTCTATTTGGAAGCTAAGAGACATGGTTTGGGAAATGCGTATGAAAAACGTAAACTAGGAAGGGGACAAAGTTGAGGCTTGTCCAGTTTATTCAAAATACAGACTACCACTGGTTCATTTCAGAGAAGCTGACCAACCGAGGTTCCCTTTGTCATCCCACTTACAAATAAATTAATAAAGAGAAAAACCCAATCCAATCCATGCATAAGGTCGCTGGTAGACCACCAACAAAGAAAAATAAAACATGGGCTGAACGATGGATTTGAGTTTTTCCAGTGGCTGCAGCCCCGCCCATCATGGCATTAAATGAGCATGAAAACAGAGGTGATCTATTTGGTGGAAGTGGAAAACAATGTATTATAAAAATCTATCTTTTTGGTAAGATTGTTTTAGATTTAAATAATAATAATAATGTTCTTTTAAATCACAATTATTTCTTACTTTAAGTTTTAATTAAAATTTAAAAGTATTCCTAAGAGGGTTACTTCTCTAGTATCGTGGTCTTCACCTGAAGTGCGAGTTCGAAAGTTCAATGTAGATGGTCTTGTGTATAGTAAGCCTGGTTCAATGGGTATATATGGGATTTTATGTGACTCCGATGGATATCTATTTTAAAATTCTCAGAGTGGGTAAAAGATTTTAATGACACGATTCTTGGAAATTTGGAGAGCTTTGTTAGTGTGGATATTTTTTGATGATAGAAGACCGGTTGTTGAAGGGGACTTGCCGAATGCAATTAAACAGGTTAAAGGGATTAACAGATCCGTTTAGAAACTAGGTATAGTATTGAGGGACATAAAGAAGTTATACTCAAGACATGAGGTGAGGTTCCCATGGTGAGTCAGACAAATAATGGAATAGCTGGTTTTTTCAATAGACCATAGTTAATTTATTTCTTAATGGAGTTTTTCATCTATAATTTACTGGTACTCTTTACTCGTGGGACCAATTTTTTGTTCCCTATGAATTTCTCTTGCTCTTCTCTGGGTCTATGAATTTATTTGTTACTATTAAAATAAAACTTAAACTTTTCTAAAGCAAATGGTTTCCCCTCATCCGAAGGGCAAATATTATCTCTTCATGCAAGTGCAACTTTGACTTGTATATCTTAAATTGGAATATCAAATAATATTATTAAATTCTTAAAATAATAATTTTATTACCATGTACCAGCATTTGCATTGATGCACTCTCTGGTCTCTTTCACTAGAGTATAAGATTGAAACTTTAACCATGTCAAAATTTATTTAACTTGATTCAGTCTAACCTGAATTATTCAATCTGACCCGATTCAAATTTCTGACCTAAGTTAATCTTAGTGTCATTTTATAACTTAGTGCACTTAAGTTGACTCGAATTAGATTGATCTTAATTTTTTCAACTCAACCTCACTCGAATTTTATAATTTTTCCAACTCCACTCATTCTGAAATATACAAATGCATAATTCAAATCCACTGGACGACTTAAATTGAGTAGGTGAAGCATCTTCTTAGGTTGGCTACTCAGAAAAGGTGACCTCTTCTCGACGTGGGCCGTCAATATCGTCCACTAAGGTGTGTGAGGGTCCAAAGAAAATCACTAGCCATTCTCGTAGTCGTTGAGAATTTGGAACTTCATCATCAAAGTATCAAACTAAATGATGTAATGGCCAACTAGATATTTTAGTCTATGGAAACTTCGATTAAAAGATAAAAAAAACCAGCCGTCACCCATTAGTTTTCCCTTAAAGAGACTACCGAGAATATTCGTCTTTTTAAAATAGTTTTATTTTCATAAAATAAATTATAAACCATTTTTTGTGGATATTAATTGTTTAATTCCATATATAAAATATTTTGAAAGTAAATTATAAATGAATTCTTTCTATTCTTTAGAAAGAGATGAATGTTATAACTTGATTATAATTAATTTTTGATGATCATGATCATAATTGTCATAATAAAAGAATATAAATAATAATTATATACATTCAAGAGTTGATTTTATCTATATTTTACTTAAAATAATAGTATTATGTAAAGAATACAATTGGTTTAGATCTTAACTTCACCGACCTCAATTTAATATAGAAATTCATAAGTAGGGCTGCAACTCAAGTCAGGCGGGTCAGGTTCTTTAAAATCCAGTCCGACCCGAGTTGATATATATGAAATCCGACACGAATTCTCAATCTAAACTTCACAACCCGACCCGATTCGAATTCTTACACGAATCAACCCGAATTTTGACTTGACCTGCATTTTGAATCCATTTTAGTTTAATTTTAGCTGGGGTCGGGTCGAGTTAACTTGTAAAATCCTCAACCTAACCCAACTCGAATTTCATGCGGACTTTTATCTTCTCAACTCGACCCGCTAACCCGAAAGTCTCGACCCAACCCGTATGATTTCTCGGGTCGGGTCGGGCCAAAACCCGACCCAAGTTGCAGCGCTATTCATAAGTTTGGTCAGATTAAGTTAATTTATTAATCGAGCAGTGGATAAACATGGATTGATTCATAAATTTGATTAAATTGATTATGAGACAAGAGTTTGAATTAGTTGAGTCATGGATTAAGTAACGGATTTAGTCATTGGTCATGGGTCGTGGATTGGGTCGTCTATTATAAATTGGGTCATAGATCTGAGTCATGATTAGATTTTGAATCATACATTGAGTTAGGTCAACCCATGAATTGGATCATATATTTTAAAATTTAGAAGCTGTGTAAATTATTTTTCTAACTTCTTTAGGTAGAAATTCATTTCCTACACCTCTTGTGAAAAATAATTAAATTATATAAATTATTTTTTATAAAAAATATTCATATAGAACACTAAAATATAATTTTAAGACATTTTTTTAAAAAAAAATTATGCAAAAGAATACTTTTAGTAATAGGAATCTGATACTTTGGGAGTTTGGTTCATGTCTCTCCCCATAGAACATTACTTCATACGAATCTCCACCCTACACCTGGCACTCCATATTCACTATGATTACTGAAACAATATAACCAGGCGGACCCACCATGGATCTAATACATATGGGACCCCGTTCCATAGGCCGATAGCGCTGCCTCGTCGTCTTGGCTTCGAATAGGGGTAATGGCCACCACAGAAAAAAGGAAAATGGTTGGTGCACTCTATTTTTATTTAAGGTGCATTCTTTATGAGTGAAATACTAGTTTTACCTTCAACTTTTTTACTTTTTTCTAATAAAACACCCTCCATTTTTACCCACAATTGACATTTCACTCATGGAGAGTGCACCTTGGGTAAAAATAGGGGGTGTACAAATCATTTCCCCAGAAAAAAGATCTTGGCCCGGTTTTTTTTTTTTTAAAAATAAATATTGATTACAGGTCTGGTCGATATCTCTGCCAATATTTGTCTTATACAAGCGAATATCGGTCTAGATATCGGCCGATATTTATATTTTTAATTTTATTTTAAAACAGTTTTTTTTATTTTTTTTAAATAATTTTTTTCAAAAAAAAAGTCTGAGATTTAAAAAAAAAAGGAATTTTGAAGAGAGAGAAAAAAATTCAGCCGATATCTTGGTCGATACAGTATCTCACCCGAAAATTCAGTGGAACTATATTTCGACCCCTGGCTTCGAAACATCAAAAGGCTTTTGCTGTCTTTTGCATTTGGCCCAGCACAGATAAAAGCCCAGATTTCTTGTGCTGTGTCTGTGTGATCGAAATTCTAGCCGACCCTTTTTTTTAATTTTAGTGAAATATCAACTTTTAATATCTAAGCACATTTTAAATTGGAAAATATATTTAAAATTAAAATATCGACTGATGTTTGTCGAGTTTTAGTACCAAATATGGATATGATAGTTACTATATTTTGCCGATACTAAGTAATTTTAAAGACTTCTCTTTTATTAATCCCTTTAGTGATGAATTGGTGTCTAAAATTGAAATTTCAGCTGAAAGTTTTTAAGCCTGAAATTAAAATTTTAGCTGATTTTTTTTAGATTCTCTTAAGTTGGAAATGTTAAAATTATGTAGCAGGTACAAATTTGGTCGAGATGCAAACACAATTTTGGGTGTATTGTGAAAATAATTTGTTTACCTATTTATGCTATTTTCTATTAAAAATTATTTACTAACTGCAGTGGCCAACGTAAATAAAATATTAAATGAGATTTTTTTTGTTCTCTTGAAGAATCCAAAATACTACCTATACTGTCATTTTATTTTCATATTGGCATTGTTGAATCATGAAAGGTAGCCCTATGCAACCCAATAAACACATGCCTAAAACTGGATGAATAGTTTCAGGTTCTGGTTCGAATTTTGTTGTATGCTCGTTTGATATATATATATATATATATATATATATATATATAATATATATATATATATTTTAATTTAAGTGTAAGAAACCGTAGAATATTCAGTGTAAGGTGAGTTCACTACACCTAGGACACACCAAGGTTAGGCTATGGGAACTCGAACCCGTAACCTCCTGTTTCCTGAGACAGGAGGCAACCAATTGAGCTACACCCCTGTAGGTAAACATAACATCCCCAGTTAACGCCGTTGGGACTCGAACTAGTTTGTGACCTCCAGTATCAATTCCGGAATGTTATAAAATTGGCTTATTTATTGCATATTATCTGATACGTAGTGGCTTTTAACATATTGATATGTAGTATATTAGTCAATATGTTGCAAGCAATATGGACCTATATAATTTTTTAATTAAAAAAATATTTTGATCCTTTTTCAGTTGAATCTTGCATTGAGTATGAATTTAAAATAGTTTAGAAGTAAGTTCTTCAAATGTAAAAAGGTATTTTTAATTCCAAACTTTTTTCTTTTTATGACTATTTGAGTTATTTTTATCAGTTTTTTGATTTTTTTTTTTTTAATTTATGTGTAGGAAACCGTGGGAAACCCAGTGTAAAACCCCCACGGGTGATATCCACTGCCCTTATGGTTAACCTTAAGTGATAGAATTAGAAACGAAAGCATTAGAGTAACTTAAAGATAGTTTCAATAGATGATAAATTGAGAGAAACACGTTTGAAATGATTTGGTTATATTCGTAGAAGATCAAACACAACCACAGTGGTAGAGTCGATAGGTCATTGATCAAAGACATTTGGAGGAGATGACGACCTTTGAAAACATGAAGGGAATAGATAAAAAATTATTTGTTAGATTGAAGAGGGACTCCGGGTATAATCTATGAGAATAACTCATAAAGCTTGCCCTAAATAGATGAGATATTGATTGTTAATGATAATTATATCTCAATGTGATTGATATAGATTGTATGGTGTATGTTTGATTTTTCAAAAAAAAATAAACAAAAATAATGAAAATCAGGTTTTTAAGATACTTTTTATTTTTTTCTATTTCAAATTTTCTTGTGGAGAAATTAATGAAGTGATACACAAATGTTTCAGATTTTTTATGAAAAGGATTTATGGGTTGTAATAGAAGATGCATGTCGCTACGAGATAATAATAGAAAACATGAATTTTATATTAGATATTTCTTCATCTTGGTCTTTTATTTTTCTTTTTTCTTTTACATTTCTCAAATGTTTAGGACATATCTTATCGAAATTTTGATTTTTATGGATCAAATACTCTATAAAAATAGTATTTTTAATAAAATTATGTTTATACTAGATTTTCAAAAAAAAATTATTATATTTTTTGTATTATGTCAGTCGGCGTTTTGTTTAACCCCTCGACCTTGACAATCACATCTTCTGAACTAAGGTTTGGTGTGATTGGGTGTATGAATGTGACACGTGGCATTTATTTGGTTATCTTCTTCAAATTCTCAATTCAACTTTGTTTATCATACGCAATTACGTATGGCAATGGAAACCTCATTTTTGTTTATGATTGTCCCAATCATCGGATCTTGACAAAATTGGGTATGGACCACAATTAGATTCTATCACGACCCAAGCTTTTACTTGGGCTTAGAGGAGGCCCTGTTTATCACAGGCTTTCTAAATAGAATCCGTTATCCAGTCACGGTCTGGACTCTGGACCAACCCAAAATAAGTATGAGATGGATTGCTTATTACTGCCTGTCTCGAGTCTCTCTTCTTCTTCTTCTTCTTCTTCTTTTTTTCTTTTTTCTTTTATAAAAAAAAGAGCAAATAAAGTACTAGAGTTAAAAAAAAAAAGGCCCAAGACTTCGGTAGAGATGGATAAAAATTAGAGCTCAACTATTTTTTAACAATTTTATAATTTTTCGCTATACGATGTAATAAAAAGGGTTTTCACAATGATTTGTCAATGAAAGATTTTCTATGATTAGATGAGTGATTCATAGTTATTACTCGACCACATTTAATTTAATATGATAAATGACAACAATGATGATAATGATAACAAATAATAATAATAATAATAATAATAATAACACTGATATCAATATAGAGCAGGGGTGATTTTATAATAAAGAATATTAAATTTGTCATTTCATCTTTTTATTATTATCTAACTTCTAAACACTAAAAAATATATCACTATTTCTTATATTAAAAATAATAAGTTTCTCAGCGATACCTTTTTAAGGAATGGGAAGCCAAAGGCAACTCGTCAACGAAATTTGTGACTGTGATGTTTGTGTATCCAAGTGAGGTGAATGCAGGTGGACGGCTAGGATTTCTAGTTCATGATAAAGGAGGAAAACGGATGGATGGATAGCTCATTAACTTGGTCGTGGGCCTTTTTTCAGAATTCATTGTTACAACTTTCCAGGAAGAAGCTTTAGAATAGAACGGAGTTCCAATCTGTTTTGAGTTGGACTTTGGAGCACGGGCCCTCTTAAGTCGTAACAGGGTGTGGATAATCAGAACTTTATTGCACGTGTTAAGAATAACTTTCTGCGCAATTTTTTTATAAAAATAATTTTCTTAATGATTTTATTTATAGAAAATAAAATTATAAAATTTAATTTCTATAATTACTAATTTATTTAATTCGATGTGATAAAAAGATTTGTATAATAATTCATAAATAAATTATTTCTATTGTTAGGTGAGAGAAATTAGGTTATAACTAAGTTGTAGCTAATTATAGATAATTTATTATAATGATCAAATAATAACACAAATAATAATTATATATATTAAATAGTTGATTCAATCTATATTCTACTTAAAATGATAATATTTTGTAATAAAGAGTACAATTGATTTAGATCTTATCTTGATCTACCTCAATTTAATCTAGAAATTCATAAGCTAGGTTGGATTAGATTGGTTCATTGATCGAGCACGGAGTAAACATGAGATATGAGTTGAGTTTGGTCATGAGTCGAGTAATAAATAACACATATGATGTTTGATTAAGTTGTACCATCAACTGGGTTTCAAATTGTGGATTGGTTTATAAATTTGTTAACTTGACTATGAGACAAGAATTGGATTACTCGAATCATGAATTTGATAATGGATGAAATCAATTGGATTATGAATGGGTCATGGGTCATGAATCATATCACATGTTATTGACTGGATCATAGATCGAGTTGGATCTTGGTTAGCCTATGGGTTGGATCATATATTTTGAAATTCAGAAGTCAAAAATTATTACTATCACACCTCTTGTAAAAAAAATTACCAAACTGCAGAAGCCAATTAAATGAAGTGATAACACTCATGTGATGTTAATGATGTAAACACTTATAATTTGTTAAAGATATGAAGTATAATTTTTTTTTTTTTATTACACTAAAAAAATGAATTTCTCCACTTCAGTTTTCACTGTTCAGTCACATATATCAAAGATTTTATCTTAAGAGCCAACTAAAATTTGAGTCTTAGTTTGGGGATTTCTTAGGTCTCAAGAAAGGTGGATTCTCTGCCACGCCAATATGAGGAATCCATTTTCCTTACCTTCTAGACTGTTGACAATCATGGCTTATGAATTTCTTTTCTTAATCCAATCAAACCTTCTGATTTTCAACTGAGAACCAAACCAAAAAATATCACATCAAACAAGTCCACAAATTCAGAAACCATACAACTCCAGAAATTGGAAAAATACAAATGTCCAACCATGACCTCTGTAAATTTCTATTTTCTACCCATTCTGATTTAGAAATAAAGTGCACCCACTATCTTTTCATATATTAATAAACTGTACTAAGAATTTATTAATCCAGACCATCAAGGAAGATAATCACTACTACAGAACAAGATGGATTGGTTTGGAAAACTTGGAAAAATTCCTATCTTGATGTAATTTTATTTTTCTAAATTTTGAAATGATTGGGTTTGTCGCAACATCCAATGCTTACGAAAAAACTCAAGGTCATGATTCTCTGTAATAAGACCGGAATAAATGATAAGTTGATAACTACACAGACAGTATTAGTCTTCTAAAGGAAGAGGGATTGGACAGAGACATTAATTTCTGTATCAGACTGTCAATTTATCATTGTTTACATCATAAAAATGGTAGAGCAATGTCTCCTGTTATAAAAAACATTGGTATCTCGATTTCATCTAGTGTTTCCTTAAAAAAAAAGATCATTAGTTCAAAAACTCGAAACTTAGAACCCTTCTTTTCTACCCTAGTTTTCTCACTTGAAGCAAGCCTAATTCTACTTACCCCACGTCTGTGTTAGACGAAATGCATCTGACCACCAAAACAATGGATGGGTTAAGTCTCATATTTGTACCATACATTACAGGTTTATTTTAAAATTCAAATATAATTCGGTTAGGTAACTAAACACAGAGTTATTTAAGGTAATCCTAATCCTACCAATAGTCTGAACCCGACAGACCTCGTCGTAAATATGTGGTGAACCTGATGAGTAATGACAGATTAGTGAAACCCCACAATGTATTCTATGATCAACTAGAAAGGAAGTCATCATCTACATTACAATTATGTTACAGTTTACTGCAACAAGATACAATCATAAGAACAATAGATTTCAGCGCCCAGCAAATAATATGGATTCAGTACCATTTGTCGAATTATTTAACACCTCAGACGATGTCTGGTTCGCCATGGCAGAATCACAGAGCCCTTTCTCTTCCATCGCTCTAATCGCACAAATTCTCTCAACTTCCAATGTTATGTCTGGGAAGATGGCATCACCATTTAAGTACTGCATTACCTGTCTCATGTTTGGCCTAGCAGCAGGCACAGGGTGTGAGCAAAGAAGGCCTAACTTCAAAATCAACTCCAATTCCTTCACATCATACTCGTCCCCGAGCCTGCGATCCCTTGTCTCTAGAATCTCTCCTCTCTTCCAAAATTCCAACACCCGATCCACCAAATTCATCTCCCCAGGCGATGCCCAGAGGACTACTGGACGCCTACCGCAGGCAACTTCCAGGCAAACAATTCCGAATGAGAAAACATCACTGCTGGTCATCGCCTTGCCAGTTCTACTAAGCTCTGGTGCAAGATAGCCTAGAGTCCCAACCACATGGCTAGTTTGAGCACAAGTGCCATGATCATACAACCGAGCGAGCCCAAAATCACCTAATCTTCCATTCAAACCAGAATCTAACAAAACATTGCTGGCTTTGACATCTCTATGTAGGACTACTTGTTCCCATTCTTCATGAAGATACAGAAGAGCTGATGCTACACCCTGGAGGATTTTATATCGTTGATCCCAATTCAGTATCGGTTTTCCACGTCCAAACAGGTACTTGTCGAGGCTTCCATTAGACATGAAATCATAGACCAAGAGTAATTCTCCTTTTCGTCGGCAATATCCGAGTAGCTGAACCAAATTCCTGTGTCTCAGTCTTCCAATGCTCACAATCTCTGCTATAAACTCCTTCATCCCCTGTTTCGATTCATGGGAAACCCGTTTCACTGCAACTTGTGAACCTGATTTTGGAATTACTCCTCTATAGACCTTTCCAAAGCCTCCAGCTCCAAGAAGCTGTGTGTCACTAAAGCTTTTGGTTGCCATCGACAAATCCTTGTAAGAGAACCTATGAGGCCCATACTCCTCTTCCCAATCCTCACGCAATTCTTCGTATTTCTTCTTTCTCACTGTGTATATGATTACAGAGATAGCTGCCACTAGTAATGCCACTGCAGCCAGTGAGAAACCAATTCTCATTGCTGGATTACTCTGTGATTGTCCTAGTGGTGGGAGAGCAGGAAGGCGAGAGAGATCGAGCTCCTGCAGTTGCCCATTCAACTTAAAGCTCCACCCTAGAATATAATGGGAGCATGATAGCCCACCTGTAGCTGCAGAAAAACCAACATACATGGACTCCATGATAACCAGAGAAAGATCGATAGAGAACGATAGGAGGGGATGTTTTGGTTTGGGGACCGTTGAAGGTGACAGTGTTACATTAAGTTGCTTTTCCACTCCATCATATTCTACCCACACCTGTATGGGTTCTCCATTATAAAGGCTAAAATTCTTAACATCTCCATATTCCTTAGTATAATAAGCCGCAGGAGCCGATTCAACCGACTTCAAGCCATTTAAATCGACGCCCACATGGTTGCCATTTATATCATTCAATTCAGGGTTTAACAGTGTGTCTAGCTCAACAGCAAAAACATGGTTCGACGAATTGCCGTTGTTTGAAGAATTGAAGATTCCCAAATATTGGCTTGGCATGGCTCCGGGGAATCCCATGGAGGGTGAGATGGTGAATGCGAGGCCATGAGCGCTCGCATATGGGTATTGAGGAACTAGTGCCACAACGAAACAAGTGGAGAAGGAGAAATTTTCTCTCAATTTAAGAGGAAATGAGTAGAAGGCATGACCAATTTTGTGGTTGGATGTGTTGGTCAGCTGCAAGAGACCACTGGGGTGAACGACTGCAATTCCATCCAGGCTAATATTAGCTCCATGGAAACCATGGTAGATGAACTGCTCTTTCTCCATTTGCAAGGTTGAAAATACCATACCAAGGAACAGTAGAACTTGAAGATGAAGTCTCTTGAGATGTATAGCCATGGACACGAGAGAGGGAGCGAGAGAGAGAGAGAGCTCTTTCTTTCCGTGCAAGAACTATATTCGAGACTATGAAAGCTTTGGTGTGGATTTTGGGTAGGATTCATGTATTAAATAGATTTCAAAATCCTTTGAGTGGTTGAGAGTTAAATACAATTTCATTCAGAATTTACGGTAATTTGACATAAAGAATCAAAGTCAAAATTAAATTCAAATTTCTTCTTTCTTATATAAACATTATAATTTAGGATCAACTCGTTTGTAAGACGTATATATGTTCTTAATCTCTGATTGTTGGTGAATTTTGACACTATAGATTTACAAGCTGTTTTTTATACCAATCTAAGTACTCATTTTGTTTTTTTTTTAACTCGGATAACTTCACTTTACATGTGAGACTAATCCCAGAAGCATATTTAAACCTTTCGATCTATAAACACTAGTTAAATCAATAGACAATAACTCTATGGAAAGTGATCTGGAGGGATTGACCATGAATTGAACTCAAGAGCTCGCCATGACACGGGGCTCTTGACAATAGTCTTTACTTCACGAGACTGAGAACTTGGGATGGGCTTTCACAATTACGTTTGGTATCGAGCATTGTGCTCATCCATACATTCGTTATGTCGACTGGTATATGTTGACCAGTCAACTTAAAGACAAGAGATTTACCAAATTTGACCAAAGCCACGTGCGTGGAAGGTTGTGATTTTCTGTCTTTTCCGGGAAAACTCCATTTTCATGTGAAGGATGTGCTTTCAGGATAACAAAGAGAAGGACGTTGAAAATGGATTCCACAACCTCGATTGATTTTCCGGGGGACTGATACAGAAGTAAAATGATTTAAAATATAGGAAAGAAAAACATTTTAAGACAATCACGTGTAATTATTTCTCAGGAAATTTAATTTAACCAATGACTCATTATTCATAAAAAAAATGAAATTAATAGATTTTGTTACGACAATTGTCAGTTTCTATTGTTTGTTGTGTAAGAGATCTCCACAATGTTGGAATGTTGGCTTTGTCCTCACCCACCTAAATCTTCTTTGTAACTCATAAGTTATGTTGGGTCAGGTTGCCTAGTGGGTTAGGGTTCTTTGTAGCATTTGTCACAAATCTTGTTTTTGGGATATTAACGTCAATTGTTAATAGTGAGATATTTTCAAATTCTCGAATTCTTATCAAGAATTTAACGGAAAAATCTCGCAGAAAATATATTCTTAAAAAAATAATAAAAATAAATAATGTGGCCGGAATTTGAAAACATAGATGATATTTCAGAAATAAAAAATATATATTTTGACCAAAGCGTTTTTAACAGTAAAATCTCGTGATTTTAACAGGAATTTACGGTTTCTCACGATAAAAAAGTGTTTTTAACGGGAATTTACTGTTAAAAACGATACAAGTGATAAATTCGAGTTTTTAATGCACAAAAGTTATTTTGCCGATATTTTCGTGATAAAAATGAAAATATCAGAGATATTTATTATATTGCTTTGTAGCTATTATATTTGGTTAGATTAGACTATGGGCAAAGAGTTAATCACATGTCGTGTTCAGTTGGCCATTGGTTATGGATGTGGTTACAAAGCATGGTCGGATTGGATATTAGGTCACGGTTAGCCTATGAATTTGGTCAAAAGCCTTAAAATTTACAAATAGTAGAATTGTCCTTTTTTTTTTTTTTTTGAGCAGTAAAGAAGAAGATTATATTAAGAAGAAGCAGATACAAAACAAGAAAAAAGATACAAAAAGGCCTAAGAGATTTACACCAAAAGAACACAAACCGCTAGAAAAATAAATAAAACCCACTCCAACAGGAAACTAATCTCCAAGAAAGCTGAAGACCCCACGAGTCGAGCCATCCACACCGTTCTTGGCAAAGTAGTCTGCCACACCATTAGCAGAGCGACTGATGTGGATAAAAAACACCTCCATACCCGCTGTTAATTCCTTAATCTCCCTAACCAAAGTAATTAATCTCCAAGGAGGACGCTTCAAGCCCTCAGTCCATTTAATTGTATTGGAAGAATCACTCTCAATTACTAAATTCCCCCTCCACCCAAAATCGGCTCCTAAAGACAGGGCTCTCCTAATACTAAGAAGTTTAGCCTCATTAGACTTCACGATCCCCACATATTCAGAAAACACCAATCGCGTGGACCCCAAATGATCCCTAAGAACTCCACCAATCCCAGCAGGAACCGGTGTACCCCTAGAGGCCCATCCACATTAAACTTCAACGTACCAAAGGTCGGTGGAGACCAATCTAAGAGGTTCTTGCGAATCCGAGGGCGAAACATTAAGCCCCCTTCCCAACACTGAATAAGGTCAGAGGCTTTTAGATCACTAAAAGCCTGATGAGAACAAAGTCAGACACACAAATTCCTTTTTGCTTTCTGAAAGAGATCCCTAATTTCCATAACCTTACCTTCAAAGATCCTAGCATTCCTTTCTTTCCAAATAGACCAAAGGATCATGGCAGGGACAGTGATCCAGGCCCACTTCCTTTTGCAGTTACAATTAGAAATAAACCAGGAACTCACCAGACCCTCTAATGATCCAGAAGAAACCCAATAAACACCCATAAGATCAAAAAAGTAGCTCCACAATTTCCAACTCAGAGGGCAAGAAACAAAAAGATGGTCAGCAGTCTCATCAACCAAGCCACAAAGGGGACAACTGATGTCACTATCATCACCAAGCATACCTCTACGTTTCAAGTCAGCCCTAGTTAAAATTGTCTTTTTTGTTCTTCCCGGTAATTCATTTTCCACAAGAAGTGTAAAAAAATCTTCAGTCACAGAAATTATTTTTTAGATGTCTATATGGAACAATGGAAAAAAATTGTTAATATTTTTTTAAAAAATGGAATATGGAAAAAATAATATTAAAATCATTTTTATTTCTAAAAAAATGTCAAGGGCTGAAGAGGAATTGGCACCAGGTATTTGAAAACAGAAACTACAAAACACGTGGATATTCAATGAATTTTGCAGGCCTAAAAGGAAAGTTGGAGAACTATAGAAGGACTACCTGTCTTCATCCTCTAGTGAGTGTTGAAAAATTAAAACCATACGTATTGATTTTATATATGTCGATACGTATGGAATAAGCCATACAAGTACAGTATCGCCCGGCAAGATATCAAGTCAAAATTTTAATTTTTCAAAAAGATATTGTTTCAAACATTTTTTAATTGAATTCCTTTCCAAACTTTTTTCCTTTGAAATTTAGCCATTTTGAATTGTTTTTATCAAAATTTTGAATTTTCACTCTAAGATAATCTTCATTTTAAAGTTTTTTTTTAAAATTGTTTAATGAAATAATATTGAGTTCTTATAGAATTGAATGGAGATGTCCTAATATAATTGATATAGTTTGTAACACCTATGTGTGAATTTAAAAAATAAAATAAAAATAATAATAAAGACCGGTTTTCTAAAGATAATTCCCATTTGGGAGTTTCTTGTGGAAAGATTAATGAATAAATATTTATGGAATTAAATGAAAATCCTTAATATAATTGATACAATTTTTCTAATATTTTCAATAAATTCAATTTTTTTTACAAAAAAAAATATGAATTATAATAGAAAATACATATCACTGCAGGATACTAGAGAACATGAATTTTATATCTGATATATCCTTATAATGATTTTCTTTTTCTAAAAATTTTGAAACATACTTTATTTATATCGAAATTTCGATTCTCAAAGGTGTAATACTCTATAGAAATAACCATTTTTTTAACAAACATACACTCATACTAGGTTTTCCACTTCTTTAAAAAAAAAAAATCGCATTTTTTGTATTTTTTCAAATTTATTTTAAAAAATAATAAAAGAGAAACTGATTCAATGATATGTATCAGCTACCATTTTTATTACACCTACTAGCCCTCTACTATACAAATTATGTTCCACACCTGTTCATTTGGCCTCTAGCTTACTATGCTACTATTCCACCATTTGCCAATTGCCAGTTCCAAATCCAAATGAAGGACCGTTGATTCCTAACAAGGTACTTGGCTCTACATTGCATATTTGCTGCCTTTTGTCAAAGCTTACATCATCGCCGCTTGTATCTAAATTCTTCGTTAAGGAAAATATGTCCAAATATTCACACTCAATGAGCAAAAACCAAACAGAGAAATCACTAGTATTTTGAATATGGATGGATATACAGAGACAAAAGACTGGGTTTTTGATAAGGTAGGATGGACAAATATTACTCAAAACATGACTCCAGATAGATGATGAAATGGGTCTTGTTGAAGATGATATTATCCTTTAATGCATCATGATGTGTCCAACTGGATGAGAAAATGAAAATCGATTGTGCCATGTATGATGGACACCAACGGATGGATGGTCTGGATGGAAATTGATTGTTGTTCTATGTTGTTCATTTCTTCCTCAAATGAGAAGCATTTGAGAATATACCAGTCTATTGGCAACTTGCTATCTTGGTAAGAGAGTAAATTCACTTGTACTAGCATGAACCCAATAAAGAGAAGGATGAACAAAACTATTTATAGTAAAAATTGTCTAAACTGCAGGGAGAGATGGGTAAATGATGCAATTAATAATTGTTTTGTCAAACTGTTGAACAAGGAAACCACTTTTACTTGCTTCAAGAGCCTTCAGATAAGAATACAGTGTGGTGCATCTTGTTTGTTACATCCCCATTGACATTTCCATCGCTCAAAGTAATACTCACGAACATAAAAAATGGAAAATGATGGGCAATTTGAACCTTAAACACTAATCTACAACAATTATACACATGCCTTCTTCTACTTAATTCCAACAAAAAGGCCATCCAGTCCTTGCTACAGGCTTTCTTTACAACTCTAAAACCCTGTATATTAACAAGGAAAAAAATGTTTTATGTATGTTGTTGCCTCTCTTGGACACCATTCTACTAGCTCCCATTGTCATCATCATCATCTTCACCATTGCAAGCATTGTAGATCTCCTCATCATCATAACCTGACCCATTGTTAATTCAAATCATTTGGGTATTCTATATCTATGATCAAGCCTTAAAGGAGTCAAATGAGCATTCTATGTCTACACTCAAGCTTTTAAAGCAAACGAGATACATACCCATAGCTAATCCTTCAGGATCATAGTCTGTAAATTCTGAATGTGTAGTAGTAGCTACAGGCTGGTCGACAGCTATCCAATCCAAATCCCCACATTCATCGAAGTATGAGTCCTTCTCTACAACCCACTCTTCCACGCAGTCTATGTTCTCATGTGAAATGGGGTCGAAAAGTTTATCCTTTAAGTGTTGCCTGGGGTATTCATGAATTATATAGTTTAGTTTTGAATTCATGAATTACATGGTTTAGTTTTGAAAATAACATCATCCTTAAAAGTGCATTTGCATGAAACCCAAAAACGCAAGTGAATATAGAACTTTTTTAATCTTGGAGACGCTTGGAAGGGCAATGCATTAGCCAGAACTATTTTCGACTTCTGCTTCCTTAGTCATTTACCCACAAAAAAAAAACCTGCTTCCCACAAATTATGATTCCCCACATTCTTGAATGGAATGAATAGTGATTTTGTGGAAGCACTTCACCCATTAAAGAAAGTATGAACACCCAAATGCAGCCTAATGGGATCATGAATTGATTGAGTACATAATCAACAAACTTCCTTTTTAAATACCTTCGCTGAAGTCGTAAGTTGTATTGGACAAAAACCAGGTCATTGAGACGTTGATGTTCCAGTCGGTTTCTTCTCTGATCATGACTATTCTCAACAAGAATACTATCACTTCTGCATCCACTTGAGCTGCAAGTTTGACTGAGAACGTGTATGGCCAAACGTGTCAAATTTGGGCAACCCCCTCCATATGTAGACCACCAATCAGCTAAAAGAATTGAATTGTCAAAAGTAATTAGCAGATTCTGACTAAACCTCATAAAAATATGGTGAGTTTAAATGCATGAATGTGTGCGTGTGTGTGTGATATATTTGCTGTTGGACAGAATGGTCACCCTGCATGACATAGCTGCTTCATTTGCACATGAATAGACCCACGTAGAAGCAATACAATAAAGCAATTTGAATTGAAGTCCTCCCAGACAGGTAACCATACAATCTCTCTTAAAACACATAAATTTTGAAAGAACACAAAATATAAATGAAACAAATATCACATCAATTAATGGTGCATTTGGATGCTTATGAAAAGGTAAGCAGGTAGGACCTGAAGCATTTGAAGTACTAATGTGGGGGAAGAAATGGCAGAAAAAAAATGGTATGCCACTCATTGTGACTCATTTCACAACACAAGTGTTTACACTCGTTGAAATTAAAAAGCCATCAAATCCCACATCATCATCATCTAAGCCATTATCCCATCATTCCAGGGTTGGTATTTTAACTTGGATTTGGAAAACTGTTTCCATGGGTCTACTGCCTATCCAACGCTCATGCGACTGAAACCCACAACTTTTAGGTTGTAACAAGAAGCCCTTACCAATTGTCTTACAGGTTCTTGTCACCATCAAATCCCACATAAATATCTGTTATGCTTATGATTTTGGGTACATCCATCCATATGCACTAGACATAAATACAATTTTTTGAGATATAAATGTAAGTATGGACAAAAATTTTCTTACCAGGAAGCAAAGTTTCTCTTGCCCGAATTGCCATCTTTCTTCCAAAATCTCCAGTAGCATTCTTGTATGAGCTCAGTTCTTTGTTGATCTTATCTTGTATATTTATGTCAGGAACCAACCTTTCTATACAGTCTAACATCCCTGACATAATCTCATTGTGTACATCTCCTTGGATGCTATAGAAAATTCGTGGGTTAAGGAAGAAACCTGCTGCATGAAGAGGACGTTGTAACTGTCTATCCCATCTACAGTCTATGATGTTCCAATAGGGCATGTAGTCTTTCTTCTTCTTCAGCTCTTTCTTGATAGCTTCTTTCACACGATACATACCCTCATAGATGTAGCCCATGGTCGGCCTTTTACTAAAATCAACCATCCTCAACACCCGTAGAAGTGGTTCTGTTAAACGAATGATAGCGATGCAGTCAGACCAAAAACCTGAACTACAGATAAGATCAGCCATTGCAACACTTATGGGCTTTTTTGAATGTGGACAGTCCATCCACTCCTTTGAAGTAATCATAGCCATCAAATTATCCTTTAAACTAACCATGCTTTGCAATGTGGTGAAGCTTGTAGCAGAGGGAGTGAAAGTAGGCAGTATCAATTCCTTCCCCCCAGTGTGCTTCCTCATCATATTCAAAACAACACTGTGATTGTGGATGAATCTTGAAATTGATTTCGCAAGTTCGATAGTAGAATTTATACACTCTAGTTTCCCAATATCCTCAAGCATCAAATTTATGCAACGGGCAGCACATGGACTACAAAACAGAGTAGGGAAGGTTTCAGTCAACCTTTTGGCAGCAGCAGTATAGTGTTCCCCATAAGTAGTGATTACCTGAATTACATGTTTTACACCAACTTCTTCTACCACTTCCTTAAGCAACTCAAAGAGAGAATCCACTGATGTAACAATAAACGATGCATCAATGGATTTCAAAAACATTGTCCCCTGAGGGCAATAGATAAAGAAGTTTATCAAAATTTTACCCGTTTCAGTTGTCCATTCGTCGGCCATAATGGAGCATCCAGTCCTTCCCCATGTCCCCTTATATTGCTCCAAAACATTATTTACCTCTACCACTGCATTCTTCAAGATCCAACCACGCAAATCATGATACGAGGGCCCTTCTAGCCCTGGCCCAGATGAGGCTATAGCATCAATCATTGGTTGAAAGTAAACTGAATTAACTGCATTGAAAGGCACCCCTGCATCATAAAGAAAACGAGCAATTGCCATATGCACCTGATCTTTTACATTTGACAGCCCAGAGTTGAGTTTACCAATGGGAGAAGCATTAAAAGTTGGAGGAGATGGAGGAGGAATGTTCTTTGGTCTCCCTCTCTTTCTTTTTTCTGGACTTTTTACCACCTCATCCTCTTGTTTTGCCAACAAACCTGAATTTGATTCGGTCTCCTCAGGTAATGCAAGCAATTGGAGCCCAGTATCGATTTCATTTTGATTGGCAAATGTGTAATCAATTTTCTTAGCAACTGGGGCGAGGCTCTGAATGTCTTCAGCTATCTTTTGCTTCTTTCTCTTTTTCACTACAACTCCATCTAAGCTTTGTTGCATTGCATTCTGAACATCTGGTTGCACTCGGGGGCAAATTGCTGCATTGCCCTTTTGTCTAGCAAGATGTTCTTTTATACGATGGATACCACCACCAGAGAAAATTTTCCCACAGTAGACACACTTGAGCTGGATTCGGTCCCCACACTTGATCATCTGGCAATGCTTCCATGCTGGGTCATGTTTTTGAGAACCGATAGGCACCAATTCTGGCGTGGATGCCATTAAACTAACAGCACCCACAATGTTAAAAAATAATCACTGAATGGTAAACACCACAAACTTTTATATCAAAACAAGGCATTTTTTCTTAATCAAATCCATTGAATGATAAAGTTTCTTTAGGTTGAACAAGTGACTGAACAAGTGGATTACAGATCATCTACATCATGGGTAAAGCATCAATAAATATGCAAAAGTCAGTAAAATGTGTAATTCTGACCAAAATAGTGAATATCATTCTAATGGAAGTGATATATTGGCCTCAGATTAGATACTTTGTACCTTTGCATATATAATCTAGTTGCCAAATCATCCTGAAGAAGGGATATTGTCATCATTTCTAACATTCCTTTTTTTTTATTAAAAAAAAGGTACAATCACTCGAACCCACAACTTTTACAGTTGACAGGTTTAGATGAAGAACTGCCAACCCTGCCACATGCTCTTATCATCAGTTCATGCATTCTTCAATGTGTGAAATGATAAAAGTACCCCTCTTTGAAACCTTCCTATTGGATTGTACACCATTTCACAGGGAAACAATTGGGTTGAATGGTTTAGATGGACTTGAAGTGAAAGGCATTTGCCTGTAATGAGAGGCTTTAAAGTGAGTTCAATGGCAATGCCTTAACAGCAGTGGCAACCGTGATTCCATTACCCAGACCATCCATTTTGTAGGCAACATTACAAATGCATTATCCAGCAAAAAAAATAAAAAATCAAAGCTGCTTCGAACAGGAAGTTTACTTGATATTCTACACTCAACAAGGAATGTTCGAATTTCTAACATTTTCAGGCTGTAGAGATTTCTGGGGCTTGGCCCACCTATGATGGAACCCACCAGATGAACGGTCTACACAACCGCAAAGGCGTGGCCCACATTACTACTTCTGGCCAAACTAAGATGTCCCTCGTAGGGATTTGTGTAATTAATTCCACCATAATTAAACTAACTCTTTCAATTTACTATAACAAAGAAATGACATGATAACGATAATTTTTTTTAAAAAAAGTTGAAACAAAAGAAAATCTTAACAACCGTAAAAAGAGCTATCAGAAGCTGTAAAAAATTACTTACTAGGGATTAAAAAATTCTGTGAAATTGTGGGTAGAACCGATTCGATCGCGAACCAATATACCTTCGGTCCAATACAGATAAAACCAGCGACGGAGAGAGAGAGAGGAGGAGGAAGAGGAAGATAGGTAGAAGTTTGCAGTTTATAAACCCGAGAAAAAAGCCGATAATTGACCGGCTGAACCGGTTATTCAGGGTGACCGGTTTTATGAGCCCTTGACCCGAGAGTGCGATTTGGCTTTTACCGGCTTGGCCGGTATAATAAGCGCAATCGAACAAACCATTAGGTCCATGGCCGGGACAGATTTCAGGATCTGGTGCCTTTTTACCAGCCCCGCCTTCTAGAGTTGTGGATTCCATCTATTTAGCCACGTAATGATCACGAGAAAAATTGCTTTGATCTTCATTTTGACTAAAACATTGAAAATTTAGTTTGATAAAAAAAATTGTATTTTTTATTTTAAAAGTTATAAAACAACAAGAAACAATAGTATAATTTTATAGAAATTTGATTAAATTGGTGGTAAAACTTAAATAAGGTTGACAATATGTCAAGTTGGATTTCAATTCAAGTGCAATCCATTTAACATGCATTTATAATTGTTTAACCGACTTATTTATTAAATGAAATAGATTGGACATTATGTTAACTTCTCAAATTGAAGTATGTAAAACTCCAATCTTGAATTCAAATAAACTTGTTCATCAAAGGAGTTGAATTCAAGATGGACCCATTAGATAGTAAGGAGCAACTTAAGAATTTTCAAAACTAAACCATTATTTTTCTTTAATGGTAAAGATATTTGGTCTCATTCAATATAGTGGAAGCTGATAAGATTTACTCTATTGGGGTACATAATCATTTAATTTAAGAAATATATTTTGATAATTAGATAAAAGCATTTATATGCTTAAATTATCATCTTCAGTTAGAAGGTTTAAATATATCTATGTGCGTTTTTTGATAAGTGTCCAATTTGCAAGCCTCTTTAATATCATGTGATTAGTGAAACCCAACATAAACATGGATTCTTAGAAGTCTACAAAAATAAAAAATTTAGCTTGTTTTTAAACTTCCATCAAAGTTATGGATTGTAAGTTTCTTTTGTTTGATGTACCTCAATTTATCTATTTTGAGCAGAAAGAGTCTGAACAAATTAATTGAAGAGATCCAAATAGTTCTCTTATCTACTACGTTTTATGTGACTGATTTTTTATGATCTCCTTCTCTTATCTACTGAGATATCGACCGATAAATTTTTCTCTTTTATTTATTTTTATAAAAACTACTTGTATATGACAATATATATCAGCTAATACTAAAATCCCTGCTTTAAAGAGAAACCCAGCCCCAAGAGCAACCTCGTTCTTTTAACTTATATGAGTTAGGTTAACTGAATAACCAAAGTTCACCGCGTGACATGGCTCAAAGGCTCAAAGCCCCCGGTTCAAAACACGTGCCTGCAACAAGTAGCCAGTTATGAACCGGCAAAACCAAGTAAAACGACTTTAAACCGGTTGTGGGAGAAATGGAAACCAGAAACTTCCGGTCTCCTAATCTAATCTGACGGTCTTACCGAACACAATCCCCTAATCCTAGCTGTCACCGGTTCGAACCTCGGCCGCGTTGCGTCAAACCGGCCTAGTGCTGCCTCGCCATCTTCATTTCCATTCTCCAAGCCCCCTTTCTCTTCCGTTTCCATCTGATTATGAGCTGGCCGTATCTTTTCTGCTTCGATATATGTTGACGCTGAGCTGTTCGACGAAATGCCCGTGAGTAATGTGACTTCCCTTTTCTTTTGAGCTTTCCAGAGCTTTACCAAAGAGGAGCGCAAATCTCACCACAGGGAGAGGAGAGTTTTCCGTGGAGTCCTTTTTGTCGCGTGAGATCTGTTCGACGAAATGCCAGTAAGAGTGGTTGAGAATTCAGCTCCCTCGCAGGTTTCAGGTATGGTGAAACCTGAATTTCCAGCAATTTTAGTCTTAGGGGTTAAAATTTTATTTGGACGCGCAACGCAAGTTTTTCTTGAGGGTTCAAATTTCTGCTTTTCCTGCGACTGTGGTTACATCATACTATTTGAATTAAAGAGCTCGATATCTCTTTTGTGTGGTTTGGTCTGAATCTGTGTCCAGAAGATCTTCATCTTGATCGAACCCGGTGGCATGAGCAATAATAATCGCCGCTGCAGTTCTATGCAATCACTTGAAATGGTTCCATCTAATTGCTTGTGTTGCGCTATGGATTCTGTATTAATCCATGTTACAGGACAGGTTCTTTGAGACGGCTTATGTACCAGCGTCACAAACCAGTGCCTGCATCGGATTTGTTCATGGATTCTTCTACTACTACCTAAACATCGTTTCTATGATGACAAATGTTCCCACACCTTTTTTTTTCCTTTTTGGGATTTTATTAAAATATTAAAAATATTCAGTCTTTGATTGTTTTGATTTCTTCTTCTTCTTCTTTTTCTTCGAATGTTGCTTTTGACTAAAAGTTATACATCATTGTTCTTTATAGTTGTTAATTGCTACTTGTTATATATATATTTGAAAATGATATGTGCCAAAGTCCATATATCCTATGTTTGATATTTCCCGAATCGAGCACCTCATTACCCATGTTAGATCCTGAAGCAAATAATACCTTTTCCAACACCGTGTTTTATTCTTAAACTGCAGATAAATAATTAAAATGATGCAGATGATGTTGGTATTCCTTAAAATAGAGTCCATCGTCTATCCATTAATTCTTAGGTGAAGTTCTAGGACAATGTTGTTGATGTGAAGTTATTTGTGTCTGTCCCGATGACGGTGGTTAAACTTTCGTCATGCTTAGAGGAAAGATATCCTGTTGTTCTTTTAACTAGAAGTCCAGAGTAAAGTTCCAGGGGAACAATTTTACATTCAACAACTATAATAAAAAAATCCTGGGTGAACGAAATGAAAAATGTCATACCCAATGTTTTTCCTTTTTCAAATGAAATGTCATACCCATGTTATTCAGTTGATTCAGTGGTTCCAAAGACATGACCATGTACATTGCTTACCATTTTCCAGATGCCTAACACCCTATTTTTGTTGATTCAATGGTGGTGTGAAGTTGTGCTTGCAAAATATGATGGTGTGTAGTCTTTGCAGTCTCTGGATGAGGGTTGTGTTGGTACTCTACTCTAAATTAGCACTAGAAATGGAGTGATGCTGTTCTTTTGACTGGAATTAACTTCAGGAGGGGCCTGACCAAGTTAATGTTGGTATCCAAGTGACCTGTTTGGCTGTACCCTATAACTTGATTCAGTTGTTCCTAAGACATTAGACATTAGTATGTGCTTATCCTCCCTTTATGTGCATTGGCAAGAGCCTATGACACATTTTGCAAGTGTTCAGTATTGTAAGCACGGAAGGTTGTAAGTTCAAGCCACTTTATCATTTCAGAAAACAAGGAGCTGTACTAGCTTGACATAATGGATTCAGAGCTCTCCTGTTAATTGGAGAAACAGATGGTTCAATCTCATGGATTTTCATATTGAAATTTGTAATATTTTCAGTTTTGGGTTTCAGTTTCTCCCGACCACTGGAAATGTGCATTAGATACAAGTTACCACTTATCTGTGTATGGGCTGATATTTTTGGATATTTGACGTACTGTACTTGTACACAGGCTAGTGATTCATTGTTTAACATTTTAATACCAAATACCCACCTAAATTGTAATATCATTCATGCTAGCAAAAAATCATCTATGTTTCAGTTGAGATTTGATTATAACACTACTACCATTAAGGGGAAGTCTTAAAAAAGGGATTGAACAACAATTTTCACTGGCTAATATTTCTGACACACCAGTCTCTTCCAGTTTTGCATGTAATCTGTTTAGATTAATGTACGGGTACTTAGCACCATCGTCAATCCTTAGTGATCTAGTTAGATTTGAAGTGATCGCTTGAAGAATTCTCAGCAGTTTAAGGAATTACCCCAACCCATCTTAATATCATTGACTTGAAATTCTGATGAAATTCCTATCACATTTCTCATGCATGCCGCTGCCATCTTATTGAATATATCAGAGAGACATCTCTTTATTTAAAGTGAAACGACTGTTGTTCGTAATGAACCCAGAGTTGGCATAGGAATCTCTTCACTTAGACATTGCTAATGGTCACACAAATCAAATGGATACGGGATGTTGATAGCAATTCAAATATTTAAACCAAATCCTCTGGCATTCACAAATACTGTTCTAAGCTTGAATTCTTGCAGCTTCTTGATTGAATTGAGGGTAGCCTATAATTTTCTTCTGCCAACATGCGTATATTGTTGAGTTTTTTTGGGTTCCTTTGGGCATATATTGGAGGGAGACTCTAAGGTGGTGTTGAGTTGGACTTCAGGAGCCTTATGCCCTTGGAAATTCCTTGATAAAGTGGAGAGAATTCAGCAATCTATTGTGTCCCATTCTTTCTTCCTGTCGTGGGTTCCTAGAGAGGCAAATTTGCTGCTGATGAGCTCGGTAGGCAGGATCTTTCTAGTTCTTCAAAATTTGTAAACAGTGTATTGTAAATTTGTAATTATTTCTGTCCTTTTGGGGGGTGGCGTGCTTCTCGCCTGGTTGTGTGGTTTTCCTTTTCTTCGCGGTAAAATAGTGAATAAAATAGTTCTCATTCAAAAAAAGAAGAAAAAAAGAAGAGAGAGTACATTGTTCTTCTATGATTTATCAACAGCTGGCATTTGTGCTTAAGAAAATGGAGATTTTTGCTCTCTTTGTTATGACGTTATCATATGGAAGTTGGCAAACAAAGGGCAGTCAGCATTCAACTTTTTATCCTAAGAAGGCATTCATCTGTTGAAGTGATATGTTTTCATATAGGTTACCCAATCAATAAGATTTCAATAATTGATTTTTAATCTCATTTAATTAAGCTTTAGTTGTACTTCCTAAAGTTGTTTTCTTTTTAAATTGAGACTAGGCTAGTAATGTAACTAAAATTTCCTATTTTTGCTTTTTGTTATTTTCTTCATGAAATGTTCATCTTCTTCCATATTTAATATATGTCATTTTAACATAAAAAGATTTCCCATTTGTGAAGGTGCAAATACTGGATGTGCTCTCCCTCCAGCCTGTTCACTTTTGAGTGTTGGACAGGTGAGTTCTTGTATAATGTATTATTTTGTATTTTAAAAGTCTTTGATACTGAGACTTGCTTAAAATCTTGATGTGCCTCATAACATAAAATCTTGATGTGTCTCATTAGCTTTTGTGCTACAGATTTTTTCCTACATAATTCGACTTCCTTCCATGCTTTGGGTTTCACTCGGATCTTAAAATGAAAGTAAACACATTATGTATAATGTAGACAATAGAAGTTGAATAGTGATACCTTTTTTTTTCCTCTCATCAGTGATGGTGATAATTATGATTCATATGGACAATTTTGTTGATGCAAATTTCCAGATACATTGATGTTGTGATTGTGTAATCATTGGGCTTTTTCTATTAAGAGTGATTTGAAAAATCCAACTTTCCTGGTGTCTTACAAAAGTAGATGGAAAACTCCATTAGTTTGCTTAGCTCTGTTATTCTAAATGATGTCACCTTACTATTCTTACTTCTTGGAGATGCCTAATAATTTATAGAAGTAGAGCTCCCCATATTTCTCATCTTTGGGTTTAACCTGTTGGTCCGACCTCTGATGTTAACTTGTTGAGCAGGCTTTTGCTGGGACTCAGAATGTTTCGAGCTTACAAAAAGATGAAGCATGGAGGGTTAATGTGAGGATCCAAGGTTGTGATCTTGATCATGGCTACCTCTGTGGCACAATGGAGGCACTTAATGTTCCTTTGGCAGATACTCCAGTAAGCAACTCAAGTTTCCTAAATTTTAATCTTATGATATTCTTCATCTGAATGAATTACTCTTTACTATGCTGAGCTGCTGATAGGAAGAGCAGTACTATCTTCTCTACTCAATTTTGCTTCAAGAAATCAGTCAAACTTCTCTGTTTGGTCAATAAATGCACACTTTTTCATCCTTTCTTTTCTCTCTTTCATTTGGGTGAATTAGTCCTTGTTATTATCTTGAAATCCTTCAATGTTATTGATAGTATTTGAAGAGTACATAACGTGTACGTGCTGCTGTAAGTGATCATTAATGAGAGTGATATAGTTTTATATTCTCCAGTGGAGGTAAGTTCTGTAGTTACCAATTAAATTATCTTGCAGGGTGAATGGGAAGCCTGAGCACATGTTTTCTCTCTGCTTATGGTATTCTTCTCCACAGCCATATCTTTCATCAATGACCAACCTGCAGTTGGTATTCCAGCTTATGAAGGAACTTCTTGCAGTTTAAGAGATACGTATTTTGTTCTGATGAGATAGAAAATGAAACATATCATTGAGAGAGAGAGAGAGAGAGAGAGAGAGAGAGAGAGAGAGAGAGAGTTGAGTTGAATCTGGACAGGGCCATCAAACTCAAGTTTATCTTGTCAATATTTGATTGGGCATTTGAGCTTAAGTGTGCTTATAATTCAAGCTGGGCGTAGCCATTTTAATATGACATATATTATATTTAGCTTTAATTAATATTTTTTAGCTCTCTTAATAATATATATCAAGCATGAGTTTGACTTGAGCTTGACTCCAGCAATACAAAATCATGTATATTTGTACGACATAAATGCATCGTTATATATGCATATACAAATACAGTATTTAATACATGCAAGAGTAATCACATATGAACACAAATTGAGCCAAACTCAAGTGTGCCCATCTACAAGCCTAGCTCGAACTGAGTAGATCAGGGCCTAGCTTGAGCTTGGCTCATTTATTTACAAGCTGTAATAATCCACCACCACCCAATTTGACAATTTTTTTGAGGGACATAGGCACATAGACATATTGGACTGGTTTGGGTGTCATATTCTTCCTGGTTTCTTCTAATTCTAAAATTTTATTCCAAGATGACAAATATAATAACACCTGTTCTTATTTTCAATTCTAATTAAAGTAATGAAATGTTCATTAGCAGGTTATTTTGGAAATTTATTTTTGTTTTCAAGTAGTTTATTTAAATTTGTTCAAAAAATTACAAAGAATCCACGAATCTTATGTTTTGGGATTTGCAATACCCTGTACCTGTATTTGATTCCTGCATACACCTACCTGTGCAAATGCAACTTAAACCAGCACGAGTAGAGAGTCATATTAATTCATTTACTCATTGACAAGTTTATGTGCGTATTGTTCATTGAAAAAAATGTTACATGGTAACACTGGATCTGACCATTTCTGTTATATAGAAAAGATCATTAGTTTACCACAATGACCAAAAGTTCAAAACATGCACATTGAGAATTGACCAAAAGGTACATACCTTAATCCAAAGTCACAAAAAGAAGAAGAACAAACATGCACATTGAGAATTGACCAAAACATATCTAATATGATGGGAGGTAGTTTTCTTAGTGCAGTTATATCTTCATGAATCACAATCTTGATTAGAGCCTGTGGCATGGTTGGTTAGTTCTCATTGTTTCAACTATAAAGGTTGTAGTTTAAGTCATAATGTTATATAAGCATCAAGTAGGCACTCAGTCCATGAAAAACAAATTGCCAAATCCAATTATGAGTGCCAACCCCATATAGATGGGATAAATGGCTATGATGGTGGTGTTGGTGATAATGATGTGGCACAATCTTAGTGAAATGAGATGGGATTCACATAGCTAATTTTCAGGTGTCGGTGGGTTCAGCCACTGGACTGGTGCCCATTGTCCTGGTCATTAGCAGGCAAGCCCAGGTGAAATAACGAAACAAAGTCACCTAAAAGAAGGTGAAATAACAAAACCAGAGTCATTTTTAGTTAAGCTCTAACATGAATGTTGCTTCTTGTGACTGTTCACTCAACTTTGAATAACAAGCACTAGCTTCCTGGTTTCCATTTCTGTGTCTATGTAAAACGCCAACATCACCTGGTTTAACAGTTGAGTTTTGAGTCATGTTACCATCTCCAGAAAACGGTTTGATATTTAACTGATTCAACTAGAGATTAGTATCATCTTTTACTGTTTTGGTTTTAAGGAGTTATTTTTTTTTTTTTTTCCTTTGGTTGATGAGTTACTGTATTTTGATAGAGATATGGCATCCCATTCAGTTTCAGAACTTTGTTCCTCTGAACATATATTTTGTTCCTTGTGTGTTTTTCCAGGTAGTGACGTTTTGGGAGGGGGAAATTGTTGATATCAAGAACTACACCTTTTTCACTGGCAAGTGGGAAGCAACGTATGATACATTGTTATCTTTTGAGTCCACTGAAAATTAGTAACGGCAGCTTAGTAGTTTATAGTCTCTTTGAAAAGCTTGCTGTACTATCTATTTTAGCTACGTTTCATCTGTCAATGTCAGAAGAAAACTTGAATTTATCCTTCTACTAGTTAATTCTTCTTTTCTCTGTTAAAGGCCGGAGGATGATGTCAGACACTGGTCCAAGTTTCCATCCTTCTCACAACTTCTGGTAAGAAATACAGATTGCTGTGTGACAGTTATACCTTAATTCTGAAATTGTTTCTATTTCTTCCCCTTTCTCAGAATCAAGTAGAGGTGGATGGTGGTAAATCTCTGGATCTGAGTAATTACCCTTACATTTTTATGGTACTGTACTATTCAAATCACACTTTTTTACAAATTGACGCCAGCTCTCACTTTTTGTCACTTTTAATCTTGTTGCACCCCTACACTGTAACATGCAGAGATGGAAAGAGCAATACTTTGTGAATGTTGGTACGGATTGTGGCTTGACCATTGCCGGCTTTTACTATGTTTGCTTCTCTTGTAGTGATGGCTCAATCAATGGCTTCTACTATGACCCTAATAGCAGGTACGCCATTCCGCAACTTATAAGATCTGCAAGGATATGCTCATCTCAGCTTGTGTGTGTACTTGAGTATGTGTGACTGTTAATCTTAAAGAGTACGTGTGATTAATTAATATGTTATTAACCTGGCATGCAGCCCATTTCAGAAGCTTGAGCTGAAGTCAACTAATGAGGGGAGATCTGGTTTCAGTTTCTCATCATATCAGTTGCAATGAAAATGATGGATTTATTATGCTGCCAAGGATATGTGGAGAGTTTGAAGCTGAGGCTTATTAAGCTGCAAAAATATAATGGCTCTCTCCATGTTCTATACATTGTAATCTGCGTGTTTGTGTATGTATATGGGATGCCCATGACCAGCACCTGCTCCTCATCTAGTATTCATATTTTGGAACTAATATTGCACAATCAAACCTTCAGAAAGATACAGAATTGGGATAGCATCGTCGAAGCACACAAGGATGTGAAACCAAACATAATTCCAAGTGAAACCCATCTAAACTGCATAGATTAGTCAATAATGTTTGCATACAACAGTTGTCAATTTCATTTTGGAGGCTATTTAGGTTCGTCTCTGAAACAGTATAAAACTTCGGTGTTTTCATTGTTTTAGTGTTCTATTTTTTAATATTTTTAAGAATATATAATAAATTAGAGAATTAAATAGAGGAAATGTTAAAATTAGAATTGAAAATAGTAAAATAATAAATTACATTAATAGCATAATAAAAGAATAAATTACTAATAAATTAATAAGTGATTCATTTAATCTTAGAAGTTTATATCAACTGAGTTAACTCTTATGGTTTTTGCTGGGGGGTAGTCCACTATATTGGCTTTTGGTTTCGGGGCTTTATTTCACAACTCTTAATGAATTGAACACTCTCATTATCAGGGCTGTCTTAATCCTTGTGCAAGAAAGGAGATCGCCTTAGGCCCACCGGTGAAGAAGGCCCAAGGCCTCTGCTCTGATTGGGCTCTAAAAGTGCATTAGTTAAAAAAAAAAAAAAACCTATATAATTCCTATAGTTTTGAATAATAAAATCTCCTTAAAGTTATTTTTTAAGTAGTGTGTATTTCTAAAATTTCTCAAATTGAATAACCGGACTAATTATAATAACCTGATAAAAATACTTTAACACTTTAAGGTCTATTGACATTTCTAAATGTTTAAAACACAGTGTTTTGCAAATAAGGTTATCCTTCAACTGTGTCGAAAATACACTTTCGGAAGTTCAAACGACGAACTTTAAAAATCGTTGAATTTCAAATTCAAAGCTGAACAAATATGTGAAATTTGAAAATTTAGATATTTTGAATGATTGTTTACCAAAAATAGGTGACCTTTTCTCATCCTAAATCCCGTCCCTTTTTCAAAATAAAAAAAATTCAGTTAAATAATCATTTGAAAGATTTAAGTTTTCAAATTTCACATATTTGTTTAGTTTTGAATTTGGAGTTCAACGCGTTTACGATTAGTCGTTTGGACTTTCGGAACTGTATTTTCGGTACAGTCGATGGATACCCTTTATTTGTAAAACATTGTATTTTAAACATTTGGGAGTGTCAAAAGACCTTAAAGTCTTAAAGTATTTTTATTAGGTTATCGTAATTAGTCTGAATATTCAATTTGAGAAATTTTAGAAATACACAGTGCTTAAAAAATAACTTTAAAGTTTTAACAGAGATTTTATTATTCAAAACTATAGGAATTATATATTTTTTTTAACTAATGCACTATGCATTACTGTGGCATGTGTAGAACGTCCATACGAATGGAATTTACACATGAATAATGGTCCGAACGATCCGATGGTCTGAATGAAGGAAAAATGTTCTTAACTCACGTCCGGATAGTGCGGAAGCGGAAGAGCAAAATGGTAATTTTCAGTAAAAATTTGAAAACCCCTGCGTGCTGAAAGAAAAATCTCGTGTCTACATAATTACCCTTATTCAAATTATATAGAAAAGAAGAAGAAGATAAGAACAGTAGAGAGAACACATCTCTCACTCTCTGTTAGCACTTCAGCCCACTCATTATACTGATATTTTAAAGTGTTCTTATTTTATTTTAATTTCTGAATATGCTAATTTCACTGGAATGAATATGCTAATTTCACTTGGATGGGTAAAATTTTCAATGCTCTGTATTGTTGGCCTTTTGATCTTTTTAAATTAAAAAATTTATTGTCTAGAATAATTTATTTTATAATATATAATTAAAATTTTAATTAAATATTATGTTAAATACCAAGAAGGCCTCATTTAAATTTTTTGTCTTAGGCCTCAACAAGTTTCTAGACAGCCCTGGTGATTATCCATCCATCTTTCAAATATTTGCCTCGTTCTGTTCTGAAAAATCCCAAAGTTGGTAAATTTAAACGACTATGAGAGTGAGTTGGAAAGTCTTGAAGAGAGATAATTTGAATTAGATTGACCTTAACATATCTAGAAGTGGTAATTAGTGACTTGATCAGCCTACTTCACCCAAACTCAATCTAGAAAGAAGAGACTGCATATAATCATAGAGAGGAGTGTGGGAGAGAGACTGCTGCCAAGCATTTTGTATTATTTAATAACTGGATTAAATTGGCCTGCATCTGCTTTATAAACGGGTGGTTTGGTTTGAGTTTTACAAAATCCATATTGCCAATTTTGATTTGAAAATTTATAAACCAACAACTTGACTTGAAAATTTGGATTTGGATTTGGTAACTTGATTCGCTCAACAAATAGGTTGAATTATCTTAAATTTGCTTAATAAATTGGGTTCAAATTGAGAATCTAAAATAATGGATTAGTTGTTCGAATATAAACTCAAACCAACTTTATTTGACACATTATTGTTTCTAATTATATCATAATCATCATCAAAGTCATTTATCCTATACACTTTTATCAATGACTTAGACTCTTATTTGATTATCCTAGAACTTGAATCTACATTTTATACGACTAAGACAATGACCAATTATCAACTATATTATGTACTCTCACTGAAGTTATAGCTAGTTAAAAGAACGTTCTTTGCATTAGTACAAAAAATAATTTTATTTTAAATAATTACAATTTTTCTATTTTATGGAAAAAATGGTTAAATGTTTTTTTTTTTTAATAAATTTAGAAGATAGATATATGAAAATGCAACTTTCTCAAATAAGTCATTGTTAGTGGTATTTAATGTGAGATTTAAATCAATGAGAATATGAGACTAAATCTATTATTTAAATTAAAGAAAAATATAATAATTGCTTTTGCGAATCAAAAAACATATTTATTGAATTCTATGGAGCATCGAACGCAAAACTCTCGCTTCCTACTATTAAATATACAGTCCACCGATAAAAATTAATTTATCATAAAATTCGACTCCACTGTTACTCCACATGGCATATCCACACAATCGACGTGCATCAAAGACCCAAGCCTTTCCTTCCCGAGAAACAGCCATTGGAAGGTGTTTTGTTGTCTGAAAATCCCATCGACAGCATTTGAAACAGTAATGAAGATGATGAACATTCATGTAAGACACAGAATGAGAATGAACCTTTAGATTTGGTTACCATACATTATTTCAGTCACTCCTCCCTCTAACCATTGCCCACATCTTGGTTAAAGTTCAACCCATAAAAATGCCATGAGAAAACATTACTGTAGTTGCTGCATTTAGTGTACCCTCAAAACAAATGTAGCCCAATTTATTTAACATGAGAAAAAGGGTAGATAGGGTGAGGGAGATGAAACCCACTTCCCCGTGCTCCTATTGATAGCAATGAGGAGAGCCTTTTAAGAGTCCAATCTGTCTTTGTTTTTAAGCCAAAAAGAGGAACTGTTATATTGAAGTTCTTCTTAAAGGATTTCTTGGTGCCCATGAAATTTAAAGGATTATATGATTATGATTAAGATGTAAATGGGTAAAGTTAAAAAATGTAGGAAAGTTTGATTTTTAAAAAAAATATATATATATATATATATATATATATATATATATATATTTTTTTTTTTTTTTATAACATGGATATCTTCATCTCACATTGGAGGTGAGATTAATCCTATGAATACACAAATATCCACAAGTCTCATATATCAGATAAGTTTAGGAGAAATCAAATTCAATACCTCTAGTGTAATCATAGAAGCTTAGACGAAATAAGTTTATCGTGTTTTAAATTTGTTCTTAGTGCTAGACAAAAATGTGAAACATTAGTTATAAGATGAATGATCTTATATTGTGATCTTAATGATGAGGAGGACATCAGACTGTAGCATTTGAACCATGGAGGGCCGAGATTGAAAATTCAAACCATTTATTAATTTTTGTACACACATTTACATGTGTCTCTTTTTTAGATTTTGTGAAACTATTATATCTGTCATTGATTGGGTTGGTCAGAAGAATAAGGTATGATGAACTTTATATATTTTTAATCGAGTAGTTTTCATTTAGTCGATGTAATAGTTTAAAAAAAAAAAATCTGAAATACGTCAATATGTAAACATGTGTATTAAATTAATGAATGGTTTAAACTTTTAATGATGTACCCTACATGACCCAAATGTCCTATCATCTTTGCCATTAAATGATAGCATGAAATCATTCCACAAGTATTATAGTAATTTTATTAAATATAAGATGAGATTTAAGCCAAATTAACATGAAATTGATAAAATGAATTTTTAAGTTTTCTGCTGGATTTATCTTAAAGATTAATAATTATTATATCATTTTAAGGTTTTAATCTTTTTATAATAATTTATTCATTCATTTGATTTTTACTTTTTATCACAACACCCACGTTACGACATTGAAACCTCTTAGCCTGAGAGTGTTGTACTCTGCCGTTTCCATTAACATCTCCAGTCTCCCAAGTCATGATAATCAACTGCTGAATACATGAAAAATAAATCAGAATTGGTGTCACTGCGGTGCATGTTACCAGCCACCAAATAATAAATGGGGCCCACTTTACAAAATGAATATCTTTCCATACATTTACACTGGGCCCCACTGCCAACCCCAATAGATCCTCCACGCCCACACTTGTCTCTCTCTCTCTCTCAGTTTTTGTACATTTAAGAATGGAACACACCCATCCTCGTGTGCTCACGCAACTGGTTACTACAGTGAAGAAAACCCCTCGCATTTACCCCCTCATGTCTCCCAACACCTTCTTAAAACCATTCCACATCTGAGGGGGTATAAGCCTTTATATAAAAGTGAAGACATTTTAACCCATCGAAAATCAATTTTGTCACAAGTTATACTTTATTTTTTTTTTCTTTTGCAATTGCAATTATGAATAGGTAACTGAAACACTCAATGATCCAAGCAAAATAAGTGTGAAAACTGAATTTTTATTTTTATCAATTGAAATATAAAGTTGGTAAAATCCACTTTTCTGTCAATTTGGAGACTTTATATTGATATTATGGAAAAAAAAATTGCAAAAAATATAATATGCAAAAACATTTAATAATGTAGTAAATAAAAATAACATTTGAATTTCAAGCATGAAGAATTTAAGTCGTATAAAACAGTTTTTGAGTTTACATAAGAAAAGAATTATAATTATCAAGGTTGGTTCTGAGATCCTCTAAAATCTAAGGGACTTTAGGCAGAGTGAGATTTCAGAGGTCCTTTGTGACTCGTATATTAAGGAGTTTAAGTATGTGAAAGCCCTTTTTGTCTGGACCCCTAGGTGACTGGCTACGCCGCCACGGCCAGCCCTTACAATTATCATAAAACTCTCAGTGAAAACTAAAAATACTTGTAAATGATATTATAGGGTAAACTCAACGCCAACCACGTCCTATAAAGGAGGTAGAAACTACTCTTCCCCACTCAAATCACATTCATCCTATATTTACTCTCCCTCTCTCTCTGCTGGGTACAACCACAAAGAGGGAAGGAAAATACAGAAACGTAGGAAAGACAGAGAACGTGCAATCTATCTATATCATAAGATTTCTATGTCAGATAGATTTTCATCTCTCTCTCTCTTCTGTTCCTATAACCCCAACTGTTGGTTCTCAAGAGAAATGGACAGCGAAAATGTCAGCCTGTTTTGTGATGAAGAGATGTACATAAGCCCTCATACATGGGACATGGAAGGTGGAAGCTCGGACATGGAGGTTGGTTCCTTCTATTCTAGCAGAGAAGAGAGGGACATGACCCTTCAAGTTTGCATGGAGAAGGAGAACTGCTACATGCCTCCAGATGGATACGTCGACTATCTTTCGTCGTCGGGTTTGGTTGCTGCAAGATTCAGAGCTGTATTATGGATGATAAAGGTTGGTAGTATAGAGTATGAAGTCTTGAGTTCGATTAATATTCATCTTTTTTAGACTATTTTTTATGGGTTATTCTCTGTCGACTTAATGAGAGTGTGTGAATGGAAAGATTTACACATATTTAAAGATACCCATGTTAAAAAAAAAAAACAAAAAGTCTAAATAAATACTCTTTGCCTTTCATATTATGCCATTTTCTTCATTATTTTCATGTGTTTGTTGTAAGGTCCAATCTCGATTGAGTCTCTTGCTTGGAACAGTATTCGATGCCGTCAATCATTTCGACCGATACATTTCTGCAAACCGTTGCAAGGTAAGAACTGATGGCTTTTCTTCTCTCTCTTTCTATTTTTTTTTTCAACCCTTCCTTTATTGTTCTTATCGTAAAAAAATGATAAATTCCAACAATTTGTTGGTATTATTTTTTTTTACTGTAGAAGTACTATCCTTTGTTAATTTATACAGAGCATAAAATTTTATTTGATTTGAAAATTGTAAACATTGAATAAGCGCTGTAATTTAAACAATTGAATTGGAGTTTGTCCATCAGAGAATTCTCATGAAATGGTCAATCATCAAACTACAAAGAAAAATCTATTCTTTTTTACATTTCGATACTTTAAAAATGAACTAGAATTGACAAGTTCTAGATTTAAAAATGATAATAATATTATCTATAATAATATTATTTGTAGTTATATTATTTATTATAATATTTCTTTTATGAAATAACTGTGAATGCTTATACAGGAATGGAGTAATAGAATGATAGAATTGCTTTCAATCGCTTGCTTATCTGTTGCTGCAAAGTTTAATGAGGTCTCCATCCCTCCCCTTGTACAACTTCAGGTGAGATGAATATCTCCTCTACATTACTTTGTTTGAATGACATGATAAATAAATTAAGATCATTAAATTTTAACATAGATCATATTCAATTTAATTATAATAAAGATGCAATTGAAGTATGATTAATTATACGTAGAATTTCTCTGATATTGTAATATAATCTTGGTCAAATTGATATTGTAGAGCCTATGTAACCCAACTAAATGTAAATTAAAAGATTTTATGAGATAACAATTTTTTCCATCACAACTATATTATATAGATGTATTATCATCTTAAATTTTATTGAATTATATCCGATAAATTATTGTATTTTTTACCATTTAAGTTTACAATATGGTAACAAATTACGAAAATTTAGGGTCCCATAACATTGTATTAACAGAACTTTGATTGATTATCTTTCTTTTCTTCTTATACAAGAGTTTTACTATTTAAGTTTACAATATGGTAACAAATTACGATAATTTAGAGTCCCATAACATTTGAATCTAAGATAAAAATGGAAAGTAAATATTAACAAAATTTTGATTGATTATCTTTCTTCTCCTCACAGTATTGCCCAAAATATAGACAGTGAGAGGAATTTACCAACTGTTATTTGTACTTTAAGGGTGGTCATTTAGACATCCGACTTTTCTGCTATGAGACATTCATTTTTTAAATTTAGGGTGAAATTACCATTTTGCCCTTTTAATTTTGAAAAATCTTTCACCATCCGAATGCACATTAGAAGGGCAAAATGGTAATTTCACTCTAAATTTCGAAAAAAATATGTCTCCTAGAAGAACCGTCGGGAGTCTAAATGACTATCCTTAAATTGCATCTTTGTTGTATTAATTAAAATGTATTGATTAACACTCTTTTATTATTTTAACACCGACGGAAAATCACAATAAGATTTTAAGTAGCGAAAGTAATCGGAGATGATCATTTGCTTCAATCTCTTTTTGTACAATCATTTAATTTACATTTAGGTGAATTATGTGGACCCTACAATATTAGATTAACTAATATTATAATCCAGTGCAATTTAATTTCTTATTTTTCTGTCAATTATACCTATATGTAGATATCATCATTATCGTAATAGCCCCAAATCCAATTTATTTGAAGTCTACTTTTCAAATTTTAGCTATTCAATTGACTCCATCATAAATTTTAATCCACTTATTCAACATAATATACGCAATTCCTTCATTTTAAATTTATTTAATTATTTTTTTTTCATAGTCCAATACTTTACTCCATAGAACATTGCCTATATATATACGTATTTAAGAATATCATATGGTCCCTTTCAATGGTGTCTTCATTATAATTATTTATCTCATGTATCTGAATTCAATTAATTAAAGTATAAACTAAACTCTTATTTTTCAATATCTAATTATCTATCACCACAGTAATCATGGGTAATTTTTAAGCAGTGAAAGTAATTACTAAGCAAAGATTATCTTATTATTCGATATGTGTTATTCTGTAGCTTGTTCATGATCACACGTTCTATTATAACTAATTAAAAGGCCGCTAATACGTGTTGTGGGAATGGAAGGTGGAGGATCTAGACCATTCATTTGAAACAAGAGAAATCCAAGAGATGGAATTGACGGTGATTAAGGCATTGGGATGGCGCCTCAGCTGCATAACGGCCTATTCCTACGTTGACTTGTTGACGTGGGACCTTCATTCTCTCCACGTAGACCTAACTGCTCGGATTACGGAGCTCCTTGTTACCACTCTTTTTGGTAAACCTCATTCATAAGCTCTTGCTTTGCCGTTTGTCATGGGTACACTCACAAATTTCAACTCAAGTCTGAAATATCGATAAATTCAGTTTGAAATATATATTTTAAAAATATTAATTAATATTTTTAAAAAATTGTTAAATTTTTCAAATTTCAGCTCTAGGTTGGTTAAGCTCATAAAAGAGTCAAATTCGAATTACATGAGCAAAGTTCTTAAGCCAATGATCTTTGATTAACATTTGAATCTGATAACTCATCAAATTTTATTAACAAAAATAAAAATCCTTTCAGATCCAAAATTCATTAAATTCAGGCCATGCACAGCAGCAGTAGCTGCACTGAGATGCAGCTTAGAAGAACTACAACCATCGAAAGCGGATGCTCACATAGCTGATCTTGCAAGCCTCCTCCCCCTCCCTTGTAAGGTATCAAATTTTATGATTTTTAAAATTTATGCAATTGGGTGATGGCCAAAAACCCGTTTAAAAAAATTGAGAGTTGTAAGATCGATTCTAACTCTACCTCAAAGAGTCATTAACTCGTAGAGTTACCGGATGTGTGGATAGATAAATTTGTCCATGTCCCAAGAATTGGTCGGGTACTCTAAGAGATCTGGATAGCTTCACAGTATATGTAGTTGGATATAGCAAATTTATATCCCAAAAGTCCAAGAACAGAAATTTTAAAATTAAAATCATTTATTATTATAACAATGAGCAATTTATGATAATACGAATAAAATAATAAATGTTATTCAATATTAATTTTTACAGGATGAAATAAACAAGTGCTACAAAATAGTGGAAGATCACTTAGTAGATCAATGTTGCCCTTCGAGTCCTGTCACGGTCTTTGCATTGGAGCGATTCCACTCATCTGACTACTGCTGCATAGATTTCACCTACCCCGCGATATCCATTTCAAAGAAAAGGAAGATATCTCATTCGTACCGGTAATGGTTTACAGAAGCTCTTTGCATGGAATGGTTGCTCATCTCAAACACCATTTAGTATAAAGTCTACTATCATCCTCTCATTGGCTTGTGATTAATATATTGAGTAAGCAAGCTAGCTTTCAATTTGTATTTTATAATGTTTAGTTATAATAATAAAAGGTTTTTGTTTGTAATTATAAATTTGAATCATGTGGTTGTATGATAAATGATTGATCTATGATTCAAGTTTGATGAATACAATAAAAATAATTCTTATTTCAATATGATAGATGTTCAAGTGCACTCTTTAAAGCTATTGTACTCGAAAATCTTAATTATGGTTGCCAAGTTGCCCATAAACTTATTCTATTTTTCATATTATGTGCTTTAAAATTTAAATATTTTTAAATATGCATGTCGACGGATGCACGAAAGTATTAAAAACTATAAAGATTCAAAAAAAAATAAAAAAATAGAAGTTTAGTCCATGTAGATCATATTGTGATAGATTCAAATCTCATATATTTCAGATCTATTTTATATTTTATTTTGTCATTATATTGCATAATATATTCAAACTTTAGTATTACTGAAAGAATTGTCTATTTGTAATTAACTTTGCTCTCTTGGCCCGGGATGTGGGCGGTTCAATTTTTGGTTGTTTCACGCTGTTTGGCCTCTGCCCGGGGTGTGGTCTTATTTGTAGAGGGCTTTTCTTTTTTGGAGCTTGGCTAGAGTTGTGGGTCTTTTGTTGGGCTGTTTTGTTATTTGGTCTCTCCTACTATTAATAGTCGCATTTTACACTTAAATGTTTGTATTGATAATCTAAAATAAAATGGCAAAATAGTAATTTTACATCATTTTTAAAAAAAATAGTGTCTCCTAGTAGAAAATGCGGTGTCTAAATGACCATCCTAAAATATTTTATGAATAATTTGAATGACGCGTTACAACATACATACTAATATTTGATTGCTTTTGATACATGAGAAAAGTAAAGGGCCAGCAGAATCCATTAAGTACTAGAAATAAGGAGAGTAAAAAGAAAAAAAAATAAGAAATTGGTACACATGTAAATAGGTACTGTAATACATAAAAAAGATAATGAAATAAAAAGTGCAGTGGCCAGACTCAACCCCAGGAAGTAAGGTATCTCGTGATGGCATCGGTCGAAATTACTACTAATTTATAACTTGGTACAATCGAATTGAATCGGGTTACATCAGATTGGGTCGAGTTGATTTTTAATTTTTCAACCCCAACTGAACTTCAATTTCACGTTGGATTTTTTTCTCTAACTAAAGTCGATCTAAAATATACAAATACATAATCCAAGCCCATTGATTTATCGGGTTGGATTGTGTGAGCCAGGTTAAAACCTGACCCAAGTTTCACCCCTAGTTCTTGTTGATATCTTTGCTGTCTTGATCAGTTGGTTGATTGGTCTGAGCATCAAATCGGGAACTATTTCACACTTGTATAATCAAGTAATTAATTTTGTTAGCAGGTCAAACAAACAATAATCGTCAGTCCAGAATTTAATACCTTTTGATCCTAAAGAAGATAATTAGAATCTTAATTATTAAAAAAAATCATCTAACTTTGTCTTTTATTTATAGATGCATAAGGTGACTAAATGGATTGATTAAAGATGATAGTTATCTTCATAATGATGAATAAAATAGATAAATAGACGAAAGTCGTTTAATTTATTTTTTATTAATAGTTGGATAAGCTTAATTGTGAAATGTAAACTCTATACAAATTATTTAGACTGAATCATTATACTAGATCATCCATAATAGTGCCTATTAAGAATTATTCAGAGAAAAAGTTAACAAGAGTCGTGTAAGAAAAAAAGTAAATGATGAATTTTAAATGTAAATTATAAAATTATTCATTGTTTTTATTAAAGCTAAGGCTACAATTCAGGTAATCTCGGCCAAGTTTTGGGCTTGGAAGAACTCAAGCCTGAATTTAATTAAAAGGCCAAGCTTAGGTCTAAGCGTAGGTTAACTTAAATTGGTTCACTTAATTCAAAATTGTATTTATAAAGCCTAAACTCAATTTTAAATTTAAAATGTATATGCAGGCTTATTCAGAATTGAGTTTCATTGGCCTAAAATGTCATTAAATAAAATACAAAAAATATATATTATATAAATTTTATATTTATAGAATTATTAAAAGATTATATTTTACAAATTCTGAATCAAAGGCTTTCGGATCAAATTCAGACTTTTATGCTAAGGTCAAATCCAACCCGCCTTAACTTGAATCTCTAAGCAAAGTTAAAAAAAAATTAAAAATAAAGGACAAAGTGGTACATAAATAATTCTAAAATTTCAAATATTAAAAATGAAATTTAATCTGATTATTTCTTATGTACATTCATGTTAATACGTATGGATACTGTAAGGAAATTAGTAATACTTGTGTATTTTTTGGTCTCTTCAAATAAAACAAATTACTCTCATACTTTGTTGATCTTTGCGTCAGCCCTCCTTATCCCCTGCTCCCAAATTCCCTGCTCCCAAGTCCCAGCCATGGCGTTCTGCGCCCCCACTCACCTCCTTTCCCCAGCCACCCCACGCCGCATTATCAATTCCTCCTCCTCTTCCTCTTCCTCTTCCTCTTCCTCAAACCCCCTTCCCAGGCCCACTCTCTCTCCTCCTTCTCAAAATAACCTCAAAGCCGATTCGCAAAATACCCTAATCAAAACCCTTGTCGTCTCCGCTACCACCGCCGCCGGCATTCTCCAACTTACCCTCGCAAACGGAGGTGGACTCGGAACTGGAAACATCTCCGGCGGTGGCGGTGGCGGTGGCGGTGGAGGTGGCAGTAGCGGAGGAAACGGTGGCTACAATTTCTGGTCTCTGTGTGCCCTTGCAGAGGACGAAGACTCACCGGAATGGGACTCGCACGGCCTGCCGGCCAACATCGTGGTGCAGCTCGCCAAGCTGAGTGGCTTCAAGCGGTACAAGTTGTCTGAAATCCTCTTCTTTGACCAGCGACGCCGGTCGACTATTGGGTCTGATGACCCCTTCTTCGAGATGGTGTCTCTGAAGCCTGGTGGCATCTACACCAAGGCACAGCTCCAGCAGGAGCTAGAGACGCTTGCTACGTGTGGAATGTTCGAGAAGGTTGATCTTGAATCCAAGACCCGTCCTGATGGTACCCTCTCCCTCACCATTTCCTTCAATGAGAGTACCTGGCAGTCTGCTGATACCTTCCGCTGCATCAATGTTGGCCTCATGTCACAATCCAAGCCAATTGAGATGGACCCAGACATGACTGACCGCGAAAAGATGGATTATTTCAAGAGTCAGGAGAAGGACTACAGGCGCCGCATTGAGCGGGCTCGCCCCTGCATGCTCCCAATGTCAGTCCACCAGGAGGTGCTGCAGATGATGAGGGAGCAAGGGAAGGTGAGTGCACGGCTGCTGCAGCGGATACGCGACCATGTGCAGAAGTGGTACCATGATGAGGGCTATGCATGCGCCCAGGTTGTGAATTTTGGCAATTTGAATACAAGTGAGGTTGTGTGTGAGGTCGTGGAAGGGGATGTTACACAGCTGGTTGTGCAGTTCCAGGATAAGCTGGGCAATGTCTGCGAGGGGAATACACAGCTACCTGTAGTGTATAGGGAGCTGCCCAAGCAGGTATTTGGGTTTATTTTTCTTCTTTCTTTTTTTTTAAGAAAAAATTAAGACTGATTCGTTATGTAAGCAAAAACAAGACAACAGGCTTCAAGCCTAAGTTTTAGCAACTTTAGAACAGAAACATAAAGCTAAAGTTAGTCAGTGATTAAGTAAATACTTATTTATGTCTAAATGTGCATAAAAACCATTCTTTTGCATCTGTTGTTTTCCGTGGACATATGTGTGCTTCACAAGTTAATGTGGGTAATTGTTAAATTAAAAAAAGAAGACAGTAGATGTCCATTCTTGTCCAAATAACTTGGGAACCACTCTATTCACTATTTGGGCAGGTATGGGATTTCTTCGGTTTCAATCAAAAGATTTTTTTTTTTTAAAGAAAGCATTCAAATCTAATTGAAAGTGTTAGCTTTCTAGATATTGATAGAAGAAAGCAGAGCAATCTTGCAATTGCATCATAATCAGTAGCATAATAAAAGCTGCATGAGAATAATGTTTAAATGCTCACAAGCAGCATTCTTTTCATCTGATGTTTTTTATTCCATTGGTAAATGATATATATATATATATATATATTTTTTTTTCTGAGGGATTGATAGACGAATTTGTATTCATTAAATTAATGTGTGTTGTTGGTCAAAGCCTGTTTGGTAGTTTGGAATTCCTTAGTGGAATCAGAATTCCAGGCTGTATCCAGTTACAAATTCCAAAAGATCATTCTGAATTTTGACTCCGTTATGGAATACTGAGCTTTGGAACAGAACTGGCCCTTAAGGGTCTGTTTAGCTGGACTTAAACCACTCAACATGAAATTGAGCCGATACTTATTCTTGTCCAAATAGTTTAGGAGCAATCGGCTCGGGATTTGGAGTAGATATGGACCTTAGTGTCCACTTAAACAACTATGAAGAAAGAAAAAGAGAAAAAGAAAGCCATCCAATTGGAGGTGCTCATTTTTCTAGATTATAATGGAAGCATGCCCTAATTAGTGAGCTTCATTCATTTTGTACCTGCAGTATGACAGAAGCTGCATGACTGGTGTTTATAACCCATGTATTGGGTTACTTTCATTAGAACTTGTGTAATGTGATTTGTCTATCTGGAGTTGATCTTTGTTGGTTTTGTCTACACCCTTTTGTTGTTGAAATGCTTGGTAAAGAACAACCACAAATTGTAAATAATTAAGTAAACGAGATACATCAAGCATTTATGGCAATCAGAAGTTATGGATTTGGTCCTGCAATCAGTCTCCTTTTTTTTTTTTTATGATCCGAGGTGTTCATGCGTCTCACCCGTAGGGTACTTTACTCGACTAAATCCTTCGGGGCATGTGTACACCTCCCTACACACACATACTGGGTCCAAACGATGAGGAGTGATCCCATGGGGAATGGCCCAGAGGGGTTTGAACATGAATCGAACTCAAGACCTCCCTTCATGAGGGCTTCTTGACTGTCAAGCCAACCCCCTCTAGGTTCACAATCTCATATTAGATTGAGTTTGGATGTCCAGATGGTGGTGATGTTGGTAGGTTACCCTTCTACTTAAATGTTATCCATTTCCCTCATAGTGATACTTTATCTTCCTCTCTCTCTCTCTCTCCCCCCCTCTCCCGCCATCACACACACATACACACAGAAGGAATAAATAAATAACAGAAGAAAAGGGTACCCAGCTGAAAAGGAAGCAGATGAGAAAGCAGGAAATTTTGAATTCTGTGCCCTCTTGTTCAGTATTTCCCAATGCCTTGTACAAGGCTGTAAAAGAATTTAGATCACATCAGTATAAAATTACTGTTTCACCTGTGCTTCACATCCAGTGGGTTGAGTGAGCCAATTTTTTTTGTTTTATTTCCATTTAGTGATGCAATATTTCCTGTGCCATTTTCTCATTCTAGCAGCCACGGATTACCGTCCGGATGAAGATGTTCTTTTCATGGTTCAATACTTTTGGTGCATAAGTCTTTCAGTATTTGTTTGTCATTTTTCGTTTTTAGATGTATCCAGTTGTCTATATCACTTCTACATTCCTTTCTTTTGTTAGGATCTCCTTATCATTTTGTATGTTAAACATCTGATGGAATTTGACTTGGTACAGCTTCGACAAGGCCATGTCTTTAATATAGAAGCAGGAAAACAAGCTCTTAGGAATATAAACTCGCTTGCTTTATTTTCCAATATTGAAGTGAATCCACGGCCTGATGAAAAGAATGAAGGTGGAATTATAGTTGAAATAAAGCTTAAAGAACTTGAACAAAAGAGTGCTGAAGTCAGCACAGAGTGGAGTATAGTACCTGGACGTCAAGGACGACCTACGCTGGTACATTCAATTATCTGTTAAATAAACTAAAATTTATAGCATTTGGTTTTTTTTTTTTGTAAGATAGCATTTGTTATTTTTGTTACTATATTAGTTTAAGATTAAAATAGAAATTTTATTCTTTGGATATTGATAAATATATGTGAACATTTATCTTTTCAGGCTTCAATTCAGCCTGGAGGAACTGTCTCATTTGAACATCGAAATCTCAAAGGGCTGAACAGATCCATACTTGGGTCTGTAACCTCCAGCAATCTCTTAAATCCTCAGGTACCATGCCCTTCATTTACCTTAGTTCCGTTCCAACCCCTCAAATTTGGTATTGTCTTCAGGAAAATTTCCCTGCTGTACCATCTCAAGCATCCATTTTGCATTGAATATATATGTTGAAGTTTTTAATTATGTATCAGGTTGGAATGACACCTGTTGCAATTATATTGGACTGCTTCCTGGATCTTGAACAAGCATGCACTGTAACTTATTTGAGAAATGCACTATATTCGACAGTGTGGCAAGTCCTATTATGAGTGCCCCTATATAGATGGGTTAAGTGGCTCTGATAATGACAATGGTAACCATATTCTACCATGTGGCATAAGGAGTGCACAGTTAAAGATCGGATACTGCCTTTGTTCTGTCATGAGTTGTTTACTTTGTTCTCTATAGTTGGTGACTATTTTAATGTGTGAAATCAACTAAATTAAGCGCATTGAAGGGTGAACTGTAAGTGTCATTATCACAATACCCGCCATTTAAGGAGAGAGGGCCTAATAATTTCTCTGTTCAAGTACATGAGAGATACTCCAGTCTTAAAAATGAGCGAAAGATGTCATGGTTTCTCACCCCTTGAATCTTCCTATCTTAGTTGCATTAAGGTGCCTGTCACCTTTTTGAGGATTATATATTCATACATGAAGATCCTTATGACTGTATCTGGTCCACCATTTGACTATTCATGTTTATACAATTTGTTGAGATTGGTTCCTCATGTTTGTCTTGTAGTTTACACAATTTGTGATTTGAGTCTAAATTGTTTTAGCAAATGCATGGACTGGTCTAAATCAGTGTTTAATTGATGAGTGAATCAAATTGATAATCATTTGAATGATTTAATTAGTGATTTGATCCTTTCTAGTACAAATTCATCAATTATAACTAAAATTTTGAAGAGAGGACAAAGATCTCTAGGCCCCTCCCTAACGCACAAAGTATAGATTCATCCATACCCACCTTTTCAGGGTGCCCAAAAAGCCTTTTTGTGTTTTGCCTTTTTTTTTTCTTTTATCTTGAAGAACTCCAGTAATTTGTAATTTCCTAATTTTATTGAGATTTGCAACTCGGGCAATGATGGAGCACCTGTTGAATACTTATTCACCGAGTAACATTGCACTGAAAGGTGGCGGTAATATTCCCTTGTCTATGAACTGCCTTAATCTTTTTTTCCAAAAAATCATTTATTTAATATGCTTTTAATGATACACTTGTAACAGCAAAATGGAGCACCCTACTCTATCCTAAAGACGAAGAGCATCCTCCAATTCCTTCTAAAAAAATTGACTTCTTTCCTAACAGTCGACGACACTAACCATTACTTCTTTGGTAATGAATGAAATACCATAGACATTAAAGAAGTTGTCCTTGTAGGGCAAGTGGTATATGGCATTTTTTGAGTGATCAAGCAATATATGATATAGGAGAAGGAAATGATTCCCCAAGACACCGCGTTGTAGTGTATTTACGAAGCACCCCTTTGTGAGGTCCACCGAAGGCCATGAAGATGTGTTGGATGGAAAGGCCTAGGATTGATATATGGCATCCACTAGAAATCATCTTTATCCTTTTTTCCCGAAATGGTAACTTTCATTAAGACCAAATAACCTTTATCGATCACTCAAACCATGATTTGAATGCCACAAAGTTTCTATTGTTTCTTCATTCTCCCAGCACCAAGTATTTTGACACTATGCATTGCAATGCATGCATGTGACCAATTAAATATTGTTCATAATGGGATGTATGAGGTGCATTTGTTGCACCTAAGTGTTAAAATACTTGTTTATTCCTGGTTTGTTACTGATCTTATGAACCAGATCTGTGTCTAATTATGATATTTTTCTTTTATTTATATTTATTTTATTATAACTCTAACTTTTAAATGGTTGACCGACTATAGTGTTTAATTATGTTGATTTGGAAAATGTTTCAGCTGAATTTATTATTGGATTGTGTTAAAAAGCAATTTTCTGATTTTTTTATTATTTTATGATTTCTATTTCAGGATGACCTCTCTTTTAAGCTTGACTACGTGCATCCTTATTTGGATGGTGTATACAATCCTCGCAACCGATCTTTCCGTGCAAGTTGCTTCAATAGCAGAAAATTGAGTCCCGTTTTCACAGGTGGCCCTGGAGTGGATGAAGTTCCAGCTATATGGGTTGATAGAGTAGGCATGAAAGCCAATATTTCAGAAGTAGGTGCTAAGTTTTACTTTCGCATTATATCCTTGAATGTTTGATTACTATAATATGAAGAAGCTTTCCCTTCATTTAATCCTTCTCCACTATTGCCTTCCAGTCCTTCACCAGGCAAAGCAAATTCACATATGGGCTAGTGATGGAAGAAATCACAACACGTGATGAAACCAGTAGCATTTGCACAAATGGTTCCCGTGCATTGCCTAGTGGTGGATTAAGCATGGATGGACCTCCTACAACTCTCAGCGGTACTGGCATCGACCGAGTGGTGTTTGCACAGGCAAATATCACACGTGACAATACAAAATTTGTAAATGGAACAGTTGTGGGCGAGAGGAATGTGTTTCAGGTGAATACCTAGCTTTCATTTCAGTTGAAGTTACAAGAATGAGCTATCCAAATATTGTAGAGTGCAGTGCAACATTCAGTTTGGTATTGATTTTCCCTGGTGGAGTATGTGAAAGTTTGTTAGAATTTAAGTAATCAAGGCGTACAGAGGTGCCTATACCTAGGTCTCTTATAGAATCTGTTTGCAAGGTTAATTGTTCCAAAATTTTGTAAGAGTTGTTTTCAGGATATTTTTTCTGTAGAGAACCTCGTTTTTCGTGGATATTCATATCCTAATGCAGCTTAAAACGCCAACGGGACTTGTTTATTCTTGCACCTTATAACTGGTTTTGAAGATTATGCTGTAAATTTTTTGCAAGCATTCATGTTTTTATTGTATCTAGGTATCATTAAGATTTCCATTTTTTTTTCCAGTAATTGTTATTGATGTTTTAGAACTCTGTTCACAAGGAAACATTTCCTCCGTTTGATGTGTATTTCTAAATCATATTGCAGTTAGACCAGGGGCTTGGAATTGGAAGCAAGTTCCCTTTTTTCAACCGCCATCAGCTGACAGTAACGCACTTCATTCAGTTGAAGCCAGTGGAGGAAGGTGCTGGTAAACCACCACCACCGGTGTTGGTCCTTCATGGACATTATGGGGGCTGTGTTGGAGACCTCCCTAGCTATGATGCCTTTACTCTTGGCGGGCCCTACTCAGTGAGAGGTTATAATATGGGTGAGCTTGGTGCTTGCAGGAACATTCTTGAGGTAAGTGTGGCTTTACAATTTCATAAAGTACTCCATCACCATACACCATTCATGCATTAGTACTATGAATTGTGCAGACAGATATATGGAAAGAAGCCATTGTGGCCCATTTTTGTGATGAATTGCCATGCTTATTGTCAACATTTTCAACCTGGTGTACATTAGATGAGCCAGGCATCTACTAGGTCCTACAATAAACACATCATACACAATTCTAGTTGCACTTTTGTGACCTGCAAATAGACAATTAAAACAAAAGGAGGATCTGACAGTCCAGATAAAAGGGGAGAAACTTGTTATTTAGATGCTGCTATTTTTAAGAATGTATGGATATTACTGATAGAAAGAAAAATCAAAGAAAATATATGACAGGGTCCAGCAAGGTTATGTTCTAAACATGGTGATCAAAGAGGGGAATACCACTCTTGAAAACTGAATGCTACTATGATGATGCGGAACACTTTTTAGCTTCTAATTTTGCTAAATCGTCGCACTTTATTGGATGCCCTTGTATTTCAGAAAATCGTGTGTTGCTTGAGAAGGTTAGCAGCTAGATTTTTACAGTATACCTCTAACCTACTTCACAATATAGAATAATCTCCACAGTGCTAGTGTTTTAACACTAGCCCATGCTATGGCACTGTTTGGATTGGGCTTCAACCAAGACTTAACTTTCGAATCCATATTTACAATCTGTAGACCTTCATTCAAAAGGATATCAATCCTGTTAGTGCCGAATGCCCACTGGATGAGAGCATCAACATGCACGCACCCTTCTCATCTGTAATTACCAATACCAGACAACTGACCCATATTGCCTTTTAAACATCCAAATGGCACATATCAAACCTGTTGGAGACAACTTCCCAGTGGACCAACAACATTGAAATGTATCATCCTTTTCATCTATAATTGCATTTGCAATACCAGATTGACCGAAAATGTACTCTTTTCTAACTCGAGTCACAAGTTGCTTCTTTTAAAAAATAAAATAACATATATGTATAAATTGGTGATATTCATCTTTTAAGAATAAAATAAAATATATGTATAAATTAGTGATATTCACTTACACAACTTCATGCAAACGATCATATATAGACAAATTGGAAGAGCTCTCTTTCTCCCTCTCTCTACTACATTGGTTATATTTTCATAATATTGATAATTGTTGTCTACTAAAAGCTTTGTCACTCACTTCAAGATGTGTGACGCCCATGTTGGACACTTGCAAACACTCTCACTCAAGTCGGAAACTTGCACCTGTTATAATTAACATTGTTTTATTTAAGATAGACTAAAATATTTCAATACCTTTCTACTTTTAAAATCTAATTAAAATATCAATTTTTTTCCAATTAATTGTTTAAAATAAAATTAGTACATTATTTTTTGTTAGTGTTATTTTTGCACTTTATCATTTAAAATAAATTTTATATTTAAATTTATTTATATGGTGCTGAGTTCCTCTATCATATTTTTTCTTGTTTGTCCAAGTCCGACACTTCACACTTGTGTGACTTTGAAACTCGCACTTATACCCATGCAACTTAGTCTATTAATTTATGTTTTTTTTCCTCTTATTGCTTTTAGGTTGCAGCTGAGGTGCGGGTACCTATTAGAAACACGCACGCATATGCGTTTGCCGAGCATGGGAATGACTTGGGAAGCTCCAAGGATGTTAAAGGTAATCCTACTGAGTTCTTTCGCCGAGCTGGTCAAGGCTCTTCTTATGGTGTTGGCGTGAAGTTGGGTCTTGTCCGGGCTGAGTATGCCATCGACCATAATTCTGGAACTGGTTCAGTATTCTTCCGATTTGGAGAGAGATTCTGAGGAGCAATTTATCTGGATACACTTAGGTGCCAGAGCATTTTTTCTCTTACTGAGTTTTTACTGTTTCCTGCGGTAAAAAATACCTCTTGGGTTGCTTTACAACCCACAGAATGTGAGCGACAATATTAGGAAGATATTACTTGTTTAAATTCAAGCTTTCTTCTTATTTTTTAATATTTAAGAACTGTGGTTTCTGTTTAGTGTCGTAGCAAACGTGTGATTTTGTCCTGCCTTTTAACTGTCGAGGAAAAAGGCTCCAATTTACATTATTACTTCTAGTCTGCATTACAAACTATAGTTTTCAAACTGGGGCCAATTATCAGGTTTAGTCAACCAAGAGAATCAGTGGGTTAATCAGGTGGGTTAAGTCAATTTTTTTATTTTTTTATATCAGGACTCAATTGATTACTAGGTTAGGTCAACCAGGAGACTTGAGTCAAGTAGGTGACTTGGTTCAATTTTATAAGTTTCTTTTTTGAATCTATATAGATTTCTCTTGCAAAATTATGAAAATTGTTAAAGAAGTTTATATAGTTACGCCATTCACAAATAATTGTGGAACTCTAATAAGGTTTTTAAAATAAGTACGATCATAACTTATACATTATTTAGAAGTTCATGATCATCATTTAAAATTATTTATTTTCATTCACTCTACTCTAGATTTTTGGCAACAACTCAACTGATGTATGATGAACAGATAAATCAATATACAGATGATAAACGTCACATAATCTTCTTGGCTGGCTCCCTGTTATCCAAAAACAAATGAGTTAAAATTTTGACCGGGCGTGTCTAGGGTGAGGGTCCTAAGTTCCTAACCATATGTCGACATAAAATATTGTACCTTAAATTATTTTTTTTATTATTATTTAATTAAGAGTTAAAATATTTTTTTTTTAAAGTCCAAGATATCCAGGTCTTATAGAGAATTTAAGTTTTTTGGACATGTGTAAACTTTTCTATCCACACACACTCGATAAAACTAGGGGAAGTAGCCCTTATATGTTGAGAGTGGTCGAATCCAAAACCTCCCACAATTTATTAGGGTTCCTTAACCGTCGAACCAACTCTCACAGGTTAAGAGTTAAAATATCTTAATTAAAGATATTTTAGAGAAATCAATTTTTTTATTCATTCAAACTCTAAATAAAATTATTACAAAAGACAATATGAAAAAAATGTCAACTTAAGTTCTTTGTTAACTTACTTTCGCTAAGACAAATTACCAACTCGGTAAAACTCTTCAAGACTTGGTCAAGTCTGTCAATTGTTTAACAAATGTCTCTTCAAATTTTGACCTCTGGCCATATAGACACACGATTTTTCTTTTTCTACACACCCGATTTTCATTTTTGGATGACAAATTACCATTTTGTCTTTATTTTTTTCGTCCAAACAAACAGACAATTCATTTTGTGTTAGCTTAGACGATCAAAACATCCGAACGAACGATTCCATTTTACATGGAATCGTCCGAACAAATGAGCTATGGAGAGGGATTTTAAAAAGAGCTCATTTCTCGATCGATTTTTACAAACAATGTATCAAAATTCATCTGCTTTGAATTTTATGAACTCCGAAACTGATTTTAAATGAAAAGGGTATAGTTTTGGACTTAAAAAATCATACCCAAAGAATTAAGGAAAAATGATATTCCCTCTTAATATTTATATTAATATTACTCAGAGTTTGAATGTTATTTGTAATATTTATATTAATATTACTCATATTAATGTTATATGTGATATTTATATTAAATTATTACTTGACCAGTTTTGACCGACTTTGATTGCGGTTGAACTTAAATTGCTTCGAAGACGGTTTGTTAGGCGGTCCCATTCTAATAACATTGGTTTCAGCTTAACTTTTAATTCTACCTATCAAAAATCATATCCTTTCATTATTTTAAAATTCGCCAGGGGCTTCCTCTTCTCTTTATTCTCCTTAGACCTTCAATTTTTTTTAAAGAGATTTCTTTTGTGCTTTCACAAACGTGGTTCTAAACCATCCTCAATGACTTTTTCTACTTTCCTTATTCGGTTTATTTTTTAAGATTTTCTTAACGTAGCCATTTTTCATTTTGTATTTTATTTAAAAACAAAAAATAAAATATATTTAAAAATGATTATATCAAAAAGACATTAAAAATCATGTTACTTCACTCATCATTCTTTAAATACGAATCTCTTTATCATATTGAGCTCTTCTTTCAGACTCTTCAAGCTTTTCATTGATGTTAGTAAAAAAGCATTTTAATTTTTTTATATCTTCTAAATGTGAATTATAATAACAAAAAGACGTATATCTTTCATAACCATGTCTTGGGGAGCATGTGGTGGGTAAGGATGTCTCAATCAGGAGTTTAAAATTCGATATCTATCGATATTTTCTCTCTTTTTTTTTACATATCTAATTATGGATCCATTTTTCTTTTTATGCTGGCATGTTTGTACATCCATGGAGAATAGTCCCCTTAACGAGAATGCTCAGCAGGTCCCACGATTAAAAAATCTTTCTCATTAGTATCAATATAGAATATGGAAGATAGATTAAAAGCAGGATAGAGATATCCATCAATCTTCTTTCATACAAAAGAAACAAAGTGGGAGGCATAACTGTGCTCTTTGAATTTATTATCTCTTTAATGATGAATTTAAGGATTCTTTATTCAGACAAAGATGGACATATCTCTTGAAAAGTACATGGTACCCTGATAAGTATTGAGTTAATCTTTGCTATTAAGAATGAAACTGTTTCAATAGAATGGTGTCCATACAGTAGTAATCTCCAACTCCTTTCTACTGGATTAGATCCACCAATCTAGTGGGCCCTACTGTGGATAGTCATGGATCAAAAAGCATCCAAAAAAATACACAGTCGTCCTCCACGTCATTGTCAAATCTCAAAGTTCCAGTCAACTTTTCGAATTGTATTTTTTTTTTTTTTTTCTGTTTGATCCTATTAATATACAGTCATCAATTGGTGACAATTAAATGGACTCATACAGCAGGAAAGGTTCTCTGGAATCATCTGATAGGTCATGGGTTTCTTTGACCGTGGGCCATCAGCAGTAGGGCCCTAGATATGGACGGTCTTGATTCCTGGTTGTATGAGAGATTCAATAGAGACAAAACTGCCATTCATTTTTCCACAATAATAAACTGAATGGATAAGAGAGGAAACCCCAAACCAACGCAAGGGATATATCCTTGCTAGTACAAAGGTTAAAAACTAAATAAGCACAAAAAAGAACTAAAGTAAACACTATTAAAAGAAGAAAAAAAAATAGTCGAGCTAGTAAGCCTTGTGAGACTGCCCTTCATTGAATAATGGGTTGATTTCATATAATCCATTATAATTCATTATAAATATGAATCACAATCATATACATTTATATGAAAAGGGTAGCCATTTAGACACCCGATTTTTCTTTTAGGAGACACTTGATTTCAAATTTTCGTGTGAAATTACTCTTTTCACTCTCAGTTTTGTGTGGATAAATCGTCATTTTTAAAAAAAATTGAGAGTCAAAATGGTAATTTCACATGAAATTTTGAAATGAAATGTCTGCTAAAAGAAAAGTCGGGTGTCTAAATGGTCATGTGAAAATTGTAATTTTGTATTTTATTAAAATTGAAAGGAAATTATTTATCGAAAAAAAAAGGAGAGACATGTCACGAAGGGTTGTGCTCTTGATGGACGGTTTTAAAAGCGGTTGTAGCATCTCAGTGGAGAAACACAAGGAAACCACTTCTCAAATCTTTCCTTTCTTTTACATTTCCCTCTATAAATAATATCCAAGCAAACCCTTCACACCCAGATTCATTCATTCACTCTCATTCAAATCCAACATACAAAAACCAGTATTAGGAAGCATGAGAAACAAGATGCCGACTTCCTCGCTACTCTTCTTCTTCATCTTGCTTCTGTGCTTCCTCTCTCTCTCTTTTACAGGTATGATTCTCTCACTCTACAGCCCACTCTTGTGAATTATTACCATTGCCATCATAAATGATCATACTCTGTTTCTCTTTGGTTGCAGAGGGCACCCAACTCATACTAGTCAACAACTGTAATGAGAGCATATGGCCCGGGTTACTCGGAGGCGCTGGACACCCATCGCCGGAGAATGGCGGCTTCCATCTCAGTACCGGCGAGGAAAGAGTCCTAAAGGTGCAAGACGGATGGTCAGGAAGGATATGGGGCAGGCGAGGATGTTGCTTTGATGCAAAGGGCAAGGGTTCGTGTGAGACGGGTGACTGCGCCGGGCTGCTGCATTGCCAAGGCATGGGTGGTGCACCGCCGGCAACGGTTGTGGAGATGACTCTTGGGACCAGCAAGTCTGCGCTCCATTACTATGATGTGAGCCTGGTCGATGGATTCAACCTGCCGGTGTCCATGATTCCGGTAGGGGGAGGGATCGGATGCGGGGTAGCGTCGTGTGAGGTGGACTTAAATGTGTGCTGCCCCTCCAGGTTTGAGGTGAAGAGAGGAGGGAGGGTGGTTGGATGTAAAAGTGCTTGCAATGCACTAAAATCGGCTAAGTATTGTTGTACAGGGGACTATTCATCTCCACAGAGTTGCAAGCCCACACTCTTCTCTCATCTCTTCAAGGCCATCTGCCCGCGTGCCTACAGCTTCGCCTACGATGATTCGTCTAGCCTTCGCACGTGCCGGGCTCCCAGATATGTCATCACCTTTTGCCCTCCTCCTAAATGAATAGGAATCATAAATTCTCAATTTAAGAAACAGAGGATTATGGCAAGTTTGAGTGTGGTAACAACTAAGGAGTATCAGTCTGTACCAAGAAACAAAGGATTAAGGCAAGTTTGAGTGTGGTAACAACTAAGAAGTATCAGTCTGTACAAGTATACTGAGAAGAGTGAAAATTTGGAGTAGAAAAGAGAGAGGAGTAGAGTTGCTGCCAAGTTTGATTTCGTTTGGAGTTTCCATTTTTAAATTTTCCATTTCTTTTTTATGGTTTGTTAGGTTTTGCAATGGAACCTTGCTGTAATGTAATGTATAGGAAGGTGCAACAGTGATTTAGAAAATGAATGTGGTATTTAAGCCTTCTATGACTTAAAACTTCTAAGCTGGTTATCTGTTGGAGTTAATGTTGGGGGCCAAATTCCAGATCATTATTTTCTAAACTCCTTACATTTTTATTTATTTATTTTATACTTTTATTTGAAAATCAATTACAATTAAATATCTGCAATACCAACACACATGCGCACGAGTGGTGGTTGAGAATAAAAAGATGCAGTAAAATGATTTATAGGATTAGTCTTACCTTCAATGGAAGATAAAGAGATATACATATTATCCAAAATGAAAAAAACGAAAGACAACTTATGTGCTTCCCCTAAACAAAGATAGATTTTTGTTATATGTTCTTATATATTAGGTTAATTGTAATTGTATTTTAAGCTGAAACATTTAAGTGATATTTTTTTGCTTATACATGAAACTTTTGATTTGTAGAGTTCACACTAGATTCAATAAATATATTTTTCTCGTACTCATCTACCCTATTTTTTTTTTTTTTTTTTAGCGTAAAGAAGAAATTCAAAAGTATAAGAAAAGTACAAGAAAAATATACAAAAAGCATACGAGGATTAGGTCAAAGAGGAAGAAAAGACAAAATAAAAACTAAACCACAGCTACACAAAAACTATGCTACAAAAGAAAAAAGCCCGAACTCGGCCCATCAACGTCGATTTTAGCAAAAAAATCTGTCACTCCATTTGCCGTTCCACTAATATGATTGAAGGAAACCTCCAAGCCCCCAGATAGTCCCTTTATCTCCCTAACAACTGTGATTAACCTCCAAGAAGGTCTCCTCATACCCCTAGCCCATTTTATAGCATTGGCAGAATCGCTTTAAATGACTAATTTGACTCCCCCTAAGCTTTCACTTAAGGATAAGGCTCTCCTAATACTAAGAAGTTTCGCCTCATTAGAATCATTGATCCCCACTGTTTCCGAGAAAACCATGCTAATATCACCCACATGGTCCCTAAGAACTCCTCTGATGCCCGCCGGACCCGGTTTACCATAAGATGCTCCATCCACATTGAACTTGAGGAAACAGGGAGGGGGAGGGGTCCACTCAACATGCTTATGCTTTTTAACCATAGAAGTGAACTTCAAATAAACCTCCCACAACTGGCACAGATCCCTAGTCCTAAAATCATTAAATTCCTTGTTGGAACACAACCACGTGCACAGCCTCCATTTTACTTTTTGAATAAGATCATTAAGTTCTGACGATTGCCCTTCGAAAATCCTAGAGCTTCTCTTCTATTTGAATTGTACCCATAGCCTCATATTCAATTTAGCACCGACCTGACATTATCTATTGATCTAAAGTCTAAACCGTGAAATCTTGATTTATTATAGATTTTAAGAACTAGGCCAAGTTGAGCTAACCCAATCGCTTACCTCGTTAGTAGGTTGGTTCAAATCAATAGGTTCATATTTTGACCCCAATTTGGGCTTTACTCAGTCGACTCACATGTTGACTTGGTGTATCAACCTTGATTAGGTCAAGTTAGCCTTGACTAAGAGTAAATTTTGGTGGAATTCATATTTGTATTTATGTTCTTTGAGAATAATATTTTTAATTTGTAAATATTTATTCATTTGCACTTTTATATGCCCAATGTTCTTGCAAGAGGTTGTAATGTCGGATATCAAAAATTTGATGCCAAATTTTAAAGATAAGGTTCAATAAAAATTAAAGATAAAGTGCAAGAAATTAAAAACAGCGACCAATACATGGTATTATACGTAGAAAGATAGTATTTTTTTTTTCTCTTCTTAATATTTTTTTTACTAAACCCAATAGTTGGCTAATCTTGGTTGAAAAAGTTTGATTTAAATAGTGTTTCAAATTAAGCTTTCAATGCCGACATTTTGGAAAATTAACTTTTATAGGGCCACTGAGATAAAGATTAGTAATGCGTATGGATAGGTGGAATGTGTGGGATGCCACAAAAGTAGGGATTGAGTATAAACAAGAATACATGGTTAAGTTTTTTGGACTTTTACCTCAAAGGATTTTCGCAGTTACAATCTTCATTAATTATACACGAGATAGTTTATAACTTCTTTTTTTTTTTTGAATTTATATGTGGGAAACTGCTGGATACCCAGTGTAAAACCCTCACAAGTGAACCCATTACCCCTAGGGCACACTAAAGTTCGGCCATGGAGGCTCAAACCCACAACCTCCTGCTTCCTGAGGCGGGAGGTAACGAGTTGAACTACACTCTTTTATCTTTTCAATCTGAAAAAGGGAAAAAGAAAAAGAAAGAAGGAATGTTCTGCATTACAATTTTCAGTATTTATTTATACAGGGACTGGTACAGATGCCTCTGTTAAGAACCAACATGTTCCCTTCTATTTTATATTTTATTTTTGACACATAATTTCTAGCATGGGTGATCTGGTCCACTTTGTTCTTTTTCTCAGCTCAGAGACTGTATGATCACCAGTAATTTGTTGATTTCTAAGTAACAATATTGTCTTATCTGCTAAACACAAGCATTAGAATTATCGTTACCAATAAAAAAAGAACAATAAAAGCAGAACACAACGAAAAGAAATTCCTATTGATGAGAACTATTACATACATACCAAGAGAAGTGCCAAGTGACAAGCTAGAAAATAAAACAAAAAGCAAATCAAGTTTGTTCCCAATGGAATCACTAAGAGATGGTGAGAAATATTCCACACAACTGAACATATCTGAGCACGATAAGATAGATCATTGAGAAGAAAGAAATGAGTGTACAGGTTGAAGACTATGGAAGCTCACAGAAGGATCAAGGATTGGGTTGGGGAAGATCTCTACCCGTAGAAAGTGTACAGGAGATGGTAAGAAGGGACTCGCGGAGCATTCCAGACCGATACATAAGAGACCATGTTGATAGGCCCAAACAAACAGATTATCATCCATTTTCAGTGGAGATCCCTGTAATAGATTTTTCATTGCTTTCAAGTAGGGACAAAGATGAGCAAAAGAAACTGCATCTGGCTTGCAAGGATTGGGGCTTCTTCCAGGTATGGATGAAATTATGAAACCTCACGTACACAATAATGATCGTAACCTTGTCTGACATCTAAACACTAGTGAATATACTCTTCTCATAATTTCTGTGCAGAGAATTATATGATCTGCAACTGAGCACATGAGCATAGAATTCTTGAACCTTGACCATGTACGATTGAGCCCAGTGATTTGTGATTCAACCTCTTGATCTGCTGGGATGTGCAGTCGACAGATCCAAAATCACCCCTGCAGGATAGAATGCAATTACAATTGTTTGCCTATGAATAGTAGTTGATAGAAACAAAATCACACTGATGGCCCAAACTCTACATCACAAGGCAAATTATATAGCTAGGATCCTCCAGTTTGGGTTTTAGGAGCATGCAGATGTCGGGAAAATTAGACTAACAGACCATACTTAAAGAATAAAAGAAAAAAAAAAACAGAGGAATAAACCAACAGTCTTGATGACCTAATCTTTAATATGATACACATGAAATTCAAACTCAGGAATGTATCTGTATTGGTTTATCACTTTATCCTATAATGTTTGATTCTCTAATTTTGCGTAAAATCTGGCTGATCATGCTGTGTACTTGACATCGTGTTCTATATCTGGCTATTTCCAACTATGCCCACCCCAAGGTACAAAATCAATGTCAGGGTATACCACGCAGGGACATCTGAGGTATTTGAGATGTTGAAAACTTAAAAGTAGTCCAAATTATAGGGATGTGTTTTGGATGGAGAGAAGTCTTCTCCTGGAGAAGTCCAACCTCGATCCATTCTCTAGGAGGAAGTGGGGCCCACAACAGTGAATCTTCTCCAAGAGAAGATAAGATGGGCAGAAGTTCTCCTACCTCTGGAGAACCTCCTACTTTAAGTTCTAATCCAAAGACAGCCATAGTTATGGCAAAGTGAAAGCCTGGAACTGTTGATGCATTGATATCAACAAAAGCTAAAACCAAATATGATTCAATAAATGTCAGCTGAACATATCTTTTCCTTTAAGAAGGGAAATTGATACTCTCAGAACTACTGGTCTTGAAATACAAAATTAACAAAGAAGTTGTCTAAAGGACATGACTCTTCCAAAGTTGGAAATAGATCCCAGAGTATTGTTGGGTGCTAAACTTTGCAATACTCCCCCTTTTTATCTCAGATTCTCGTACCCTAAAGCATAGAAGTTCAACAAACTGAATCACTATCCTATTCTCCAAAAGGGCCAAACAGAAACTGTTGCATTAGAGGATGCCAAAGGAGCAAATAGGAATCAAATGCCTTGATCTCCCAATATTCATGATACCCTTATAGAAAGTCGCCCGAATAAGTTTAGTGGTACATTCGCCCAACCGAGCACACCTGTTCATAATCAACCTCTCACATAGAGCTAGGCTGAAAATGCAGTCAACAAAATCTCAAGAGAGTACCTACTTTTGTTTTGAGAACAGCTCAACCGCTGCAAAAACCATGCTCATCCCAAATCAAACTGTTCTAAGATGTAAATCAGCATTTGCTGCTCTTACTGCATTCATCAAACCTGTTTATGATCCACCATCAAAGTTAAAAGGTATTTTACCTTGACTCCCATTGTTTATTGATCCAAACTATTTTGCAGATAATAAATCATGGAATTACAGAGAATCTGTTGCAGAAGACAGAGACTGCTGCCACAGGATTTTTTGAACTTCCTTTGGAAGAGAAGAAAAAGCATGCAATGGCATCAGATGATCTTCAAGGATATGGGCAAGCCTATGTTGTCTCAGAACAGCAGAAACTAGACTGGGGTGATCTACTATTTTTAACAACACAGCCAACAGAGAATAGGAAACTAAACTATTGGCCAATCACAGTGACAGGTTTCATGTATGCTTTCTCAGCTCCCTTGCAACAAATATTGAATGATCAAAACCATCAGTGGTTTGAAATGTATGTCTCCTGAAAAGTACGGCCCTTAAAAATGAACAGATAGATACATAGATAGAAATATATATATATATATATATATATATATATATATATATATATATATATAGAGAGAGAGAGAGAGAGAGAGAGTGAGAGTGATGAAGGCCTAGGTCGAATTTGCACTCTTCCAAGGTCTTCAACTTGAAATGACAGAAAATCCAAATGTAGCTCAATTGAAATGAGAAACCCAAACTTGAAATTTTCTAAGACTTTCCAGAAATCCTTAGATCTCCTTCAACTCCAATAGCCAATTGATAATTTACTCGAAAATCGAGAAAAAAAGGAATTCCAATTTGAAAAAAATAAACCTAAACCTAGTTTAACTTTGGAAAGATTAAGGCTTAAATCTCATTGGGAATTTATCTACGTAAATTCACACAATGAAATAAAAAAATTCTAATGAAACTAGAATTAATTTGCAATAAATAAAAATTAATTTACAGCAAAATAATAATAAACTTTAAATTTAATTTATGCAAATAAACTAGAAGTCAAAAGAACTATAAGAGAGATAACTTACCTGCACAAAGCAATTGGAGTACAACTGCTCTGGGATTGGACCTCTTTGGGCATGCAAGCCCTTTATTTATAGTTCTAGGGTTTGCTAAAAATAAACATTCTCGTCACTCTAAGACAACCTATTACAAATCCCTCATAACTTTGTCTACATATGTCAAAATTCAGCAAACTTGGGTACGTTAGAAAGGGCTTTAAATAAGCTTTTCAATGAATCTAATTTTGCATAAATCCAGCATCATTTGATATATCAAATCAGTCTACATAGTTACACCTTAGTTCAGTCAATCCTAGAATAACAAGTGTCCTATTCTTAAAAAAAAAAAAAACAAAGGAAAGTTGCCCAAACTCTTGGGTGTCACCTACATTGTAGAATTTGGAAAAAAATCTATTATAAGGCTCCTATTTTTAGGAATTTCCACCTATATTGATTCTTTGACCACCTACTTTCATGCAATCCCACAACTTTTCTCTCACAAAAAATGAGATCCTAGGTCGTCCATATGCATGAACTTAAACAATTTGGAGGCTCAATTTGATGATTTTGGCCCCACTTTGCCTCGATCAAAATTCTTATAAAATTGGAGAGCCAAATTGACAATTTCATCTCCTAATTTGCCTTCATGTTTTTCAATTAAATCTTCATTTTCTCCCATGGTAGCTTCATCAGATAGAGAGAGAGAGATGGTTGAGTTTCTTATTATATATGTAAATGACATCTCAAAGCATCTCTATCATATTGGATCAATTAAAACAACTTCATTATTGAGAAAAAAAATTACATCGGTTGACTTTTCAGTTTCATTATCTTCTAAAAAATAAATGTAGGGCAACACTATCATATTCAACCTATGAAACCCTAATTCATTTATTGGAAATGATATTTAGTAATTTCCTCAATTTAAAAGTTCTTAAACTGTTTGGCAGGGAGGCAATTGATGCATACTCAACAGAAGTACGTAGGGTAGCCAAGGAGCTTTTTGCCAATCTATCCTTGATGATGAAGATGAGTGAGGACACTCTGCTAGGACTGCATGGAGAAATGAAGCAAGGCATCCGTATGAATTATTAGCCAAAATGCTGCAGACCAGATCTGGTGCTGGGTGTGAGCCCTCATTCAGATGGTAGCTCTCTTACCATTCTTTTGCAAGATGATGAGATTATTGGTCTCCAAATTCAGCACGAGGACCACTGGGTTCCAGTAAAACCAATTCCAAATGCACTAGTTGTGAATGTTGGAGATATTATCGAGGTAATCCCATCAGTTAATCATTGTTCTTGTCCCTAGTTAGTCATTGTTCTTGTCCCTGCCTTTTAGCTTTCCATGAAAAAATCAGAACCCAATGACCAAACAAGGAAGGGGTTTGGGGCCTCTCGCGGTTGGGCTTTTGTGGTTATTAGATTGGGTTGGAACTTTGGATTGTAAGATGAGATCATGGAGTACTGAGATGTTTTTTGAAATAATATTGGGACATGGATGTTGGATTATTAGATGTCTGAATATTTGTGATTGTGTTTTTGTGAATAAGAATATGTTTTATAGAAATATAATTATGTGTTTTATATTTTAAAATTTAGAGCTATTTATATTTATTTAATAATTAGTATTATTTATGATGTCATGGGTTTGATCGAGTTTGACTACAATTGAACCTCGGTTGAACCTCATTGAACCAAACCTTCCACTAAGACGGTTTGACCGATATTTCAATTTCTAAAACATTGCTCCAGTACATCAAAGCAAGGAGATGAAATCCACCATGGCTTTTGGAGACATCTTTCATAAATGATTTCAAGAACATCGAGTAAGGATGCTAGATGTCTGTGCACTGGGTGGGTGGGCAGAGTTTTACTCTACTGGTAGAAACTGCAATCTCCCTCCTAGAATGTAAAACACATCATCATTTATATCACAGGTTTCATATTTATACTAGCCATTCTGCCCAAATCCAAATCCAAATCCCTCCTAGAATGTAAAACCCATCATATTTATATTAATCCACAGGTTTCATTTGTGGAAATGCATAAGTTTTATTTACTTGCAGCTTATATATTTGAGTCTTGCAGGCTTGGAGTAATGGGATGTACAAAAGCATTGAGCACAGGGCCATAACAAACGAGACAAAAGAAAGAATGTCTTTAGCAACATTTCTGTTTCCAGATCCAGGGATGGAAGTTGGGCCACTGGATACAATGGTGGATGAACAGAGGCCCAGAAAGTACAAGAAGTTCAAATACATTGATTATCTTCGTCACACTCTGGATAGGAAAATGGAGGGAAAATCTCATACCCAGTTTATGAAATTAGAAAGCGAGTAATTATTGCATACTTTCTGTATTCTGATAAGTCTCTTGTACAAGAGAGGAGAAACCTTCAGACTAAATTCAAAAGATTTATATTAGCACATGGAATCACAAGGTCATATGGATTATTGGTGGAAGGTTCCCTGTGTAAGACATTTAAACAACCCGGTTCACTTGCACAAACACTATTTAGTAAAAACAACAACAACACGGTTCACTTGCACAAACACTATATAGTGAAAATATGGCATACCCGTCCAATTAGAAAGTGTTCAAACCCAAACAAGGACATGGAAACATGACAGGAACATTCGTGTGCAATGAGTTATGCCATTTCAGCTGAAACAATTGAACTGGACTGGACTCTGCAAGTTAAAACAGAGACACTGCAGGTGGAAGCTTGGAATATACATGGACTTCAGGTGCAACTCTGAGGGGACAATATTCACTTATTGATGACCAGTTAGTGGAATTTCAGGTTATTTTAAGCCCTCACCTCTATATTGGTTGACAAGCTTGAAACTATACACCCAATTCATTAATTGTTACCAAAGCTGTTTACTCCTATTTATCCATGGGAATTGACATGAGCAAATGTCAACAAAATGAAATATGTGAAGGACCCTTCAGGATAGAACAATTTCTTGCATTTGGAAGGTCTTCTTTAACTATGAGTCACCTTAGAAAGCGGCAATATGTATTTAATCCATTTTTCCACAAAGTGTACATAAAAAGTATTTGGCCTCTTCATTTTCCAGGACAAACATTTGGCCTGAATATTTCTGAAACTTAGGACACAGTTATCCTAAATACTATTGTCAAACTGAGATTAATATGGGTTAAAGAGACAAGGGAATTAGAAAAGAAGACAAAGGGAAAAAAAAAAAAGGAATTTGCTTGCAGTACTTAGGTAAGAAAATATGATTAAAATAACTAAGATGGGTGGACAGCCATATTAATGGCCTTTTCTTTGATTGAAAAAAAAAAAAAAGAGGAACAAAAAGTGTAAACTGAGGGAAAAACAGCATAAAACAAGAGAAGAAAGGAAATAAAAAGCTAATGACAAGAATGACCTCAGAAATGCAACTATTTTAACTATGTTACGACTACAAATATGGAACTGTAAAGAATGGAAAGAAATGAGAGGGACAGTGAAGAATTTTCTACAGATGACATCCCTGACACTGGTTAAAGTAGTTTCATGATTATTGACAAGGAATTTAAAGAACATAAAATGATAGACTCGTCGGTAATTGGCTTCTGTGATGGTGCCTAAGTGGTCTCCTCCACCAACTGTATTTGTAGGTTCAATATAGATGGTGCTGTTGAGTGTGAACCAAGGCATGGAAGACTTGGAGGGGTGTTGCCTCAGATACAAATTTCAGCTGAGAGAAATTTTCCAGTCCTTGTCTGGAGTGAAAAAATTTGGTGGATATTTCCAAAAACTTTACATTTCAGCCCAGGCCCAAATCAACAAAATTTCCACCAAAATTTGTCACTACGGACTGTTCCACGACAACAATACATTAAAAAAATGGTGATTATGACCTCAAGTACAGTTAGTTTTAAGGATTCAAATGGCGTTGAGTTTCTTGTGGTAGTAAGAGTAGGCCCTGCATTCGACAAAGATTGTAGCTCAAACAATGACATATATGTAGTTTATTACAATGGTCCTTTAAACAATACACATCAGCTTGCATGTAGCATTTTTGGCCAATATATCGAACTAGTAGGGCAATAGAACATATACAATTCAATTTTAGTAAAAATGAGTAGAAAGTATGAGGGAATGTCATTTTAGATGATTAGTGCACATACATAGACGAATAGAAATAGGTGAACAAAAAGAACCCTAGATATTTGGAGATGGGGAAGGCCATTATAAGCATGTATTAATGTGGTAAGACAGAACCTATTTGATTCTGAAGTAACAAAGAACATGGTAGTTGATGAGGTTGAGTGAAAATGTAGAACAGAGAAAGTTGAACCCAGATAAATAGTACAATTACAAATAGAATTGGTGATGATGATGATGATAAATAATACAAATAGCATTGATATTTGGAGAAGGGGAAGGCCATTATTTAAAGGAATGGATTAATGTGGTAAGACAGAACCTAATTGATTCTAAAGTAACAAAGAACTTGGTAGTTGATGAGGTTGAGTGAAAATATAGAACTGAGAAAGTCGAACCCAGATAAATAGTACAAATAGCATTGGTGATGATGATGATGACGACACCATGAAATTGAGGATGAGTAAAAAGATTATTAAAAGAAAATGGAAAGATGGATACTCAATTTACATGTTTCCATGCAAGAGAGTAATGCTGTTGTTGCAAGCAAACCTCTCTTTCCCAAGCTTATGTTGGGCAGAAGAATGATTGAAATAGCAAAAGAACAGAGATGGGCTGGATGGGGCTAGGACACCCACAACTTCCTAAAAGACCGTCTTGAAAAATTGGACTTGGATCCTGATTTCCAGTCCAATTGATAATCAGGCTTGGAACCAATCAACTTAATAGTTTACATCCTCATCCAATTTTTCAAGAACTCTTCCATACAGTGGATTGCATATCTGATAGATAATGTCTATGAAACTTCAATCTCATTCTCAGTACAAATTCACAATAAGTAGTATTGGGGAAAAACAAAACCAATCATCTATTTCATGGAAAACTGCATCGTTTGATGTGAAGGGCGATACAATGTTCTGTATCAGTATAACTTTTACAGCATATCAGTAGTCATTACAGTCATTGTCCTGTTAGAACATGAAAATCTCGAGGGAACTGCAATCAGTAACATCAAACATACAAAAAGAATTCATAATATTCAACATAGATTCTGCTTCTTCATTTTGATCACACTGCAAGTATTGTTACCTCTCATGCTCATGCAACTTTTAGTGTTTTGTAGACACCCATCGTAGAATCAAATCAAATTAACGAAGGTGATTCATCAGTACAACACACCCACAAACCCTAGTCTAAAGTTTGCATTTGGGGAATGCAATTTCGAGTAATCAAGACCACTAGATTGTGTATTATGTATAATGTATTATCATTATTAGACAGGAAAGTTACAAAAAAAAAAAAAATCAATACTAGAGCAAAAGAAGAAGATCAAGAGGCTAAACATCCTGCGATTGGCATGAATTGGGCAAATTAAGATCAAGTCCATTCGTCACTATGAGCCATATGAGGATAGGACATTACGGAACCCAATTTGTTTCACTGCTGCTCTCTAAACATGTTATTGCAATGCAATTCAAATCCGTGATATGCGGCAGCAGCGGGATGATGACCCATGGGCATGTCTGGCAAGTGCCTATTGCCATGCGGCATGCTGAAAACTGGCATAGGCATCATACGGGAAGGTGGATAAGGCATGGGGATGGAATTGGGTGAGGCCTCGTGCACGCTCTGAGGGGGAAGAGTGGTGGACGGGAATAGCTGATCAGACAATGAAGATGATGGAGGATCGGGCAGCTTGGACCCCTGCATCCGCTTCAGGTAGTGGCGGTACTTTTGGAGGTGGCTGGCGACGTTCTCACGTGTGAGCCCCTCAACATTCATGAGCTGCATGATGGTCTTGGGGACGGCGTTCTTGATCCCCAGGTGGGTAACTACGTCCACAAATCGCTTGTGGAGCTGAGGGGTCCAGACCAGGCGCGGCCGCTTGAGCGCGGGGGCAGCAGGGTCTTCAGAATTGGCGTCCTCGGCATCCAATTTCTTGACTTTTGCGGACTCGGTGGTGTCTCCGGCCGAATTGAGGGTGCGATCGTCCACGAAAGGGGGGAGGGAATTGGGGCCGTTGGATGGGTGAAGGAGAGAGGTGATAGTGTGACGGGAGGCACGAGAAACATCGCGGGGAGTACGGTACGTCTCGGGCGAGATGCTGAAGGCGGAGGCGAGCTCGGGTGGAATCAACGACTGGGACAGAGGTGTCAGATCGTCGCCGGCGGAAGGAAGGCCCGTCTCCCATTCCATCATTCGGTTCTCATCTTCGCCGCTGCTTCCCACGAGACCAAACTCGCCCGTCCAATCCTCTTCCTCTTCTTCTTCCACCATTTCTTCTTCTACTCTTCCCATATCTCTTTTCTCTCTCCCTCTTTCTCCTTAGACTACGCGTGAATTAAGAGACTCAGACAAATTACCGATTTGGACGGAACGGAAAAGAAATTCGAACGCCGTGGACTATGCCGGAGAGAGATGAGATTTTTTTTATTTTCTAATAATCGTGAGAGTGAGAAGATATTTAGGAAGAAGTACTGTTACTGGTTAGATATTTGATGGTCGTGAGATTCGGAGATAACGAATACGGAAGAAGAGATTTCATATCTATTATTGGGTGGGCCCACGCCGGATTCTTGTGTGCGTCTTCTACTCTCCTTCACCGGATCTGGAAAAAATCATGGGTAAAAAATTCGCTGGTATCGAGGGCTGATACTGTCCTTATCGGCTAAGATATCTTTTTAACACAGATGAGTTGATTTATTAAGTAGATTGAGATAATAACTCATATATTAATTTTTCAAGTTTTTTTTTAAAAAAAATTACGTGTGGGAAACCACGAAATACTGTGCGTAAAATCTCCATATATGAGTCCACTACTCTTATAGCACACCAAAGTTAAAGCTATAGGGGTTTGAACCCACAACTTCTGACTTCTTGAGACAGGATGATTTTTATATTATAGTTGAGTTGTCAAAATCATTTATAAATTATCTTATCAAATTAAATAAATTTTAAGCTTTGTAGTAGGGGTACAGATATTAGCTGATACGAAACGTATCGGCCGATATATATTGGTTTTTAACAGAGCAGTAATATCGGCCGATACGTATTGTATCAGTTGTACATCCCATTTCTCGATCGATATGGCCGATATATCGGCGATATATATCGGTCCGATATCGGCCGAGATGTTTTATATCGGTATTTAAAAAAAAAAATCAAAATGGTGATGGACCCGGGTCGAAATATCGGCCGATATTTACGTTTTCAGATTTTAAAAGAAAAAAAAAGTTTTTTTTCCGCTTTTTTATAATTTTTAATTCAGAAAAAATAAAATAATAAAATAATATCGATATTTAAAGAAAAAAAGGAGAGAGAATCATATCGGCAGATATGGGGCATTTTTTGCACCCCTGTTTTGTAGTTTTCTATTTTAAAGTCAAATTATTTATTAAATAAATTTTAATAAAACAATCCTTTTGTTTGAACAAATTTACATACTCAATTTAAATTATTTTCTCTGAATTTGATGGATACAAATTTTTAGTTGATTCATAGATTATCAAATGAAGTTGAGTTCAAAGTGAGATTAATTAAAAAATAGTGCACTTTCAGAGAAAGTTTAAAGACCGTTCTGATAGACGATAAATTGAGAAACACTCTTTAAAATGATTTTTATCACAGTGACCTTACTTTACAAATTTTATGTCAGTTTCTGAATACTTTATATTTGTAGATTGTAGTCATTCCATTTTAATGTTTATATTGATTTCTCATTCATGTATGTGCTTTAAAATATTAAATAGCATCCACTCATCTTTTGATTTGTAGAAATAATAGTTAACTTTTTTAATATCTTTTATTATGATTTTATCCTTTTTTATTATAGCAATATATATTAAGATAGCGATCCTCTCACGGACATTTTGTATAACCCGACATGGGTTTTACTATATTGCCTATTTTATCCTTCGAACCGGCTCGTCGAACCCTTAGAATCGTCTCGTCGGATCACTTACCCTTCCACTGTAGTATAAATCGGATCACTAACCGGCTCACTGAAATTTTTTTAAATGCGTTTATACAGCAGTGAAAGGGTAAAATGGACAATAGCTTAAATCCCGTGTCTCATTATACAAAATGTCCGTGGGAAAATCGATACTCTATATATTAACACTCAATTTTTTGTGTGGAATCTTTAATTCTAAGATAGAATTAGGAACCTACTTGGAGACTACAAGAATTAGATGGATGTTCTTGGAACACAGAGACGATTTAAAATATAATCTCTATTTGACCTTTTAACTTCATGTTCTATATTAACACCAAAATCCTATAATTGGGAAGGCCAATATATGTAAATTTTATTTTGGCCTCTTCAATTTTGTTTATAATTTTAATAAATTGTACCATAAATTTTAATATTTCAACTAAATTAATATTTTTAATACTATCTAACATATTATAATCAAAGGTTTGGTTCATTGACCAGAAGCAGGGGTTATGAGTTCAAATCTTTTCTCGTAGTTTTATCGAATCTGTATGGGTACGTAGGCATGCAAAGACTAGTTGAATATTCTACTAGATTTTAGACACGTCGGTCATTAAAAAAAAAGGTTTGGACTTAGAACTCTAACGTTGTTGGAAAGTACTGAAACTGTAGTCCAAGGACCTATTTAATACAATGTCCATTTTATTATCTTAATTCTCCTTTGGTTGTTTCTTCTGTGTGCAGTTGTATGTCACAGTGGATCACTGAATTCAACAATTGATCAAAGTAGAGAAATCAAAATTGTGGGTCTTAATATGAAAGTTCATTTAAAAATTTCATGTGATTCAAATTTAAATATTATTTATGTAAACAATGATATCTAAAAGTAAACCTAAATATAAATTCAACACTTCAACTTGATGGCCTTGCCTCGTGTCTTTAAATTGGAAAGCCTTTTACATTTTAAAATATCTATTTTAGATAAATAATAATTTTAGAAGAATATCAAAAAATAAATGGTTGTTGTAATTTCTATTTAATTATGTAATTCAAATCATTAAAGAGTGAAGGAAAAATATAATTCTTCTTTGGGTTTCACCATATGGGACTCAATTGTCATTGTCTCAACACCATCTATTTTGAACTTAAAACATACTTGATAGTTTTAAATATAAATTGATAAGAAAGATTTATTAACATACAAAGATCTAAAAATATAAAATATACAACTTTATATAAAGACAATTAAATAAAATATGTATTACCCTAACCCAAATTAGGCTTAATCAATATGATAAATCATATTTTGATCATTTAATTATAGAGATTACGGTTAGGGCTTTATGAAAAGCCCAGGTTTGGCTCAATCAGAGTTTGATAGCTCGATGATTCAACTCATCAAGTTGGAAGGGCAAAATGGTAATTTACCATTTATCGATATTATTTTTACTATTTATGTGATTATTTGATTATTGTTGAGTAATATTGATTTCCTTAATTAAGGATTCTAATTTGTAAGTATATTATATTATTATTTTCAGAAAATGTTATTGAAAACTACCCGAAAAGATCCCGAAAGTGAAGAAATAAATATTTTTAAATGATTTTAGAAATGAGAAAAATTTAACAAAAATATGTGTTTTAGACCTTATTATAACTGTTTAGTTTATGTCTTCAAATTTTGAAAATAAAAGTTTTAAACTCTTTTTATAAATACAAGTTAAATAAAGTAAATAGTGTCAAAATGTAAATTTTGTTTAAATCTATGGATTTTGATAAAATTTAAATCTCCAAAAATTTATGATGAGTAGAGTTTATAAAACCCAACATTTCTATTTAGTTGGATTAATTTAATTAAGGCTAATAAATCATATAATTAGTTAAAATTTAATTAAAGAGGAAATGGACTTATTCGCAAAATCTACTAAAGGACTTATTTGCAAATTCTGCAAATGATTGCATACCTCTACATGGCCGGAAGCTGGCGTCAACTCATGCAGATGCCCGTGGCTAGCAAGTGAGGTGTCCTTCACCTGCCTTTGCTGGAGGGTTTACTACCCTACCCAACAGTGGTTATAAAACCATTTACCCTCTCCTACATGGATTCACCCACAATTAAGAAATAAACAATCTCCCTCTCTGTTTTCAAATTTTTACCTTAAGCTTTGAAGTGAATTTTTTTTTAAGTTTCAAAATTTCTACTCAAGAGCTAAAACGAAAGTAACCACTGTGTTTATTTTCAAATTTTAGTCAATTTAGAATCAAACAGAAGTGAATTTGATTAAGATTTAAGTGCTAAAAATGGATTTGAAGTTTTAAGGAAAACTTGAATTTTCATGTGTTTCTCTGCTTTTCCTTTTAAAATCCAGTGCTTTTGATAAGTATAAGAGGTCCAATTTATTTCCTTTCTCAAGAGGACTCACAAAGGAGTCCATCAGACCTGTTAGGTGTGGAAAACGAAATCAGAAAACCCACTTTTTCTCGATTCGTATTTCACACAGTCGTTTCCTGTCTCTGCTCTGTGACTGATGACAGAGGAAGAACACGACTCTCGGAAGGTTCGAGAGTTGGGCTTCGGAAGATCCAAAGGTAACACTTCGGAAGTTCCGAATTTTGTTCGGGGTTCCGAAGTGTCCAGAGGCCAAATGTTCTTTTTGCTTCTGCTGACCGAAATATTCCGAGACTATTCGGAAGAGCCGAGCTGTTCGGAAGTTCCGAACTTTTCTCGGCAGGTTCTTAGACACACTGAGACTCACTGGTTTTTTGTTTGGAAGCACCCTCGGAAGTTCCGAGACCTGATCCTCGGAAGTTCTGAAGACAAAACTCATGTTCCGAAGGTTTTGTAAACCTAGTTTTAGGCCGTGACTCGGAAGGTCCGAAGCCACAGTACCTGGTTCCGAGACATGTCCCTAGGAGCCCAGTTCTGATTTGTGAAGTTTAGTCTAAATTAGGATTTTATGATTTAGATCTTAGGTTTTAATATGATGTTTATACTCCTTTTAATTAAAAGTGTTACTAACCCTTTTTCCTTAATATTATTATATAAATATATATTATGTATTTACTTCCAGGCCGACACTCTCTATTTGTGGCTGACTTAGCCCGATAGTTATCAGTAGCCGAGCAATTATCTTCGCCGCTCGGTAGAAAAGAAGGGTTCGGGCACTGAGTGACCTCTAAGTCTAACTCGCTATAACAGTAGTGGCCTGAACATCTTATATCTCTAGGCCTAACTCTATACGTCTACATGGTCATTTTCAGAAGACAATATGAGAAGTGGCCTGAGCACCCTATTATATATTGCTGATTATTGTAACTTAAAATGATTAGTAACCAAATAGGAGACTCAGATTCATTTCCCCTAAAGTGTTCTCGGAAAATATGATAGAAAAATTTGAAATGCTATGAGTATGCATTGCATTGTATTTATGTATATTGACTGATTATTGATTGTATATCTGTTTGCATGTTTGACAGATACTTCGATACACGACATATTTTCGGTGAGGAGACTTAACATTGCAGTATGATAAATCAGGTTAAGAGAATCTAGTGCAATGAGTGGTTTCAAGAATCAGACTTAATGAACCCATTTATATGCCTAGACATGATACATTATTGAGAAGAATGCTTATTGATATTTATGATGTTTTTTGTATATTAAGATTATGATGATGAAATGCTTATGAGTTATGATGATATCGATATTGCTTCCACGTACCCTTAAACTACTGAACTATTATCGGCCTCGGGTGTGTCCGGGTGTGTCAGTTTCCGTCTACTAGCCCAGGTGTGTCAGTTGCTGGCTCAGGTGTGTCAGTACCAGCCCAGATGTGTCGGAAATGTACTCGCAAGATTTGTATTTTGACCGTGTCGGGACTTAATACTTATAGTCAGTGTAGTGTGTAGGTGTTAAGGTGGATGTCAGCAGTTATGGAATTATGTTGAGATTTTGGCAGGATAAAACTATTATGTTGATAATACGAATTTGTGGCTGACCTGATATTCATTACACTGCATTGTTATGTTCTTTCACTGAGCTAGTTAGTCCACACAACTCATATTTCAAGAGATGTACCTAAAGAAGAGGAACCTCCATATCAAGCTTAGGATGGATAAGCTGTTTCGATTTATTGGAATTTCCCACAAACAGAAATTTCTTTTTATTGACTTTTGATTCATTTGAACCATATATTTTGTAAAGTACCTCATGTGGTACTTGTTATTTTATAACATGTATGAACCACTACATTTCATAGTTACTCTGATGAAAATAAAGAATTTTCAATTTATAGAAATATTTAATTATATAATATATGTTTATAAATAGGTAGAAAGTTGATTATTTTTTATTCTAAAAGCACGTGTGACATGACATTTATTTTTAAATCTAACTTTTGATCCAATTTACTTAGAAGTGATTAAGGTTACTTTAAAAAAGAAAAAAGCTTCGGAGCGACCATACGCCGCGAACTTTGGACCAAACATAGACAGCAAGTGTAGGCGACAGCTGTCTGTACGTGTCACTCATTAATGAGTCTACTGCTTGATCTTTGTTTTGACCAACAATTTTGCTAAATTACATAAACAAATGAATGAAATCGTTGGGCTGAGTGAATAGGAAAGAGTTGCAAGAGAAGGAAAAGTGCCAAAAAAAAAGCGCATATCTGAAAGGGAAGGAGGCTGTCCAAATGCATACGTGGAAGCAGAAGCTACTTAGATTTGATTCTCCGTCACTTTCGTCGAACAATTTTGTTCCTTTTTTCATTTTTGTTATTCGTGTCTTTCTTTCCAATGACTCACTTTATTTTTTTATTATTTTTTTAAAATTGAATTGTCCACGGCCTTTTAGTCCTCCTCCTTTTTTCCGTTAAATTTTGTTTTTTTCTTTTTATTAATGTCTTTCTTTTACTTTTTTTTTTTCTCTGACTCACATTTTTCTTTTTTGATTTTTTAAAGGCCACCCATCATAACATGAGTGTTTTTTTTAGGAAACATAGGTTTTAAATTTTTTATGGGAAAAGTCTACTTTACTATTCACCATTCCTAGTATTTTAAAAAATAAAATTATAAGTGCAGCGATCAGAATTATAGGTGCACCGTTCATAGATACACCGCTCATAATAATAGGTGCACCACTATGGGCACGTTAAAATTATAGTTAATTTTGAAATGATCGGTGCACCGGTCATAATTATAGATGCACTGCTTATAATTATAGGTACACCGACACCGCTCATAATTATAAATGCACTGCTGTGCTCTACTTAAGATTTGCATACGGAAAGACAGGGGTAAAGTGGGAATTTCACTTTATCCCCTGTCTCCTGACAAAAAACACATGTGTTAGGATGGGAGGCCTTTTTTAAAACATTCGACTAATTATCGAGGTGTGCAATTTTCCCTACCTAAACTCTGAATAAAACTTTAGAGAGTAACCTTTTGCAATAGAATAGAATTCAAATGTAGAATTTCTTTACTTTCTTTATGCGGCTTTTTTTGATGAATCATGTAAGTTATAATCTTTTGTACAGCTCCTAAAAGCCAACCGATTTGCATCTATCAAGGTGTGGCCCACCTTGACTGACTGTATCCACTCATGATTGTAGCTCAACTGGTAATCTCCCACTTCAGTGGTAGGTGTCAAGTTTGAGCCCCTATGACCTCACCTGGTGTGCCGTGAGAGCAGTAGATATCACCCGTGGAGACTTTATACTCGGTTTTCCATGATTTTCTACATGTAAATTTAAAAAAAAAAAATAGACTGGACCAAAGATATTTACAATAAGCATATCCGGGCTTCTCTTAAAAGAAAGCATTCCCAGTCTTTAATTGAACAGCATAAGAGGGTGAACCAATTAAATATGAGGTAATGGTTATCATATTTGCATTCTTAATAATATTGCACCAAACACTGGTTTATGTAAATATGAAAAGCAAACTAAGATCATAAAACGGGTGGTTATTAGCCCAATGCCTCCAATCTCTCCCTATTAGTATTAATTAAAACCAAATTTTCATTGTTCATAGTTCATTGTTCCAGTACTAACCCGTAACCACAATGTTCATTGCTCTTGAAGATTATCAAATTAAGAATTGGATTTTGAGAGTTAGAGACTGGAAGATTTCATACCCATTTCGCCACTGAAAGTATCCCAATAATGGGAATCCCTTTAACTCTAAATAATCCATATTGTAAGTGGAACATGAAATCATCAACTTACACACTATTAAGTGGAACACGAGTCACATGGTTATTGTACAACTGGCATCACATCAGATGAACTTGTGGCTCCATCCTTTCATTTCATGGGCTTTCAGAAGTTGGATGTTCTGTCATTCATCCTTATCGTCATTATCTGATCCCATCTAATTTTTTTTCCTCTTATTTTATGAAAGATTAGCGAGTCTATATCATTCGAAGGTGGCCAAGGCCCAAATTTACAAAGAACTAATGGGCAAGCTGTAGACTGAAAAGATGCTGTCGCAAATCAGCATTTGTGAATTCCTTGAATATTTTTTCCAAAGTTCATAATATTTATTCGAACTAATTAACCCAAGATGAATTGAATCATTCAACTCCGGATATTAAGAGTTAGATTGAGCTCTACTCAACTCGGGCAAGTTGACTCAGATTAGACCAAGACAGTCTGTCAATTTGAGAAGTCAGGGTAAAGCATTTCATGCGTCGACTCTTGCTTCGAATCTTATGTCCATGCAAGTAGAGATCAAGTTCCATTCACTACCATCCAGGTTTGACTGGCTACAGTCAGGAGAAACCCTCAACGGCAAACTAGGGATGGTAATTTAAATTGAAAGCCCGAAGACCCAAAGAATATAAGTTGAGAAAAGGTGGAGTTGAGCATTCCTTTTCAGCCCATTTTGCCAATCAGGAGAGGCTTGGACAAAAAACTCGAGAAAAAATAGCGTTCAGGCCACGATCAGTCTTGTATATGCACAAAAGCCCAAAGCCTGAAAGTGTACACAAATATGTCCCTGTACTGATATCCGGTATTTAAGCCTTTCAAAATCCATACAACAAAACCAAGAATCCAGGATTCTTGGCCAGTGCTTCCCACAAGCCACTTATTTTCCCCCCTCTCCCCTCCTCCCTCCCCCAATTCTCTCTCCGTGATGGTAAGCAGAGAACACATGCTTCAGTCAGTAGCAGACACAGAAATCTGCATATATGGTTATTGTGAATGTGTTAAGACTTTTAAACGCAGTTATGTTGTTCTGATATCATTTATTTTTCAGAAAAAGGTTGTTTAGCAATAAGCTTCATAGAAAAAATACATGCTTTGTCATTGAAATCCTTCAAAATTTGTTTTTGAGCTTGAATTCATGTTTGGACTTGGCTTGAGCATATTTCCAAAGAACTTAGACTGACATGGCTATCCATTCACAGGTTTCTATACGATCAATGCTTCCATCAGATAATCTTATCCCACAACTAATAGAAGGTATCCACTATATTTTGTTATAAACCATAGAAGTATCTATTGTCAGTGCAGGCAATCACACCTGAACCCACATGATAGTGTAGGTCACTCGGATAGTGGAGTCTTATTACATGCATACATGCAAAGTTTTCAGAACCTACACTAAATTGTGGTGACCAAGTTTTTTGGGAGGTTTCTTTTAAATAGTAGATTACTTTTTTAAAGCTACAGTATCAAATGCAAGGCAAGCAAAGAAAAGAGAGGAGAGAGTAAACCAAAACCAAAAAAATAGAAGGCTATAAATAAGATGCATGGAAGTGATGAAGTAAACCAGAAAGTCCAAATCAGTATCCATTGACTTCAAAAAGAGACTTTTCCTCTAAAAATAGACTAGGCCACATAAGCCAAATGTATCTGAAGATCTAAAATAATTACCCATAAGAAAAAAAGAAAATTTTGGGCCTCACCTACATAACAAACGGCTCTCACCAAGGCGATTTTTGTACAGTCACGTTAACATATTCACTACCACCTTTCTTCTTTTTACACCCTTAAAAAACTTGTACAGTTATTTTCCTACTCTTCATGGGCTTCAGGGGCATTCACCACTGAGCCTCCACAACATTTGCCTGATTTTAGTAATTCTCAAACTACACAATGTACAATTTTCAGTACAAGCAACATATTTATTTCCAATCTGCTTGTACCTGACCATATAGATGGATAGAGATGACAGAGAGGCAAGGAACATACAAGCTTTAGTTAGCTGTACAACAACTTTCTTTGCCATCTAAGATGGGTATGACGACTGAAGTCCGATCCTTCGTTCTGCAGACAAAATTCCTAGTTAGAGTGTTGGAGAGAAGGAAATGATCAAAGCATCATACAACAGTCAAGAACTTGGGAGGCTGTAGGCTTGCCACTTCTCCCAAAATACTTGGCTTAGAATTACACCATTTAACCAGAACATTCCCCAAACAGACTAGTAAATACGATAGCTAGAACTCCCAAAAATGTTCCATAAATGAGCATTTCAATTTTTTAGTATTTTGTACTTTCATTTGACGGAATTGAGAGGCTACAAATTGCAATACCATTGAAAGTGGTCTATTCTTGAAAATGCCATTGTATGACTGCTAATTGCCCCATATTTATACCCTTCAATTTTGATGTCCAAATCACAATCCAGAAGATTACTACCAATATATTTTTGTCACACTTATAATGATTTGTTCCTGAAATGGTGCTACAAAATATATTGAAAATATGAACATGGAATAAATCCTTTCCCTAATGCCCAAGTTGCATGGGCACGGGTGCATATGCCGGAGTCCAACAGATTCAGGAAATTCTAAACATAGGATCTGTTGATTTGGCATTCTTATAGATTTAAACAAATATTTATTTGAAAATTACATTTAAGAAGAACACATGAACGGTAAAGTATGAGCTTCACCTTAAACAATCAAATAATAAACATTGATATGTTTAGTTAGATCACAATTAGAAAAGGTGTGATAATATTTTGTCAACATGCAAAACAATGTTATGCTATTAGAATAATCCATAAAGAATCCGAGACAGAACCATAAGAATCCATGAGAGATCTGTGTAGTATCTGACATAGAGAAGTGGGACACAGGTACAATGCCCATTTCAAAGAATCCATATGAGCAATTATGTACGTTTCATATTCTCCCTAAAATAGGAAATGCATGTCACATGCATTTCAGAACGAATTGAGATGGTTTCTCCTTGCTGTTATATGGAAATCATAAAGACAAAAGTACATATAAAATGCCATGACATATGAAGTGGTTTACCTCCAGCAGCAACAAGCTTCTCTACACGGGCCACTATATGCTTTCCGTAAGTATACTTCTTTAGGGCATTCAGGTGAACTTTTATTCGTGAAAGGATCAGTTCACGTTGCTGGTCATCACAAGTCTCCAGGACTTTCTGTACAACATAATTTGCAAATTGATCTTTCATCATTGCCTGACATCACATAGACAAAGAAAGAGAGGAAATGAGTTGATATCCTCATGAAAGGGTGTATAGAAGCAATGTGACGATTCCCAAATCAATTTTGACTCTTCACACCTAATAGATCCACTTGCCCAGTCTAAAATGAAATTGAAAGATGCAAAGCATCAGGTTAGTTTCAAGTTTGATGCAAAACAAAGATCAAGTGGATCCCTCTGTAGAGAAGACAGACGTTTATCCAAATCGACTTAAAATAGCCATGGTCCATTGGTGGGCCATAATATCATGTGTTGGCATCATTGTTTTTTATCACATACAGGGAGCAAACCACTTTATTACAAAATTATGGGCATTTAAGTAGACTTTTCACATTATTAGTATATTTAAAATAGAATACGAGAGTTAAATGTCAGTTAACCTTACTATTTTAATGTATGACATAACTCGAACTCACAATGAGTGCATCCCAACTGTCCTATGGGCTCATCATTTTCTCAATCATTCCAAGGTCAGTATTAGAATTTCCGTTTTTTGGTTTAATGGTTGAGATGTTTAGGTGGATGCATGCATGTGCTTAGCCCACCCTCTAACACTCCATGGAGGGTAAGGCCCATCTTTTGGGAGCAGTGATGCGGATGTGTATGAAATTATGTAAACATCATTGTGATAACCCCGTGTGAGGGGCAGTGTGGGAAGAGAGCGCCAGTGAGGGCGCTAGAAGTCCCATATCGCTCAGAGAGTTGGAAGTGTTGTGGTATATGAGTGGAAGCGCCTCCCACTTCTAGTACAAGACCTTTTGGGGCGTGTGTATAGGCGCACGCTTCAAAGCAAAGTTGTGAGGGTCCATTTGGGCCCAAAGCGAACAATTTTTTTTTTTTTTTTTTTAAAGGTAACTTTATTAATAACAAGGGAAAAGAATAAGAATAAAGAAAAAACCAACAAGAAATACAAAAACGAAATCCCCTATTACATAGGAGGATTGCACAAATCCGAATCCAAAGACAGGCCCTGCTTGGCTAAAGCATCTGCAGTAGAGTTAGTTGATCTAAAAATCCAAGCAATCTTAAAGTTGAAGGAAGCAATAAAATGCCGGATCCTCTCAACTCTATCTAAATACTGCCAAGGACAAAGAGAACCCACCACCACCTTAGAGTCGCCTTCCACCATACTACCCCGAACCCCTAACTTTTCGAGCTCCAAAATACCCCTCCATAAAACAAACAATTCTGCCTCAATAATCGTCCCATTAGGGAGCGGGCCAATGAAAGAACGCAAGATATTCCCCAACTCATTGGAATTCACCTCACTATACCACACCCAACTTCACGCATACAGCTGCCATCAAAATTGAACTTAAGCAGCCCCACTGGAGGAGACCAAGGAATATCAAGAGACTTACAAGAGTCCACCATAGCCCACTCCCTGCAAACATCAGACACAGAGATGCCTCGAACTTGTGACAAACCAACCAACCACCAAGCGGCTCGAAGCTTAATCAATTCTATAAGATTTACAAGAGAACCAACCTTCCCTTGAAATTTCTGAGATTTCTTTCCAACAAAATAGACCAAACAATACTTAGAATAGTCACTTTCCACAGAGACCGCCGAAATGAGGTTCCAAAAGTTACAATATCTTCATTAAACAAATCACACCAAGATCGAGGAAGACAAAAAGATACACCCAACAGCTACAAGAAATGCTCCCAAATGCGACTAGAGAAACTACAATGAAGAAGCAAGTGATTAACCGATTCCTCATCAGACAAGCATAAAGGGCAAGCATTTACAATGAGCATCCTCCGCCTGCGTAGATTATCAATACTCAAAAAATTTCCCAACCCTGCAATCCAACCAAACACCTTCACCTTGAGAGGAGCAACCCCCTTCCATACTTTAGGATGAACAGAAGGAGTTTCACCCTTCCTAATCAAACTGTTGCAAAACAACTTAACAGAGAAGTTACCAAAAAAATCTAAATCCCAGATTCTACGATCATTTCCAATGCCCACTACAAAAACACCTTCCAACAAGTTCATGAGAGAAACCCAATCTTCCACCATCCAATTCTCCAACTGTCTACGAAATTCTGGTCCCCAAACAACCTTATGTTGAATTAAATGAAAACATTCCTTAACAGAAGCTTCTTTATTAGCCGCAAAGGAGAAGAGCACTAGAAATTGCAAAGCCAGAGGAACCTCACCCACTCAATTATCGTCACCTGAATAAGGACAATAATGAATATGACTTCCAAAAGCATCAGCAATGGAAAAAACACCCTTCCAAAATCCAGAAGCTCTCCTAGAAGCATTACGAATCCGCCATCCATTACCAAGTAACTGATACTTTCGACAATATTGTGATAGCGGAGCAAGTTGTTACAAATGGTATCAGAGCACGGCTCAACTCTCGGACCTAGTGGTGGGTTAAGGAAGGTGGATTGTGATACCCTATGTGGGGTGGGGTGGGAAGAGAGAAGAGTGCCAGTGAGGGCGCTAGAAGTCCCACATCGCCCAAAGAGTTGGGAGTGTTGTGGTATATTAGGGCATTTGTATGGGTGCATGCTTCAGACCATAGTCAGGAGGGTCCATTTAGGTCAAAAGCGAACAACATTGTGCTAGCGGGGCGGTCGTTACAATCATGCCTCAAGTCTCAGCCATATCATATGAACCTAACCGATGATCTTAGTGTTGAATGAACTGAGAGTTAAAATACTTGGGGCACTTTGTATATACTCGAAGTCACAAACTAATACCCGTGTCAAATACCCTAATAGGCTACCTTGTAGAATATGGTTTAACTAATCATATTGTTCTAGGTTTCCCATATATGGAGTCATAATGATTATTGAAGACATTTGTAATGAAAAATATATACAAGGAAGACTAAGAAATATATTACAATTAAAAGCATTACAAAAATAACACTAGCAATGATGTTTAGCACTCTTCTTTTGAGATAGTGACATGACTCAAACATACAACATTTTGGTTATAACAGTGAGCAACTGTTCTTGATACTGTGATGCCCTCAACATGCTTAAAATAAAAATTTATTAAAGGTAAATAATATCATAAATAAAATGTTTCAAGTAAAACACCAGTAATGTAGAAATATGTTTCAAACAATACACCTGTACCCATGTCCTAGATCAGGAAAAATTAACATGTTCTTCCCCATTGTGTCCATATCTATATCTAAATTTATGCCAAATGTAGAAATATGTTTCAAACAATACACCTGTACCCATGTCCTAGATCAGGAAAAATTAACATGTTCTTCCCCATTGTGTCCATATCCATATCTAAATTTATGCCATCATATAGATGAAAGGGGCCTTTTGTTGGGGTTAATTCGACAGTGAACAACCCTTGAATGGGTGTGCCAAAGCTGTCTACCTACAATTCAACAAAAGGGGAGGAGGGTTTTTGGGATTTGGTTTGGGCAAAAAGTGAGGCCTACCCTTTGGACACATCAACAAAAGTTTAATAACCTCATCGTTAATTGAGAAAACAATGTGTATGAGCACACTCAGTGCATGCATGACTTAGAGAGGGCACATGACCCAATGCCGACAGTGTTTCATCAATTGAGATCCCCATCTAAAGTTGCTTTCCACTTTCCTACTTTGAGAGAGAGAGGGAGGGGGGGAGGGAGGGGGGTGGGGGTGAATGTTGGGAAGTCCTTTTTTCTCTTCAATTCTTTCATTTTCTTCTTTTAAGGAGGGCGGAGGAGGGTTGACTGATTAATTGAGAAAGAGAAGAGATTGATCTGAGAAAGAGACCGTGGATTTTCTTCGTACTTTTAAATTTGTACCCAGGGTTATTTTAGCAACATATGCAATGTTTTTTCCTACCTGATTCAATTATTTAACTGATTTTCAAAGTTGTTGAAGGTTTTGACATCTATGATCAGAAGTGATTCAAAAGATTCATATCCTTAATGGAGGTAGTACATTATTTATATCATATACCTAGGGAAGCTAATATAATGCAGATGCCGTACAGCATGTGGGATGAATAAAGGAAGAATCAATGTATCAGACAAACCTTGCCGTGAATCTTAATACATCTTCTTTGCAAAGCTTAACAAAAGATTTGAAGTAAATTAACATTAAAGAAAAAAGAAATCTCATCTACCAAAGAGTGCAGCAGATGAAAGAGAATAAGCAGGATGCAATCTCATGATGGACCCATAGCCGCTGTTTCCAGACACGGACAAAATTTTCAGAATCACGTGTCCTCTGGGTTCACTCAATCAGCAGTTAGTCTCTGCTGAGAAAGTTAACTGTTGGTCAACTCACAGCTGATCTCAACAATGCGTGTAAATGTGACTAGGTGTCAATTAAATGAATTATCTGATGCAGGAGCTATTGGTCTTATTTTTAAAATTAGAATAATTTAGGCCTATATTCATGACTTCTAATAATGTCGTATTTTGAGTCCAATATAATGTCCAAATTACATAAAGTCGGATCAATTGGACAGGTTATTGGATTACCTTTCCAACGAACCCCAGATTATGCTCTCTTTTTTATTGATAGAAAAGGAGGCACCAAATGTGCAAATACAAAAGCAACAGAAGCCAAGCAAAAAAAAAAAAAACTGCTCACGACACCAAAACACCAAATTATGCTATTTTGCTACGAATAGGATTAGTTAGGTTCTTAGAAAGTCAACATGTATGGGGATTATAAAATATTTGTAATTAGTATCAATATTGTGAAAATTAAATAATATCGTAAAATCATTATACATTTTGAACTGCAAATCGTGTATCGTAAACCATAGAATTGTAAGATTCAAAAATGTTTTCCCTAAAAAATATTTAATATATGAAATAATGATTTAAAAGATAATAATAATAGAAATTCTCCAACTTTTTTTCAATATTAAGTAAATATTATATAATTAGTTCCCTGGAGCTCAAATTTCAATGCTTCAACTCCCAAAAGTATAAGATCAATTTATAATTCAGCTATATTGTAAAAAGTCAATAATGAATAAAAAAACCTCCAAAAAATTGAAAGGTGTTAAATGCCCATCAATTTAAGTCTTAAAAACCATTAAAACAAAATGTTTCATGCTTTAAGATTCCTAACAACCCCATAATTCTATTATTTATATGAATCACAAGATTTGTTAATATATGCGAATCATTCCTCTTATCAAATCATAAAATATAAATTATGTATCATAAGATTTCAACAACAATGATTAGTATATTTGGCTAGAAAATACTTTAGTTTCTATTTGTAATTAAAGCAATTATATTAAATGGAAAAAAAAAAAAGAGAAGGAAAAAGGAAGAGATTTGATTTGTGAGAAAAATTCGTGTGTACTCTTTGAGATGGGTTTTTGGAAGCCATAACATCACCGTATGATATTTAATGGGCTTAGAAGCATCAGTGTTTTTTAGTCTATATGCTTCGGACATCTTAATTTCATGCCAATGAGTGTGAATTTGATGTTTTATCCATTCTTATGCTTTCTTTACCATTATTTGGTTTCTTTTGAGAGAGATTTGCATTAAAGACGTTAGATCTTTGAAGTTGTAGTCTTTGGTAAAACCCTAGACTGCATCATCATCCATGACTAGCAGAGAATGGGGCCAATATAAACATTTAAATTGTACCCTCAGTTACAAACTTTGGCCATACAAGCTAATATCAGATGGAATTTGCAAATGGGCCATTTCAGTGAAATCGGCCAAAATTTCACTGAAATTTAACCAAAATTTATTGGAATTTGCTGAAATTTCTGTTGAAATCTGACAATTGGCCTGATACAGTTTTCCAGAGGGTAAAAAACAATATTGCCAATATTTATGTTTCAACCTGGACGCAGGCAGAAATTGTAGCCAAGATCATACCTCGAAGCTCGTCGAAAGAAAACTGATGATCTACATAATTTAACAATATAACACCCTCTTAGCAGATCTAACTTTTGTAATGAATAATGCTGCCCATGGATGTCGCAATAGAGAGTTATCTCAGCATAGATATGATTCTGAATGATTTAATGCTGCCCATGGATGTTGGAAGAGATTATTGCAAAGGAAAAGACCAATGTGTGGAAAAGGAAGAGTTGGCAAACCTGCAGAGGCTCATTTTCATCAGTGGAACCAAGCATCTCATTCACCAAAATCTGGCGTTCCGTAGGACCACCAAAAGCTAAACACTTCTCAACAACATTTGAAGCAAACTTCTGTTGGCTCATCTGGACAATCTGGCCAGCCAACTTCTTGATTATAGCAGAACGTTCATGTGGCTTTCCATGCTCCAGCACATGCTGTTAACAATCCAATTGACAAGACCATAATCAGGAAAATAAGCCATGGAAACGGTGTTATAAAAAAAAATAATACAATATACACTTTGAGACAACAAAGGACTGCAGGACCTGGAAAAAAAGGGATGTGGAAATACACAAAAGATCTCTCTCTCTCTCTCTCCCCGCACTACTAGGCAGTGACAAATCCATACCATCACAATAAAATATTTATTTTCCCATTTGCTAATGTCAATATTTAGTAGAAGAATCATCATCATCTAAGTCATTTATCCCATCAATCTAGGATTGACTTTTAAATATTTAGTAGGAGAATAGCATTGCTAAATTAAAGGGATTTGATTCCCAATATTTGAAAGTCTGATTTTCTTACTGTCCATTTAAGTTGTAAACTCAATATTACTTGAGTTAGATTCATTAATAAATATCATCAGAAATATCTCAAAAATTCTTATGCTAGGATGCAGGTGTCTCCTTGTATTGAAATTAAAAGCTTTAGCTAGGAGAGAACAATTTTTGCTCGAATTGAAATGAACAACCTCAACTCCTTACTTTTTCTAATTTTCCATATATATATATATATATATATAACAAATGATCTCCTAAGAATAAAATTCTCATGTGAGTTGCATAAAAACTTTGATTTATGGAGTCCACAGTAGACCTAATGGATCCAATTTCCCCCACACCTACATGAATTGCATCTGTACTCAATTTGACTTTTAAAGCCATATATATATATAACAAATGATCTAAGAATAATTCTCATGAGACTATTATAAAAACTTTGATTTATGGAGTCCACAGTAGACCTAATGGATCCAATTTCCCCCACACCTACATGAATTGCATCTGTACTCAATATGACTTTTAAAACCCATTTATCTAACCCGATAAATGTCCACCGTTAGATAAATGTGAACAACCTCAACTCCTTTTTCTAATTTTCCCTAATTATATATATATATATATATAACAAATGATCTCCTAAGAATAATTCTCATGAGACTTTCATAAGAACTTTGATTTATGGAGTCCACAGTAGACCTAATGGATCCAATTTCCCCTACACCTACATGAATTGCATCTGTACTCAATTTGACTTTTAAAGCCATATATATATAACAAATGATCTCCTAAGAATAATTCTCATAAGACTATCATAAAAACTTTGATTTATAGAGTCCACAGTAGACCTAATGGATCCAATTTCCCCCACACCTACATGAATTGCATCTGGACTCAATTTGACTTTTAAATATCTTACCCGATAAATGTCCACCGTTAGATAAATGTGAAATTTTAAGGGTCTTAAAAAACAAATGACATTTCTTATCCAATCACAATTAAATTTTATGAGACCGTATACAAGCCAAGGCCTTTCAAACCTACCCATCTATGAAACAATTTTCACCTAAGGGGCGTCTCTCATAAGGGGCAAATTTTTTTTTTTGTCCAAATGGGGCCCACCTGAGCTGCTTCTTTAAACCTTGAGAAAGATATGCTAAGGAATTTTTCTTTGTTTAACTGACTATACTGATGGGGAGTGAATGATGCACCTGACGAAGGCAAAGGTTACAACTTCAAAGGGGCTAAGGTGGACTATTTTATTTATGGTTCTTACTTTGAGAACCTTAGTGAGGTTTAGATCATTGTCACAAATACCGTTCTCGGGATATTAACGACTACTAGGAATATCGGGATTTTTCTAAATTCTCAGATTTTCACTGGAAATTAACGAAAAAATCTCAAGGAAAATATATAAAATGAAACTATTAATAAAATTAAAAAACTTAATACCATTTTTTAACAACTATCAACCAATTGGAAAAAACTAATGCTAAAAAGGCGATATATCGGGAATTTACCAAGATATTATCGCGATATTGTCATTTATCATGTTTCTAACGTGATTTTATTGGGAAATTACCGTTAAAAATGGCAGCGGCAACAAATACGCATTATTAACGCGTAATGGATATTGCCGATAAAAACATAGTAAATTTGAAATTATCGCCGGTATTTGTGACATTGGTTTAGATGATTACCATGCAAACAATTCAACCCTCGGTCAACACACAAACATAAAAAAAAAAAAAAACAATAGTGATCTCAGTACACTGATCCTAGTTATATTATTATGATAGTGAACTTGTTGGAAACTCAGAACACCAGAAGAGTAACATTAAAGATTTCAAGTAGGAACACCAACCTGAACCACATAGTTTCCGTACTGGTCCTGTGCCAACATGCAAACACACCGCAATATCTCATCCATCACAATGTGCTGGGTTTTTGGATCATCACAATGCTCCAGTACTCTCTGTCAGATGTAATATTAATTGTTCAAGTCCCTCAAAAAATTTATTCAAAGCACCCGCATGTGCATACATGCATACACGCATAGAAAGAGAGATTAGAACCTGTATGACACGACAGCCATATGGATGGGTTGACAAAGTCACAACTTGATCATAGAATGTTGAGATGATAAATTGAATCGAATCTTGGGGAATGCATTCAATACACTTTTGGATCACATGGTTCCCATTTTGATCACGTACACAACGCATGATATGACCATCAAGCTCAGCAACCATTTCAGTTTGTTGATCCAAATCAACAACTTCTATTGCCTGCAGTAACCAATACAAAATTACAAAGGACTGAAATCAAACTCAGAAAATTTAGTGATAATATTTTAGTATGAAATATTAACTACTATAAACACAATTTTCTGGTTAAAATAGATTCACAAGAAATAGCTGGCAGCTGCTGCTAATAAGAATACAGTATGCAAGCTTACTGAACCGGCTGCTAAAATTGTACAGGATGGATGCTAGTATTTGTATCCATTTTATTCATATCTGCATTAGTTGAGGTATGCTCCATTGCACCATGAAACAAAACTTTCCTAGTGGGAACTGCATCTTAAGTTTCCCAGAAGAAGTTCCAGTTTCAAAAGAAGTGAACAGGTGCTACTTTGAAATTCATATATGACCAGCACAAACAAATAGTTCAAAATCCACCAAAAACAGAATCAGAAGTATCCAGACCAATAATGTATAAGAGAAGCATGGGAAATCTCAAATGTGGCAATTCTGGAGAATTTTGATAGAATAAGTAGAATGTAGCCTTGTTACGAGGTAACATTACCTTCTGGATTACTCTACAGCCATACATTTGAAGGCTAAGTGTTAGTACATGCCCAGTTAGCTGGTTGGCAAGCTCCCTTCTCTGTGCAGCACTACCGTGCTCAAAGAACTTAAAACAAATGACAAATGGATAGCTTCATGTCAAACTCAGAAGAAAAAAATATCGGGTAGAACCATCCACTTTAAAACAGTGACAAAATAAATATTTACCTTCTGAATGACATAATTTCCAAACACATCAGTCATCAAAGAAAGAGCCTGAGGAATTATTTCTCCAAAAACCATGTTTTTCTCTTCAGTTGTAGCTGTCTCAAGCTTTTGCTGAATAAACCGACTTCCATACTGGTCCGCACTGCTCATTGAAATGTCAAGGCGGTTAAATTATGCAGATGCACAGGAAAAAGAAAACCACCAAAACAAACATCTAAATTTTTTGTGTACCTGAATTCAACAACATGGCCAGCAATCTCTGAAAGTTCAAAACATTTGGTCTTGTTACTTTTGAATTCCTCCAGCAGAGAGGAAGCAAAACTTTCATCCATGTTACCACCAACATCTGAATGCCAAGAACCCATAACACCTCCAGACGGGTTTCTCATAGTAGAAGGAAAACGAATGTTCCTTTCATTGTGCCTCATAGGACTTCCAGGTCCAATAGCAAATTCTGAAAGAACGGGACTTGCCAAAGGACTTCCAGGATATGACATGCCAAGACCGAAATTAGGATTGCCGTAGTAACCATGATTCATACCACCAGTTTTATTAAGAAAAGGTACAGCATACTGCGATTTCTGGGGTGAAAGTAATGCCCCTAGGTAAGCTTTTTGAAGACCAAGCAAATCCATATAAGAATTGCTCATGTAGCTCCTATCCATGGAAGGATCATTGAAGCCAGCAGCAACTTGTGCTGCATATTCAGCCGTCCTTAAGTACTGCATATACAAGGGATCCATATGGGGCACTTGAAGAGCAGATGCAGCTGCATGATTGCCCATTCGATTTAAATTTTGCAATTCTGTTGCTCCAGTTAAATTTGATCCTGCAGGTAAACCTCCCCCCAGTACTACTCTTGCATCCATGCCAGGGACCGCTGATGCAGATGCTGCTGCAGTATTTTCAAACAGAGGCGGCAAATTACCATTACCCAAATGACCAGTCATCATGGAAGGTAAGGTTGAATTTATGGAATACCCACCCAAACCATAGCTTGAAAATGCTGCATTTGCACCATCAATGTTCTGATAATGAATAGTGGAACCTCCTGAATTAGAGGGCTTGTGCAGTTCAGCTTGCCCGTCGACAATGAAAGAAGAATTGTTTTGGTTCACTGAAGCTCCGTTATTTTTGTTAGGATATAATGGTTTAGTTGAATGAGGAATGGATGGCAGATCCAAATGCCCAGCTTCAGATTTTTTCATGTACGAATGCTGCTTAATATGGTTTTGACCACCTTGAAGATCAAAAATGAAATTCTGATGATCATCAATTTTCTGTTGGATCTGTGTTTGCAGGTGGTTGTCTCCATCTACAATACCGTCTACAGACAAGCTCATGCCTGACATAGCAGCTGCCAGATCTACAGATTCAGTGATATTTGAAGAGCCATTAAATGAGTTTGAACCATTGATACTCTTTTTATCTGTGGAACCATACCTAGCTCCTACAGGTGGGAGGCGAGGACTAGGAACCCTTGCCATAAGTTGAGGATCTGGAGTGGTACTTCTCGACATAGATGCACCTAAAGAGGATGGAAAACCATGAGAAGTTGATGCCCCAATAGTTTGCATCCCAGGAATGCTTTGGGCATTTCCACCAGACACCACCTCATTGTGTAAATGACCAAGCTGGGCATCAAGAGAACCTAGTGGTTCAACACTGTCATCAAATGCATTCCGGCTTGCTGGACGAGATGGATGCCCTGAGAGGGGTGTTGAACGCCCAAAATCATCCTGCAATTTAAAATAACTTCAATTCATTTTAAATAAAAAAAATAGAACCTACTTTCAGAATAGTGCATTACACTCTGGTAGAAGAAGATATCAACAAAACATGATACAACAATTAGGTGAATAAACCTTCAAAATGGAGAGACAATAAAACAGATTCAAAATTTTCACATCTTGAATCTGCTAAAAGACAATTGCAGGACATATTTTAACTCATTTCAGTGGTAAGGAAATTTTCATTATAATGCATTAATCTTCTTACTTGTGTTTTGAATTATAAAATAAGGATCAAATACAAGGCCTTTGAATATAAGGTACCAGCAGTTAAGAACACAGACGAGGAAGGGAGAGGTGTACTCAAGTTTTAGAATTATCCTTTTCTTTCAAAAGACTTTTAAAAAGAACCACCATTCATCAAATTGACAATTTCTGCATTTTCATACTTTCCAAAGCATTAACATTGAGAGAAAATTAAACCGAATAAGTAATCTCATTCCATTACAGAAACATCCATGGTTCTTGGGAATTCACAAGCAGCCATTACAATTGACTCAGATGCCCCAATAAGGAATTACAGTCAAAGTTAGAAACAACAAACCTGACCCACCAACCCAACATGATCCAAACCCCCAGTATAGCACAGATAGTATTGGAAACCCAATTAATAATCAGGTCAGCCTTCAATTAAACATGATCAAGAATGGATTAATATTGAGTTTGAGTTTTCCAGAAATAAACAGGTCATGATGTGTTGTCATCTTCTTATTCTTTTTGAGAGAGAAAGAGAGAGAGCAGGTCTAGCAGCCAGTCGGGCTTAAAAGTCCAGGTGCTTTAACAAGCAATGTCAGAGGGTGGGTCTGACCTATGATAAAAAAAAATTATTGATGGATACATTTTCATGGGGATTACCAAATTATCTAAAATGAGACCCATGGCATCATCCTGACTCATTATTTTTTAAGATTAAAAAAAAACTTGGGGTAAATCAATGCACCAAATGGGTATCCATTTCAGTTGGATTTAAATCTAAAGAAAATAACATTGTTAAATGTTTGGATTCATCATTCAATGGGCCCCACATGGGGACATACAGCCAGACAGACTGTCCCAGGCCTTTTGTAATTTTTCCCTTCATACAACATCCATTCATCATCAATTCCTCACTTCTCATAAAATTGGAGCATCAATTCCTCAAAATTTCCTTTCATAAGATTTCTGTAAACAATACCAATTTGTTGCCAACTTCGACCCGGCAATCAGGAACAAAGTGTTTCAAACTCAAGCTACCAAGAATCCCAATAAAAAATGGCATTAGAAAAGAAACAAAACTAGAAACAATTATGAAGTGCCCCAATCAACATTTCTCACTTTTTTAGACCCATAATCTTCTTTCATTCACAATAACACCATTCACCTTTGCCTTTTGGATCCTTACATTCTAGCTTCTCTTCGTTTATTTTCATGTATCTTCTTTTGTGCACATCAGATGAAACCATGAAACTTTTAGTCCAACAAAGCTAAATGCTACATCCCATCAGAATTAAAGACATGCTCATGACTTCTTTCTGACTGAAATCTTCTATTACATATCACGTTTATTTACATAAATATATAATGATGAGAGGCAGATTCATGAAACCAAAGACCATCTTTTGCATCATATAGTTAGAAGCCATAATTCGTTACTTAAGTAATCAATGCAACTTAGCCTATTCCTGCTTATGTGTATCAGGAAACATCAAATTCCAACTTCGTATTGCCCATATAGTCAAGTGTATGGCCCATTAAGTGCCCATATCTGAGAAGCTTACCCAAAAAATGCATGGGACATACAATAAGAATCAGGCAGTACTTCAAATGAGATGATTTTCTTTAAGAATGATGATTTTTTTCAAACATGAGAGACATAACCCAATGAGTAACACTGCAAAGACACAATACATCATCATCATCATCATCAAAGCCACTAATGTCATCTATCTAGAATATGTTTTCTAACTCCATCTCTTCCATACTATCCCCCTGAAAGTCATACCCTCTGTTACACAACAATCTCACATATATTATCCCTTGCATCCATGTTTTTAAATGTCTCCCTCTCCTCCTCGTTGCCTATAATTGCAACCTTTCAACTGTACAATCAAGGACAATTTATGAGCTCCTACATACACGTCCAACCCACCGTACAAATTTCCCTCATTTTCTAAAATATTGAAAGCACTTCCTCACACTTGCATCTATGTCGAACACTCTGACTTGTGTCAAACACTTGCACCCAATCTTCATAGAGTCTAGTACTTCTTAACATTGTACTCCAAGATGACTAAAATATTGCCACACTTTTCTACTCTTGAATCTTAATTTAAACATTGATTATGTTTGTCACTTGATTGGTTAGAGTAGAGCTAATAAATTATTTTCTATTAGTGTTATTTTGCACCTTATTAAAATAAATTTAAATTTATGTGACTATGATCCAAATTTTTTGGTTTGCTAACTCCTATACCTTGAACCCCAATAGGACTCCAACACTCAACCATGTCCATGAAACTTAGTCTCCTTGTTGTGTTCATTTCTAATTCTAAACATGAATCTACTCACCTCAAGATACCATCTCTACTTGTTTCTTCTTAATTGCTTCCAATAATTAAGGTCCACATTGGAGCAAAAGAGGGCTATAACACTTCAATGATAATGAGAAAGACTCCAATAACTACCAATGAATAAGGTAAGCATTGCATCATTCATCCTCTAATCAAAACATACAACAACCGATCACTATCCACAAATTATACCGGCCATAAACACAATAAGATTTCCTAATACAGTAAAATGAAAGAAACCAAAATAAGGATGACCAAAATGGAAGCTCAACACTAGCTTTATAAGAAAGGGGGGAAAAAGAACAAAAAACAAGTATACAATACCAGCATATCCTCCCTTCAAGTAAAAATAAAAATAATCATGATATCATATGAGAGTGAGGGTGAGCGTCTGTTGGTGGGTGTGTGTGGGGGTGGGTGGGTGGGTGGGTGTGGGTGTGTGTGTGTGTGTGTGGGTGTGAGAGAGAGATATGAAATCACCTGAATGATATCAGCAAGGCTCTTCTGTCTACCCCCAAGTCCCAACCCTGATAACCCAATTAACCCATCACCCCCTCTATCCAACCACTCTGAAGACGGCTGTAGTTTTCTTGACTCACCGTCACTTTCCTCTTTCTGTGAATTGAAACCCGGCTGCATTGAAAAAAGAGATTTGCTTCCCCCCACCATCATCCCCCCTATTCACCTTCCTCCTATCTCCAATCCCTCCCAAACCGGAACTCCCAGACTGCAACCTCTGTGCAAATCTCCAATCTTCCTTCGACAACACCGGTGGAGGAAGACGGGGGTTCAGTTTCACATTTGAATAATAGTAAGATAAGTATGCTGGATCAGAGCGCAGCTCTTCATCTGACATGAATCCATTGTTGTTCTTACTCACAGAGAAATCTGGCAATGCATCAGCAGTGCCGTGGCCAAACAGATCTCCAACGGCACTTAAGGAGCCTTCAACCGTAGGTGGGGCGGAACCGCTCCTGTAGATATTCAGCTCCCGTTCCAAATCACTTGCTTCCTGCCGACGCTGCTCACGGAGCAACAACCCCAGCTCCTTCTCCATTTCCTCGCTATAAGAGCTGTCATTTCTTCCGAGCATTTGTCTCATTCCCGTATCCGATAACATCTTCAAAGGGCTCTCAGTAACCATTCCAAAACCGGTTAAACAAAAAAAAGGAAAGAAAGCAGCTTTAGCTGCTGGAATGCTATTTCCTCTTCCCTGTCGCAGATAAACTCTTCCAAATTCCCCAAATTATTTCTTAATAGAAAACTTAAAAATAAAAAATACGAAAAAGAAGGAAAACGGATAAAGTCGGGAACTTGGAAAAGAGCAATCTTTAGCTGAAAGAAAGCGATTTTCGTCAATTCTGAGAAGATAGACTTCCTAAACTCAAAATAAAGGGAAAAACAGATCTTTTAACGTTACAGATGCGACATCGATCGTTTCCCGGTGAAAAACAAAAACCCGGAAAGCAAAAACTCCAGAAGGCCCAAGAAAAAGGAGGAAAATGGCAGCTCGAGCTGCTAGAAAGCACTTTCCTTTGATTCAACTATAAAAATACGCTTCCTAAGCTGGAAAATTTCCGATCTTTCGATCGAAAACCTAAGAAAAGAAACCCTAGAGAAACCCAAAAATCGAAAAATGCATTTTGATAAAAAAAAAAAGCAGCTAGAGCTGCAGGACACTGTTTCCTTTTTCCTTAATTTTCGACTCAGCTATGGAAAAAAATTCCAGAGCTAGAAAAAACGGAATATTTCGGGGACAAAACTGAGGATCAGATCATTTCCCATCGAAAACTTGGAATCCGAAACCATTAAATCAAACCACGATCTGTCGACGAATGAGAAAAAAGCGAATGCCAAGTGAGATATTTTTCGCAGCTGAGTTCGAATCCACTGAAAGAGATGGAAATCAGAGAAAGCAGAATCGATCTTTTAGGAAAATTCGACGATCGCCGATCGTTTCTAGCATTTTTTTTCTGTTTTATGCAGAAACCGTTGCTTTGCTTTGGTTTGGGTGTGGAAAGAACGAGCGAGAAATGCTTAGGAAAGAGAGAGGAGTGTGAGAAGAGAGCAGGTGTAATAAGTGAAAGAGAATAGAAGATCTTGGCCGTCAGATGGAGAGTCAACGGTTTGGATCGAAACCTCGCTTAGGGTTTTATTTGTGTGTTTAATGCCGTCTTGACAAAAAAAATATATATATCTGAACTTCAGTGCTCGTGGTTGACACACAGGATTTTGTGCACTCAAGGGAAACATTTTAATGATTTGTCTGACCTCAATCTTGATATATCAACTCAAAATAGTAAATAGTATTTAAATGTAAAAAGGGTTTCTAACATCCGTTTAATCTATCAAATTCAAAAGGTCAAAAGGGTTTTTAACATCCGTTTAATCTATCAAATTCAAAAGTATTTAAATGTAAAAATGGTTTTAATCCTCATTATACCTTTTATATTTGTTAAAGAGTCCATAATAAATAAAAAGTATCTTAATTTTTATATAAATATATATTTTTTCATAGTTTTAGGATTTTCATTAAAAAAATAATTTAATTTTATAGGGTAAATAGGGAAATTATTTATACTTTAAAAAAAATATGAAGAACAGATACAAACTTATAATTTATATGATAAATGCTTATTATTAAACTTATACAGTTATAAGCAATGGTAAAAAAACTCTTCAACTTCTATGTAACATTAATACAATTATATTGACAATACTTACTATCTAAGTGATAAATTGATATGTTTTTCTTTTTTTATTTTTTATTTTTGAAAAACAATTTAGAGAAAAATAGAAAAATCTAATATGACCATATTTTAAAAAATAGTCATTTTTATGGTGTATTAGCCTTTAAGACTAGAATCTTTGATACAATAAAATGTTCTAAATTTTGAAAATTGTCTAAAAAGTTTAGAAATAAATGAGATCACTATAATAAGTAAACAACTATCATGAAATTCTTCTCTTTATCTCAAATAACAATATATTTTATTACAATTCAAAAAAATTTAAAAAATTATATTTCATAAAAATATTGAAATAATAGAAAAATGACACAAACACTATAAAAGCTATAGCAAACATATTAAGGAATTTTCATTTGATTTCATAAACATTTTTATACCATTTCATTAATTTTTCACAAGAAACTCCAAATTAAGAATTATATTAGAAAACTTGACTTATATTATTTAAAAAAAAAAAACTTAAAAAACCATACAAACTCTAATAATCACATAAAGACATCTTCATTAATTATCATAAATATTGAATATTATTTTATTAAATTATTCTCACAAACATTTCTAATTTAAGATTATCTTAGAGCCGAAATTCAAAAAACAAAAATTAATGAAAATAACTCAAAATTGTTAAATTTAAAGAAAAAATGTTTGAATTTAACAAATATCTTTCACACTTAAATAACTTATTTCTAAATCTTCTTAAAATCATTATCAATGCAAGATTTAAGTCAAAAAATAATGGAATCAATTTAAAAAAAAAAAATTATATCAGTCGATCCCACGATCTATTGATTGATATGTGTTTTATACGGATAAGTACATAATGTATTGATCAATACACATCATCAACCTTTAAATCAATACAATATGTATTGGCTTAATAATATACCTTTGGTCACAAGTATGAATTTATAAGCATTAAATAAGCAATTGCATTGTAAAAGAATAACAATGTAAATCAGATAGATTCAAACAAGTAATTTTGAAAAATAATAATGAATTATAAGTGTATATGCCTATTATTACACATTAAAATTGTATAAACATTAAATAACTATTTAACTCATAAAAAGATGTTTAATCTTCATCTTTCCCGAAAAACAAGGGAGATCATTTTCAATTAGAGAAGAATTAAAAAATGAATTTTCATTAAAAATAAATTCATATAGAATGGCAATAAATATAACTCTCTTCTGTAATTCTGATTTTGTACAGGATAAAAGTTTTGAATAAAAATATAAAAAAGAAATTTATTTTTATATTGTCGTGGGAAGTTGGATTCTCGATAGACACCGCGGAAGAGCACTTTGTTACAGTGTGTGTCAAGGACACTGTCTATTTTTCTCCTTTTAATTTGTCCAAAACGTTTGGGTAATTGGACCAAGCAACGGGGGACTGATGTCCAGATAACGATGCTGCCGATTGCCACCTCAGCGCTTCAGATTCGCCCGTGCACTAAACACGTGTCTGGGAATGGCTCCAAAGACGGGAAGAATAAAGATTTACCCTTCCAAAAACAACACTAACAAATCGACATACAAACTTCCATTTATATAATTAGAGTAAATATAGTTATCTTATACTTCCTCTTTCCTAAATTAGTTGTCATAAATTTTAAAATTATCCTAAAATAATTATCTCAAATACTCCTAAACTAGTTGTCATAAATTTTAAAATTATCCTAAAATAATTATCTCATTTGTATTTGAATAGTATAAAATGTGTTGAAAATGGAGTGTTAGGCTTATATAGAGAGTTCCTTAAAAAAATATTTCAAATGAGATAATTAAAATGGGACGGAGGAAGTAGAATTATAAAATATTAATGATACGAGGAGTTGAAAATATAAAAATTTAATAAACATATAACTTATTAACTAGAATCAATGTTATCAGAACCGGACCCTGTAACGAACCGTCTTCGAGGAGGTTAGGGTTTAACCGGGTTCGACTGCAGTCAAAGCCGGTCAAGTATAAAATATAATATAAATATTATATATAATATTAAGTAAGACATATTTTACCAATAATATTAATATAAATATTAAAAATAACATTCAAACTCTGAGTAATATACTAAAACGGTGAAATATGGGATAGAAATAGTAATAAACTTTTATATTTCAAATATACACATTTTTTGAGGGGAAAATTAAAAAAAAAAAAATCAAATATATGAACCGCGGTTCACGGTTCCCAGTTTTAGCATCAAAACCGCATAAAAACGCGGTTCTGACCGATTTTATGCGGTTTTGACCGCCAGTCGGTTTTTTGAGTGGACCAAACTGCAGATCCAGTGGACACGACTGAACCGCTAGTTCAGGCGCGGTTCGGTCCTGTTCTAATAACACTGAGTAGAATAGACAATTATTTTTTTAAATTTATGTGTGAAAAATCGTAAAATATTTAGCATAAAACCCCACGGGTGATATCCCTTACTTTGAGGGCACACCAGGTTAGTCCACAGGGGTTGAACCCGTCACGTCCCGCTTCTTGAGGCGTGACACAACTGGGTGAACTACACCTGCGTGAGTCAACTATTAATTTTATTTATTAAAATTGAGATAAAGTTGTTAAAATGAAATATGTTTTTTAAAATTGATATATTAGTAATGCTTTTTTCAAAAGGGTAAGGTTTGTAATCTCAATGCAATGATTAAATGATATTAAACTGAATTTAAAACTTATAATTCAAATTTATTATATTAAAATTTTCGAACAAAAAATGACCAAAATACGGGAAGGGTTCTTGGTAGTAAATGCAAAGTTTTTTCCGTTTTATCTTTAAAAGATATATGTGACATATTAATGGCAAGATTTTTCAGTGTCAAATAAAGAATAATATTTTCTCTGCATTAATTTCACATTATTTATTTAATTAATTGAAATTTTAAATTAATCATCTAATCACATAACTATAACTGTTTATATTTCTTGTCAATGTGTATTTTATTCTCTATTTTATGATTCAGATTAAAAAAAAATTAGATGGTCTTTAATTTGTTGTTTGATTAATTTAGAGAGACTAGTTTTATTTAACTAAGTTTATTCCCATGTGTAGCTGGTTACCTGTTGTCTCAGGAAACGGGAGGTCACGGGTTTGAACTTCCATATCTAATTTTGTTGTGCTTTAGGAGTAAGAGTCCACCCGTAGAGAATTTATGCTTGATATCCCACGATTTTTTACATGTAAATTAAAAAAAAAATTATAAAATTATTTAATTTTGTATGATCAGTGCCACGTATAAATGTACAATTGATCTCATTTCTAAACTTCCATAAGTGGGACACCACAATCGACATACAGAGGACATGTTACTCTCTAGATTCTCATTATACGTTTTCCTTTGTGCTATTTGGGATCAAGACATTCCTGTCAACGTGGACGCAAGGTCGTATCCATCAAACCATTTCAAATCGACAATAAGAAGAAGATCTACTTGTTTGTCCAGTCTAATAAATTATTGATTTTTTTTTCCTCTCAAAGTAAACAATAATCATATTTTCCATGTTTTTAGACAATATATTCAAGGATTTTAATGGTAATATAGGTGAAAGAACAAAATGAGCGGCAATTCATTGAAATTAAATTTAAACTATCTCTTGTCACACTCAAAGTAAAGGTCTTTCTAATGGACTTATCAACAAGTATTAATTCTTCATAACCCTTTTACAGATCTTTAACAAACGAATAACGGAGTTTTTCTTAATACTATTACTCATTTAGTTTATTATCAATTCCATCAAACATGTAGCAATCATTGTCATCATTTCATTTTGGAGAAAAAGATAAACCTAGGCAAATAAAGCAAAAATCCTCATATGCTAGAGTAATAAAATCTTTAGTCATGTCATTAAAATTATAGTCATCAAACTTAGATAAGTTCAAATTAATGTTGAGATAGTGATTAAATTTGAAGTATTTTAGATCGAATGAAAAAATAGAGCTGTAACTCAGGCGAATTACGCCGCTGGGTCTTAAGTCAATTTTTATAGGACCTTAATTTTAATTTTAGGGTCTGCACTCAAAATTAGACTAATTTAGGTTGTTTTTTTAATTAGGCTCGAGTCCTAAAAAATAAATAAGAAACTATACATGCCTACAAGTTTTGGGGCCTTTGCTCAAATTAATTCTAAATCAGTTACTCTCATTGGTCTATAACTATAACATAGAATTGCAGTGGTTCATTATTTATTACACGGATAATGATTTTTGCACCGTAATAAAGAGTTCAAATTGCACCGAGTTTTATCATTTTCTGATTTTACCCTCATATCCTCTCTTTTGACGCTATCTCACCATTGCATAGTACGTCTTTTCTGGCAATAATAGCTTGAGTCTGACTTCGGGCTAACGATCTTGTTTGAGCCACCGAAGGAGTGGAGCATTTGGCCGATTAGGAGGGTGTCGGTGGGGTCGTCGAAGCTCTTCCACAAGAACCGCCTCTTCTTGTCATGGAGAACTAAATTCTAGTTGGGAGGATGGTGATGCCGGTGACACCTTTGTTGGCCGTGTTCGTCTGCCAGACAAGACGGCCATCAGATTGGATTGCCATCGCGGCCGAAGGTGAGGGTGGCGTTCTCCTGAACTGGGTCATTGCGGTTGGCTTCCCAGACCCAGCGCAGAGACGACTCAACCCCATGGGAATCCATACACAGAGCCAGCACATAAGCATTAGGTGTGGCATTGTAGAAGAATACTTCAACGATGTAAGCACCAAATTCGCATTAGCCTTCAAGTGGTCGTTGTGCGTATCAAGTGGCGATCATGACTAAAGGTTCTTCTCTTTCCAACCCTTCTTTACCAAGGTGAAAAACAAAGCCTCATCCCCAATAAGAGAAAAGGAACCAAAGAAGCAAAGAAAAGAAAGTTGATAAGAACCCCTTGATAACATGGCTTTCAATGACTTTGAATCTATGCTCTCTTCCTCTTTCTTATTCTTCTTCTTGAGCTCTTCATTCAATGATTGTTGGTCTGGAATGTCCAAAGGAGCATTTCCCTGGATTTTTTGAGAAAGGGAAGGAGAAGGAATGGAGTAGTATGAATAGGAAGAAGGAGAGAGTGACCCAAAAGGCCAAGTTGTTTGTTGAAACCCATGAATTAGGGTTTCGGTGATGATGCATTTGTAGAAGGAAACTAAGTTAACGTAAGAGGAGGAGAGGAAGGTGGTGGAGTGAGGATCCAGTGGCGACCATGCCGGTTGTAGAACTCCAGTGACAAGAAAGGGTACTCGTTGACGGACTTGAACGGGGCCATCTTCTCTTGTTCTGCTTGGATTTCAATCTCCAGCACTCTCTCCATGTCGATAGCCGCCTGTCTTTCAACAATTTCTGTGTCTCAGATTCCTCCTCAAAATATTATAACCACAGTCTATCAACAATTTCTTTCCAAAACTAGGCTTTTTTGAAGCCACCACTTCATTCTCTCCCCAACAGAAACCACTCCTGCCTTGTATTGTCTCTCCAACTACTACTATCTCCTCCTTTGTTAACTCTTTCCTCTTTATCTCATTCTCCTCTATACCCTCTCCTCGCTCATCCACTTCAATTCCATTTTCCGATGCATCGACACCATTGCAAGCTCTACCATTCTCCACTGCATTCTCACCATTGCACATTTATGCCGGAAACCATATTTCTTCTCTCATGAACTCCTTCAGTCTTTCCACCAATTTAGCCTCGAACGAGTCATGCTCATTGTGGATGTCGGTGTAGCCGTACCTCACAACACAGCGGAAGACGGACTGCTCACGTGGCTTGACTCGGCAGAAGAGGAACAAATATGAGGGTAAAATCGGAAAATGATAAAACTCGGTCCAATTTGAACTCTTAATTACGGTGCAAAAATCATTACCCTTTCACACATGAGGTCTTTATGGGATTTATCATGTGAATCAGAGTTTTTTTTTTTCATTCAACATTGTATCAAGTAGTTCCACTATGTTGATTTTTTAAACTTTTACCCTCACTTAAAGTAATTTTTGAGTTACCAAAGAAGGGACCCTTATCCAAACACAACTTATATCTATCACATCAATTGAGTTCCAAAATAATTATTCACGTTCAATCAAGCCCATCACATAAAAATTAAAACAGATAAATTCTAAAAGGCTCGGCATTCAGACACCCTCAAAATCTGCCAGCAAACACCGCATTTCAATTTATGAGTGAAAATTATATTTCTGCCCTTACACGTGAAATCGACCTATTGAACAGACAATTCATTTTAAAATTGATCAATTGATCTTAGACATATAGAATCGTGCGATTGATTCTATGGGATCGTACGATTGATTCCATGGGATCGTGCGATTGATTCTATGGGATCGTGCGATTGATCTCATGATTTCTCCTCTCAATCTTTCACTTGTCCAGATCGTGCGATTGATCCTCTCCATTTCCCCTGCTGAATCACTTCTACTCTGCTTCACTCAATCAGCAATTCTACATATGAGCTAGTAGGGTTTCCTCCTCTCTTCCCTCCCTCTTTACTTCTCTTCTCCATTTCTTTTTCTATTTCTTTCTCTGTCTCGGCCTGCAAGATTCTCGAATGAGATCCGATTGGCAGCTGCTCTGGCTTGATTTCCTTCCTGAAAAATTATTGAAAATGCAGTTCAGCTTCTGCCTCTCTTTCTCTCTCTGACTTGATTTCCTTCCTGAAAAATTCTCGAAAACGCGGTCTAGCTTCTGCTTCTCTCTCTCTCTAGCTCGATTTCCTTCCTAAAAAATTCTTGAAAATGCAGTCCAGCTTCTGCCTCTGCTTTCTTCAAACTCAGGTTCCTTCCTTGTAGGAAACTCGATCGAAAAATCAATTACGGCGGCTTTCCCTTTTCAACCCCGGTTTTTCTGTTGCTGGCTTCACCGAGAACCGTTCATCTCGCCTCTGGAAACCTTCCTTTCTCGTTGACGCCCTGCAAAAAGGAAGTAATTAACGTTTAAGATCGAGCGGAAAAATGGAGAGGATCAATCGCATGTTCTGGGCAAGTGAAAGATTGAGAGGAGAAATCACTCGAACAATTGCACGATTCTATACGTCTAAGATCGATCGATCTTAAAACGAATTGTCTGTTCAATCGGTCGATTTCACGTGGAAGGGTAGAAACGTAATTTCTACTAAAAAATTGAAATGCGTTGTAAATTTTGGAGTGTCTGAATGCCGAGCCTTCTAAAATAAGAAAAGAAGTTGTATTTGAAATTCTACCACTCAAAACAATAAAATAAATTCCTCAAATATAGGATTAGGGTTGATAAGTGGAGTTAGAGGCTTCATGGACCAACTATTTTGACGGATAGTATAAACTGTTGGTGGTAGTGTAGTCGTCTTCGTAACTCCTGAACAAGTTGTTATCGCACATGCTTTTAAATTAGATCATCCTTGTATCAACAATATTACAAAATAGGAAATACAACAATATTTGATACAATATAAAATGTAAATATATACTCCATTCATCCCATTTTAGTTGTCTCATTTGAAAATTTATATTTTTAAGGGAACTCTCTATATAAGACTAGCACTTCATGTGATCTCATCCATTTTCAACATATTTTATGTTAAATAGGACAATTCTAAAATCCAAATTAGATAACTAAATTAGGATAGAGGAAGTATTAGTTATCATAGGTCCTTCATGTTAACTCAAGCATGGGTCTAATTTGGGCTTTAAGAATGCAAAGCTTAGGCCCAACTTAATTTGGGCTTTAAGAATGCAAAGCGTAGGCCCAAGTAGACCTGACTTCCATATTTTTTGAGCTAGGTTGCGTTGACATTGGTTGGGGTTCACCCAAGTTACAGTCCTAGATAACTGTCACTTTCAGTCCAAATTTTTAGTCATGATGTACATCATAATTATAAATTTAATAGGGTCCACTGCACGGTACATGTCAAAGTTACAATTTCTGATATTTTATGCTAATTTTGATACATAAGTACAACCCAAACAACTTAGGCCAAACTACCATTTACCCTTTTATTCTCATTTGTAGGGCTTAAAAATATGGCTCAAGAGGATCCAGTCTAGGTGATTTCTTTACTCTCACTCTTATGTACAAGCTTAGATTTTAGTCAATAGATTTATCAAATTGGTCTAAAGTAAATTCCATATAGAGTGCAAAAATTAAATAAAAGGTATGGCATCATTTTTGTAAAAAACAAAGCATTAGGTAGTGTTTGAGTAGATGCTTTTTCTCTTTTACTTTAATAACATTTTTTCCCTAAGTTGGTGTCAGCGAATTATCATTTTATCCTTTATTTTCATTCTTGAAATTTAAAAAACATGACTTTAAACTTAAAAGATCTAATTAAGGTAATTTTTTAGTTTAAATAAATGTTTAAAATTTTTCAATGAATTCACCAAATTAGTCTAAACTCTAAAGCAATGGTTTTTAGAAAAAGCAAAAATAATGCCCAATTTTCTTTAAGCTGTTGGACAAACTACCATTTTGCTGTTGTGTTATAAAAGAGAACGGTCTATAAAAATAAGTTGCACCTCATTGACCGATATATATTATATACGACGAATTCGTCATGTATAACTAATGTTGGATGTTGGGTCCAAGATATCATCAAGACGACATGTATCTTAGATATATCAATAATATACATATTTTTATTTTTTTATTAAATTATTTTTAGTTGATAAAATCTTGTATCATCAATATATTGTTGATGGCTAGCGATCCTCCAACGGACATTTTGTATTTAGCGACATGAGTTTTAGTGTATTTCTGATTTTACCCTTTGCATAAACAGTAAAATTTCGATGGGCTGATTTTTACTTTTCATGTGAATTTCGGTGAGCCGATTTGAAATTTCGGAGAGCCGAATTACACTATTCATTAATTTTGGCGAGCTAACTTGTAATTTCGGAGAGCCGAATTACACTGTTCAGGAATTTTGACGACCCGACTTGCAATTCTAGTGAGCCGATTTGCATTGTTCATGAATTTTAGCGAGTTGACTTGCAATTTTGGCGAGCCGATTTGCATTGTTCATGAATTTTGGCGAGTCAAATTGCAATTTCGGAGAGCCGATTTCACTGTTCATGAATTTTGACATTCTTTTTTCTTCGGTACGGCAGGTGTAGGGCAAATTGTGCATCACGGTAAAACCCGTGTCTGTATATACAAAATGTCCGTATGAGGATCGCTGGATATTGTTGATTGATATTAAACTATAATAATTTTAAATTAAGATTTAAACCCTAGAGTTAATAGGCTGACACTTAGAGTGGACGAGGTTGCAACTCTTTAGCTTTAAATTGTATAATTGTCCTTCTAATCTAACATTTGTGGGATTTGTCTAATGGCTTAAATAGACTAAAATTTAGATCACTTACCAGTCATTTATCTCAAACATATTTCACCAACAATATAAATTTTTCAATATGAAGAGATTGGAGTGATGGTGAAGAACATTCTTCCCCTCTTCAAAACGCTGAAGTATAATTCTACATGGTCGTGTTTAAAACATGAACAAATAATAAGCTTATTTTTAGTTTTAAAAATAATGAGAATATATAGTGAGGTGGTTGAGAAAGCTTGGATTGGATTAAATATAGATTTTATTCATTTTATCTTATTCAAATTCAATGAAATTGTTTTCAAAGTCAAACATAGTTCAATTGTAGAATTTTATAATTTTTACATTACATGGTACACTTGCTAGTTACATCTTCTTGTAAATATGGCAATGGTTTTTTTTTTGAGATGAGGTTGTGATACCCACGCCAACCTGATGTGGGAAAAGTGAAAAGTCCCACATCGGTTGGGAAGATTGAGAGAGGAGGGGTTATAAGTGGCTACCCCATGTTGATTCAAGTGTGAGGCATTTTGGGCTGGGCCACGTGGGCCTAGGCCCAAATGCAAAACCGTGCGGGTTTGAGCTGTATGCGAGGCCCAAAGCGGACAATATCACACTGAGTCAAGCCTTAAGCCCTGTATTCGGGGCGGGTCATTACACAGGCAGAGATAGTCCTAATGTCGAAAGAAATAAATCCAACATATTTCGTATCTCATTTAAATACTTAATGATTTTTAGGGGCATGTTATAATTTTTTTAGAAAAATATAATTTTTAAAAGTAATTTGTTGATTTCTTTGAAAAAATCAATTCCATGTAAATCATGTAACCCGTGCTGTGAAACTAGGCATTGTTCAGACTAGGGCTGCAACTCGGGTAGGGCGGGTCGGGTTTTAATAAACCCAACCCTAACCCATGTCACAACATATTGAACCCAACCCGACCCGACCCAAATTAAAAACCCGACCTGTAATGACCCGACCCGAATACAGGGCTTAGGGCTTGACTCAGTGTGATATTATCCGCTCTGGGCCTCGCACACAAGCGAGCCCGCATGGTTTTGCATTTGGGCCCAGGCCCACCTGGCCCTGCCCAAAACGCGTCACATGAGTATAAGGGAGGCCACCCACTTAAATTCCCCAAATTTTCCTCCTCTACTACCGATGTGGGACTTCTTACCCACATCGGTGGGTAGGGGTTTCACAATTACCCCCCCTAAAGCCTAGAGCCGTCTCCGGCTCGACTCCCGTCCAGCTCAACAACTCCAGGGTAGGAGGAAGGCTCACACAGTCCGAGTGTAGAACCTCGGCTCTGATACCATTTGTAACGGCCCGAATTAAAAATCCGATTTAATCAACCCGATCCGACCAGAGTTTGTAATACCCTCGACCCGACCCGACCCTACTCGCGTTGCAGCCCTAGGTCCAGATGTCCACTGTACTAAGGAGATGTGAACAGACAACCAGATGTCCACTTTGAATCAGTTGGTGATTTGGACGGTTGATGAAATGGCAAACAGATGAAATGTGGAAGAGAAAGGGAATAGTAAAACAAAAAGGATAGTCCAAAATCTGAAATCTGGCTGGCCTTCCGATTTGATTTGGATTTGCTTATTCAGATGCCGCCCCCAACCCTTAATAACGGTGAAGAGGGAAAGGAGAAAATGAGAGAGAAAGGTTAAGGAAAATCACTGGATATTTTCCTTTGGATTTCATTTGCACTTTCATTGAGGGAAGGTTTTCCTTTGGAAAATCCCAAAAACCCACTCTCTTCTTGCTGTAGGATTTCATTTGCACTTTCATTGAGGGAAGGTTTTCCTTTGGAAAATCCCAAAAACCCACTCTCTTCTTGCTGCCTTTGCCTTTGCCTTTGTATACACACAAAGAAAGAGAATGAGAGAGAGAGAGATTAGGGTTTTTGGGTAAAGGGTTTTATATTAAGTTAATAAATCCGGGTCGGGTCGGGTCTGGTTGAAATTTAAAGATCTTAACCCAACCCGACCCGAATTTCGTTTGGGTTTTTTTTTCTCAACCCGACCCAACCCTATGGCCCGACCCTTGTAACCCGACCCGCATGATTTCTCGGGTCGAGTCAAAATCCGACCCAAGTTGCAGCCCTAGTTCAGACCATTGAGTTGTCATTTAGCACACACCACGAAGAAGAGAAATGGTCTTATTTTATATGCTCTTCTTTTTCATGAGATTTTTTCATCTTTAATTGTACAATTTTTCTTAAGAATTTAAATATATAGATTCAATTTTTTAAGGAAACTTACCCACAAATTTCCATCAAGACCATGAAGCAATACTTTCTTAGAAATACATTCTTAGGAATTTGACCAAACCAATCTTAATCACTTTGATTATAGATGCTCATCTCAATCGATTTATTATACATGTTGATATGACTTGGAGAATCTTAAGTAATTAGACCCAACTTAGACTAATTTACTAAATGGATTAACTTAACATGTGTAAGCTTAATTGTATCGACCAACTCAATCTATTTATAAAAATCCATTGCCTCAATGACTCTAAATAGCCCCCTCAAATTTTCCCACTGATTAAAAACCTTAATTGACCTTGACTCGTATCAAATGTGAACCACCTATTAAATGAGTTGATCAAACTCTAACCTCTTTAGTTATCAACTCAAAATGTTTCAAGCAAACCGACCACACTGTTAGGAATGGATATCCAACACAAAAGGTAGAGTGATCTAAGTCTCTAAATCTCCTCCTTCACAACTAATGTAGGACCCGTTTGTTTTCAGAACAATCTCCTCTCGAAGGAGGCTCTCCGACGGATAGAACATCACTTGTCATCTCGTTCAACTAGGAGATCTCCTGAGTTCACATGTGTTGGTTTGGGGATATGACTCTGATACCACTTTTTAAGAGTAGGTATTCAGCTTAAGGTTAGCCAATTACATGAAATAGTCAAAAGGTCCTAGATCTCTTTCTTTACAACCAATATAGAATTCCTTTGCTACCTCGACACACGTTAAATCCTCATAAAACTCTCACGATATTACTAACGTAAGTATTATCCCGAGTTAGAAACTTCAGATGCCTATGAGACTGAAGGTTATAAAATTTCTTAAAGCCAAGCAAGTTTTTTCATTTTCACTCAGAGTCAGAGAACATAGAATTGAATTCCAACTTTTTCCCTATGAAGATTACCTCTTTAGGCACCATAGAAATGGGACATGTTACAACCTTCTTCACCATTGGAGAATAGTGGGCCTGAGAGTGTTTTTTTTTTTGTTCTTTTAAGTCTCATTTCCATTTATGCCTGATGAATGTGAGGCTGTGGTAGACTGCCATTTTCATCAGGTGTGCCATCATGAATTGGGATGTTAAGTAATTGGTTTTCTCAGTTTTAGAAACTATTTATGGAAGAATGAATGAATCCTTCCTATACCAGTAAGAGTTGCATTGGAAATGAAGCAAAACAAGTTGCAGTCTTTTCTCAATCTGTTGGGAGAACAGCATTTAAGACACATAAATACAGATCTTATATAGAAGGTAATGAGTTCACACCAATCTACAAAAATATCTGACATCACTGCAATGCCCGTTTAGTATTTACATTATTACAGTGACAATATACTCCATCATCATTAATTCAAATCTTTCACAAATTTCACTGAATCTAGAATTTAGATCCTCGTGCTCTAGGGTGGAAACTTAGGTCCGATTCGGTCGAGATTCAATAAGCCCAATCAAATCATGTCAAAAATTATTTAATCCCGACTCGACTTGACCTGAATTATTGATCCGATCTAACCCGACCCGACTGTTGTTTTATAACTTGATGCAGTCGGGTTGAGTTGGGTCAGGTTACTTTTAAATTTCTTAACCCGATCTGACTCGAATTTAATGCGGGTTTATTTTTTTCCAATCCGATCCAACCTGAGATATACAAAAACCAAACTCATTGATTTCTCAGGTCGTGGCATGCGAGTTGGGTTTTAGTTTCACCCCTATCATGCTGGTGTCCGATTGACAGAGATGTATATGGGGTGGATTAAAATCGTGGAATGGGATTCTAGGAAAGGATTTTTTGTCCAATATTAAATAGTATTTAATACTTTTATATAGCCTACAAAACAGAATATTTATATTTGTATGCGAAATTTTCATCTTCATATTTGTTCATATGTTCTTTTAGATAAACTAATAAAAAAGAGATTATAGATTTCTAAAGCCAGTCCAAAATTGAACCTAATGCAGAAAAAGCATTAATGGATCTAAATTTTTATTTAAACTTATTTCTTTTACATTGGATGTTTTGATTTTTAAATGATTGAATATTCATTTATATGGAGGGAAGGGATAAAGAAAGATACGAGAGATATTGAAATGATTAACTTTACAATTTATAATAGAGTAATTATTTTAAATAATTGGCTTTTGAGTTTGGCTATTGGATGTGGCCTTTCATTTTTTTCCATTTGTGCTTTATTAGATTATGACCTAAGAAAGAAGCCCTAAGGAGCATTCACAAGCCATGGGTCATAAATAATCTTCTTTATGTACTTAATTCCATCAAATTTCAAAGTTTCTTTTTCTATTCATTCAACCTTGGAAAGAGAACCAACTCTCTCTTTCAAAGGACGCCATCTACATTGGGATTTTTCAATTTTATATTCATTTTAATGATAGTCACAATTCACATGTCTTCTTCTGATTGGTTGGGATTTAGTTTAAGAAAATAAAAAATCATACAGGCACTTGGGAAATCTTTTCCTACACACTCTTTTTTTCAAAAGTTGATGAAAATTACCTTTTTGCCCTTTCATTTGAAAGATCAACTGAATGAAAAAATTTGTTCTGGCGAAGTGGACTGTGAAGTGAGATTTTCAAACGAAGTCGTTTCTTAACCGATTTGTACAAATAAAGTATCAAAATTCATTTATTCTGAATTTTATGAACTCTAGAAATGATTTTAAGTGAAAATGATATAGTTTTTTACTTCAAAAATTGTATTCAGAGTGAAGTTTCTTAATTCTTTGAATACGATTTTTTAAATCCAATTCAATTAAAATCAGTTTTGGAGTTCATAAAATTCAGAGTAGATGAATTTGATATATTTTTTGTAGAAATCGGTATAAAAACGGCCTCGGAATTCCTTCATTCGAATGAAGTGGGCTGTGTAGTGGAATTTTTAAATGAGGTCGTTTGTCGACCGGTTTTTATAAAAAATGTATCAAAGTTCATTTACTCTGAATTTTATGAACTCCATCACTGATTTTAAGTGAAAATGGTATAGTTTTGGACTTAAAAAATCGTACCCAAAGAATTAAGAGCGAAGTTCCTTAATTTTTTGGATATGATTTTTGAAGTCCAAAATTATACTATTTTCACTTAAAATCAGTTCCGGAGTTCGTAAAATTCAGAGTAGATGAATTTTGATACATTGTTCGTAGGAATTGGTCGAGAAACAATCTCGTTTGAAAATCTCACTTCAAAGCCCATTTCGTTCGAACGAATTCAAAATTCCTTAAAACGAATTCAAAATTTGTTTGAACGAAAGTTTTCATTCGGCTGGGTGCGGAGTTTTTAAGTGAAAGGGAAAAAAAGTAATTTTCATCAACTTTTGGAAAATAAGTGTAGAAAAATATTTCCCGGTATATATGACTCCCCTAAAAAATTGAAAAGGAGGTGCCTTGGTGTTTTTTTTCCTCTCTTAAATACGGTAAACACTATAAAAGAAGTCTTGGTCGATTATGCTTGTACAATCTCGAAAGGTGAATGGAAATTGGAGTTCAAGTTCGGTTTCTCTCTAATTTGGTGAGTTCTTTATTTTGGATCAAGGTATTCAGAGGTCTTTTAAGAAAATCAGGTATTCTATATGACTATCTTTTGAGGTATGTGAAAACTTCTCTATCCACATATACGTCGGATACAAATTAAAGAGAGTGACCCTCTTAAAATCAATTTTTACTGCTTGAATTTTTTAGAGAGTTTTGATCTCTTTTGAAATTAGGCTACATTAAAATATTAATTGACAAAAACACTGTCGACCAGTGACATTTTGGCCCTATAGTCTCTTAGGAATATAATGAATGAATAGATTAGATTCAAGTTGGGAAAATGAATTCGGTTGATACGTTTCATATCAGCCAAATCATATTTGAGAAATTCACGACCGATACATTACGACCGATACACAATAAATCGGCTAATACATATTGGTTGCGTATCGGCCGATATGTATCAACATGTAATGTTGAATATTGTATTTTTGGTAAAATTGGCATAATTTTGTTATACAGATTTTGATTGAGGTGATTTTAGAGGCGTTGGAAAGATGGCTCAGAAAGTTATGCTATAGGAATAAGGATTGAAGCGGGTTTTTATTTTTTTCACACTTTGTTGAATTTGAGATTATTTATATGTCAAAATTCATAAAAATAAGAAAAATAATTCAAAATGATCATTCTTTGGGAGAAAATTAGAAGAAATTACTAGACATTATTTTCTATGTCTCTTGAATTTTTGGGATTTTTTTCCACATTTTTTATAATATTTTAAAATTCTCGATTTCATAACATCAAAATCACATTTAAATATTTAAATGACAAAGAAATAATGATAAAATTATATACAAATGAAGCTTAGAATTTTCTTGATTTTCTATATATTTTTTAAAATTTATTGAAAAATTTTTTTGTAAGAGAGAGAATGTGAATCGGCTCACAACGGTTGATACGTAGCGTTGCGCTGACATGGGTATAACGGCACACCGTATTAACGCACCGATTTTTTATCCTTGAATCTGAGGCACTTTTAAAAGATGCCACCAAAGCAAGTAAAAGCATGACAATTTGGCTTAAAAGGCAGAAGGATTAAGTGCTTGGGCAGTTGGGCTAGTGTTGGTGGTAAGTTTTGCGCAAATTAGATATACAACAGACCCTTATTAAAGTTAAAGTTTATCAAGCCTTTTGAATTTAATTGCACATGGTTTTGAAGACGAGGAATTAACAATTTATTCAAATTTCTGAAATTTCTACTTTGCAGTGAGGAGAGGAAGGAGGGATGTCTTTAAATTGTACTGCAAGTGATTTGGTCCCAACTTTTTTGGACATGTTCTGGGAAACTGGAATCCTTTAGTAGAAATTTCTCACAAGTTACTGGCAAACAGTTCAGAGAGAATGGCATCATTAACATCACATTTTAGAGAGAAGATCCATCTTGTTGTGGATTTATGTCTGATGAAGATTCATTTAACATTAATCTTCTTCATCTCGTATTCAACTTCAGACAAATGAAGTAAAACTTTGATGTCCAAATATCATTATTCCTCACTACCCCTTTAATCGAATAGTGTAAATAATTAAAATTTCTGGGTAATGATTTCATGCAAGACAATGCCTACTTTACTCTTCTTTGAGATTTTATCTTTATTTAGTATTTGTAGAAATGATGACTCTCTTGATTAATTATCTTTGCTCTTTTGTAAATGGAGAAGAGAGAGAGAGAGAGAGAGATTTAATTGTTGTTTGTTTGCATTGTTGATGGATCTGATTTGGAAGTGTGAGATACAGAGATCCAAGAACATGGGGAAACATCCAAATGGGGGCCTTGTCTGCTAAAGTGCAACAACTCTGTTTGATCCTTCATTGATTTCTATATCAATGTGGCCAACTTCCACTACCTCTCCAATCCTTGGATCCATGGCAGCTCTTAACTAAGGCCTAAATGCCTCTATCAATGTGATTTATTGACAATCATAATTCAAATGGCTGATTTTATTAGGTGTACATGACTACATGTTGCTCATGGACCACTATTCATGAGATTAAAGAGTAAAAGATCATTCTTGTGCTACTCTGTCCGACAAACGAAGCCTATGAAGGCCATAGGGCTGAATTCAGATCAGGCCGACCTGAGTTACTAATATATGGAACCTAACTCGACCTGACCCGAACTTTAGACTCGGATGTCTTGACCCGACTCGAATTATAACTCGACCCGACCTACATTTTGAATCTACTTTTTACAGGATTGGGTCGGGTTTGATCTGGTCGGGTTGGGTTTACTTAAAAATCTCTTAACCCAATCTAACCCGAATTCAATATGTGTTTCTGACTTCTCAACTTGACCCGTATGATTTTCGAGTCAGGTCATGTGGATTCTGGCCAAAACTCGACTCGAGTTTCACCCCTAGAAGGCCATGTGCTAAATGGCCTGGATAGGTGTTCGGCCCATATGCTCGTGATGACTTAAAAAGAAAAACAGGCCCATTTTGTTAGGACTGGACTTCTAGTCTAAAAGACTAGTTCTGATAGGTAGAGTGACTCAGTCCCATATAAACCCTTAATTTCCCCCCCTCACAATCAAGGTGGGACTCTCGTTCGCACTCCAACAATCCCACCCTCGAACTGTTGTGGGCCAGCCCCACTAATGGGCCTATTGGGCTTAGGCCCAATAGGGTGACTTATATATATTATTGTATTCCTGTGTAAGACACAGAGAAGGGAGATTAGAGAGAGAGTGAGAGACAGAGAGATCTGAAAGGGAGAGACCTTGTAATCCTCTGTACTTGTTTTCTTACATAGTAGATTTGATCTCTCTCCGTGGACGTAGGCGTTCTAGCCGAACCACGTAAATCTTGTGTCGTGTGATTGTGTGTTTGCATTATTTAATTTCTAATCCCCAACAAGTGGAGATCAGCTGAGTTCTTTTCTTCTTATTTTTCATCACTGTCATTTACTTTTTACACATTATTCTGCTATGTGTATGATTGAACCACCCAAGTGGTGAGGAGTTCGGGGGTATTTGGTTGGATGCTAGTAGTAGATCCCTAGGTTTGTGCAGGGCTACTAATTTACACTGTTGGTTATTTGCTTCCGCATTTGCGCACAAACAGAACAGAGGACAGTGACAGAATGGCATCTAGTTCCAGTTCTACAGTCATGAAATTGGTACCGGGCAATTATCTCCTATGGAAGACCCGGATGCAAGATCTCCTGATTAAGCATGACTTATATTTATCCCCTTTTAGGAGATGCATCTATGCCTGAAGATATGAAGACAAAGCCCAAAGAATGGGAGTACAAGCATTTGAAGGCTGTGAGCCTGATCAGGGAGTATGTCGATGACAGCATTCTTCACCATATCACAGCAGAAAAGAAGGCAGATGAACTGTGGACTAAATTGTCTATAATGTATGAGAGCAAGGCGCCAGTGAACAAAGCCTCTGTTATCAAAAGACTGGTGAAACTGACATACAATGAGAACATGTCAATGTCAGAACACCTCAGCAACTATCAGGGCATGGTGAACCAGTTGGCCAGTGCGAAGATCATATTTGCAGATGAGATTTTGGCTCTTCTTCTCATGGCGACACTACCAGATTCTTTTGAGACTCTGGTGATTGCTTTGAGTAACTCTGCACCCGGTGGCGAGCTATCCTTAGAGACAGTTAAGGAGTCATTGATGAATGAAGAGATGAACGGAAAGAAAAGGGCATCGTAACTTCTTCTTCCGGCATATGTGTCACAGGATAGGGGCAGAAGACATAAAACTCATGGTCGACAGGACCATAGAAGCAAGAGCAGACCTGGTGGAGGTCATAGATCTCAGAGCAGAGGCAGAGACAGCAAAAAGTGTTTTCACTGTGGCAGAGCAGGGCACTTTAAGAATCAGTGCAGGGTGTGGAAGAGAGAAAATAATCAGACTGTGCAGTATCAGGCACGAAAGCCAGATTCTTCAGACACCACGGTTGCCACATGTCAGGAGCACGTACTCTTGTCATAGTGACCACCAGTGAGGGGAGAGTCTGTCCATTACCCCCTCCTCATCTGAGTGGGTCATTGACACTGGTGCCACTTATCATTATACGTCTCACAGGAGCTTCTTCTCCACGTATACATCCGGAGATTTTGGAACAGTTCAGATGGGCAACTCTGCATGTTCCCCTATCACTGGAGTTGGGAACATTACTATGAAGACTAGTCATGGCTGTGAGATTAGTTTGAAGGATGTGAGACATGTGCCAGACATCAGATTGAACCTCATTTCTGCGAGGGTACTCGGCACAAAGGGATACATCAGTACATTCGGCGGAGACCGATGTAGGATCAGCAAGGGGTCGCTTACCATGGCACGAGGGTGATCAGAGATTACCTGTATGTTTTGACCGGCACGGTTTGCACCGGTCAGATTCACGCAGTGCAGAGAGAGACTGCTTTCTCTCTATGGCACCGGAGACTTGCACATTTGAGTGAGAGAGGGCTGCAGATTCTTCAGAGGAAAGCCCTTATTCCACGGACTGAGTGCACCCGGTTAGACAGTTGCGAGCATTGCATCATGGGCAAGCAAACAAGAGCTTCCTTCAATCTAAAGGGCCACATAAAGGCCAGGAAGCTAGACCTAGTATACTCAGATGTTTGTGGACCGATAGAGGTGGAGTCATTGGAAAGAACAAGTACTTTGTTACCTTTATTGATGATTCTACGAGAAAGTGCTGGATTTACTTCATGATCCAAAGATCAGACTTTCTCATTCTTCCGTGAGTTTGTTGCCTCTGTGGAGAGAGGGACGGGTAGAAAACTGAAATGTCTGAGGACCGATAATGGTGGAGAGTACACATCGGGAGAGTTTAAAGAATTCTGCAAGAAGCACGGCATTCGACATGAGTTGACAGTGCCAGGGACTCCCCAGCATAATGGTAGCCGAGCGCTACAACCACACCATTGTTGAGCGAATGCGTTGCATAGTTCACAACGCAAATCTACCCAAGAGATTTTGGAGCGAAGCAGCGAGGACAGCAGTATACCTCATCAACCGCTCACCATCAGCTCCCTTAAATGGTGAAGTGGCAGAATGTTTGTGGACAGGCAGAAAAGTTTCCTACAAGCATCTCAGAGTTTTGGCTGCGTTTGCTATGCACACATCCCTGATATGTCAAGGAAGAAATTGGATGTAAAGTCGACATTGTGTGCATTTATTGGTTATGGTGGTCCAGAATTCGGATACAGACTGTGGGATCCAGCTCAGCAGAAAATGTTCAGGAGCCGAGACGTGGTATTCCGTGAAGATGAATTCTTCAATGAGAACAATAAACCCACATATTCCAGTGACCTAAATCAAGGTCCCATCTCTACTCCTGACACATCTCAGACAACAGCAACACCTTCTCCTTCACCTGCACCGCCAGTCAGTCAGTCAGACGACAGTGGGTCAGATGTTCCTTCTAGCAGTCACAGTGACAGTGTCAGTGGGCCAGCAGATACGTCTACAATGAGACAGTTAATGAGCCGGTACATGATACGCCTGAGGACACAGTGGAGGATGATCAGGACAGAGATAGACAGTTGAGCGAGGGGAGCATCCCTCAGTACTTCTACATCGGAGGATGTTATACCTCCTAGGAGATCTGTTAGAGAGCATAACCCATCCACGAGATACCCAAGTTCCGATTATGTGTTGATGACCAGTGAGGGGAGCCTGAGAGTTACTCAGAGGCTATAGGCGACAAAAACAGAATTCACTGGGGGAAAGCTATGGTAGAAGAGATGATGTCTCTTAAGAAGAACAACACATATGAGTTGGTTGATCTACCAGTTGGCAGGAAGGCCCTACAGAACAAATGGTCTTTCGGGTGAAAAAGGATGGAGAAAAAGTTCTGAAGTATAAAGCCCGCTTAGTGGCGAAGGGCTTTGGACAGAAGAAGGGAGTGGACTTCGACGAGATATTCTCACCAGTGGTGAAGATGAGCTCCATACGAGTTATGTTGGGCTTAGCCGCGAGTCTAGATCTTGAGATTGAACAGATGGACGTGAAGACTGCATTTCTTCACGGTGACCTAGACGAAGAGATCTACATGAAACAACCCGAGGGTTGAGTTGAAGGGCAAGGAAATCTTGTTTGCCGACTCAAGAAGAGCTTGTACGGATTGAAACAAGCACCGCGGCAATGGTACAAGAAGTTTCACTCTTTCATGACAGGACAAGGATACAAACATAGTTCAGGTGACCATGTGTGTATTATCAGGAGTTCAAGGGTGATCAGTTCATCATCCTGTTATTATATGTGGACGACATGTTGATATTTGGAAAGAGTTCTGAATTGATCAAGTTGTTGAAGGCAGACCTGTCAAAGGCGTTTGACATGAAAGATCTTGGCCCTGTCAGACAGATTTTAGGTATGGAGATTCACAGAGATAGAAAGAAAAATAAGATTATCCTGTCTCAAGAGAAATACATTGAAAAGGTCTTGGAGAGATTCGGCATGAGGGATTGCAACTCCGTTAGCACTCCTCTCGCCGCTCACTTCAAGCTAAGTAAGGAATGTTGTCCTTCATCAGAGACAGAGAAAGACAAGATGAGTCAGATTCCATATCAGTCGGCAGTTGGTAGTCTCATGTACGCTATGGTTTGCACAAGACCTGATATTGCACATGCAGTTGGATTGGTGAGCAGATTTATGTCAGACCCAGGACATGATCATTGGGAGGCAGTGAGATGGATCTTCAGATACCTACGAGGTACATCGAGTATGGGCATCATGTTTGGTGGAGACCCTTTTATTACAGGCTACACAGATGCAGATATGGCTGGTGACCTTGATGGTCGCAAGTCCACTTCTGGTTATCTTTTCACATTTGCTGGAGGAGCCGTCAGTTGGCAATCCAAGTTACAGAAGTGTGTAGCACTTTCTACGGCAGAGGCAGAGTACATTGCTGCTACAGAAGCTGGGAAAGAGATGGTTTGGCAAAAGGGATTTCTTCGGGAAATAGGCATCAAACAAGAGGATTACACAGTGTATTGTGACAGTCAGAGCGCCATCGACTTGAGTAAGAATGCCATGTATCACTCAAGAACCAAGCACATTGATTTGAGATATCATTGGTTGAGAGCAGCTATTGAAGAGAAACAGATCAGTGTAAAGAAGATCCATACAGACCACAATCCAGCAGACGCATTCACCAAAGTTCTTTCAAAGAACAAGTTTGAGTTCTGCGTAGGGGCATCTGGCCTCTACAGAAGATGACATCCATGTCAGAGTGTTCTCCTCCTCCTGGGGCTGGAGGGGGAGATTGTTGTGGGCCAGCCCCACTAATGGGCCTATTGGGCTTAGGCCCAATAGGGTGACTTATATATTATTGTATTCCTGTGTAAGACACAGAGAAGGGAGATTAGAGAGAGAGTGAGAGACAGAGAGATCTGAAAGGGAGAGACCTTGTAATCCTCTGTACTTGTTTTCTTACATAGTAGATTTGATCTCTCTCCGTGGACGTAGGCGTTCTAGCCGAACCACGTAAATCTTGTGTCGTGTGATTGTGTGTTTGCATTATTTAATTTCTAATCCCCAACACGAACAAGGTTCTCTGAAGGATAAAACATCTCCAACCATCCCGTTCGACTAGGGGATCCTTGAGTCCACATGATTTGGCTTGGAAACCTGATTTTGATATTACTATTAGAACTGGACTTTCAGCCCAAAAACTAGCTTTGATAGGTGGAATGACCTAGTCTTACCCCCTCTCCCCCCCCCCCCCTCCCCGCCCCACTTCGCTTCCCTTGCAACCGTGTCGGACTCTCGTTTGCACCCTAAACACATTTGTATTACCAGACTTGAATCTGAGATAACTGGGCTGGACAAGGGATGTAGCCTAAGCTGTCGGAAGCCAAGACCGGCCGTTTCGGCTGAACTGCACCTGTTTTAACTTGAGCCGCTAATAAAACTATCGGTAAAACACTCGCGCTTCTGAATTCCATCGGCAACGTTCAAGTCGTCATAAATGACAGATATTTTCTTGTTTCACAAGGCCGGAGAGGGTGACCTGTAATGGTGCAGGCTTATTAAAGGCTTTAAAGCCCAAACATTTGATAAATTATTTCCGTCCAATTCTACAGCCGAAATAATGAGAACAAGCAAGTCCATGACCAACATAAATGGGCTTCATTCATGTTAAGCCTAGGACTCATCAGGAGAGGTTATAATGCCCCGGTCTTTGCTAGAAGAGGGAGAGAGGTTGGGGCCGAGAAGCCCAAATTTACGGCTCAAAGCCCGGCCTTTGGCTGTCTATGATGAAAGCCCAATGGAACAGTATCGGTCAATGACAACCGTAAAGGAACCCGTAAACTGATATTATGAAGAAGTTATTCAAGAAAAGTACCTTGGAAATGGGATTAGTGGTATGGACACTGGGGCTGTGTTTGGATTAGAGTGAGTTAAATTAGAGAGTTGTCTAGAAATTTTTAATAAAGGGAGTGGCCAGTATGTGGAGAACCCCTAGCTTTAATTTTCTTACCATCTAGAATTATAAAGAGTTTAATTTTTTTACTTTTTCCCTCTTTTGTTTAGTAATAATGCACTACCAGTCATGATATGCAAAAGAATACCATTTACTTAGTTACTTTTATTTTTTACTTAGTTACTCACACAACTATGAAAAAAAAATAATATATATATATATATAGCAGAGTCCATGCTCATTTTCTACCACTATTTTCCTGTTAATTTGTAGGATGATTTAATTTTTTATCACATGGGACATTTGGGTGACTAGATTTTCTGCCATTTAAGCTTATATATCATAAATGTCATGTAATTATTTGTTTTTTTTTCAATAATTTTTATATTTAGAAAAAAATTCCAACGTGAGATTATATTTAAGTCGGTAAAAAAAATAAGGAGGAACAAAAATAACATATATGATTATGTATATTGATTAAAAATAAATAATAGGAGTTTGTTATTTCCCCCTAAATGGCTAGGGTTGTGAGTGGGCCTCGGGCTCAAGTCTGCTAGGGCCCGATCCTGTTTTCTCCCAAGGCCCAAAACTTGACATACATCCAAGAAACATGTGCAATTAGTGTTGTTCTCCAATTGATACATGAATCAGTCCATTTCACCCACTGTTCGTTATTATTGCAACATTGACAAGTCGGTCCACGTAAATCATTCTTTTCAGATAAGCCAGACCATAATTTTAAGGCCCATTTCCATTTTCAAGAATCCAACTCATTTATTAAATGGACTTCAAGCCAGCCAAGTGGTGTCTGACTTACTCTGACCTGCGCCTTAACTATTCTATAGATTTCCATTCTGCATCGGCTAAAACAATTTGTTTTACCCACCGAGTATATGCTGCCATTATCTGAATTGTATCACTCGTCTTATATGTTGGATACAAGTCATTTTGATCATTTGTGGACGATGCCTTGGCCGATCTCCTGTCCGTCTTCTCAGGTAGTGATAGAAAAGAAGTCTGATTGCCAATCATCAATTGAAAAGAGATTTGAATGCCAATTTTCTATTTTCTATTTTTGATCGGTTTAGCCTTCTGGACCAAGTTGAGATCAAGCTCTTTTTTGTCACCAAGGCATTGATGTCAGTGGACTCAGAGACTTCAATCCATTGTTGGTCTCGGTGCTAGACTCTCAGTCAAGCATCAGCAGTAGCAGATGAAATAGTGCACTCAACTTGCTAGTCAAAATAATCTGTATAAGCAAGAAATTTTACAATCTTTGAAGGAAAGGGGATACTCACAACAAGTTAGCACAGATATTCTGGAGATAGGAAAGGCTCTGGGTAATAAGTTTGACACTGGCAATCTTGCTCTTTCTGACTTGCATTAGACTGAATACTAGGACAGAGTTTCGTCATTCAGATTCTCTAAAAGGAAAAGAGTGGCAAGCCCGGTCCATCTTAGCCAACAAGCTAGAATGAGAAAGAAATTGAGAATTCAAGGTGTTTCCCATTGATTTTTCTCTCGGAGATCATTTGGGGTTTCAGAATCACAAAGATAAGAGGTTGTAGTTGAAAGGAAAAGATGGGCTTTTGCTGGTATTATTTTCAACTATTAGGTGATCATTTGGTGTTTGTGTGTGTTTTAAGGGCTTAAGGGACTTTTTGCTTATGTTGGAACGAGTTTTTTTTTTTTATTCTTTCTCCTTTTATTCAATAAAAAAAAATCTTTACAGCTCAAAAAAAAAAAAAGAGTATATGGTGATAAAGAGGAGTGAGTTTGCTCCCCATGTCCTATCTTCAACTCTTGAGTTGAGTGGGTCGGCAGTGTGGATTAGATGGTGCAGGCCTTAGAGGATTCGTTCTGTTGGATAAAATACTTGAGAGATACTTTGTTAAAAAAAAATACATTTTGAATGTATCTATAGATGTTCATATTCACTCTCCATTTTACTCAGTTTCGCCCTGTTTCGATTGTAGTGAGTGGATTTCACCTTACTTGTCACGCCCCGACCCTCCGGGCCCACTGACGTGAGATTTTTTTTTTTTTAATACAATATTGAGCCTTTGCGGAAATCCTCTTATAGACTTTAACATCTCTTATGAATAAGTTTGGATCTAACATTTAGCAGCCTCGGACCCACCCATATCTAGCCGGTAAAAATCCCAGGCAGATGGAGGGGCCACCATGGGCCCGCTTAAAACCCAAAACCTCGACAGATTTCACCTCGACGCATAATATGTGGATACACTACTAACCAACATGTAATCTATAACTTAACCTCTTAGGGAATCCAAAATAGAAAATGTCACACATGATCTACCTAACATTTATGATCAATCGATCCCATCAACATCAGAATTGCACATCAGAAACGAAGTAGACTTTATTACATCCTACAGTGTTCAAACGAACATTATAAAGGGTTTATTACATTGCATGTTCATACGTACAATATCTACTAACTTAAACATAAAATCCCAACATTTGGGTAGATAGCTAAAGGGACTCCACCCTAAACTACAGCTGATGATCCTCCTGTCCTTCGTCCTCTGGGTTTCCTGTTTCGTAAGGAGTGTGAGTTTTACAAACTCAATGAAGAGAAAACAACAGCAAGTTCTAGATAACAAGGCATATTATCAACATAATAGACATGTTATCAAACAACAGTTTATACACTCAGAAATCATGTAGAATAATGTTAACACATTTATCTACCATGAAATGTCCTTCATTTCTCAAAAAGATACCCCCGCTAAACGACGTCTACGGTTCTCCCCTAACCGCGAGTAATACGTTTCCTACACTGCCGGCAAATTCATGCTCAGTGCTTCACACAACCCGTATTTTAAATACACCTCGTACCAGTGCCCTCCACGAGCTAGGTACTTCATACATTGGTGTGAGGTAATTTGATAGGCACAGTACATCAACCAATATGCACATCAATACATGGATTTAAACATAATTATCAACCCACATAATATCTCTCATACATATGATCATAATAACCTCACTCAGTTAACATAAATTCCTAAGCCCTCCCGCATGGAATCATAATACAAATATCAGCAATAAGTACATAATATGCTGAAAAACTAAACACAGATTAAAAGCCCACCAACGGGTTACATTATAACACAAATAAGTGTTACCGTTATCTCCAATCGAGTATGCCTACCCTATACTCATCATTTATACACAGAATGCATATTCCTATCGGAATCACTGTTGGATACCTGATCTATCATCAGATCACCCATATCACAATACTAAGTAGTCTCTAGGAATAAGTGGGTTCCGTACTCCGTTTTATGATGACTAGATCTCGATCCCGAAACACTCTCAAGTTCACGTTTCATATGTTGAAACTTATAATCACCTCCTTACGTGTGAACAGTGTCGGTATCGCGTTCTAATCCTATTACATCATTTCCATCAATAAAGATGACCACGGATATCCACTTATTGCCGTAAGGCTAATGGTGAAAGAAACATTTGTATTGAATGCAAAATGAGATGCATTTTAGTAAACACATAGTGTGGTTGAATCTCCTCACCTTCGGTCGGCGAGTGTTTTTCAGTAATCTGTTTAAAATGAAAAACGGCGTAAATACAACGTATAATAACACTATATAGCCATAATTTATACTCCTAAGCGTTTGGAATATCATGACAACACGTTTTAGAGAGTTTTCTTGAAATTTTGTAAAAAAATACGATTTTGCCCCTGAGCGAAATACGGGCTAAAAATAAACCTCCAAGTGGACTAAAACAAGTATTTCTAAGCTAAAATAACATAAATTTCATTTTTGAATTTTTTTCAAAAATTACGTTTTTGCCCCCCAAAAAATCCAAAATTACCAAAATGCCCCTGGATACTATTCATCGAAAAATACTGTTCACAGACACTATTCATCCGTGAAAAATACTGTTCACGAAAATACTGTTCATGAATACTATTCACTCGTAAATACTGTTCACCGAAAAATACTGTTCACGGGGGCACTGTTCATCCGTAAATTTCCAAATTACCAAAATGCCCTTTTGGGCCTGCACAATGCGCCGCAAATCACTATTCACGGACAGATTTTTCTATTTTTTTGTATTTTCTTCGCTGATTTTTATAGAGAAAACTGTAAATCATTTTCTGATGAAATTAAATATCTAGCTTCCTCTTAATGAGGTCTACAAACTAAAAATATTAACTTAAAATAAACACTTACAGAAATCTTCTGAAGAATTTAAGACAACCACTTGAGGAATAGTGAACGTCTGGCAACAGAGAGGAAAAATGGAAAATCTGATAAAACTTCGTAAATTTGTGATTTTAACTTAAACTGACTGCACCTATTTATAGTGTTTTGAAAAACACTATTGAAAACTGCTGGATGATCCCTGACCGTTTGTTGTGTCGGCAAAGGGTTAAAAAAAATCTTATCTCTTAAGACTGTCGGTAGAAAGAGAAAGATAAGATGAAAAAATCTTATCTCAGGTAACAGTAAAAATTACTGTTACCTTACCCTTTTTCTGTTCGTCTATATTAGACCTTAACTCGTAAAAATCCGACACCGCAGGTGTGTTAAGAACACAGGGTTTACCTACGGTGGAACGTTCACTTTTTGTTTTGACACCAAAAATAGGGTATTTTTCACAAAGTCAATATTTTAATAAAATAGACAGCTTATAATCACCGTGATTTTGACACTTCGAAACTAGTGTTAAAAATACCCTGTTCGACATTTTACATATGTCAAAGAGTTTGATAAAATACAGATCGAATGTGATCTGAGTTTGCTAATTTTCGGAATACGGGGTATCTTAAAAATCGGGGTTTTTAGATAAGAGCATATGTAAAATACACGTTTCGAGGAATACTCGTGAAATTCCGAAAATACCACTGAGTAGCTTACTCAAAAGCTTAATATGTGTGTGAATTTCAAGGTCTGAATATATCAGAAGAGTGGTCTTTCACACTCAAGGGGTCTATAAAATATTATTCATGATTTTATATGTAAACAAAAGACATTTAAGTAATGTCTAAAATGCCCTCCGAACTTCGTCGGGCTAAATCACTAAGCAAATGACCTCTGATCGGGTCACATACTCCTTTTTCGGGAAGCTCTTTCCGTACCCTATCATATTAACCGGTCACAAAGCCGAGTTAATTCTAAAAATTTGTTATTTCTAATTTAAAGGGTCGGGTTATTACATTACTTTTTTTTTAATCCCTTCTTTTTTAACATAGATATTTTGTAAACATTTTAATCATTTCTAATAAATAATATAAATATATAATTCACTTTTGTTTTAATTTTTAGAAATTTATCTATATTTTATATTTTTATTATTTATATATTCTTTAATGAAATAGAAAATGGTAGAAGCTGAACGCCAAATCATTACATTAACATCATAAAAACAAATAGAAACTGTGACCACCAAAAGGGATTTAATTTTTAATTTGAAGCCATGAGGTTTTCCATGTTTTGACTGTAATTAGAATTTTAGATTAGATGGCCTTGTCTCTGTTGCTGTGACCTCAGACATGAGCATGAAGCCATCAAGTGGTTGAGAAAATATAATAATTTGTTGACATTATAAAATATTGGGTCGCATTCCAAAATCCTTCTAGAAAATTCAAAACTCAAACCCAAGCCCATAATAGCCCATTGAAATTTCAAGCCATCGGAAACTTCTTCCATTTTCTGTTCACATTTCATCTCTTTCTTCCCATGCAACATAACTTTCATGACCCTAAACTTTCAATCTTTATTACGTACTGTACATATAATTATTCTCTTTTTAAATATTTCAAAAAATAATTATTCTTTTTTAATTGATCGAATAATTTTTGAAGAGTGACCCTTTGAGATGGAATGAGAATCGAATTGCAAATTATACGTATAACTATTTCTAACTCAAACTCAGCAGAAATCTATTAAATATTAAAATTTTCTTCCATATTTCAGCGGTGAAATTGAAGTGGATGACGGTATTTTGACCCATGCATGAATGGATTTTTGATGGGTCACAACTTTGACCTTCGTTTTGGGTCTCAAAGAGGAAGAGAAGGGGAGAAGAATGGAACTTTGAAGACGACTGATGGCCCCTTAAAAACTAGGGACATGAGAGAATGGTTTCTCATGTTGGGATTTTTCAAAAATATCAATCACACTGTATTTTAGTGAATGGATTTTCAAACAGCCTTAATGATGTATCTTGTAGATGGGTTATGAGTTTTAAAAGAGTGATAGTGATTTAGCATTTCGTGGTTAATAAAAGAGCAGCGATCTTCTCACGGGCATTTTGTATAACGAGACATAGGATTTAGGGTATTGTCCATTCAGGGCCGTTTTAACCATTAGTCAAGAAAGGCGGTCGCCTTAAGCCCCAAGATGAAGAAGGCCCCTCTCGCCGTGGCATATTGTGTATTTCTAAAATTTCTCAAATTGAATATTCGGATTAATTACGATAACTTGATAAAAATACTTTAAAACTTTAAGTTCTTTTGACACTCCCAAATACTTAAAACACAGTCTTTTACAGATAAGGGTATCTCTCAGCTGTGCCGAAAACACACTTCCGAAAGTCCAAACAACAAACAGTAAAAACCGTTGAATTCCAAATTCAAAGCTGAACAAATATGTGATATTTAAAATCTTAAATCTTTTAAATGATTGTTTACCAAAAGTAGGTGATCTTTTCCCATCTCAAATCCCGTCCCTTCTTCAAAACAAAAAAAATCCAGTTAAACAATCATTGAAAAGATTTAAGTTTTCTAATTTCATCTCAAATCCAGTTAAATTTCATTGAAAAGATTTAGTGAACCGATTTATATAGCAGTAGAAGGTTCAGTGATCCGGTGAGCCGATTCAAAGGGTTCGACGAGCCGGTTCGAAGGACAAAATAGGCAATACAGTAAAAGCCGTGTCGGATTACACAAAAATCCCGTGGAAAGATTGAACCCTTAATAAAAAAAAGCCTTAATTATGTATCCTGTAGTGAGTTCCTCTTTGTACTTTTACATTTCTCACAGCTTAATTTGTGAAAAGTATTAGTAGTGCGTTTTTATAATAAATTGAGTGTGACACTCTTTGGAGTTACTCTCTGTCGATTCAATCAGTATGTACGAATTAGAATGTTTACATATGTTTATAGGATTATTATCACCTCTTAAATAGAAGGAATACCCATGTTAGAAAAGAAAAAGAAAAAAGTGTGCCTCAGCTCTATAGCATATTTTGATAAATGTGGATTGTTGCAAGTATAGAGGTTAGTGATTTATGGTCTTTAAATAGAAACTAATTTGTCAAATTTTAATTAAGAATGCTAATCTAGATAAACAGTTTTGATAATGACAAAAAAATTTCCATAAATAATTGCACTAAGAAGATTTGAGAATGTTGAAATTTATATTAATCACTTATTACTGATTATGTAGATGTGTCAAATGAAAATGAAATTCTTTCTTAGACACATCTAAATATGTATCCTTACGCAGATGAAGTCAACGGTAAAAATGAATTATATATGTCTAATTAGACCACTCTTGAATGTTACATATTATCAAAAAGAAAGAACAGTGAAGTGACGTGCTGGGATGGTTTTCATTCGTAGAAACCTTTTTTTTATAGAGCACTTGACAAGGTCGCCCCAATGTTTATTCCTTAATTAAATGATTAGGTGGATTAACTTTTAATCACAATATTAATATATTTGATTAGAAGCTTCTATTATTACACATGAAACAACAACAAACGTATCAAATATAGAAATGAATATAAATAAGGTTCAATGTCTCAATTCAGTCATTTTCGATAACCTACAACAAAATGGGCATTTTGAAACATTATATACTTGTTTTTTTCATAAATATTTAACTTTTCAAAATAAAGGAACACATGGCACAGTGGAAAAAGACATCAAATTTGAGTTGGATGTAAATAAATCTGTCTAAAATTTGTCACTCAATTATTTATGTTGGGTATCCGGCAGTTTCCCACATGTAAATTCAAAAAAAAAGAAAGTACATGATCATAACTAAATTTAAAACCGATAATGCATAATTTAATTGCACCTACATCCATATTCTACATCTGAAATTATCTATGATTAAAAAAATGGGATGGGTAGATAAATCGATAAACTACTATTCGAATATCAAATTGTTAAAAATGAGATTTATTAAATCATTCTAGCTTTTCACTTTTTAAGATAAAACATAAAATATTGAGAAAATATGTTTATCCATCCTGATTAAATAGTAATAAAGATATAATAAATTGATATAAGAAATTATATCTTAATTTTAAAAAGAAATCATTGGAAGTTATCATGAAGTGGACACCATATGAGTTGAGATGAAAAAAATAAGGACAATTTCTTAGTTTTTCTGTATGAACCAAATGTGATAATATCAGCCTATACATATCCTATTGGCTAATATGTAGCGGTTTTTGAAGGTCGATGTGTATTGGCTTGACAAATGATATATTGACTATAAGACTGTGATATATCGCCGATATTGTTTTAGAAAAAAATATTTTTAAAAAGTCTATTTTTTAATTCAAATAAAGTTAAAAAAATAAAATCAGTCGATATTTAAAAATAAAAATAAAAAGAGAAGAGGGAATGATATCGGTCGATATCAAGAGATATCCACCAACATGTGAATGCTTGGAGAGGGCAGATTTGATGAGGGATTTATGGTGAAAGATAAGGGCTAATACGACCAAGCAATTGTTTGTTTGTACAAGAATCAGATTAGACATACATTGACTAGGTTGTATTTGGAAATTGTATTGATTGCTTCTTGACACGTTAAAAGGAAGGAGAAGGAGAAGGAGAAGGAGAAGGAAAAGTAAAGGAGAAACATCAGCTTCACAATCACATCCATCCATTGTAAAGGAAAAGATGGGGCCATTCATGCAAGCTGTCACTAGCCCTGTAACAGGTCACCTTCTTGCCAACATTCAGAAACTCCTAACACACTCTACTCTGCCCCCTCATCTAATATAATTTCTGATAGTTTCTTTGATATTCATTCATTGAATCAATATTCAATACCTGGACTTGTAATTAATGGTTGAGGTGATTTAGACAAATCCCATCTCTCTCTTATTTGAATATATAAAGCTGGTGTGCTCCTAAGCAGTGACCCAGGTTCATGAGTTGTGATCATTCATGGGTGGATCGGTATCAATGGTTCAACAATTTTGAGCTACTTTTTGAGTATTGACAAATGGGTGTAGAGTGGGTTTTATTTTTTAAGTTGAGTGGATTAGCAGTTAAGCATAGGTTAGGTAAGGTGACCTGGTCAGCTTAACCCATCAAGGAAGAGAGAGAGAGAGAGCAAGAACAACTAAACAAATGCAGTATCATGCTTATGGACATTGAATAATAAAGTAATGACGGAAGCGAATGGGCTCCAGTTGGATGCCACTCCAATATTATGCAGTCCTTATCTCCTTCTTCTTGCTTTACAAGGTCTCTTCCATTGAATTAATCATGTTTTAAACTTTTAAATGTTTAATGAATGACACGCATGCTGACCAAATCAATGCATATAAACTGTTAACAAATTAATTCATATTCGGTGAAGTCTCATTTTTTGTGATGATGAGGCCCACCTTTAACCTATTCAATCATACAAATTAATCAGTTCCCCATGAGATTATCTCAATGATCTATTTTAATTATTTATTTTAAAAATAAATAATTAAAATAGATTAAAAAGACAAAAATGAATTGCTGACACCATCCAATCACTTTCAAGGATAAGAAGCTCCATAAAAATAATGTAATGGATTAGTGGTCCATACAATCATCACATTTACACGGTGTGGGATGTCACTATTTCAATGTGGATGGTCCTATGCGACTAGAGAATTGGATGATTAGCTTAAGTTTGAATTCTTATAGACTTTGAAAATTTGAATAGAGAGCATCGAGGTCCAGCATCTACACTGTCATAATAGACCATATTAATTAGGAAAGAATGGTTGGATTGCAATGGATTGCTGCTTTCATATGCTTCTTTTTACTTTTAAGGAGACGGTAGGTTTGGTACTTGTAAAGCTGGTCCATCCTTTGAAAAAGATAAATTAGACCACCAACGCATATGGGCCTGTATTCAAGGTTTTCAAACCTCTTTAATCATGCGTCTTCTTATATTCAAGTGACGTGGCCACAATTGAATGGACAGCTGTTGAAATTCCCTCACTTTTCATGTGAGACCTATATTAAGAGATGTAATTAGACACAGAATTTAAAGTGTTATCTATTTTACTTTTCTATTACAGTATAAATTAACTAATCGAAATTGCAAATTTGATTTTTGACTTTTTTTTTTCTTCAGTATAATAGTGGAAAGGTAAAATCGGGAATACCTTAAAATCCGTATCAGATTATACAAAATATCTTTGGGAGGATGGCTGGCCATATTAATAGTGAAAATATCATCAAGAAATGACTACTAATAATGAAATACACAATAACTTTTTGATGATCAAAGTTTTTAGATTAATCTTTAGAATATATGTAAGCCTGTCTATCCATACACTCAATAATTTTACATATAATTATCTTTTACAATAGAGAGAAAATCGAACTCAAAAATCATTAACCAATACTCATTGAAAAAATAGAAAAATGTTTTTTATTGTACATCGAATGATTAATTATTGATTTTTTTTTAATATTTCGAAAAACAATGAATAATTTTCTTTTACCTTTTAATTAGGGTGTTATCTGCAACTTATGTACAATTTTTAAGTTAATGAGTCCTCTCATCTTTCAAATCTTCATTACCTCTCTCTCTCTATACTGTAAACCAAGTCTTTAATAAATGCGTTGGGAGATGGAAGACGACGGGAAAATTCAAAGTTGTAACCCGTGTGCGTGTAGCGCGTGGCAAAAATGCGGTCATCGTTTCTAATCTCAGGACTCGGTTTCGACTCCCAAGTGGCGGCAATAAAAGAAGAAAGGTTTGTGATCTCAGACGTCGGAAGAGACCGGCGGTATGGGTATGGGCGGTGGGCGGACTTTGGAAATGGCAGTGGAATCTTTTGTCGGTTTCTTTTAATATATGAAAGTGTCTCATTTGCTTTCCAAGTTCCAGGAAGAAGAATCCAATACTGAGATGCCCTGCTCTGCTCTGCCCATTCTCCTCCACTCCTACCACTGAAATCGCAACTCAGATTCACCAATCACATTAATTAATGGATGTCTTTATTTGATGGATGGCCGTTCGGTAGCCAACAGTGATTCCCACTCCATCACCTTTACTCTTCTTCTGTACCCATTCCAATCCACGGCAGCAAATGGTGGCTGCTTTGTTGCAACTCTCCCAATCCCATCACATCATAAGCCAGCATATGGTTCCCAAAGGGCACGTTCGTTTGTTTATAATATCTTTTAAGAAAATTTGATGAAAGTGTGATTTTTATATTGAATCTAGACGATTAAAGCAAATCACTGGGGTCAATGCAAATTGTCCTATTTATTAGATGCTAAACCCAACCTAGTTTCTGCCTAAATCTATTTATAAAATGAGTTGGTCTAACTCTGAAAACCTGAAATTGACTTATCTAATCCATAACAACTAAATTAGGGTTGCAACCGAGGTGAGTCACACCAAGTTTTGAGCAACCCAAACCCATGTCAAAATTGCATTTAAAGGGCCCAAGTCCGGATATGGACCCATATCCAACTTGACCCAATATGTTCAAACCTAAGCTTAGACCGTTTTTTACTTTTAAGAGCCTAAGTCCAATTTCAAAACTTGAAATGCATATGTAGCTTTAATTGGGCTTTGGTTTTTTTCCCTAAAGTAGATTTGCTTGTGTTATTTTATAAAAAAATATAAACATAAATTATATATTATAAAAAATTATATTTTTACACAAGTAATTGAATAAAATTAGGTTTTATAAAATTTGGCTCAAATTTAGGTTTTTGAGTCAAACCTATGCTTTCTTGCACTAGGTCAGGTTCGATCTTGGTTCAACCTGAAACATTTTTTTTTGTTTTTTTTTTTTATGTAGACTCCAATTAGACAGTGTCCAAATTGTAACCTTAACTTAAATGATTTATTAAATGAGTTATACTAATCAAATTTAAGAAAATTAACCTTATCTTCAGTCCATTTATTAAATGGTTGACTCAATCCGAGTTGCATCTATACGGAGTTTAAAACTGATTTGAGAATGTATTAATATCAAGCCTTAATAAGTTATTTAGAAAAAGATCTCATCAAAGTTTTTTTTTTTTCTATAAAACACTTGGCCCCTTTGGTAGTCATTTTGCTCTAATAGGGTAAAACTCATGTTATATAATTAAGACATTCCATGTGGAGGAATTGGGCCCTTTAAAGAGGTGCCACAAATTATGTTAACAAAGAATTGTATGATTTGTGGACCCACCATGTTCATGCTGTACTCTTGTCGTAATAATCTAAAGATAGCTGTCCTAAAGTCCAAACCCATTATTACTAAAAAAAATTAGAAAATAGTCGAGAAGTAAATTCAAAAAAATTAGGGTGTACAAGGTGAGGAAATCAGCTATATTGGTAAACTGAGTCATTTAATTTATACTGAAAAATAAACAATTGTAACTCATTAAATATTTTATATAAAAGGTTGGGTTGAATGTCTATAGTCTTTCAAGAACAATAATTTAATTTATAATGAGGAAATGAATAAATGATTTGTCATTTTAAAATTATTATTATTTTACAGTCGTTTGATTGGTGGTCTAAGAATATTTTATTAACTCGTTAAATCATTTCCTTTTACATTGGTTGGAGTCGGGTTTTTAGATTAGATCAAAGGAAAGGAGGAAGAGATTGCAGTTATTAAACATTGTGATATACTTTATTATTGAGATATTAGGTAAAATCTAATCGGGTCCTTTGGCGGGCCTGAAAAAGAGAGAAATGAAAGAAAGGAGAAAAGTAAAAGTGAAGAGGGCGTTGAGGACACGCATTATGACCAAAGCACGCGTCTCCGCCATTCATTCATTTCCCCTCTCTCTCTCTCTCTCTCTCTCTCGAGTCCAAACCATTTTCTTCAAGCGCTTTTTCTTGCCTAAACCGATTTCCAGTGCCAGAGGTTTTCGCCTATTTTTAGGGTAATTCCCCTTTTTCTTCTTCTCTTGCATCAAATTCCACGGTTTCTCTGCTCGAGAAGGGGATTATTTCGAGGTTTTAGGCTTCCCCTTCTCGGACCCAACAACCTTCCGGAACAACAGACGGAGACTTCTTCATTTGCCACAAGAAAGAAGCATAAACCTCTATTTTATAGAAAGGGATCTTTTTTCCTTCCGATTCTATGCTGCACTTCTTCATTTGTTCAGATCGAGAAGCCATCTGAAACAAAGATTGGTTTTTTCGTCAGTTTTCTTCTTATTTTCTGTGTGGTTCTTGATTTGTTCAGATATTTGATGGAGAGATTGAATCTTTTGGGTATCTTCTTCTTATAAGCTGCTGTAGTTTTTGATCTGTTCCGATCCAGAAGGCATTTGAAGGAAAGCTTGGATTTTTGGGTCTTCCTTTCTTTCAATTCGCAGCTGCGGTTCTCAATTTCTTCGTATTGGAAAGGTATTTCAAGGGAAGATTTATTTTGCGCATTATCTTCTGATAGACTACTCTGGTAATTGATTAGTTCAGATTCTTGGCTGTGGTTCTTCAATTGTTTAGATCGGGAAGGTATTTGAAAGGAACATTTGTGTTTTTAGACTTTCCACCTCATTTACGGTTGCGGTTCTTCATTTCTTCTGCTACGGAAGGTATTTGAAGGAAAAATTGGATTTCTACAGTTCCTTTGTTCTGTTAATTGGATGCTTGAAGCGATTCTAAGGTTCTTTTGTCCGAGATAAGAAAGAGATCTTTCTTTCTTCTTGTTTCCTGAGGAAGGCAATCAATTGTAGTTATCAGATCAGGAAAAAATTCACCGAAAGGTTGGATTTTTACGATTCTTTTGCTTTCTCTGGGTGGAATTTGAAGGAAAGATTAAATTTGTTGGTATTCATTGGCACGAAGTGATATCTTCATGATGGCAACGGGTTCTTCTTACTGGTGCTACCGCTGCAGCCGTTTTATTAGGGTTTGGGCTCAGGACAATGTTGTCTGCCCTGATTGTGAAGGTGGATTTATAGAAGAGATTGACAACCCTCCTCCACAATCTGCCTCCCGTCGTAGCTTCCCTCCAGCCGCCATGTACATGCTTGGAAACGGCTCAAACGCAGATCGAAGTGCCAGTAATATTGGTTTCCGCCCCATCCGGCGCAACGGTGGGGACCGCTCTCCATTCAATCCTGTGATTGTTCTCCGAGGGCCTGCTGATGGTGGCGGGACAGATGTTGGCGGGGAGAGGAGCAACTTTGAGCTTTATTATGATGATGGTGCTGGATCTGGCCTCCGACCATTGCCCTCAAGCATGTCAGATTTCTTGATGGGTTCTGGATTCGACCGGCTTCTTGATCAGCTGGCACAGATTGAAGTCAATGGTGTTGGGCGGTGTGAGCATCCTCCGGCATCGAAGGCTGCTGTGGAGTCCATGCCTACCGTTGAGATTATTAATGGCCACATTGCTGCAGAGTCTCATTGTGCGGTGTGCATGGAGCCATTTGATCTTGGCTCAGAAGCACGAGAAATGCCGTGCAAGCACATCTACCATTCAGATTGCATATTACCTTGGCTTTCTCTCCGGAATTCATGCCCGGTTTGCAGGTATGAATTGCCTACTGATGTCCGTGGAAGGAATTCACCAGAATCAGACAGATCTGCTGGGGATCAGTCTCCGGCTGTGGCTGAGGAAGACACAGTTGGGCTGACAATATGGAGGCTTCCTGGTGGGGGGTTTGCTGTTGGGAGATTTTCTGGTGGGGGGCGGGCTGGGGAGCGGGAGTTGCCCGTTGTGTATACAGAGATGGATGGGGGTTTCAATACTGGTGCCAGCATCCCGAGGAGAATCTCTTGGACATCGAGGGGGAGTCGATCTAGACAGAGTGGGGGGATTGGTCGAGTGCTTCGTAATTTCTTCTCCTTCTTTGGGCGGCTTCGAACTTCACCTTCTTCTCGGTCAAATTCAGATTCTGTGTCTCGCCTATCTCGGTCAACACATTCTGTTTTCAGTAGACGATCACGTCAACATGCTGCGGCATGGACTTTGGATGATTAGGAAAAAAACGAACTTACAACAGTAATTGAGAAGAAAGTGAAAGGCATCTCTTTCTCATTTGAGTTTCCTTTTTGATCTTTGAATCTGCTGTTTACAAGAGAGAGGAAAATCTGTATGAGGCATGTTTCTTTAATTTCTTTTGTAAATATCAACTACAGCAATGTATGAAGAAAGAAGAATTGCAGGATTTCCTGATTTAATTTCTTAGTCGAGAAGGCACTTCATGAATAGGAGAATTCTCTTTTGCTCTCTCTGTTGGTTTGAGTCTTTAATAACTGCAGTTCTCTTATCAAGAAGTAGATCCAAGGGAGAAGCTGTTTTAATGGAGATGGGTATGGCCTTTGGAAATTAAGGTACATTCGGAAATGTACTGTGCCTTGTTTGCATATCACATGCTCTGAACATTAGTTGATTTTAGTGTACTCTTTTGTATGGAGGTTTCTTTCCTTTCATTGATTGTGGTCGCTTCAAACAGGTAGCTCAGTTGATTTGAATTCTAGGAATAAGACAAGAGGTCTTGAGTTTTACTCCTTTTGGAGTAACCTGATACACAAGGCTTGTAGGTGGTTTCATGTATACATGAGATTAGTCTCGTCTCCATGTGCGGTGGGGATACTCATGTTATTAAAAAAAGAAAATTTATTTGTAATCTTCTTCCTGTACACATGATCCATGTGGGAATGTTGGAACTGTCTAGTTGCTCGATTTCAATCACTTGTGAAATGTAATGACCTCATCTTTTTTTCCACTACCACCATCACCACCGCCAACTGAATGTATTTGAGGTCATGTGAGTTCTACTGCAGTGATCTCCTTTTATGGTTTCAGGCTAGGTGTCATTTAATGACTATATTCACTGCGCCTGATCTCCTCAAATGGTCCCTTAAAGGAGAGAGCCTGGTTTTCCTTTATGTTTCCCATCCAATACATGATCCATATAGGAATATGGGTTTCATCTAGAAGAGCATATATTTGGTTGAATGTGGTTGATCTTTTACTGGTAGAACATAATGTTACTGAGTTTTGTTAGCTGTCAGATTCTTAGATTGAACATGGTGGTGTGAAATTTTTTGTTACGTGATTTAGAGTATGTGATTGGTTAGAAAATTTTAACCCTTCTTCTAGTTCCTTGTATACCAATTAATTGTTCTCCAATGTGGATTTTCTGTCAATCATTTCAGAGAAGGATCCTGCTTACCCATTGTCCTTGCTGCTTCTGATGGTAATTGTACATTTCAACCATTTCAAATCTCATGCATGCTGTGATGGACATTACAACCTTTTCAGAATATGTTATGATCGGTTTTTCACCTTTCTGCCTCATCAATCCTTTGATTTACATCACAATTCATTCCATTTCAGTTCTGAAAAATTCCCATTCTGGTGGGGGCTCAAGGGTGGGTGCAGGTACCATCGATAATGCAATGATTTACTACATGTTTTGTAGGCATAATTGATCCTGTTCCTCATTGCTTTATATTCTCATTATGATTCATCCCTTTGATCTTCCTCGTTGCTTCTTTATATTCTCATTATGATTCATCCCTTTGATCTTCCTCGTTGCTTCTTTATATTCTCATTATGATTCATCCCCCCTTCTTTATTCTTCTTTGCTTCTTTGATATACAACCGATTCCATTTTAACCATGTAAAATTGGCTGAGCTCCATGGGAATATTCTCAACAATTCCGAAAAGGGTCTTGCATGCCTGTTGATGTTCCATTGTAATTTCGTCTCGTTCTTATCCTCTTTGCTCTGATTTCCTATCTCAATTCTTTTGATTTCAGCCTCAATGGGTTCCCATTCTATCCATTGGTAGGGCATAGTGGTGGGTAAGTACCATTGGTCATGTTACTATTTTGGTGTGCACCACTGGATACATGGCATTCCATGCACATATCATTTGATACCTGTTATTATCTAATCTCTTTTGCTTTGGGTTTCCAGTATGATTCATGTCTCTGTTTATTCTTAATTATGTCCTCAAAATTTCTATTCACTTTTTTCCGTTTCAGTATTTGCAAGCTCTTGTTCCTAATTCCTTAAGACCATACCACTGGATGATCGGTCCTTGAGGATCATGGACCCATGGAAGCAATTTTGACCTGCGACCTTAACACCTACAAATATTGTTTCGAACCTTAGATTTACTTTTCTAATCATGAAGTGAAAAGAAGTCATTGCAGTCAGACTTTCATTTCCATGTTTTTTATGCCTCATTGAGAAAATTTTGGAGAAGTGGGTTGCGTGCTTGGTCTTATCTACTGCTCCTTTGGGATCGGAAGTCCTAAATTCCTTGTATAAGTCATGGAGTGATGACCTTTTGGCAGTGGACCTTGAGAACTTATCAGGTTTTAGAAGGAAGGTTGGATGATGGATTACCACTCATGTAGTCTCAACGATTTCAACAAAGACTCAAGAGACCTCAAGAGGTAATCTTAAGTATTAACGTAGAATTCCAGTTTCAACATTTTTTTTTTCAAGTTGTGCAGTTAAATAAGAAACACTAACTCGATCCAAATTTGGAAGACCGAATATGACATTCTCTTTCTGGTTGGCATTTTCTGAGGCTTTCAAAGAAGGATGGAAAGGCATGTTGGTAGAACTGAAGAATGGGAGAGATCAAAGAAAATCATAAATAACAGTGAAATGATCAGTGCGTTCTGGCATGCATGGTATCATCTCGTACACCTAGATATATGGTAGTGAGTAGTGACAACTCTGTTGAATAGGTCTTGAACATTTAGTTTGTCAAAAATCATCTTCATTGAATCAATCAAGTCATCCTTTTTAAACTTTGCACAATTTGATTAATTAAATTTTTTCAATCTATAAACTTTACTGCTTTTAAAAACATGACTTGTGTTTAATTGGGGTGATTTATGATAGATCTCATACTCAATCAAAGATCTTTTCAGCAAATCATCGCAACCTCATTTAATAGACCTCATGTGTAGCATAAATACAAGGGTGTTGGTGACAAGCAAGTAGTAAAGAGCCTTGTCATGTACCTTTCGTTGGAAGTGCATGTGCTCATGCTCAGTCTCCATGTCAACTTTGACCCACAGGACGTGTGTTGTTTGTGACTAGTTGTGAGTCATGGGGTCACACTTGAGTCTACATGAATGGTTTGCCATGATTCAAATGAAAATGGACAGGTTGTAGTTGCCAAAGGAAGTGACTGAGGAACAAAGGATCCTCCCAGTGCTGGACAAACAACTTCACATGCTGCTGTAAAGCCATTGTGGTGCCGACATCCATCATGCCTAGAATCCCATGATCTCAATGCTTACGAGCCTGGTGGTCTGAGGCCAACCAATGTAGGTGAAGAGACAAATGTGCCCAACCCCAGTATGGGGCCTTGCAAACAAGAGAAAATATCTCAGAGACAAAACAGAGGGCTTGCCAATTCATCCATTTGTGTCTATTCAACTGGAGAAAGTGAATCTCCAAAAGAAAAGAAAATAGGCAGAAGTTCTTACTTTAAGTTCTGCTACCTCTGAGAAGATAGGCAGAAGTTCTGTATCTCTGTTAAGCTCTTACTTTAAGTTCTCTTTTGTTCAAAAACAGCCAGAGAACAACTCCTACCACATGACATGGATATGCATTCACTTTCCCGATACCCAATGCTCACTCACTTTTGTTAAGACTTATATTCCCATTCCAAGCTATATTTTCTGCAGGCTGGGCACTTCAGGCTTAAGGTCAAGTGGGCCAACTACCCATCCCCATCAGGAAAATTACATGGCACAATCTACAGGGAAGAAAGGCACATCTTATTCATGTAATTCACTAGCAATGCTCTATTCCTGGAAAGATTCAGCTACTACAACCTTCACCCGCATGGTTGAGCCACCTTGTCAAAATCATGACTGGGCTTTGAAGATGATAAAATATTTAAAAGTTTCTTAAGTCCATTAAGTATAAACTGGTTAAGCCATCTTTTTATGTCTTTGGGCCTGGACTATTATAGCCTACATTAGAATTTAAATAATCTGGGCCTTCTATAGCTGTCTGCTGCTGCTGTTTCTGCTGCCAATGACTGGCTGTAACCTTCACAACAACAATAGCATGTGAAATGTTGGAAATGGATAATAGATTTATTCATTAATTACTAATTTATACAAATAAATCAATGACAAAATAAATTCAAATTCTAATTAAATCGTATCTCTATCAAGTAGAGATTAACTCAAATGCTAACTAAGATTGTCATAAATCTTCTAATCCTAATCCTAACATGCCCCTTCAAACTTAAGTGGAGCTACCACTTGAGTTTGAAATTATAGAACTGGATAATTGATAACTAGATATCCAAGGATGGGAAGCCAAGAACAAAATTAAAGTGCCATGTGAATAGAGCAAACTGCAGATGAGTAACCACTAGGGATAGATCAGTGCTACATGAGATCGACAAATTCAAATAATCTCGATAGGTGGAACTACAACCAAAGACAGATGAAAACAAATCCACATCAGAAACAGACATGTAACTCAAATTGGGCTACAAATAGATACACAGTAGCCTTGAATGATGACATTGGCGACAACAATCAACTAGACCAATGCAGTGACAAGACAGAGAATCAAACAGTATGTTGCACAGAAACAATGGGGATCTCGGAGCAATAGGTGGCCTAATGGATTCTGAACAGATCAGGGATTGGGCATGAAAGGAGGTGGCCAAGCAAGGAGAACAGAGGCTTCGAGTGGTGAGGTAATGAAGGGTTTATTTCAGGCGGCAATAAATAACAGAGCGGAACAGAACAGAAGACTGAGAGGACAGAACAGGTGTGAGTGAAATCTTGGAAACAGATAATAGATTCATTCACTGATTACTAATTTATACAAATACATCCATGACGAGATAAACTTAAACACTGATTAAATCTTATTTCTCAAGTAGAGATTTTTGTCTCAACTTCTAATAACAACTATCACAAATCTTCTAATTCTATCCTAACAGAGCAGTAGTATTAGCAGTGATAATGATATTAACAATATTAATTTCAACATAAATACTTGTTAATGTATAAGTTAGGCAATGTAGATTTTGCATTTGGGATTGAATCATGGATAATGAATTATATTAGCCATCATGCCTTAAGCTAAAAAAATGGAGATCACTTTCGGCTTTTGTTAATCTTGGGTATATCATGGTTAGGGTCCTGACAAGACATTTCATCGTACTGTGTTTTTGGGTGTGATTTGGTTGAGCCTCAATATCCTTTAGTTGGTCCTCTACATCATTAAGTTGGTAGATTTCTATCTTCATGGAAAAGAGTTTTCTGAGATCTAGACCATAATTTAAAATTTTGAAAAATTTGGTCAAGTCGATCCGATTTGTGGAGTGGAAAAACTGACTTTAAGTTATTTGACTTGATAGATTTACAAATCTGAGTTTCAATTTCCAAACCATGGTTTAGACCCATGTCTTTCATTTTGAGCTGGGCCCTGATTTAGATATCATCTGGTACATGTGCTGACACGAGAAATTTAGAAGATTTTTTAGGTTGCATGGTATTGCATGTACTCTGAGTTGCATGCACCGGCCAATCCACTAATATGAGATTTTTTAGTTTACAGAGCTACACTGAGTTACAAAGAGGCCAATATTTTTTAGTTTAGCATTCCACGATTCTATGCTCTATAAAAGGTCCAACTTTAATAGCTAGATAATGTCCAAAATGAAATTTCCAATTTTCTTAAATTTTCCACTTTTTTTGTAATTATTTGCTGCAGGAAAAAAGTGGAGTCGAACTATCATGTATTAGTTGCTATAAGTAATATGATATATATATTGATTGAGTTTTTGGCGCCTCTCAATAAGAGAAATATGTTGGGAGTGGGCTCACTTAGGTTCATAAATTGAGACCACTTGTGTGCGACCTATTTAATGAGGATAATTGGTCTTTTATATTTCTTGTCCCATACACTTTGTATCTAAATTTTTTCTCCACCTAATTTATACATGTGTAGGCTAGTGGCATGAATTTTCTATCTCCTTCGTACCTAGCACCTAGCATATTAAGTGTCATTTGGTGGAATGAACAATATTTTTTTGAATGGTGAATATATTAATAGAAAAGAGAGCACCAAAGGTGTCAATACAAAAAGAAAAGAGGAAAAACTAAAAAACAAACCACCGCACAACTCCACGCAACAACAAAGTGTTAGTGGAATGAACATTTTTCTTTCTTTATCATATGTCATTTGATGCCACAAGCTTTCTCTTCTATTAACACCTAACGCATCTACGAAGCATGAGATGACATAAGTTTTCTCTCACATTGACACCTAACCCATCTATGGTGTATGTGGTGGCACAAACATATTTTCTATTGACACTTAGCCACCATGTATCATAGGGTGACATGAGCTTTATCTCCCATTGACACCAAGCCATAATACAACATAGGGTGAGATGCGGGGGTGCAAAAAATGCCCCGGCTGATATGATTCTCTCTCCTCTTTTTTTTTTTTTTTGTAAATATAGGTATTATTTTATTATTTTATATTTTTAATTAAAAAATATAAAAAAACCAAAAGAAACTATTTTTAAAAAAAAAAATTGAAAAAGTAAATATCGGCTCGGGCCTGTCACCATTTTGATTTTTTTTTTTTTTTAAATACCGATATAAATCATCTCGGCCAATATCGGGCCAATATATATCGCCGATATATTGACCATATCGGCCGAGAAATGGGCTGTACGGTCGATATAATACGTATTGGCTAATATTAAACGGTTGTTAAAAACCGATATGTATCGGCCGATATCTATACCCCTGGTGAGATGAGCTTTATCTTCCTAATAACACTTAGCCTCCTATTTCTCATAGGATGGCATGGTTAACCAATCCTATATAAATTCATGAGTTGAAGTAAGAGTTAGGATTTTGCATCACTCACATCATTGAGACCATCTAAATCTTTGAACTAAGAGGAGTGAATCGAGTAGAGCTTTCCAGTTGTAAATGCTTATATTTGATCATCAAGATTAAAGGTCTTAGCTCTGATTAGCTCCAAAAATAGATAAATTTTTATTTGAATGTATATTTTATTTAATTGTATATTAAATCTACCATATCATTACACATGAATAGGTTGGCCACTACGCTTGTCATAGAAATTCTTGACTTTTAAAACATAGAAAAGTTCTTTTGAATGTTCTTCTCTCTTTTGAGTCTCACGGTTATCTTGAACCAGGAGAAAATCCACTTGTCTGGGACTCTGGGTCACAAAAATAACAGCTGACTGGGTGTAAGTAGTGGACACTATAGGGATCAATAGTTTTCAGGTAAATGATTTGAAGATTCTGAGTAGGAGGTGATTCACCCATAGACCAATTCTTGGTGCAGTAGGGCTGCAACTCGGATCGGGTCATGTGGGTCGGGTCGAGAATTTTGGATCAGCGGGTCGGGATTGGGTTGAGAAGATAAAACCCACATGAAATTTGGGTCTGGTCGGATTGAGGATTTTACAAGTTGACCCGACTCGACCTGGCTAAAATTAAGCTAAAATGGGTTTAGAATGCGGCCTGATTCGGGCTAGAATTCGGGTCGGGTCGGGTTGTGAAGTTCGGGTTAAGAACTCGGATCGGATCGGGTCGGATTCCATATATATTAATTCGGGTAAGATTTGGTTTTAAGGAACTTGACCCGTCAGATCAGAGTTGCAGCCCTACCTGCAAGACTTCCTTCTTAGACCGACGGATAGAAGTAATAAAATTGTTTGTAGTTGAACCCCAAACTATAGGTGAATCATCTACTTTGACATGATTCAAAAAATCCTTTTTAGCCCACTTATTTGGAACGGAGTCACATCATATAAATAGTGGGAAATGGAGCCCATATATGGGATGCTTGCGATCTTTCAACAATCTGATTTTCTTTTGGTGAATTGGGCCCACAATTGAATTACTTGGTTTGAGGTTCAAGTATGCCGTATGCCAGCCAAGAGTATGATACAACTCTTCTTCCCCTGTTATAGACAGCCAAACAGACAAATTTCATAATGTTTTCCTTCCTCAGCAGCAACTCTTGGGTCAACTCTATCAAACGTAGTTTCAACTACTCAAAACAAAAAAAATAAAAATCTCTCTCTCTCTCTCTCTCTCTCTCTCATATGAGAGAGTAAGTAGTGGAAGCAACGCAGGAAGACAGAAGAAGATACAAACATTTCAAGGGTCAAACTGTTTGGACTTTGGTGTGGTAATGTCACTCAGTGCATGGGACCCACATATTCCCTTCCCATGCATCAATACCATCTACTACAAGGAAAAAGTGGAACACTGATATGATACGGCTATCTCGATACTTGACAGGGAAAGCCTACCAAATTCCTATAATTTTAATCAACCTCACCTCTATGAGGGACCGGGGTTCTGTTTGGACTTCAGATTGAGCCAAAGTTTTCAGAAAATCATTGCCATTCTCAATAGAAGTAATTTACTGCCAGAGTGGGTTTTGTTCAAAGACTTTTGGAATCATGTTTGTGAATATAGAGAGCCTCACTTTTGTGATGTCTATTGGCTTATAGATAGATGATGGCTCACTTAGATACATGATGTCCAATTGATGGAGCAACCAAACTTCTAAACTGACAAATGGAAATTACTTTGTGTCTTACTGACCACACACAGAAACATTAAAAAAAAAAGAAAAAGAAAAAGAAATAAATCACAATACAGAAATTTATATGATTTTTTTTGGTACGTTAGCATGTTCACATCGTTTCATTATTTTCAAAGACAAAAATTAAAAAAAAGACGCCTCTCAATACAATACTCATCTTTTTCTCAAAAAACAACTATATATATTATATTAATTAGAGTAGTCTCTCTCAATACAAGTGTAACGATTGCCTGTATCAAGAAATACACATTTTTACTGATACTTTGAGCAAAATAATTGAATGGTTGAATATATAATCATTAGACTACCTAACTATAAAAAATAGATGCCGTCAAATTAATTAAGCTATTGATTTTTAAGATAAAATAAAATCACTAAATAAATATTTTTATTCACAATGCTCAATCCAATAGGAAGATGCATGAAACAGACATCAATTAAGATTGTACAGTTTAAATATATCATTAAATGCGCTTCACATGGAGCCTACACACTAGACGAGATATATGCCCGAGCTAAATGCAATTTGGCCCTGGTTCATCAAATAATTACTGAGGGTAGATGTCAACTCCAAGGCTAGGAGGGCTCTTCCTTTTATGAAGTTAAACCGGGGTAAATTCGAACGGATTGGATTAGGTTTTTATCAACTCAATTGAATTTATATAAAAAATATTGAATGACTTGGGTTGCTGGTCCGACAGTTCGACCCATTTGTAGAATAAATTTGGAGGAAAAAAAATCAACAAAATGTTATTTATATTTTCTGAAATTTTGGATGGCTTGGGTCCATTTAAGTCAGATCAGATTAATTTTAAATTTTTGAACTCAGTTTGACCTGAATTTCAATCGAACTTTTTTCCCAAACGAATCCAATACTAAATTTACAAATATGTAACCCAACCCACTGATTTTAGATCTGAGTTACGCCTATCACATCCATCTGGTTTTGCACCCTTGCTCAATGGATCTAATAGTCTAAAGATGGGCATAATTAACTTAGAAGAATTTTATTCTCATGTGATTCATTTAAGAGTGAGTCCCACAAAAATGATAAAAGAAGGTGAAGTCCCACATGTGTAGGTGAAAGATCTGATCAGAGAATCTTTGCCAACTCATGGTAAATAGCTAGTGAAAGACTTAGATCAATGAATGGTTCGGCTGCCAATAAGATCATTCTTCTTCTTCTTCTCTATTGGTCTTTTGTCACCACTAATCATTATTTAGTTCATGACGTGAAGTTAATGAGATTGAAAACCCACTATTGCACGCTTGTGAAAAGTTGACCTCTGCGTGATTGCTTTGCACTTGGATCATATGGTCCCGCCACCGGCTGCCGGTGATTAGGACACAAAGATGGCATCATTAAGGTCAAGCTTATCATGATTCCAGCTTAATCAACTTAGAAAGGGACACAAGAGTTAGGATTAAGATTTGGACACAAGCGTTGTGAGGTTAGATACTTTACACCCGGTTCTTAGTCAGAAAAGGGCTGCGACATTTAGGTAGGTCAAGGGTTTAATCCTGTCCTCATACAGACTTAAAAAGGTGTTAAAATTATTATTGGGTAGGTAAGCTTGGATCAGTTAGTTTTTCTTTATCCCACTTAAACTACTGAATTTTGGTATAAAATATGCTTGGTAATTACATATTAATCATAAAGAAAGTAGGTACCTTTTCTTTAATGTTGGATCTGACTTGTGTGGAAATATGACAGTAGCTGGACTTGGAGTAATCTTAAATTTTCCTTTCCACGGCCACACCAAATTATTTCTCTATCTTGTTGCGAAAAACTTCCCCCTTGTTCCCAGGGGTTTATATACATATATCGATTTTGAAAACCTTTATATATTGGCCGATATGATACGCATCGATTGATATTGATAGATTGTGTAAAGAAAAAATAGGAAAAAGAAAAATATCAACCTATATCTTGAGTAATATCGAATTTTAAACACTTGTACCAATTCCCACACTACACTTGCTTGTAGAATGGGCCAGTCGAGTCTAGACCCTACCTGAACTGAGCCCACGTGGGCTGCATATGGACTGGCCCTTTTAAGCACTTGGAATGGGTGTGCTGTCATATTCTGGATCCAATAGCTAAATCCGCAAATTGACAAATTTATTACAATTAAAATGTCTTTCAAGTCGGATATCTAAAATAATATAAAAGAATATTACGTAAAGAAAAGTAAATGTTTGTTGTCTACATTGAAAAAGAAGTACTAACATAATGTATGTGTTTTACAGGTAAGTTGATATAAAACGTTTTTTTAAAGAAGGATTTTTATATTACTTAGGATAATATCTGATCAAGGGTTATTCTGAGTAATTTCTCCAAAATTTACCTTCTGTTCAAACACAGTCTAAGTTTCTATTCTTTTACTCTCCAATAGAAATGCACAGAGTATTCATTAAATTTATTTATTTTATTTCTATGATATTGAAAAAAAATTAAAATAAGATTAAAAAGTCATTCCGTAAGACGGCAGATTTCCTTTGCAATGGGAAGGACACGGGGGAATAAAATATTTCCGAAATTTGAGTCGTCCCTCAGAGTCATTTTCCACGTGCGGCCTCTTTGTATGTGAGACTCCAAACCTACAAGCCTAGGATATGCAGGTGCCTTCAAATCATTCTTTACTTTTTAGAATTAGAAGAACCCTCTCAAAGCATCATACTTCCCACTTTAACATATCAAATTGTCGGTCTATTTAAATCCTAAATTTATCTTATTTTTATTAAAATTACATATCAATTGAAATATCACAGTTTTATTTTTCAAACCATTATTGCGCTTCTTAGAATTCGAATCAAGAAGAGTTATCACCTACTGTGTATAAATGTACATATTCCAAAAAATAAAATATTGAGATAATATTGTTATAAAATAAGAAATAGAGGAAGCTTGACTAATAAAAATGAGATCAGAGATGAAATTGAAAACATTATAGAACATCTTGATGAAAATGTAGAAATCAATTTTGGATTAAAAGGGTTTAATAAACTAATAAGATCTTATTCTACTCCCTCTAAACTACATACTCTTCTTATCCAAAGATCATTCTCTACTAGAGAGAATGAGAATGCTGAGGAAGATAAAAGAGTTCAAGTAAAACCTCAAATAGTCCCAGTGGAATTGTCTATCTTATCTATAGGTGACAATCTTCAAAAAGTAAAATCTATTATCCCTCGTAAATAAATTTTAAAATTAATAGGATCAAAGATGTGATAGAAGAATTTACATTGGATAAACACTTTTTCCGAAAGGATTTTGATAAACATCCTCTAAGAGCTTGGTTTATGAGTAAGAAAAAAGGCATATTATGTTCTATGACTGATTTATTGGATATTTTTATAAATCAAAAGAAGCAAAAATATTTCTTTGAGAAAGTGGAAAACATTTGATGCTAAGGTAATAGAATCAGTCCACCCACCTTTCAAATAGTGGAATCTCTGATATTTACTGTTGTGAGATGCTGTCATTATTTCAAAGTCCTGAGTCCTGAGTTGTATTTGTGGATTGCTGATTGTTTGATTCAATTTTTTTTTAGAGTATTCCAAGTAAAAAAAATGAAAAGAGAAAAAATAAATAAAAAGTAACTAGTTTTACTTTCTACTGTGTAAACGTCAGAGTTTGAGGATATGAGCACAGCCCACAGACATTCTAGATTTTGGCTGGATGATTGTAACCCAAGCGACATCCCCCCCTCGCCTTCTCATTGGAACACAACTCAGCGTTGAATAGAATTTTTAATCTTCTCACTTCCGTTTAATTTTTTTTAATCTCTATTAACAATTGAAGTGAGCTGACTTAATGTCTGATTGTCTTCTCTCTCTCGATCTCTGGCCTCCTCCAGTCTCCCCCTCCCCCAAAAATTGAAATTAAAAAGACACAAGAGAAGATGAATGGAAACGCTTCTTCTGTGCCTCTAGATTTCACATATTTCACACTTCAATCTCTTACTCAACCCCTTTTAAGGAAGTTCTAAACCCAAGTTCCGAAATACCAAATCTTCTCTCTCATGGCCTCTCCTCCTTCTCTTGTCCTTCTACTTCTCCTCTTTCTGCCTCTGTCTCTGTCTTTCTCAAAACCCATCATACTATCCCTCAAGACCCAGGAAATCTCGTCTGGGTCTCTTCTAAAACCGCCCAACAAGCTCTTCTTTCAACACAATGTCTCTCTCACTGTCTCTCTTTCGGTTGGCACTCCTCCCCAGCCGGTTTCCATGGTGTTAGACACTGGCAGCGAGCTGTCTTGGCTCCGTTGCAACGCTTCCCCAGGCGCCCCTTCTTTCGACCCATTGCGCTCTTCTTCCTATTCCCCCATCCTCTGCTCCTCCGCCACCTGCAAGACCCAGACCCGGGACTTCTCCATTCCCCCCTCCTGCGACGCCAAACGCCTCTGCCATGTCTCCCTCTCTTATGCCGACGCCTCCTCCTCCGAAGGAAATCTCGCCTCCGACACCTTCCGCATCGGAAACTCCGTCACACCTGCCATGGTATTCGGCTGCATGGTCTCCTCCTTCAGCAGCACGTCGGAAGAAGACGCTCGGAATTTCGGGCTGCTGGGCATGAACAGAGGCTCACTTTCCCTTGTGTCGCAGTTACAATACCCGAAATTCTCCTACTGCATTTCGGGCCGGGATTCGGGGGGCGTTCTGCTGCTGGGAGGGTCTACTTCGAACCTGAGCTACACGCCTCTGATTCAGATATCGACTCCGCTGCCTTACTTCGACCGAGTGGCCTACTCAGTCCAACTGGAAGGAATTCGGGTGTCTTCGAAGGTTCTTCCCCTACCCAAGTCGGTTTTTGAGCCAGACCATACTGGGGCGGGTCAGACCATGGTTGATTCTGGTACCCAATTCACGTTCCTCCTTGGACCCGTCTACACAGCCCTCAAGACCGAATTTTTGCAGCAGACGAGAGGGGTCCTGAGGGCTTTGGGTGAGCCGAATTTTGTGTTCCAAGGTGCCATGGATACTTGCTTTCGGATCCCGGCGTCGGGTCCAGTGCCAGGGCTACCCGAGGTGGTACTGGTATTTAGGGGGGCGGAAATGTCGGTATCGGGGGAAGGGTTGCTGTATCGGGTAGAAGGAGAGAAGCGAGGTGTAGATGAGGTGTACTGCTTGACGTTTGGAAATTCGGATTTGGTACCAATGGAGGCGTACGTTATTGGGCACCACCACCAGAGAGACATGTGGGTGGAGTACGATTTGGCGCAGTCCCGCGTTGGGTTTGGTCCTGCCAGGTGCGACCTTGCTGCAAAAACTCTCGGCGTGGTTGCCCTCTAGACTCTGCCCACTCTCCTCCGCTACACCTGCTAATGGACGGGAGTCGGTCACCTTTGCTCGACAGGAGCCACGATTTCTGGTGCTCCGTCGGCCTACTGTCAATGTGTCAGGTGCCAGGACTCAGTGGGGGCCACTCTATTATAAACTTGATAGTCCGCAGGCTATGGATTTTTTTTGTAAGTACGCAGAGGAAGAGAGAGAGAGTCAGTGAGTTTAGAATCTTTATAATTATATACGGTTTTTTTTTTAATGAATTTGATACGTTTCTATTGGATCAATTAAAATGTTATATACTTGCATGAATGAAAAGTTGCAGTTGATTTCATTTTAGAAACTGACCATTGAAAAATCTTATAAGAAAATAGAGAAGTATGGTACAGTAGAGGGTGAGAAATTTAATTAATGAATTAAAGTTGAGCAGCATTGTGTTGTATATAGTATACACTATACAATAGCTCGGAATTAATGAAATTTCATTTTATTATTAAAGAAATTTGATAAAATCATTCAAATGGAGTAATGTAAAACAAAAAAAAATCAAGAAAAGTCTAATAAGTTTTATTTTGAACAATTTGATAAGTCTATAACAATATATCTAACTACTTTATTTTTATTATAAAGATGGAGCCAGGTGTGGATTTAGTGAAAATGGGACCCTAATAAGATGGAGCCTTTTACAATCCTAAATGGACGAGACCTTCCTCGACTCAACTCAGGTGGGGCATTACTGCAGGAAATCCAACGAAAATCTCCACGAGTATTACCCACCGTCCTTAGGATATACCAGATTAGACCATGGGGGTTTGAACTTGGCATCTCCCATTTCTTGAGGCGAGAGGTTAACTAGTTGAGTTACACTACGTGGACAAGACTAGACTCACATTAATTAATCTAAAATATATACATATATAATCATCATGTATTTAAATTTGACAATTATCAAAATGATATGTATCACCAGATGAGAGAGAAAATTCACAAAATGTCTAAGCAGATTATTTATCTGGGCATACGGCCCATATATGCCAGTAGTTATGTGACTAATTTAAATCATTTGTTGGGTCTTATTTTAAGTTTAGATTTAATTTTGTTAATATTTATTTGATAAATTCTTTGAATATGATAGATAAACATATTTATTTAATAGTTTTATTTTAATTTTCAAAATTAAAAATATCTTTAACACTTCTTTTTGCACAATTTAATAATTTATATTATGAATTATCTAACGAGTGAATCCAATGCTTATAACTTTTTTAATCATTGAATAGGTCTTATCCTCTGAGGGAAACCCTTAAAGCACCAAAGACTTTCAACTTTTCAAGGATATGACCCAGGAGTCCTTAAAAGCACCAACACTTTTCAGCATATGGTCCACTCTTGATTGAGATATCAAAATTTTATGGTAGTGAATCTCAACATGCATCGAATTTATAGGAAATTTCAATTTTAAAGGCATTTTCATTCAATTTCATAAAAACTCAATATTATTTTATTAGATTATTTTCACAGAAAAAATTAAAATCAAAACTATCTTAGAGCAAAAAATAAAAATTGATGAAAGGAACTCAAAATAGACAATTTTTAAAGAAAAAAACTTGGAATTAACAAATGCTTTCGTACTTGAAAAACTTGCTTTTAAACGTTTTTTTAAAATCATAATAAATGTAAAATTCAACTTAAAAAATGTTGAAATAGTATTTTTTATAAAATAAAAAATATGAAAATGACTGATGCTAAGTCATATTGGCTGATCCGAAATGATGCCATATGGCTGAGTTATTGATTGTATCAGCTTCATTAAAAAAAAAAAATTGTTCAAACTCGATTATTTTTGTAGAAGTCTGACAAACTTTAGACGCAAAAGCTCGTGCCCGTCTCATTATGCTCAATTATTTTGTAAATCATTTTTTGTAGTTTTCATGCTTAAAATCTCAGTAGTTTTCATGATTTATGTAATTTTTTTCAAAAAATTCAATAATTTCAATAAACTCGGTAGTTTTCACCTTGTTGCTGCCCTTGCTAGTTGCTACACCAACGATTAAGAGAGAGAGTGAGAGAGAATTTTAACGCTCTTTGAATCTTTCAAGTGATCTCCATTTCCAAACCCTAGAAACACCCAATAAAAAAGCTTTTAAAGAAGATGACAGACTCCTAACCGGGTTTGGAGAAAATGGTTTGAATTACTTTACTCCAACTGATGATTACGATGGACTATGGAACTGATGGGTACAATATCCTACTGCCCAATTTTGAGAATTTTTTTTTAATTTACATGTAGAAAACTACGAAAAATCTAATGAAAAATCTCCACAGGTGATATTCACTGCTCACAAAGGTGTAGCTCAACCGGTTAACCTTCCACTTCAAGAAAGAGGAGGTGTTAGGCTAATCTGATGTACCCTAAGGAGAATTGATGAACATGATTGACATTGGTAGCCCTATCAAATGGAGACATGAGAGTCCCCTATGTCCTTTCTTCTCTCCTTCATTTCTTAGGAACTGTTAGCGTTCCGATGAAAACAGGTTTAGCACAGTTTTTCCTCTAAGGCCTTAGTTCATGTCAATTGTCAACCCATCGAACCCCATTTGTTAAAAAAAAAAAAAACGAGATGGACCACTTGAGATCAACATCGGTCCAACCCATTTGCATTCTATGGGATGGCATCGAACCCCATTTACCCAATTATCTAAGATCATTCAAAACTTACCAAAACAAATCAAGCATGGACGGCTGTATTTTGGACCCTAATCCAAACCATTAATCTTCCTACATCCCAACCCATTTTATGTGGCGTATACATTGCCAGGAGGACCAACAGCTGTTAATCAGATACAAATGTAAATTCATGTCACATTATCCTATGGTTCCAGTCAAAGTCTATTTGGAGTTTTGGACATTGGGGTTTGGACAATGAGCTTTAATTTCTCATTTGTCATTTTCCATTTCTGCAAGAGCATGAAGAAAGAGGAGTCTTTTTTAGTGGGAGAAAGAAAAAGGCTTAGTTGTAAATCACTGTTTCTGAGAAAATGCATTTCCATACGTAAATGGCTTTGATATATAAATGGACTCAGTTTTTCTTTTTCTACTCACCCTTTTTCAAATTTTTGGATGAAATTACCCTTTTATCCTTCCACTTAATTCTTCAGCATCCCCCGATCGAACCGCCGAAGGAAGCCTTCCTTCGGATGATCCTTCGACTGAATGCACAGAAGAGAGGGAAACAAAATGGTAGGCCTTACCGTTGATCGAAACCCAGTGTCTTCCTTAACCGTAGATAGGTGGGCCAAGGGCGATCATGGTGGTGTCGATCCTAGGGTCAGAAGTGTAGGATCCACTTGGATCTAAGAAAAAAACTCATAAAATTGGGTTTCGATCGCCCAAAGCAGCAATAGAAGAAATTGGCTGGAGGAGGTCACGGAATGGGTATGGTGGGTCCTACTGGAATTTTTTTTTGCAATCACCTGATCTAAGACTGAGAAGAAGATCTGGCGGCAACAGATCTGCTACCGCCAGATTTTCTTCTCGGCATTAGATCAGGTGATGGAGAAAGTTTCTGCTGGCGGAACCCACCATACTCATTCCCTTTTTTGATGGTCTATCCATTTGTACCATCAGATCTCTGATCGGACTTGTGTGGGATCCTCCACCGGCCAATTTCTCTTTTGTTTTGGTGACTGAAACCCAATTTTATGGGTTTTTTTTCTTAGATCCAAGTGGATCATATACTTCTGACCCTAGGATCGACACCACTATGATTGCCCCGGGCCCACCTATCTACGGCTAAGGCAGACCCTGGGTTTCAAGACAGTGGTGCCCACCATTTTTTTCCCCTCTCTTCTGTGCATTCGGTCAACGAATCGTCTGAAGGAAGGCTTCCTTTGGCGGTTCTGTCGGCGGACGAATTTAGTAGAAGGGTAAAATGGTCATTTCACTCAAATTTTTGAAAAAGGATGTGTATGAAAAGAATAACTTAGTGTCGGTATTGCTCCCCTATATAAAGGATGAAGTTGACAAATGTTTACATGCAAATACTCAATTGGTGATTTGAACTGCCAGATGTACATTCAATTTGGATGGCCCATCGATGGTGGGCCATCCTAATGAATGGCTGGATCTCTTATACATGGCGTTTTCATTGAAAAATAGGCGACAGTGGCAAAGTATTGAAAATGTTGATGAAACTGTGGGTGAAATGAAATTGTAGATGCATGTCAAGTGACCTTACACCGCATTTCACGCGGGAGAAAACAAGAAAACAACCTGTTCAAGGCCTGTGGACTGTGGACTGGATTGATTGATGCTCGGATATTAAGCCCACTAATAAATGGTGCAGTACAAAACAGACTTCAGCCCGATCAAGTCCAACTTCATTTAATAACTTGATATAGACTAGATAGAAAATTATTTCTCAGATATGCCTTTCAATAATTAGTCAATTGCACATGTAACATGAGTGGGCGTGTGTAAGTCATAGTGCCAGCCCTCTTTTAAACTTGTATGTTCAATTCGAGAAGGGATCCTTTAGTGTTATAGCACTAAAATATTTATGATACTACCAATGACCACTTTTTTTTTGAACGGTAAAAAAGAGATTTCGTTAAAAGAAAAAAAAAGAGGTAAAGTACAATATAAGAGGGCCTAAGAGGGTACTATCAATGACCACTTGTCATGTGAATAAGGTGAATTGATCATTTCAGCATGGTAGAAAGCTAAAAGAAATTAACGCTAAAAAAAAATGAAGTTACGATTTCTTTTTCTAATAATTAATTCACTTTTCTATGTGGAAGAGGTGATTCTCAACTCAATAATTTGATTTGTCTAGTGCTACAGCACTGAATGATCTAAATTGGTTTAACTCGTTTTATGAAATGGAAGTAAGCTTTACCTATACAAATTGTGAGAGTGTGTTGCTAGAGCAATGATGATTATAACCATTAATTCTATTACATCTATCATATTAATCAACTTTTCAAGTAATTATTCATTTCTATTCAACTTAGCATATAAAAGTCTAAACAAATAAATTTCAAAATAAAAGCAACCAATTGATTTCAAAATCTACCACTCAAAATAATAAAATTAATTCTTCAAAATTAGATAATAAGTTTGTTGAGAGGTGAAGAGAAATATGTATAGTAAAGACTGGGAAGTGGATTGGGTTGTATTTTGGTGCTCCGGTTTTGTAACTGTCCAGCTCGAGCTTCATCATCTCCATCAATCCAGTCATTTGTCGCTCTCTTCTTGGTTGATTGTATTGTTTTCTATGTTTTGGTTACTTTGTTTATATTTGCACTTCTGGTACCTTTATTGTTATTATAAGAGCCATTTAAAAAAAAAGACTGGGAAGTGAAGAGTGACGAAAAAATTTACAAATGATTAAGATTAAGTTTAGGATGAATGAATAGGATTTAATGGTACGTAGAGATTAAGGATTTTTTATAAACTACATATGTTATTTCATATAAGTTATAAAACATTAGATATCATAGCTGCTCAAGTTTAACTCCAGCTTTCATTTGGATTAAGACCTTTAGATTGCAGGGCTGGGCTCACCCAAAGTTAAATTGGGCTCTATTTTTCAAACCTGTGTTCAGCCCCAGGCCTTATCTACGTAGAATTGGACTCTAATTTTTTTGGATTGGCACGCGTTGGGCCCAACCCAAGTTGCACTCTTACTTGTAGACATGTCATCGTTTAAAGTGTCAATATGGACTGTCAAATTAGAGGAAAAATTGGACATATTTTTATGGAGCCCAAATTGAAAACAACAAGATATTAGGGACCAATGTGTAAATTTGCAATTTACTTAAGAGGGTTCATGTATAAACGTATAATTGATTCAGCTGAAACTTTTAGATCTCAATGCATATCTATAATTAGATTAAATGCTACATTACAACATGTTCATGATTCTAACTTGTATGTGAGCTTTCTTTTAAATGAAATACCAACCCATACTTCAATAAAACTTGTATCTTTTATTCTTCTCCTGTCTAAATATGCCACATGAATCGAAGATTGACCATTCATCATATGGGCCTCATTGTACATTTGTCCACGCCCAGAAATTAAGTTGGTCCAATCATGGGTGGTCATGTATGCATTGGTCAAATACAGGGGTCTGAATACTGGCTGACATGAATCGTATCAGTCAATATCGACTGTTTTTGTTAAAAAAAGAAAGGAGAGAGAAAAATATCGGCCAAGACTATTTTTTCGACATCAAGTCAAACATAATTTTGTATGATGCACCCTGTATGTATTTCTATCCATCTATTTTTAGGCTTATACATAGGGATGTAAATGTGGTGAGATAGATTAAACTGTAAGACATCCACATCTCATTCCTTTGTAATGGGATACGAATATCCGAAACTGTTGTGGACATTGGTTAAAGAATTGTATCTGCTTGTGAATTTGAAGTTGACATCTACATTCAAGTTGAGATGTAAAATTTAAGAGGGTTTAAATTTTAATTTGATTAAAAAAACCCATTAAAACAAGTATAAATCGAAATAATGTTCTTGTACGAAAGAACAATTTTACGTAAATAATCAAAGTATGCGACATTAAAATAGTTAAAATAATGTTACAAGTGAAATGCAAAATCTAAAATTATTCTTACATTAAAACATTCACCATTCACCATTTAAACTTCAGTAAAAGTTTAGATCCATTAAGAATTATGAGATAAAATCTAATAAAACAAAGTAAAGTGACAAGGAATGTAGATCTAAATTCAAAATATAGAAACTGACATAAATATACTGATGGTATTTGTTGGGATGAAACTTGGGTTGGATTTTAACGCAACTCCGATGACTCGACTTGAGAATTCAGTGGGTTTGGATTATGTATTTGTATATTTCAAATCGGATCGGATTAGAAAAATAAAAACCCACATGAAATTTGGGTCGGATTGGGTTCAGAAATTTAAACTCAACCCGATCCGATCTGCATGTACCAAGTTATAAAACACTACTCGGGTTGACTCGGATCAGAAATTTGGATTGGATTGGGTCGGATTGAGTACTTCGGGTCAGATCGGATCAGGTATAATAAATTTTGACATTAATTGAATTGAATTTATTAAAACTTGACCTGACCTGAGTGTAGTTTCAGCCTTAGTAATAAGGATATTCCTCTAATCCGGTGGTGAGGTCAGAAATTCTCAGTAGGTCAACGGTAGCAGTTGCGATGTCCACTGATGCGGCTATGGGTTCGGGAGTATATTTGTAGAGAGAGAGAGGGTCAAAGTTCAAATAAGATCTCGTCATCGTTCAATGCTTTCTCTCTCTCTCTAATATATATCTTAGATGTGTATTACCTTTTCTAAGATCGGCAACTTTCTTGTCTTCTGCTGGTATGTTTTCACACAAGAATGCCCTTCTTCGTGAATTGTCATTGCACTTAATTTGTCTAAGATTATAGATACTCCTAACTCATGTTTCATTTTTTATTGTAGTATTTTATTTGCTACCTGCAAATGTTGTATTATTTTGATGTTTAAAGTTTTGTGTTGCATTGTGATTCTAATGATGGCACTGATGTTTTAAACTGCACCTTTTTACCTTATTTAATCAATTTTGATTTACTACAACACTTCGAACTTTGGATGGATATGATCTCTTGATTAGTTGATTCCACTGATGATCAAGTATGGGGGAATACTGAAGAACAATGTAGGTGGTGTCCATTGGCAGTATCTTGCTGTACCCAATTCTCATAGTGGGTCCCTTGGTTTAGTGACAGAGACTACTAACCTGAAAGGGCCTTGGAAAGCTTTGGATTGTTTCCTATCTGAAACAGGCCCAGTTAAATTAATGGTTTAGATTGTCGAAGGGATCCAATGGTAAGAAATAGGTGCAATGCAGCCCTGTAGTGCATTCCAACGCCTCTCTGTTGATCTACATGCTACATGCAAAACCTATCATACACTGGTTGGCTTCATTCAATGCAAGAAACCACTTGTTTGGGAAATTTTGCTTATAGAATCCAGCCCATCATTGTTCAGTTTTGTTTTGACTATCGTTTGCAGTCGGCTATCAGTATCCTTCATGTGGTTGTTTACGTGAAGCTTCCTACAATTCTCCCTATGCAGCCACTATAAAGTTTCATTTCTCTGTCTTTGATTTCTCATTTTTGCCTAAGGGCAATGCATATTACTCTTTTTTCTATTCCACTTCCCATGATTTCTATTCTTCTTTAGTCACACTTTTAGTTAGATTGCTGATTTTTTTCATTGATTCAGAATCCACATAACCCTAGGCTGACCTTCAAGTTGAGCCCATGTGTTATTGATTTTTCTTTTTTTCTTTCCTTGAATGGTTTATTACATGTGTTTGTGAAATTGAAAAGCTTTATTAATTCAATAGGATACATATATAGACGGATGTAAAATCACAGATAAACTCAAACTCTAAATCTAATTCTAAACCAATCACATCTCTTAATAAAAATAACGCAAACTTAGAATCCTAAGTAGGAACTTTAATTTATCTATCCGAACATGTTCTTAATGACGAGCTTAATTGTTAGAAGTGATTGTAATTCGACTGTCTTGGTGTCCTAACTCTGTTGTAGCTGAATGACTTATTGTAAATTCTTGCTTCATCTTGATGCATGTTCTCTGTCTCTCTCTGTCTCTCTCTGAGAAATTAAAAAAAAAAATGTTAAAAGAGATGTCTTCTAACAATGAGATGTGCATCACACTAGGAAATTTTGCATCTGTGAATGCATGCTACTCATTGATGATTAGACCAACAAGATGTCTTGATAATGTTCTTTCATTGGTTAAATAGATGGATACCTTCCTTTTTACCTCTGAATCTGTCAATGAGGGACACCCTGACAAGCTGTGTGACCAAGTTTCTGATGCCATTCTTGATGCCTGCCTTGAACAAGACCCCGAAAGCAAGGTTGCATGCGAGACCTGCACCAAGACCAACATGGTCATGGTTTTCGGTGAGATCACAACCAAGGCTAATGTAAATTTTGAGAAGATTGTGAGAGATACATGCAGGGGAATTGGGTTTGTGTCGGCTGATGTTGGCCTCGATGCCGACAAATGCAAGGTTCTCATCAACATTGAGCAGCAGAGCCCTGACATTGCCCAAGGTGTCCATGGCCACCTCACAAAGAAGCCTGAGGAAATTGGGGCGGGTGATCAAGGCCATATGTTTGGGTATGCCACAGATGAGACCCCAGAATTGATGCCACTTACCCATGTTCTTGCTACCAATCTTGGTGCCAAGCTCACTCAAGTTCGAAAGAATGGGACATGCCCATGGTTAAGGCCCGATGGCAAGACGCAAGTGACAGTCGAATACAAAAATGAAGGTGGCGCAATGGTGCCCCTCAGAGTCCACACACTCCTCATCTCCACACAGCATGATGAGAGTGTCACTAATGAGCAAATAGCCGACAATTTAAAGGAACATGTGATCAAACCAGTCATCCCATCACAGTATCTTGATGACAAAACCATCGTCCACCTCAACCCATCCGGTCGCTTCGTCATTGGTGGACCCCATGGGGATGCAGGGCTCACTGGCCGCAAGATCATTATTGACACTTACGGTGGTTGGGGTGCCCATGGTGGTGGTGCATTCTCAGGCAAGGATCCGACTAAGGTCGATCGCAGTGGTGCCTACATTGTGAGACAAGCAGCAAAGAGTGTGGTTGCTTCAGGACTTGCAAGGCGTTGCATCGTTCAAGTCTCCTATGCAATTGGTGTTCCAGAGCCATTGTCAGTGTTTGTTGATTCATACAAGACTGGAAAGATTCCAGATAGGGATATTTTAGCTCTGATCAAGGAGAATTTCGACTTCAGGCCAGGGATGATTGCTATCAACCTTGAGTTGATGAGAGGTGGTAACTTCAGGTACCAGAAGACAGCAGCCTACGGTCATTTCGGCCGAGATGACCCAGATTTCACTTGGGAGACTGTCAAGCCCCTCAAGCGAAATAAAGCTTAAGGCTGCTTGCCCTGTATCTTCTCATCTGGAGCTCCACTTTTCTCTGCCTCTGCAATGAGTAGAAGAGCATTTTCTTTCTGTCTAAGCTGCTCAAGTAGGTTGTTGAAATTGAGGTATTACTTCCAAATCTTTACATTCTTTCATTTTGGAGGATTTTGGATTGTGTATTTGCTATTCTTTTCCTTCCCTACGGGGAAGCAGGTTGTTCTAGTTCGATGTTAATTTGAATTTGATAAATTATTTTTTATAAATTGGTTGTCTAATCTTCAACATTACCATCACTACCATCTAAATCGGTTGACTTAATTTGATAATCTTTTTGAAATACATGTAAGATGTCTTAGTTTCATCACATTAATAAGTAAATTCGACCGTTCCTCGTGAAAAACAAGAAAAGATCATAGTCTGCTACTTGCAAGTTGCAACTTGTCCTTCTCGATGGGCATGAAACACAAGAAAAGATCATAATCAGCCATTTGCAACTTGTCTTTCTTCACAGGCATCCTTAAAAATTGACCAAATACAACTAGTGCGATGCGAGCAGTACACAGCAAGCAACTGCTATTTAATTTAAAAAAAAAAATCCGGGCGACCAATGCTAAGTATAGATATTTTTACATGGATGTAATTCTCTTATATTTTACTAAATGAATAAGAAGGGATACTGGAGTTATTTTTTTTTACAATTGTTTTTACTCAAGTGATGAAAAGATACATTCCCGATGTTCTTTGTTATAAAAAACACGAATATCTCCATTCATTTATGAAATAAAAATGTTATTTTTCTCCTCATTTGTTTAGTATTAATCTCTCAAAATAGTTATTTCTTCATGAGAAGAATGCTTCATTCAATTTAAGGTATTAACAAATTATCACTTCGTGAAAGAGAGTGTTATTTTAAGCTATTTGGGGGTTAGAAAGTTTGAGATACTGTAAAACTAGGGTAACAATTCTTCCACGGGAGGTGTGTGTAACAAGACATGAATTTTACTTTATTATCAATTTTATCCTTCATATGAACAGTAAAATCGACCCACTTACTGGATCAAATTCATTTTACGTCCTCTATTTGTTAGAGGGACAACTGACTAAAATTTTAAAGATATAATTAAAATAATTTGATAATAATACTTAAAATTATGCATGTTTTTCCCGATAGTAGAAGTGAAAGAAGCCATTACTTGCAAAATAAAAATTCTACAACCTCATCCAACGGTGAGAGGTCCACATCCAACAGAAAAAACGGACAAAGGTTAGAGGAGGTGCTACAATCTTATCCATCTAAACCGTTCAACCATAAAATCAGCGGTTTGGATAACAGGTGGGCCTGCTAGGAAAACACCCAGCGAATCACAACAAAGGTATTGAAAAATGGTTAATGACGAGGGCAGCCCCCTTTTCTGACAATCAGGACCACAGTGACTATCTTTTGCAAGGAAAAAATTGTATAGGGTAAACACTTAATAAAATTATAACCTTTCTAAAATAATATGACTTGGGCGATTTAAAATATAAAAAATTTCTCTAACTCATTACTCAATACATTTAAAATAAAAAATATATTGCCCCAATCATTTTGTAATACGTTCAGAATACAAATTACCGCAAAAATAACTAAAGACTTCACAAAGTATATCATCTAAACTCCAGATCATCGGATGCCAATGCAGAACCTGGGCAAGAAGATTTGCCGCTCTGGCTAGATGATCTCCCAGTTTAAGGAAGCCAAAAGGACTATTTTTTTTTTCTCAAGGACAAGCCCAAATGACGGTTTAGTTATAGGGGAGAGTTTTAAAAAGTTTTTAAAAAGAAATACTCCTAACTTCTCTAATTTAATAACCTCTATAATATAATATATGGAGCAGGGTCCAACCATATTACATTATAGAGATTTTACTTTATTTCGAAAAACGATTCACCCTTGTGCACCTGGGGTATAGTTAGATTTTTTTTTTTCTAAAATTTGAAATCTATTTTTAAATATCTTTTACAAACTATATCATTTAAATTATTTTTATTAAATCTATTTAATTGTGGAAATATATTTTAAAAAATATGATATAAAGTCATAAAAGTTAATGATTGAGTATAGAAACATACTATTTTAACTTAAAATTGTATTTGAAATATATGTCCAGACTCAACCATCATTTTTTGTAGCTTTATATTAGGAAAATAAAAAATATTTTTGACAGTATATTTTATGTTAAATAGCAAGCATATGTCAAAAATAATAAAAACCTCTCGCTACATCAAGATGCATACAATTATGGCAAAGCTGAATCCGTTCTCTACATTTCAAACTAAGTTATTTGTTCACAGCAGAGATAAAAAAAAATCAGTCAATACGTATTGAAATTTTTGCTAGCTATGTACATCGGTTCATACATATAATATCAGCTGTACAATTACCTATTAGTCATATCAATTGATATTGTAATTGATGCTGCATAGTATCGACCGATGCGTATTTAAACAAAAATCATTTTGACTATTTCCGAGTTGAATCTTGAAGTTGGTGTCATTTTAAAAAGGTTTAAAGCAGGTTATTCAAGTTTGAATGATATTTGTCAATTCCAAACACATTTTCTCTAAATTTTGAATGTTTTGGGTTATTTCCATCAATTTTTTTTAAAAAATAGCTCTAAGATATTATCAAATTAGAGTTTTTTATATGAAAATAATTTAATAAAATATTATATAGTGCTTGTGGAATTCAATGGAGATGTGTTAATGTGATTGATATAGTCTGTAGAGTATCTGTGTGATTTTCCAAGTTTTTTTGAAAAGTTAATGAAAATGTGTTTATCTAAGATATTTTTCAATTTTTTGTTTCTTGTAGAAAAAAATAATGGAATGATATACAAATATTTTTAGAATTAAATGAAGAGCCTCGATGTGATTGATATAGTTTTTAAGGTGTTGGTGACTTGGTGTGATTTATCTAATAAAAAAAATATAGTAAAAATATTATGAATTATAGTAGAAAATATATGTTATTAGAGAATACTTGAAAACGTGAATTTCATATTACATGTTTCCTTATGTTGGTTTCTTATTTTCTAATTTTTTTAGATATTTTTCAAAATTTTTGAACATATTTTATTCATATCAAAATTTCAACTTTCAAAGGTCTAATACTCCATAAACACGACCATTATTTTTAACAAAAATATGCTTACCCCAGGATTTTCATTTTCCTTAATTTTTCTTATATATTTTATATTTCATTTTGCACTGAAAATAAAAGTGATAGTGCACCAATCATTTTTCATTTTTTATTTAAAATCATATTTAAACATTACTCTTGGAGTAAATGTATGAGATAATAAATTAGCCCAGCAATTTGCTAATCATTTTCTCACATTGTTATTTACTCATTTTAGCTTCCGCCGGAGCTGGTAAAGTGGTAAGTTTACATTTCACAATAAACCCGCACGTGTAAGACTCATTAATCAACAGGAGTTGTCATGTGGGCTTCGAATTGTCAAAAACAGGTCTGCCCTTGTCATAAGGTTTTTGGCTTTTTGGCTTCCATCCTTTCCTGTAAAAGGAGGAAGGGGAAGGAGTGGAGAAGAAAACGCCATTCGACGCTCGATTTTCGCCGCAGAATATCTTCTAATCTCTCTCTCGCTCAGTAAGTACTTATCTTTTACTTTCTCTTTCTTCTTCCCGTTTATGTTCCCCTCACTTTTAACCGTTCTAGTCATTTGATCGGTTTGAAATTTCACATTTCTTGGGCTCCGTTTGGATGCATGGAAAGGAAAGTGATTTCTTGCAAAATTGCATCTTTCAGCTGAAACTAAAAGCGAGTTTAATCTATTTTGGTTAAAAAATTATTATTTTCCTGGAAAGCACCGTCCTTTGGATCCATTTGGATCGATTGAACTCATATCCATTTTTAAGTTAAAAAATGGTTATTCTGCGTAAAACTACTACTTTCCTTCCTATGCATCCGAATTGAACATCATGATGTGGACTCGTTCTCCATTTTCTTCTGGACGGTTTTGTGCAATCCGTAAGTTTCCTGGATGTTGAATTTGGGAAATTAGTTCTGTTGAACTTGTTGGGGGGCTCATTTTAAGCGTCAAACGTGGTTTGGAGTTCAATGGAATTCCTTTCCAATGAAAATTCTTGCGATTATATGATCAGTGATTCTCTTTGCTCCATTTGGATGGAGGGAAAACTACTTTCTAAAAAATAATCATTTGTAGCAAAAATGGTGAAACTCATTTCTGTTTTTAGTTAAAATGGTTATTTTCCAAGAATGTGAACATCTTGATCTTGAATTGGGAAGCTACAAGGGAAGTCAGTTATATGAGTTGTTTTTTTTCTCGAAAGTAGTCTCCTTTCTGCACATCTAGACAGAGCATAAGGATCTCGAATTGGGGAAATTAAGTATGAACATCTTGATCTTGAATTGGGAAGTTACAAGGGAAGTCAGTTATATGAATTGTTTTTTCTCGAAAGTATTCTCCTTTCTGCACATCTAGACAGAGCATAAGGATCTCGAATTGGGGAAATTAAGTATGTTGATCTTGTTGGGGTACCACATTGAAAGTGTTGGAGGTAGTTCTAAATTTGTTTTGAGACCCCTTTCTACTGTAAATTTGTGATTGTACATTTCTACCAGTTTTAGGATGACGGAAGTAGAAAATGAGCATTTTGTAGCTGGAATTAGCAACTTTGGTGTGAATTTGAAGGTTTAGACTTCAGAATTGATGAGGAAACCTGTGTATAAAGTTGTAGTTGGATACCGATTTGGCTCAATTATGTGATGGATTGGCCTGACATGCATTTTAACTGCTATCAAAAGCCTGAAAATTGAACAGGTTGATCAATTTTGGTTCAAATGTCCATGTTGCAGAGGGTTCAGGGGGTTCCATTGCTTTAGCTCTTGCAAATCAAAGATCTGCCCATTTTTGTTCTGTGTAAAGGCTTTCACAACAAATGTAATTGTGCTAAATTATTGCACTGGATCATTCCTATCAGTTTGATCACCATTAGAATGATTTGGGTTTTACTTGCATATTTAATTGAAATAACCTATAATACTGGAAATTAATTTTTTTCTTTTGATTCCAACTTGTTCTCCATCACTATATTTTTTTTCTTACAACTTGTTTCCTCATTGTGGAATGTGCTTTGGATTGTTCATAATGAGTCTCAAAGAGCAGCATGGGTGGTAGAATTATGAGAGGCCATGGTCATTGATTCTTTAAGAATAGGATTCATGGGTTTGACAGTACATCTCATAAAAAAATTAACTATTTTATATTCATAAATTGTGAAATCAATAAATCATTACCTTTTCAAGAAGAAAAAGGAAACGAAAAGAAAGGAAAGGAAAAACTACCATATAAAAATGTAGCTTAGACTTTGTATTCCATCTGGTAGATTGAGGATTCCATTTTTCTGTTAATATTGCATAGAAAGGACTTGAACTTTCTTGTCCTTACTATGCTTTTATGCATTTGCTATTTTATACAGATAACAGAAAATGGTGATATTTGATGTAAGATGATAAGGAGTGTTTTGTTTCCAGGGTAATTTTTTTTCTTGTGTTAAAAATTTTGATGTTTTTCCAGCTTGAGTAACGGTTCAATCAGTCTCATAGTGCAAAGAAGAGTGAAAGACCAGAATATTTGAAAAGGATTGGTTATTTGATATTCTTACAATAGAGGACATCTTTTAACTTTCTACAACATGAGTTTCGTTTTCCGAGGAAGTAGAGCAGATTTAGAAAGTGGATTTCCAGGACTTATTCCTGAAAGGCGTGCTGTGGTATGTTTCTTGTCTTTATTTGATTTTATTTGTAATTTATATGCTGGGTACAGAACTGGCTATTAACCTGATACAATCTGAAGTCACTTAATCTGATGGTATTTCTATTGTTGTGACAATCCTTTGCCTCAGCGTATTCAACCTGGAGGTCGGCCAGTTAATACCAACTCATTGGCTTTCCTTGTCACAGGTACTGTTTTGTTCCCATTGATTGTTGTTTTTGTTCAAATTAAATGAAAAGGAAGTGTTGACAAAATCTTTAAGAATTGTGCCAAGTCGTGTGAAGCAGTTTCTTGTCGTGTGCTCGCAAAGTGTGCCTCCTGGGCTTCCTCTCTCGAGGAATTCAGAAATATCTCTACGAGTGACATCTTGCGTGCCCGGAAAGAATGTATTGACTGTGTAGAAGTTTTCTTTTTTGTGTTGTTTCTTGCTTTGAGGGTCTCTTCTCTTGGGGGTAGTGGGTATGCTCGCAGTTTGTATTCTCTTGCTTTACGTTTTCTTCTTGTTTCTGTATTTGCACCTCTGGGTCCTCTATTTTTTTTTTTAATATATTAACCATTCAGAAAAAAAAAATGAAAAGAAAGTGTTGATGGGTGAATTATATTTACTCTTTTATTTTCCTGATCACTTGTAAATTGTAATTTTCCTTTGCAACTCTAATTCTTGCCATGTTTTTGTTCAAGCAGTACTTTTGCTGTTCATGATACTAAATTCACACCAAATGTCACCGAATTTTCTGGTATTTTTCCTTTTCAGTACTTGGGCAAATTATTGTCTCTAGAAATATCATTTGGTGTATGGAACTGAAACACTTTTCTTGTTGGTTTTATTTTGTAGCTGTGGCTCGTTTTAGGAGTCTTTTTAATGGCCACCAGCCTCCGAATGTATGCTACCTGCCAACAACTTCAAGCTCAGGCCCAAGCTCATGCAGCAGCAGCAAGTGGCTTGCTTGGTCACACTGAGTTTAGGCTACATATGCCTCCCTCTATAGCCTTTGCGACAAGAGGCAGATTGCAGGGCCTTAGGCTTCAGCTTGCACTTCTTGATCGTGAATTTGATGACCTTGGTATTGATTACATAATTTATTTCTGAGGAATTATATGTTCGTTTGCTGTAAGAATTTATCATCTGCTGAGACCACCAATTCCATACTATGATTGCCCCCACTGTGGATGGGAAATGCCTCCATGTGTCCATTTAAAAAATACCCCCATATGTCTTTCACATTGGAAAAATCTCAATTCTTCAATCAATGGTCCTCAAATAAACGTATAAGAATATAGTTCAGTAATCTTCAATTAAAATGATAAAGAATCCAACCTGAAGGACATTTGGATGTTATCCGTTCATAATGGGGACCAGATGAGCTATGGTGTTGAATACAAAAGCTCAGCTCCTGCAGCTATGGAATTTGGAGTTCCATAAAGCTGCACATTGTTATAGTGCAGAATCCTAGTTCATGACTTTGCATGAGTTCTTTCTAGATTGACCTGTACCAGAGGTTAATTACCACATTTATTTCTTTGCAGATTATGAAGCTTTAAGAGCGCTTGATTCTGATAATGCTCCTGCTGCCCCTTCAATGAGTGAGGAAGAAATAAATGCCCTTCCTGTTCATAAATACAAAGTTCAATCACATCAGATGGCTTCCTCTGGTCCACAAAGGCAAGTGAGGAAGTCCTATTAGGTGTTGCTTGTTTGTAGGAATGTTGCCTTGATTTTTACATGTTTGGTTGTTATTTTGTTTTGAATTGCTTGATTTAATTGTGTTAACTGGTAAGGGTGCAAAACTTTGGACCTTTTGTTCTTTGAACACTTGTTAAGATTTGGAGATACAACAGCAACAATGATGGTAAAGTTTTGCATGTTTAGTTTATGAAATGATTTGGGCCAAAAGTGTAAGCTTTTGTTTCCTGGATGGCGGGAAACTGGATTTCTGTAATGAAGGTTTTTTTTTTTTCTTTTAAAGAAAAACTGAACTTTATCATTCTCAGTGCTGTTCTGTTTCTTTTGACTGATTTAGTTTGATGTGGAATGGAATTTTTATATGAACGGTTGTCCTTCTAACTTGATTTCTGATAAGGATTTAACATAAATCTATATCTGGTGCAGTGAAGGCTCGTCACTGAAACATGCATCTTCTTCTATAGGAGCATCTGAGGTAAACCTTTATACTACTCATGGAATTGTTCAATGGGTAAACATATGATGCAAGAAGCCACTTGCAAGTGTCTTTTGTCATTTCCTTTTTTTTTTTTTTTTTGAAAATTAGAGGAAATTATATTAAGAGGAAAGAAGAAAATACATATTGCCTCTGTTTAGAGAGAACATGGGGAAAGAAGAAAACCAAAAAAAGATTACAAAACAGTGTGAGAAGAACCCAAATGAGCAACCGCTCTAGTGTCGGCATTCACTGAGAAGATGACGCAGGACAAAGGATAGGGTAACTCTAAATGCCTAATGCAAGCGAAATTGAGGAATGAATCTAATATGACCTAACTTAAAATGGGCTGAAATTAAATTCCAATTGATACATGCAATTAATTAATATAAAATTTACCACAAAGAATCATGCAAATTCTTGGAATCTAATATAAGTGATTATAAGACAATCCAAACCAAGTCACATCTGCAGTAAAGGTCCCTCAAAACAAAGGGGTTTGTCAAATCCCATAAATATGTAGATCTATCATCAGAAATAAGAATTAAATTGGCTATTTGACAAGGATAAATTGTAGGACAACAGTAATATGAGATCTTAACTGTATGGTACATCAAAATAGGGGATTTCAATGGATAAGACAGCAGTAAACAGTCATATATAGGACTGTTATGGGTTGGAACAACAGTTTATGGGGCTGTTTGGGGTAGGGGAGGGCTGTAAGGGACTTAGGAAGGGCTTGGGACAAGTCTAGATGGGATCTGGAATAGATCGGGACGATAAACAGAGATTTTTTCTGGGACAGATCTGGGACAACAATATGATGATTCTGGGACATCAGTTCGGCTAGGTTTGAGAGGGCAGCAAAGAGAGAAGAAAAGGAAAAAGAGAGAGATAGAAGAAAGATAAATAAAAACCTAGATTTTGGAAGTGGATTCTTATCTTTCCTCGTGGCTTCTCGCCGGCAAGTTTGCACAAAGCAAAAGTTGTTCTTTTCATTGATTAAGTGTCCATCCCGTATGGAGAGGTTACATCATATATATATAATGACTTAAAAACATGAAAAGACCAAAATACCCTCAAATAAACAAATACCAAACTACCCCCAATGATTAGAAAGCCCTAATTACATGTAAAATCACTAAATTTTTCCAAACAAAACTAACTATTGGACTAAATAAATAAATGAAAGGAAAAATACAATTATGAAAAGCTGAAAATCCTAAATCTAAATATAGAAACTTCCTAAATGTGGAAACTCGTGTGGTGCTCCGCATCAGAAGATTAATTTTATGCAACGTGGTTTTAGTATGATTTATATTCTTGATTTCTAAAGTAAAATCATAAGCCTCCAGGGGAAAGCAGATGAAGAAAACCAGTTGATTACATTCCTCGAATCTCCTACGATGAGTTTGTTCTGTTCCCTTATTTTTTTTTGAAAGATTGTTCTGTTCCCTTCTTTTGTCCTGCATTCTTGAAGGAATGGTTGCTTTTCTATTTCCATGCAATATAGGTTTTATGCAATCATTCACATTTGAGCTATTGTATCTTATTTTGTGTATATGTATTTCAGTGTTAAAAATATCAGTTTTGACTGTTTCAGAATTTAAAAAAAAAAAAAACGTACCTATCTTTTAGTGTCCATATTGGTATATTGGCATGAATTTTATGAAGATCGAATATATTATGAAGAATATTGATTCTATTTGTAAATGTTATGGTTCGAAGTTTATTTGCATCTTCAGAGAATATAATGGAGCATATGAGAGGCCCCTTACCAGCTGATTGCGTTGCACAAATCTCATACTAGGGTTTTGTTCTTTTCCTTTGTTTTGTCCTACATTCTTGAAGGAATGGTTGCTTCTCCATTTCCATGCATTATTGGTTTCTCTTTTATGCGATCATTCACATTTGAGATACTGTATCTTATTTTGTTTTTTGTTTATTTTCATTGTTAAAAAACAGCAGTTTTGGCTGTTTCAGACTTTAGAAAAAAAATTATACCTATCATTTACTGGCTATATTGGTACGTTGGCATGAATTTTATGAGGATCGAATAGATTATAAAAAATATTGATTTTATTGGAAAATGGTCTGGTTTGAAGTTTATTTGCATCTTCAGGGAATATATTTGAGCATTTGTGAGGCCCCTTACCTGTCATGTAGGTATGTAGGTCATGTGTCACAATCTGCTGAATCCATTAAGGACACATGGTTTACTCATTCTATCCACTCCATTGGCTCATGGTTACACAAATAGAAGTTGCATGACATCTAATTAATTTCCGAGTGTTTCCAGTAGATAAAAGGAAAGAAGAAGAGAGAATGCTGTCTAAGTTGGTTTGGCCATGTGCATGGAACCAGAGATAGACTCTGTTCCATGGATTAGGGATTGCTTGTCCTAGGTACTAGGAGAAGGGAGAGGACAATTATGACATAGAATGTAGTATAGTTAAAAAAAAAAACATTTGGTTGGGGAGTGGCAGAGAATTTGGTCTTTACTAGAAATTTGTGGAGAAGTAGAATTGACAGAAGCCAATTCCAAATTGATGAGGCTTTGATGATGATGATGATGATGATTTGAGTTGTAAATCTTGACAGCTTCTAGTACGGGATCTATTAATTTTAGTGGGTTGTATATTTGTTATTTTATAGTCATGTGCATCGTTCAAGGTACACAAACTTGTGTTTTCCCCCCTTATCCTCTAACATGAGGTTGAACCTCAGTCACGTCTGTTGAAGGAGCATGCCTTAACTAATTCACTCATGTTTTGGACTGTTCCTCAATCAAGGAGTTTTGGAACGTCTACTTCTTGCTTTCAAAAGTGGGCTTTGACCAACAAATTCACTCATGAGTTGAAGACAACTTGCAGTAACTGAGATTCATTTTAATGTAACATTTGGATAAACACTTTCTACAACAGCTACAAGTACTTCATTTGAATCCTGGATTCCTAAAATCTAATTGAATGTTGCACAATTAGTTTCTTGTTCTCGAGGAGTTATTAGTAGTACTATTTAGAAGGTTATGTCTGCTTGAAAGGTATGGCAGGACATGGCCTTCCAGTGGAAAGAATTCATGAAGGTCTCTACTTCCAGATCCATTGCCTATGTTTGCATCCTCAGGAGTGTTGCAGAGTAGGTGCCTTAGTTGATTTTAGCAAGCCAATTATGACCCTGAGATAAAAAGTATTACCCTCCTGAAACATTTTCTTGTTACATCATGAATTGTAGACTGTATATTCTTTTCTTTCTTTTTTTGAAAATTGACTGTATATTCTTTTAGCACTGCTTGAGAAGCTCAATGAATTATTGCAGTTACAGAATGATAACTGTCCATGACACCTTTGGGATCCATTGGTTGACTAATATTATTTTCCTCTTATAGATTTTGTGACTGTAAAGACCAATTTTTTTGTAGCAGTTCTTTCTTTTGGAAGTTGACATTGTTCACAACTTCACATCATTATTGAGGGTCATGAAGAATGTATCTGAAGTGCTTGTTTCTTTAAATGCACATTATTCCTATGACAGTGCTTAACATCATTAGTTTAATATTTAATACACACCATTTCATTTTCCTCTTTAGCAGTTTGCTTATTATATTTACTTTGGTTCAGCAGAAAAGGCAAGATTTCAAAGCAGATGGAACTTCAAAAGCTTCTGAAGATGAATTGACGTGCAGCGTCTGCTTGGAGCAAGTGAATGTGGGAGAACTCTTACGCAGCTTGCCTTGTCTGCATCAGGTTACTGCTTATCTTCTCTTGTTTAGGATGAAAATGGCACCGAAGAAAGGATAGCGCTTCTACATTGATCATTCTAGTTTTTTTCGTAAAATCAATCAGATTCCTTTTGCTGCTCTCTCTCTCTCTCTCTCTCTCTCAATAGTGATTTGTTGGATTGTGCTTACTGAGATACCACACATACGATCTCTGCTACAATTTTCTTAAGTACACCAAATGCATTTCCACTTTCTGCTGTCCTAAATGTCAGAGTCAATTTAGAAAGGCAATGTGGCATTGTGGTGGGTGATTTTCCAATGGCCTATATTGGCTCTCTCTCCAAAGGATGACAAGAATTACCTCATATTTGCTACAACGTGATTGGGAGAGGGCATATGCCATCAAAGAATACCCTCAAATCATGATTTGGGGCCACACCAAAATCATACCTTTGGTGTTTTCTTTTTCCTACACGTTTGCCAGCACCTTATTTGCTTTGTGAAGGTGGAAGTTTAATTGTGAAGGTGGAAGTTAAATTCACATGTTAGATTGAATGTAAAAATTTACACTTTAAGTTGGACTGAATTGTAAGAATTTATCCAATAATGCAAGTAGAGTGTGAAGGTCCATATGCCCATCCAGATTGGTTACTGGCCCATTCTTGGAATCTGACAGCATCTACTCAGGGCTCACGACTTTCATTTCATGGAATGGTATTGTTTTATTCAACATGGAATTGGCAGCCCCACTTGTCAGATGCTGTTGGGTTCCCAGGAGAATTTTTTCTCACCTTTCCTGGCCTTGTTGGTTGCAAGTCTAATTTTAGTGCTAGTGATAACAAGGGACTGCTGCCATCACTTTTGGTTTTTAGATTTTTATCTATTCATTTATTTAAAAGGCTGAATTCTGTTATCCCACATACATTCCTAAGCCTCAGTTTCTTTGGGAAGCCAATATACTTTCCCGAAGCTGGTCATTTCATGTAATTTTCATGCGGTGATGGCCATGTGGGGCCCACCATGTTCCCAATTACACCCCTTTTCTCCTCACACCTACCTATCTCCTGCAAGTTGGATCCCTGTCCTATTTGACCGTATTTTAAGTTAGATGGACCATTGATTTAAGCCCCTGTTCGACTATCCTCATGGGCCCATGCAGGTTCCAAATGGAGGTACCGCAATATACACATACGCACAACCATTGGCATTCTCATTTCTGTAGATAGAGGGCTCCACCATTATCAGCATCTTCCTAGCTTGCGCATTGCAAAAGTGCTTTAGGAAATGGCCTGAGTTGATGGTCCACTTCATACTCTGGTGTCGTTTTGGCATCTCCCTCACTGGTCGAATTCTCCTCTGCTTATCCATGGTCTATATCGATGATGTAATCTGGTCAGAAGAATTTGAAGAAGAGTGGATATGGATGTAATTAGAGGGGATTCGGATGTAATGAGGACAAAAGAGTGTGAAGGATATGGGTGTCACTTGGAAAAATGGCAGAAAGCCATATGGAGCCAATTGGCTTGTTTTTTGCATTTTTGCAGTTTGAATCAATTTCATGGGGTAGAAAACGGAGGGTCACCTAGGATCTATCCCTTAAATAATAATTTGAGGACTTTGACCAAATGGGGCTCATCATGGCTCCAATCACACCTGTTCCTCTTACGGTTACTTATCATTTGTGAATTAGATTCTTATCCAATTTGACTCTAATTTGAGTTATACGGCTCGTTGATTTAACCCTACGAGTTCCCATTGTTGAATAAAATTGAATCTTTGAGACTTTAAAAATATAGTTTCAATTATCCAATCAAGGTGATTTTTTTTATAGTACCCTATTCAAGTACCTTTCCAAATAACTCTTCCACATGCATATGTGTGTCTTATTCTAGTTGTAGTGGTCATTATTTTCTGATGTATGTGATATGATTTACAAGTGCATAATGAACGTTGCTAACTGGTGGCCTTGTTGCAGTTTCATGCAATCTGCATCGATCCGTGGTTGCGGCAACAGGGAACATGCCCTGTTTGCAAGTATAGAGCGGGTTCTGGATGGCAGGAAGGCGGGGAAGGTGCAATGACAGGTTCTTACATGGTTTGACCTCTTACATACATCCATCACAGCACAAGTATTATCTGCCTTTGGACACGTAGAGTAGATGCTGGGCCCACACGTGTGTATTTAGTATATGCAACATAGATAAATATCAACCCCTCATTTGAGATGTATCCCCTGAAAGGAAGAAAATGGACAGCATGTAGGGCTACAACGGACATTTCGTTGGGAATGGAAGAGAGTTTATCATCGAGAGACTGCAGACATGAAATTCCGTTGAGTGTGAGCTTAAAATTCACCCATGTTGTAACCTTTGTATCATGATGAAGGAATTCAATCTCTTCAGGTGAGTTTTTTCCATGTGCATAACACTGATCACTAAATTTTTGAAGAACTTTCACTACATGGTGAGAATCAGTTGATTTGATAGATATACTCTTAATAGAAATGCAAAAGGATTAAACATGAAAAGATCATTTCAAGAATGGTATTGAAGACTGCAAAGTTCTAATCATCCACATGACTTGAGTTTAGTCCAGCAATGTGTTTCTCAAAATAAGATTATTGATGTTTTAATAATGAGTATGATAGAAAATTAATATAAATATAATTTCTATAAAAAAAATCGTGATTCCACTCACAATGGATAAACTTGCCTATAAATGCTGTCATTTCCATTCCCAAAAATTCAAAACTATGAGTGGACGAATGAAACTGATTGCTTCTATTGTGGATTAACTATTTCCGGAGAATCCTAATCATCTGAAGAAGCTAATTCTTGGACATTAATAATCATCTGATCAAACTAAATTTTAGAGCACCACTGATTTATGAATAGTTCCATCACTTGATTAACAATGACATCAAGTGGGGCCTTGGCTTCTGAATAAATCTTGGACTGTGAGATGATCAAATTAAGAAGTTGCTTTCCACAGGGTACATGGTTTGGAAATGGGAAAATTATCTGTTGAGAATCGAGTCGTTGTGGATCAAGCAATCAATAATCGATGGGATGATTTTTCTGTAAAATGTTCAAATTAAGTATGGATTTAGTCCATTGGATGTAAAAGATAGAGAAGTTGTATTGATTCAAAATAATGTGATTTTATTTATTCAAATTACAAAGTATTTCTTAAAAAATGAGATTTTATTGATTCAATCAATATAATTTTTAGTATTCCATATATTAAAAAAAAAGACATTTATAGTAGTCTAATCACTACTCTATTTGGTGGGTCCTATAGGTAGGTTTGTGGGTAGTACATACGTGGGGAATCCTTTGTAGATTTAATCTCTCTTGTGCTCATTCACTTTACTATGAGTTTGAGAGAGGTTGTGAAAAGAAATATAAATATTGTTATATGAGTTGAAACAATTCATATTTTTAAGAGTTTTTATTTTCTCTTTTTATTTTTCCTAAAAATCTGAAAAATATTCAAAAAATATAAAAGATGGAAAAGTCACGTCATCAAATATTGAATTTAAATCTCAGTGGTATTTTAACATATTAGTGGTTACAAGCTATAAATTCCAGTATATCTATGCTAAAAAATGTGAAAAGAGGTCAAAATTTAAAAAGAGAATATATATTCCAGTCCATCTGAATGGTGTATTCATTCATAACTCTAAAAAGCTCAATTTAGAAAAAATTAAAGAAAATAGAGAAAATACAAACACAAGAAAAGTAATCAAAACAATTAAGTCACACATCCATTAAATTTTGGAACTTCAAATACTTGATCAGATCAAAATGAAAATAGTTAAATTATTCTAAAATCTAAAATACTAATATTTGATATGCGTCAGTATGCATAGATCTGATTCTTATCCAATATACAGCTGATACTATATTCAGGGTAGTGATTGTTGCACCACCATTTCTTTTACGATGCACTCCTACAAAAGGAAATTCTAAAGAAAAGGATGGTGCAAAAATAAAAACGTTTCAAACCTTCTAAACTCAATGTGTATAAAGTGATACGTATGATCCTGACTGATATTGATACCATATGTCATGATCAAACTATCAAAGTGAAAAGCCATCCGAATGAAGGGGGAAAAGACCAAATCAGAACCTTAATTCAATTGATACGTACATTTGGTGGATGTCCATTAATTTGGTTTGTTGCAGTGTGAACTGTGAAGTGTGAAGCATGACTTATTTTTCAGGCAGAAATGGAAGATCTAATCCATCAATCATGCTATTATTACACATTCATTCTTTGTCAAGTGGAGACTATACTTGGTGAAATGGTCAGTTGGAGAATGATAGCGGACCTTAATATTTATTATCTACTTAAACATATCTACCGTATACAAGTCCTATTTATTATGGAGCCCTTCAACTACTATTTAAATCTGAGATCATTATCAGTTCGAGTGACAGGATCTAAGCCACACATCTACGCACCACAAAGTACAACACAGTCTGAGGAAGGAAGAATAAAGTGTTCTTGCTATTTTATTATATAGTGGCCATGATTTTTTTTTTTTGAATATATTTAAATTGCATTTCGTAAATTTTCATTTTTCGTAGAAATTTATCACTAATTTAGAATTTTCTATTGTCAGTTATAGATTTTCCACTTTCTTTAGTCAGAGAAAATTAAGTTTTGTTTAGTAAATGTCTTAAATGTAATAAAGAGCAACAACCATTAGAATTGCTGTCTTGACTCAATCTGAGTGCTGGCCCCACTCAACCCGAGTGCTATATTAAAATTTTGAGTTGGTCAAGTTAGATTAATTCGGGTCAGGTCGGATCAATTCTAAAAAATCTTGATCCGACCCGATCCGGATTTAATTTAGGTTTTTTTTTTTTCTTCAACCCAACCCAATTTTAATTTAAAAAATGGAAAACCCAACCCACTTGATTTCTCGGGTCGAGTCATACGGGTCGGGTTAAAATCCCACTCAAATTTCACCCCTATTGTCCAGTATAGCCTAAACCACCGACGTAAAATATACCCCTATTTTTAGTGCCGACTACAACAGGTACCATGTCTTTAGGCTATGGAGGAAGTTGATTGTATCATACAATTCGTGTGTATTAAAGAGCAAGAATAGCCTAGAAGAAGAGTAGTTGGTGCCAGTATCAACTGAATGAAACATGAAAGTTCCACCGTCCCCATCTGTTCCATGATCAAGCTAAAAATGCATAGGCCTTAGGATAAGCTACAGAAGATCCCAATCAGAACCATTGAATAATATTAGTTAGTGAAAACAACAGTTTCTTAGCCAATTGGGTGAGATGTCTTTCTCTACTTCAGATATCCATCTTTCAAGTATCGGTTCTTCATGAGAAAAAAACCCAACAGCAACAACTACTGATTTAAGGCACTTGTCAATGTCTTTGTACAGTGGAAAAGGACCAAACATGAATATCATAATGTAATTTGCTGTGGTTGTGGCTTAACCATGAAGGATTAGCTGTTGATGTTAGGAGGGCAGTGAAAATAATGAAGATAATGCCTTCAGAAGAAGGCCATTTTAGATGCCAGATTGCATCCATACATCTTTTTAGTGAAAAACAACAGTAACTAGACTCATAAACAAGGATGAAAATATCAACGGATCAGTGCCCTTGTAAAGAGGAATTAACATGTAGGTTGACTCATACCATCCATCGCCATGTCAGTCATTTCTAAAAAAATTGCAAGAAAAATGCTTGAAACTCTCTTTTTATAAGTCGATTTTTAAAGATGAGTTCTACCTATATATTTTAATCAGAAGGTACTATTGGGATAGGTCGAATTCATATCTTTAACCCTATATGAAGAGGGAGAAGTATTAGCAAAGTCCCACATTGTCGGTTGACCGTCGGGTCTTGAGATTTATAAGCACATGAACATCCTCTCATTTTCAAATCAGTTTTTACGGATGAATTCTACTGTGAATTTTAACAGGTGGGACATAAACCATTTATAGTCATAATCTTTGTACTTTTTAGATTGGGAAACTTTTCATATATATTCATTAGGACATTCCTGCTTTTTAGAAATGCATGTTCACCACGTACCAACTACCAAGCAAATGTTTCTTAAAAACTAAGAATGCTGTCCCGTTTTAGACAACACAAGTGGTAACTAATAGAGTAATTTTTTTACTGGGTAAAAAAAGCTAATATCTGAAAATCTTCTCAGGGCACAAGCAAAATAGCAAATCACAATCTCATTTCCCACTTAAAATTTCTCTCCAATAGATTTTCATGAAATGAAAAAAAAAAATTTGACTTTGTTAATACTCTACAGTTAACACATGACCGACATTTCAGCAACCAGAATGCCATGAAAGTTCCTTCTCTTTCAGTTGTACGATATGATCACCTAATCGACCAAACTCAGATCCTATCAACTCTATATAAACAACCCACAACCATTCAAGGTCGGCAGCCAGGATTGAGATAGTCAATTATACCTGTCATTTCTGTATAATTTTCCTCAATCAATCAAAGAAAGAAAGAAAGAAAGAAAGGCGAGAGATGGGTGCTTCTCTCATTCCAACAAGTGCACCAATGAGAGCCTCGTTAATTGCATTGAGTGTCTTGGTGCTGCTCTTGCCACAGCTCATCAGTGCCAAGCATGCTGGCATAACTCGGCACTACAAGTTCAACGTGTGCAGCACAACCATGTTCATTGCATTTGGCTTTATCAAGTATGGCCTGTGGCAATCTAATCTTCTGAATTTTCCTCTTGCAGATACAGCAGCAGAGTGTGACGCGCTTGTGCCACACGAAGAGCATTGTGACTGTAAATGGGAAGTTTCCAGGGCCAAAGGTTGTAGCGAGAGAAGGTGACCGCGTCGTTGTTAAGGTGGTTAACAATGTTCAGAACAATGTCACCATCCACTGGTATGGATATGCAACTCTGTCTCACTTGACCAACCATCTTCATGTGCAGGACAAGGCCTTCCTAGAAAATGAATTAAACCTAGTCCTACATTCCTACGAATGCCATACTACCACATAATCATAACATTCATCTCATGGACCCCATCATAGAAGTCATACGACAATTTTATTTTATCTTTTGATTAAATATTTATTGATGGAAATGATGGATGGGAGAGCAGGCATGGGATTCGACAGCTGCAAAGCGGATGGTCGGACGGTCCAGCATACGTGACCCAGTGCCCCATACAGACGGGCCAGAGCTACGTCTACAACTTCACGATCACTGGTCAGAGGGGGACGCTCTTCTGGCATGCGCACATTTCATGGTTGCGATCGACCCTCTATGGGCCCATTGTCATTCTTCCTAAGCCCCATGTCCCTTATCCATTCCCAAAACCTTACAAGGAGGTCCCAATCATCTTCGGTAACTACAGTGCCAAATGCTGTGATTTTTGTGTTTTAAAACTGTTATGTAGTCAATTAATTAACTGAATAAGCAAGGCCCTGAATGCAGGAGAATGGTTTAATGCGGATCCAGAGGCTGTAATCGCACAGGCCCTACAGACTGGAGGAGGGCCCAATGTCTCAGACGCATACACCATCAATGGACTCCCTGGACCCCTCTACAACTGCTCTGCAGGACGTAATAACTACTAACCATGAACCATCATAATACCAATTTCAGTCTACAAACTCTTCCAACTGTCCTTGTCCTCCTACTTGGATCTGGATCTGAACCTTTATTTTGAAATAGGACATTGGGTCCAATTAATTTTTGGGTTGGATATACTTTTACCCAACCCTTTAGGCCCAACCATTTTTCACCTGGTCCATATACATAATATGAAATGTGTTCCAAATATGATGTACTTACTGATCACTACAATTCTTCTGGATTGGATGGTGTGCAATAGATACATTCAAGCTGAGTGTAAAGCCCGGGAAGACATACATGCTCCGTCTGATCAATGCTGCACTCAATGATGAGCTTTTCTTCAGCATTGGCAATCACACGCTGACCGTCGTCGATGCAGATGCTGTTTATGTGAAGCCTTTTGAAACAGACATCCTTCTCATAACACCAGGCCAAACCACAAATGTCCTCCTCAAGACCAAACACAAGCACCCTAATGCATCATTCTTCATGATGGCTAGGCCCTATGTAACAGGACTGGGCACATTTGACAATTCAACAACTGCTGGAATTCTGGAGTATGAGCCGTCCAATTCATCGTCTTCACCAAACATCAAAAGACTCCCCCTCCTCAAGCCGACGCTTCCACCTCTCAACGATACTTCATTTGCCACAAACTTCACAAAGAGATTGCGTAGCTTAGCCAATGCTCAATTTCCAGCAAATGTCCCTCAGACTGTTGATAAACGCTTCTTCTTCACTGTGGGCCTTGGCAGCAACCCATGTCCCCAAAACCAAATATGCCAAGGGCCCAATGGCACCAAGTTTGCCGCCGGCGTCAATAACGTGTCTTTCGTGATGCCAACTACGGCACTCCTCCAAGCCCATTTCTTTGGGCAGTCGAACGGTGTCTACACCACTGACTTCCCTAATAAACCCTTAATTACATTCAATTATACTGGTAATCCTCCAAACAATACAATGGTCATGAATGGCACTAAGGTGGTGGTGCTTCCTTTCAACACAAGTGTGGAGCTAGTAATGCAGGATACAAGCATTCTCGGTGCGGAAAGCCACCCTCTTCATCTCCATGGGTTCAACTTCTTTGTAGTTGGCCAAGGATTCGGAAACTACGACCCAAAGAAAGACCCATCCAACTTCAATCTGGTTGATCCAGTTGAGCGTAACACTGTTGGAGTTCCATCTGGGGGATGGGTCGCCATCCGTTTTCTAGCAGACAACCCAGGTAAATCTAGTGAGAAAAAAAAATGTTTGGATTAAATTCCAAATCAACCATTAAATTTCTTTCTTTTTCTTTTTTTTTAAAATTTTAACCAAGCCCATAAAAAAATCAAGTATCCCATCACTCCATCAGTCGAAACACTATTTATAAGTGCTTAGCAATAGCTGGGGCCTGGACTCCTGATATCCAGGCCCATAGATGGTTTGAGAGCCCATAAGGGTCCATTTGCTACATATAAAATGGGTTTTCATTTATCTGTACCCCTATTGGTTCTTTGGACCTTTGATTAATGATCCGTATAAATGCAGACCCATCTCACTGAGCTTCTTTTGTTAATTCCATTAGGAGTATGGTTCATGCATTGTCACTTGGAGGTCCACACCAGCTGGGGCTTGAAGATGGCTTGGGTCATCATGGATGGAAAATTGCCCAACCAAAAGCTGCCGCCGCCGCCGTCCGATCTTCCCCAGTGCTGATCTTGACCGTGCAATTTCAGATCAGTTTTCTTTCGGAGTGTGGCGGCTATTGATCTAAATTTATTTATTCTCTTTTTCCTAGAGTTTTTTACCTTTAAACTGTTTGTTTTCGTGTTCAACTTTCCAAGAAGAAGGGGGTTAGAACTTAGAAAATTGTTGGTTTTTTTATGTTTTGGGTCCTTTACCTGCCTTCATGAGGTGGTGTAGTTTTGTAATAAGCTTCTATTTTTCAATTCTTTGCCGAGTGGCCTGATAAGAATGTCTTTAGAATTGAATTTGAATTTATGAAATTTTCTTCTTACTATTCTGCTGTTAGTAATTTTTACCTACCGTGCTATGTATACAACCCAACAAATGAAGATTATTAGAGTTGACTTATCCTTGTAATTTATTTTGTATTTATTTTATGTAACTCCTTTCCTTTTGTATTTGTATTCACTTCTATTAATACAAAATCTTTGGATCTCTTCTTAATTGAGGAAGACAACAAAATCGTGTTTAATTTCAATTGTTATCAGAGACAGGTTTTCAATCCTTTCTTTTCCTCAATTTTTTTTTTGGTTTCTTATATGCGAAACGGACGTTTCCATTTCCGACGGATGTTCATCAGATTCTGACCAGTTCAGATCAACAGAAGGAGCCGAGATCTGAGTTCAGCCGGCCGTCCTCTTTCTTTTTCCGGTGCCACTTCCTTTGGATTCGTCCCCGCTTCCGTTTGTCGACCGAGTCATTTGGGCTTGCCATTTCTCACATATCTGTTCTTGCTGCGCACACCTCAGATCTGTTGTTGTTCCATCGGCCGCTCTTTTGCCGCCGCCTCTGCTGCGTGACATTGGCAACCTTTCTCTCACTGGACCTATTCCAGATCTGATTTCAGAGAAGAACTCTCCATCGTTGCACCTGCCGACACCACCCACGACATTTGTTTTCGCGATTTCGATCAGCCCTTGCACGATTTTTTTTTCTGCTGCGTCTCTTTGCAGTCGTCACTCCCATCTCCGGCACCAATTCCGAATTTCTTCTTGCCGCCGCCTCACCGGATGCCTTTCTGCCTCGCTGCGCACCACTCTGCAACCATCAACTGTGCCCAACAAATCTGTCTCTCATTCAGATCTGTTCTCATTCAGATCTTGGTTCAGATCTCGATCTCTCACTTCTTCTTAGGCGGTTTTGATTTCAGATCTACCTTGATTTTGGCTTCAAGCGCCTCCTTTCTCACAGCACCTTCACAATCAAAAGGGGTTGTTTTTCAGCTCTGTCTTCAGCCAAGCCATCTTCCATTGGCTGCACCGTTTGCAGCTTTTCCCTTTTGTTTTCTGGCCCTGCTGTTGTTCCTTCCATCGGCCGATTTTTTTTTGCCGTCACCCAGCCTTTCGCATCTCAACAGCGTCGAATGGAGGTGCAGCTCTGCTAAGGTTCAGAAATACGTTTCTCAGATGGCGTTGGAAGGCTTCTGCTAGCAGCGGTTTGTGGCAGACATATCTCTGCACATCTCCGGTCTGGTTCGATCGTGAACAGTCAACAGGCCCAGATCAGATTTGCAGACGAGTTTTGTACTCCGACTTTAATCAGGGTCCGATTGCAAGCAACACCTTGGGTAGCACATCCGATTCCATTTGCATTCTCTGGTATTTCGATTTGGTTCAACCATTTTATTATTAGAGTTGGTCCCTCATTCTCAATGGCCACCCCCTCTTCAGGTATTCTTAATCTTCATGCTGGAGTCGCAGGTATTGCCCTTATTGTTCCATCTTCTTCTATTTGGATTATTGATACTGGTGCTAGTAATCACATGTGCTCCACCCTATCTTCATTTACTTCCTACAAACCATGTTCTCCACCACCTTCTGTTCAACTTCTAGATGGCTCGAACGTACTGGTCACACACATTGGCACTGTCAACCTTTCACCCTCTATTGTGCTTACGAATGTTTTCTTTATTCTGTCCTTCAAGTTTAACCTTTTATCTGTGACCCATCTTGCCACCTTCAATTCTTGTTCAGTGATTTTTTCTTCTTCTCATTGTATTTTTCAGGACCTGTCAACAAGGCGGACGATTGGACAAGGGGTCGTTCATGAGGGGCTCTACTACTTCCATGCGACTTCAGCAATGGCAGTCATTCGCCCCCCTTCCCTTGATCTTTGGCATTGGAGGCTTGATCACTTAAATCATCGTACTCTCAACAACTTAGCCAAGGATGTTTCTTTTATCTCTTGTTCTAAACATCCCACTTGTGAGATTTGTCCCCAAGTGAAGCAATCGCGGTTACCATTTCCTTCTATTACCATCACCACTAGCAGGCCATTTGCTTTAATTCACTGTGATATATGGGGACCCTTTTCTCAACCTTCTTTCAATGGCTCTCGATATTTTTTGACTATTGTTGATGATTTTAGCCGGTGCACATGGCTTTATCTTATGCATGTCAAGTCTGAAACTCCATCTCTTTTAAAATCTTTTTTTTCCATGATCCACACTCAATTTCATTCTCGCATTGCCTCCCTTCAGTCAGGTACTGGTGGTGAACTATTTCCCCTTATTCAAAAAGTTTGTTCGGATAACGGTACGGAGTTTCTTTCCGCTGATATGCAGAATTTCTTTTCCACTCATGGGTAATCCATCAACGGAGTTGCGTTGCAACTCCACAGCAAAATGACATTGTCGAACGCAAACACCGTCATCTTCTTGAGGTTGCTCGTGCCCTTTGCTTTCAGTCCCATTTAGGCTTTCAGTCCCATTTACCTTTACAATTTTGGGACGAGTGCGTCCTCACTGCTGCCTACCTCATCAATAAAATGCCCACACCCATTTTATCCAGTAAATCACCACATGAAGTTCTGTTCCACTCCAAACCGAACTACTCATGTTTACATGTCTTTGGTAGCTTATGTTTTGGTCACAACTCTAACATCAAGCATAAGTTTGACCAACGAGCTAAATCGGGTATTTTTGTCGGTTATCCCTATGCTCAAAAAGGCTATCGTATCTTTGACCTCGCGTCTAAATCCATTTACACATCTCATGATGTCACCTTTTATGAGGGCATATTTCCCTATCGTGATTTGCCTCCCTCCACACCATCACATTCTCCTGTTACCCCATTGCCCATCTCTGATGATCCTGCCCTTGATTTTCCTTCTCATTCCCCTATTGTTACTTCTCCACCCCCAGTTCCACCACCAGTTACTCCACCTGCTTTTCTGGATTCAAGTCAGCTTAGCGGCGCTCTGCCTTCTATCACCTCTCCTATTGCTTTGACACCAACTGCTCGGCCTAGTCGTTTTCGGCGTCCACCGCCTCATCTGGCTGATTATCATTGTTCCACTGCCACTCATGAGCGTCCACCCTCTCCTCCCACTTCCGAGTTGACAGGTACACCTTACCCCATTTCCCATTATCTTCATACTTCTAATCTCTTTGTTGCACATAGAGCTTTTCTTTCCAATATTTGTTCCACAGATGAGCCACGTACCTTTTCTCAGGCTGTTAAGTCTGCCAACTGGAAAGCCGCCATGGAACAAGAAATTGAAGCACTTGAAAAGAATAATACTTGGAGTCTCACTTCTCTTCCCACCGACAAGAAACCCATTGGCTGCAAATGGGTCTACAAGATCAAGTACAGGTCCGATGGTTCTATTGAGCGTTATAAGGCTCGTCTCGTCGCCAAGGAGTTTACTCAGATTGAAGGTGTAATACCTCGGGTTTTCAGTTTATTATTTATTCATTTTTAAATTGTGGATTTTAGAATTAGATCTTATATGGATAAGGAATTGGGTCATGACCCAATTAAGACCCAATTAAATTGTGGCATTTGTTTTATCAAAAATAAAAGAAATGGTGCATGGCCGATTTTTGGATTTGGAAAATATCCAAGGAGATGTTAAAAATGAAATAAAGATTATGCTTGGCCGAATTTTAGATAATAATATCCATATTATGCGCATGGGATAGTTTAAAAGGGAATGTACATTAAATTAAATTAAATTAAAAGATTACTTAGATTATGATTAAGGTTATGCGCATAGTACTTGCTAATTAGAATTAAAGGAAGGTCTTAAACTAAGCAAGGGAGGTCGGCATTGCCATCTATAGCAAGGGGACGCACGGCCAAAGGAGGGGATTGCCTATCTTAAACACTTTCTATTATGGGATCAAGGAAGATTAATAAAAGGAGAGACCCAAGGGGGTGCACGGTTTTTACAACCCCCTTAGCCAAATTTTACATCTCTCTTTCCCAAGTCCTCTCTCACACCAAGAGCAAGAGAAGAAAAGGGCAACAACCAGAAGGCGTTCTTGTTTGGAGGAAAATTAAGAAGAAGGGAGAAAGATTAAAAGAGCAAGGAATTGAAAAGAGGTTAGTAGCTTAATGCAATAATTTTATTTTGAAACAAAAAGAACCATAGGGTTCGGTCATGGTTGTTGGCCGAACACCATGGAAGAAGTTGGATGATGTTTGGATTATATTTAAATGGAGAAAAAGAACCATAGGGTTCGGCCATAGTGCATGGCCGAGCCCCATGGAAAGACTTGATTAATTGTTGGTTTTTAAGATTGAAAACCATGGAGTGTTCTGATTCATTCATTGGGTTTATGTTCTTAGATTTTAGATCATGGAAAGACATGGTGATTTCATGATGGTTTGAATGATAAAAACCATGGGAACGTATGGTTTAGATTTATAAAATTGAATGATGAGAACCCATGGGAGAGTTTGATAATTTTAAAGGGAAAATTGGATAGGGATGTGGGTCGGCCTTGGCATGGCCGAACCATGATTTCTAGATGGCTAAGTAGTTGGATCTAAAATAATAAAAAGAATGAGTGAGGTTCGGCCATGGTGTATGGCCGAACCCCACCAAACAGTTTTATGGATTGGTGATCGGTTTTGATTGGATCTAAGCCAATGCCAAGATCATGAACTATAGGGTTCGGCCATGGTGTATGGCCGAACCCCATGGGGTAATTTTGGAAGGTAGATGGAATTGGATGGCTAAAAATTAGAAAGCTTCTAATTTTGGAAAGAAGGTTGCTAAAAAAGGAAAGCTTCCAAATATGGAAGGAGTTGCTAAATTTGGAAAGCAATCTAAATATGGAAGAAGTTGCTAAATTTGGAAAGCAATCTAACTATGGAAGGAAGGGGAATTTATTTATGGAAATCCTTCAAGAATGGAAGGTGGAGTTAATTAAGGAAACCCTCCAATTATGGAAGGTGTTTACTAATTATGGAAGGGTGGAGATTATGTTGGAAACATCTAAGTATGGGAAATAATATTAATGGAAAAATTGGACATCATGGGTTCGGCCATGTGCATGGCCGAACCCCATGAATTAAATCTATGGTTTAGATTTATGTATAATTGAATCAAGGGGATGGATTATATGAATTTAATGGCATAATTGGAAATTATACACCATAGGGTTCGGCCATGGTGTATGGCCAAACCCATGGTCTGAATTAAGGAATTAAATGGTATTTTAAGACATGGTTAAGGGCTGATTTATAAATCAGATTATGAACCTATGTTATGAGTGGTGTTCGATGGATTTATTTGGTTAAAGTATGGATACTAGGTTTATGTATGGTAAATTTAAATGAATGAGGGAACAATGGCATCATTGTAATTATGGACAAAAATGGTAGACCATGGGTTCGGCCATGGTGTATAGCCGAACCCTATGGGGTCTTGTTTATGGACTTAGAATCTTGTAATTAAGTGGGACTAGATGTTGATTTATCATTATATTATAAGGTAACGGGATCTCGCAAGAGGTGTGCGATCGGTGATCGAATCTTGGACGGAACGCAAAGACTCGTGAACGGTCTTTGGTAGGATTCCACCTCTTTGAAATCATGGCTTATATACTTTGTTTTATTCTATGCTTGCTGAAAATATGTTTCAACTGATATGCGTATTTGGATTTCAAATGCTATATTTAAATTGTTTAAAATAGCATGTAATGATTATGTTTCAAAAAGTGATTTTAAATGCTATGTTTATCTTATTAAAATAGCATGTGTTTCATTGGTATCTCATGCATGGCATGGGTGGAGGATTTATAACCGGAGCGGTCACACTCCGTCGGGGAGTCCGAAAAACCTATGTGCGTCTCCTTGATGTGATTTCCATCAAGAAGATTCCGGAGGGTCGACACTCCGCCGGGGCGTCCGGAAGACCTATGTGGTGGGTACATATGTACATGTGATGGGTGGGACTCATTGCATATTTGTCATCATTGCATGGCATGGATTTTACCTGGTTTTATATATTATGTTATAATATGTTTTGTACTAACCATGTGTTAGCCGTAATTGGAATACCTACTGGCGCGTTGTTCTAGCGCCCTACTTGTACCCTAGTTGATGATACAGGTATTCAAGGGAACGATGAACCTAAGACGGACCAGGCATAAGAGCTTTGAAGACTTATTTTATATGTTTTGAATAAAGTTACTCATGAACTTGTATTTGAGTATCTGGATTTCGGAATGTAATAACTTAGATGGTCATATGATTTAGTTTGATGATTATGACGTTTTAATAATGATTAAGGACTTGACGTACTTTACTATCTGAATGGAATAGAACTTGGTTCTATTATGATTCCGTATTTTGATATTATGATTTCGCAGGTTATGATTTTTATTCTGCATCTTAATATTGCTATGTGTGAACCGTATTATTGGACTGAGTCCATACACACATAGGGTTGGCCAGTTAAGGGTTGGATTTTGGAAGTTCGGACTTAGCTCGCGTCGTGACGTCCCGCTCTCTATCACTCTACTTTGTTATAAAAAAAAAATAGAATCTGAATTTACAGGTAAAAGCAAGTGAAAAAAGGCGGGGCGTTACAGAAGGGCTGGATTATCATGACACCTTTGCTCCCTTTGCAAAATTGGTTACTATTCGTGCTCTTCTCTCCATTGCCTCCGTCAAGCAGTGGTCCCTATATCAGCTTGATGTTAACAATGCCTTCTGAAAAAGTGATCTTGATGAAGAAGTCTATATGGCTCTTCCGCCTGGTTGTGCACGACAGGGGGAGCAACGGGTTTGTAAGTTAAACAAATCTATTTATGGGTTGAAGCAGGCTTCTCGACAGTGGTTTGCCAAATTTTCCTCTACTCTTCTTCGAGTTGGTTTTTCTCAGTCTAAGTCTGATTATTCTTTGTTCACACATCACACCGGCAGTTCTTTGACCTTTGTGTTGGTCTATGTTGATCATATCATCATCACTGGAAATGATGCTTTGGCCATTCAACGCCTTAAATGCTTCCTTGATGAGAAATTTTATATTAAAGATTTGGGGCGCCTCAAATACTTTCTTGGTATTGAAGTTGCACGCTCTAAGAAAGGTATTTTTGTGATACTCCTCCCCCTCCGTAAAAAAAAGTCCCACATCGGTGGGAATAAAAGGGAGGGGTGGGTTTATTAAAAGCCACCCAATTGAAAACTCAAGTAAGAGGCCTTTTGGGCCGGGCCACGTGGGCCTGGGCCCAAATGCAAAACCGTGCGGGTTTGAGCTGTGTGCTAGGCCCAAAGCGGACAATATCTTACTGAGTCATGCCCTAAGCCCTGTATTCGGGTCGGGTCGTGACAAATATGGTATCAGAGCCAAGTTCAACACTCGGACTATGTGGGCCTATCATCCTTCCCTGGAGTTGTCAAAGTGGACCAGAGTCGAGCCGGGACCGCTCGAGGCTTTAGGGAGGGTGATTGTGATACCCCTCCCCCTCCCTAAAAAAGAGTCCCACATCGGTGGGAATAAAAGGGAGGGTGGGTTTATTAAAAGCCACCCAATTGAAAACTCAAGTAAGAGGCCTTTTGGGCTAGGCCACGTGGGCCTGGGCCCAAATGCAAAACCGTGCGGGTTTGAGCTGTGTGCGAGGCCCAAAGCGGACAATATCTTACTGAGTCATGCCCTAAGCCCTGTATTCGGGTCGGGTCGTTACAATTTTCCTCTCCCAAAGAAAATACCTTATCGACATTCTCACGGATACCGGTTTAATTGGCGGTCGTGTCTCAGATTTTCCAATGGAACAAAATCTACAATTATCACCTGATGATGGGACTTTACTTCCTGATCCCAGCACATATCGTCGTCTCGTGGGACGTCTTATATACCTCACTGTTACCAGGCCAGATATTAACTATGCAGTACACATTCTCAGCCAGTTTATGCATTCTCCTCATAGTGCACATTTGGACGCAGCGCACCGTGTGATTCGCTATTTGAAGGGCTCCGTCAATAAAGGGATTTTTTTATCTTCCTCTAGTAGCCTTCTTCTGCAGGGATATTGTGATTCTGACTGAGCTGGTTGTCCAACTACTCGGCGGTCAACCACTGGTTATTGCACTTTCCTTGATTCCAACCTCATTTCATGGAAGACCAAGAAGCAGCACACAATTTCTCGCTCATCAGCTGAGGCCGAGTATCGCGCCATGGCTACCCTGACCTGTGAGCTCCAATGGTTGAAATACTTACTCAGTGACCTTGGTACTTTCCACCCTTCGCCCAGCACTTTATTTTGTGACAATCAAATTGCCTTACACATTGCCACCAATCCCGTTTTTCATGAACGGATGAAACATATCGAGCTTGATTGTCATTTTGTACGGGAGAAACTTCAGTCTAAGTTGCTTGTTCCTCGCTACATTCCTTCTTCTCATCAACTTACTGATGTCTTCACCAAGCCATTGGGCAAAGATCTTTTCCATGACCTGATTCGCAAGTTGGGCGTTATTCACATACACGCTCCACCCTGAGGGGGAGTATTAGAGTTGACTTATCCTTGTAATTTATTTTGTATTTATTTTATGTAACTCCTTTCCTTTTGTATTTGTATTCACTTCTATTAATACAAAATCTTTGGGTCTCTCCTTAATTGAGGAAGACACAACCAAAATCGTGTCTAATTTCACAATGACACTTTGTATCTTTTTAATAAATTCATACACATTTTACATCTAAAATTTTTAGGTGTGAAATGGAAGGTGAAAATTTGGTGTCGGTCTCCCTATTCTACCAACCGGCTGTTTTATGGCTTAGATAGTTAGAAATTGCTATTAACTTTTTTTAAAAAAGACTTAATTTTGTATTTTGGAATTAATTGAAAAATTCAAGACATCTTTTTATTTTTATTTTTATTTTTTAAGGTCGATAATATCCATCTATCCTCCTCTCGAGAAAAATAAAAAACCTCTCTACGTTTAAGCAGATATGAAGATCAGAATTATATATAGATAGCAGAGATTAAGAAAAAGGTGCATATTGCTCATTTAGCGGCCGATATGACTATATGAGGTTATTTTCTCTCTTTTTTTAATATTTTTAAGAAAAATTATAGAAAATAGAGAAAGATGAAAAATCTTGTGTAAGCATATTTTAGTGAAGAATTGTCCTTTTTATAGAGTGTTGAACCGTCGTAAAATTTCGATACGAAAAAAGTATGTTCTAACTAATTTAAAAAAAATTAAAAATGAAAAATTAATAATTAGAAAACAGTTAATATAACATAATGTATCTTTCATTACTATTCATTAATTCTTTTTCGTAAAAAAATCTAAATTTCATGAAAATATTAGAATATCAGAAAAATCATAGAAACACCTTAAAAACTATATCAATCACATTAAAGATTATTCACTTAATTCACTTAAAGGTTTTTTTTAACAAGAAACCCAGAATTGAGAATTATGTTACAAAACATGGATTTTTTGGATTTTTCGAAAAAAACTTGAGAAATTGACACAAATATCCTTAAAATTATATAAACAATATTAAGAAAAAAGAGAAAAGGAAGCAGGCCCATGTGCAACCTAAACCAGGCTCGGTTTGGGGTGAGCTGCGCAGGGCTGGCTCAACCTAAACGAATGGATGTGATTTAGTATTATTGTTATTATTTTTTAATGAAGAGTCTAAGGGATTCTTATCGAGTTTGTCCAATGCCATAGTTGGCGAATTGCATATTAGTCCTAATTTTATAAAATTAGAGAAATTTCCTAAATGCTAAATGATGTGCAATTTAATAACAAAGTTCTAATTTTTCAGGTAAAAATATTTTCATCAATGTATATGATAAAAATGGTAAACAACAAATACGTTTATAAGTAATAAAATACTTTGGATCAGAATTTTGGGTTGCTTATCCAATTTTACATCTAAATTTTATTTTAAGTCCAGTTAACTAAGATTTACTCACTTAATTTTTTTTAAAGTTCTGTATAATTTTGACCATATCTAATATAAATGTGATTTAATCACTAAACTTAGAATGATTGAATTAGAACTCATATTTAAATTCAATAAAATGATGTCCACTTGAATTGATTTGAGATCTTAACTCTTGAATATAATTCACGTACTTCTATTTTTAAAAATTATATATTTAAAGATATAAATAGTTTTTTTTTTCAAAAAATGACACACTAGATGTCTTATCATATTATCAAAGAGAACTTTTTATCTAAATCCAAGTGGACAACATTATTGTATACATTTATTGTTTGAATTTGAAAAAAAGTTATTTAATTACTTTTGTATTTTGACAATAATTGCAAAATGTTATAAACCATGTGGGGTATGCAAGAAGACCTCGTTAATAAGATATCCTTGAATATATTTATTTTATTGTATTTAAGCATTATTTAAATGCAAATAAAATATTATTTGTCTAATATCAATCTAGGTTATTAAAAAATTAGAAAAGCATTGCTAGTATTGATCAGTTAGGTTCAAGATAATCATATTAATAATAATAATGTGTATGTTAGTATAGATTATATGAATATTTGAAATATTACCTGTAGAAATATTAAGAAAAATAGAAATATTATAATAATAAAAATTTATTGGATTTAAACTGATATAAATGAAATGGATAAGAATCACAATACATGACTTAAAAATTGACATTGAGGTGTACTCTAAAGATAGTATATATTTGCCCATCATTGGGTAGCTCAAGCTCAGCTGGTGACTTCTCCCTTCGAGAAGGAAGAGGTCACAGGTTCGAGCACCGGTGGCTCTTATTCAAGAGCATGGGCATATAGTGCTTTCCTTAGTAGTTTTAGGAGGACCATGGTCAAGTGGTAAATTGAGATAGATTATAAGTTTCTCCTAAGTCTTTAAAAAATATATATATATATATATATATACATTTAAATTCAAGTTATTTATCAATTGAATCTGAATCCTTGAATCCAACCAAGTCAAGATTCAATGGTATATAAACTTCGATCCATGTCCGGCTTCTAAGATGTTCGGTCATAACTAGAAATTTGGTTGGGGAGTGGCAGAGAATTTGTTATTTACTAGAAATTTGTGGAGAAGTAGAATTGCAAATTGATGAGGCTTTGATGATGATGATGATTTGAGTTGTAAATCTTGACAGCTTCTAGTACGGGATCTATTAAGTTTAGTGGGTTGTATATTTGTTATTTTATGGTCATGTGCATCGTTCAAGGTACACAAATTTGTGTTTTCCCCCCTGTCTACTTCTTGCTTTCAAAACTGGGCTTTGACCAACTAATTCACTCATGAGGTTGAAGACAACTTGCAGTAACTGAGATTCATCTTAATGTAACATTTGGATAAACACTTTACTACGACAGCTACAAGTACTTCATTTAAAAGGTTATGTCTGCTTGAAAGGTATGGCAGGACATGGCCTTCCAGTGGAAAGAATTCATGAAGGTCTCTACTACCAGATCCATTGCCTATATTTGCATCTTCAGGAGTGTTGCAGAGTAGGTGCCTTAGTTGATTTTAACAAGCCAATTATGACCTGAGATAAAAAGTATTACCCTCCTGAAACATTTTCTTGTCACATCATGAATTGTAGACTGTATATTCCTTTCTTTCTTTTTTTGAAAATTGGCTGTATATTCTTTTAGCACTGCTTGAGAAGCTCAATGAATAATTGCAGTTACAGAATGATAACTGTCCATGACACCTTTGGGATCCATTGGTTGACTAATATTATTTTCCTCTTATAGATTTTGTGTCTGTAAAGACCAATTTTTTTGTAGCAGTTCTTTCTTTTGGAAGTTGACATTGTTCACAACTTCACATCATTGTTGAGGGTCATGAAGAATGTATCTGAAGTGCTTGTTTCTTTAAATGCACATTATTCCTATGACAGTGCTTAACATCATTAGTTTAATATTTAATACGCACCATTTCATTTTCCTCTTTAGCAGTTTGCTTATTATATTTACTTTGGTTCAGCAGAAAAGGCAAGATTCCAAAGCAGATGGAACTTCAAAAGCTTCTGAAGATGAATTGACGTGCAGCGTCTGCTTGGAGCAAGTGAATGTGGGAGAACTCTTGCGCAGCTTGCCTTGTCTGCATCAGGTTACTGCTTATCTTCTCTTGTTTAGGATGAAAATGGCACCGAAGAAAGGATAGCGCTTCTACATTGATCATTCTAGTTTTTTTCGTAAAATCAATCAGATTCTTTTTGCTGCTCTCTCTCTCTCTCAATAGTGATTTGTTGGATTGTGCTTACTGAGATACCACACATACGATCTCTGCTGCAATTTTCTTAAGTACACCAAATGCATTTCCACTTTCTGCCCTGTCCTAAATGTCAGAGACAATTTAGAAAGGCACTGTGGCATTGTGGTGGGTGATTTTCCAATGGCCTAATCATCTGAAGAAGCTAATTTTTGGACATTAATAATCATCTGATCAAACTAAATTTTAGAGCACCACTGATTTATGAAAAGTTCCATCACTTGATTAAAAATGACCTCAAGTGGGGCCTTGGCTTCTGAATAAATCTTGGACTGTGAGATGATCAAATTAAGAAGTTGCTTTCCACGGGGTACATGGTTTGGAAATGGGAAAATTATCTGTTGAGAATCGAGTCGTTGTGGATCAAGCAATCAATAATCGATGGGATGATTTTTCTGTAAAATGTTCAAATTAAGTATGGATTTAGTACAATGGATGTAAAAGATAGAGAAGTTGTATTGATTCAAAATAATGTGATTTTATTTATTCAAATTAAAAAGTATTTCTTTAAAAATGTGATTTTATTGATTCAAGATAATTAAGAAAATATATTTATAATAGTCTAATCACTACTCTATTTGGTGGGTCCTATAGGTAGGTTTGTGGGTAGTACATATGTGGGGATCATCCTTTGTTGATTTAATCTCTTGTGCTCTCATTCACTTTACTATGAGTTTGTGAAAAGAAATATAAATATTGTTATATGAGTTGAAATAATTCGTATTTTTAAGAGTGTTTTTTTTTCTTTTTCTTTTTTTTTCCTAAATATCTGAAAATATTCAAAAAATATAAAAGATGGAAAACTCATGTCATCAAATATTGAATTTAAATCTCAGTGGTATTTTAGCATATTTGTGGTTACAAGCTATAAATTCCAGTATATCTATGCTAAAAAAATGTGAAAAGAGGTCAAAATTTAAAAAGAGTATATATTCCAGTCCATCTGAATGGTGTAATCATTCATAACTCTAAACACAAGAAAAGTTATCAAAACAATTATGTCACATATCCATCAAAATTTTGGAACTTCAAATACTTGACCATAGTTTAAGATCAAAATGGAAATAGTTAAATTATTCTAAAATCTAAAATACTCTAAAATACTAATATTCGACATGCATCGGCATGCATAGATCTGATTCTTGTCCAATATACAGCTTATACTATATTTGGGGTAGTGATTGTTGCACCATCATTTTTTTCATAGATCTGATTCTTATCCAATATACAGCTGATACTATATTTGGGGTAGTGATTGTTGCACCATCATTTTTTTTTCAGGATGCACTCTTGCAAAAAGAAATTCTAGAGAAGATGATGGTGCAAAAATCAAGATGCTTCAAATATTCTAAAGTCAATGTGTATAATGTGATACATGTGATCCTGACTGATATTGATACCATATGTCATGATCAAACTGTCAAAGTGAAAAGCCATCCAAATGAAGGGGGAATAGACCAAACCAGAAACCTTTTTTTTAAAAAAAAAAAAAATGAAAAGGTAAGTTTATTAAAGAGGGAAAACCCCTAAAAGTTACAAAGATATACATGTATAGCTCGATTGACAAAATAATGATCTACTCACAATGGTCAAAATAAAAGAATATACAAGGCACAACAAAAGGCCAAGATAAGAGATCAATTAGTGCAAAAAACAAACAATGCCTTCTCTCTAGTAAGCATATTGGTTCAGGGGATGATCAATGATCCAGCCAGGGGTTTAAATACCGCTCGGGCCGATATATCGGCGGGTAAGTTTCTCTCTCATCTGTTTTTTTTTTTGCATTTTTGTCCGATTTTTTTTGGGTAATGTCAGAAAATTTGGGGCTTTTTGAAAATGTAATTTTTTCATTAAATATCGGTTATATGCATATTCAAATTATTTATTTAAGTTTCGAATACGATTAATATTAAAATTAACAATAGATGATGTTAACTTATAAAAACATGAAAATGTCCCATCAATCCTCTCAAGTCTCAACTAGAAGTAGATCCTATTATATAATTAATCAATCTTAGCATAATTTTAAATGAGATTAGTGTCACTTATTATAAAACAATTATCACATTTACAAATAGGATTGCCTTTCTTGATTTTTTTTTTCATATGATTAATATGGGCCTAAATGTTTTGAGTTTGGACTTTGCCGGATCGATGGAGAGAAACATGTACATATAAATGAAAAAAAAGAAGAATTCACATTCATTGAATAGTATTTTAAAATTCAAATCATGTTTTTAAAATTTTCAAGAACCAGTAATAAAAGGTAAAATAGTATTTTATAAGTGAAGACCTCTGAATAATATGGTATTGTTTTTATTTTTTTTAAAAGGGATTTCGATTATCTTAGCTTAGACTAACAAAAATTGAGATCAAAGTAGACTATTAGTTATCTATCAAAATTTGAATTCATTTTAAGTAGATCTCAATGAAATTGAATTTCATATAACGAGTTCGCTCTATCTTAGAGGTAGAAATTTTAATGGGTTTAAAGATAATATATTAAATCTAATAATAATGATCAGTGCTAATACTTCAAAGTTGAAAACTTGAAATCACTTGAGTTTCACCAAATACATCAAAGCTTGAACAAATTTTCTCAAACAAATGTAATATTACTATGGATCCAGCTCTTCATATGGATAACCCGAGACGTGGAAATAAAATCTTGCATACGTCTCTTCCGGAAGTCGCTCATCATTAGAGGTATAGTCGGATGTTGATGATGGATTGTGATACTGCAACTATCAGATGAGGGTTGCGACTGACGATCTGAAATCGACATGGATTGCATATTACTGGATAATGAGTCCGTGTCGAAGTGCCCATAGCTCGGTTGACCATAATATCTTGTGGGCGTATACCGAAAGATACATATCCTTGATCGGGCAAGTTTGTTCCCCCATGAGGAGGTGTATATTGCCTATCATCCTGTTGGTAATGGACTTCACTCATGTTGGGATAATACCCCGGTGGATTTGCAGGCTCAACATCCACAACAATATTTGGATGAGTAAAATCCAACCCATCATCTGACCCATTACCTCATCGGTACATGAATCAGAATCAGATCTAGCCGACCCATAATCGCGTCTGCTAGGTTGGATGCTCGGAACAACAGGTTCTTTTCCTCTTATTGATCTCCTCCTTTGTGAAGAGCTAGATACCCCATCTGTCCCAGTGGGCCGTTCACTAACAGAATGCCGTCGTGGTGCCATCCTTGTACTTGTCTGACGTTCTAGACCTACATTTGGAGGGAGGGACACACTGATTGAATGGCGGAAACCTTCATTTTTCGCCTCTTCCTCGGAATCTTGCAATTCTCCCAACTCTACACTTTGATCTAAAAATGATATATCTAGATCATGAAGTACAGGTTGTTCTTCCTCTTCGATCCATTCACTTAATGGATCATTATAGGTAAATAGAGACTCGAGGTCGATAGGGACGAAAAAATCATCGGCATCTGCCCGTGTCAACTCGAGGTACCTCCTCAAATTCCTTACCCTTAGCCTCTGATTGTAGTGTAAGTACACTAAATCATTCAGTCTTTGAGATGATAATCTGTTTCGAGGCTTGCTGTGGACATATTTAAATGTCGACTAGTTACGCTCGCAGTTGGTTGCACTGCACGTCTGTCTCATCAGCTTGATGGCATACTTCCTCAATATAGGTGACCTGTTGCCAAAATATGTCCACCACTGTGTAGTACTCATCGTCGCCGTCTCTCTCAACCTAACATCGCCAGCTTCATCCGCAAATAACTCCAAGCGGTTCTCATAATTGAGTAACTTCAAAACAAAAAGAAACACAATTAGTATAATCGAATAATGAACAACTTTCAAATCATCGAAAATATTTGGGTCATAATGAACAAAAGTAATACATCTCTAAAACATGCCGCCCGTTCTCCAGGATGCATGACACCCATAATCTCCAACGTCCGTCTTATGTAGTTACGAATTGAGTCGGTCGACAGTTCTAAACCTAACTCATTAGCTTTCTTTGAGAAGGGATTCAAATAATATGCTGCCAAGTGAAATACAATGCGATTAGCCTTAATATAAGATATGCACAATAATAAGACATAAACACACTAGCGAATAAAAAACTAACCTGCAACGAACTGTGGGTTGGAGATGAAAAATTGATTTGTCCTGTCGTTGATGATTTTCATGAAGTTAACCGGATGATTAACTTTCGCAACTTCAGTTTTAGCCTTTATGATGCATTCAAGTACATAGGGGAGCGTCAGCTTCTTATCTCCGTCTACAAATCGGAGTGTTGTGACTATAGGAGCAGAGATGTTGATTGCCGATAGGATACTGTCCCAGAACACTTTAGATACAAACAAGTGTGTAATGTTTTGGTAATATCTTTGATGTTCAACGTTCCTCATGTCGAACGCATTCGCAAAGGACCTACTTCTCGCCATCTTCATCAATTCTGTCTTGCTTCTTAAGAAGCTCTGCATCGTAAGGAATACTGTGGTGAAACGTGTTACTGCAGTTCGCAGTAGTTCACGACGTTTCGTGTACTTCCTCATTACCTCTAAGATCTTACATGATTGTATATAAATGTGGTGACATCCTTACACCAGTCAATTAGGTTCCCAAATTGCCTCACATTAGCAAAATCTTTGAGGATCAAGTCTATGCAGTAGGCCGCACAGGGGGTCTATAAGATCCACGGGTATGTGTTCCCAACCTTCCTCCCTCCCGACTTATAGCCTGCTCCATTGTCCGTTACAATTTGGACAACATTCTCAGGTCCAATTTATTCACAGACAGACACCATCAAGTTACAAACAAAGTCACCATCATTTATTCGACCTGATGTGTCGTATGATTTATGATACACTGTGCCACATTGATTATAAATGAGGAAGTTAACGATACTACGGTTATCGTCACTCTTCCAGCCATCCGATATAAGGGTTACTCCCGTAACCTCCCAGGAAGACTTAAAATTATTTACCCATTCTCGAATCCGCTGTATTTCACAGGGGATGAATGTGGTAGAAATCTCATTCGGCGATGGAAAGTTGATATTAGGTCTAGCAGTTGCGGATACAAAGCACACAGACTTAAAATATGGATTTAAGATTTCCGTCGATGGCCGATGGCTGTCAGCGAAAAACTTAATGATTGCCGTCCTAACTAATTGTTTTGTCGTCTCTCTGTCTACTTGATTTATTTTTCCTTGTTTCAAGGAAGTTGGCCTGTCCCACATTGGATCACCAGCACCAACTGTATCCGGATTTACACCGTAGCATTCAGTGGTTGCTCGTTCTCCTCCTCTGAATGCATTTTTTATGGAATTCCATCTGCCCATAAGTCCAGATTTTTCTTTGGATGATCCACGCGCAGTCCCTGATCCACTCACACCACCTGTGTAGAGTATTAAAATTCAGTTTTTGGCATTTTAATGTAATTTTGAAATAAATTACTTTTGTTACATTAAACAATTAATTTAAAAAAATTAACCTGCACCACTATGCCCTTTCATCTCATGTTCGCGGCGACTAATTCGCATTGCACGCCGTAGGTCTCTGTCCTCCTTAATCTCGTCTGGATCCTCTTCTGAAGACGATGGGACATTTTCCACGTATTGGCCCTCCCTTTCACTTTCTAAACAGTCGGTCATTATGTGACCGATAGCATGCTCTTCTGCTTCACTCTTTATTTTCTTTTTCTTGGCATTCACTTCCAGTAGTTGCCGGCAAATAATTTACGCTTGTGTTGGTGTGCATTTGCAAGAGGCTACATCTCCCGTCTTTCCGGCTATATGTGCCTTTAAACGGGTTATTCCTCCTGACACCATTTTGTCACAGAAGTTGCATTTGACTTTGTTATTACTATATCGTTCACCGAACGATCATGCTGGATCTTCATTGTTCTTAGCCATTGCTGTTTAAGAAATGCAAAAAAAAAAAAAAAATAGTGACATTTACATATTTTTGGGCAATTTATCACATGAAATGGGTGTATTAAATGATAAAATGAAAAGAAAGCATCATCTGCTGTCAAGCAGAACCTTTTTACAGTACTAACACACTACAAACTGAGAGGGTTCATTTAAAAAAAGAATCTGATTTTTTTGATACATTTACACATTTTTGGGCAATTTATCACATGAAAATGGGGGTATTAAATGATAAAATGAAAAGAAAGCATCATCTGCTGTGAAACTGAAACTTTTTACAGTAAAAAAACACTACACACTGATAGGGTTCATTTAAAAAAAATAATATGATTTTTTTGATACATTTACACATTTTTGGGCAATTTATCACATGAAAATGGGGGTATTAAATGATAAAATGAAAAGAAAGCATCATCTGCTGTGAAACTGAAGATTTTTACAGTAAAAAAATACTACACACTGATAGGGTTCATTTAAAAAAAGAATCTGATTTTTTTGATACATTTACACATTTTTAGGCAATTTATCACATGAAAATGGGGGTATTAAATGATAAAATGAAAAGAAAGCATCATCTGCTGTGAAACTGAAGATTTTTACAGTAAAAAAATACTACACACTGATAGGGTTCATTTAAAAAAAGAATCTGATTTTTTTGATACATTTACACATTTTTAGGCAATTTATCACATGAAAATGGGGGTATTAAATGATAAAATGAAAAGAAAGCATCATCTGCTGTGAAACTGAAACTTTTTACAGTACAAAAACACTACACACTGAGAGGGTTGATTTAAAATACATTCATACTTTTTTGGTACATTTACATATTTTTTCGTAATTTATCACATGAAAAGGGGGGATTAAATGATAAAATTAAAAAAAAAAACCTCATCTACTGTCAAACTGATTCTTTTTTATAGTACACAAATACTACACACTGAGAGGGTTCATTTAAAATACATTCATACTTTTTCGGTACATTTACATATTTTTTTCATATTTTATGACATGAAAATGGGGGATTAAATGATAAAATTAAAAAAAAAAGCTCATCTACTGTCAAACTGAATTTTTTTACATTACAAAAATACTACACACTGAGAGGGTTAGTTTAAAAAATAGTCATACATTTTTGATACATTTACATATTTTTTCGCAATTTATCACATGAAAACATTGGATTAAATGATAAAATGAAAAAAAAAGCCTCATCTACTTTCAAACTGAAATTTTTTACAGTAGAAAAAACTACACAATGAGAGGGTTGGTTTAAAAAACATTCATACTTTTTTTGTACATTTACATATTTTTTCGCAATTTATCACATGAAATCGAGGTTTTTGTTTAAACATTTAAAATTAATAATTACGTTACATGAAATTTATATTTTTTTACAGAATCTTCTTTCTAAAATCAGAGGGGTGTTTTATAAAAAAAATCAACAATTTTTCCCAATAATTACTATTTCTTAATTCTTATAATGTTTTGTAGTACATTATAGGGGCCATTTCACTTTAGAAAATAAAAGAAAATGCAAAAAAGTACTAATCTGCATGAAAAAAATAGCATACATTCATAATAACTTCTATGCTAAATGTTTAAGCATAAATAGATCACTAACAATAATTAATAATCCATATTTCTAAAACAACAACATATTACAAAAAATGCATTAGATATTAAACTATACATTAAAACCATAAAATATTTAGATCAGAAGGCTTAAAAATAAAAATGGAATAAAAACTTACATGAAATGAAGATAAATCTATTAAATATACTTTGAACGGAATGATCTTCTAAGATAAGCCAATAATACACAAGGATTTCCAATCAAGCCGGATGAACGTTTGTAAGATGGGGATAGGAGTTAGAAGATACTACTGCTGGATGAGTGAGTTTCTCAATGATTTAGTGGCTGAATGAAGAAATGTATAGGGTATTCATATAATATAGGAGTTCGGCTGGTTTAGATTCACGGGTTTTCAAAATATTAATAAAAAATTCAGGCGTGGGAAACAGCAAGAATCCCACAGCCTGTTGGACTTGATGTCTTGCAGGATTCCCTGACGATATTTTGACCAATATATCGTGCGATATATCGGGCTATATAATCCATCAAAATATCGCCGATATTAAATTTTATTGGTGTTTACTGTGACCGGTACAGACCGATATTTAGGGATATCGGCCGATATTCTGGACCGATAAACGGTCCAAATATCAGCCGATATTTGTACATAATATCACCGATATCTAGTGGGGCCCACTACCGATACAAATTTATTTTTTTTTAAACCACTCTTTCCAGCCCGATAATTAGTTTATTGGGCGATATTTGATCCGATATACGAGTCGATATATCGTCCGTATCGGCCGATATCATTCTTATTTTTAAAAAAAAAAAACCAGAAATAAATCTAAAAAATCGATATTTATAAATATCGGTAGATATTGTAGCCGATATTTACGACCGTTTATATGTCATATCGGCCGATAATACTACTGTACGGCCGATACATACCGTATCGGCCGATATCGTTCGGTATGATAAAACTGGTATATATCGGCCGATACGATATGTATCGGCCGATATTTGAACCCTTGGATCCAGCTAAGGAGTGTAATAATCCGACCCGATATTTCGGAGTTTTGGGGTCTTGGTAGCAGTGGGGAAAGTGTGGGCCCCGTGTTGGGTCTTGGTTTGCCCGATTTTGAGTTCAGACACTCGAAGGGCACTTTGGTAATTTTGAATCATTAAATATTTTATCATGTAAAAAGTTTGAAAATCACACGTTTTTCCTCGACGTTTGTCATTTGATTTCTTCGGGGTTTTTTAAAATATTTTGAAAATTGGAAGCTTTTATTATAAAAAATAAAAATAAAACCCTAAATCTAACCCCTTATAACCTCTCTTGGGCAGCACTGTAGCTATGCGCTACAGTGCCGCCGCCACCTGCTTTCCTCCCCTTGGAAACCCCTCTTCGGCCGTCCTTCCCATTTTCTCTCCCTCCCGCCGCTCTCTTGTCTATTTTCTCTCTTTCCCCAGCTGCCGCACCCATGGTCTTCATCTCCACTCCAATTCGCCTGCTCCGACCGTCGGACCTCATTCGGTGCTACCAGGTACTCAAGTTCCTTCCCCTCTCTTCTCATTGACCTTCTTCTTTCTCTCTCTTTCTCCGTTTTTCCTTCCTCTTCCCTTATTTTCCTCTCATTTCCTGCTGTTTCCTGGATTCTCAGCTGAGTGCCGAGCCAACTCAGCCGAGTCACTGAGTTGACTCGGGTGGGTTCGGTTTTGGGCTTGGCAACCCAGGCCCAATCCGGCCCAAGCTTGGTCTGGCCCAGTTCGGCCCAGCCCAGTTCGCCGAATTCAACCCAGCCCGATCCGGCCCGACCCAGTCAGGCCCTATTCGAACCCGACCCGTTCTTGGGCCCATTTGCATTTTAGCCCAGCTTGACCCGTTTCATCCCAATTTCTTACCCTCTTATTCTTGTTTCAACATATTGAGCCCCTTCAACCATCGGATTCGTTTTCTCGCATTGGATTTCAAGGACACACACAGGTGAGGGAACCCATCACCATTTTTAGCATGCATCTATGCATATTACTACTATATCAGATGTGCGGGTACAGAATGCGACGAATGTGGGTCCCCGGTATTACGAGCCACTCGGCAAGGGAACTGTTGATACTATTATGTGGCGGGTCCCCATCCGGATGTATTCCTATCCGATGCCCGCAGAGGCATATAAGAATTGATTATTTAAGGTCATAATTGATTGATTGTGTGGTGACATGATTGGAATTTATGTTGGTTGATAATATGCTAAAATGCCAGCATGTGAATATGTGATATGTGGTGGTATATGTTTGATCATGGTGTGATGTAATCTGGTGACAAAATGCCATATGACAATTATGATTAGTTTGGACTTCTAGACATTGTAACATGCTTGGATGTTAACATGCCAACTCGTGATAGATAATGATATATATGCATCTGATTATTATACAATTAACTATGTTAATAGTATGTGTAGCGGTATTTGTGCATGCAAATAGCTAGCATATGTGGGATGCCGTGGGGCATGGGTACTAGGCCACATCAGGATCTCGAGACTCTCCCTAGCTTGTCGGGTAGTTAGGGTGCGGATGTTATGTGGGACCGCACAGTGGAGGCGTGGTTGGGATTCAGATTCCCTTTTGATTAGAGATGGGTAGTCGTAACCCCTTGCATGGATCAAATGGTCGGTCCGTCTTGTATTTCCCGGACGTACCTATGAGAGAGGCGTGATCTGACTTAGAGAACAAGGTGCCTTAGAGTCCCAGATAAGGACTAATTGGGAAGCCCCTTGCGATTCCGGTACCCGAATGTCTGACGGGTGAGGTGATCCCTAGATGACCGAGTAGGCTGAGGAGGTGCTCGCCTAGGTCGAGGGACGATGCGGTGAGGGACAGCTCCCGCTGGTATGGTTTGTGATTCCCTGGATGACCGAGTAGGCTGAGGAGGTGCTCGCCTAGGTCGAGGGACGATGCGGTGAGGGACCGCTCCCGCTGGTATGGTTTGTGATTCCCTAGATGACCGAGTAGGCTGAGGAGGTGCTCGCCTAGGTCGAGGGACGATGCGGTGAGGGACCGCTCCCGCTGGAATGGTTTGTGATTCCCTGGATGACCGAGTAGGCTGAGGAGGTGCTCGCCTAGGTCGAGGGACGATGCGGTGAGGGACAGCTCCCGCTGGTATGGTTTGTGGTTCCCTAGATGACCGAGTAGGCTAAGGAGGTGCTCGCCTAGGTCGAGGGACGATGCGGTGAGGGACAGCTCCCGCTGGTATGGTTTGTGGTTCCCTAGATGACCGAGTAGGCTAAGGAGGTGCTCGCCTAGATCGAGGGACGATGCGGTGAGGGATAGCTCCCGCTGGTATGGTTTGTGATTTCCCGGATGACCGAGTAAGCTGAGGATGTGCTCGCCCGCTCATTGATCGAGGGATGGTGCGATGTGATGTGATGAGATATTCCAGGCTAGGACACCTGTAAGGTGGGGACAGCCTGTGATGCGATGTGGTAGTGTGTTTACCCGCGGTTATGGTATTAGGGTTCATTGTTGAGACTTGTGTTGTGGGTGTTGACTCACCAGAAATTTATGGACGCCTAACGAGTGAGTTTGGCCGGTTCACTCGGTAGAAGACCTATAGAATTCTATGAGAGGTGGATACATCAGTCGTGTGGTGACCAGCATATAGAGTCCAAAGTTATGGGTTTGACTATCGAGACTCTGGTGCCTAGTTGATGAGACCATAGATGAGTTTGGTCGGCAGTTCGTTGAGGATTGGTGAGGTGGTTACTCCTTTGTGTTAATCAGTTTGGGACTCTAGTGAGTCCAATTCTTGGGTTGGTCGTGGTATGTTTGCGGGTTGTCATGAGAGGGTCATAGGTCTAGTTGAGGACTAGAGACCCCAATCTGACTAAGGATCAGTTTGCGTAACCGTGGATGGGTGGATTATTGCGGTTGGGCACATAAGGGAGTTGCATTCTGTTGGTTAGAGGATGTCCTAGAGGCTCGACTGACGTGGGCCCATGTGCTAGGGGTAGGGCACACGTTTGAATGGTTATGCATGTAGACATCTTAGACATTGATATGTCTATATGATTATGTGTAGTGTATGCTTGATGACTTATGATGCATGTGTTCCCTCACTGGGCATGTAGAGCTCACCACCTTGCCTCACACGTACTTCTTCGAGGGAGGGTTGGCGGGACCCTCAGTTGGACGTTGGGCGTAGAGTTGCAGTTTTGCACTTTGTCAGGGTCCCATCTTGTAATTGAGGACCTTCTGATGTATTTGAATTATGTGTACTTTTCATTGAGTTGGATAAATGTAATAATGAAGTGATGCTATAATTAGTAATTATGATCGATGCTCACGGTATTTGGTTTATTGGTGAATTGCTATGGTTAGTGTGGGTTGTGGGAGCAGCGTCTCCCATTTAAAAAAAAAAAAAAATATGTCTGAAATTGTATTGGATTGGTTTTAGGAGTTCGTATCAGTTTTAACGTGCCCGTAGAGGGACGGGTCGTTACAAGGAGGGTGGACCATAAAGGGTCCTCCTTTGAAAAAATACTAACCACCACATTATTGAAAGTTGCCAAGAGGTCCCTTGAAGCAAAAGCATTGACCTTGGACTCCCATCTGCAGGACATGGGATCAGCAATTTGATGACGGAATGCAAGGTCGGGAAGGAGAACTTGTTGTAGCGGTAGATTATCGACAGCGCAGACAGAAAGCACCATTTGGAAGATCCTATGAATATGTTGGTTGCCATTAGCAGAAGAGAGGGGCATAACAAAAAAAACCCCGACAAGTTGTCACTGGAGTAGGTTCCCAACACATTCAGCTCATGGAAAATCCCAAGGCGCTGAATTCAATTGATACGTACATTTGGTGGATGTCCATTAATTTGGTTTGTTGCAGTGTGAACTGTGAAGTGTGAAGCATGACTTATTTTTCAGGCAGAAATGGAAGATCTAATCCGTCAATCATGCTATTATTACACATTCATTCTTTGTCAAGTGGAGACTATACTTGGTGAAATGGTCAGTTGGAGAATGATAGCGGACCTTAATATTTATTATCTACTTAAACATATCATTATCTACCGTATACAAGTCCTATTTATTATGGAGCCCTAACTTTTAAGGTCCATTAGATTGAAATCCAATCAATGGAAAACGATCTTTAATAGTTGAAATAGAAATACCATCATCTCCATTATCATTATTATACAAATCCTAAATTTCAAATCTGTAGGTGTTTTTTTTTTTAAATAAAATGAACAAAAAGCTGAAATGAATAAATGGGTTTAAATGAGTTTGGATCTAGGTCAGATAAACAGATCAATTCGTTTTATTAAATGAATAAATGAGTTTGAGTACACCCCCATTTTTTATTTTTAAAAGCACGTGGATTAAAGAAGAGGTTTGAATGAATAAGTAATGGATGGAGGAATTGAACAACCCAATTCGAATGGCCTGACCCGTTTCTAAGTGTCATTCAATGACAATTGACAACAGCATCAATAGAAAGCTAAGTTTTAACATGCTCCAAGTTTGATGGTTTTGGATCTATCAATTTGGTGTATAACGAATTGTTTCCACTGAATGATTACGACTGTCATGATCTTAATTATAATTATAAATGCTCAACGATATTTGTTAAATTTTATATATTAATAATATAAAATCTAATACAAGTATTATATAAATAAAATTATCGGCAAATATAACTATATCGGCCAATAGCTTGCATTATATATGTGGATGATCAACTACTATTTAAATCTGAGATCATTATCAGTTCGAGTGACAGGATCTAAGCCACACATCTACGAACCACAAAGTACAACACAGTCTGAGGAAGGAAGAATAAAGTGTTCTTGCTATTTTATTATATAGTGGCCATGATTTTTTTTTTTTGAATATATTTAAATTGCATTTCGTAAATTTTCATTTTTCGTAGAAATTTATCACTAATTTAGATTTTTTTATTGTCAGTTATAGGATTTCCACCTCCTTTAGTCAGAGAAAATTAAGTTTTGTTTAGTAAATGTCTTAAATGTAATAAAGAGCAGCAACCATTAGAGGTCCAACTTATGATAAATGTATAGTTTCTGTAAAGAAAATAAACACTTCAACCTTCATTGATCTTGATCCGACCCGATCCGGATTTAATTTAGGTTTTTTTTTCCCTCCAACCCAACCCGATTTTAATTTTAAAAATTGAAAACCCAACCCACTTGATTTCTCGGGTCAAGTCATATGGGTCGGGTTAAAACCCCACTCAAATTTTACCCCTATTGTCCAGTTTAGCCTAAACCACCGACATAAAATATACCCCTATTTTTAGTGCCGACTACAACAGGTACCATGTCTTTAGGCTATGGAGGAAGTTGATTGTATCATACTATTCGTATGTATTGAAGAGCAAGAATAGCCTAGAAGAAGAGTAGTTGGTGCCAGTATCAACTGAATGAAACATGAAAGTTCCACCGTCCCCATCTGTTCCATGATCAAGCTAAAAATTCATAGGCCTTAGGATAAGCTACAGAAGATCCCAATCAGAACCATTGAATAATATTAGTTAGTGAGAACAACAGTTTCTTAGCCAATTGGGTGAGATGTCTTTCTCTACTTCAGATATCCATCTTTCAAGTATCAGTTCTTCATGAGAAAAAAACCCAACAGCAACAACTACTGATTTAGGGCACTTGTCAATGTCTTTGTACAGTGGAAAAGGACCAAACATGAATATCATAATGTAATTTGCTGTGGTTGTGGCTTAACCATGAAGGATTAGCTGTTGATGTTAGGAGGGCAGTGAAAATGATGAAGATAATGCCTTGAGAAGAAGGTCATTTTAGATGCGAGATCGCATCCATACGTCTTTTTAGTGAAAAACAACAGTAACTAGACTCATAAACAAGGATGAAAATATCAACAGATCAGTGCCCTTGTAAAGAAGAAATAACATGTAGGTTGACTGATACCACCCATCATTTACCCATGTCAATCATTTCTTAAAAAATTGCAATACAAATTCAGTAAAATAGTAACAGAAAAGGTGAAAAACGCTTGAAACTCTCTTTTTATAAGTCGATTTTTAAAGATGAGTTCTACCTATTTATTTTAACATAGGCTGCATTTGGATAAGGGGTTACCCTAAGTAGGGGTCACCCTTGAAGTGGGATTACTTTTATCTTATTTGATAATTGCAATGGTAAAGTAAAACCTTATCCTAAGGATAAAAAATCTTATTTGGTTACTAAAAGTAAGGGTAACCTAATATATTAATATTTTTTAATTTTTTTTATAAAATATAATTATTAAATAATATTCATGAAGTAAATTCTAATAATATAACTTATAATAATATTATCTATTTTTTATAAATTATTTTTCATAATTATAATTTAAAATGAACACTTTCATTCTAACATTAAAAAATAAATAAAGAATTTTTTTGGTATTATTATTTTAATTCCCAATAAATGAATAAAAATATCAACATATCTCTTATTAAAACAATATAATTTTTTTTATATATGAATTTATAAAAATATTAATTCTCATAAAATTATTAATATGTCAGGTTCCCCTGCTTTCAGTTACCCCTACTTAAGGGTAACCCGTACAAAATTTACCCCTCATCCAAATCCATCACGTTAAAAATATTGACAAATTTTTGAAATAAACATTGAACAAAATATATTGCTAATTACCCCAAAAGAGATTACCATGAACCTCAGACTCTTTCGGAGTTTCAAGACCCTTTCGAAATTTGGACAGAATCACTCCTTAAAAATAGGACATTTTGACAATTATGTTTTAAAAATTTTATTTTTTATTTTTTATATTATATGAATTTAATAAAAATTATTAATTATTACAAAATTGTTATGACAGATTAGCCCTGCTTACAGTTACCCATACTCAAGGGTAACCCCCATAAAATTTACCCCTCATCCAAATGCATCATGTTGAAAATGTTGACACATTTTTTAAATAAACTTTCAAGATAATAAATTGCTAACTACTCCGAAATAGATTATGATGAACCTCAAACTCTTTCAGAGTTTCGAGACCTTATCGAAATTTCGACAGAATCACCCTTAAAAATAGGATATTTTGACAATTATGTTTCATTAATTTTTTTTTTATTTATTATATTAGATATATTTAATAAAAAATATTAATTCTCATAAAATTATTAATATGTCAGTTTACCCCTACTTACAGTTACCCCTACTCAAGGGTAACCCCGTAAAACTTATCTCTCATCCAAATGCATCATGTTGAAAATGTTGACACATTTTTAAAATAAATTTCAAACAAAATTAAATTGCTAATTAAATTTTTTTTAATTATTATATATATATATATATATATATATATATATATATATTTTAAAGATTTTAATTTTATAATATATAATTGATAAAGAGAGGAAGACAAGGGGTTTCGAGGGGTAGGGTATTGTGAATACCCCAACCTCTAAAGGGTATTCAAAAATGGGATAAAAGGAGTAAATTTTCAAATTTTTACCCTCACCATCTTGTTACCAAATGAGGCTAACGAGGGGTAACGAAGGGTTATCCCCTCTTACCCCCATCCAAACGCAGCCATAGTAGGAGGTATTATTAGAATGGGTTGAATTCATATCTTTAGCCCTACGTGAAGAGGGAGAAGTATTAACAAAGTCTCACATTGTTAGTGGACCGTCGGGTCTTGTGATTTATAAGCACATGAACATCCTCTCATTTTCAAATCAGTTTTTACAGATGAATTCTACTGTGAATTTTAACAGGTGGGACATAAACCATTTATAGTCATAATCTTTGTACTTTTTGGATTGAGAAACTTTTCATATATATTCATTAGGACATTCCTGCTTTTTAGAAATGCATGTTCACCACGTACCAACTACCAAGCAAATGTTTGTTAAAAACTAAGAATGCTGTCCCGTTTTAGACAACACAAGTAGTAACTAATAGAGTAATTTTTTTACTGGGTAAAAAAAGCTAATTTCTCAGGGCACATGCAAAATAGCAAATCACAATCTCATTTGTAACGTCATGTACAATAATGATCACCAGGGATTTCCCCACTTAAAATTTCATGGCATTCTGGTTGCTGAAATGAAAAAAAAAATTGACTTTGTTAATACTCTACAGTTAAACATGACCGACATTTCAGCAACCAGAATGCCATGAAAGTTCCTTCTGTTTCAGTTGTACGATATGATCACCTAATCGACCAAACTCACATCCTATCAACTCTATATAAACAACCCACAACCATTCAAGGTCGGCAGCTAGGATTGAGATAGTCAATTATACCTATCTTTTCTGTATAATTTTCCTCAATCAATCAAAGAAAGAAAGAAAGAAAGGCGAGAGGTGGGTGCTTCTCTCATTCCAACAAGTGCTCCAATGAGAGCCTCGTTAATTGCATTGAGTGTCTTGGTGCTGCTCTTGCCACAGCTCATCAGTGCCAAGCATGCCGGCATAACTCGGCACTACAAGTTCAACGTGCGCAGCACAACCATGTTAATTGCATTTGGCTTTACCAAGTATGGCCTGTGGCAGTCTGATCTTCTGAATTTTCTTCATGCAGATACAGCAGCAGAGTGTGACGCGCTTGTGCCACACGAAGAGCATTGTTACTGTAAATGGGAAGTTTCCAGGGCCAAAGATTGTAGCGAGAGAAGGTGACCGCGTCGTTGTTAAGGTGGTTAACAATGTTCAGAACAATGTCACCATCCACTGGTATGGATATGGAACCCTGTCTCACTTGACCAACCATCTTCATGTGCAGGACAAGGCCTTCCTAGAAAATGAATTAAACCTAGTCCTACACTCCTACTAATGCCATACTACCACATAATCATAACATTCATCTCATGGACCCCATCATAGAAATCATACGACAATTTTATTTTTTCTTTTGATTAAATATTTATTGATGGAAATGATGGATGGGAGAGCAGGCATGGGATTCGACAGCTGCAGAGCGGATGGTCGGACGGTCCAGCATACGTGACCCAGTGCCCCATACAGACGGGCCAGAGCTACGTCTACAACTTCACGATCACTGGTCAGAGGGGGACGCTCTTCTGGCATGCGCACATTTCATGGTTGCGATCGACCATCTATGGGCCCATTGTCATCCTTCCTAAGCCCCATGTCCCTTATCCATTCCCAAAACCTTACAAGGAAGTCCCAATCATCTTCGGTAACTACAGTGCCAAATGCTGTGATTTTTGTGTTTTAAAACTGTTATGTAGTCAATTAATTAACTGACATAAGCAAGGCCCTGAATGCAGGAGAATGGTTTAATGCGGATCCAGAGGCTGTAATCTCACAGGCCCTACAGACTGGAGGAGGGCCCAATGTCTCAGACGCATACACCATCAATGGACTCCCTGGACCCCTCTACAACTGCTCTGCAGGAGGTAATAAGTACTAACCATGAACCATCATAATGCCAATTTCAGTCTACAAACTCTTCCAACTGTCCTTGTCCTCCTACTTGGATCTGGATATGAACTTTTATTTTGAAATAGGACGTTGGGTCCAATTAATTTTTGGGCTGGATATACTTTTACCCAACCCTTTAGGCCCAACCATTTTTCACCTGGTCCATATACATAATATGAAATGTGTTCCAAATATGATGTACTTACTGATCACGACAATTCTTCTGGTTTGGATGGTGTGCAATAGATACATTCAAGCTGAGTGTAAAGCCCGGGAAGACATACATGCTCCGTCTGATCAACGCTGCACTCAATGATGAGCTTTTCTTCAGCATTGCCAATCACACGCTGACCGTCGTCGATGCAGATGCTGTTTATGTGAAGCCTTTTGAAACAGACATCCTTCTCATAACACCAGGCCAAACCACAGATGTCCTCCTCAAGACCAAACACAAGCACCCTAATGCATCATTCTTCATGATGGCTAGGCCCTATGTAACGGGCCTGGGCACATTTGACAATTCAACAACTGCCGGAATTCTGGAATATGAGCCGTCCAATTCATCGTCTTCAACAAACATCAAAAGACTCCCCCTCCTCAAGCCGACGCTTCCACCTCTCAACGATACTTCATTTGCCACAAACTTCACAAAGAGATTGCGTAGCTTAGCCAATGCTCAATTTCCAGCAAATGTCCCTCAGACTGTTGATAAGCGCTTCTTCTTCACTGTGGGCCTTGGCAGCAACCCATGTCCCCAAAACCAAACATGCCAAGGGCCCAATGGCACCAAGTTTGCCGCCGGCGTCAATAACGTGTCTTTCGTGATGCCAACTACGGCACTCCTCCAAGCCCATTTCTTTGGGCAGTCGAACGGTGTCTACACCACTGACTTCCCTAATAAACCCTTAATTACATTCAATTATACTGGTAATCCTCCAAACAATACAATGGTCATGAATGGCACTAAGGTGGTGGTGCTTCCTTTCAACACAAGTGTGGAGCTAGTAATGCAGGATACAAGCATTCTCGGTGCGGAAAGCCACCCTCTTCATCTCCATGGGTTCAACTTCTTTGTAGTGGGCCAAGGATTCGGAAACTACGACCCAAAGAAAGACCCATCCAACTTCAATCTGGTTGATCCAGTTGAGCGTAACACTGTTGGAGTTCCATCTGGGGGATGGGTCGCCATCCGTTTTCTAGCAGACAACCCAGGTAAATCTAGTGAGAAAAAAAAATGTTTTGATTAAATTCCAAATCAACCATTAAATTTCTTTTTCTTTTTTCTTTTTTCAATTTTAACCAAGCCCAAAAAAAAATCTAGTATCCCATCACTCCATCAGTCGAAACACTATTTATAAGTGCTTGGCAATAGCTGGGGCCTGGACTCCTGATATCCACGCCCATAAATGGTTTGAGAGCCCATAAGGGTCCATTTGCTACATATAAAATGGGTTTTCATTTATCTCTACCCCTATTGGTTCTTTGGACCTTTGATTAATGATCCGTATAAATGCAGACCCATCTCACTGAGCTTCTTTTGTTAATTTCATTAGGAGTATGGTTCATGCATTGTCACTTGGAGGTCCACACCAGCTGGGGCTTGAAGATGGCTTGGGTCATCATGGATGGAAAATTGCCCAACCAAAAGCTGCCACCGCCGCCGTCCGATCTTCCCCAGTGTTGATCTTGACAGTGCAATTTCAGATCAGTTTTCTTTCGGAGTGTGGCGGCTATTGATCTAAATTTATTTATTCTCTTTTTCCTATAGTTTTTTACCTTTAAACTGTTTGTTTTCATGTTCAACTTTCCAAGAAGAAGGGGTTTAGAACTTAGAAAATTGTGGTTTTTTTATGTTTTGGGTCCTTTACCTGCCTTCATGAGGTGGTGTAGTTTTGTAATAAGCTTCTATTTTTCAATTCTTTGCCGAGTGGCCTAATAAGAATGTCTTTAGAATTGAATTTGAATTTATGAAATTTTCTTCTTACTAATTCTGCTGTTAGTAACTTTTACAACCCAACAAATCAAGACGCTTTGTATCTTTTTAATAAATTTATACACATAATACATCTAAATTTTTTAGGTGTGAAATGGAAGGTGAAAATTTGGTGTCGGTCGCCCTATTCTACTAACCGCCTGTTTTATGGCTTAGATAGTTAGAAATTGCTATTAACTTTTAAAAAAAAACTTAATTTTGTATTTGGAATTAATTGAAAAATTCAAGACATCTTTTTATTTTATTTTTTAAGGTCGACAATGTCCATCTATCTTCCTCTCGAGAAAAATAAAAAACCTCTCTACGTATAAGCAGATATGAAGATCAGAATTATATATAGATAGCAGAGATTAAGAATAAGGTGCATGTTGCTCATTTAGCGGCTGATACGACTAATATGACTATATGAGGTTATTTTCTCTCTCTTTTTTTAATTTTTTAAGAAAAATTATAGGAAATAGAGAAAGATGAAAAATCTTGTGTAAGCATATTTTAGTGAAGAATTGTCCTTTTTATAGAGTGTTGAACCGTCTAAAAATTTCGATACGAATAAAGTATGTTCTAACTAATTTAAAAAAAATGAAAAATGAAAAATTAATAATTAGAAAACAGTTAATATAACATAATGTATCTTCCATTACTATTCATTAATTCTTTTTAGTAAAAAATTTAAATTTCATGAAAATATTAGAATTTCAGAAAAATCACAGAAACACCTTAAAAACTATATCAATCACATTAAAGTTATTCACTTAAAGGTTTTTTTAACAAGAAACCCAGAATTGAGAATTATGTTACAAAACATGGATTTTTTGGATTTTTCGACAAAAAAAACTTGAGAAATTGACACAAATATCCTAAAAATTATATAAATCATATTAAGAAAGAAGAGAAAAGGTAGCAGGCCCATGTGCAACCTAAACCAGGCTCGGTTTGGGGTGAGCTGCGCAGGGCTGGCTCAACCTAAACGAATGGATGTGATTTAGTATTATTGTTATTATTTTTTAATGAAGAGTATAAGGGATTCTTATCGAGTTTGTCCAATGCCATAGTTGGCGAATTGCATATTAGTCCTAATTTTATAAAATTAGAGAAATTTCCTAAATGCTAAATGATGTGCAATTTAATAACAAAGTTCTAATTTTTCAGGTAAAAATATTTTCATCAATTTATATGATAAAAATGGTAAACAACAAATACGTTTATAAGTAATAAAATACTTTGGATCAGAATTTTGGGTTGCATATCCAATTTTACATCTAAATTTTATTTTTAAGTCCAGTTACCTAAGATTTACTCACTTAATTTTTTTTTAAAGTTTTGTATAATTTTGACCATATCTAATATAAATGTGATTTAATCACTACACTTAGAATGATTGAATTAGAACTCATATTTAAATTCAATAAAATGATGTCCACTTGAATTGATTTGAGATCTTAACTCTTGAATATAATTCACGTACTTCTATTTTTAAAAATTATATATTTAAAGATATAAATATTTTTTTTTTTTAAAATGACACACTAGATGTCTTATCATATTAACAAAGAGAACTTTTTATCTAAATCCAAGTGGACAACATTATTGTATGCATTTATTGTTTGAATTTGAAAAAAAGTTATTTAATTACTTTTGTATTTTGACAATAATTGCAAAATGTTATAAACCATGTGGGGTATGCAAGAAGACCTCGTTAATAAGATATCCTTGAATATATTTATTTTATTGTATTTAAGCATTATTTAAATGCAAATAAAATATTATTTGTCTAATATCAATCTAGGTTATTAAAAAATTAGAAAAGCATTGCTAGTATTGATCAGTTAGGTTCAAGATAATCATATTAATAATAATAATTTGTATGTTAGTATAGATTATATGAATATTTGAAATATTACCTGTAGAACATATTAAGAAAAATAGAAATATTATAATAATAAAAATTTATTTATTGGATTTAAACTGATATAAATGAAATGGATAAGAATAACAATACATGAGTTAAAAATTGACATTGAGATGTACTCTAAAGCACTATTGGATAATTCACTTGGTTCCTTCTCTATTAGATATGGAAGAGATCACGGGTTCGAGTACCATAGATCATAGGCATCTATGATGCTTCGGACCATAGTCAAGGCATAAATTTAGATGAGTTTATATATATATATATATATATATATATATTTAAATTCAAGTTATTTATCAATTGAATCTGAATATTTGAATCCAACCAAGTCAAGATTCAATGGTATATAAACTTCGGTCCATGTCTGGCTTCTAAGATGTTCGATCATAACTGTGTATATAGCCTGCGTTGAAAATATAGGTTGATATCTCGCTGGTAAAATTAATACACATTTACATAACAGATATTTATTTAAAAAAATTAGAGAAATCTCGGCCAATATCTCGGTAGTGGTGATTTTTTTTACCCCCGGTATCAAGGGAGGGCAGCCCTTCTGTAGTTCTATGATACATTTGTACTCCCGCAGTGTACACAGCATTTCTTCACCATTGCGGGGATAAGGAGGGGAAAAGCGCCAGAAGCAGAGAGACCGTCGTTGTCTTCCCAGAGAGTGGTGGGTCCAGCGTTATCACTCAGATGGCACATACGTGGCACTTCGATCATATCGGATGGTCTAGATACCTTTGCTTTACTGGTGGGCCAGTTTTCGCCGACACGAGTGAGTTACTCATCTCTCTTTCTCTAAAGGATGGATGTTTTAGACTGTCATGTATTCATGTAGGCATGGTGGGGTGCAGGGTGCAGCAGACGAAGGGGGTGGGGCTGGAATCCGGTTCGCCGATCAAGATGGGGGAAAATTACGAGAACCCATCTGAAATTGGCAGGTTTGATTTCTGGGTTTTGTTTTCCTTCTCCTTTCCATGTTTCTTCACTCTTTTATTTTTTTGCATTTTTTTTGGTAGGGGCTGCGGAATTGTTTATTTTGGAAGCTAAATGTATATTAACAGGCCATTTGATTTTATTTCTAGCGTCGAAAGTAAAAATAAGTAAATCACGGAGAAATGAGTTGGATCATGCTCCATTTGCTTCAAAAGTTGCAATTTCTGGATTGTTCATGGTTATACAGGGGGAGGGTGATTGTTCTTTAGCAAATTACCGTTTATATTAATCTTGAAGCTCAAACTTTGGGTTTTTTTTTTTATGGAATGATAGTAATTGTGATTGTAAATGGTCTATTCTTTGGCATATGTAAACATTGGTAGGTCAACCCTTCTCTCTAATACATGATATTACCGTTTAAAACGAAAAAAAAAAAGTGTATGCATGTTATTTATGTTCTTAACATGGTAAGATTGAAATCAATGGGTTTTAGTAGCCCAAAAACAGCTCTAGCGGAAGAAATTCGAGGAACTGCCATCTAAGGTGCTTTGAGCACATACTGAGAAAAAAATGAACTTGGAATAAGAGAACTTGATAAACTATAGTGTGATTTGAAAAATAATTTTTGATAATGATGGGCAGAAAAGTAGAATCCAAAAAATTAGGAAACTCAATTGGATAAATGACTAATGATGGTAAATTAAACCAATAGTCTTAGAGCTGCATCCGTTGTAAAGTGTGAGATTATAATTGCGTTTGGCTAGTTGTCCTTTGGGAGGAATCAACTTGATCCTTCTAAGTTTGATTAAATGAATTTATTGTTGATTTTATAAGGGGAAAATGAGCTATTGCTAAATAACATTTTACTCTGATGAATCGTCAATTCATTGCAACCTGGTTTTCTATTGTTTGCCCTTAAAACTAGCCAACCAGTTATATCTTGCCTGAACCTAATTATGGGTTCATTGATCCACGCAGTTGATGTTGAGACCAAATGAGAAAACTCTCGGTATTTTTGCTTAATTTGAAAAAGCCACACTATTTTTTCATATGTTGAATAAGCCCCATCTTTTTGTAAGTTGTTTGAGAAAAGCCCCTTCTATAACTATTCAACATGTGCTCAATGGATTTCTATGTCCCATTTCAAAATGGGGGTGTGGCATGCTTGTTGGCTCCATTGTTAAGAAATTAAACTTTTGGATTAACTAACTTACAAAAATCTAAAAGCATTTGATATTTTGATACCTCTAGCCCTTCGATTCAACTTCAACTATCAATTCATGGCCTTAGATTAGATGGAGAAAAAATCCATCTATCGCTTAATTTGACATTTTAGCTAATCTAAAGGTTCTCTGTCATTCCTACATTTGGATGGGGTTGACAACCATGCTCAACTTCAGCTTTGATGATGATGGATTGAAATTTGTGTAGCATATGTTGAATCAGGACCTTAAAGGCTTTTTCAAACAACTTATAAATAAAAAAATTTAAGCATTCAGGGAAAAAAAGAAGAGGGTATTTCTTTCAAATGAAGCATAAATGCTAGAACTTCTTTCAAAATATCCTTTTAACGTATGTAATCTTGGTTAAAAAAATTAGCTTCATTAAGGTTTTCTGATTGATTTAGTCTTTACATCGATATCCGTCATAACTAGTGTTGGGATAATCTAGGATTAGGTTTTGATTCAGTTGTGTTTCTCTCATAATATGGCATATTTATAATGAGATTCATTTCCATCCACAAAAATAAACTCAGTTTCCATATTCAGTGTATATTGTCCTCTATATTGGCTTTATGTGTCATGGAATAGATACACAATTTATGAACTTTATGAAAGTTAATTTTTGCTTTCCATTTCCTTCTTTTGTTTCTTGTATCAGATTCCTCAATTCTCTTTCTCATAGTTGCAACTATTATATGGATATCTTGAATGGAAGCCATATTTCCATGTCCACCCTGACAAATATTGGAGTTCAACTATCGATATCTGTATTTGTATCCTTATCCATATAATAACATGTAATTTAGATCTCCATCGTTTCTGTTTACCTGGTGAGCTTCCTTAAATCCTGTTTGGGCTTCAGTTTTTCTCATTAATAGCTTCAATGAATCAGTAGGCAGCTCTCCTTCGAAAAGGATAAAAAAATCAGTAGGCCGCTCTCGTTCGAAAAAGGGAAAAAAAATCAGTAGGCATCTGGAGTCACTTAGGCTCATAGGTTCATGTTGTTTGACAGCATGAAGGTGATTATCTTGGCACCTAATAGGATTGCCATCCTACATTCATTTGTTAACGTGCTTGTGCTTGTTTTCAAATTATTTGTTCCTTTCTGTGATTCATGTCTTTAGATTCTTGCAATTGATATCTCTTCAATATTGAAATGCTACTAGATCCCAAGCCTTGAATACAGCTTTTTCAATGATTCTTTGGTCCCGCATCATATTGTTCAGTATTTAAATAGCCCGATTTAAATAATCGTGCTGATTCTTTGCTAATAGATGTATGCAATATGGAAGAATCATATGAATTGCCAAGTTCTTCACCCTCAGAATGTTTGCATCATCATTGTCACCCCTGGAGTTTTATCCCATTAATGTACATCAGTGGAATGCTTGTACCAAAGGAGAATACTCTGATTGTAAACTCTATGAGTATAGCTACAGGAAACTTTGAAAAAGGGGTGTATGGTTCTGGCCATATAAATTAGTTTAAGAAGCCAAGTCTATATAGAGTATTGGTAGAAGTGTATTCTATAATGGCTGCTTCAAAGAAGATATTATTGTACCTTTTGAAAGGGTGTTTGACAAAACTAAATGAAACAGAGAAGGCCAGAATTACTATGTCAGAATTTCGAAGTGCCAGTATCCAAACAAGTCCAACACTTTTCCTTCACTCTTTTAGTATAATCCATGTCATGTGTCTCAGATCATTTGAAAACTGCTTATACTCCCCTATCCTTTTTTATAGTTTTGATATAATTTCAGCAATTTACTCTTTATCAACAGCGTTGAATTGAATAAGAAAAGGAAGCTGCAAGAAGAGGATTTGAGCTTGCCATCACCAAAGCATAAATTTCGAGATCGCTTGTGTGATTCTGAGGATGAAAGTTCAATTAACATAGACAAAAAGTTTGGAGATAGACATAAATGGCCAGAAGAACATAAAACTTGTGTTGGGGCTAGTTGTAGTTTGGAACAATGTGAGTCTGTCGAAGATAGCAATAGTTTCGTTGAAGAATCTGATACCGCCATGACTGTAGATGCACAAGCTGAACCTAAAATTGAAAATGGAATCAATTACTGTCATCAAACTTCCATTACTTCTGGTATTGGTAGCATCAACGATTACGGAAATAACTTCTATTCCCCATCCAGCTTAACTATCAACAATGAAGCACAATCAACGGTCATGAGCAATGAGTCTAACTGTGGAAATCTGGAAAACTATCCACACTTAGAACAAGGATTTCTTAGCTCAGATCATCATCATGAACTTGGAATGAATTGTTCTGATGTGATGTGCTCAGAATATGGAAATGATGACGAAGAACAACCTTTGGATGAGGCAGCTGAAGAGATGACGCTGTACTCAAATGGCGTTGCACCATATTCATATATACTTTCATCTGGTAGATGGAGTGTCAATCCAGGTGAGTGTTTTAGTATATCTCTGTTCTTTTCAGGCATTTTGCTTCTTGGCATGGTGTTAATGAGGAAGATATCCGTAGTGGGCTACATTTTGGGCACAGGTGGAATGATTAATCAGCAGCCATCCAAGGGCCTGTATAGTGGCCCAATAGGCTTTGATGAAGGCTTCTTTCTGTGTCCTAGTTTTGCAAGAGCTTGATCAGATACCTGTGACCATTCGATCAAGGCAATCTACAGGGTGGATGCAATCTTGTTTCAGTATACTTGTTTTTGAAATTTAAATTCCTACCAAGTTTTCAAACAAGGTTTCTCTCCAAATTCTTAAAAATAATTTTGGCCTAGACACGGTAAAAATACAAGCCAGAGTTTTAAGTTTTTGAACTATGGTATTGATCGATGCTAGATGTAAAATCGGCACTAGTCTCAGGTGGAGCTGAAGCTCATCATGTGAACAAACCATGCCCTTGTAACTTTCCTGTCAAATGATCGTTACTGAACAATTGAATTAGTAGAATTCAACCAATGGTTTACTTGGAACAGGTGCTAGTCCAATAGTTAGAAACACACATTTGGGGGGTAGGGATGGTGAATATGGATGATTTCAATCCTCTGTTAATGGCCACCCATATTTTGTGTTTGGGCTTCAAGAAATGCTGGTTCAATTTTGTCAATATATAATCCAAAACCCATTCTTTGCCTTTCAATGCAGATGCTCGGCCGGCGGCCAGGAGGCCAACCATTGATCAAGAATTTGAGCAGTATTTCTCAATGCTAATGCTCTAATTAGATCTTATGTTGCCCATGATGAAGAAGACTGTTTTCGCTAAAATGTATTTACTCTTTGGAGTGATGCTATGGTTTGTATATATATGATCATGAACATGAAAACATTTCAGAATTTTAAGGGACTTCAAGAATTCATTTTGCTTTTTCAAATTCCTTGAGTTGATTTTAGGTTTAGAGAGCGTGGATTCCTGATTGCAATCTTATAAGCGTTAAAAGCATGAAGTTTAGCATCTCAAATGGCTAAGTGAACTTAAATTTGATGAACTTTGGTTAGTTTTTTAATCAAGTTTATCTCTTCAAAATTAAAAACTTTTTTTAACATACATGGGAAGAGAGAGAGAGACCCAAGTAAAGTTGAACAAAGAAAGCTCCTTCACTCAATTGCTCAAATATCTGAACTCTCTATGCAGGCTTCACTTGGTTGTAGCTCTAAAAGAGAACAAAGCCTGCTAACTGGTCCCAACTCTTAAGGCAAAGGATGTGGTGGTGAATTATAAAATGTAAGAGATAATTTTATAGCTGTAATTTCGAAGTTCTGATACATTTTTTATTTCTAAAAGCTAAGATGGGAGTGATGATTTATACCAATTTCAATAAAAATATTATGAAAGCTAATTCTTCAGCTTTTTAGCTAATCGTTAAAATTATAATTTAATGTTAAATCTATACTTTTTAGCTAATCATTTGCAATAATATTTTTTCCAAATACTGATTAGGGCTAAACTAACCAATATATTATTGAATCAGTTTCAGTTGGGCGAATATTTTCATGGGAATATTATTGAATCCTTGGGAGGAGAATATTATTAATCCCTTCTACTTTGATTCACTTGGGAGGAGAATATTTTTTTTTATAAAAAAAAGTGTTTTCAAAATGGAAATGATTCCGGAGAAATCTACACAAGTGCACGAAAAATGCCAGTTAGTCTTCACCAAGGGCATTGGAAACGTGGAGGAAAATTGCCTGAGAAATGTATTTTAGGCGAACAATTTTGGAGAGTGCGAATGACCAATGTGTCAAATCTATCTATGTAGCTTTCAAATTTATAGGCCATGTCTGCTTTTATACTTTTTTTTTTTTTCTTTTTTAGTTTTTAATACAAGAAGATTTTCAGCAAAATAAGACTAACATTTTCTTACTGGAAAATTCAAAGTAGTTGAATTGATGGTTAGAATGAATTCGATTCTTATTTCACAGATTCATCTTAAAGGACCACTCTCTATAAAATTATTCAGTATATATAAAAAGATTAAAGGACCACTCTCTATAAAATTATTCAGTATATATAATCTAATATATATAAGTCTATGTAGAATAATCCAATATATATAAAAAGGTTTACAAACGTCGAGTGTCCATCCTCACTCTTTAACATCCTTACTATTTAATAAAATATTACAAAAACTAATTAGTAGTTTTATTTTAATATGAAAATATGTTCTAATGATGCCCATCCAACCTTTACTGTCCCACTGCTCGGACCCAAGGCCAAGCATTCGCTGGTTTCGTCACCACCTCCTCGGAAAGAGTATTGAAATGAGGTGACAGGTGGAGAGGCAGAGCTGGTGCCTCTTCCACGTTGAGAAGGCCGTCACACACCCCTCTTCGCTCCAACCCACGTTCTTCCGCTTCCTAAACCACGTGCCCCCACATCATCTCTCAGCTTAATATTTCTCATTTCTCTTTTTACTTAAGAGCTCAAAAATCAAAACACCATGTGATAACTAATTATAAAATTGCTTTTTGCAGGTGACCGCACACAGACACGCTCTCGTCCACCGCTTACCCACACTTCGCCTCGATAAGGAATCTCTCCCTCTCTCTGTTTTCATGGGAACGATTAAAAAATAAGTAAATACACAGTAGAAAGTGACAGACCAGTAAACTACAACAAAGACACAGAAATTCATCCCAAATTTCGATTAGACGCATCATTGTGTGCTGGTAATGTTTTTTCTTTTTCTTTTTTTCTTTTAACTCCACATACCGGATAGGAGCATCAGGGGGTGTGAAAACCACGAGAGGGAGTGACCCCTTGCAGTTGTGTGTGACTATACGCTAGTAATGTTAATAGAATGATCTCTTCCCCCTAGAGTTCAAACAACAAAGGCCTCCATACCTTACTTAATTTAGCATCTGTAACAGGTATGTCCTTGAAATTTAACTGGTTCAGATAAACATTGAGAACCCAGATCTACTAAGATGATTACCCCCCAATGTACAGAAGAACCATTCGACCAAGTATTAAAAGTTGTCAATTTATCATGATTAGAAAAAAAAACACCCCGCACATAAAGGCAACACAACCACCTCACTATAGCCAATAATCTTTCTCATATTTAGGTCTCAACTGTAACCGTGTAACATCACGAATCCGGCTCCTCCAAGAGGAAAGAAAGAAAGCAAAGAACTTTAAAAAAAAAAAACTATTTACATCCATGTAATTTTTCTTCTTTTTCTTTCTCGGATGGCAGCCTTTCGACCCATCTCGCAGAAAGGAGGAAGAGAGAGAAAAGAAGAAAGAGATAAAGAGTGGAATTGGCATTTCAAGAGTCTCCATATTCCCTCCAGCAAACGAGCATTGTAACGCAACGCCTCATGATATAGAATCTGGCCCTTTGTTCTTTAACCAGACTAGCGCATTTTCTAGTAAATGAAGACATCCCACGAGACGAACTCCTCGTCAGAGACCCTCTTCCTTCCTTCTTTGAGAGCTTCCATTTCTCGTCAAAGTAGAGCTGAGGAGCAGCAACGGCCATTACACCTTTCTACTTTTGACTGAGATGGTCTCTGTGCAGCTGCAGTAATAGTAGTGAACTAGTGATTGATGAGACTGGGGTGGGGTTGGACCATTGGAGTCTGTATTTATAATGGTTTGTTGAAGAAGAACCGGTGCGTGGCAGAAGCAAGAAGGTATGACCTCGAGAGGCCCACCATTTCCAGCTCTCATTTATGTACGTTTTACAATTCGTTCGTCATCTTATAATAAAGAAATAAGATTACTTTCCCGATGGCCACCGCTCCCGGTGCCCACCACGTAATCGGCTCTTGAATCGAAAGCAATCACCATTCACCACTCGACCCAGCACTCTACCACTCTACTCATTTTTATTTTCACTGTCTCTCTTTTCCTCTCTCAATGATCCGACGAGAATCGAGTCTCAAATATTACAGGTTTTTATATTGAATTTTTATAAATTTAAAAAGATTCTTTTTATTTTTTTAAATGAAAATTAATAAAATAAAAAATGATGGAATGAAGAGCCTAAGCATTGTTAAAACTTAAAAGTGTCAGATAGTATAAAAATATTAAACAATTTATGAGTATTTACGAAAACACCTCAAAAAATACATGAAGCATATAATGTAAAATAAAATAAAATAATAAAAACAAGGGGGCGCATTCTATCATGATTAATTTACTTAATTATCAAACGCACCCCACAATGGATGGCTTCATCTTTATTTTTTTAATGATCAAATTTGGACCAAACTGGGAGATTAATTATCAAATAATTGCTGGTTGGGTCTATTGAGTGACTCACATTTTTCAATCTTTAGTATTAATGCTTAATCAATCTCTTTAATAAAAATTTAAATAAAATCAATTAATTTATTAAATAAGTAAAAAATAATCATCAAACTTAATTCTTTAAGGCTCGGCATTTACACACTTGGAAAAACTGTCTCTACAGACTCGATTCTGCATTCGGGTGGCAAATTACCACGATACCCCTGCATTTTCATTCGTTCGAACGAATGCCCAGTTCATTTTGGCATTCGTTCGAATGAATACATGCATACCCCTATGATTTTGATTTGTTCGAACAAATGTCCCGTATAAATTTAATTCATTTGAATGAATCGAGTGACCAGTAACGCGCATTACTATTCACCCATTCATTCGAATGAACGAGTTTACTGTTCACTCGATTCATTTGGATGAACAGATCATTTCATTCGAATGAATTGATTATTTAAATAATAAAATTTTCTTTAAAATTTTAAAGTTATTTTTTAACCACTTTGTATTTTCAAAAAATTTCAAATTGAATATCCGGACTAATTACGATAACCTAATAAAAATACTTTAAAACTTAAAGGTCTTTTGATACTTCTAAATGCTTAAAACACAGTGTTTTACAAATAAAGGTATCTCTAGGCTGTGCCGAAAACACATTTAGGAGTGTCAAAAGACTTTAAAATCTTAAAGTATTTTTATCAGGTTATCGTAATTAGTCTGAATATTCAATTTGAGAAATTTTGGAAATACACAGTGGTTAAAAAATAATGGTTTATCTTCCATATGCTACAGTAATGGATAGTGTATTAAATAATAAAATCTCATTTAAAACTTTAAAGTTATTTTTTAAACACTGTGTATTTTCAAAATTCCTCAAATTGAATATCCGGACTAATTACGATAATCTGATAAAAATACTTTAAGACTTCAAGGTCTTTTGACACTCTCAAATGTGTTTTCGGCACAGCCTAGAGATACCCTTATTTATAAAACAATGTGTTTTAATCATTTGGGAGTCTCAAAAGACCTTAAAATCTTAAAGTATTTTTATTAAATTATCGTAATTAGTTCGGATATTCAATTTGAGAAATTTTAAAAATACACCGTATTTAAAAAATAATTTTAAAATTTTTTTAAAAAATTATTATTTAAATAATTAATTCATTCGAATGAAACGATCGAATCAATTGAACAGTAACGCGCGTTACTTTTCACCCGTTCATTCCATCGGTTAATTCGAATGAATAGATGAACAGTAATGCGCGTTACTATTCACTCGATTATTCGAATTCGAATGAATTAAATTTATACAGACATTCGTTCGAACCAATCAAAATCGTAAAATATACATGTATTTATTCGAACGAACTTCAAAAATAACTAAACATTGGTTTGAAAGAATCAAAATATAAAAGTATGATGGTAACTTGGCACCCGAACGAAGGACGCAGAATCGGGTGTATAGAATCAGTTTTTTCCGACGCAAGTGCCGAGCCTTCTTTAAGGTAATTTAAAATCAAAAGATCATACTATAACGACGTCAGAAGCGGGGTCCACTTAGTTTGAGCAAACGTGCAAAAGGAAAAACGATCTACGATTAAGATTTGATTTGATTGGATTGGTGTGGTTCTGCAGCGGCCCACTGCTATACGAAAACTGCCTTCGTTTCATTTGTGCAGCCTTTTCCTGTCGTGTTCGCCACCGCATATTTTGTGTCTGCACTTCTGCATGCCTTTAGATTTACTTTCCTCTGCCTTCTCTATCTTCACAAGTAATCTACTTCTTTTCTTGTCGTCACCATCTTTCTGCTTAGCAGATCAAATTTATCATAATAAGAATGCAAGAAAATAGTTTTTATACAAAAATTTAGGTAATTTATATATTTACCTTTTTTATATTTGCTAAAGGAGGAAACTTTCAATGAAGACATTATATTAATATATGTATAAAAAACATTTTTTATAAAAAAAATTATGTGTGAAAAATTAAAGAATACCCAACGTAAAATTTCTACAAGTGAACTTACTACTTCTATAGTACACCAAAGTTAAGTCGTGGGGGTTCGACCATGCAATCTCTGTCTTTCTATTAAAGAAATTATCTAATGATGATTTTGATTATATATCTTTCTCTATTATTATAAAATAAAGGTTGTTTTTCACCCTGTTATGCTATTACATGGTTCAAATTATATTTCATGAGTTCGTGTATATAATATTAATTGATATATTTACGTGAAAAATTCATGTTAATAAATTTTGCAAAAAATTTAAAGGATGCTAATAAAACAACTTTCAATTAAGCTATATATATTTTTTTATGAAACTTGTAGATAATGATATAAAAAGTAAATACATAAAATTTGACCCACCCATTAAACATTCTAACTTTGTGATTTTGAATCTTAGTAGCAAGGGAGAAGGAAAATGCTTTATTTGATCATGGGTGTTGCGGCCATGTGATTGTTGTTAGTTTCAGTCAACAGTTTCTATGGTTTCTTTTTAAGTCTTACTTTGGTCTGAAATATTTTGTATGTTAGAAGGACCCATGTCTGCTACAAACTATCAAATATTTTGTATGTTTGACTTCTGGGACCAACCTTCAATCAGGGCATGATTAATTAATTAATTAGAGTAGATTCAATTTAAACACTCAAACAATCATAGTTGTAATTTGAAATTTCTATAAGAAAATTCTCTTTGTAATTTTTATAATTTAAATAGTGACATTTAAATAAAAGAAAGTAAGGAATTTCTTCTTTTTGAGTTAGGAATTAAAATATCAGATGTCTGTTATGTATCGTCAATATAGGTATATCAGCTATACGTATTGTATTGGAGACAAATCACTGATGTAGTTTCTCTCTCCTCTGTTTTATGAAAAAAATTACAAAAAACATAAGATAAAAATTGAAAAACTTAGGATGAGTAAATATAACATTCATGTTCTCGAGTATTCTCTAGTGACATATAAAAAAAAAAAATAGATGATATATTCTCTTTTCCTTCGTAGCTTTATCTCTTTTAGTCTAAAAAGCGATATGTATCAGTTGATATTGCATGGTGATAGGCCCTAAGGTTATCATTACATTTAAATACTACAATTTTGTAGGATTGCATTTGAAAATCAACTGTAGTCTTGGAAATACAGAGACAAATTTATGTTTTTTAGAAAAAAATTAAATATGAACATACTGCTAATTAAATTGCCACCCTTATTTAGCGCTCATGTGTCAAATTGACAATGTACAAACTCCAATGTGGCTCTCCAAACCCCTAAGGGCAACCGGTATGGTTACCATTTATATGGCTAGCTATGCCATATAATTTAGCTAGTCATATAATTAAATAATATTTTTTTTTAATGACATGGCTGGTTATAATTTTTAGCCAGCCTCGTCACACGGTATAGTGTTAACTAGAATGACTACTTTTTAATATTTTATTATTATTTTTTTATGTACATTTTTTTAACAAATTTAAAAGAAAATAAATATAAATTCATTACATATTTTTTCACAACTAATTAAATAAATTAACAAAACATACATATTTTCTCACAAGTAATTAAATAAATTAAAAAAATACATATTTTCTCACAAGAAATTAAATAAGTTAAAAAGACATACATATTTGTGATGCTGGAAATAAATAAATTAAAAAGGCATTACATACTCTAGCATAAATAAAAATACATTACATATGATCGTTACCTTGAGTTAACAGGATTCGCAATGTAGATAACAATTTAGATCTCAAGAGAGATCTCATGGAACATTTGTGGAATAAATTTGTTAATGAAGAAGTTTAAAGAGAATATTTTTAGAAATGTAATTTTTCATATTGTTTGCAATGAATAAAATATTATTTTTAACATTTTTGTTTCTCAATAGCTATAATTTTAATTTTTTGTATAGAATAATTTTAATTTTTTGTTTCTCATATATTTTGTTTACAAATGTAAAGGAAAAAAAATAAAAGGTAAAGAGTTATTTTTTATTTTTTGTATAAAAAATAAAATAATAAAGTAAAGAAAAAAATAATTATTTGCCCTAATATACAAATTATACCCAAAAACAAAAAAAAAATCTAAAATAATCAAATAAATAAATAAAAAGAGAAAATAAAAAAATAAAAAACTATATACAAGTTACATATACAGCCATGTATATATATATAAGAGGAGAGAGAAAGAAAAAGTAGGAGAGAAAAGTTAAATGGCTAGCTACACTTAAGTTACCTGTAGCCAACCATTTAACAAATATTCATGTGGGCCCCAGTTATAGCTAGCACCATACAGTTAAAATACGGTGGCCATATGGCAAGCTAGCTGGTGGTCACCATACCGGTTGCTTTAATGGTTCACTAGGTGGATTACTCTTTAAGTAAACTTTTTGGAATTAGGGGTATAAATCTCAATCGATACACATTGTATCCGGCTGAATTAGCGAATATTGGCCGATATGGTCGAGATCTCGCCGATATTGATTGATACATACCGAGATTTTAAAAAAATATTAGGAGAGAGAGAGATATCGGTTGAGATACTGAGATATCAGCCGAGACATTGATATTTCAGTAAACCCGATATTTTTACCTTGGATGGAATCAATGCAAATGCTTAAAATACTTCATTTGTATTCACATTCGGAGGGAGGTCTCAGAGTAGGTTTTATTTAATTATTATAAAAATTATATAAATGGATAGATTATCATAAGAGTTATCAATTTGTTAATTATAAAATTTATTGAATAAAATTAATTATTAATTATTAATATTGAAAATGAATCATTGAATAAATCTCTTAGTCTATTAAATTAATACAACGATTAAGATGTGTAAAAGAGGTTAGATTTAAAATTTAAAAATAACAAATAATTTTAATAGATTAAATTTAATATAAAATAGATCATGCTCAACCACCAAAATGGTCGGAAGTCGGAACGTTTTGAAAACTCGCCCCCCACACTTAATAAATTATTTTAAAAATAAACTCCCTAAAGCATGCATGTTTCTTTGGAAGGGTCTAACTCAAACTTAAGAATCTAATCATAATTAAATCCATGAGATGGAAATTTTGACCGGTCAAAGTTCATTTTGAAGCAAAGTAACATGCTTGCTTATGTGGGCTGTCGGAGATATCAAAATAATAGTAAATAAACAAAGCATGCAAATTACTTTCGGATAATACCAAGATTCTCCTTTCACATGCGTAATAGTCAACGGTCAAGTTGTCTAATCAATGTCAGTTGATTGTAATATTTGAAATGGGAGATGAGGGTATCTTAGTCATATTCTATAGATGCTAGTGATACAAATATTTCTTTACAATTTATGAATGATATGTGTGAGATTAGTATCAATGTAGAGAGAGAATATTTATATAATTGTTAAAAAATTCAAAACTTAGCGAGATATACACTAAAATTGAATTTTAGAATTTACATTGTTAGGTCTGATATAAAGAAGACCATATGAATAGTTCTACTTTGAAGTTTAACCTTCATCTAATAATCCTATTTCTTAAATTTAAACTTTTAAAAATTAAATGTTCATACTCATCCAAATTTGAAGGTCAAGATTATATGACTTGAATTATCAATTGATGATAAAATTTTATATGTTCTATATCCATTTAATCACCTATCAAATGAACTTAGATTTGTAAAATATACGATCTGTCTAATAGCATATCTAATTAATGTGTCTCGCTTTTTTGTATTCCAGAAGAATCCGAATCATCTATTCTACTCGATATAGCACTGAGATGTCACCTATTCATTGAGAGAATGATACTGGCGTACTGCTCTACTAAACGCTTAGATGGTCTGAATTTTCTTATTTCGACGAAGTTCATAAATTTTCCCACATTTCAAGGGAAAGGGGAACCTCTAAGTTACAGTGGTCATTTGTGAATAGTTTTAATAAAAAGATATTATTATTTAGTTTTATTTTATCCGTTATGGTTTGTATTTTAAAAGAAACATTCCTTCTAACCATTCTGACGTTTTATTTTAGAAAAGATGATTCAAAAGTAGGAAATTGAAAAAAAAAAAAAAAAAGGAAAAATTAGGGAAATATGGGAATTAATCTGTTTCATCATTTTAAACTAGAAAGACCAAAATATTTATGAAATATTTTAAATATTCATGATGGCCCCAAACTTAAAAACTAAATTGAGAGTGAGAGAGAGACTCGTGTAGACTGATGTGCCTCTTTCTCTTCTCAGTGTTGCCCTTCCCCTGCTTTTCTGTGTGATGCCCAGACTAGACCAAAATGAGACAAAGTAACAATGGTGTTAGGGTTAAGGTCTAATGATAATTTTACCCTCAAATATCTTAAGTTAATAGGGTATTCCATTTAAAAAAAAAACTGTCCACTCAATTTAAGCAATAAATTTATTATCGAGAGACTTCTAATTAATTCATCTCTTTAATTTAATTTAAATCAAATGACTATATATTTTTGAAGCACTTAATTTCTCTAAAATTATACATCAAGAAATATATTTATCATTTTATAAAATTATTGAGTCTCATCTTATTACCAGGTCCCATCAAATTTACAACTGATAATAAATACTGACGGTATTTACATTTAAAATGATAATATCGAAAAAATATTGTTTCCCATTAATATAGGATTTTACTACTTTTCCCATATTATTATAAAAATCCAGTATTATCATGATAATATCGTGAAAAAAAACATATTACCAGATCATGGATTTATTTGTGACTACAAAAGCTGTTATCGTTCCTCATCTGGGAGGAACACCTTGTTTAGCAAATTCAAATAAGTTTAATATATATCCATTTAAAATCAATGAATCCAAATTAGAATCTACTTCTTTTCTAAATGCATAATTATAATTGAATAACCACTCAAATTCGGATGTGGTTGCTCATATGTTGTCACATAATTACATTAAATTTAATCTCTATAGCTAGAAACTTGACTTTGATTTTAAATTGTGAGAAAGATGGCAAATTTTATTTCATTTTCTGAAACTCCAATTTGATAAAATGTGAGATAGATTATAAAAATTGACTTTTCAATCTCAACCATGGGTGAAAATATCAATCATCCGATATACTTTAAGGTTGTTCATTTAATTCTAAAACATTTATATATCATTTTATTAAATTTTTCCACCAGAAACTAAAAAATGAAATGTATTTGAAAAAACCCAACTTTCATTAATTAAAAAAATTACTTGAAAAATAATAAAAGAATCCTATAAAATATATCAATCGTATTAAGACATCATCATAAGATATCTCTGTTGAATTTCATAAGCACTCACTATTATGCCATTAATTTATTTTAATAAAAAGCCGTAATTTGAGATTATTCATTCAAAAAAAATTGAAGAACATAACTTAAAATGATAATATTTAAAGAGAAAGTAGTTTAGAATTGACAAATATCTTTTACACTCGAAGATCTTTCTTATAAAACATCTTACAATCATATACAAAGAAAACAATGAACTCGATACATGGTCGAAACGTTTTTTTTGTTAATTAAAAAACATGTAGGGTGAGTTATTAGCCATTGTTGTCGTTAATTTTTTGAGTCTAAATATAATTGACTAAAATCTATTTTTTTTCTTAAATTTTATGGCTAGAACTTTCAAATTTAATCAAGTTAGATGAATGAATTTTAAAAATCAAATTGATATCAAATTAGATATGGTTGATATTCAGAGGTGAAAGAGAGGGAGAGGGTGGGAATGGATGTGGGTGTGCGAAAGAGAGGGAGGGGGTGGGAATGGATCTAGCCCCAAAATCCAAAACTTACAACAACCTTACAAGCAAAATCTTTCCTGGATAATCCTTGTCATCTCAATCAATCTCTCATATTTATAGAGATAAAAACTAAAATTAAAGGGAAAATCTCTAAGTAAATACTCTATAAAAGTAATATTTAATTTACAAGGATAAGGGTTAAAAGAGCGGAAAGTCGTACCAACTAAAGAGGGGAAGAGAAAGGGTCTGCTTGGTGAGTCATTTATTATGGAGTTCCCATTCAGAATGGAAAGAATACCTTCTTCTTTTAGGAGATTAAAAGGGAGAAAAACAAGAAACAAATTTATTTCAAATAAGAATTTTTCATAATTATTCTTTCTACTAAATACACCAGCTTTGTCTAAGCTCATTCATATTCTGAATGATTCTTTTATCATTTTAGATACCACACAGATTCAACATCTCTCCAACATGCATGGTGAGAAAATCCCTTTCCCTGGATACTCACGTGCACGACATTATATTGATTACATATTAAAAAATGTAACTATATATGATAGGGATAGTATCTAAAAATCAATTTTGTTTCATGTGCATTTCATCAAACTGTTGATTTCACTTAAAATCATTGATCATAGCAAATCTTTCTGCATCATGACATTGAATAAGGTCAGATTTTATGGAAGGCCAAATTCCAGTCCAGAGATGTCTATCCAGTGAAATTAATATGTGCAAGTGATGCACCATGGCTCTTGTCGATACCCTCCATCAATCAGACTGCCACAGTATACCAACTTGTCTTAGGCCTGAGTTTCTAGCTTTGTTCAGGGTGGATCCTTGTTGAATTGAGGGGTAGTTGCTTGGTCCAACTTACAACTTTCTGATGAGCATATAGCTGTTCAAGTGGCAAATGGCTGATTTTTAGGTGTTGGTGGTGGTCCGTTCGACACAATCATATGCAGACAATTGTTACGTTTTCAAATTTAACTTGGAAGTATGAGGAGAAAAAGGCAATCCAAAAATAGTTTTTGCTAGAAACCAGCGGTCATGGAATTAAATCAGTTGGTAGGGAATCAGATGGTTTCCAAACCCATCAGTATTACGTTGGTAAAATGCCAGTCTAATATGTATGTCAAAGTAGGAGATCGGATACACAGTTTAATTAGTTCACATTGACAGAACAGATCAACAAATACAAGTACTCTAGCCCTTCTATACTGGCTTAATCGCCTAAGAAACAATTCGAATTATGGGACTTGAAAAGATAAAGAGTTTAATGCTTCACTGGTTTTTACTGGAGAACAATCTGAGATTCAAAGCACTCATGAGCAAGAGAGCCGTCCCCACATCTTCATGAGGAAAAATTAATTGAAGAACTTATACAAATAGAGTGCATTCGTATCTAATTTAAAATACATAAGAAACATAAATTATTTCCAATTGATTTTGGACAATAAATCTGATAAATCAATGATCGGAGTACAATACGCTAAAATGATAATCAAGACTGAGCAGAAGAGTATTTACCTGACCATGTGTCAAAGTTGGGGGGTTAATATCACAAACATGTCAAGAGCATTTACATATATTGCTTCAAGTAAGAAAAGAGTGAGAATTGTATACAAGAAAATATTACTGTAAGAATGAGTTTTGTAATTGCTCTTCCTAAGGGTGTGCACAAGCAATTCAATAGAGATTGAAAGATAAGCAATTCAATACCTTTATTTTTCATTCTTCAGTAAGCTCAATAAAAGTGTTGAAAGATTTACGATTCTGTAATGTGCAGGCAGATCCCCAAAACAAACAAGTACTCAGATATCAGAACCATCTTGTCATTTTTCTTTGATCTCTTCACTAACTATATTGTGATAGATCAAGAAAGGCATTCAAGGATTTTAGAGAGCTGAAAGAAAACCAAATAAAGCACAAAGGAGCAAACTTCCAGCAGCTTAGAGTAATAAGATTGAACTTTAGAATGATACAATCTCAATAAGACAGACACATTTATAAGATCAGTCAGATACAATTGCATAGTGTAAATATTCTCTCTAAACCCAAGTGCCATTATGATGGGTTTAGCTCAACTGGTTGCGTCCCGCCTTAGAAAGCAAGAGGTTACTGGTAAAGCCCCCATAGCATAATCTTAGTGTGCCTTAAGACTAGAGGGCTCATCCATAGGAATTATAGTAGAGCTCTGTCTGAGTTTTCCACACGTTAATCTAAAAATAAAAGACTTCAAATCTTAGTATAATTTCTAAAAGACACCGTTTGTCATGTACCTTCGTATATTGGGGAAAATATTTAATCCTCCTGCTCCAAAACATCTAGTTCAAAAGCTTTCTACTTCACAAGCAAGTAGAGATATTTGGATACTTAATCTATTTGTTCTTTTCCCCCTGTCTTCCTTTCGTTCACAAAGAAAAGGAATTAGTGGATATTGTTGCATTTGAAGGATACTGAACTTCATTCTTCATACAAAACGAAATAAGACATCTCAAATACATTAAGAAGTAGAATTTTATAATATATGAGAATGCTGAAGAATGAGAAGATCTGGCAACAACATCATTTCGAGATCCATGCAGTATTCGACACACTTTGAATCATGAATAGATCCAGAGAAGCACAACATCTTGCTATGTGATTCAAGTTAAAAATTAAGGAACATAGAAATTAAGTAGATGGGGACTTTCTAAGGAAATAAAGAAAAAAGCAAAAACTAAACTCTTACAATTTTCAGGTAGGAATCTTTGGAGTAATTGTATACGCAACAACTTTTACAGGTTTTCTACATTGCATTGCAAAAGATAAAAAAAAAAAGGCTGCTTACAGCTTAGAGATACAGTTCCAGATGGAAAAGAAGACTATTGAACGACAGTAAAGAGCAGAAAACAATGAAGTTCTCGTTTTGTGAAAATTCCAAACACGTACGGATTATTCCTTCTGTTTGAGTGAGTAAAACTTCTGTAATGAATTGTATGGCTAAGCAAAAGACATACCAAAGTGACTCACCAAATCCATTAAAAACGAGTACATAAGATCCTTTCAACATTGAAAGATCATACAACATATGAACCGAGCACCCTCTGACCAATTAAATGTTCTCAAAAGAAAACTAAGACAAATGTTCAAAAAACTAGGGTTTCACAGGGAGCACTAAAGAGAGTTGTTACCTTTGCCATACTCCCCCCGTCTTCTAGCCTTTGGAGGTCACAAAAAGAAGTCAACTATTGCCGATGCAGCATCATCAAGATTCTCATACTTAATTGCCCTTTTACGACCACAACCGATCGAGGCTACTGAAAGAGCCCTTTAAAGGTTGTGAATCTTGATGGTGCTACAGCAGCAAACACTGACTGGTCTCTCAAGAGTCAAGATCTTCATCCACCGCACCACCTCATCATTAAAAGAAAGGGTAAAGGGGATAAAAAGGAACCCTAACCCAAAACTCAAAAACACAACCAATAGATGCAAAAGCTACTGACTCGGTTCAAAAGGAACCACGTGACCCACAAACCCCATAACCCATCACCCCTCACCTGAAGAAGAAAGGAAGAATTCGAGAGAGGTGTTGAGAATGGTTGACGAGAAGGGATTGCAAGGAGGGTGTAATATATAGGAGTAAGGGAAAGTGATTGGTGGTAGAGTGTCAGGTTTGGTTCTATACCCGCCCGCAATAGTTGTGCACACAAACCTCTGGTTTTCAAATCCACCAAAAAAGCTTTAACCCCTCCTGCCCTAGGCTTTTGCTACAAATGTCAACAAGGAAAAGTCATCCCCTGAAAGAAAATGGAAGACCCTCCGCTTCAAATGGGAGCTTTTAAGTTTGGGGGATCTGTTGCGTCCGCCACAAGCATTTTACGTGGATGGAGTGGACAGGCCTCACCGCCAAAAACATTGGCCAAATTTCGATTCTCTCTCTCTCCTTTGCTACGTACCACTTCTTTTATCAATCACTATGTAATTTCTATCAACAACTTGTCATGTGTAACATTTGCATTTGTTTATTATTGGGCAAATAATTTGTCAACACTCGTACCATGCTCAATAATCTTCTTATCAAAGATCGATCTGTCCCTGTAATGTGACCTATCAACAGGGTGTTCCTTATAATTTAATGGTAATTGGATTCAAGGGTCGACTTTGAGATTTCAGGAGCTCTAACCGAACATTTAAGATGGTCTTTTACGCTCACAAAAAATCAAATCATACATTTTTTTAAAAAGTGTGAAACATCCAAAATAAAATATCATAATCAAATTTAGAACACAGTATTACATAAAATTTATTCTTCTCGAATTTTGAGATGCAAAATTACTAATTAAATTATCATATTCAAGTTATTTTAACATATTTTTTTTTCAATAGATAAGATAGCTAATCCATTCAATCTTTCTTATGACATTGTAGACTGAAGATAAGATTTTATCATTTATGTTTCACATTTAAAATTTCTATGATTCTATCAACCACACCTAAAATTATATTTCTAAAAATGATTGTTTTAGAATTATTTTTGTTTATAATTTGGCCAACATCTTTAAGGAATTTATGTAAATATGTCTCAATAGTTAAAAAAAAAAAAGAAGTTTTAGAGAAGAACAAATTATCTTCTAATCAATTATGGCATACTTTAAATAATATAATGTCATCAAGATTTTTAATAAAAATAATTAAATACTCAAATTCGAAGACCACACACTTTCATTGACATCACAATATCCAAAAATAACATAAAATTGAGATAGATTATGACATTTGAGGATCTTTAATTTATACGAGAAGAAAAGTCACACTCTAATTTAAACATTCAAATTCCCTTTTGAATGGTGTTTTGCTAACCTTCACTAAAAAAAAAAAAAAAATTTGCTTTAAGTCTTCAATGGAAATGCATCCTACTCCAACATAAGAAAATTTTAACATACAAAAGATAATAGAAAACAAAACAACCACAAGAAGTATAGGCAAAGAGTCAAATTCCATTCATAAAAGATTGATTGCCAACATAAAATAAAAATAATTTAAATAATTTAAGTGAGCATTGAGCACTGATCACCCTTCTTAAATGTGTAAAACTCGGTGGAGTTGGCAAAAATAAGACTTGATCTAGACAGTGATACCTATATTAAAATTAAATATCATTCTTTTCAATTTATAAATGGTTGAAAAGGTAAAATAAAAAGAGTAGGGATTGTCTCAAGAAAAATGAAAAACTCACATGGAGCGGCATGGAGTCACGGACGGGGAAGTGCTTGCGGAAGCTCCGTGTAGAATGCGGAGGCTTCCACTTTAACCCATAGGAACACGATTTTGGACCCTTTTGAAACATGGGCTTTAAGAGCAACTTTATGGGCTGGGACTCTGCTTATTTGAAGGCCCTAGGCGGCAGCCTACTTTGCCTATAGGTAGGGCCGATCTTGATTGGATTTACAGTAGACATATCTGGATCTTTATCCTGTCATGTACCATAATTTCAAGCCTACATACCATGATCACTTGAGCGGTGACATTGTGGAATCTAATACTGTGGGGGCATGGTTTGGTTCTCCTCCCATTAGTGATAACAAGTGCATTTCCTAGTTTCAGAATCTTTTCAATCATTTTTCTCTCTTTATTACTTCGTGGGTTGTAAAATATATCCCCTACTAATCAAATGTTCTTGCCTAGCTAATGATAATGTGCGCACTGAGTTCAGGAGAAATAATGTAACATGGAAAGGAGGAGACAATAGAAAAATCAAAGAACAACTCATTACGTTACATCTTATTTTAGATTTACTCTTATATAAATAAGGTCATCAAGTGGATCATGTGCCAGTTCAAAGGTTGGTCTATGTTACTGACACTTCTCCTTAAGTTGACAAACTTCCCCAGCAATCGTAACAAGTGAACAACTTATTCATGTCACTTTAAACTAAATGCTTTTGCGAATATGCATGTTAGTTGATTGTGGACAACACAAATTCAGAATCTATTTCACCTGGCTCAACTGTCTTTTCTTATTAGAAAAAATATGGAACCTTTGATTTTAAACTCAAAATGACAAAGGATCTTTGTATCTTAGTTTAGACAACATGTGGCAAAACCATGTGATGATGAGCCATAAATGATTCCTCGGCCCAATTTTTTGTTTCTCTACTTGGGTAGCAGTATTCTGCTTTCTACTATTTCAAATTATTAATCACCTGCCTAACCTGCGAAGGAATAGGCAGAGATTCCACCTTTAAACCATTCTGAATGATAATAAAATGCCCATTTCATATTGTTCCCTAAGATAAGACAGAATCATCTAATCAGCAATGAAATTAAACTGGTGGAGATCAGGCTTAAATTTGAATTGTGTCTATCCTCGAGTTAAAGACCTATAGTCCATGGTATCATCAGAAGAAAAAAAAAAAGGAAAAAAAAAGGGGTAGTGAGTTAGGAAGCTAACAAGTGCAATATCGTTGGTCCATTAGGGTGTCTCCTGTTTGAAGATTCTCCACCATCATTTCCGTTGTTTTTAGCGTTGCATGGAGCCATGATTGATGACACTTAATCCAGACTCCAACCAGGTAAAAGATGCTTCTCCATCAATAAAGCGTTTCGTCCCCATGCAGACAATTTTTTAAAACAATTACCCTTCACTCTTCAATCTTCATCACCATTACATTAATTTTCTTTTTGTCTTGTCAAAAAAAAAAGAAAAAAGAGAGAGACTATTTAATTCATGTGGCTTCATTTTTCAGTGGATGGGCCCCAAATCTCTGGATTGGATGTTCTCACGTGGGCAAATGGTTGCCATGAGCAATCCTCCAGTGATAGATTGTATCAAGTATGATAATAATTTGCATGTCCTACTGAAGCCACCCAAGTTGGCTCCTGTCCATTAGTCTTGCAATTAATTTAAGTAAAACTAGTCGTTGGGATCATTATCTTGCTCTTTCACTATGTTGAAATATAACAAGTAATTAAGTAGTTTTTTAATTCCATAGTTTGAGAGAGGGGGAAAAAGAACATAGAACATGGCCCTGTGGTCCTCCTCCCTTTATCTTTGTTAATTAAAGAGAATGAGTACTATTACATATCTTTAATCATTCTCCTACGACACTAAGTAAAGACACAACAATCCTCACTCTTAGCCCAAAATTTCTAGCATCTTGCCAGAGCATCTATTTCTTTCTACTGCACCCACCCCCACCCCCTTCCACCACTTTGTCAGATCAATCTTTATTCAATATCTCCCTCATTTCTTCATGAGAAACAACAAAATAGTTCCTGGCTCAGATCAGCCAGCCGAACCCAGCTTAGCATGATGGACTGCACAAGCCTTCTCTGCCATTATACGATTTTATGAGATCTTCTTTTTGCATGGGTAGGGACTACTTGCCCTCTTCGTGGCCAGCAAATGGATAGATACTCACAGGGTCAACATCATACAGATGGGCCCGCTGTTCCTGTCAATCATGATTGGACCGTTGATCCGGAGTTCCCCATTGGTGGATGGAGTATTCTTGATTCATTTTCATTCATCTTCATTAATGGGAATATATTATCATCAATAGGAATATATGTAATTGGTTCATCAACCCTTATAACCATTGCTTGGATCATTACAAGTGGCATGAATAGTCTCGCATGAGACTGGATACATTACAGATGACTTGCAATTAAGACTAGGATACTTCGCAAATTGTAATAGAGCTATTTTTTGCCATTTTGCTAAGTTGGAAGGGTCACAATCCTGGTTAATGTTTGTAAGTCAATTGCACATATTAGCAGGCCAAATTCATTTTATAAGTGCGATTACCCACTTGTTTGTTTGTATTATCCTCCATAAATTTAAACTCAGTACACTAACTGTTCCCTTTAATGACCTGATTTATTTGGAATCTTACTGTAATTGACAATGTGTATGGCTCAGCTGCCTTTTGGGAAGATGGAACCTTCTGTAGCACATGTTACGTGATTTCAGTAGTAGATTCTTTAGAACTTACACGTATATGTGGGCCCAACAATGTGATAAGTAGGAATTTTTATTCTTCAAAAGAAAAAAACATGACTTCTGAAATTATTTGAAAGAAATTTTTAATTTTTTATAATTTTTTTAAAAAAATTAAAAGACACCTGGACTAATAATTGTTCCTCCATTGTGTGGACGTAGTAGATATTCTACATGTGGACTTGGAGCCCACTTGAAAGCCATTATCACTTGAGGAGCAGAGAAATTAAGAACTACTTTTCAGTTTTCAAGATTACTAATAGTTTAAAAATGAATTAATTTAGATGATCATAGATCAAGAATTTAAAGCACATAAGTTAACAAAAATGAAAAAAAATAGTTTTAATCCATCAGCAAAGATAGCTCTAATTACGATTAAATTTGAGACATCTTGATGTATGAGGCGAGGGCCTCAAGTGGATCTTATAAAACACTTTATAATATACAAACTATTCATAACAAAAATAGATGATCTTTAAAAAGTATGTAAAAGGATTTTTTTAAAAATATTATAGAAAAGTCTTTAAAAATAGATGATCTCGCTGAACTGTGTGGTGTATCCGTTTGGACTTTAGAATTAGATAGTCTAACCTGGTTGCCTCCCATGTCAAAAGTGGGAGGTTGCGGGTTCAAGCCCCCATGTCCTAACTTTAGTGTGCCTTGAGGATAGTGAATTCATCGGTGAAGATTTTAGTGGGACTATATCTGAGTTTTCCATACGTTAATAAAAAAAAGACACTAGATAACTCAGTCTCATCTCATTGAAAACCCTAAATTGCGATTAACTATTTTTGGCAGGAGATCGTATGTGGTGAGCTTACACGTACGTACATACGATGAAAGTGTCTCATGTTCATCACGTACGTCATGTATTCATAGGTAGTCGCACATCCATAGCTGGTCATTTTATTCAACGATGATTGATGAATTGCTTTCATGGTCTCTGGTGCCGTGTACGTTAGTGATGAGATTGTGTTGGAGAGAGGAAGAGGAAGAAGAAGAGGTAAGAGGCAGAAGAGGTAGGAGGTAAATAACTGGGTATTATTTTAGAGACATAAGGATGTCCAAAGTGTGATGGATGGACGGATGGATGGATGAGATTGAGGGACGACGTAAAAGATCAAAACGAGAGGTTTTGTTGGGTGATCAAAAGCCAAGGTAGAGATTAAGGCAATAAGAGGTATAAAGCAGGGCAACAGGTAAATCTACTTTGCTTGCAACATCATATCTTTCAGTACAAGGTACCATCCAGCTGCAATCGGCCAGCTTTGTCAAGGTACAATAATAACACTAAGGGACCTCTTCCCTTTGCTTACCTTACGTGTTTCAAATTCAATCAATGCTCCTCTAACTTTCTCCCATCAATCACAGCTCTTCCCTTGTCACCTGAGAATAACTCGTTCAAAACTATTTTTTTATGAAAAGTAAGAGTGAGGCAAGTTTTTTAAATCAGATTAAAAAAATATCAAAATAAATATTGTTGTCCGTTATGTTTGTCTCAAAAAACATATATTGAACAAATTCTTGACAGGTTTGACTTGTTTGATGGTTTCACATCATCTTGTACTTTTATTTAAATAAAATGTTTTAAATATACATTGATGTCAAAAAATGATTTAAAGGATAGTCAAATGAAAAAAAAAAAAAAATCTTATGTTTATACTTTCTTATAGGTATGTTTAGAGGGAGGGTTCATAGTGGACAATATTGTGCTAGAGAAATAAATTGTCACACCTGGCTTTCACGAAGGGCCAAAGTCCAATGTGAATCCACACGACAACTCTAAGAGTCTTTTCTGAAAATAATCTTATTTAATTTTCAATGAAATTCAACTACTAAAAGGTATTTATAGAGAAAATATGCAAAAAGACCAAATTAACCTTGTTTATCTAAGAAACTCTTAAAATACGCAACATACTTAAGATAGAATGTAGTCTAATTTTGACCATTCTATCTCAACCCTAAAAAATGTCACATGGCTTCTTGAATGAACAACATTAAATCATAAAGGAAAAACAAATAAAGTAAAGAGGCCAACTGCACCTACTCCTTCCACCTCCTTTCTCCACCTACTCCTTCCACCTCCTTTCTCCACCTACTCTTTCCACCTCTTTTTTTCACCTACTCTTTCCACCTCTTTTCTCCACCTACTTTACTTATCAAATCCTCTCATTTCCAAACATGTAGACTACAATCCCGTAGGGAAAGGTTTTGACAGGTTTAGGGTAGCAAAACAAGCCAATTGGGGTTGATTTAGGTAAATTTGACCCATATGACCCATATGTAATGATCTTAGGAAAAATTTTGGCTTAATTGTGTTGGCTTTTGGGCTTGTAGATACGGGTCTTGGGCACCAATAGATTTATTATATTCAATCAGTGTTAATTAAGGGCAAGTGGTGTGGGATGGCCATATATGGCTGGCTATGTCACTAAATGTAGCCAGCCATATAATTAAATAATATTTTTTTGATGACATGGATGGCTATAATTTTTAGCCACCCTCGTCACACGGTATAGTGTTAAGTAGAATGGCTACTTTTTAATATTTTATTATTATTTTTTTATGTACATTTTTTTAACAAATTTAAAAGAAAATAAATATAAAGACATTACATATTTTTCACAAGTAATTAAATAAATTAACAAAACATATATATAATTTTTCATATTGTTTGCTATGAATAAAATATTATTTTTAATATTTTTGTTTCTCAATAGCTATAATTTTAATTTTTTGTACAGAATAATTTTAATTTTTTGTTTCTCATATATTTTGTTTACAAATGTAAAGGAAAAAAAATCAAAAGGTAAAGAGTTATTTTTTATTTTTTGTATAAAAAATAAAATAATAAAGTAAAGAAAAAAATAATTATTTGCCCTAATATACAAATTATACCAAAAAATAAAACAAAAAATCCAAAATAATCAAATAAATAAATAAAAAGAGAAAATCAAAAAAATCAAAAACTATATATATAAAAGAGCAGAGAGAGAGAAATGGCTGGCTACACATCTGTTATATGTAGCCAGCCATTTAACAACAAATGATGTGGGCCCCACCAGTAGCCACTCCCATACCGTCAATGTTCGGTGACCATATGGCCAGCTAGCTGGCCATATAGCCACCACACCACTTGCCCTAAGCTTCATGGAGCTTATTGGAATTTAGGTCAGGCTTGGTAATATTTGATCTTGGGCTTACAAGCTTAACTAGGTCATTCGGGTCTATTAGGAAATTGGACTCAGGCTGACAAAGTGTTCAAGTTTATTAAATAGAGTCTACTAATGAATACCTTAGGCAATTTGGGTCATGAAAGTCAAGTCAATTTGGTCTATGGTCCATTTGGCACGATGCCTTCATCAGACATCCTACGGTATAGTGTGATACCCGAGACTATGGCACTATAGTGTGTACAACCTGAGATGTGGTGTTGCACGATTATGAGACCATTATCAATGGGTATGATTCGTGGGTGTGAGAGACGAATAGTGGTTTTGGGTAATTGTCGATGTTGTGTAAATTTTAAATGTATAACTCGCAAGCGTACGAACTATTTATAATATAGCGATTGAGTGCGAGGTCGATCCCACAAGGAACATTCAAAATATATGAAAGAACAAAATATATGAAATTGAAATTGTTATTATTTTATGAAAATATAGATTTTAAAAGTAGTCTAATTATGATAATCAAGTTTTATTCTTAAAAATATAATTTTTAAATTAGTAATAATCTAGTTTTAATAAACAAATCTAAAACCTAGAATATCACTCAAATCTAAAATTTAATCAATTCCATTTCTCAAATTAAAGTTCAAATTAAAGCAATGGCATATATCTGGAATTTATAAATAACTTCAAACCAATTAAAAGGGCAAAATGCTCACTTATGGAGGAGATCAATTGAAAGTGACTAGCTATAATGACTTCGATTTCACTTCGATTGCAAAATGCTTATTCTTATTGGAGGAGAAATGTAAAGTTGTCTTTAACTAGACATCCATAATGGAAAAAAAAAAAAAATACTTGGTTTGTCATCAACATATAATTGCATTTTAATGCTTCGATAAATAATATGATTTCAATTTTTTTTTTTAAATAATATGGATATCTCCGCTCCACATTGAAAGTAAAATTAATAGTACGAATATTATAATAGCCTTATTCTCCGATGACAATAACATTTTCACAAATTCAAGATGTATTGTTAGTAATCATTTAATTGCTAAAGAGAGAGTGTGGACACATTCAATGACTATTGAGCATTTAATTATATGATCCAATGACTAAGGACATAACACAAAATGTTTTTCAACACTACATAGCCAATATAAAGTCTTAGGAGGATTGGTTATGAGAGATGTATATAAATAATATTTGTGATCACATTTAACAGAGATGTTTATGTTATTTCTTGAATTCGTCATTACCTATGCACATGTATTATTTGTGTGTCTATATTTTTATTAATAATATTATGTGGAAAGCCTCTTAGACATTCTAGCCTAGACAATTTTTGTGATTAAGAAATATTGATTAATATAATGACTCACATGTAAGATCCTACTTACATAGGTTTTGTTAATTTGTAATGCTTAGAAGAGAGTATGTTGAAAAATGTTGTATAACCAACTCGATTCGCATTTGTGAGTTTGTCTAATTAAAAACATTTTATGACTAGTTATGAGATGTGTAATTCAAATATTTTAAAAGTGAGCTCATTTTTGTATGATAAGTTGTGCCATTGAAGTAGAGGTATTTAAAACAAATAAGTCTTTTCTAAAGGGTAGTGATTTTTGTATCACTATTTTCTCTTATAGTTCATTATTATTGGCAAAATCCAGCATTATTGTGATAATAATATGATATCACGAAAATCTGATAATATTGTGATGTTAACAAAGATCGGTAATTTGATTTATGATGATATTTAGAAATGAACTTATGTGGCATTGGATGGCATTTTATGACTCAAGAAATGTTAGATAATGATTCTATTTTGTTTTGTTAGATAATTACCAAAATAATTTATTTTTTTATAGTAAATTTGTATAATCATAAATTGTTAATGGTTATTTTAATTTAAAAATTTACTTTTATCTATATATTTGAGTATATTTATTATTATTTTTAAATATTTCAATAAAAACTCCAAAATTTGTAAATATTTTGATATTAACAATAGTCGATAATAATAACTTGGGAATGGTACTTGTGACCTTGATTACAGCCAAGATAAGTTCCTTCGCTAGGTTTAGATGGTTATCTGTCAAGGAATAGGAAGTCATGGGCTTTTGGTCTAAAAAGTGGATCTACGGTGTTTGTTATCTATCTATTTCAACTCAACTCTTTTACATCTCTAATTTGGGCCAAGCTGAGATGAGCCAAGACGTCTCATTGTGTACACATTTAATTCCTTGTTTTTTTAATGTTCTAATCTAGTCAGAGTCTAGCTCAAAACCTGGGATCCGAAGCGATTTCCTATTAAGAAATGAGAACAAAGTACCATAATATCTCACTGTTCAGTGATTCTGGGACTGAATGTTAGGCTGATAAGCTGATTACGTAAATGAATTGGACCTAGGCAAACATTGGGCCGCCTAAAAACGGCAATATAAACAACCCGAGTCTCTCTTACCAAAGAACATACATTGGGTGACATTTTTATGTAAAGAAGATAGATTATTTAATACTCTCTCCGTCTCAAAATACTTGTCCTATATGCATTTTGAGATTGTCCCAAATTACTTGAATTATTCCTTTATTTTCACATTAAATCAAAGTTTTAACATTCTCGATGAGTTCCAAATCGCCTTCTAATGTGATAGAAAGACGGTCTTCTTTTATAAGCTTTGGCTTGTCCATACGCGGCATTGTATAATTATTTCCACTTCTGATTCTCATTGTCTCAATTATATATTACAGCATAGTTAGGAAAACACTATTAAGCAGTAACTATAAAACGAGACACCATCCATACCTCTTTTTTTTCTCTCATCTGGTTTCTATTGAGTCAGAGAATCTATTAATCTGAATATTATTATTTGAAATTTACTTTTAAAGTAAAAAATCTTTAAGAAATAATTATTTTTTTGAAATAGGTCAAGTATTTTGAGACAGAAGGAGTATTATTCTATTTCACTTTGTTGTGATAATGAGAGTGCAATCATAACGAGGATGATTTACTTCCAATTTATACAAAAGAAGATTTTGCTAATATCTTTACAATTTTTTTTTTTAATTTACATATGGGAAACTGTCGGATACCAAGCATAAAACTTCTATGGGTGACCCACTATTCGTAAAGCACACCAAGGTTAAATTAAGTTAGCCACACAAACTAGTTTTCTTTTCCTTTTTTTTTCTTTTTACTTTATTTTCTAATCACGTTTCTTAGAGTAAACTGAAATTTGATTATAAATTTCCTCTGTCAGCGTTTACCCTCCAAACAAAACTTCAAATCGTAACATATTTCCTCTCCATTTCTTCCCAATCACATGCAAAATAATATGAAGAGAAGGTATTAAAAAAAAAACCAGTGGAATAATCACCAAACTGGAAATGAAATAAAAACTTCATATACTAAACAAATAGTCTCCTACTCCCAATGCCAGTCAAAGATTGATTTCAAAGAAAGAATCCATTGAAGTGGATCTCTACTTCAAACAAAGTATGAGAAGATACAAATGGATAAACGAAAGGCTAAATATCTACATGGTGCTGTGGTGTTGTAGTGGTGTTGTGTGGGAGCCTCACACTCACGCACAAGCTTTCCTCCTTGGAATCAACTCAAAGAGCGATTCGAGATCGGGCGGTTGGAAATAACCCTCCTTGGGAGGGTCCCTCCGTTTGGCCAATCCCGTCTTTTTCTTGGGAGGAGGCGGGCAGACCTGGGCCGTCCGTATTCGACACTCACTGTTCTTGGGTGTGACACACTCCTCTCCAACCATTTCCTCTTCCACTTTCATGTTTGTCTTCCAGAGCTTAAAAGAGAAAACCAGAGAAACGAGAGAAAGAAATTAGAAATTAGGGGTTTTAAAATTGCAGCATTGGCAATTGTGGAGAATTCCAAGGCACTGACATAAATTCGAACTTGGTAGTGTGCTAAGTTTTATCAAATATGGATTCTGCCTTTCATTTTGTGGAGCAATTAATGGCCACGAAAGAGCCCAATGAATAGTGGGTGTGATTGAATGGAAGTATGGAACTAAGAGGGTGTGATTGAATGGAACTAAGGCCCAATTAATGGCCACGAAAGAGCCGGCCAATGAATAGTGGGTGTGATTGAATGGAACTAAGAGGGTGTGATTGAATGGAACTAAGGCCCAATTAATGGCCACAAAAAAGCCCAATGAATAGTGGGTGTGATTGAATGGAACTAAAGCAGAAAAACACTCACATAAATGAAGTCAATCCCTAGATTGCATCTATCTTTTTATGAAAGGGTGCCCATATAGACACCGCAAAATCCTGCCAACAGACACTGAATTTGGAAATTTTAGTGGAAATTATCATTGTGCCCTTTCTGCACGAAATCGACCGATCGATTCTGTAGTGCATTTTCGCATCGATCGATCGATTCCACGAGCGGAAGAAATCGATCTGTAAAATGTGCTATTGATTCTGTCGATCGATTGATAGCATCAATCGGCTGTCAATCTATCGATTCATTCTATGCTACAATAATTTAAAAAAAAAAAATCTTTAAAACTTTAACATTATTTTTTAACCACTGTGTATTTTTAAAATTTCTCAAATTAAATATCCGGACTAATTACGATAACCTGATAAAAATACTTTAAGACTTCAAGGTCTTTTGACACTCCGAAATATTTAAAACACAGTATTTTACAAATAAGGGTATCCTTAAGGTGTACCGAAAATACATTTAGGAGTGTCAAAAGACTTTAAAGTCTTAAAGTATTTTTATCAGGTTATCGTAATTAGTCCGGATATTCAATTTGAGAAATTTTAAAAATACACAGTGCTTAAAAAATAATGTTAAAGTTTTAAAAGAAAGATAAAACTTTAACGTTATTTTTAAAGCACTTTGTATTTTCAAAAAATTTCAAATTAAATATCCGAACTAATTACGATAACCTGATAAAAATACTTTAAGACTTTAAGGTCTTTTGACACTCTTAAATGTGTTTTCGGCACACCCTAGGGATACCCTTATTTGTAAAATACTTTGTTTTAAATATTTCGGAGTGTCGAAAGACCTTAAAGTCTTAAAGTATTTTTATAAGGTTATCGTAATTAGTCCGGATATTTAATTTGAGAAATTTTGAAAATACACAGTGGTTAAAAAATAACGTTAAAGTTTTATCTTTCCTTTAAAACTTCAACATTATTTTTTAAGCACTGTGTATTTTCAAAATTTCTTAAATTGAATATCCGGACTAATTACGATAACCTAATAAAAATACTTTAAGACTTTAAGGTCTTTTGACACTCCTAAATGTGTTTTCAGCACACCCTAGGGATACCCTTATTTGTAAAATACTGTATTTTAAATATTTTGGAGTGTCAAAAGACCTTAAAGTCTTAAAGTATTTTTATCAAGTTATCGTAATTAGTCCGGATATTTAATTTGAAAATTTTTGAAAATACACAGTGGTTAAAAAATAACGTTCAAGTTTTAAAGATTTTTTTTATTACTGTAGCATAGAATGAATCGATCCATTGATAGCCGATTGATGCTATCAATCGATCGACAGGATCAATCAATCTCACAGATCGATCGATCGACAGAATCAATCCCACATTTTACCGATCGATTTCTTCCGCTCGTGGAATCGATCGATTGATGCACAGAATCGATCGGTCGATTCTGCGCGGAAAGGGCACAATGGTAATTTCCTGTAAAATTTCCAAATTCCGTATCCGCTGGCAGGTTTTTACGGTGACTATATGGGCACCCTTTATGAAAACACCTGGATGTGTCCAACTCTACCCAGTTTTAGAACTTTGCTTGCAATCTTGCCTTGTGAGGCCTTATGCCCTGACGCATGGTTTGTATCTGTACATATCAGTTCCATCTTTTCAATGATTGGGGTCCTTGAGAGGATGGGCAGGGCAGATCTAGTACCGATTGTTGAAGATTGCATAACTTCAATCAATGTCAGCTCATACGTCTGAAATTAAGGTCCAGGCCCAGTCCAGTATTTTTGCAAATAATTAAACATTTCTCGCAAGTTGTGTGAGCTATTGTGTACTGTAGTTTAAGAACAGGCCCATCTGAGCCCGTTTCAGATGGACTTCTTAAATGTGGACTGAAATCCATTTCTCTGAAATTTTACAAACCAAGAATGACTGAAATCCATTTTGTAAATTGTAACATAATCTGGGCTTGTGAGGGTCAGAGGCCCCAGAATAATAGTCATATACATAATACATTATTAATACATCACGATATACCTTTTTAAATTGAGAGATATCCTAAATCTATTATAAATTTATAACCAATCATAAATATAAGCCTAATTTTAGTAAGTCTAATTTTACATTTTTTAAGAGCCAATAGGTCATATTTGGTATATAGAATGAGAAAGGTATTTGAGAATAGAAATAGTTTTGAGAAATTTGATGTGTTTATGAGAAAAAAAAATGGTATTTTAAAGTTAGCTGATAATAATTTTGTTTTTTGTGTTTGTGCCCCTATAATTACTTATAAAACTCAAGTTCAATATTAGCTGCACTTTTTTTAACACAGGATTGAAAGTAGTAGCAGAGACTTTTAAATGTAAAATTCTATTTTTTTTATAATATATTAATTTACTAGAGAAGTTAACCATACCAAATAAATCAAAATTTTCACCAACACAATTGAAAAAGAAAGTTTAGCAGATAAAGTATAGCTAACAAAATGCTCCATTTCAACTGTTTCTAAGTTTAGATCTGTAGCTATATATGCTCTATGAGATTAACTTCTTATAAATTCTTATATTAACAATAATTTTTCGACTTATACGGGTTGAAATATAAATCTTGGAAATAGTGGCGATCCTTAATAAAAACTGTATTAGCAGTTATTTGTGAGAATTTGGCCAAAAATTTAATCAAATTTCAATTTTTTGATAATATCTTGATTTTTTTTATAAAATTAATTTTTTTTTAGTAATTTCACCCATTTATAAATTTCGGCCGGCCGACATAACCGATATGAGTATGACAAGAACATCAGTCATTTTCAGTATCCTTAGAACCCAAAACTTAATTTTAATCAAAATTTCATAACTCAATTATATCAGCTAATCAGCATATTGCGCCCCTTCTTTAAATTTGAATTACTTACATCCAAACAGCAGGACAGTACTTTAAATATTAAAGCAAACAACTTCTTAAGTTTCCCTTCTTCTTTTTTAGAAAAAAGGAAAAATATTACATTACAAAACATATAATCCATCAATTCAAACTTTCAAGTTTTCAAATCTCCAAAGCACTACACCTTGCACAGTAGCTCAAAAGAAAAGAGTTGACCCGTTAGAATGTATTTTAATCGATTGACTTTGATTGTTCATGCACCAAAACAAACACTGATGGGTGATGATAAGGATGGGGCCTTGTGAATAATTAAAGGAACAGACCCTTTGACATTGTTATTAAAAGAACTCCATGGAAATGAAATGAATAAGGAAACATGTTGGTGGAGTTGAAGAAGATATTTTAAGGCACTCGTTTAATTAAATGAAGTCTTGGATTCGATTGCTACTTATTGTAAACTCATCTAATGTATGTGGATTGAAAGGTTTTAACGTGTTTTGGACAACTAGTTTTTTTCCAAAGAACTAATAGTATGAGACACTTGAACACCTTCCATTTGTCGAGCAGAAATCCACGTGGGGAGGGGAGAAAGTGGATGGCTAATGTAATAGGGATAGTAGATAGATCTGAATCACATATGAGACTTTATTTTCAAAGCTGTCGTTGCTTATAATCTGAAAACATGAAAATTCAATATTCTTCTCCTTCTAGACGCCTTTCAATCACTTGCTCTCTCTCTCATTGTCACATGCCCTGCTCATGATCTCACATGCTGATGTGGTCGTCATCAATTAGGTCATGACATGGTTGAGACCTACCATCGCGAGATTTCATCAAACTCTTTCTTCTTCCTCCTCTCAACGTTCAATACTATTTTTACTATTCTCTACACCATTTTTTTTTTTTTATGTTTTACCTTTTCGTGTAGATTGTTGAGGGGCCATGCTTTGGTGATCTCTTGCGATCCACTCTACTCTCCTTATAAGGCTTTCCAGATTTGTCATTTTAGAAAAGTTAATTATTCTAAATTTCTAATCATCGATTGAATCTTATAGATGTTAGATATAGGATGCCAACTCTAGATAAATAAAATAAATGAATTTGATTACAATGCATATCTTAATCAATGTTTAAAGAACAAATAACAGCAAAATAATGAAAAAGAATATAAGTTAAGAAAGAAAGTTTAGATCAATTTCTTGTATGAAAGCCTATAGCTACAAGCTTTTGAAATAAAACAACTATTGTATTTAATATGTGTATAATTTTATTTGACTCTCAAAGTTCAAGCATTATTAGTATAATAATAAAAAGGAATTCGGTATGGTGGCATTCAAATATAGAAAACTTAAAAACACTGGATTCTGGTGTAAAAAAATCAGTTGATTTCCACTATCTGTTGTCTATTCATCACCCTAACTGCAACACAACAATGTGTTACGGTGATATGTATCAGCCTTCATTTTCCTGATACGTTGCGGACGATTAACAACATATCGACTGCATTTTCTACACTTGCTTGAGCTACAAGAGTTTTATAGGAGAGAAAGCTGATATAGAAAAAGATTTAGAGAAAAAAATATTTCTTAATAATTGAAACCTAGAGTCATTTGTCCGGCATCGAATCAATACAGTATTAGCGTTTGTCTCTCTATATAGACAGCCACCACAACTTAGCAATTTCCTAATTTAGAATGCAAGTCATGTATTGGACAATTTAGCAATTTCCTGATTAGTGTGTTTCATATGAATTGGATTAGTACATCGATCCGAATTATCCATCAAATTTCATATTCTTCAAACTTGGACAATTTAGCAATTTTCTAATTTAGAATGCATGATGACCAAAGATCATATGGTTCTATTTTCCAATGAAAAGTGAATGCAGTTGACTATTTGGTAATTGAGAGAAGCAATGCCTAAGTACTCTTGGCGTGAATGATTTAAATTGTGATGTAGGTAGAGGTGTAAACGGACCTGGATCCAGTCCCTGGACTGTCCGGCTCGACCCGATAAATAAGCAAACAGGCCGGATCCTAAGGTAGGTATACCAAGTGTATAGAGGACCTTTATAGCTCATATGGATCCCCATTTACCATCAAGCTGTCATTTGTTGATTGTATTCTTCATATATAAATAATATAACATATGACATGTAAAAAAGATCAATTAAAAATAGTATCTTTCTTAGACAATGACCCACAATCAATATCATCTTCCTAGGTACAAGATACCAATCTTTCACATATTTGTTTGTGGCACTTTTTAGTTTCCAATAAAGAAGACGCAAAAATACAATAGTAATAAAATATGAAAAAGAATGCAGTACACATGTTATTGACAGAGTGCTTACTCTACTTAAATTTCATTATTAATTTCATTTATAAACTTAAATTGCCATATATCTCTACATGAGCAATGCCACATCTCACGTATCTCCAAAAATAGGTTGGTTCGTGATTGTCATTGATTTTGTCAATTGTGACACATTTTCAATTTCTATAAAAAAATATATAATATTGTTCTCCTACACTTTAAATGAAATTGATCAATTTACCCTCTCTCCACTCTCAACACCCACACCCCACTATTCTCCTCATATACTCCTGTTCCTTGTGAATTGCATACATAAATAATCTGATACTAATTGATTTAACACGATGAATTTTCACTTTTAGATAAATATAAAATTTTAAAAATCTTTAAAAAAATATGAATTCTCTTATGATCAAAGTAAATTAAATATCATCATTTTTTTTTTTTGAGCAGTAAATAACAGATTTATTAATAGAAGAAAAAGATATAAAAGAAAAAGAAAAGATACAAAACAACCCATAAAAGAATGTCTAAGAGAATTAGACCACTAACTGAGCACCACCCTAAACCAATGAACCCCAAGAGAACGCTAAAAAATCTAAATCCGACAAGGACTATCCTCTTGATAAATCAAAAGTGTCTTGAATAGCTCTATCCACACCATTTTTTGGAAAGAAATCCGCCACTCCATTCGCAGACCGCCTAACCAGTGAAAAAGACACCTCCAAGTCCGATTTCAACACCTTAATCTCTCTTACCAAAGTAACAAGCCTCGAAAGAGGACGCTTATGTAGATTCATCATATGCATACGAAGCCATTTAAATTGACTTGGCTTATGTAGATTCACTTTATGCAATTAAATATTTGATTAAAAAGTAAATTTAATAAGCCAACACAAAATATAGGCACGAAAAAAATATTTTATTGAATTCAACCATACAAACAAAAACATGTGACATGTCACGTCAGTTACTGTCTGTAATTGCAACACAAGTGTCACACTACAAATTTTTAAAAAAAAGAAAAGTATTGATAGTTGAGATAAAAAATCAACGCTTAATGATAAATGAAGCACTCAGTATAGTTTATAGATACCTATTCAATTACTAGATTTGGAAATTAATCGACATGGAACCATCTTAGTGGAAACATAGAAAGAAAAAATAATATAAATAGTCCAGCAAAGATGGAAATCTTAGATGTGGTGAAAGTGTGAATTACAACTTAAAATATTACCAAAGTTACACCACATAGCAATGAAGAATAATATAATAAATAGCATAAAGTTGAAGAAGATGCTATTATATTTAAGGTCGTTTGGGTAGGAATACAATAGCCAATTAACTTACCGATCTTCCAAAACGATATGATATTGAAGAGATAAGGTAGGAAGCAAGAGACATCAGATATCACTCCTTCTACATAAAAACGCCAAGTGTACATGGACACGTAGGCTCAATCGACTATAATCAAAGCAATATCTCTTCTCCATCAGTACCAGTTAGCACAGCTGTCCGTGGTCCTCAATAAAGGAGGCTGCTACGTGGCAAGGTTCTATCGGCCTAGTTGTCAGTGACAACCGGTCACCTTCCTGACGTGTGGGGCTTAATGTCAGTGGTCCCTTCTAAATTCTTCTAACTGCTTTCCGAATGTCGACCACCCATGTGCACACGTGCTTCCAACAAGTGTGTGGTGGGCCGTGGCCCGTGGACGCTTGACCGGCGTTGCCATGACATGTGCACGATGGAGAGACACGTGCTACATTGAATGGTTGAGATTTTGGGTCTTTTGAACCCATTCGTGTCAATTTAGTAATTTACAATTAGTGCGTAAGTAATGTGGTCTTTTTACTACAGTGTCCTATCATTTATATTTTTATCTATTTTTTTATTTTGATTTTATGTTTAAATAAGCTTTGCCATGCAAGCTATTTTTAGTACACACCTTAATTTAAACGGACCATGATGTCAATATTTAACTTAGTAATTTAAATTTGATTAAAATTTCTAAATAATCTAATTAACAATTTAACAACTTAATTTCAGTAATTAGATGATTAAATTAAATATAAACAATAATAACAAAAGTTATTATTTCCAATTGATCTTCAAATCATGAATATGAATAACGTATTGAAAAAGACTCCCGAGTCAAGAAGGGCACAGAGAAGAAATGGCACACCCGAAGAATTTCTTTCTTCACAGTTCGCACATGCCAAGAGGTGGCGGCCGTCTGTTTTAACGTGAGTTATTTTCGACGACGATACACGTGCTATATGCAGCATGAGGAAGCGCTATCGCGTGCCTCGTGACGACCTGGGTGACGCACTGAAACACACTTGAAAGAAAAAATAGCGCCATGCACCATCTCAATCTGCATACTAACTTACGGGTCAATTACAATTTTTTACTGAATGGACCACTATTTTAAATTTTGAATTAGTAGATAATTATTATTTTATTAAAATTTTATTCTTTAATTCAAATTATTTTGACTTATGATGTCAATGTAATATCACATAATATAATATATTGTTAGTCAAGAATCTGCCTACGATGTGGGAGGTCGTTAGTTGAAGTCACTTTCAAAATAAAAGGGTTACTCCCCATAGTGTTATCCAATATATGTAGATATGGATGTTTGTACATGCTCCAAAGATTAATTAAGTGTTCAAAGAAATCTGGACACACTGGTCTTCAAAAATATATATGATATATTGTTATATTAAAAATAAATGATAAAAATTAAAGATTACATTGAAGGAATGATACCATAATAATAAAGGGAAAAAAAAGAAAGAAATTTTGAGTTAAAAAGAAGAGAAAAATGGGCGATACATGTGCCTATTATACTCCTATCAACGATATAGTTTCTCTTTCCTCCAATTTCTTTTTGAAAGATTCAAAAAATTAGAAACTGTTGCCTTTAATTCTATATAATTTTATCATTATTTAACGAACATTTAAACATCAAAATGGGTGAAAATCGAGATTTCAAACCTAGCAGTGCTATCCTCCGCCACATCATCTGCAATCATACCCCAATCTCAAGTCCACCCTATTCACCAGTACCACCGTCACCGCCGCCATATGTATCGCTCGTTGAAGTACCAAAATGAACCACCACATCTCTATAACTAGCTGGGGATTGACTGTTGGGTATGTGTGTTTGACGAGTCTTTTCCTTTTCTTGCCTTATCCTTTGCGCCATTGATTCTCCTTTGTTCGGAGTGGCTAGTCGTTCGCTAACTGAATGCCGGCGTTCGGCTATGTAGGTACTGCTCCTGTATCTCACGTTGCTCGACCTTATTCGTGGGTTTATATCCACTAACAAAATGGAGACATTCTGACTTTGTTGGTGTTGATCATCAATGTCCTCCGTTTTGGCTAACTCCACTCTACGATAGAGTTGTTCTGTATCGAGATTACGAAGGACCAACTCCTTTCGTTCTTTGATCCATTTTGACAATGGATCATCGTACCTAGGGCCGGCTAGACACAAGTTGAGGCTTAAAGCAAAAAATTTAAATGGGGCCTTCTTGGTATTTAACATATTATAAGTAATACTTAATTAAAATTTTAATTGTATTTAATAAAAAAAATTTATCTAAAATCTACTTTTCTTATTTTTTGAGATAGAAAATTACTAATTAAATTTTTGTATTCAAGTTTTACTAAAATATCATTTTCAATTCTTCATCCATTCGACTGCATTGTGTGTAGGACATTTCAAACAATATCTTTAACTATTATTCTAGCAATTCTAGCATATCTAAACATTTTCAGTATTTCAACACCATTTCAAGCCCATAAAGCAATTATTATTCTACCAATATTCAAATATCCAAACCTCAAAACTCTATTGTTTCAATGTTTCCATTACGGAATTACCAATCTAGTATCAATCACCATTCACCAAATAAAAAAAAAAAATAACTGAATTAAAAAAGTAATCAAAAGACAAAGAAATTAAAAAATATGCACCCTAAGTTCGGCTAACACAAGTAACATTGATACTTTTACTTATATTTTAAAGACCGATTCAACTCTAATTAAGTTAATAAGTCACTATAAGTCAATAAGTCATCATTATTATTACCAAAATATGTCAATCCATCATAGATGAGTCTCTTATGTTTCAATGTAAAATCGATCATCGTTATTAGAATGCTAATACGTTCTTCTAACCATTTTATAGTATACATATAAACATATTTTTGTTCTACGTCAATTTTATGCTACCCAATCGTTATAGTTTTTACCAACAACTTTAATTTCATTTAAATTCAATTGTGTGAGTTATATTAACAGGCTTATTTTAATTTGATATTACCATTGCAACATTATAAGATACTTAGGAGATTATTACTGACAACTCTAGTTTCATCTAAAATCAATTGTTTGACAATCAATGGTTTTTCTAATATTTAATATTCTAAATTTCGAAGATTAGTAGAAAATGTAATTAAAATAATATTTTATTATTCAATTATTATTGGAGAATGAAAAATTGATTATAATAAATTTTAATCTTAACACATTCTAAATAATATCTTAAGGTATCTTTACAGATATTATACTCATGTAAGGGACTCCAACATGAATGCTGATATTTAGTGCAGGATATAAATTGAGGTGGCCCTTTAGTTTTTGTTTTTCTTTTTTATTTTCGTTTTTTTTTTTTGAGGTGGTCCTTTTACTTGACATGACCCAACAAATTACACCAAGTTGAAGTCTTTAGGTGGGAGTCAACGTTGTCGCCTCCTTCAACCGCCAGACCGTTCAATAAGTTAGAATTTTATTTATTTAAAGTTGATATTTTATTATTTGTTTTTATTATGAATTATGTTATTAATCACTTTAGTAATTAAGCATATCTATCTTTTTTTCCTTTTCTCCACTTTATATCTTATTTCTCCGATGATGCACTTTAGCCATGCCTTAACTTTCACTAGTTTTAAACTATTACATGTCAGTCATTTTACAGATATTTCATGATAGAACATAATGATAAAGTGGGTAATATGGTTGATACGACCAAGTTTTTCAAAATTTAAGAGAAAATTTACATCACTATTTTTCATTTTAAATTCTAGTATAATTTTAAAGAGAAAATTTCAGTATAATTTACAGTTTTACACCATATAAAATTATTTAAATTATTATTTAAAGTCTGGCTCCTAGTAAACAACCAAAGGTCCAAATCCCTTAAAAAAGAGAAAGTTTATTTTATTTAAAGTATTGAATTAGGAAGTATTTAATTTTTCTAAATCATCATTTATAATTTTTTTGCCTTAATCCGTTTCTTGTCAACTGTTAAAAAAAAATTCAGATTTAATATGTCAAGTACGTAGTATATTAACCATTAAATTAAAATTTGGTTATATGCATCATTAAATTAAATGTGGCTATATCTACACTTGTTATTTAAATTATTTAAACAAGTTCATTTTTAATAAATTATTTATACGAAATTTACATTTATTTTAGAGATAATTTTTAAGAAAATTGGTCAAATTATAATATTGATGTGACACGAGTCACGAGCCCAATTCTGGCTGTCAAAGTGTACGGATACTGTGTAACTGAGAAACGCTGACACGAGGGGAGCAAGATCTTGAGCATTCGCCCACGTGTGGGGCCTTATAGTGTGGTGAAGGAGGCTACACTGCTCAGGGGTGCGTACGATAAAAACCACTCGTCTAGTCGTCTGTGAGAGAGAAGATTCTCACGGGCGTCTCTGATGACTTGGGTAGGCGTCCACTCTTCATTTAAAACTTCTCCAACTCTCCCCTCTCCTCCTTCCCGATAAATGATTTGTTCTTAATTTAATTCACAATAATTAATATCAACTTTTGATTACATTCTTTATTGATTATTTAATAATCTTTGTTCATTAAAATAGTGATTGAATGTTCATTATAAATCTATTCACAATGGATGCTCTCATGTATCATGCAAACTTAGTACACACTATTTATATAGGATGCATCGCTTCCTCTCTCTTCAACTACGCTCTCTCCTTTGCAACTAACTCTTATTTTTCTTCTCCTCCTCATTCCATCTCTCCCATCCTATTATGGTCTTTGCTGTTCTTTCTCTTCTTGTCTTAAGCTGCTGCTTCCTCCTCCTCTTCTTCTTATCATTGATTCCATGGGTTCGAACGCCCAAACGGCTGCCACCCGGCTCCATGGGCTGGCCTTACATTGGGGAGACACTCAAACTGTACACCCAAAATCCCAACACCTTCTTTTCCAATAAGCAGAAAAGGTATGGAGATATCTTTAAGACCCATATACTGGGTTGTCCCTGCATAATGATATCAAGCCCTGATGCTGCGAAGTTTGTGCTGGTGAGTCGAGCCCATTTGTTCAAGCCTACGTATCCACCAAGCAAGGAGAATTTAATAGGACCCGAGGCTCTATTCTTCCACCAAGGCGTTTACCATTCAAGGCTAAAGAAGTTGGTCCAAGCCTCCCTTCTCCCTTCTGCAATAAGGGGACATGTCTCCGAGATTGAGCAACTTGTCCTCAACATACTTCCGTCGTGGGAGAACAAAATCATCAACACCCTCCAAGAAATGAAAAGGGTATCTTTTTCTCAATTTTCTTCTGTTTCCTTACCCACTCTTGTATTAAAAATCATCAGTTGCTCCTTGTTTGGTATTTTAGTTTGCTTTCGATGTTGCACTGCTCGCTGTCTTTGGCCCCACCATGGATTTAGAGAAAGAAGTCATCAAGGACTTGTATCACTGCTTAGAAATAGGATACAATTCTATGCCTTTGAACCTACCAGGCACTCTCTTTAACAAGGCAATGAAGGTGAATTTATGCATCTTTGAAGGGTTCGATCCAGTCAGATTTTTTCTTTTTTCTTTTTTGCCCTTTCTGAACTTCCAGAAGTGACACTGATATAATTTACAGGCGCGGAAACATCTTCATGAAATTTTGAGGAAAATGATAGAGAAGAGAAGAGAAGAAGATGAGAAAGAAGGTGAGGATTTACTGGGCGTGCTTATGGGGCTTAAAGATGAGAAGGCTCCTCATCTAAGTGATTCTCAGGTTGCTGACAACATAATAGGAGTCATCTTTGCTGCTCATGACACTACCGCAAGCATCCTCACGTGGACCTTGAAATATTTATGTGACAATGAAGACCTCCTACACGCTGTTACGGTATAAATATTAACCAAACCACACTCGTAATCAGTACAATAATCAGAGCTTTATTTATTTCTTAATCTATCGGTATGGTTTGACACTTTTTTATATAATACTTAAATAAATCCTTGATACAATAATCCAGCCATAAATTCAAGAGATTGTACCTTCATTCACGGATGACTTCAATTGTGCAGAAGGAACAAGAAGACATTCGACGTCGAATAATCGCAGAAGGACGTGGGCTGACATGGGAGGATACGAGAAGGATGGCATTAACTAGCCGGGTAAATGAAATTTAGCAAGGAAAACGACTCTCTTTTTTAATTAACATGAGAAATCGTGAGATGTCTAGCTTAAAAATCACACAGGTAAACTCACAACCCTTAAAATACACCAAAGTTAATCTATGGGATTCGAATCCACTATCTCTTATTTACTGAGGTGGGAGTCAACTAATATAAGTACTTCTCTTAAAATCGAGAGAAGAAGCTACTAATATGCTTGTATTTTTAGCCTTTTACCTCTTACGGTGAAAAATAAAAAAATGCAGGTGATTCAAGAGACGCTGAGAGCGGCAAGCATTCTGTCCTTCACATTTAGAGAAGCAGTTGAAGATGTAGAATTCCAAGGCTTCCTCATTCCAAGAGGTTGGAAGGTTCTTCCACTCTTCAGAAGCATCCATCACTGTGCCAATTTCTTCCCTCGTCCTGAAAAGTTCGATCCTTCAAGATTTGAGGTTCCTCTCTCTCTCTCTCTCTCTCTCTCTCTCTATGTGGGACAGAGGGTCTACATCATGGCCCACCTCGTACCGACTTGACTGATTCTGTCTAAGAATGACCGATTCAAAGATTGGTCAGTAATTGTTCGGGTTTAAAGTTTGGGTTAATTTGCTTGACCCACATTCTTTACCTCTCTTATGTGTGTATTTTGGCAGGTGCCACCAAGACCCAATACATACATGCCTTTCGGCAATGGAGTGCACTCCTGCCCGGGTAGTGAGCTTGCCAAGCTCGAGGTCCTTGTCCTCCTCCACCATCTTACTACTAATTACAGGTTCTCTCTCTTTCTCTCTCTTACTTTTCAGCATGTCCATCGCATCACAATTATAAAATTTTATTTTAATTTAATTGTGAAAGCCTTTTAACTTTAGTTTACGGATCTAAGCCAAGACTTCTTACCTAGATGACTTCTACACCTGTAAAAGTTTTCCTTTATTTTAATTTTCGTCAATACACATACTAAATACCAAAAAAAAAAAAAAAAAGGATCATAATTATCTCTGTTTGTTTTAGCCAATTTTAGTCTCCTTCGACATAAAACCAAATTCCCATGCGTGGCGATAGTTGGAGGTGAATCACCTTCTTTCCAAATGGACAATCAACAGCCATAAATAATAACAGAGCGAGCCAGAGGACTTTATAAAAACCTTTGACCCCAACCCTTGGAAGCCTGAAAGAGTGTTGTCCGTAGCTTTCAAGTCCTGACATTCATTCTCTGTCCATGCTTTGTGCGTTTGGCCCAAGGGTTGGCTATTAGAAGATGACAAAAGTTTACACGCGTAGGTAAAGTTTTCACGTGTGGATTAATAGGTTCCTGGTTCTCCGCACGCGTGGGCTTGCGCATGTATGCCTGAATTTCGTGAGTTGACACGCCTTGATTTGTGCGGACTTTGCACAGAGTGGCAACTCCCTATGCTCACACGTACACTACGCTTTAAATTACAAAAAAAGAAATATTAAGGGGTTTGACTTTGAGGGTAAAATGAAATTTATAGTTTTAACATTAAATAATAAAAATATAATTTTTATGATAGACGATAATAAATAATGATGATTAGATATTTACAGGTGGAAGGTGATCCATAATGAAGATGAAATACAATACGGGCCGTTCCCCGTCCCCAAACGAGGCTTGCCGGTAAGGGTGAGCGCGAGGGTTATGACTTATGAATGAAGAGAAGACCGCACTCAAGTGCTCAATATCGCCGGAGTGAGTGGCCAAAGTTAAGAAGGGAGGATGGATGGGCTAAACCCATTGATTCTTTTCGTCCTATGACTTTTCCATTTTGTCATTTTGTTTGCTAATCTTCATCATCATCATCATGATCATCAAATATAGGTGGGCAATTTTCTCTTTTCTGTCAAGTGTGTGCTGATATGAAACAAGTGTACATCTTCTTTGGTTGGTGCTTAGATGGGACTGGAAAAAAGGAATTCTCAAGTCCCCTCTCAGAGATTCCAATTGTGAGGTTTTTGCATGCTGGCTATCGAAAGATATGCTCGTGTGTTGTTTCCATAAGGATAATGTATGGATGGTTGGCAATGTATAAAGCTTACTGTGGCTTCGATTATTCCATGTGTATAACCTGCCGCTTTTCTATCATTATAAAGATTTACGAGTTTTGTGTGGAGCGCTGGTATTTATCACTTCTCTTTGTTAGCATTGACAAGAAAAAAAAAGGTTTTAGGTCTCATCAACCTTTTTAATAATTGTATTTAACACTATAGATATCATTTAGCAAATGGATAAATTTATGTTGAGAGTTTTAACTGAATGTATCAAGTACGTCCATTTTAATACGGGCACAATTTATCTGGAGACATGAAATAGAGTGAAATTCTCATTTTATCTCTACTGGTGTACCGCTCATTAAGTTCCGGAATACCGATATACAGAACATATATATTCAGAACGGTGTTATCGGTACATCAGTACTGGATAAGCGGTACAACAGTAGAAGTAAAGTGAGAATTTCACCACATTTTGTGTCTCCTAAAAAATTTTACCCTTATTAAAATCGCTGATCATACAATTATTTAATAAATGATTAAGTTTTCAATAAATAAGTCAACAATATGTCAATTTCTATCAACCACTTTCAGTAACTGAATTCTCTTTGGAATGTTGGGTTCTGTCAGAAACGACTGGCAACCCTTTTTGAATGAAATCCGGCTTATGATCCTTAAAATCATACACACGAAAAATCCATCATCATATTTTAAATCATTTATTCTATTAAATTTAAAATTATTTTTTATATTTAAATTTAACAAATTATTTTATATTCCTTTCAACACTTACATAATCATAAAAGATCTTTATATATATATAAAAAAAGGTCTCTTTCCTTCTTCCAGCGTGCTTCACGTGGGGAATTGGTCCATTTACAAATTGGATTGAGCTCTAGGCCCTAGCATTTCAAGGCTCACCTGATTCACAAGTCCATCAACATGTAATTCACTGAAGCAACATCATACTTTTAACAGAATATAAAATACTGTGAGTGAGTTACACAGCATGTAATGCAAATTGGGCCTGGAGATGTACTGAGGCCCTATTAAATAGAAATTGGTCAGATGGTTTCTCGAAAATGCAACTCGGGCACCGTCTTGGATTGACTGGATAGGTCTACCCAAATTGCAGCTTTAACGTCATCTTTTCGGATATATTTTCTGGCAGAGTTGATGCACAGACATTTTATCGTTTTGCCCCAATGTACTTCGTCGATTTTTACGCCCGAGATATCTCAGCCGATATGACTGAGATCTCTCCGATATCGGCTGATACAGCCGAGATTTGTAAAAAAAAAAAAGAAAAAAAAGAGAGAAAACATATCACTCGATATCAGCGAGATATCGGCCGAGATCTCAAGTCCACCGTTTTTTGGACCCCTGACTTCGACATGCATCTGGCCCAACAGAAGATATAGGTGAGTGGTTAATAGGCTGAAATTTATGTTGACCTAACCCAGAGCTGCCCACCTGACACAAAAATTTAAACTCAAGTTCTACTTAGTAATGGCCCAAGTTTAATTCGGGCTTAAAATAGGACCCAAATTAAAATCAGGAATCAGGATGGTCTTGGACCTCCCTTTTGAAGGGCCCAAACAAACAAATTCAAGCTTTATTTTAACCTGACGGTCTATATATACAACAAGTACTTTTATGTTATACATTTGTGTTGAAGATTTATTATGATATCTTTAATTAAATTCTAATTTTAATTTAAATATTTAAAATCTCAACCATCTAACTACAAACTTAGTTTAATTTCTATTATAAATTCACTCAAATCTACTACTTATCTACATCTATAAGTACAACTTGGAATTATACAAATACATAGATGTACACAGGCTTTTTTGTCATATTTAAAATAACCTATTAGAAATATTAAAATAGAAAAAAGGTAAATAGAGTATTCCAACTGTTATTTATATTATAAAAATCAAGCCCAATATAAATATTTAGAGCCTAATTGGGCCTGATCTAAGTTTATGCCCCATATGTGTAATGCGAGTTCTAGCTTGAAGTGACTCGGGTTAACCTAACTCTATAGACTTGTATTCCTAGTAGTTATATACGGGAGTCATTGCCGATATGTTACGTATCAGCTTTATGTATAATTTAATGTAAATTTATTTTTGGGTTTTTTGTGAAAATAATTCAAAAATATAATATTGAATGTCTATGAATTGAATGGAGATATCTTGTTGTTATTGATATAGTTTGTAGAGTCTCTTTATGATTTTCCAATTTTTTTTGAAAAATTAATGAAAGTCAGGATTTTAAAAATAATTTCTATTTTCGAGTTTTTATGAAAAACTAATAGAATGATATACAAATGTTTCTTGAATTAAATGAAGACCTCTGAATACGATTGATATAGTTTTTAAGGTGTTTGTGTATTTCTTCTAATATTCTAACATCATTTTTATAAAAAATAGACTTTTATGAAAAAATTATACATTGTAATAAAAGACACATGTCATTACGGAATACTAGAGAGTATAAATCTCATACTAAGTGTTTTCTCGTATTAATTTTTAATTTTTTGAAATTTTTAAATATTTTTCAAAATTTTAAAACATACTATATTCATATCAAAATTGTGACTTTCTCAAGTCTAATGTTTAATAAAATTGACATTTTTTTAATAAAATAACAAAAATATGCTCACACTCTGTTTTCTATTTTTTTCCTTATATTTTTTATTAAAAAAAAATTAAAAATAAAGAATGCATGGCACCATTAAACAGCCATTGTGGCAACGATATCGCTGTACGTTAATTTAATCCCTCGTTATATATCTTGACCATCAATCTTTCCCTCCAATGTCGTAACCAGGGGTCACATTGGATCGGGGGAGTCTATATGTGTTCCCTTAGTTTAAGATAGGGAAAGCTATAACTTTGACACGTGGCAAGTAATGACTCGGTGTTTTTTTTAAGTGATCTTGCTCTTTATTTATCTGTTCATTCATTTTTTAGTTAAAAGATAAAAAAAAATGAAACCTCCATTCCTCCTTATATAAACATAAATTTAAATTTAACTTTTAAATAAATAAAATTAATAATTATTATGATAATATTTTATATTCAATCTAAATATTATACACAATTAAACATGTTGGAAGCCTACAGTAGAGCATTTTAAGTGTTGATGATATAATTCATTCACTAATAAAATTGTAATGACCTAACTCCTCCAACAAAATATTGTTTGCTTTAGGCCCATCTCACCTGTACAATTTTGCATTTAGACTCAGCTCACTTTCAGGCCTAAAAGGCCTCTTGCTTGGGAGAGGGGCTCTCCCCCTTAAATATACCCACACACCCACATCCCTGGGCGATGTGTGACTCTTTCACACATGCCTAGGTGGCTGAGGGCATTTCAATTCACTCCTTAAACTCAGAGTCATCCTCGATTCGTCCACAACACAAAGACAGAGGGTTCACATAGGCAGATGGTTGAACCTTCTTTAAAACCATTTATAATGACTTGATTCCTCCAGCAAAACATTATCCACTTTTGATCCACCTAGCCTGCACAGTTTTGCATTTGGGTCCGACTCACTTCCAAGTCCAAAAAACCCCTTGCTTGAGAGAGGGACTCTCCCCTTTTAAATTCACCCACACCCACCTCCTTAAGCAATGTGAGACTCTTTCCCACATGCTCAGATGAGCAGGACGTTAAAAAATAACGAGTTAATATAATAATTGAATGGGTCATTTTTGAATCCAGTCCAAGTCCATTTAACCCATTCTTATGTTCTCCATGCTTAATGATTAGTTTTAAGTTTCTTCAAAATTGAGGAAATGTACTTTTGGTGGATAGTACTTAGCATACTATCTATCATAACACCGTAAAGTTATAGGATTCTTGTGACTTAAATAATACTCCTTCTGTCTCAAATTAGTTGTCCTATATGGATTTTGGAATTGTCCTAAAATAGTTGTCTCATTTGTATTTCAGTAGTATAAAATGTGTTGAAAGTAGATGAGATCAAATGAGTGTTAGCCTTATATGGAGAGTTTTTTTAAAAAATACAAATATTTTAAATGAGACAACTAAAATGGAACGGAGGGAATATTAAATAATAAGATAAAATTCATTAATGTTACAAAATTAAATATATATATATTTTATGTGAGAATTAAAAAAATATTTCACTTAACATAATGGTCACTTAGTAGTAAAATATATATAGTTGAAGTGATACTTTCAATATTTACATAAATTAAATAAATAATTTTTTGGATAAAATTCATTTTGTAATAAATATAATAACAATCTACACATTAATTCAATAAAGTTAAAAATATTTAATATTTACTATTATCAGAAGTAAATTAAGTGACGACAACTTGTGAATTAGGTTTTTTGCATTTAAATTTTAACCCCGACTTATTCACTTATATTACATTAAATTGCAGTATAGTCTGTGCAAAGCAAAATGTTGGCCCCACCGTTCCGCCCGCCTACAATATTGGCCAATAGTTGTACTCACCCAGCTAATAATTGGACTTTGAAGCAACGACAGCTGCCTGCAACTCAAGTGGACAAATGAGTCGGACAGCTCCTTTCAAAACTAAAGGGTATCTTCCACTTGTTCTGATTCTCTTTATTAAAATATTCGCTTATGTTTAGATCATTTAGTGATACTCATACTTATATAGATTATTATTTATTATTTATAAAACATATAATAAATAACAATACTAATGTTATGAAAAAAAAAATCAAATGATATATTAAAATAATAATGAAAATTTTGAATAGAAGAAAAAAAATAGTAGAATACCTCAAATTCAATAATAGTCACTTTCTTATAGTTTGAATGGTAGAGAATATATTCTTTTTTATTTCTTCTCATTTAAATAATAATATATTTTTTCTTTTTTATTAACATAAATAACCTTATTTCATATTTGAGAAATGACTAATTTTTATAGATACACGAAACTACTTAGAAAAATTCATATATCGAGTAAGTATAATCCACAAATCATTTAGTGTTAAATTAATAAGAAATCTCAGGAATAAAATGATTTGCATGAATAACATGGGTTCTCACTCCTTAATAGTCTATTTATAAAGATGAATTCTACTCATATATTTTAAAAGATGAAACCAGGTAAACTACGACCCCATGTAGCAAAGTTGATCATGTGGTATTATTGAATTGAGTCTAAGAAGGAAATATGGTTTGAGGACCACAGCTTTCATTATTGTAAAAAAGAGCACCCGTCCAATTTAGCCATTGCTGTACAGAAACAGTAGCAGTCGGTGGTTTCAACTTTGAAGCAATGTCATGTTGATGTCAAAGCACTATGCAAGTTCTAGAATCCATCACAATCCATTACAAGGAAAGTTGAGTATTTTAACTCAAATCTCAAATTCTGAGTGCTTTCTTCTTACTTGTGCTTCTTTCTGCATCAAACAAAACAAGGGGACATTGTTTTCTTCCATGCCCATTTAACCACTCCTCCCAATCATACAATAAATAAATCAACGGCGATGGTCTTTTTATAATAGGACAACAGGAAGAATGACACAAGTTAGAATCATCCCAAACCTACCCAATAATGAGTTAGAATGAGTCTATTCAAGGCCTTCCAATTCATGAAGTTGTTGAACGCGACAGAAAAATGGAAAGAGTTAGAAATGGATCTTTCCATCTCTCATATATTAAAGTGTATGAATTTATGAATGTGAATGGAAGACACCCAAGTTCCCAACATGGGTAATGTGTGGCCTTTTCATCTATCCATTGCGTCTCTACTGTCGACTTTTGTTGTTTTGCATAGTTGTGAATTGGGGTTCCAATTATTTGCATTTAATTATAGGAATCAAAACAAAGGTTGTGTCACTGTCTGACATAATTTGGCCACTTTGATTTGATGTTATTAGTGGTGGCATTGTTATTTTAGAAAACCACCCAACTTGTAGGATTGGAAAATGGAAAAGGAACTAAAGCCAAAGGAACTAAAGCCATTCTTGGTAGTTGAAAATTTACCAAACCTAGCATAGGCCCCTTCTTTCCTAATTTTGTAAGGTTAAAATCAAATCATATGCTAAGCATAGCTTCTCTTTTCTTTTGCATGAATCAAATCGGGTGAGGATTGAGCAGTGAGTAGCGTATCTCAATTGACCACATTCAGTAAACTCACTTGTCTCAGTATCCAACTTGTCTCAATCTAAGTTTCACTGTTAATCTAGGCTACCTTTGGATGATGGATAAATTTTGAGGGGGTTATGTGAGGTTACCTTTGACCGGAGGTTACTCTGAGTATTATGAATACCTTTACTTAAAATGATTTTTAAAAGGGCCCGACTTATAGACATCTAGAAAAATTGCCTCTACACATCCATTTTCAGATTTTAGAGTGAAATTATCTTTCTGCCCCCGTATTTTCACTCGTTCGAACGAATTGTCAGTTCATTTTGGCATCCATTCGAATAAATCATTCGTTCGAACGAATAGCCCATGTATAAATTTATTTTGTTCGAACGAATGGGGTGAACAGTAACACATGTTACTGTTCACCTGTTCGTTTGAATGAAACCGATCATTCATTCGAACGACTGTGCATAATATTGATTATTTAAATAATAAAATTTCTTTTAAAATTTTAAAGTTATTTTTTAAGCACTTTGTGTTTTCAAATTGAATATTTAGACTAATTACAATAACCTGATAAAAATACTTTAAAATTTTAAGGTCTTTTGACACTCTCAAATGCTTAAAATACAGTGTTTTACAAATAAGGGTATCCTTAGACTATGCTGAAAACACATTTGAGAGTATCAAAAGTCCTTTAAGTTTTAAAATATTTTTATCAGGTTATCGTAATTAGTCTGGATATTTAATTTGAATTTTTTTGGAAATACATAGTATTTAAAAAATAACTTTAAAGTTTTAAAGAAAGATAGACTATTATTTTTTAAGCACTATGTATTTCTAAAATTTGTCAAATTCAATATCCGGACTAATTACGATAACTTGATAAAAATACTTTAAGACTTCAAGGTCTTTGACACTCCCAAATATGTTTTCAGCACAGCCTAGGGATACCTTTATTTGTAAAACACTGTATTTTAAGCATTTGAGAGTGTCAAAAGACCTTAAAGTCTTAAAGTATTTTTATTAGGTTATCGTAATTAGTCCAAATATTCAATTTGAGAAATTTTGAAAATATATAGTGATTAAAAAATAACTTTAAAATTTTTTAAAAAAAATTATTATTTAAATAATCAATATTATGCAGGGTTATTCGAATTAACGATCAATTTCATTGGAACGAACGCATATTACTATGCACCCTATTCGTTCAAACAAGGGAAAATACGGGGATATTTTACTAAAAAGCCTGAAAAGGGGTGGGTAGAAAAAGTTCTTCCAGTTGCCTATAAGTCGGACCTTTAAAAGTGGGAGGAAAAGATAAAAAATTGACTTTTAACTTTTATCTTTTTAGTTACCAAAGATAACGAAGTATAACACTCTTCTTATGAATATATATAGATTAAGTTAGGGACTGCAAAGAATGAATGTTTATAATTTAAGAATGAATATTTATAGGTTAAGTTTCTTCAATACTCTTCTTATGTGCCACTCTTAAGTGTGCATTAAATAAATATTATATATTAATTTATTAAATGACTGACCCTTGTATGATGTGATCAGTTCATTGTAAAAACTTTAATTGAATGTGAGAACTAAACAAAATTATTTTAACTTATTATAAACTTTATTTTTTCAAGCTATTTGAATTTTCTTGAACTTTAAATTGTTTCTTAATCAATAAACTTTTACATATTACGTTGGACCCAATTTTGCCTTAGATGATGAGCTCTCTGGATAGATCTTTTCATCTATAAATATGATTTTCAAAAAAATTCACACTATCCAACTTTCAAGGAAGTATAATATGTAATTATGTATGACCTGCACCCACCAACACCAACTAAGGTGGGCCCGCCTAACAAATCTTTTTTTTTATTTTGCAAACAGATACGCCATCAAGATTTATTTTTCTTGTGATGGCCAGTTAAAACATCACTTTCATATTTATAGTGGGCTGCTTTTGGATGAGTGGTAAATTTTAAAAGAGTTACTTTTGATGGGGCATCTTTCAGCAGTGGTCACTTTTGGACAGAATTTATTTTTATTGTGTTATTATTTAATAAGATAAGCAGGAATAATTTGATATATTTAAAATTTTATTAGAATTAATAGTTTTTATTAAAATTAATATAATAAAAAAATAAGAATAAAATTTTATAAAATATAATTATTAAATAATATTTATTAATTAAAAATATTAAAAATATTTTTTTCTATAGATGCAAAGAGGGGTAATATATTAACAATTTTATTAAATTCAGATAACATAAAAAAGAATAGAATATGATTATTAAATAATATTCATCAATTAAAAAATATTTTTGTGCCATAGGTGCAAAGAGAGGTAATATATTACAACTTTATTATAATAGATAATTTTATTAAATTCATATAATATTAAAAATAATAAAATATAAGTATTAAATAATATTCATTAATTACAAAATATTTTTGCTCCATAGGTGCAAAGAGGGGTAATATATTACAACTTTATTATAATAGATAATTTTATTACATTCATATAATATTAAAAATAATAAAATATAATTATTAAATAATATTCATTAATTACAAAATATTTTAAAATATTTTTGCTCCATAGGTGCAAAGAGGGGTAATATATTACAACTTTATTATAATAGATAATTTTATTACATTCATATAATATTAAAAATAATAAAATAATTATTAAATAATATTCATTAATTACAAAATATTTTAAAATATTTTTGCTTCATAGGTACAAAGAGAGGTAAATAGAGTTTAGAGGAGTAAAGAAAGGTAATAGGTGCAAAGAGGGGTAAAGTGGGGATAAAGAAGGGTAAAGAGGGTTTAGAGGGGTAAAGAAGGGTAATAGGTGCAAAAAGGGGTAAAGGGGATAAATAAAGATTTAGAAGGGTAAACATGGGTAAAGAAGGGTAAAGAGAGTTTAGAGGGGTAAAGAAGGGTAATAGTGCAAAGAGAAGTAAATGAGGGTAAAGAATGGTAAAAAAAGATAATAGGTGCAAAAAGGGGTAAAGGAGATAAAGAGGGGTAAAGAAGATTTAGAGAGGTAAAGAAGGGTAATAGGTGCAAAGAGAGGTAAAGGGGATAAAGAGGGGTAAAGGGGATAAAGAGGGGTAAAAAAGGATAAAGATGATTTTTTAGAATTAATAATTTTTACTAAATTTATATAATGAAAAAAAAATATTTATTAAATAATATTCATTAATTAAAAATATTTTAAAATAGTTTTGCTCCATAGGTGCAAAGAGGGGGGTAAGGAGGGTAATATATTAACAATTTTTATTAAATTAATATAATATAAAAAATAAAAAATAAAATTTTATGAAACATAATTAATAAATAATATTCATCAACTAAAAAATATTTTAAAATATTTTTGTTCCATAGGTACAAAGACTGATAAAGGAGAAGAAAGAGAAGTAAAGAAGGGTAAAGAGGGATAAAGATTTCATAAAAAAAAACCCATGATCTAAAGGATTTCCAAAAAAGAAAGGGAGGGGTAAAATTTTAATTTTTTACCCTCAATCCTCCATTACCAAGGATAAAAGGGGTAACCCCACTTATCCCCGTCCAAACGCACCCAGTATGTCGAATCAAGGCGTGCAGGATTGCAGCGTAGGGTAGGGTAGGGTAGCATCCCATCAACACTGTGACATTCAAATTCGTAAGTATTAAATTGTTTGATGAATGATGAATTCACACTTGTTCTTCTATAAAAGATGAATTCACTCTTGTTCTTCTATAAAATTCATTCTCATCGCTAATATGAATGAAAGACATAAGTTATCTAAAAAAAAATTCACTTTCATTTGAATTTACTATGAGTTTATTAACGCCTTAGACTTTATGTAGACATAAGTTGCATGTGATTTCAAATATATATTTACAAGAGTTTTACACACTTACAATTCTTAGTTCATAGATGTAATAAAGATTTATTATTGATGTAGCTCGCAACTTTATTCATTTAAGGATATAATCAATGCTCAAATACTCTCCTTTCACTCAAAATCTTAAACAAGTGTAGAGCATGTGCCAGGGCATAAAATCTATTGTGTTGATTTATATCTGCATGAGAAAAAGTTTTCAAATAAACCCATCTTTGACTTAGATACTTAAAAAGTTTCTATCGAGTGGGTTTTTTGGGTGCACATTAACATGCTCAATGAGTAGTCCTCCTCTGTCCCTTCATTTTTATCGAGTGATTACAATTTACAAACCCAAGTGAGTTGAGAGTTGTGGAAACCTCCCTCGTGAGTAATCGCCCAAAGGTGTCGTTGTAGTTGGACAAAAGAAAGTAGGAAACATGCAACGCAACCTACCTAACTACATTAGGAAGTTAGTCAAATTGAGCAAAAGTAATCTCTAATTGCCACTCAATTTTGTACTAAGATCTCTACATTTAGTATGTGGCAACTGGCACGAGTAGTGAATAGATAGAATTATGGACCGCACTTAGATATGAGAAATATCTGTGGACTACACAAATATAAAGATCAATTTATTAGCAATTTTCATCTATATATATATATATATATATTTCTTCATATCAAAATAAAAGTATTAATTATACAGATTGGTTTTCGAATTTTGAACAACCAATTTCTCTGCCATTCATATCCACTCAATCAAATCAGTTAAGTTGGATTTACATATTGCCTTTTTTCTAACTCCCTTATTTCAATTTTGAATTTGTATCATTTAGTGTGTAGCACGAGATAATCGATGGTGCTACAGAAATAAATCTTAATTTTTTTTATTTTTTTTTAAATTTAGATTTTTTTGAAAAAATAATAATAAAAAGGTGAGGAGAGAGACGCTATGTTGGCCTAGTCCTCTTTCTAATATATCTCCAGCTATTAATTCTAAGGGGTTATCCCAATTGATTTGGGAGTAAGATCTCTAGAGAGAGGTCTTGGATTCAAACCATGGGAGCTCCAATGAAGGGCCACTTCTCATGGGAATATGTTTAGACTAAAGTCCCATCGATTTACCTCGTGTGTGTGGATAGGGGGGTTTTCACACACTCCGAAGGACTAGTCGGGTAAGACACTTAGACACCTCCAGACCTCAAAAAAAGACATATCTCCAGCTATTAAATAGAGTGGATCTACTCAATAGTCAACACCACATAAATATCTCACTTGACCTACCAAAAGGAGAGAAGTTTCATTTAATCGGACTGCAAGTGGTCCGGCATCCACTTTACAGAGCTTTGTCTAGTGTGTATTGGACAAATTCACGTGGGCGTAGCTTAATTGATTGTCTCTTATCTCAGGAAGTAAGAGGTTGTAGGTTCAAGCATCTATGACTTAACCTTGGTATGACTAAGAGGTAGTGGGCTCATCTGTGACAATTTTAATAAGACTGTGTCTGAGTTTTTCACACGTTAATCTAAAAAAAAAAGCCTACACCATCTTCAGGCCATTAAACCATTGAGTATTGGACCAATCAGGGGAGAAAAATTCGCCTGGGCTGAGATGATAAATTTCTCTCTCCTCTTTTGTGTTCTTTTTTTTTTTTTTTTAAATATCGGTATTTTTTTTTTGAATTAAAAAATAAATAAATAATTCAAAAGAAGGCTGATTTTTTTTTAAAAAAAAATTGAAAATGATAATATCGGCCGATATCTGGTCCGATATTGGCCGAGACTGTTTTGATTTTTTGATTTTTTTTTTTAAAAGGCCGATATTCATATCAGACCAATATATCTCGCTAATATATCGGCCGAGAAGTATTGCGTACGGCCGATCCAATACGTATTAGCTGATATGATAAGGCTTTGAAAAACTATATCATATTAATCAATACATTTTGTATCGACCGATATCTTCAGCCCTGGGACCAATAATTCAAGGTGTAAACAAAGCCAAATCGCATTTGCTAATTCCTACTATTGTTTCACCAAATATAATGCGACGCTTCGAATTTGAAGGAGCTAATAGGGAAGTAAAATCCGTTAATTATTTATTATCTTAGATAGGGTAAAACAAAATTTATACACGTTTTATTTTTCAAATAAATGTTTACCCAATTTATGGTATTTATATTAGCTTCAGTCTTAAACATCAATTGATGCTGAAACCATAGATTTTAAGAAGAAAAAAAACTGAAAAATCTCACTAGGTATTTTAAATATATCATAGGTATTTCAACCGTATAATTTCTGTATCATATTTTATACTACCAAGTACCAACCGTTGACGTATCTTGAGTTGATATTTATTCGATTTCAGGGAGGGCAATATGTAAATAATGCTGAAAATCATGTTCTTTGCAAATTGACCCAAAACTGATACATATCAATTAATAAAAATTATGGCTCGAAATGTCAGTTGAAATCATAAATATAAGCCGATATAAATTGTCCCAGTCCAAGCCCAAAATATCATACTTTACCAATTTATGAAAGATAAGATAAATATCAGTTTAATAATACTTTAATGCTGCAGATGTTTATCAACATTTGAATAGAAGATGGTAGCAATTTCAAATGTAGAGTTATTTTGAAATTTTATCATCTAGAAAGGGTAAACATCTATATTTTCACATAGGCAGCGATCCTCTCACAGGTATTTTGTATAACAAGACACGAGATTTAGGTTATTGCTCATTTTACCCTTCTACAACCGTACGAAAGCATTTAAAAAAAATTTAGTAATCCGGTTAATGATCTGATTTGCTATTTTATATTAAAAAACAGTCTCATTTAGAAAAATTTCAGTGATCCGGTGAGCCGATTTATACCACAGTGGAAGGGTAAGTGATCCGGTGAGCCGGTCAGTGAGCCGATTTATACCGCAGTTGAAAGGTAAAATGGATAATACCCTAAATCCCATATCTGATTACACAAAATACCCGTATCGCTAAAATATTAGCTAGTGCAAGTTTGCAACTCATAGAAGAAGGAAAAAATGAAAAACTATGAAACTGGAAAACAACAAACTAGCAAATTGAAAAATACAACATAATACAGAGAATATGATGTCACTATTGAGTTTTATGACATGAGAAGTTGGGTGCGGGTGGGTCAAGCTTGGCAACTAATATCGAATGAGTAATAATCAGCAGCAGATTCATTGTTATTCATTAAAAAAAGAATTTCAATAATGAAATCTAAGGTGTTGTTTGATGGGATTTCTAATAGTTTGCAGCAAGGGTATCATATCGGCCGATATGTATACAGTTTTGAAACTACATCATATCGGTCGATATGATTTGTATCGGCCGATACACTGATATCTCGGCTATATCATGTCGGCCGATATCACAATATCGATCGATATCGGCCGTTTTTTTTTTTAAAAAAAGAAGAGAGAGAATAATATCGGCTGATAACGATATATCGGCCAATACCGAATTTTGCACCTCTGGTTTGTAGTATATGGGTGTGGCATATCTGTTGATTAATCTAAATTATTTCATTACTAAATTTTCGATTTGGATCAATTGATCTATCTTCATCACTAAGCAAGCATTTAAAACATAAAATGATTGGACACAATGGTTTCATGTGAGATTCATTTTATGTTAAATTAAGCAATTCTTTTAAAAAAATAGATTCAACCTTTCTATAAGTTCTACTTGATGAATCATCTACCATGAATTAATTATGATAGCTCAAAATATTTATCTAATGATTTACTTTTAATCTTAAAAAAATAGAGAACTAGCATGATTTAATGGGTCATAGTCTATATGATAATCTATCTATTCATGTAATTTTATTTATCATTGAGTGAAATCCACTTTCAAATAGAGCCATATATATATATAAAGACATTGAATGTGTCTTTTATCCACGAGTAAGCACGAAGTTAGACAAATTAATATCTTTTATTATCAAAATTATCAATATTTCAAGTTCAAACAATCATTTCATGTTTTTTTTTTTCATATTTTTAGAAGTACATTCACGTCTCTACTGTTTGTTTTCAAAGGCCAAGGATAACGACTCTTAAGATCTACGATTCTGATTGAAAAAGCTACTGCCTGTACGTTAGATCATGTCCGAATACAGGATCTAATGCTTTCGATCTGGGATGCTCTCTCTAATTTTACATCAGAAATTCAGAACTACTAATTCATTTAAAAACTCCAATCAAACACTAATAAAGTAATCTTCATCTCTAATCACGTTTAACACTCGCAATCCTTTTCTATTTAAACCGCTCTACCCGCCTCTTCTCCTCCTCCCCATCCTCGTCTCCAATTCTCCCATAGTCTCTCTCTCTCTCTCTCTGTTTCTGCCAAAGCTGGTACGTTTATGTTATTTTTTAATGCATTGATCTTGTAGCAGAGAGCGTGCGTTTTCAAGTAATGTTTGTTTGTTTTTGGCTTGAAATTGCATGTTCTCATCGTTGAATGCGTACATTCTATAATGATGTTTGAAATTTCTAGTGTTTTGTCTATGAGCTGAAGGGTTTTGTGAGTTGTCCTCTACTCTCCTTGTTTTGATCTTTGAATTTGCATGCAAGCTATGCTATGTAATGATTATTGATCTTATTTCATGGTTTAATGATTGAAGTTGCTGACTTTTATGGTCGAAATCTTCTTTCTAATGGGGCTTATATATCAGCTTTGTTCTCTGGAATTGCAGATATTTAAGCTTTACTCATAACGTTTTCTTTTAAGTATCTTTTGATGCTGCAGAAGTTTCAGTCATGAAGCCTTGAAAATGTGTTCATGAGAATCCTATTTTAATTTATTTATTTATTTGAATTTTCGTTGTTTTGTGGCATATATCTGACAAACCTTTCAGAAAGATCTCAAATGTCTTTCAATTCAATAGATGGCCCCTTGGTTCAAATTTTCACTCGTCATCATCGGTTTCATTTTATCTTGCAAGTTGCATAGTTCTTGAAATTCATGCTTTAAAATTCCAGGTCCCATCTAAAATCTGAAAGGACCACTTGGTCGAACTTGTAAAAGTACTTTCTAGTATGTGGTGTGAAGTTATAGATATTTCATTAAAATCTTCCTATTCTGTAAAATAAGGCCTTTATCTCTGTACTTGAATATTCACTTTTGTACCTTTTTTTCCCCTCCTTTATGGTTTCTGTTTACTTTAAAAGATTAGAATCTAAATCCATGCTAAAAGTGAATTGATCTTGGTTTCTGTCGGTTGCTCATTCAGCTAGGCCCCTTTTTGTTTTCAATACTAAGAGAAAGATGTACTGATTAATCAGAGAAGAAAAGGAATCCATATTTTAATTGCTTGTGACCCAATTGTGTTCATTTTATATACATGCTAACTTATATCTGTTCTCTTAACAAGCTTCTTAAATCGAAATGGAATATGGAGAGCTATATCACCAAACACAGAGACCTAAATATGATTGCCTTCTTTTTGGTAAGCTTCTCATTTAGATGCTGTGATTGTCAATACTTGAGTTGAAGAGGATTGTAATTTGACACCTCTGTTTTCTCCTTCAGATCTAGATGACACTCTCTATCCCCTCAGTTCTGGTTTGGCGACGGAATGCCGCAAGAACATTGGAGGTAAGAAACTACAATATGATTTCATTTTTAACTCGCTCCTATATGTTCATGTTCTTGTTTTTAATTTATAGTATAACCTCATTGTCAGACTACATGGTCGAGAAGCTTGGCATAGATGAGAGCAAGATCCCTGATATGTGCAATCTACTCTACAAGAACTATGGGACTACAATGGCCGGCCTCAGGGTAGGTTATGATCTTACTTCTTTTAGCATGCTAAAGCTCATGGGACTGTTCAAAAAAAAATTCCTGCCTTGATCTCTATTTTCAATCCTGTTCATTGCATTCCTTGATTGACAGGCTATCGGCTATGAATTGGACTACGATGATTATCACAGGTACGATTTTTCTTCACTTCTCATTTCTTCTGATCTGGGTATGTGTTCAGAAAGTGATAGTTTTCCTCTTTCCTGTCTACAGTTTTGTTCATGGGAGGTTGCCCTATGAAAATCTAAAACCAGATCCCGTTCTGAGGAACCTTTTACTAAGCCTACCTGTTAGGAAAGTAGTAAGTTTCTGGTTATCTCAAAGTAAATGATTTTATTTGTATGACTTCTTTCAAATATTAATCTGAATGTTGGTTTCTGTGGGATAGATATTCACAAATGCAGATAAGGTCCATGCTGCTAAAGCACTGAGCAAACTTGGGTTGGAAGATTGTTTTGAAGGAATCATTTGCTTCGAGACACTGAATCCCATCATGAGTTCTGTTGGAGATGTCAATAATGATAGATCGAAGGTTGAAGATTCATGTATTTTTGACATTCTTGGGCATTTTTATCAATCAAATGCTGATGTGAACCTTCCGAAGACACCAGTTCTCTGCAAGCCATCTGAAGGTGCCATTGAAGAAACTACCAGAATAACCAATGTCGATCCTCAGAGAACAGTAAGATCATCAAAATTTCTTTGAGAGAACAGTTGTATTATCGAGTCTTTTTTTTCCTTTTTATTTCAAATATATTAGAAAGTTTTTGTTGAGTTTAAGTAAATTTTACAGGCAATTACGACCAAACTAATTACTAATCGAGCTCAAGCATTTAACAGAGCTCTTGGATTTACTTGAATTGTGAGCTTTTTCAAGCATTTTGACAGAGATTGGTGCAGTCACTAGAATTGTGTCAGACTCTGCTTTATCCACCAAATCCATGCTGCTCACTTAATTACAATGACCTTTCATTCATTATACCAAAACACACAATTTATTTCGTGATTACAGGACATAAAAATGACCCATAAATCTGTTGTCCCATGGAGGATCTTCAAAACCATAGATGCAGATTGTAGGAAGATGAGGGGGGGATGCTGTACTTTATTCATTCATACTTCATAGCTTGCATGATTCCATTTTAGACACCAAAGCCAGGATTTTTTCTGTGAATTCCAACTCATTTTTGTGGTTTATTACCTTGCAGATTTTCTTTGATGACAGTATTCGTAACATTCAGGCAGGGAAACGTGTTGGCCTTCACACAGTGCTAGTGAGCCCCCTCAATTTTTTTAAGACCCATGGTTAGAATTTTTTTGTTAACCTGCTTATTAATCCTCCCTTTTTATTATGCTAAATTTATGCAGGTTGGCACTTCTCAAATAATCAAAGGTGCTGACTTCGCATTAGAAAGCATCCACAACATAAGAGAAGCATTACCCGAACTCTGGGAAGATGGCAACAAGCGAGAAGGAGTCAGGTACTCAGGCAAGGTTGCGATCGAGACATCTGTGACTGCTTGAGCCTGAGCCTATATTAGAATTTGGAGAGAGGGTTGAGAATATGGGATGGGAAGAGAATGTTTCTATCTTTTTTACCTGTTATCAGTGAACGTATGTATCTAGTGTTATTAATAAAAATTAATCTATTTCTTCTTGTTGATGTGGTGGTGTCTACTGTTAGAAAACCAAGACATGATAATATTCTTGAGGGTGGAACTCACTCTCAAAAGTTAGCCATTGAGAGAAGGGTACCTCAAATGTTATATAGAGTTTGGTTTCACAAATTGGTGAACCATCCATTATTTTCTGCATCTTGTTGTTACGGGGCTTATGAGATCTGCTCCACACACTTGGTGTTGATTATTGGCTCGATTTGACTCGGCCCCGTTTAGGCTCGATTTGAATCGGCAGTTGTATAACCGTTGGTGTATATCTTTTATTTGAAAATATAGCTGTTTGTAACTGTGAGTGTGTTAAGAGTGGGAAAAGAGAGTAAGAGATGTGAGACAGAGGGAGGCTAGGCTTGGCACTTTAGCCCCTCTCGGACAACCGAGAGTTTGATTGTATGAGAGTGAGAGCCTCCATTATATCCCCTTCCTTCTTCAGATTAATAAAATCTCTTTCTTGTGTTGCCTCTGGACGTAGGCATTTAGCCAAACCACGTAAACCTGCGTGTTCTCTTGTATGTATTTGATTTCTTGCAGTGCTTTTCCGCTGTCTTCCACAACACTTGGATATGGAGCAAGTGAAAAGTTAGGTGGATTGTAAAATTCCAGCATGGTCTGTGGAGAAACACAACTTCATACGTTTCTTTTTAAATTGGGTATCCTCACAGCACGTCCCACAAGAGTAACCAGAAATGGTTTGAAGAGGTTGAACGTGAATCAAACTCAAGACCTCATTTCATGAGGAACGAGTGTCTTGACCGTTAGGCCAACCACACTTCATACCTTGCTTTGATTCGAGAGGTGTTAAAAAATGGAAACGTAGACATTTTTTCCCTAGCAAATACGGTATAAATCATCTCAACTTTTCTCCAGACAAACACCATCTGTATCTAAATTGCTTGGTATCTGCTTTTGCCCATTAAGGAACCCCCTTCAATCATGGAACTGTTTTAGAGATGCATAAGAGTGTGGTTGGACTGGAATTTCTCTGCCTTCTCTCCCCTAAATAATATCTGTGTTTTTCCCGTCCAACCATTGCATATTAATTAACTTTAAATTATGAGACTTTAGAGTCAGATCATAAAAAACAAAAAGAAACATGTCAAATTCAGTTCTAATGTTTTATGAAACTATCTAATTAATAAAAAACACACAATTTTGAAGGTAATCAAGGGAACATTTAGAGAAGGTAACGTCAGACCTTCCATAGCATGGTTGTTGACGCAGGCATCAAATCCGACCCGAGCTTGAGCGAAGACGAGTTGGCTCTGTTGGACTCGATTGATGAGATGGGTCTTCAAATGTTTCATCGGACCGATGGGAAGGAAAGTGAGGCCCACAAATGCAGCCCGCTGAAGCCCATTTTTGCCAGTTGAAAGCTCGGAGACTTTTAAAAACTCTTTGGATCTTTAAAGCTACTGGCCCCAGCCCAATTATCATTCACTGAATGGGCCCCACCATGTGCGCCACATTGACCATGAGTGGACCCCACACGGCGCAATCAACTCAAGATGTTTACCTCCAACAAGATACGTATATGGTGTAGTTTAACTGGTTACCTCCCGCCTCAAAAAGCGAGAAGTTGCATGTTCGAGCTCCAATGACCTAACATTAACGTGCCTTAAGAGTAGTGGGTTCATCCATCGGAGTTTTAATGAAACTGTATCTGAAAAAACCTCTAACAAGGTCTCATCCGTTGCCCATCAATACTTTCTCTGTTGTTTCAAACATACAGTCCCAGCAATTTGGCGAGAAACCAGTCTGGGTCTCTGCGCTTGTGGTGAGCGACCGAGAGTCTAAAGGTGGGAAGGAAGTACAGAGATTGTTGGGCGAAAATCCTGGGTTTCTCGGTTTAGCTAACCCAAGAGAAAATCCAGGAGAGAATAAAGGAGAAACAAGAGGAGGTAGGGCCACACTCTCACGCTGGAAGCAAATCCAGCAGTCCAGCGACGCTGGCAATGTGTGGAAAGGATAAGAGGAATGAGGGAGAGAACAAGAAGAAGATAAAAGAAAGAAAAGAAGAAAATAAACAGGAAGCATGCAAGGGAGATAAACACACAGAAATAATAGGAAGGAAGAGGTTTGACCAAGTCATTTGGTATTTTTCTATCTCTGTTTCTTTTATTCTAATAAAATAAGGCCTTAGAAATAGGGTAGCAATTCATGAGTTTTGTATAATCCAACACAGATTTTACTTTATTGTCTATTTTGTCTTTTGAACCGGCTTGCCGAATCATATATCGAATCACTAATCGGCTCGCTGGATCACTGGCCGGGTCACTGACCCTTCCACTGCGATATAAATCGGCTCACTGAAATTTATCTAAGAAAGACTATTTTTTTCATACATAATAGCAAATCAGATTACTAACCGGCTCACTGACCAGATCACTGAAAAGGTAAAATGGAAAATACTCTAAATCTCGTGTCTTGTTACACAAAATGCATGTGGGAGGATCGCTATCCTATAAAGCTTAGAGCTTTGAGTCTCCCGTCTACGGTGAATTTTGTTAATTTTGCATTTAATTTGTTCATATGTTTAAATTAGATTTAATATAAGTTTTTAATTATTTAGCATGATGAATGTTAGTTAAGGTCCTGTAATTATTAAATATTTAATTTTATATTCAAATTGATTCTTTAGAAGGTTGTTCGAGTTTAGATTATATTTAAACTAGAAAACGCTTACTTTCCTAAGTGAATTTGACCATACTCAAATTATCCAACCGAGATTAGTATTCCTTTCAGTTTTCAGTTTTCTTTGAGAGGTCCATTTTTTTAATTTCTTTATTGAAATTCCTGATTTGATTTAAAATTCTAAATCACAATACTGTGTTTGCAAAGACCGCTAAAAAAGGTTTTAATCAGTTTTGTAGACTTAATCGGAAACAAAACTACAAAATCTTTGATACCTTAAGACCAGCTGCATAGAGATAAGTGGAGGCAGCCATTCGGATTGGATCCCAGGCTTAAGCAAGTGTGCAGTTAGAATCGTGGTTTTACAGTATTTGTTGATGTGGACTGACATAAGTGAATTAAGTCATCTAAGTCAACATGGCTTTCTAAGGGAGAACGAATGCTTGATTAAATTTCAAACAGAAAAAGTTGTCCCCTTGGAATAATGGTCTCAATCATTCTCACATCACATTTATGTGAGAAAGTTTGTTTTAATTATAATAAATTATTCATCTTGTCAACCATAAATGACGATCAATAATTATGGTATATTTGTCAACAAGACAAATATTTAATGAACCCTATATAAAAAGTATATGCATCCCACTATTTCTTTTTCTTTTTCTTTTCTTTTTTTAACAATTATAAAAATTCATTAAGAAAGGAAGAGAAAGTACATGAAAAGGTCTAAAAGAATTAGATCGAGAAAAAGAAAAAGAAAAAGAACTATGGTGAGAAAATAAGATAGAGAAAATCTCAAATAAGAAAAACTCCCTCCCAGTGGTTGTCGACTTCAAACTTGACGAAAAAATCTGTCACGCCATTAGCTGATCTCCCAATTTTTACAAAGGAGACACCCATCCTACTTTTTCTTTTTAAAAAAAAAAGTGTTGAGATGATTAATTTTAAAATGATATTGTAGATCCACTAGCTGTAAAATCATAGTTATCTACTAGCTTGGGTATTCTCCCTTAAAATAAACAAAAGTATTCGAGTTACGTATGCCTATTTTTGAGAGTATAAGAAAAATAAGAAACTGAAAAAATTCATGTTCATGTTTTGAAATCCGGCATTCTTGAGTTTAAGTACGGTCAGAACATGAAGAACTTCTAATGAATAATTTTGAATATCGTGGAGTCAATGTTTAGTTATAATAAATGGAAAAATACAGACAATTCGAATGCAATTAGATCAATACAATTAATCTAATTAAAAATAACTCAACAAAATTAACAAAATAGAATTCAAAAGAAGAGATGAAGAAAATAGGTTTCTTCTTTGATCCCTGATTTGCTGCTGGATTTTGGAGTCTAAGAATCACCAGATCTACTGTTCAATCACTTCCCTTGTCAGCCTCAATCTCAGCCACTTATCTTGGGAACCTGCCATGCAAAAGAGTTTCTAAAACTAGGCCCAATTCTGCCTACATGTCCCTGCTAAAAACTGCAGCAATGTTCAGCCTTTGATTCAGATTTCTTGCTGCCTTTGAAGATCCATCTCTAATCTAGAATCAGCACATGTAATGAAGAAGCTTGTTTCTAATTTGGGCCCTCTATTTTGGACTCCATTAGACCCAACGTCCAAACCTGCTGTATTGGTGAATTTCCATGCCATGTTGGCATCCAAGGTGTCCTCCATGTCAGCATATGATGAGTCTTTCGTGGGTCCACTAAATTGACCACATTTGTATGTAATTTAATGGGCTTTTGAGGCCCAACTCTTCTCCAAATGGACCCAGGCCCATAACTTTTCATGTGGGCTTTTATTCTTGTGCAAGTAGGTCCATTAAGTTTTGTCCGAGGTCTCCGGTGTCCTCCATCAATTCGAGCATAAACCTGAAGAACAAACTCATCAATTTCATTTGATTGGGCCGGCTCGTCCTCGATGGAACGCATGTTGAGTTTATCGGATCCGATGCCTACATCAACATGTCTTATATTTGGACAAGATTTGTATATAAACATTTTCACTGGACAGGAGAACTGGGGTTGGGTGTATAAGGGTCTTTGGATGGGAATGGCCTTCCATTGGGTCTTTTGATTCTTCTATCAACTTTGCAGTTGGCCTCAGCATTAAATAAGGAGCCTAAATGGATCATTTAAATAAAATTTGGTTGGCTATATAGACATCCGACTTTTCTTTCTCTACACACCCGATTTTCATTTTTTTGTAGCAAATTACCATTTTGTCCTTCCATTTTTTTCGTCCAAACAAACAGACAATCCATTTTGTGTTCGTTCGGACGATCTGTGGAGAGAGATTTTCAAAAGAGGTTGTTTCTCGACTGATTTTTACAAACGAGGTATCAAAATTCATCTACTCTAAATTGTATGAACTCCGATACTTAAGTGAAAAGGGTCTTAATTCTTTTGGTACGATTTTTTAAGTTCAAAACGATATCATTTTTACTTAAAATTAGTTCCAGACTTCATAAAATTCTCTATTTTATTAAATACTCCACAACTCTTAGATACTTTATTGTGGACCAGTTCTGTAATGCCCTTGCCCACTTGGGCATGTGTCATTAAAAACTTCATGTCATTTATTAGATTTATAATAAAAAATTACATTAAGAAGGTAGAAGATTATGTGACTTTTAGAACAAGCCATCACCCCTAGTTGAATGAGAAAAATAAAATAAAAATCCAAGCTTCTTTCGTCTCTAGAGAAAATAAAGGAGAATTATATCCTGTTGTGGAATAAACAATAAGTTGATGAAGAGAAAAAGCTTGATGCCGTCGTCCAAAGAATGATGGATGTTAGGGGTGTAGAGGACCAAACCATATTTCCAACACCTCCAAAGTTGAATATCTTCTTGTAGTTTGTCGACCAAATCATCTGATAGTCAGAAGACTCGGTTCTTTTTTTTTTTGAATATCTTAATATTTATATATTCGCACTAAGCATTTGGAAGCCTTTAGAAGCAAAGGTGAGATCCTGGTGTTCTTCTTGGATGACTCAATCCATGACCAACCGTTCAGATGTATTAGATCTCTAGTTTGGTTACGATGGTCGTTGAATATAATTATATATTGGTGCCGACCGCATGTTAGTCGTAAAAATAAGTTTCTGTAATTTGATAATAAACGATAAAATAAACTTCCATCTATTAATATATCTGAAGCCGTCTAGGAATCAACATTCATCCACATTTATATTATTTAATGTATCATATTCTATTATTATATCTTACAACTTTTTAAAAGTATATTACTATCTTATTCATGTTAAACATCCTTAGAGGAGAAAAAGAAATTAAAAAGGGTATTTGTCTAGTTAAAGCTCGGAAAGGCCGTGGATGTTTCTATAAGAAATTAATGATTAAGAATAAGGGGGGCAAACCCACCCCACCGCCATGGACGACACCGCCAAACGCCTCCCGCGTCCCAACATGAGAGAAGTTTCCTCAACCCACGAAAGGTATCGTATCTATCAGAGTTTCCCTTCCAAGAAAGGCCACGTGGCAGTTCCGTGTTAAGAACGTAAAAGATAGAATGGCTGTGAGGGGCCTGGTCAGATTTGGGGGGTTGGAATTTGGAAATCAGACTACATGTATATAATAACCCCGCCCGCCCTTCCATTCACCACACCCAACAATTCTATTCTCTTCTCTGTTATATATTCTCTTCCATATCCAGTCCGTCATTCATCTGCTTCCTCTTTGTTTTCTGTAATTGTCTCCTTCGAGTGAATGGAGAGAAACAGCTCGTTTGGGACTTCATGGGCAGATCAATGGGACTACAGCAATCCAGATCCCATACCAGAGAAGGACAGTGCAACTGCAAAATATGGGAAGAAGGTGGGAGAGGGTTTTGGGAAGACCAAGACGGTGGCCGTTACAGGGATGAAGAAGGTCAAAGAAGGGACTACCTTGGGCTTCCATTGGATCAAGGATAAGTGTCAAAAGAGGACCCAGAAGCATTAATTTCAACGGACTTCATTTCCTTGCTTTTCGTTTAGGAATTTAGGATTAGGCTTCTCTGTTTCTTCTTCTTCCTTCCATTTCTATTTTTTATTCTTTTTTGTTTCATTTGTATTGTTTCTGTATACAGATGTTTTGTGGTTATATGGGATATTTTCATGGGATATGTATTGCTCTCTCTCTCTCTCTCTCTCTCTCTCTGTTTTACCAAAATCTGCTCAACTAATGATGCCGGAAAAAAGAAATTTGATTTTTCTTGATAAGTTTGTTGTCTTTTTTGGTTTTTGTTGGGATTTATTTCTTGATATGTTCCAATTTGTCAATATTACAGTGATGCAGAAGCTGAAGAGGTGATTTGGGTAATACTGGTTGCATACCTTTGGTGTATCTGATCTTCCCTCGTTTGAAGGAAAAACTAGTCTTTTCTGAAGAATCTATTCATTTGAACCATTTACTTTTTCAATAATAAAACTCTTTATCTCCTAAAAAAAGAAAAGGCAGTAACATAAATGCAAAACAGATGATCATTGGTCATGGCTTTCTCAACCTGGGTTCTAATCATCAAGAAAAGACATGGACTGAGAAGATCTATGCACGAATTGGTGCCGCCAAAAAGAAAAAAATAAAAAAAAATCAAGGTTGACCTGTTAATCTTCTATGTATGATTTTAAGGCCTCAAAGATGATTTGAAAAACGATTGGATTGAAGTAGATTTTTTTTTAAAAAAAATATTTTCCATAAAATGGTCATAGATTGGAGGCATGAGTAAAAATTTAGCTCAAGTTGTTCATGTTCAAGCTTAAGTTTTGATTAGATTTTGTATCTAAATCACAATTCTTTTCCCATCATACAAGCAAAGCCAAGAGTTAAACCGGGCTAGGGTTTAACATTATAATTATGGGGCCTTAACATAGACCAGTACAATATAGACCTTAATTATTTTAAGATAGGCTCAGGCCCTAAAAATTAAATGAGGGCCCAAATAGGCCTTAATGTTTTTGGGCTAACTCAGTTTACCTTCTTCTATTGTTCTTTCCCAGTATCGTCCACTGATAACATGGTATTTTCAGAATTAGATAGTTAGAATTTTAGATTATTAAAATTAAAGGTTGAGAATTTTAATTAAAGTTTTAAGATATGTATATGATGTGCCCTTCGTTTAGATTGTACTTTAAGTCCAAATTTGGGCTTTTGGGTTAAGTCAGGCCCTTAAAATGCAAGGATCAGGAGTTCAAAACAAACTTCATTTTAAGTCAGGCTCTACTTTTTGAGCCCAGATTGAACTTAGGTCCTAGCCAAGTCAACCTGGGTTTAACTTTTTCGAATTGGGTGAGACATAAGTTGTATTACCCCATTAGTTATTATCATAGCCACTAATCACATTAAATCCATCACATAACTTAAGTTCCAAAATTATTGTTTTAATTCCAATCGACCCATTATATGAAAGTCGAACGAAATAAATTTTAAGTACAAGCAACCTGCTCAAGATGAAAAAATCAATTGTGAATTTCAAAATAGGATAATAGGTATCTGAAAGAGAGAAAGAGACATGATTAGGATTATGAAGTGAGGAATAATAAGAGAATTTATAGAGAATTATGCTTAAGTTCATTAAGTAGTTAAAATTTAATAAATGTGCAAATATTAAGATTGTAATTAACTATAATATATTATTTAATGTAATATATAGTATAAAACATATATAGATGCCACGAGTCATCAGTTTTAACTTGAGCTCATGTCTTAAGCTTACATTTGGGCCTGGGCCTGGTTCCCAGTATGCGCAAGTTCCGAAGTGTCAGGTTGAGTCGGCACAGGCTAGGCTCAATCCAAATTTCACCCTTAAAAATATCAAATAGGCTGACTTTTCACATATCAAGAGTCCGAGGGGTTTTTTTTTTTCCATTTAATAAGGCCTGTGTATCTACAAAATATACCATGTTTCCAATTTCAAATACCACAAAAACGTACGTGGACTCTGACCCTCTCTCTGTTCTTTCTGAAGTCTAAAATCGAAATAAGTATTATATATTGCAAATGCCATAGAGAATGGTATCAAGTTAGGTCGGTTTGAGTTGGAGACTTGGAGTCAGACAAAGTATCCCTCCTGGTTATATCAAGTTATCAACTACGCTGACCTTTCATGTAGCAAGAGTGTAGGGATTTTTTTTTATTTTTCATCTAGTAAGGTCCAAATTATATTAAAAGTATACCGTCCTTTTTCTTTTTTCTAAAGTCTAACCAAGTAAGCATCATATGTCGCAAATGCCATAGGGATTTTCCTGTGGTGTCTTCTTAATGTGACATATGGTACATTTATGGAGCACATTAATATGATCATAAAGAGGAGCTTTCTATTTTCGTATTGATAAATTTTTGAAATTTTCAATTACTGCATCACTATGAATGCTAATTCGCTATGTCACTGTCACGTATCAACTCCTGATCCAATTATATTAGCTCAGAGCGATATTTAAATCTTTTTTTTTAAAAAAAAGAAGTGATAAAAATGTGTGGGAAACTGCGAAATACCCAGCATAAAACTCCATAAGTGAGCCCACTACCCCTACACCAAGATTAGACTATAGTGGTTCCAACCCGCAATCTTCCACCTCCTGAAGTGGAAGGCAACCAATTGAGATACACCCATGTGGGTAAAAGTTAACTTTGAGTAAAACTATATTTTTATAAAAATTAACTTGATCAAAATAAGTAAAACCATATTTTTAGAGAAAAGTGATAAATGAGTAGTAATTTAATCATACCTTGTATTCCTTATTTTCTTTCTCTTCTTTTATGCTTAAATTGACCCCGTCCATTTGAGTGGGTAATTATCTCTAACAATTATTTTATCGTCTGTGATGTTATGAAAATAGCATGTCACCAACCATCTATTCATCCTTTGCCCTATGCCTCGACACTAATCAAATTTGCCTTAGAAAAATACTATCAACATGTTGAAAAGTCAATTAAGATTTACTTACTGGTTGATTATTTCTCTAATGTTGACATTTGCAACCCACCAAATAATAAGGCATCTGGTCATTTACATGCTGCTTCCATGTTCTTTTGATTCAATCCAAATCTAATGAACGGTGAGATGCAGCCTCAACGTTTCTCCTTTCAAATCTTTCTAACATCACATCATTTCAAATGGATGGATATTTTTCACATTCCAAAGTTTCTTATTACTCTTATTTAGTAGTGCATCCCTCCATCTAAATATTTGGAATTATTGTGTCAAATGATCGTGGAATGCCAATCAATTATCTATTTCAATGACTGAGCTTTCTCTATGGTCATTTTGCTCACTGTTTCCCACATTGCCTAGCCAACCTTTTGTATGTGACCTTATTGATTTGGGTTTTATCTAAACTTATATAATAATGATGGGCTCAGCAACAAATCCAATTATTAATTTGATTGGAAAAGTGATTGCAACGTCTGAGATATGCCAGCCACATAAAACGTTTTCTTATGGGCCAAGGACATCTCTTGGAGGGTAGATATATGTTCTAAAAAAATGTCAGCCACATTAAATAAAAAAAAACCTTCCTCGAATAGGCCAGTCCTATGCGCCATCATGTGGAGATCCCTTTCCTCTTAGACATTGCAGGGTCTCGATCAAGAAAATGAAAGTTATGACTTTTACTGTGTTTAATAAAGAATTTAAGCTACATTGCTTAAGATGATGGCATATCAATACAAGTCATTGATGGGGCGTTCTTCATCGCTATACCTGGCAACGGGTCTGATTGAGTCAGGTTGAACTTTTAAGGTTGGTTAGGTTTAATTCAGGTTTAGGTCTATTTTGTTTTATTTTCAAATGGGTTAAGCTGCTCCAGTCGAGTTTTCTCATTTATCTGATTAAAAAGAGTTTTCTCACAAGGCTTTGTTTCTGAGTTTGAATCCATTCTACCCGAATCAGATCGACTATCGACTCATTTATCAATACGGGTCAATTTGAATTGAATCAGATTTTGTATGATTTATTTGTATCAAGTCGATGGCCTCCTGATAAAGATCTTATCGTGAAGCAGATTATGATGTCATGACAAGAATACAAATGGCCATTTCTTGTTTGGAATTGTCCTCTTTATCATAATTCTCTAAGGACCTAAACCTGTATTTTTATGCATCGGATCATTGAATGAATCGTGTCTACTTGGGTATCGATCACTATCGACGTTTGCTTTTTCTCTTCTTGTTTTCATAGACGATGCAATAAACATAAGCTTTCATAGTATCCTCAGGCCCTTCAGCAAAGATCTGATCAACTCATGTACTCCAATTGTAAATTAGATGGGCTTCACTAAGAATATTTTGCATTCCAAAATGATTCTCATAAAGTATAAAACTGACCCTTAAATCCATGTTCTTTTTTCCTTTTTTCCTCCCTTTCTGGGTAATTACCATTATAGGTGTATAACGTTAGAAATTCGACCATTTGTGTAAATTGATGAAATCATAAATTTTTTGGATAAATACCAACAAGGCAGCAACAGAGTTTGATGATTCCCTGTATTGAGGGCTTGAGGCTTATCCTCATGAATGATGAGTATAATTTGTTAACCATTAGTCATGTGAAAATCTCATCTATTAATTATTGATCATCAATATTTTGTAAAAATATGAATGAAGACATACATTATTAGCTTAACAATATCTTTTTCCTCTTCATAAAAAAATTGAGAATTTTTTAAAGAAAAAAGAAAACTATTTTTGCAGTTTTGCATAGCCTGTTTAGGATCCCTCCCAGCAGGAGGAAGTTTTGATAAAACTGAGACCTTCCATACCATCTATTTAATTTAAATGCTCAAGTTCTTCTTCTTCTTTTTTCAAAGAAGGAAATAAATTTCTTAAACATTTACATGGATGGTATGCACAAGGCAACATGAAAAATTAGGAGCACTTTTGAAAACACGAGGCACTTTCCATGGAAAGGGAAAAAGGTTTCAAAGTGGGCACAGGCTTAAGATCAAGTAATCTCAAATTTGCAGGTGAAAATTTTCTGTGAAAGTTAGACCTTCAGCTCATCCTTTTGGCAATTGAATCCAAGCTTATTGCATAATATTTGACTACACTTGACCATCTCCAGTCTTTGGTCTTTCATTCTTCATCCTTTTTATCATAGAAAAACACTATTCTCTTCAACAAAAAATAACTGATGTCTCCGACTAACATTAGCTGTCCCATGTTTGCTATCCTTCTATAAAAGATTATTAATGGTAAAACCTTCAAAAAGGGGAAAAAAGGCGATTCTTCCAGTGGACTGTGTCCGAAGTGGTATATAAAGCGAAGGATTGCAACACCAAATGAAGAACAAGAAGGGACAAGGCGGACTTTAATTCAAGATACAAACATTTAACATATGGAAATCTCAATATTAGAGACAAACCCAATTCTGATTTAAGAGAACAATCACAAACACCAACATTTAAAACCAACATCTGGCCTCAAAATCATTGATTAAGCAAACCTGAAGGCTTCATTAGCCCAAATACATGTTTTATTTATTTATTTCTACCAGTAACACAAGTTCCAATTTGAAAGTAGCAGAACCTGTCAAGAGCCCTTGAACTGAAAGATCTAGGAAATCAGGCCTCCAAATCGTTAAACACGATATTGATGACTTGTGCATTCAATAACTTCAGAAGCTTCAAGCAAGTTTTGTGAGAATTGTACAAGTCATATTATTATTATGGCCACTCAACATCAAGAATATTTTCTCAAAAGCAGTGAACAAGACTACTGAAATACATCACAGCTCGTTCAAAAATCTAACAGTAAAATCCTTCACAACACTATCCATAGTACCTAATGAAATCTGAGCTGCAAAAAGAATTCAGCTACCATCCCTTATGTGAGAATTGTTGTTATAGATGAAGATCTCCAGTGGTACCTGCAGTGAAATTGTGATTCCAATTAGCGAGGACACATGGGAGGAGATAACCATCAATTTCAAATAGAAAATACCTTCAATCATATCCTGATAATACTCCAAACAATTCCAAAGACCAAACCAGGGAGAAGAAAGGTTTCCTTTTGTCTGTGATTTAAGAGTCATAAACTTGCATTATCAGGCTTCCAAGTTGACATGCCATAGGTAATCCGTCCTTTCCATCCCTGCAGCAACCATTGGAGATTTTCATCTATAACAAAATCCTTATGGTAACTAGACCTCACCTTATCCCTTGATTTCTTCATTATATCCTGATTCAGAGGCAGTTGCTTAAACCCAGCTCTCAAAGTTCTAACCTGCCACTGTTTGTATGTCTCTGGCCTCTCAACTCTCTCTGCTCCCTCACATGCAATGACATTTATAGCTTCCCGCCCAAAGAGCTCTTTCTCAATCAATAACCTCTCTTGCTGTTCACGGGGCACATTTGTCTCTAGCATATCAAACAGTGAAGACCAGTGGAATAGAGCCTCCCGGAACCGGGTGATGAAGAACGGAGCATTATAAGCTCCATTGACTATACCATGGATGAAAACGTCTGGATTCATCTTCCTGATTGTTTTCAAAACAATGTCTCTTGGGCTATCAACAGCAACAGTCTCATCAAGCAGCTTAGAAAATTGGTAAGAACAGTGAACAACGAGCACCTCATCTCTTTTGATCTTGAGATCTTCTACTTGAATAGTTTCCCATTTGCTGCAAGCAATGGCAGCATACTCAAAATGGATTTTGAATTCTTGAGCATAATCAGCCAAGCGGCGTCCTGTCTCTTCAATTCTTCTAGTTGGCCGAAAACCAGGTTCAGGTAAATCAATTCCAGTAATTCGGACCTTGGGAGGCCCACAAGGCCTTGTGCCAAGCCGTTGGAGGAGACTTGGCCATTGGAAACCAAAATTTATACCAAAGTCAACGACATGGAGCCTGCTGGCATTTTCAGCCGTGTTTAAGATGGTCTGGTTTGCAAAGAAATGTGAAATCTTCTTGCAAGGACATGCAGCAAGAAACAATTGGAAAGCTTTCAAGATATCTACTGCTGTGCACTTCTTGAGAGAAGATGGTGCCTTGTAAAGTTGACTCCCTGTGCCAGCCAACCGCGCCTCAAGACCCTCTGCGAACCAATAAGCTAACCTCTGTGACCCATCTCCATAACAGGACGAATGCTGTCTAATCTGCTTCAGCAGTTCACTCCCAGTCCTCCGATCATCAGCTGCAATGGCTTGGGCACACTGGATCAGGAGGGTCCTCAAATCCACCACTTCCCTTATGCCCTGTTTCTTTCCTCTAGACTTTCCACCATTTGTTCCCTTTGCCTGCCCATTCTGCAATTTATTGCTCACCCCATTAAGGAAGATTTCTTGGTGATCAGACAAGGGAGAATTACATTTGCTTGAATCATAAAGCAAAACCTTATCAAATATCTCTGACCGCAGAGTCCCCTCTGAGAAAACCGCTGTCTGCTTGTTACTCCTCCCTGCTTCCAAATCTAAATCATGAGGGTGTGGATTCTTCCTCCCCCTCCACCCATTACCTGAGTGAAGTTTCTCATCCCTCTTCTCAGCCTTGACCTTCACCACATCAGGCCCCTTCTTTGCTTCTCCCTTGGCTTCTCCATTCAAGAAGCCATTTCTATTTCTCTCCATATTGATCATCAAACTATTACTATTGGGGAGGAACTTGATCGCTTCCTCTACCCCTCTCTGAAACTGCCGGACAGAAAGACTGTCACTATAGATATCGGAAACCCCAATTGCAATTGAATTGGTGGGAGAATCCTCCAACCCATCTACAACATAACTGGTGCCATTGGAAGAGCTGGATGACGATTGGGGATTCAAATCTGTTGCAACAAAGAGCATATTCTGAGAAAGAGAATAATCCCCGGCATCACTTGTCCAACCGCCATCAGCACTGTTACAGCTATTACCACTGTTGTAATTCGTACCATAATTTCCAGCAATATTATCATCCAAGCTCTCTGGATTATGATCAACAACATGGACGGGACGGTGATCGGGTGAAGGGGGGTACTTCTCACCCAATATTTCATAAAAGGGTTTCTCTGCAGCTTGAAGAGCAGGGCTCTCCTGATAATAACTCTTCTCTTCAAGGTCTTCTTCCAGAAGCATCTGGCTAATATACTTGAGAGCTATATCAGAGAATATCTCGGAATCCTCTGCAGAATTCCCCTCCGGGTTCACGCCCAAACAGGGAGCCGAATTATCATTGCAATTTAGCTTCTGCTCGGATGGAACAAAGGGGAGATCCGCGATGCTGCGGTCTAGAAAGAGCAGAGGATCTTCTTGTTTGAATCCATTGTGATCGATGAAATAATCATCGAATGTAAACTCTCCGAGGCTTGAATCCATAACCATTGGATTCTAGGGGCCTCAGACTGAAATAGATTTGATTTAAAAAGTAAAAAAAAACCCACAAAATCCCAGAAATACTGTGGTCAATCACGATTCGGCCAAGGCCAATTGAATTTCAGGGTAAGAATGGAAATTGGCCGCAGCACATCTTCATTGCAAAATTAGTAGAACAACGGACAACTTTAACTTTCTTTCTTAAATCCGCCAAAGAAATGAAAATACTGGAGAAAAAGAGCAAGCAAGGGAAATAACAAAATAGAAAAAGGATGGCAGAGCCGCGGTGCTTTATGGATGGACAGGCTGCGACAGAAGGTGGCGCAAGTTAGCAAAACCCAAGTTGCAGATGAAGGGTGTACCTTGGAAGAGCAGTCTGAACTCTGAAGAGACGAAAGAAGGAACGCTGCGTCAGGGGAGGAAAGCTTTACGGGGGTGGCTCTCGGCTCTCCTCTCAGCCCTTATAGCACGGACAAACGATACAGAGAGCACAGGTTTACACTTCTCAAAGGTGCTCTCTCCCGTGGGGCCATTAAAAAGTTTTTCAAACCTTATAATAATCCAATATTTATAATTAATAATTAACAACTTTTAGTTTATTTTAATAAAATTGTTAAATTTCATCAATTAATGTATATTAATAAAGTTGACTTTCCAGAGGTAAGGAAGGTCAAGGACATATTTATCTAATTTATAATTTAATTTATTCAAATTTAAGTTTATAATTAAATATATGTCGTAATTTGCTCTTAACTAGATTAATTTTGTTTGTTTAATTTTTAACTTATCAAATTTATAATTTGAGTTAGCCAACTTAAATAAAAATTTCTAATTTCTAATTAAATTTAATTTAATTTACTTTATAAAACTTATGTCTAAATTAATTTATTAATATATTATTGGCATTTTTCATTATAGTATATATATTATCACCCCTCAAATGACTTTGTCAAAAATGTTCTTTTGAAAAAATATAAATATTTTATAAATATAATACTAAAATGATTTATTGTATTAATATAGACAAAATTAAAGTTAAAAAATTATAGAATTAGAGTGAAAAAACATTAACTATTTAACCAATCAAATCGCAAAGAAGAAATTGCTGTGTGGAAGTGTCACCCCTCTATGAGACACACAAATACATGCAAAGGTCACCGTCTAATGCCAGTAGCTTTGACGGCCAGCCGGTGATGGAATATTCTACTTTCCCCATGTGAATTTCTTGGGGTCAGGGAAATCTAACGATTTACAACACCAGACGGAGTTCGCTTTTAAGAGTAAAGTTCGAGGTAAGAACTTACAGCTGTCCATTTCAAACTAGACGAGGTGTGCAGAAAGGAGGGGTCCAGCCGAAACTGGATCTCTCAAACTAGTAGAAATGGGAGGATGTACGGGGTAAACAAGAGCTTGTACAGTTGTACGGTCAACTTTGACAGCAATTATGAAATGGATTTCAATCATAGTTTTTTTTTTAATTTTAATTCTTACTATAAATATTAAAATTAAATTGTTGCATAAATATAACTAGGTTAGATAAATATCGACTTAAAATATATTTTAATTTAAAAGATAAAATGATGTATTCAAAGAATTAATTTATCCATTAAATGCCACTGCATAAAAGTTATATATAAATAAATTTAAGCGCGTGCGTAGATATATATATGTATATATATATATACTATTAATTTTTGTATCATTATTTTTTTATTTTAAAATTGACTTTGTATTGCAATCACATTTAAATAGTGGAGAATTACTTTTATAAATGTCTCTTTGTTTGAAGTATACCAGTATAATGTATATAAATTAAATTATCTACTTAATTAAATAAATTGACCTATAACTCAATTTAACTAGACTCAAATTAACCCAAATTAAAATAGGTTGGGGTTGTAAAGAAACAATTCGAACTAAATACGAGTAGACTAAGAATTGACTTTCAGTCTGACTTATCCATCCAAATTGCACCCTTTGTCTATAATGATAGAAGTCCTTATTTCTTTTATTTAAAATTGATTTTTCAAGGTATACATCTTTTCTCCATTTTACATTATTTTGAAAGAGTAGGGTGCAACATGTAAAGAAATTTGATATTTTAAATACTAAATTCAATTTAAATATGACCTTGAGCTTTTAATTTCTGAATTAATTAACAATATCAAATATTTTATTGTTAATTTAATTTTTATATTAAATATTAATTTAGTGATTGTCAAAATAAATCATATAATAATTCATGATAAATATGATGCAAGCGAAACTTATGAGAAATCACAAATAAGCCTAATACTAAAAGGCAAAGTACAAGTCAACCCATCTAGTTGGGTCTTAGAGACAATTCAAGCTAAGATTAAGATTGTAATTATAGGACTCAAACTTAAATTTGCCCAGTTGAGCCTCTTAGATTAGCATCAAGAGTCTTGAAATGTAGAAAGGGCCCAAATTGACCTTCAATTTAATGAGTTTATTTTTTATTTTTTCAGTCTCATTCTTTTAATTATTATTTCAATATTATAAATAGGTCATTTTCAGATATGATAAAGGCTTATATATACATAAGTATATATGCAATTTCAAATTTATCTGGGAACATGAATGGAGAGTGATCAATTTGAGTGGTTAAATTCAAAATTGGATGATTGATAATTTAAATTATTTAAAATTAAATCTATAAATCATTATAAAATTTATTTAAAATATTATAAATTATTAAGATAAATCTATCATATGGGGACATTTAGAGTTTGAATGGAATCAGTGCAGTGCAGGAGAGGAGACCAATTTCAAGTGAGATTGTATTCTTTTAATTTAACTTGGCCACTGTCCTTTGACCAAATTTAAGGTTTTCTCTTCTGCCGGAGTGAGTGGCGGGCAACCCCAACCCCACCCATGTTGGACACTAAAAAAAGGTTAAAGATACAACAAATTTGTTTCTAGAATTCTGTAGCTGAATGCCACTGCCGACCGAAATACATCTCATTTGACTTGAAAGACGAAGGTACGTACATACGTTAAGAGTTATTGGACTAAGAAAATCTACAATTTTGTAAGTGATTTTCAATTAGAATATGTTGAAATGGAAAAGAGAAGATGAGTAGGACTCTGAGTCCTAACTCCATTAGGTCTCAGAGTCCTAAATAGAACTCATACTTGTATTTTCTCTTATAAATATGTCTCTGATGTACATAGAAAATATAGCAGAAATAATAACTCTCTTTCTATCGTGGTTTTTTCCCTTATGGGTTTTCCACGTAAATCTAGTGTTATTTGTAGTGTGTGATTTATGTTTCTACATGGTATCAGTCAGAATTTGATCCAAATCCACAATCGTTAATTTCTCACCGATCCTACGTCGGAATCACACAGCCGATTTTTTTTCAGCACATCTAGTCACTGTGCTTCTGTAATACTCACCGTAGATTTGAGGTTTCTACTGTTTGAAACCGCCACTCATCGTGAGAGCCGAAGAAGGATTACTTGCTGCCGAACTGCCCTTCAGCCGCCGTCAGATCTGTTCCCGAAACCCATCGCCGCCGAAGGGGGTTTCTCGGTCGCACTTCTCGGAAGCCATCTGTTCAAGCGTACAGTGTCGACCTCAATCTCCACCCGTTCAGATCTGATTGGTTGCATCATACCCGCTCTTTCTCAGAGCATCGATCGAGAGTTTGCATCATACTGTAGAGAAGATTTCCGCTGCCAGCCAGACAGCATCGGTAGTTAGATCTGTTCCTTCCTCCAACACTGAGTCTGGTTTTCTACCATCTCCGCGCAGCATAGCAGAGGCAAGGGCGACTGGCACTGCCTGAGCAGAACACCAGCCAGATTTGAGAAGAGAACTCTCAGATCTGAGATCAGACAGAGGACAGTCGGCGCCCAGATCTGAGATCCGATTGCCGACGCCTGTTACTGCCGAACATCGCTCTGCCGACGAGCCCATATCTGTCGGCATCTTCTCCCGCTCTCCCAGCTCCGATCTGGTGTGCATCTTCTTCAACTCTGATCTGCCGGACGATAGGCTCTGCTGCTTCCACCCATTTCTTCCGGCGTCTCTGCTTCAGATCAGTGTTTGCCAAATCCGGCGTCTCTGCATCGCCGACATCAGGTCCCCGTCTTCCGCCGGCATCCGACGGCAGGCTACTGCTGCTGCTATTGCCTAGCCACTCTGCTCTGGTTTTCCAGATCTGACGCCTTCCGGGTTGTCCACTATCTCAGATCAGTCGTTGTTCATCTTCTGACGCTGCCGATCCCTCTTTGGGCATCGCTGATCTGCTCTGCTCTGGGCATCGACTGGTCCCCGGCGTCTGTTACAGTGTGTTTCCAGATCTGTAATGGCATCTACCGCTGCCCCTGGTAGGCTCTACCCGGACCTGATTTGACTAAGAGGCACTTCCAACGACTGCTTGTTGCTACTGTCACCCGTGCATTGCTTATGATAACCTTGGGTCGCCGCCTCAATCTGAACAGCTCCAATCTGCAGTCCTTTGCTTCTCGGCTACTGTTCCGATTCCGCCGATGGCCGGACTGTCTCAGGTTTTCTTTCAGTCCCTTTTCCCATACTGCATCCGCCTGAGGGCGCTGGACTAGAGGTTTTCTCGACCTGCTGCTATCTTCTTCTGCTATCTCCCAAATCTGAGAAGCCTTCGGAACAGGGAAGAATAAAAAAAAAAAAAATCAAAGTTTTTTTACTCCTCCTTCACAATGGGTGAATCCGACTGTAATCCAAGTCTAAGGCTCTCATCAGTTCTGCTCAATGCAAATAACTATGTTTTATGGTCTCAAACGGTTACCTTATCGCTTGGTAGTAAGAGGAAATTGGGATTTATAAATGGGAAGATTGTTTGTCCCCCACTGGGTTCTACATCTAAAGCTACCGCTATAGAGTCCGCTACAGCCACCGATCCTAATTCAGCTTATGATGATTGGATAGCTAATGATCAACTGGTCCGTTCATGGCTCCTTAATTCTATGGAACCACAGATTGGTGGTATTTTTACATTCTCCGATTCTGCAAAAGAGCTGTGGGAAGCTGTAACTGGTATGTATGGCAGTCGCAATAATATTGCTCGGGTGTTTCAGATTTAAAATGAGATTGCCACTGCGTTACAAGGTGAGAGGAAATTTTGTGATCTTTTCGGACACATGAAGAGACTATGGGATGAATTATATTTGTATCGCCCACACACTACTGATGCACAGACTCTCGTACAACGAGACGAAGATGATCAAGTTTTTCCTCTTCTTCGCGCTTTACGGCCTGACTATGAATATTTGCGGAGTAACATACTTATGACAGATCCGCTACCCTCAGTGATTAATGCTTGCGCTATCATTCAACGTGAAGAAACGCGTCATGAAACTATGTCTTCTGCTATTCCGCATTCTTCGCCACACCTTGAACCAAGTGCACTTCTTACTCATAAGCATGACCGCAGACACTTCTCTGAGCCTGAGAAGAAAGTTATTCCGAATAAAGGACGACTTCGTTGTGAACATTGTGGAAAGATTGGGCACCCTAAGGATCGTTGTTGGTTGTTGCATCCTCATCTCAAGCCTAACTTTGAATCCAAAAAGAGAGACAAGACTCATATTGCAAACACTTCAACCACTCTAGATCAGTTGACTCAGATTCTAAATGATCTCCGTAAGTCTCTGCCTCCTCCAAGCACGTCTTCTTCGTCTCATACTGTAGGTAACTTTCATGCTTTCCTTGCTTCACAATCTAATGGTCATCCTTGGATAATTGATTCTGGAGCCACTGACCATATGGCTAATTCTTCGTCGTCTGTGTCGGATTTTTCATCATCCTCTCGTAAACACGATGTTTATCTAGCCAATGGATCTATGGTTCCTGTGGTCGGGAGTGGCAAAATTGATTTCTTTTCAAATAGCATCCCTTCTACTGCTTTGGTTGTTCCTTCTTCTCCAACTCAACTCCTGTCTGTTGGAAAACTTACAAATGCTTTGAACTGTGATGTTATTTTCTCTCCTAACTCTGTCATCTTTCAAGATCGAATGTTCAAGAAGACGATTGGTGAAGGCACATTTTCCAACGGTCTTTACATGCTACTTCTCCTAATAAGGTTTATCATGCCAAGGACCGAGTAGAGGGTCACCTACTGCACCAACGGCTTGGACATCCTTCAAGTTGTATTTTGTTTTGTCTTTTTCCGTCTGCTTCTATTCTGTCTAATGTCTGTGATGTTTGTCAATTTTCAAAACAATCACGGTTACCATTTGCTTCTTCTACTTCTAAGTCTATTGCTTATTTTGAACTGATTCATTCTGATGTATGGAGTGCTCCCATTGTTTCTTATGATGGATTTAAATATTTTGTGTTGTTCATTGATGATTGCACACGTGTTACTTGGTTATATTTGATCAAATATAAAACTGAGGTGTTATCTGCTTTCAAAGATTTCTACAACATGGTCCATACCCAATTTCATGCCAAGATTAAAATTCTTCGCTCTGACAATGTGACTAAATATGTCAATGCTCTTTTCACTGATTATACTCATGACAAAAGTATTATTCATCAAACTAGCTGCGTAGGTACGCCACAACATAATAGTGTGTCAGAACGGAAAAATCGTCATATCTTAGAAACTGCTTGAGCACTTATGTTTCAGGTGCATATTCCTAAGACATACTGGTCTCATGGCGTCTTGACTGCCATCTATCTGATTAATCGACTTCCTAGTCGGATTACCAATTTTAAATCACCATTGGAAGTGTTGAAGAATAGACCTCTTGATTATCTCACCTACGTGTGTTTGGGTATGTCTGCTATGTCCATTGCCAGAGTATTAATCGTGATAAGTTCGATGCCAGATCTCTCAGGTGTATTTTCTTCGGTTACTCTTCCACACAGAAAGGGTACATTTGTTAAGACCTCCCATCTCGCAAGCTTCTTGTATCACGTGATGTCCAGTTCGTTGAATCTGAACCGTATTTTCCAGCTCCTGGTGACTCTGGGAATAGGTCCCAAGGGGAGAACATATCTGATTTGGTACCTCTTCCTACTGTAACTGATGATGTCTCTTTTAGCAGAAATACGGTGATTATATCTTCAGATAACCAACCAATGTCTACAATAATTGAAATATCGACAGCTTCTACTGAGACTATATCTGCAGAAATTTAGCCGATTTCTCCAACAATTGACATACGAGCTCCTCCCCTTCCATTACGGAGATCGAGTAGAGAGACTCGTCCTCCAAAAGGAATGAAAGATTTCTTCACTTACCATGCTGTATCATACCCAATGGAGGCTTCTCTAACATATGATAATGTTACTCAGTCACATTTAGCCTTCTTGAGTGCAATGTCTAGTGAACAAGAACCAAAGACATTTCGTGAAGCTAATTCCATATCTGTTTGGCGACAGGCAATGAAAGAAGAATTACAAGCACTTGATGATAATAAAACTTGGAATATAATCAAATTGTCTATCGGAAAGAAGACGATTGGGTATCGTTGGATATACAAAATCAAATAAAAAAGTGATGGAACTGTGGAGAGACACAAGGCAAGACTGGTTGCCAGAGATTTTACACAAACATATGGAGAAGATTACACAGAGACTTTTGCACCTGTTGCAAAGATGAACACTTTTCGGGTGATTCTCTCGTTAGCAGCAAATCAGGGTTGGAAATTATCTCAGATGGATGTAAAAAATGCTTTCTTGCATGGTGACCTAGAAGAGGAGGTGTATATGAGTGTTCCACCAGGACATTCACAAGAATCCAAAGTTGAATTTGTGTGCAAGCTGAAAAAGGCCATATATGGACTTAAGCAATCTCCCCGTGCGTGGTATACTAAGATCAGTTCTGTTCTCATAAGTAATGGACTTAAAAGGAGTGCGGCTGATTCTTCGTTGTTTGTAAAAAAAGGTATGTGTGGTACAACTGTTGTTTTAGTATATGTTGATGATATAGTGATCACAGGTGATGACAAAAATGAAATTACAAGACTTAAGACTCTACTGCACAAGAGATTTGCCATAAAAGATTTGGGAGTGTTAAAGTATTTTCTTAGATTAGAAGTTGCCTATTCAAAGAAGGGCATATTTCTTAATAAAAGAAAATATGTGCTGGACCTGTTGCAGGATATTGGAAAGATGGGAGTTAAATCACCAGATACTCCAATTGACAATGGAGGTAAGCTTGATAATGATGGAGAATTGTTATCTGATATTGGTCTGTTTCAAAGGTTGGTTGGTCGATTGATTTATCTTACGATCACTACGCCAGATATTTCCTATGCAGTCAGTCTAGTCAGCAGATTTATGCATGCACCTACAATTACTCACATGAATGCTGTTAATTGAATTTTATAATATTTGAAGGGTTCTCCAGGAAGGGGAATATGAATGCGGAAGAATGGAAATAGTTTCATTACTGCTTACACTGATGCTGATTGGGCAGGTTGTCCAGTTGATCGACGATCTACAACAGGATATTGTACATTTGTGGGAGGAAATCTGGTTACTTGGAAAAGTAAAAAACAGAGTGTTGTTGCAAGATCAAGTGCAGAAGCAGAATATCGTGCAAATGTTTTGTGATAATCAAGCTACCATTTACATTGCTTCAAATCCGGTGTTTCATGAGAGAACCAAACATATTGAGGTGGATTGTCATTTTGTTTGAGAAAATTTGCAAGCTAATGTTATTTTTACTCCGTTTGTTCGCAGTGATCAACAATTAGCAGATATCTTCACAAAAAGTCTCTCCGCTGTTAAATTCCAAGATATTTTGTCCAAGTTGGGCTCAATCGACATTTTCGCACCTACTTGACGGGGAGTGTTGAAATGAAAAAGAGAGGATGAGTAGGACTCTGAATCCTAACTCTATTAGGTCTCAGAGTCCTAACTCCATGCGGTCTCAGAGTCCTAAATAGAACTCATACTTGTATTTTCTCTTATAAATATGTCTCTGATGTACATAGAAAATATAGCAGAAATAATAACTCTCTTTCTATCGTGGTTTTTTCCCTTATGGGTTTTTCACATAAATCCAGTGTTATTTGTGGTGTGTGATTTATGTTTCTACAGAATAGAGTCTAAGATTTCTTTGACCCATAATTATTTTGGGTTAAATTGAGTTGAGTTGAATTAAAAATTCTTTAAGAAATACATCTCATTTTCCTTTTAATCTAATTGATTCAAATTCACAAGTTAAGTCAAAATTGTCACCTTGAGCAAATAAGGTTTTGTATTTGAAAATGAATCATAGACCCCACATTCCCAAGTAAAGATCTTCGGGACTCGAACTCGTGACCTCTCCTTTTTCTGAGGGGAGAATCCACGAGCTAAGATACCCAGTGGTGGATTTTTTTTAAATATTTCTATAATATTAACCTCCATTTTCTCATGTATTTGAAACTAATTTTATGATTTTACCTTTACACTAACCACTTCTCTAACGGGAGAAAATAGGATGGGAGTTGGGGGTGCTGATGGTTTTCCAAAATTAATTTAAGGTTTTATCTGGTATTAACAGACTGAAAGTATATTAATTTAATTATCAACTCTACTTTCTCTTTCTCTCATTGTTCATGCAGGAAAACTCGATATACCTTTTCTTCCTCCAAAAAGAGTGTAAAAGAATAATTAGTCGAGTAAAATCTTTTAGAAGTGAAACACTTGAACACCTTTTATCATTAAAACTAAATAACGTTATCTTTTATCTTTAGAAAATCAATAGATTCATGTTTGATGAGTTGATGTCTATTCGTAAATAACGCATTGGCTGCTAATCTCAACCAATATAAACACAGAAAACACTCTGTCATGTGAGCAGGTGACCTACCTGACTCAATTTGAACAGTCAAAACTCAAAATGCAATTGGTCGTACCCTTGATAATATTATATTAAGCAGGTAATTACGTGCTTAATTTTTAAAAGTAATCGGTTCTGCAGTCTTAGATGCTTGGTTTACAAGATAGAGAATGAGAATGATAGTTACTTTCTGCAGTCTTAAGAAGGTTCTCACGTTCAATAATTGGTTCTTCAGTCTTAAGCAAGTAATTACTTTCTTACTCTTTGAATAATTCTGTTTGACTATGAATTTATAAAAATCATATTTGATTTAATCAATTAAACAATATTTTAAATTCAAAAAATAAAATGTAAAAGGGTATAATAAAGATTAAACTTTAATCATTAAAGTATAAATGTTTAAAATTACAGCAATCTTATATCATTTCTCATACAGTCATATCTACTGCTAGCCGATCCAAATTCATAAAAAGGTCAGTCTTTTAATTAAATGCAACTTTGTAAAAGATTGCTCAATTCTTTTTTCGCATTTTGACAGTCAAATGAGAAAAAAATTAAAGTCAAGGATGGTGATAGAATCTCTTAGGATTAAGATTATCTAATTATCTTCATAATCTTTTATTTAAATTAGTATTTATCTTATCTTAGAATTTTATTTTTTATCTTAATATAATTGACTATAAATAAATGAAATGGCCTCTATCTTTTGGTGGGAGACACCGAACATTATCTTTTTACAGATGAGAGAGAGGCAGAGAAAAGTTAAAAATAATAATTTAATGGGAAATCAAATCACTGTAGACCTGTGCACTATCCTTATCCACTTATATTTCACTATTGGAGACTGTAGTTTTTTTTTTTTTTTTTTTTCGAATTTATGTGTGGGAAATCACAAGATACTCAGCGTAAAACCTCTACGGGTGGACTCCTACCCTTAAGGCACACCAAGGTTAGGCAATGGGGGCTCGAACCTGTGACTTCCCGCTTCTTGAGATGGGAGGTAACCAACTGAGCTACACCCATGTGGTTATATGTCTAAACTGCCACTTGATTACTCTCCTGAGGAGTCTCCTCTATTGAAACATATCTACAGTTTGAAAATTAGTGGATTTTTTTATAATACTAGGTGATATATATTAGGTAAACTATTAGCCTTTTTTTTTTTAAATATCAATATAGGAGACCCGATTACACGTTTCTTCACTATTCATTTTAAAAACTATTTTATTTTATAATTTAAATATTTACACATGAATAATAGATATAGTATGTGATTTTATTACAGTCAAATATTTTACACCTCATCATTTCTATTATCAGAAAAATACTTTTATTCAAGTCGATTAGAAGCCTCTTTTAGTCTTTTCATTTTTATTTCTCTTGCCCATCTGCTTTATAATTTTCTATATATACACACGTCAGCGTAGCCCAATGGAGACATTTCGAATATCCGACAAACCTATTGTAGTTCCCCACAGATGAGACAGTTTTTTTTTTGAAGGGTGAAAATGAAGATATCATTAATAAAATGATCGAAATACAAAAAAACAAAGAAAAAGAAAAAAACTTAAGAGGGATAGACCAAAATGTAAGAAAAACAAGCTAAAATAAAAAAGATACAAAAACAACCCAACAAGTGCTATCCTTCCTAAAAATAAAAGGATCCCTTAATAGCTCCATCAATGCCATTTTTAGCGAAAAATCCGCCACTCCATTGGCGGATCGACTGATGAGAGAAAAAGACACCTCTATCTCGGCTATCAACACCTTAATCTCCCTCACCAAAGAAATAAGCCTCCACGGAGGACGCTTCACCCTGCTAGCTCATTTTATGGCGTTGGATGAGTCACTTTCAATCACGATGAGACAGTTAAAACAAAGATGGTCAATTTATGGTTGATACTGTAAAGGTGAACCACGGTTCGCCTCAGATAATACCAAAAATCAATGCATTTGTTTGACTCAAAATAAAGAAATTCAAGTAATTTTGAAGTTTATTTAGGTTTTCATTTAAATTTGAATGAAAATTTATATTCAATGCGAAAATTACTGAGTTAAATCATATTAAGCAGTTTTGCCCTTTGATTTTAAATCTTTAAAATCAATGACTCATGTTCATCAAATTTTAAAAGCTATGACTAGATAGCTTAGATGATCAATTAATAATAGAACTTTATATACTCTATATCCATAAAATTACCTATCAAATAAACTTAAAGTTGTAGAATCTACGATTAAATTAATGAGATATTTCGTTAGTATATTTCAACAACCTAACTTGCATATTATTATTCTAACTTCAACTCTCTAAAGAAGTTACTCAGTACCTTCACAATTGCATACTTTTATCTATTCTAAAGTGTTACGTAATCCGACCCTATCATGTCTCAATGTTGACTGGACATAAATTGACATCTCTGTTGGTCATATTAGACTAAACCACTAGTTCAAAATGGAGAAATATATTAGTATCAACCATGACATGATGACAGAGTAAAATATATAGAAATGGCAATAAATTGAATCATAATCAATGTAATATAATATTTTTTTTCTCATATTCTAATAATAGACATGAGGGCTTAAGAATTTCTCTGTAATTTTACAGATAAATTATTCTCCATCAGTATTATTAAGAGGCTTAAGTTCACATATTATGCCACTTGGAAAGTGATGATTGGATGCCATGTCTCAAGCAGACAGGAAACTCAGGTTCATGCATGTTATTTTCTCAACTCCTTTTCTTGTTTCCCAAGTCTCTCTCTCTATCCTATTAAAACATGTGATTCTTCTCAACACCCTTTTCTTGTTTCCCAAGTCTCTCTCTGTATCATATTAATGGGTGGCGATATATACGCCCCCCATAATCTTTTTATATACACCCATCCTTTATATTTCCCATCTTACCCTTGCACATGTCAAAATTTTCTCTTTCTTTCCCATCTTCTCCAACCTCTCTACTAAACTCCATACCTGAGTGTCTCAGAACCTATTTCCCAGATTCCTATTGGCAATCACTAGGGTTGCGTTTGGATAGGGGATAATTTTTATAGGGATTATCCTTGAGTAGGGGTGACCCTTGAGTAAGGATGACCCTTAAAGTGTGATTACCCTTATCTTCTTTGGTAATTGCAGTGGTAAAGTAAAACCTTACCTTAAGGATAAAAAATCTTCTTTGGTAAATATAAGTAAGGGTAACCTGATATATTAATATTCTTTTATTTTTTTTATAAAACATAATTATTAAATAATATTTATGAAGTAAATTCTAATAATATAACTTATAATAATATTATCTAATTTTTATAAATTATTTTTCATAATTATAATTTAAAATGAACACTTGCATTTTAATATTAAAAATATAAATAAAGATTTTTTTGATATTACTATTTTAAATCCCAATAAATAAATAAAAAATATCAACATATCTCTTCATAAAAATTATAATTATTATTTTTTATATTATATGAATTTAATAAAAATATTAATTCTCATAAAATTGTTAATATGTCAGTCTACCCCTATTCAAAGGTAACCCCTATAAAAATTTACCCCTCACCCACACCATCGCCCGAACACCCATTATATCCTTATTTAAATGTTTCACTATTTAAAAGTTACCGTTTTTCAGTTTATTTAAATCAAAGTGGTCAAAATCCTTTCGTTCTTTAGGGATTAAAATATGTATCTCACTCAAAGTGTCACTTTTGTGGGCTTAATGGGCTAGATGGATTAGGTATTAATGAATGAATTAAAAGTTGGGATGGGATCGTTGGAAGACTTAGGATGGACGGTGAGGTGTTAAGCTGTGAGAATGGGAACAGAGCAAGGGCCTGGTAGAAGATGGAGAAGATGGGCAGATGTCTGTGTGAAATCAGGCCCGTGTCGGGTCGCCAGGAAACCAAACCATACACGTTACCTTCTTTTAAAATCAGCCAAACAGATACAATGCATCAAGCGTGGACCCATTCAAGAATCGAGCCACACTCCAACAGATGCAATGGACACAGAAGGCACCGATGCCCTTACGGACTCCCCTACAATCGAAAAATCTTGCTCAATTCCCCGTTTTCTGAGGAAAATCCTTGATGCTGAGATCCACAACCCATCTATTGGCCGCAATCGCCGCCTTCTCATTCTCGTTGTCTATGCCGTCTTCCTCGAATCCGGGTTTGTTCCCTTGGAGCCGCCCTCGCCGTCCGCTTCTATGGCACGCATACAGTATACCTTACCTGCCCTTTTGAGTTCCCCCGGCAACAGTTTAAATGTAGAAACAGTCGTCTTGAAGCTTTAGACTACAAGGAAATTCGTAGGCTTTTATGGGTGTTTGGATTCAAAGGGTTCGGACTTCCACCATATTGCACTCTACATTGGGAAATTCTTGCACTGTTTAGATTATGTGTATAGAGCTTGCCGAGATGATGGGAGTTTGGAAGATGGCTATGAGAGGATTTTTTCTTTGAATTTTTGACCCGACCGAGTTTCACCCCTAGCTCTAGCTATATGTTTGTGATCTCGAGAAGCACAAATAAATGAATAATGCTTTTTATAATATTTATATTTGTATATAAAAAGAATTGTTCTTTTTCTCATTTCCTCTTCTCCTAATCATTATTTCATGATTGTTTTTATTTATCTATGCAAATAGAGCACAAAAAATGCCGGATAAAACGGTTTAGAGAGAAATAGAGCCAACAAAATATAAATATGGCTATGATGATAGTACATTGTTCTTTCATATGAAAATATGTTATGACTTCTTGGAAGTGGTCATGGTTGCCAACCTCCAGAGACTGGGTGATAGTAGCAAGCATTTGAATTCAAAAATGGAAAGATTAGGATTAATTTTTGAAATCAGATAGTATTTTTTTTTATTTATTTATTTTCTTTGCATTTTTCTCTTGTATAAATACCTCTCTTGGGATGTAGTTGAACAACATGATGAATTGAAATTGATTACTTATCCCTCTTCCCGTTCTCTTCTCTCTTCTCCCTCTCTTCTCTTCAGTCTCTTATTCTTCCTCTTCTCCCTCTCTTCTCTTCAGTCTTATTCTTCCTCTTCTTATCTTCTTCTTTCTATATCCTTCTGCTACTTTCTTCAACTTCTTCTCTCCTTCTTCTCTATTATTTCTTCTACTCTTATCTCTCTCTTCTTTCTATCTCCCTTCTTCCTCTGCTACATGCTACAGATCTGTGCCGAGACACTGCTGTTTCAGCAGGGACATTGCCCTATTGAACGCTACTCGTACTGCTGCCGTGACTGTTCTGGCTGCAACCAGACAGCCCATGCTGTCTGTATGAGACTCAGGCTGACGCCCGACCAGCCCGGCGACCCCGGTGATTAGTTCTTTCTCATCTCTGCTTCGCCTTCATCCCTGCTGTTATGTTCCCATCGTCACCAACCCCTTCTTCTAACCCAACTCATTGTCCTACTAAACCACCCCAGCTACATTAATTCACCCAAACCCCCCATCCCCAACTCCAGCCAACGTCCAGAACTTCATATTTCCATAGTCTTTCTTTTATCATTAATCCCCATTTTAAACCATTTAAGTTCCCCATTAAAATCCACTTAGTGCCTATAATTACCCTTTTAACCCAGTCAACTCAGTTGAGCCCTGAACCCGATCCTACCCGCTGTGTCAATGGGGTTTAGGTCCGTTCTAGAACAGAGGGAAGGTCATTAGAAGAGCATCAATATTTGTAATTCTTTGGTCCATACAAGAAAGGAAGAATATTATTGAAGGTAAATTGTTATTGTTAGTGATCCAATTAATGGTAAATGCGCTTTCACAAGGGTCGAATTAAGGCTGACCTCATGGATCCAATTGGGTTTTCAGCAGATCTCTAAATTGCAGCCTTTTATATTGCTGGGATGTAATGCTGATAGGGAGACTCAAATATATAAAGCTTATGGAGAAGTTGCACCCTGTCTCTTGACATTGGTAATTTAGTACAACAATAGTGTGGCAAGAAGCATTTCAAGAGAATAAATGGACTGCGATCCTTTTACGGATATTTTGTTTAATCCGACACAAGTTTTACTGCATTACCCATTTTACCCTTCGAATTGGCTCGTCAAAACCTGTACGATAAGTGATTCGAAAGTTTCGGCGAGACGATTCAAAGGGCAAAATGGGCAATACAGTAAAACCTGTGTCGGACTAGACAAAATGTTCATAGGAAAATCGCTACCCTAATAAATACACCTCAAATCACACTATGTATATATGCTTAAGTTAAATAACCTGAAAAGTCCAATGAATTTTCATGGGCCTTTTACAAAAGCCCTATCCAGCCCAACAGGGCTTGTATATGTGCAAACAAGAATTCGAAAAGTTTTGGGATGAGAAACAACCTTACCTGCTTTATGATTTCAAATGGCTAAACTCATGCCATGTCATATTGAAACATCTTTTGATGATCTCAGTACAAAGTGGTTCATGGCTTTTTGGAATTTATTTTGATGAATTAAAATTTAATATAAAACTTGATTAAAAAATAATTTACTGACAATTAAAGGTAAAAGAAGAATAAAGAATTCTATATATGTTCACACCTATTAATTTGTATTGAATTCAAATAGATTTCAAGTTGAGCAACAACCTCACCTATTTTATAATGTCCAAAGTGGTTGAACTCATGCCATGTCATATTGTATTGTAACGTGTCAATTCTACTCAATATCAAATTGGTCAATATCTAAAACCTCTCAATTCTACGCAAAATCTGATCTAACCCAACTTGAATCGACCTATTTAATAAATGACGCCTCTCTATTCAAACGACTTATTTAGAAAACATGAATAAAAGAGCATATAAACAGTAAACAGTCATATCTGCAAAGAGAAAGCAAAAGAGGAACGGGAGTTGTTGCAGCTGCTCCTGTCTAGAATCGGTACCAACTCAGAGGAACGAGAAACCATATACGCGAAACTCGCCTCCCCATCACTATTTACTCCATCAATGATACTCGGTGTTTGTTCATGCTCCACCTCTCCATCTTTACTTAGCTCTTTGGGCCTCCAATAATCTGCATTTTTTTTTCAATTTAGTTAGTGACTGACGCTTTGCTTAAGCATTATAATAATAATGATAACAAAGCAAAGAGATTAAAGAAATGAAGTAAAATGTGCAAGATGGATTGGATCCTGACCGTCGCACCCTTCTCCTCTGATGCTCTGCAAAACATATATGGCCCCATCGTCTCTCAAATTGCAAACAATGTACTCCACATCATTGAAGTTGTCTTCGACGTATGACACGCAGCTTGTTTTACTTGTTTCCAGAGGCATCAATTTTGAATCTTCTTCCATTTCAGGAGATGCCATTCCAGTGATAGTATTAGGGCCTGGAACCGATCCATTAGTCACCTGACTAGCAGGACAGGCCCAACTTGCACCTTGGCTGTGAATTTTGGAATTGTGATTTGGACGAGGAAATGATGCATTGTTAATGGACTGCGTCAATTTTTTGTCTTTGTTATAAATTGTAGAGATGGGTTTTGGATTAGAATCTGATCCATTGATGTTGAAGTTACTGGGCTGGGTCTGCAATTTGCCCTTGTCACAGCTGTTGCCCTTTGGATTAGCTTTACCACCATTCCTAGAGGCCACACAATTTGCAATACCATTCTTCATTTCAGCAGTTGATGCTTTTGAAACAATAGATTTACCATCTGCACACAAACACCAATAAAATTGCAGTGATGTCACTTAAACATTATAGGCGAGTTCCGAAGCTCCCGTGGCCCCGAATTCTCCAATTGAGTAATCAATCATGGTACCATTGAAAAGGTCTTTATTTGAATATATAGTTAAATAAAAATCAGATTGATTAAATTAACCAATCATGTTTTTAACAAAATCCAATCATTATATATACTCTTCCAACATAGTCATTGGGTTCCATATTTAGGTGTGCAAGATAATACCATGCATATCAACATTCGGGTAATCATCCGTTATGAATTTTGCCTACAAGTAACAATACAATTTTCTAATTCTCACTACAACATCATCATCTTGTTGTACCAAGGCAAAATGTCTTTAAAAAAAAAAACTCAAAATACATTGAAATATATTGTAATTATTTATAGAAAATCTTTAGAAAAGTATACTTCAAGCAATGATCAATATATAAGGAAACTGACAAATAATGAATTATACAATTAGGGAAAGTCAACAAAGATGAGACTTTCCTTTTAAACAATAATTACCACCTGTACAAAAACCATATCTCTTTGAAATGTTTGAAAAATAAAAAAACAATTTTAGAAAGAGAAAAGGGCGCTTTTGTTTTCTGACATCCTATCACTTACATCTACTATAAACACTATCTCTGTCATTTTTTTTTTTTATTTAGTGTGGGAAATCGCGGAATACCCATCGTAAAACCCTTATAGATGAGCCCACTATCCCTAAGGCAAACTAAGGTTAGGCTATGGAAACTCGAACCTGCAACCTCCCACATCCTGAAGCAGGAGGTAACCAATTAAACTACACTCATGTTGTTAACTATCTATCTATCTATCTCTATCATTTAATACTTCTTTATTTGAATGAAAAGAATTCACCTAATAAAGATGAGAAGTATGTTATAGGGACCCATTTTTCCATTATATATTGTTATTAAAGAAATCGCAAGTGTGTGATGTATTGGCCTTTCATTTGGTGAATGTCTCAGTTTTTTACCTTTAATTATGAGATATTCATTTAGTTGATTGATTTGCTTTTTTGCTTTTTTTATATATATTATTTTCCATCTTCACAAGGGGTCTTCTGAAGAGTGGAAGGGATTGATTTGTGGGGCATTTCATATTAATGGCGTGTCTTTAGAGTTTGGATAGTATTCTTGCAATATGTAAAACATTTCTCATAATAGTTGCTGCTATGAGAAATGGGCATAAAAATGAAGCAATAATCAATTGCACATATTAACAAATGGTATTTAAAACGAGACAACGAGGCAGAATAAAAAGAAAAGAAAATTGATAGATGCATCAAAACTTTTATCTTTGAGTATTTTATTCATTTTTAGTGGAGTGTTGATGAAGCAATCACTTTCGAAAGAAAAAAGGGAGAAAAAAAAGAAAATAACCTGTACTTGTGGGTATAACAAGGCAGAAGCCGAAAACCAGCTCTGCCATTCTCTTTATCTTTGCCACAATACGTTTGCACATTGTAGAAAAGATGGGTGGCTGGAATTTCTATTCGAGAGATGAAAACTAGTTATTGGAGTTGAGAATGAAGATGGATTTTCTCTATGAGAGAGACAGAGAGATTTTGCCTTGTTCAGCTTTTGAGAATTGCAAGCATGCAGTGAGGACTGGGACGAGCCTCCATTGAGTTTTTAAAGGAAACTGCAAGTAAATAATTGGAAACCCGTGAAAATTATACCAAATATGCTGTCATGATTATCTCATTGATTTTTTCTTAATTTTTTGAAAGATGATTATCTCATTAAATTTGAATTGACACATGTAAGCAGTTTACATATTTAGATGTGGAAAGAAGGGAAAACTGATGCGTAATCTAAATTATAGTCTGTGAGTGTAACAGATGCCATCTATAAAATACTTAAATCAAACGTACAATTTTGCAGATTTGTCTCACATTCTCACTCTAGTGCGTGTGGTGTAGAAGGTCCAATGATGAAAACAAACACTCTAGTCTACGAATTTTCATTTTTGAACTAACTACAATGGAAAAAATCATGTTCTTGGTAGTTGGTACCAATGTCACAGACGATTTTTTTTTAAATTAACATGTTTTTATAGGCAAAATACAATTACTGTGTGTATTTATCAGTGCTGCCCTAAATTCCTGATAAATGGTAATATTATTATAAATTTCTTATTAAGATTTTTATTCTTTAAATATCATATTTTCCACAAGATTTTTCTGTTAATTTCTTGATAAAAATCAAAAAAATTAAAAATATTCCTATATTACCAATCTCTGTTAAGATCTCGATAATGGTATTTGGAACTTGATCCAGCTGAGTGTCTGGATTGAAATTCTGAACTAAGAGATGCAAAATGAATGATTGGATCAGATGATTTTGATTGTTGGAGGCCCCTCAGAAAAGATATCTCTGATCATTCATTTAGCTTATGTTTTATGGGATTGTGGTGAAGGATGTAAAAGGGTTGAATTTGGTTCATATTTAAGCAACGTTTCCATTTACATACATCCACTTATTGTACTATTTCACAATTTCAAATTTAATGATTAGTGTGGTGAAGAAGTTTGACAGTTAATATTAAATATCGTTTCTAAAAAAAACTTAACATTAACATATTCATTGAATTCCACTAAAATTAGTGGGTTGTTGAATTTAAATATAGTTAAATCCAAATTCGCATTTGAAAACAAACTAATGCTAAACTTATGTTCAAATTTAAATAATTTTGAATTTTACATTCAAACCTTATTTATTTTGAACATGATGTTTGGAGCTTTCAAATTTTTAAATATCTAATTACATCTACAATTATAACATATTTTAAGTTAAAAATCTGTCTTCAAATATACATCAGCCGCATCAATCATTAATCATTGTTGACCTGATATTAATCTTACTAGAAATTTAGTGCTCTTAAACAAACCAATCGGTGTTGTTTTAACAGTTAGTGGTATTGATAAAGTTATAGAGTCTAAAAGTGTGGCAAATATGGGATTAAAAACAAGATTTTATAGCCAATACAGTAAAACCTCTATAATGTAATATGGTTGAGACCATAGTAGATATTTTACATTATAGAAGTTATTAAATTAGAGGGTCTAGCATTATTCCTTTTTAAAAGAAATTCTTAAAACTCTCACTTCTTATTAAAATATTCTTTCGGCTTCTATGTGGAAACAAACCACTCCATTCATTCATATAAAGTTCTCGTGCATGCACCGTCTTAATGAATGAGGAAGTTTATCAAGAAGTCTATCTCAGATTACTTTTCTAGAATTTAGTTAATGTAGTTTGTGAGGTCCTCACTCACTTTTACAGTAATTTTGTATTATGATTGTATAGAATATTATTTTACAAAATGATTGGGACAATACATTTTTTATTCTAATGTATTAAGTACTGAGTTAGAGAGATTTATTACATTTTGTATGGATCCGAGGTCGGGACCAACTATCGATATCATTTTAGACAAGTTATAACTTTATAAAATACTACATTATTGAAAATTTACTATAATTGACTGCGAATTTCTTTTAGAACCATTTTTTTTTTCCTTATTTCCGAGTCACTAAAGTTGTGAGCATGATTTTATAGTAATATAATTGAATATTGGATCCCACTGTCGATGGATCATAGATTCTCATTCAAAACAACGTTGAATTCATAATAGCAACATTAAATACTAAGTTCCGTTTTTCACTTAATAGTTGATATTCCTAAAATGCCCTTACAATAACATCTTCATTTTAATAAACATTTGAAGGTAAAGAGGTAATGTTGTATTACCCTAAATGGCTAAATATATTGAGGGGAGCGATCCTCACATAGGTATTTTGTGTATACAGACACGGATTTTATTGTATGCGGAATTTGCCCTCCACCTGCTGTGCCAGAAAGAAAAATGCATGAATAGATCTCCGAATTACAAGTCGGCTCGCCGAAAATCATGAACAGTGCAATGTTTCCTGAAATCAGCTCTCCGAATTGCAAGTCGACTCGCCAAAAATATGAATAGTGCAATGTTTCCTGAAATCGGCTCTCCGAAATTGCAAGTCGGCTCGCCGAAAATCATGAGCAGTGCAATTCAGCTCTCCGAAATTTCAAATCGGCTCACCGAAAATCATAAACAGTGCAATTCGGCTCTCCGAAATTTCAAATCGGCTCGCTGATGAACAGTAAAAATTAGTCCATTGAAATTTTACTGTTCATACGAAGGGTAAAATCGGAAATACTCTAAAACCCGTGTCGCTAAATACGAAATACCCGTGGGAAGATCACTCTCCATATATCAAACTCACTCCATCTACCTACTTCGCCTTTAACTTCTAAGCTCTTCTAGGTTAGGGGGATCCAAAGTTTCTCACCAGTATAAAAATATTTCTCTTTATTTATTTTTTTATATTTTATTTCATTTTCCTTTTTTGCAGATATTTTTTAGATTTTAATTTTTTATAGAATATTCAATTCCCCTTTATTTATTGAATTTTTATAAATGACCATTTATTTATTTGAGATGGATGGAAAGAATTGGAATGGAGATCATATAGTTTTACGTTACTAAGCATAATGTGACCATTTGATAATTATTTTAGTCATTTTTTATTAGTGATAAATGATGAAAATAATTAATTTATTTAATGTTTTTAATACCTGTATTCACATAGAACATGTATATATATCAATCACCCTTTAATCACTCTCCCAATCATCTCAATTTCTATCAATTACACAAAAGTATATTCTCCTAATTACTTGAATTTAATCCCCAAATCTCTCCATTACGCAGCTAGAATGACCCCAAATCTCTCTATTATACAGTAATTGATTTACAACTAATCTTAAAATCTAACAACAACAAGAAAAGCAAAAAGATAAAACTTATTTGCTTTGATAGACACAATCTTGAGATACGCCACCAGTCAGCAAAGGAGGGCTGGCAATGTGATTTTGCTTTAGATATGTGGCCCAACCAAGGATATAAATCTCAGCCGATATTGTGCATATCGGCCTAGATATCTCGGGTTTTTGACAGTAGAGATATTTCGGCCGATACGCACAGTGTCGGTCGTACTAACGAGATATCGGCCGATACACATTTATACAGCCGATATTTGTCCAAAAAAATTTAAGAGAGAGAGATATCGGCCGAGATCCGAGATACCGACATATCATTCGAGACGCCGATATCTCGGTAAAAGCGATTTTTGTACCCTGGGCCCAACTCACTCCTCATGTTCTTCAAATACCTCTTTACATCCCGAAAACCTTTTCCAACAAATGGATCTTCACCACTGAGAAGGAAACATCCAAGGATATGAACATCTTTTCGTGTGACTTGTAGTTTCCCACCTCTAATGTGAAAGACTATTCACAAAGTCTCAGCATGACATGAAAGTGAACACTTGGCTAAGCATCCTCGTTGGTATCCAAATCCAATGTTTCGTGTCAATAACATTGCTCAACGTAGCTTTCTTCAACATCTTCATTTCCACTAGGTGATTTGCATTCTCTAGCCATGCTTTATCAAATACAACAAGAGCTTCTCCCAACACCGATTATCTATAGTTCTCTCTATGTCAGATTGGCGGTTTTACTTTCAAAAATGACCAGTCAATAAAAAAGGTGTCATCCCCACTTTTAAACTCCAAACCATCACAAGCATTTTTTATTTGGGACAATTTTGTCTTGTAACAGGCTCCTCAGGCCAATCTCTAACACCCTCGCCAAAAAAACCCACATCTCTTGTGTAAAGTCCATGCGTCAAGGGAAACTCTGGACTTCACATGAAAGTAGCCTGGATTTGTTCTGATACCAGTGTCACAAGGGCGATTTTTCTTTTAAAATGACTAGCTAATAAAGGAGGTGTCACCTCCACTTTTAAACCCAAGACCATTCCAAACATTTTCGATGTGGGCCCGTGACATAGAGGTGTGGTAATTCCCACTTTGAAAAAATCTCCTATACACATGTTCGAAACCTTGGGCTTCTCATCTAGCGTTAATTCTCCGACCAGAGGTGCCAAATATGTGCTCCTATCTTTCATCTCCATAGCCATTGCTATTCTTGAAGTCTAGGTAATGGATTTTCTACTTTCTCAAGCTGTGGTTTTTTACTTGTCTTTACTATAAAATTGTCTCTCTCTCCCTCTCTCTCTCTCAAGTAAAAGAATGCAAATAAATTTTATTTTGGTCAGTGATTTCACACGGCACTTTTGAGTTTTATTTTAGATAAATGTGTCAATTTTTTACATTTTTTTTTTAAAATTATCTGTACGACTTGGTGAAAAGTAAAATGAGAAATCTACTTATTCTCATATCTGATTACACAAAAATCCTGTAAAAATATCGTTACCCTTTATTTTTCCTCTTTTTCCCTTAGTTCTCGAACCGCTTCAACATTTAATGACAGCAGACGTTTGAGATCTTACCCCTCCAGCTGTCCCTTGTTCGAGAAAGTATCTCTTGATCGAGATCCTTTATTCCCATTTGAAATTCAAACCTATTCTTGAAAATGGAGTGAAGTACATCTTCTCCTACTCTCCAACTAAACTTCGCATAGGCCGCTTTTTTATATAAATGGTGTTGTTCGCTTGTTTGGTAAATTTTGAGTAAAAAACTGTAAAAAGAATTTATGAGGATCTCATACTTCGAATTTTTCAATATTTTTATGAAATTGACATTCTTTATATTCATATCAAAATTTAACCTTTACTGGTCTGATAATTATTAAGATGCTTGACATATTAAAGTAAAATATAAGCAAAATAGATTTTCATTTTTTCCGTTATTTTGATTTTCTGGACCACCGAAAAATTCTCAAGCCGCTACAAGGCTGTTCTCCCACATGTAGCAAACCGTAGTTAGTCTCACTTCACCGATCGGAGGAGGTTTTCATGGCTCATCGAATTATTATGTTCCAGTGAGTCAAGGCTCAATGTCCATACTTACTAGAGGCCTACGAGAGAGAAGTTGCATTTACAATAATCCATTTAGGAGGCTAATCTTCAATTTTGTTTCCATTTAAGTATTTTCAAAAATTTGCTCTTAATTTATTTAAAAAATTATAAAAAAAACCTTTTAATTGATTCTTATATTCGAAGTCTCATGTCAATCAGCTAAGGATCTTATTTCGAGCCATCGTTTCTGGCCATGCTTAGAATGCAAGATGTAGATCACCAAACATCTGACTGAATAAACCAAAAGTCCAGAATAAGATGGGCACAATTCCTTGTAAACCTTATTTTTTTTCACTGGAAAGAATGGAATCAATGAACACCCAACATCAGCATTGTCAGCATAAGACTAATTCCATTAACATGCTCTTATTCTTTCATCATGTACAAGTGCCACCCTCTCCTTGCAGAACAACTAAAAGCAGAGGAAATTCGGCTAAGAATCACGGTGAGAATAATACACAAATTTTTAACTTCATTTTTACATTTAACAGGGCACTCCCTCTCTCTCTCTCTATACCTGATTAGAGGAGCAGGGAAGGCTCTGTTGGCAGTTTGCCGTGTTGTTTGGCTTGCTGCTGCGACCAGTAAGCATGAGCAGATAAGACCCTGTCCAAGAGCTCTTGGGGGACAGGCTCTCCTCTCCTCTGATGAGGGGAGATCCTGGCCGTGTGCACCAGTGTCTTCCACTTATCCTGCAAACCTTCCGCGAGTCACAAAAGCATGAAATAAAAAAACAGTGCAGCCCAGACACAAAAAATAGAAGCACGTACACGAGATGACTCTTCTTTCCAAGTTCAAACCTAGCTATAGATGCTGCATGCAATGCATCAAAGAGGAGAGGAAACACATTTAGGTCTTAATATCAACTATTTAAGCTGATGGGGTGCCTTGAACAAAAGGATCGGGATACATTTTATATCCTTCAGACCCATACATGATTTAGTCTAGTGATCTTTAAGAACTTACTGTTGAGGAGCTGTGGCTAAAAACATGCACACTAAATAATAATAACTACCATTCAACTTCCACACTTTAACAGGCTTGATGTTCTTTTAACTGTTCATCTTGCACTCTTTCAAACAGTTATCTCTACAGTCTTCTAAGTCATGTCAAGTGATCCGCTTCGATTGTGGCCAATTTTTTATAGGGACTGTAGGACCCAGCCCAAATCTTGTTTCCATCTTTATAAGAAGCTTTTACAAGTGTTCTGTTCATGCCAAAGGCTCAGTAGCACTTTCAGAAAAGAATGAGATGCCTCTGGTTTTACTAGAAATACAATTACCATGATTAAAAATAACCAAATGCCGCCTCTACAAGAGCACAACATTACTGGAGTCACTTGAAACACAATAGACACCTTTCTTAACAGGCCAACCTCAACATTGCCCACAAAAATGAATAACACAACCTGCCTCCTAATCCACCCACAAACCAATCTTTGACCTATAGATTGGATCTTCCCCCGATAAGACTTTACAGACACCCAGGTTTTCCAGGTTAATATGTTTGTGATGATTTCATTTTTCATGAAATGAAAATCGTCAACTTTCTTCAATCAAAACTAATTAATGACGTTTATAAACCAGTACATCCATGGACAAAGAAATTGGACCCATCTGATTTTAATTTCGAAAAAAATCACAGAAAATGCCAACTTAGAAAATTATTTCTGCAGAAACTGTTCATATCAAAACCAGAGAGACGCCTGCAGAACATGAAATCTTGGAACATGCCCAAAGGGAAAAGAACATTAGTCACATACCTTCAGATCAACATATGTTCTATGCTTTGCGTTATCAAATGCACGTAACTTAACATCTCTCCACCTGAAGAAGATATCCAAGATCCATGAGTGAGCCAAAATAGTTCCCTTCAGAAAATCACAACTCAATGAAAATGACGAATCTAAGTAACCAAAATCAATACATGAGACATTAAATAAAAACAGACAATAACACGTGAAAATGATGAGTGATGCTATCACACACTATGCTTTGCATAAGCAGTTTCGATGAAAGAAAATCCAAAGAAAAGGTAAGACACCTTCCAGTTCCAAGTTTCTCAACTGCTTGCACGAGTGCTTCTACTTCTGATACAGAAAAAGGTCTCCTAATCCTGCGCTGAACAAGTTCAGATCGCCGCCGTGGTTTTTGGGGCAATGGAACCACAGCCAATGCCTCCACACTCATGCTTGGCATGGAGACCAAAGCTCTAGAGTTTGGTGTCGTCTTTTCTGAAGATATGTCAGTTGAAGGACCAGAGTCTTGATCACTTTGGACACAGTTGTCTGCATCGATGGGTGAAGGATCTTGAGATGCATCAGGCACAACAGGATTTGAGCTGGGAACAACTGGATACCTGAGGAAAGGTTGAAACCAAATGATTTGCAGATAAAGACAAAATAATACATAGCCCATCATATATCTGTTTCTAAAGATCTGGAACTGATCTGGAGAACTGCATTTTACCCACAAAGTACTAATTTTCTTTTTACACACAGCTCTCTCTCTCTTTCTCCTTCTCTCTCTCTACCCGTGTGTGTGACCATGACTGCCTTTTGTTTTGCTTTTCTACTCAATCCTATCAACAATTAGGTCATCCAGCCCTCAAATTCTTTCCAAACCATCTCTTCCCTGAACCCATGTCTTTAAGAAACTCCCCCCTTCTGCCGCTACCTTGTAATAGGCTGTTTAGGGTCTTGAAAAGATATGGTTCACAATTTTTGTCTAACCCTTGGAACCATTCCTACTAGTATCATGTATTTTCTTAAAGAAAAAAAGAATACTAATAAAAATAATAATTGAATCAGACAACAATGGGACCCAGAATAAATCTGAATTGCGTTACATAGAAGACTACTGAATCCAATTTGGCCTAACCATAACTAAAATCACCCTTATAAATGACATTTTGCCTTGGTCCAATAGTACTAGCCCATTTAGCCCACGTTCCAAGCTCAAAGATCCAAGCCCATTGCCTCCATTTCCCATAGCCGCCCCAAACAAAGGGAAAACCTTCCACTCTTTCATTTTCTATTAAAAGTTTTGTTTTTTCATTTCAATTTTCATTGTTCTTTTTTTTTTTGAACAAAAACTTGGGTTGGGTAGGTTCAAATCAGGAAACAAGTCTGTCATTACAAAATTTCAACACTCAACACAACCCAACAAACCAACCAATCACCACCCCTACCTAAAGATGTGCTTAAACCATCGTAAACATCATTATGACATCTTTTCTTCTATTAGAGCAACTTTAGGCATTTTCATGTACTCATTTCTAATTCTATCTTTTCATGCTATGCCACATCTCTCTCTCAACTTATGCATCTCAATCACCATTACTATATCTACCAATCTTCATCACCCAACATTGAGCTTCATAGGGCATTGCATCTCTAATTGTCCTCTCATAGAAACACCCCTCCTTTAATATGGAGCTCTTCTATCACAAAACTCAACAACTTGCATACACTTTTTTCACAGCTTGCCTGCATTTAACCCACCAAGCACTCATCATATTAGCCATATTCAAGTCAGATCCTTTATGTTGTGCTACAATTGGACCCAATTATCAAAATCTCTCACTATGGATACCATGTCATTTTTTAATTACAATCAATTCATCCTCCTTCCTCTCAGATCTACGAAACTTTCAATATGTTCCTTCTTTGTCCTAATATTCTCAAACAAACAACATACAACAGAGAACTTTATCTTGGATTTCTAATAAAAAATTAGTTCTCTTGTCCATTAACCATTCTTGTGCCCTTATTTTTTGGCACCTTCATCCATGTCTTGTATAACCTAAACATATAGATTTGGGATGCAATCTTATTTCAATGCTTTCCAAATTCATTTCCTTGACACCACACTTAGGCATTTATGAGGTACTAAGGCTATGTTTGAATCAGGGTGAGCTGAGGTGGAGAAGTACACCTACCTTGAAAATATATGGTCCCCCTATTTGGATTGCAAATATGAGATTCCTCACCTTAAAAACTCACCCTAAACAAGGTAAGTTAACTCTCTCTTCAAAGAGTGGGAAAATCAATCTAGACTCCAACTCTCCTCACCCACTACTTCCCCACCACGTACATGACTATTTCGCACATCTCTTTTCATTTTCAAGTGTGTCACTCCCTTTTCACGCATCATCAATCAGCAATATCTAATTATTTACATCTATTCTTATCAATGTTGTGAAAATCGAATCGTACAGTAAATCGTTAATACATCTTGAATCGCAAATCGTGTATCGTAAATCGCATAATCGTAAGATTCATAAGTGTTTTCCCTCAAAAATATTTAATATATGAAATAACGTAAAATATATCTAAAATGTAATAATATGAGAAATTCTCCAACTTTCTTTCAATATTAAGTGAATTCTATATAATTAGTTCATTGGAGCTCAAATTTCAAGGCTCCAACTCCCAAAAGTATAAGACCAGTATATAATCCAACTATACTGTGAAAAGTCAATAATGAACTAAAAAAACCCTCAAAAATCGAAAGGTCTTAAATGCTCATCAACTCAAGCCTTAAAAACCATTAAAACGAAATGTTTCGTACTTTCACACTCCTAATAACCCCATAATTCTATTACTTATACGAATCGTAAGATTTATTGATAGATGTGAATCGTTCCTCTTATCATATCGTATGAATCGTAAGATATGAATCGTGTATCGTAAGATTTTAACAACTATGATTCTCATATTCTCATCCCCCAACAGTATCTTTCCTCAACAAACAAGTATATTTTTTTTCACTATACTTTCTTTCAGAAGTAGCAAATATCCATTTTCATGAAAACCCATTTTCAAAATTCTACAATGCATGTGGGTTTTAACAAAGAGATGGGATTTTTTTCCAAAACAATTGGATTATGATAGGGAAAGTCAAGTTCTCCACCCTAAATTTACCAAATAGGGTATCTTAAATAATAGGTAATGTGGCAGTAGGGGGTTCACCCATAGTCCACAATCACCATGATATCCCCTAGATGGTTCAACCTATCTGATCGGGGGCTTGCAAAGGGACAATAACTGCCCTTTGTCCAGATTGAATGGGATAAAATTGGGAACTATACCGATCAAAAGGAAGAAAAGAAAGAAAGCTGGGCACCAAAACCATTCAACTGTGAGATTTTTTGTTGTCCCAATTATGTCATGGTTCATCATATCGTTGGATCTTTAGAAGGTAACAAGCATGCAATTTCTATGGCCAAGAAAATTGTAAGATCAAACTAAATGAGTTAGAAACATAATATTTCAACTTTTTTGTACAATAAGCATTATATCTCATCTCATTACCTGGTCGGTGGCTGACTTGCACCACAAGGTAATAGGAGATGAGGAGGGTCTTCGGGGCATATAGATGGTGGACCACATGAATTGATGGGTTCAAGCATAAAACCCAAAGCATCCAGCCTATCATCATGAGAAATTCCAGTCTGAAGTAGAGTTTTATTATCATCTCTAACCTTCTTCCCCTGAAGAAGAACGCCCACTCGTAGTCCACCTCCAATTATAGTTGTTACAGCCTCCACAACAGTCCTCTGTAAGAAGAAAAGAGAGAATCCCAAAAGGTTCTTCAACAAAAAATCCATGCTATGAGACAGTCCACATCTAGAAACACCATTAAACAGTAAGAACAGCAGGACTAGAATCATTGTTCCAAACCATAGGCAAGACATAAATCAAATGAGTGGGGCTCACAGAAAAAACCTGAGCCTTGGCAAAAACTCAATGAGCCTCATACTACAACAACTGGATATCTCATGAAGACTTCGAACAGCAACAACGTGGTCCAAAAAACTCAAGCAAGTCATATTTCTGGTTTAAACTTGAGATTGAAATATTAAAGGGGCTATTTCAAATTTAAAAGAAGGGTCTAATTGTTATTTCAAATATGAGTTGAAATTTAAAAATAACAATACAACTTACATGAAAGGGTAAATCAGTAGAAATGTTTGTAGATCCTTTTCTTCTTCAAAGGAAATTTAAACAGATCCTAAAATGTTTCAGAAATCATAGCTCCCATCTATGATGCCCAGCCACGGCACGAAAACATCAAGGACACGCCATTGATACATCAAGGACACAGATTTTACAAATAAAAGTGAAGTGTCCGACACAGGCAAGTTGCCTAGATTGAAGTGTTTGTGCAACATAGCTCCCATTCAATGCCACAGAAAGGAAAGAAAGCCAGTGCCAACCTGACTGTTGACCAGTTTTTGCAGCAGTCAAGGAGGCAGTGTTACTCATCTCTCTCTTTTTTGGTTTCAGTGTGTAATAAACTGTTAGATTTCACCCAACAGTATTCTCATTCTGTATCTTTTGATATTAATTTCTAAAGTTGGCAACAATTTGATTTGGTAAATTGTTTCCATGGCCAACTGCCTTTTTGATGCCCATAGGACATGAACCTGCAACCTTTACAGTTGCAACCATGCTACAGGTTCCTGTCATCTATTCCCGACTACAGTTTTAAATATTATAGCTGTATAAATCTTGACTTCCGACATCCAAGACTAAGCCATGTCTGAAACCTGATTTAGGTTTCAAGTCTTTAAGTTACAAGTAGAACCAACAACCACATAGAAGGAAAGCCGCAATTCACACTCACATTCATTGAAATAATAATAAAGAAGCAAGTCAGCTAAATCAAATTGAAATCATCTTCAGTCACATGAGTTATGGTGCACAAACCCATTCCCTGCATGGAAAAATAAAGTGGGCGATATTGCATGCAAACTCATCTTCAATGTTAAAACCAGAGTAGCACAATGCAAAACCATGGGATAAAAAACTCTTCCACCATTATATGGTCACTGCTTTCAGAAAAAGTGTGTTACTAACAAATAATCCTTGGATGATTTACAGATTATAGGTAAAAAGTGAGGAGAAAAAAAGAAATAAACACATTAGGGATAATTTAAAAATAGCCTCAAAAGACAATAAATTGAGACAAACCCATTTGAGATTGTTTCTTCATGTTAGAAGAAGACCAGACATGGCACTTGTGCATAAGGTTGAGAGGTTACAAAATGCAGGCACAAGGATAAGTCATCCACTGAAAACGTAGATGGAAGGAACAAAGAAAGGCATGTTGGATCGTGGGGTAATTGATAATATGGTTTATGATATGGCCAATGGAGAAGTAGAACACCTAAAGCCGATCCCAAATAGACAAGATTTTGGCTTATGAAGACGATGATGATGATGACGACAATGTTGAACTGGATAATATTTGTGTGTGTGTATGTAAAGGCCCTCTCTCGAAGAACAATTCCCATGAGACCTTCATGCAAACAACCTGATAGGCCCCATGAGGATCACATGAATAGGTGGATTTGGAAGGTCTTGTTTTTTATATGTTACCTATAAAAATTTCAACTTGATTGGATAAGTGAAGCCATGTTTTTTAAGGCCCTCAACATTTCAACTTTATCTGACGATGGAAATTCATTATGTTAAATCAACAAGCTTTAAAAGTGGAAGTAGTGTCAAATTAGGTATAGGTGCAATTCACGGGAGTAGGTGAGTATGAGGGAGAACTGGATCCATTAGGTCCACTGTCGGTATATATATAGACAAAGGATCACCTGTGCACGGGACCCACTAACCCACATGGATACCCAATACCCCCGCACACTACTCTATCCAGTGCATTGCACTCCTACAACACTTGCACACCAGTGCATTGTGGGGCCCACTTGGGTGTCCAACACCCCCCACACCCTACCCTACACCGTGAATTACACTCATACCCAATTTGACCCATTCCAGGGTATGAAGCTCATCCATCCGATTGCATCAAGTATGATGTATTTCCACCATCGGATAAAACTGGATTTTTAAACCCTAAAAAACATGGCTTTCAGTGTCCGATCAAGATGAAAATTTACAAGCATGATGGATAGGTGATGCGGAGCATAATACCAGTCCCTTTTTTTTGCTATTTTCGTGTCTCTGCTATTTTTGTTATGCTTTATTTTCTTTCTTTCTTTTGTTAGTTTATTTTTAGATGAGAATAATTATGTAATTTTAGTTTCCTTATTTGGGGGTAAGATAATCTTATAAAAGCCATCTCTTGTAAGTATTATGATATAGACAATTGATGAATAAAGATTGAGATTTTCGCAAGATACCTTGCAAAGGTGCGATTTTCAGATTGTGGGAGTGATTCCTTGAGCAAGAGGCTTGGCGTGAGGCTTGGTGTGAGGCCATACCTTCTTCTTCAGGTGCTTTTCTTTTTCTTCTTCTCTTCTTCTCTCTTTCTCCTCCCCTCTTGCTGCCAAATTTTTCCTTAGACCAAGATATGCCCATCCAGCCTTGTTGTGACTTCCAAATCCCCTCCCAGTGGTGTCGCCCTTCCCAAATCTCCATGTCCAGCCTTGCCGCCACCTTCCTAATCTCCACTACATGCTGCCGTAGCTTCTTCCTTGCAGCTCCTCCCCTTTTCACCGTAAGTCCCCTTTTCCCACTTTATTTCCTTCGCATGGTTGCCCTAACTTAAGTTCCCCACGTGACTTAAACTCCTTTGAATTACCTCCATATGTGCCTAACTTAAGTTATTAACCCCTTGCCCATTTGATTCATTTAATACTTTGAGCCCATCCTTTCCATTCACACATTAAATTCTCCATATTTGCATGGTTATTTATGGCTAGTTTATATTAATTAATTGTATATATTAATTTATATTTTAATTTCAGCCCATGTTAGTTTTAGGGTGCATTATTTTTATTCCTTTTAATTTTTAGGGACCACATTAGGCATTTAGGGTCACCCTATTAGTTGTGCTACATCAATAGGCCATGAAGTTTCAAACCCATCCATCACATTGCACCCAGGTGGGCCAGTGGGTCCCACAATGCATCCACTTGTGCACCTCTGCGCAGGTGATCCGGACTCTATATAATGGATAAGAGGGCATCAGCAAACCAAAAAAAAACACAGAAACTTGGGTGAAAAACGTACCTTTAGTGATCCAACGGTTGCAGTTTCAGGAATCTCAATGAACAGCTCTGGTATCTTGAAAGACTTGATCCTGAGCTTCACTGTGTAGACGAAAGACAAAGCTTCTAAGAATCTCCAGATTTTTGGGCCCAAAAGTAAGAACAAAACAAAAGCCACACACATTCATCATTCCATCAAAGGCTACCATACCACGTGAATCTTTGCATTTGAATGATGATTCTTGACCTGCCACTGGAGATGATGCCTCACTTGCTGCACAAAATAAGCAATGCCATGTTGACATAACATAGAGAGAAAGACAGACAGAGAGAGAGAGAGAGAGAGAGAGAGAGAGAGAGAGAGAGCTCCACACAAAGATGCACCTGAACCAGCTGCTTCTCCATTGTCACCCTTTCCAGGTGAATTAGGGCCAGCTTCTCTCCTAACCCTCCCTTCAGACATTGATATTGAGTTCCTCTCAAATAATTTTCTCCTCTTAAATGGAGAACACTTCCAAGTCCTTCGACGAGTATAACATGAATGCCTACTGCAGAAAATAGACTTCAGCTCCATATCTGATAAAATTATTGAAAGAAGAATTCAATTAATGATACATACATCAAATGGTATTAGACAAACTTTAATAACTAGTGCTCTCAATCACCAAAAGACAATTACCAGAAGGTTAAAAATTAAGACAATTGAGAAAAGAACTAATGAATAGGATCAAAACACCAGTTAGATTTTTTCCTTTTTTAGTAATAACACCAGAGAGAATTAAATGACAAAGGTTGACTTTGTATACCAGTATCAGAAAGTTTCCCATCCTTGAACTTCGGAGCTACATTCCGGAATTTGGATGCTAACATCTTTCTTATCCTTCGATTTCCAAGGTGTGGGGGCCTAAAGGTCTTATTAGATATGGTGCTGGGTTGATTGCACCAAGAAAAATATTCGTCATCATCTCTACCATCTACTTTAACATCATCTTGGCACCTAGGCAGTAAACCACCTGATATGTGGTCACCGCACAAGGGCACCTCTACACTACCTTCTGAACTAACATACACAGGTGGTTTAATATCCAATTCCATTGGATCCTCTGAAATACACATATCTAGTGACACTCCTTTTATTCCACCTCCAATCTTTCGCTGCCCAACTTCCAATTGTCTTGCAATTTCATCTTCCAGCTCACCATCATGGGATTCTGCAAAACCAGGCAAGCCTCTCTCAGAGTAGTACTTTCCATGAATTGATTCATCCTCACTTTTTTCAATTATTGACTCATCAACATGAGCAAGCTTGTCCGATCTTCCAGACTTTAATTTTATAGAAACAGGTGTCGAACTCACATCCTCTTGAGCATGTGGATATCCCTTCAAAGCATAATCTGGAAGATGTGTACTTGAAGCAGCCCTAGTAGCAGATGCACTTTCATCGCAGCTTCTTTGATTACAAGGGTCATGCTTAAATGGTTTTTCCTCGTCCAGCTGTTCCTGTTTAACGGTATCCTTTGCAGCGACAAACTGAGCTCTTCCAGGTAACTCGTTATTAGGAGAACTTTCTTTCAACACTAACAATTCACCAGCTACAGTGGCCAGTAAGTCAAATGCATACATCTGATTGTCTTCTGCTTTCTTGCTAAATGATCTCCTCGTCTGATTTTTATTTATTTTTTAAAAAAAGGAAGCGAGTTAGAAAATGTTGTCATAACTTCATTTAACAGGATGAAAAAGGCGATGCTGGAAAGATTCTAAAGTTTTACCCTAGCTGATCTTGAAGCTCGGGGTATGGCAGGCACCTGGAAGCCATTGAATCCATAGTCTAACCTCTTATGCAACACCATATCTCATAGCCTCATACCAAAAAGAATAACTCAACACTCATGAAGTGACAATCTTTGGATCCATTCGGGATTTTAAATTCTAAGACAGTTCCACATATTCAAAGAAAATGGCTGTATCTTTCAATCAAACTAGCAGATCCCATGGAAAAAACCCTGTGACACAGAAGAAATGAGTGCAATGAAAAACTGAGAAGGACCTAAATTGCAAGCTAGAAGTGATCTAGACAAACCCAAGAATTGGTAAATCATAGAGCAGTTTAAAAATAATTAAATGTGGATTTAAAATTTTGAAACAACTGCATATCCAACAAGATTTCATGAGAAAGATGCATTAAAGCAACTAAGAAAACATTTTTGGACTAGTTGCAGCAGAAGGTATGCACAAATCCCAGTTTCACCAAGAGCTGCACTACATGGACTTTTTTGTGGCATCACCTTATGGTCCCATTCCCACTTCACACTTACTCAAACACCAATTTTACCAAATGCTTACAATGGCCGAAAAAAAAAAAAGCCAGATTACAACTTATGGGCGTTCCAAGGGATGATTTTTCACATTTTCCCATTCACTTGGATTCCTAAGATCCTGCTCATCTAGGTCGATGATCTAGCATGCATCACAGTATTGGGTGCATCAATAAGGACCCACATTAGATATTTCAAAAGCTAATTAAATGAGGTAATACCTCTGCACCATAATGTCAAAATGCAACTCAACAGAAATCATATAATTATTTGGTTTTCAGCAGCATTTATCTTGGACGCACATGTGAGAAGTTCAACATTTCCAATTTCATTAAACCTGGTCTCTTAAGTGCTTTTCTAGGTTCTCACCTGGCAAGCAGGTCATACATTTTGTTTGCCATACCCCGAAAAAGGAAAAGTAACACTAAGATCACATGATCTGGATCATTTATTGATGGGTTTAAAAATGGAAGTACCATCCACCAAAATCCCTCAGACAGCGTAATCATATCTGTAAGTGGGGTAGTATTTTGTAGTTCAAGAATGATTATCGGTAGGTTTAGTCGCTTCCATTTCTTTGGTTCCTTGATCAACAATTTAGATCATCTCATTGGTAAAAATGTATTTTGTGGCTCATTCATAGAAAGGCCCACTAGATGAAAGTTTATGATAAGGATTATCACTCCATACATGAATTTGTGCACCGTGCTTGGGGGTTATGAAATCTATGCACCTAAAAGCAATGATATCTCACCATCTTTTTAGTGAGGAAGCCCAATTCTGGTCTTTCCTTCTGGACCCTTATCCATGGGAAAATCCACAAAAAAGCCAAATAAATGGAAAATAGAAATTCTCAATAGGAATCAAACAATCTGTTTGGAAAGAAAAGAAAGTACTTTCACTGAATTAACCATTTTTTTATATTAAAAAAGGGTTTCACAACTTAGTTTTTAGTTAACAAATGGTTAATTTCCAACGAAGTACTTTCCTTCTCATGCATCCAAATAGAGGAGAAGATATCTCGACAATTAGTCAATTACCTGGCACAGAACAACCCTTCATAAGATATTATACCAAACACTGATGATGATGGTGATGATGATAGACAAATTTTCAGTAATACATCAAATAGCTTACAATTGAGCACCACACAGAGACCCACAAAGCTCATAAATTAAATTAAAAAAAAAAACTGATCCATAGCTGAATGTCAGGCACCTTCCCCCAACGATTACTGCAAATCCCAGAAGGAAATTTAAAAAAAAAAAATGAGAAGAGTTTCAGACATAAAAACCCCACAAAATAGAATTTAAGCTACTACACATATTTACGATTAAAACAACAAGCAAATATCTTAGAAAACATCGTATTTTTCAATTAGAAAAGATTCCTTCACAAAATAACAGTCCAGAACTCAGATCCTACCAACCGAGAGCTAAAAACAAGGGGAAACAGGAAGAATGTTAAAAACTCAAAACAAGGAAAATAGGGAAAATTCAAACCAGAAAGATCCAATTCAACAGAAAAAAAAAAATACAAAATCTTCTAATTTCTGATAAAACAGGGGAAACTCCGCAGATCCAAGAATGGAAAATAGATGAAAAAGTCCGAAAATTTGAAATTTGATGAAGAAACAGAAAATAAGATTAAGCCCCGGGCTCCGTCTGAATGACAAAGGAAATCGCATGCTTAGAAAATAATTATTTTTAACTAAAAATGGACGTGGGTCTAGCCATTTTTTGCTTAAAAAATGGCTATTTCCAGGAAAGCACTTTCATTTCCATGAATCCAAAGGAACTGAAATAAAAATGAAATTCAGTGCACGAAAAGCAAGCACCAAACAAAATTGCACAAAATTCAGCAATTTTCTTTTATGAAAAAAGCACTTCTTGGAAAGAAAATTGAAATCGGGAAATGAAACTTTTGATAAGCATCAAAAAATGAAAACACAGAGATTGAATCGTCAGCCCAAGAAAGAACGAAAGAGAGAGAGAGAGTAGAAAAAAGATCGGAACTTTGCATCAAATCGAGAGAAAAAAATCAAATCGTAAACCAGAAAACACCAATTAACAAACAAACACGACGTAAAAATCCATAATAGGAAACAAAAACAAAAAAAAAAAATCAAATGCAAGACGAGAAAAACAAAATTAGAAGAAAAAAAAACCACAATGGGGAAAAAATAAAATCAACTTCCCAATCTACGGAACACAAATTTGAGGAGAAAAAAACGAACATCAAAATAAAAACCAAAACAAATCAAATCCACCCCAGAAATAATTTTAAAAAATAAAAGACGAAGAAAAACCCAAAACAGAATCCCACAAAATTTCAAGCAGAAAGAGTACAGAAACCGAATTCAAAATCCGAATGACGCGAGCTTTAGCGCAAAACATCGCATAAAACACCAATTTTGGGAAATTTTGGCACGAAAGGAAGCAGAATTCGACCAACTCACCTCCAAACAACCGAAACGTTTCGAAAGTTATTTCTTTCCAACAGATCGTAGACTGAAAAGCCGGAAATCCCAACGAATTTCTATGTTCTAGGCAGATCGTACCATTGCAGGAGAGATTCACGATATATCAGAAACGAAATCCGTTACAAGCAGCGAATCGGATCGGGAAAGCCCAAAACCCTCCGAAAACCACCACCTTTGCGTGCTTAAACCCCAGTTCTTGTAGCTTTGACCCCCTGCAACCAGATCATCCGGTAAAAAGCGTTGATGCCACGGGCTACAGCCGGTAGAGGAAACCATGTCGATCAGGTCCTATATTGATCACGCCAAACTGTTATGAGTGAGTCACAAACTCTAAAGATAAAATCTTTTTTTTCTAAATGTGTGAAGAAGAATGAGGTCTATCTGATCCACCAAAACTAATTAATCGGCTGAGATTTACCGAATAAGATAATATTATTATGTATATACAATATTATCCCTTCGATCTAAGATAACAAAACGAACGGTCAATTATAGTCTAAAATTAACCATTCACTTTATTTGATAGATCCATTCATACAATATTATAATTAGTATAATATTTTTATCTTTAGCACATCTGAGGGTCTAATGTCTTGGTAAGATCAATTTTTACCAAGATATTTGTGCATTTCATATAACTAAAAATAAAAGTAACAAGAGGTTGTCACTGGTTCATATTAGATAAGAGGAAGTTCCAGTCGTGAAAAGTAAATCCACTCAGTAAATGACACATGGGGTGGAGATTGCATCGCAGGACCATAAAACTAGCGAGCGCTTCGGGTAGGGACATGATGAGAAATCGGGTTTGAAATTGAGCTTTCTATAAAAGAACATTTTGTTCGTTTGAATGAGAAATATGAGGAGGCACCATGCACCGCCGGAGCACCATTTTCCATACGCAAAACAAAACTCATCTCTCTCGTCTAAATTAAAAAAAAATTAACCACTTTCTGATTTAAGAACTTGATGATATATTTAATGGTAAGGGGCCAATGAGATTTATCCTACTGGTATGTCATTTATTTAAAAATGCAATCTAATATTTAATAGAGTATTTTAAATTTACATTTTTATTATATTAAAAAATTATATTCTCTAGCAACGTTAGTCGGCAACAACTATTATCTTTGAGCCTTTTACAGCTTATTGAATCATGGAGATCTGAATTTAAAAGATAATTTTGAAATAATGTTTCACAAAAAAATTAATTTATTGAATTTAAAAAATTATAACTTTTATAATTTAAAGTTCAATGATCAAAATAAAATCAATTTTGAATAATTTTTAAGGTGTGATCAATTCTAAATAGATTCAAATTGAATATGAAATTATAACAGAATCCATGGAAGTAGATGTGTGTAAGAAGTAGCACATGTAATTTCAAATCCTCAGAACCCCCACATGAGAACTCATAGGCAATATCATCTAGGATAAGTTTTTTAACATGTTAATTATTTAAATATTTTATTTGATTAACGTAACGTGATTCTCTCTTCAGATAAGGTGACTAAAGAAGGGTTTCTCTGAATAAAAACTTTAAGAAAATAAAATATTATACAATTAATTTTCAGAGAGACACAGAAGTTTAGTAGACCAACTTTGGAATTTGGAGGATTTGGGTAGTCCTTAATCCAACAGGACCGGGTGGATTAATGATTTGGGTGGCCACCCATGGGCCCACCAGGTGAGGTGCGACCTGTGGTGTATACTGCATAGCGCAACACCCTCTAAATCCTCTTGGAAAAGACAGAATATTCTCTAGAGATGGATAATGGATGCCTTAAATTTAGTGGCAGGCATGAGAAGAAGATTGATAAAATAGGCAGAGAAAAATGAGAAAATAAAAAAAATAGAAGAGCCATCTAAATCGGTGCCTGTAATTGATAAGTTATGTCACTGACCCTATAATCTTTCAATTTTAGAAATTCGTTTGATAATAATAAAATATAGCTTTCAGTTAAGTACCGGTAGAATGAATTGCTACCATTTTTAAATTATAAGAGAAAATCTTTAATAATTAATTCATTTGCACTCTTTAACATTTTTGAACTCCCTATCTTACATGTGACGTGCCACTCCATCAATTGAAATTTTAGATAATCTTAATACCTTTTTTAGAAAAATATTTACATGAAAATAATTCATTAAGTAGGACTCATAAAATCCTACGATAGAGAGAGCCCTAGTTGAATGTAGCATATACTACAACATTTTTACAATGCTCTATATATCGTAGTTGTTCAACTCATGAAATGTACTAAACAAATGAAAATTTTCAATTTATTGAAGTTCTTTTTAACTTTGATTTTTAGTCATTCTATATAAAGTTATTAAAATTTATACTCCCTCAATTCCATTTTAGTTGTATCATTTTAAATATTTGTATTTTTTAAAAAAAATTCTATATAAGGCTAGCATTTCATGTGATGTCATCTATTTTCAACACATTTTGTATTACTCTACCATAAATGAGACAACTATTTTGGGACAATTTCAAAAATCATATAAGACAAATAAATTGAGACACAGAGAGTATAATCTAAAGTGACTAACTTGTTAATTGTTCATAAGACAATGATTGACCATAACAAATCTGATTTTCAAACATTCCATCTCATCTTTAAAATACAATGTGAAAAACTGTAAAAAAAAATTATCAGAAACTCCAATTATAAATGTTCCTCTCACCAAGATCACAGTGGTGTACTCTTCATAGTTGTGTTTTTTTTTTATATATTTTTAGCTTAGCTGATGAGCGGACTGCCCAATTTTCTTGGCCATGCCAATTTTGAGCTGGATCCTCTACACTCTGAAGGTATGGATATATTCATATAGACTAGAGACAGTTCCAATGAGTATGTCTTTTATGCATCAATAATCCCCTAACATGAGTACCTAGTGAAGCCTACAACACTCACTTCAAGTGATCACCGTTAGATTTGTAGAGTCTAATTATCAAATATTTATTGGTGATCTTATTTTCATTGGCCCGTTCGGGAGTCAATTTTGTAATTTCCGCATTACATATGTTGTAGTCTTAATTAGAACAATATATAATATATCTTTTCGTGAGAGAGGAGAGATAGAAAGCGAAAATTATAACGGATACAACTGTATCTTCTTTCTCTTTTTTTTTTTTCTTTGAGCATAATGAATCTGGTTTGAACATGTAGACATCATATGTATTTTGTTCTTACGACTATTATTTATACGCTTTTATTCACAACAATCACAACCGTTGATTTACAGTAGATCATGATAAATAAATTTAATAAGAAGAAAAATTAAAGTATCACTCATCTACACCAAACAAGATTGAGTCCAAATTTAATTGAAGATAATATTGAGAACGAAGAAGTGCAGATTCTACTTCAGGTCATTTTTAAGTTCATCCAAAATTAAGACAATGAAGAGAAAGGGAATGATTAACGCCAGATATTGAAGATTAATTTACTAAATGATCAGAGTTACCAATTTCAATTTTAAAAATAAGCAAAGAAAGAGCTGTTAACAAAGTGGAGGGTCCTACAAATCACCAACAATTTTGTATAAGAAATTGTTTCCATCCTTGACAGTTTGAAGGTCCAACGCTTGAGCTTTTCTCACTCATCCCTTTTCCTGCCTTTAAAAATGCTATTCCGGCCAAGTATACATCTCACCATGCATTTTCTATTGTAAATTTGTGATTAGGTTTTTGTTATCTTCCTTTATAAAAGTCTCCTTTGTTAATCCCTAGATTTTTAATGCAATGTGACAGTGTAACACTGTCACAAATGCTTTTAAAATGTGTATTTAGCCTCTGTTAGTTTTCACTTTTATTCATCTTATTAGTATTTATATTATTATAAAACTTTAACTTTTATAAGACACAGATCACAGAACTTCACTCACTCTCATCTATAAAATTCTTATAAATTCCACCCGAACACTTTATGAAATAGACCTTTGTCCAAAATTAAGTTTGAATGGGATAAAAATTAATTTCTTCTCAAGAAGTAATTGACCCAAAATTGCAGTTAGATGAATTGGATTCACTGGTCCACTCAATTTTTGTTACTCCTATATCTAGTGATCCTTTTGAATCTAGTGATGAAGTTTTACTGAAGGCCGATTCTGACTTAAGGTTACATCAGTGGTTGCCTAGAGCCCTCCAATCTAATCAATGGTGTAGGGTCCAACCATGCACTTTTTCTAGAATCTAGGACTCTTAAAATTTCAGAGTCGATCATGTTTCTACCTAAGTCATCTATCAATGAAGGTGTTATTGTTTGGATACTTTCCATTTAATTTAAAATGATGAAATAATTGTTTAAATATTAATTTACTGGTTGCAGCCTATGTTAAACGGGGTCAGAAAGCAATGTTTAAAGTTTAAACATTCACGAGGAAAGGCAACATGGAATTCCAAATTAGAAAATCATTTATTGCCACGTGGATATAATTTTTTAATAATCAAAGATTTTTTTTTTTTAATTTCTTGTGGACTGGTTGAGAGGATTTGTCTCGACCAAAAAATAAAAATAAAAATGCTGGAACATACAACCAACCCTTCACCACACAACCAGCAGATCAAACTCATCAATGCATCGAATTCTATCGAGTATTACGTCACTTCCACCTACCCTCGGCCAGCCTCCACCCTCCAATCATCTACTCTCCTATCTCAATCCCATCAAAGCCCATGGATCAGGTGGTTCAGCTTTGTATTACATGCAATTCTCAACTATGGACTTGTTCAATTTAAATGTCGTTAAGATATATTTAGGACTTTCTACGTGGATTGTGTTTGATTGGAAGTTCGCTGATATTTGAAGTTTCATCCTATAATGGATATCTATTAGTAAAATTCATATGCGAAATGTGAACTAAGTATATAGATCTGACTAAGATGACACAAGATACGAACCTAAAATAATTATGGGGTTCTAAGACTATAAAGATCCAATCATTTCTACTACTTAAGCTTAATTATGCTGTAAGTGCAAATATTTTAAAAGAATTCAAGTTGAATATAAATCTATTACAAAATTGGTGATGGGTATGAAGTGGAGAAAAGTATAAAAGTCGATGTTATAAAAAATGAATTGATTTACAGTAGATAATGTATCACTAGTATCATTTTTTAAATTATAATTAGCTTTTAGAAAACTTCATCATCATGCAAAGTCCTTCTCCCTTTTGTCCCAACTCGGTAATGCCCCCTCACATGATAGATCATTTTTCAAACAACCAAAGTATAATATGTAGTCTTTGTAGTTTGTATCATATTTTATATTATAATAGATGAGAAATAATTATATACTGTCACTCTATTAGTTAGAATGATATCAGATAATAGTATTTTAATTGAGCATCATTAATAAAAATTTATCTGATGATTGATTTTGATTTTAGAAAAATCAAAGATGCCATTCAAATGGTAAGAATGATGTCAAATAATAAGATTTTGATTGGACATCATTAATAAAAAATTATTTGATGATTAATTTTGATCTTAGAAAAAAAATCAAAAGTTGAGATGATTCTATCGATTCTATGTTAAATAGTATGATAGGTCCTACAATGAGGTATCAAATCAATCGTGGGCTCTCTGTCGGGCCCGGACTGTGGACTTAATGTATTATGTTTGACTTTTTCCCTTGAATGAATTTATACTAATCTCCCATTAAAATAAATAAATCAGACCAATCAAAATTCTTTTATCACAAGGTTGATACTACTCTATGGCTGAGTATTTCGACTTTTAATCATGCATATTTTTTAAACTACCTAATTAAAAATATTAATAAATATTTTTAGAATTACAGTCGTCTCATTCATGATGTAATAAAGCTATAGTTACATGACACACATATCATCCATAAAATAAATAAAAAAAGCTTCTGAAATTTATTTTTGTCATTATCACTAAAAAATAATTTATTATCGAGAGTTTATATTTAACTTAGTACATAGTGATGTATAATAAGAATTTCTCATATTTTTAATATAAATTTATAACTCACTTTTTAAAATTTAAAATATATCAATTAACACAAAGCGCGAGCAAAGGACTAAGACCACCGATTGATCCAAAGTACGTGTTGGACTTGAAGAGCATTAAAACCGTAGGGAAGAGATGTAATCCATGAATTTAAACAAAAATATTTCCTAAATGTGTAGTCGTTAAAAAAGAGAAAGGAAAATAGAATCACGTGAATATGAAAATCCATCTTAACATCTGTAAGCACAGCCGTCCATCCTTCCAAATTCCATAACGCACTTACCACATTCGGATTCAGATTCAGATTCCGATTCCGATTCGGATTCGGATTCGGATTCGGATTTCTCTCTGACACACAGGTTTTGGCTTACACGCGACGAATGCTATTGCTTGCGTGCTTGTTGGGTTTCGTACATTGGAAGCCTACACCACATCAAAACCCAAAACCGCTTCGAGAAACCACTCTGCGGTTTCCTTCCTTAACTGGAAAAGTCAGACCTGTACCTTTATGCTTGTTGCCACGTGGATCAGTGTAGCCCCCACCCGCCTCTCCTCTACTCTCTCGTAGGCTGCGTTTGGATGGGTGGGGGGGGGGGGGGGGTAAGGGGGCTACTTACCCCCGTTTGGTAATAAGAGAGGAGGGGTCAAATTTTTACCCCTCATGTCTCCCTTTTTAATACCCTCATGGGGCAAGGGGTATTCAAGAATGAATGCCCCTCCTTACCCCCCATTTTGCTTATGATTTTTTTTTTTTACATTTTATTTATTTATTTATTTTGATGAGTACTTGGCTTTTATTTTTTTTAAAAGCACTCCATTATTTCCATTTGATAAATTTCATATCACAAAAAAATAAATTATATTTTTTTATGAAGAGATATGAAGGATTTTTTTTATTCATTTATTGAAATTTAAAATAATAATAGTGGTTTTTTATTTATTTTTTATTTTTGAAGGAAACTTTTCCCCTATTTATCCCGTGCCTTCATCTATTTTTCAATTATATATTATATAATTTTCTGAAACATATTTGTCAAAATATTCTATTTTTAAGGGGTGATTCTGTCAAAATTTCGATAGGGTTTCAAAACTCTGAAAATTTTGAGATTTATAATAATATCTTTCAGGGTAATTAACAATTTATTCTATTAGAAGATTATTTTAAAAATGTGTCAACATTTTCAACGTGATGCATTTGGGTGGGGGGTAAATTTTTACAGGGGTTACCCTTAAGTAGGAGTAAACTGACATTAACAATTTTATGAGAATTAATAATTTTATTAAATCTATATAATATAAAAATAAAATTTCTACAACATTTTCAACGTGATGCATTTGGATGAGGGGTAAATTTTTACATGGGTACCCTTGAGCAGGGGTAATTGTACGTAGGGGTAAACTGACATATTAACAATTTTATGAGAATTAATAATATTATTAAATCTATATAATATAAAAATAAAATTTATATAACATTTTCAATGTGATGCATTTGGGTGAGAGGTAAATTTTTAAAGGGGTTACCCTTGAGCAGGGGTAATTGTACGTAGGGGTAAACTGACATATTAATAATTTTATGAGAATTAATAATTTTATTAAATCTATAAAATATAAAAATAAAATTTCTATAACATTTTCAATGTGATGCATTTGGGTGAGGGGTAAATTTTTACAGGGGTTACCCTTGAGCAGGGGTAATTGTACGTAGGGGTAAACTGACATATTAACAATTTTATGAGAATTAATAATTTTATTAAATCTATATAATATAAAAATAAAATTTCTATAACATTTTCAATGTGATGCATTTGGGAGGGGTAAATTTTACAGGGGTTACCCTTGAGCAGGGATAATTGTACGTAAGGGTAAACTGACATATTAATAATTTTATGAGAATTAATAATTTTATTAAATCTATAAAATATAAAAATAAAATTTCTATAACATTTTCAATGTGATGCATTTGGGTGAAGGGTAAATTTTTACAGGGGTTACCCTTGAGCAGAGGTAATTGTGTAGGGGTAAACTGACATATTAATAATTTTATGAGAATTAATAATTTTATTAAATCTATATAATATAAAAATAAATTTCTATAACATTTTCAATGTGATGCATTTGGGTGAGGGGTAAATTTTTACAGGGGTTACCCTTGAGCAGGGGTAATTGTACGTAGGGGTAAACTGACATATTAACAATTTTATGAGAATTAATAATTTTATTAAATCTATATAATATAAAAATAAAATTTCTATAACATTTTCAAAGTGATGCATTTGGGTGAGGGGTAAATTTTTATAGGGGTTACCCTTGAATAGGGGTAAACTGACATATTAACAATTTTATGAGAATTAATATTTTTATTAAATTCATATAATATAAATAATAATTATAATTTTTATGAAGAGATATGTTGATATTTTTTATTTATTTATTGGGATTTAAAATAGTAATATAAAAAAAAATCTTTATTTATATTTTTAATATTAGAATGCAAGTGTTCATTTTAAATTATAATTATAAAAAATAATTTATAAAAATTAGATAATATTATTATAAGTTATATTATTAGAATTTACTTCATAAATATTATTTAATAATTATGTTTTATAAAAAAAAAAAATAATATTAATATATCAGGTTACCCTTGCTTTTAATTACCAAATAAGATTTTTTACCCTTAGGGTAAGGTTTTACTTTACCACTGCAATTATCAAACAAGATAACGGTAATCCTACTTCAAGGATCACCCATACTCAAGGGTTACCCCTACTTAGGGGTAACCCCTATAAAAATTACCCCCTATCCAAACGCAGCCTTAGAGTCGAAATTTCTCAGTTGATTTTTATTTTTTATTTAAAAAAATATAAATATAAGTATGAATGAGGTCGATATCTCATCCGATATTTATATTTTTACTTTTTTTTAAAATAACTTTTTTTATTTTTTTAAATAATTTTTTTCAAAATAAAAATTGAAAAGAGAAAAAAATCTCGACTGAGATGAAATATCGGCCGAAAATTCAGATCCACCGATTTTCGACCCCTGCTCTCTCCTTATATCGAGTCCATTTGTGTGGCCCAAGTAACGAACTTGAGTATAGGTGTTTCACGTATAGTTATTAAATTTATTCTATTTATGATAAATTAGAATAGGCAAGTCATCTTAACACGAAAAATCTACTAGGAGACATGAGATAGAGGGAAATTCTCATTTTACTCCTATCTATAGATGCAAATATCGGCCGCTACAAAAAGTATGGCCGATATGATACGGATTTTTAGTCCCTTATCATATCGGCCGATACGTATTATATCAGCCGTACAAGATATTTCTCAGCCGATATAACGGATATATATCTGCTGATATCCATAATATCGGCCTTTTTTAAATTAAAAAAATAAAAACGGTGGTGGGTCCGAGTTGATATTTCGGCCGATGTCGAACCAATATTGGCCGATATTTTCATTTTCAATTTTTTTTTAAAAAGCATCCTTTTGGATTTTTTATTTATTTTTTAATTTAGAAAAAATACAGATATTTAAAAAAGAAATACAAAAAGGAGACAGAATTTTATCTGCCGATAACTCGGGGTGGTTGAATTTTACACCCGTGCTTCTATCGGTGTACCGCTCATCAAGTACTGGTGTACCGATAATACGCCGTTCTGCATGTATATGTTCTTCATATCGGTACACCGATACTTGATGAGCGATACACTGGTAGAGGTAAAATGAGAATTTCACTATATCCCGTATCTCCTAAGAGATTTTGCCCGTATTAAGATGGACATTCATTAAAATAATATATTTTTATATAATTTCTTTTGTTTCTGTTATTAACTGTTTCAACCTATTTCGGTCTTATTCAATTGAATTGGATAATGATAGGAAAAAAAAGTGTTTTATCTTCTAATCTCAGCCATAACATTTTTATTTTTTTTATTTTCTAATTCTCTTTTTTTAGTACGAATGATAATAATTTTAAATTTTAATATCAAGAATTGGAAGGCCAATCCCAACACTCAATACTCATTTTCATATGGTTAGATTTAGAGCAGGAATAGCGGCGGTTGGATTTCATAAATTTTGAAAGCTTAATTTAGTCGATATTTGGTGGAGAGTCCACAAGTCACAACCAACCGGTTTTGGTAGGCAGGGACGAAAAGAAAAGAAGAACTCCTCTTTCTCTCACAAAAGCTTTTTCCCGTACAATTTTGTTCTCTTTTTTCCCTTCACGTTTCATGGTTAGGTTAACATTTGATTTGATTGGATAAGTCGCTTTAGAAGAGTAATAATAAAAATTCTAACCACTTTACATCATTAATAGAATTTGCATAATTCTTTTCACTTGTCATTTTCTACTTTAAATTAAGAAGCAGTTGTTGAATGGAATCATTGCACCATTGCTTTATATTTTATCCATTGTCATAAATCTCGTTCTCGAGATATTAACGACAATTGTTAATAGTGGAATATTTTTAAATTTTTAAATTTTTATCAAAAATTTAATAGGAAAATCTCGCGAAAAATATATTATTTAAAAAATAATAAAAATAAATGATGTGGCCGAAATTTGAAAAAATAGATGATATTTCAGAAATAAAAAATATATATTTGGCCCAAGCGTTTTTTATGGGAATTTAACAGCAAAATCTCGCAATCTTAACGGGAATTTACCGTTTCTCGTGATAAAAACGTGTTTTTAACGGAAATTTACCATTAAAAATGGCATACGCGATAAACTCAGGTTTTTAACGGGAAAAGTTATTTTACCGATATTTTCGTGATAAAAATAAAAATATCGAAGATATTTGTTAGATTGCTAACAAGGACAAAAGAGAGAAAGAAGGGATGATCCCTTACATATTGGCATGGAAATGCATGCGGTATTATTTTATATATTTAAATATAAGATTTTTTAATTAAATTATTGATGCTCTCTTAAAAAAAATCTTAAGCATGTGACCCTTCGACAATTATTTTAATCAAATCAATCAAGAGAATTATTAAGTTCTTCAAATTTAATTAATTTTAAATATTATTTTCATCTTTAAATTTTACGGCCTTCAAAATCGCGACTTCATTAATTCTATAGAAGTTGTTTTTGATAAAGCCTTATAACTAAACAATTTTTTTCACAAATTCATCACCACTACATTTCATGGGTCTTATATATAGGTGTGCAGATGATCACTTTGCATGCACATCACTCTTTTCAAGTTTAGATGAAGAATAAAAATGATTGATGCTGGTGTATGCATGTTTGTGTGTGAGTGGTGGCACACTAAGGTCCAAATATCGGCCGATACAAATCGTATCGGCCGTACATACCGAATATCGGCCGATATGGCCGATATTCGGTCCGAAATATCGGTCACAATATCGGCCGATATTCATGAATATCGGTATTTAACTTTTTTTTTTTTTTTAAACACCGATACGATTTTTCGCGGTTTTTACACGGTTTTTCGCTGTTTTCCGCGGTTTTCCAGGGTTTACGGTTCCCAGGGGTGTTCACGGTTTTTCGCAGTTTCCACGGTTTTCCGCAGTTCAGGGTTTACGGTTCTCAGGGGTGTTCACGGTTTTTTATAGTTTTTTGTGGTTTTTTGCGATTTTGTCACGGTTCATCACTATTCATCACGGTTTTTTGCGGTTTTTTCACGGTTCCGATATCGGAGGAGAGAGAAAATGCCTATATCGGTATGAGAGATAAAATTATCGGCCGAAATATCGTCCGTATCGCATATCGGCCGATATTTACATATCGGCCGAGCCGATTTTTTAACCCCTGGTGGCACATAATGACAAATACTTCATATTTTAAAAAATATAGGGTTATTTGATTATCTGAAGTTAATATTTAATTAGGTGTCGAATGAAGATTTATTATCATAATCATCATTATTGTTCTTCAACTATTTATCTTATTAATTTCGAATTGACATATATATATTTGTGTGCGTATGATGATGAACACATCACATTCTAGAAATTATAGGGTTATTTGATTAGTTGATTATTTTAATTAGGCGTTGAATGAAGATCTATCATCATTATTATCATCTAACTATTTATCTTATTGTTTCGAAGTTAGAAATTTATATTTAAATTTAGTTAAATGTTCTCTCGATGTGAACTCACTCACCATGCATAGACACACGACCAAGCCTCTTAATCAGTTTATGACGATATTTATTAAAAGTTGAAAAAGAACCTGGATTTCAAACTTTCAATCACTTCGAGTTTTTATTTTTTAAATGAGAATCATCTGACTTTGCTTAACGGTGAAGTCTCTTGTCCCTACATCTTGTCAAGTTTGATCCATCTTCATTACTCAAAGTCCAGAAAGACAAAATTTTATAAAATTTTGGGCCCTGTATATCAGTATGCCTGATATTTCCAGTATTTCTCAATATACTGATTTCAAAGACGTGGATATCTGGCAAATATTGGCCCAAAATTTGCTTCTCAGGCCACAAATCACTCCTATGTTGGGAATTGGGCCAATAGGTTGAGTTAGTCCATCAGGATTCTTTAACCTGGTCATCAGGGTCAGGCTTCAAGCCTGAGCTTCTTTTTAGGCCCATCGACAAGATGGGGACTAAACTCCAGTCTAGAATAACAGTCAACCGGGCATGGATTCACATGTGTCTCTGTACAATTTGCCAGACCCAGTTGTGACCAGTTATGAGTTGTACGACCAGATTAAGGAAAAAATAAAAAAAAACACATTGTTTGGGCATGAATTTGAGGTCCATCAATAAAGATGTTACCGTATAGCTGGCCCAACGGTTTGTTCACTCTTGTTGAGCTTTCCCTACCACTGGACCATTGATAAAATCTGGCCCTCTTGACTATTTGATGAAATAAATGTCTATAGAAGTATGAAGACCTTCCTAGTAAAATATACTCAGTCCAAAGGAAGTTTTGCAACATTGGGTTTTTTTTTTTTTTAAATCCAAAAGGGAACATGTTTAGGCCAAGATATGAAACGTCAAGGTTAAAAAGCAACAAGTGTAATCAAATCTGCTTAAGGAAGCGGGAGGTGTCAAGTGCGAACCCCCATGGCCTAATTTGGTGTATCCTAAGGACAGTGGGTATCACCGGTGGGGGTTTTACGCTGGGTTTCCTGCGGTTTCTCACAAGTAAATTAAAAAAAAAAAAATCAAATCTGAAAGCTGATTGGCAAATGGATGTCCACCCCTTTTCCTAGGAAAATTCAATGCAAACATAATGCAGAATTTGGACGTCACTCAGTGATCTTAGGCCTTCATGATCCACATTTCACCCCTTAGATCATGACAAATAGTTGTTTTCCCTGGAAAATGCCAAGTCTGCCAAAGATGTGCTAATAGAGTGTTTCATGAATGGAATTTCCTCATAACATGTCATCATAAAACCATGGAAATCTCTCCAATTTGTGGGCTTGTTACAGAACAACTTCACCATGGATAATGAACCCAAAAAAGAGATTTAAAAAATTTGACAAAGAAGAGAACTTGTTGAATCACAATTTTCCTTGAGCCCTTTTTGAGACGCTGCACATCCAAAACATTTTCAAACTAGATCTCACCATGATCCTCATTAACCACGGGGATTCCCTTCGAAATCATATTACAAGAACAAGTTGAACTAGCCACTACCACATTTCTATCACCTTCCATTCCCTATTTCCACACTTGCTGGCCACCATAACAAGCACACCAACACGACCATACAAAATTTATGTAATTCTTGTATGATCAATCGCACATGTAAGATGATCATACCCATATTTACATGTACATGACAGGCATGGATCAAGAGTGCAAGCTGCATACTCTCGGCCTGGACTTGTCGAGAATGGACCACATCACTTTGACATCTTCATATGCACATGCCATCACTTCACCATGTAAAACCATGCTTGGATGATCATGCCCTGACAAACCAGCATTAAAACAATAAGGATGAAGGTGTGGCGCATCACTTTGAGGAGGGGTCTTCTTCTCTTTAGTAGGGCTGCTGAAGAAAGTACAAGCTTTTCTAAATGGAAATGTGATGGTGCGGATCCAAGATGCCATTGGATTGACAGTCTCAAGAAATTGGAGTGGATTCTCTAGGTTTATGTAGGCAAAATGAATGGAAGATGCAGGAGAATAATAAAATACTTGACCAGAGGTTTTACTTTGCTTTCTTCTGCCTTGAGTCCGAACATGGGTGCTCAAGATTTAGAGATCCAATCCATTGACTTGGTTGATTATAATTTGGATGGGCAACATCCTAATATTAATTGAACTTGGATAATATCTTCGTCATTGATGTAGTTCCTACATATTTTATCAAACTCGTTCTTTAAATTGAACCTACAATATTACATTATGTAGAATATCATGATTCAATAGGTACATACAGATGTTTATAACATAGAAAAAAGGACACCCATGACATGTACGTCCGGGATGAACCAAATCCACATTGAATATGAGATCAAAGGTCTGGATTGCGGGCCCATGGGCGTGGATTTACAAACTCAGCACTCCATGATAGCTTCTATAGAGGACTTGCAACATGGAGAGGTGGGAATGCAGCTTAAAGAAGAGACAAGATCCGTGAGTAGAGGTGGAAGTGATATAAGTCGTTCATCTCTTAGTCTAGCTTAGTTGCTTCTGTGTGCACATGGATCATACTTCAAGTCACCCTCAACATATAATATGGTTTTATTTTATTTTATTTATAAGTTTTTCAGCCAAACATGGGCACTGCAAAAAGACTTCCTGGTATGAATAAAGTGTGTATAGAAAACAAAAGACTAACCACACCAATTCACAGTAAGATGCTTATTGATTTACTGTGTAATTTCTATCTGATTTACAAATATTTTCTCCACCTTGTTTAGGTGATACAAAAGTAATATTTATAACAAAGAGATAGATACGTAGGAGAGAGATAGATGAGAAGGAAGAGGTCTAATTAAATTAGACTTCTTTGTTTGTTGGGTCACCGATCCTTATCTTCTTTAGATGAGGATCGGTGGTTTCAATATCTTTGGATGAGTTTCAACTTCAGTTTGAACTTTTTTGCTTTTGGAATCTCCATCGGTGATGATCCTTATCTTCTTTAGATAAGGATCGGTGGTTGCTTGAATGCCCTAATTTCTTTGTTTGACATCAGGGGTTGTACCGTCCATAGTGTGAAAAAAAAAAAATTCATATTGAAGTATTTCTAATTAGAGCTTGAATAATTTGACTTTAAGCAATCACACCGTTTTAAATGAATTGCTACATATTTTAGTAGCATCGAGCTTTTGATGTTCATTTCTGCAAGTAATGTTTATTTTGCAATAATTGAATGTGACATTGACTTTGGGTCTTCTATAAGATAAGCAATCAAACTATGCAAAGACACTCGAGTCTCTTATTTAGTCTTTATATATAACCTTGATATTGCAAGAATCTAAGTCAATGAATCATGGCTTACCCTTGATATTGACTGTATTTTTTGTCTTTTATTAAAACTGGAAATTTTCTCTCAATCAAAATCTACAAACTTATCTGTAAGTACACAGTGTTAGAAGTGTTTGGACTTTGGATTAATATAATCTTAAAGGGTTGTTGGTGTGTTGGTTAAGAATCCGTTTCAAAAAAAATGAGAAAAATGAATTCGAATCACATAAATAATTTCATTGATAATAAGTGTACAAAATAAAATGCCTCTCTTTACCATTTGCACCCAAACAACCAACCTTAGAATATTGTACCTGTAAGAGGATTGTTTATACAATATTTATTTATAATTATATCTGGTTCAATTCATTTATTAGAAGAGAAAATAAGTTCACCTTTAATCTAATTTTAAGATAAAAGTGACCATCATTTACGTATAGTTGTGTGGTGTATTACGCTGAGTACTTAAGTATAAATCTCATCAAATATAGTGGTGATGAGTGTGTGGGAAATATCATTCTTTAAATATGTAGCGCAGTGTAAGAATGAATTAATCAAGCAATATTTTTGAACTCTTTAAAATTTGATTAGTTTAAATTTTTTTTTTTTTTTTAATCTTTAAACTTAAACTGACATTTCCAACTCACCCATAATGAGTTATAAAACAAGTGTAGAAAAGAATAAGTGAATTAGTAGATGATATTAAATTAAAGATAAAGCCAAAGAACCCAACCTAATTTATGAAACAGTTTTGAACTTCTGATATCATATATTAAATTACTCAAGCAAATAGTGCTTAAGTGTTCAATTCTGTTTTAATCATTTTGGGATCAGGTCGGTTGGTAGGTCAGTAGAGTCTCAGAACTCAGACTATACCTCATTTTCATAACACAACACAAGGAGGAAAGAAAGAGAAGAATGAAATACTGATGTTTTTGCTCCCGCCAAATAATGTATTTGTGCAGAGCACAAGGTAAAGAGATGACGATACCTTGCAAGCATGCAGCAGCAGCAGCAGCAGCTCCTCGCGCGCTCTCTTTCCACGATTCTGGAGAGGACAAAAACACTGAGCGACTTGAAGTGCTTTCATGGCCACATGATTACGACGGGATTGCAGCAGAGCAGCTTCGCAGTCGGCAACTTTGTGGCTCGCTGTTCCACGCTAGGCGAAATGGCGTACGCCCACCAAGTTTTCGACCAAATGCGCCACCCAAACTCCTTTGTTTGGAACACCTTGATAAGAGGGTTTCAACAAAACCAACAACCCCAGACAGCCCTTCTCTTCTTTGACGAAATGCGGACTCTAGACATCCCATCTGATCGTTTTACATTCCCCTTTGTGCTCAAGGCCTGCGCAGATTTGCGACATTTCCAGAAAGGACTAGCCGTTCATGGGCAAGTGCTTAAGACCCACCTTGAATTCGATGTTTTCGTGGCAACCAGCTTGGTGGAGTTTTATATGTTCTGCGGTCATATGGAGATTGCCCGCCAAGTCTTTGATGAAACTCCTGTGAAAGATATTGTGACTTGGACTGTCACCATATCTGGGTATGTGAATGAGTGTGGCGATATGGAGAATGCACGCCGACTCTTTGATGAAATGCCTGTGAAGGATCTTGTAGCATGGAACACCATAATTGGTGGGTATGTGAAAATTGGGAACTTGGAAGCTGCGAGGAATCTCTTCAACAGCGCACCCAAGAAGGATCTGTTGATGTACAATACTATGTTGGGTGGATATGCCAAAAATGGTGAAGCTGCAAGCATGATCCACATGTTCAATGAAATGCGTGAGAGGGATGTTGTGTCTTGGAATACTGTCATCAGTGGGCTTGTGCAGTGTAAGAGAGTCAATGATGCAATGGTACTGTTCCATCAAATGCTGCTAGAGAATTTGATGCCAAATGATGTGACTGTGGTGAGTGTTCTTTCTGGTTGTGCTCAAGTAGGAGCTTTGGAGATAGGGAGATGGATACATTCCTATGTCGATAGGAACCAATTTGCCTTGGATGCAGTGGTGGGTACTGCTCTGGTGGACATGTATTCAAAATGTGGGATTTTGGGGAGTGCTCAAGATGTTTTTGATAGAATGTTGAATAAAGATGTTATGTCTTGGAATGCAATGATAATGGGATTTTCTATGAATGGGAAAAGCAAGAATGCTTTGAAGTTCTACTATCGAATGCAAGCCGAAGGCTTTAAGCCAAATGATGTCACATTGTTGGGTGTCTTGTGTGCATGCACTCATGCGGGTATGGTAGATGAAGGTCGTAAGTGTTTTGATGCCATGAATAATGAGTTTGGCATTACACCAAAAGTTGAGCACTATGGATGCATGGTCGACCTCCTTGGTCGTGCTGGATTGTTGAAAGAAGCATATGAGTTCATTCAATGTATGCCCGTCATGCCACATACAGGGGTCTGGGGTGCGCTTCTTGGTGCTTGTAAGATCCATGGAAATGTAGAGCTGGCCGAATGTGCTATCAAACACTTGATTGAATTGGATCTTGAAGATGGAGGGTACTTGGCAATTATGTCTAATATATATGCAAATGCTGGAAGATGGAATGATGTTACCAAGATAAGGGACTTGATGAGAGAGAAGGGAATAGATAAAATACGTGGGTGTAGTTCAATTGTTATTAATGGTGAGGTTCATGAGTTTGGCGCGGGGGACAAGTGCCACCCTCGATCAAAGGAGATCTATGAGATGATAGGTGAAATCTCAAAGCAGTTAAGGATTGCTGGTCATATAGCCAGCATGGAAGAGGTTTTCTTTGATGTGGAAGAGGAGGAGAAAGAGCATGCTTTGTACTTCCATAGTGAGAAGTTGGCCATTGCCTTTGGACTTATCAGTACCAATAAAGGATGCACTATACGAATTGTGAAAAACTTGAGGATCTGCATTGATTGCCACTCCAGTATAAAGCTCATTTCAAAGATCTTTGAGAGAAAGATTGTGGTCAGGGACCGCAGTCGATTCCACCATTTCATGGAAGGCTCATGTTCTTGTGGTGATTATTGGTAACTAATCTGACTGTTAGAAGCTGGTTATCACTTTTGAACTTGAATCAACAATAATCAATGTGGTATAGGACTGAATGTGTGGCCAGGTATTGCACTTCAGTATCCTCATTTCATGGAGGGTTCATGTCCTTGGTGGGATTATTTATTGGAAACATTGTCAGCTTCACGATCAGAGGTAGATGATCCACCCAAGATAGGTATCACTGATGGTGGTTCCATCCAAAGCCAATGCTTGATAGTCATGGTCTCAGACTATGTAAACTATTCTACATCGCTTGTGTTGGAACTTCTGGCTCAATTCTACTGAAATTAGGAGTCTAGTTAAATGGGACTCCTAATTACATGGGATTCCTAATTACATTAGGACACTGCAATACTGCTATATATTAAGGACGTGGGTTTCATGGAAATCTTGCCGTTCGGCCGAGTGCCTTCCGAGGCCAGAAGGGGCCTCTTGCAGCAAAGGTGTAGTGAGGGAGATAGAGAGAGAGGGAAGATATCAAAAGAGATCTTGGGATCCAAATATTGTATCTGTATTCTTTTTATCTATAATGAAATCTACACTCTCCCGTGGACGTAGGCCAAGGTTGGGCCGAACCACGTATATTCTGTGTTCTTTGGTGTTGTGCTTGTGTGATTTATTCCGACATTATTTTCGGGTGTGTTTATTATTTCCGCTAATAAACGCTAACAAGTGGTATCATGAGTGAAGGTTCGATTCGGGCCTGATTAATCACATATCGAGGGTTGCTGCACGGTGAAGGACCTTGGACTTTTTTACGGTACGCGTGGAGATGGCACATTCGCCATATGCGTAGAGAGGCCGAGGTGATTACAGCTAACACATTAGTGTGTGCAGGAATACATTATGAAGGAAACGCAACCTCTCGTTCGTGAAGCACGTCGTGATGTGCTCGTAGAACGTAGGAAGCGGAGTTGCAGATGCAACATAGGGTCTTGGACGGCCAAGATCGAGGTGGAGCCCGATTGGGCTATACAGTCTTACTCAAGACTGGTGGATCATCCTAAGGTATGGGAAGCGCATCTCATACAGACATGTAGAGGATTACAGCTGCAAGTGGAGCATGGCCGGGAGCGGTTAGTGTGCACAGAGGTGCATAGTTGCAGTGGAGGACGATGCCATTGTTGTCTCTGGAGGAGGATCAGTGGATTTTCGCGAAGGTGGAGATTGTTGGAACTTGTGGCTCAATTCTACTGAAATTAGGAGTCTAGTTAAATGGGACTCCTAATTACATTAGGACACTGCAATACCGTTATATATTAAGGACGTGGGTTTTATGGAAATCTTGCCGTTCGGCCGAGTGCCTTCCGAGGCCAGAAGGGGCCTCTTGCAGCAAAGGTGTAGTGAGGGAGATAGAGAGAGAGGGAAGATACCAAAAGAGATCTTGGGATCCAAATATTGTATCTGTATTCTTTTTATCTATAATGAAGTCTACACTCTCCCGTGGACGTAGGCCAAGGTTGGGCCGAACCACGTATATCCTGTGTTCTTTGGTGTTGTGGTTGTGTGATTTATTCCGACATTATTTTCGGGTGTGTTTATTATTTCCGCTAATAAATGCTAATAGCTTGTGCAGTGATCAAATTGGTTTACTTCAAAATTTTGGAGGCTTAGGGAAGGAGGCATCATGGAGGGTCCAAGATATGGAAACACAATTGCAAATTTAGGGAAGGGGATCCTAATAGAGAATTCTTCATCTGTAGGCGAGAATGATACAAGATCAAGATTTTTGGATCAATCCTAACAAACATTGCTGCATCTATAAGTGAGAATGGGTAGGAGAGTACGAAATTCATTTCCAAGATTATATAGAATTTCAACACAAAAGGTGCCGGATCATGTGAAGATTGGGAGAATGAAATTGGAAAAACATTGAGCAGAAATATGTCGGATCATGGAGTCTGTCAAGTGGTGTCTCTTCTCAGTACAATGAGGGATGTGAGCATGACAAGAGGGCATGACCAAAGATCCCAATTATACCTTGTGTTTTCCCATTTGAAATCTAATCCCTATTTGACTTCTCCATTTAAGTAAGCTTGGAAATCCTCTGGACCATACAGTGTCAAAGCTTCTGGTTGGACAACCACCTTCAATAGGACATTTACATTGGACAAAAGATAACTCCACTACTACCGGCGGACATTTGTAAGAACTAGTAGATCCAATCTTCTAGTATAGATCTATTAGTAGATTCAAATGAGATGATGAAGCAATCTAATATTTTTTAAATTATATTTCATTTTGTGTTATGACATGTTACCCGGGTTTAATGTCTTTAAAAATTAAAACTAGGTGTGTGAAATAAATTTTTATTTATGTTGATACTCTAATTATTTTTCTGAATTAAATGAAAAATAATGTACAACAGTATCATTTTTTATTTTTATTAATTCATGAAAATTAAATTCTATTAGTACCATGTGTAAACTAATTTATAAATCTCCATTCTTTATATAAAGACATTTTTCTTGTTACACAAAAAGGTAAAAGAATATCGTTTTGGGAATGATTTAAATTTGAAATTTTATGGCTGCTTTTGTCGTTTTACTATGCATTCAAATTTATTTTTTCCATTTTTAGTAATGATCAATGTAGATGTGTTGGCAATATAGCGACGTGGTTGTGTGGGCTCCACCTGTGCAACCATTAATGAAAAGAATTCTCTCGTTTCTATTTATTACTAGTCAATATTTTTTTAAAAAAAATTCACAAGATATTTCATTCTTATTTGTATGTTACTTTTTTAATCATTTTATATATGAGCTATTGTGCAAATAAGCGAAAGTGCCACAAAAATGATCTTAATGAGTTATCGAAAAGATTGGATTTTTTAAATAAGGGTCATAACTTTAATCAACTAATTTAATTAAAAATTTAAAGTTGTATAACTTATTTTATAAAAAAAAATTCAACTTGTGCCAACATAAATCAATCAAATTAGTTGTAATACCCTGATCTAAAGTAGGCTTAAATAATATGATTTAACATGTTAATCATATAGATTATAGTGAGGGATTTGTGAAAAGTCCAGTTTCGGCCTAATCGGAGCTCGATAGCTCATTGATCTAACCCTTTTCAGTTAGAGGGGCAAAATGGTAATTTACCATTAACAGTATAATTATTCTTTGAATAATTGTTTGTTAATTATTATTTGAGTGATATTGATTTCTTTATTAAGAATATAGATTCTAAAATTTATAAGTATCTTTATTTCATTAAATTGTTATACAAAAAATTACTCGAAAAAGGTCTCGAAAACTAGAAAATGTTTATTTTAAATAATTCTAGAAGATAGATAATTCTAAAAAAATACTTAGTGTTTAATCTATGTTTAAATCTATTATTTTATTTTTTCTGGATAAAAATTAAAGTTTTAAACCTTTTAAATAAATACAACTTAGTTTAAGGGAATAGTGTTAAAAAGTGATTTTTATTTAAATCAATTAAGTTTAATAGGTTATAACTTTCCAAAATTATATGGTATTTAAATATTTTAAAAACTCAACATTTTGGATCAGATAGATCAAATTGAATAAATCTTTTTTTTAGTTAAATATTAATGAGAAAATGAAATAAAAATATAACTCTAATAAAATAATATTATGAATAGTAAAAGCTATGTAGCTACAGTAATATGATAAAACTTGCATGTTGTAACCGAATATATATATATATATATATATATATTGAGTTGTCTTTCATCTAGGTAGCCTACAATGCAAACCTATGTCTTAAGTAGCATACAAGGCAAAGCTACATTGTTTCATAGGTAGCTATTGGCTGCTCTTGCAGCCACACAACCCTTTTGGTTTTTCCTATATAAGGGGTAGATGAGAAGAGGTTTTTACTAAAACCTTGCCTCCTTTTCATCTTATTGCTTTTTCAAATTCTCTCTCGACAAACTACCGTCCCCACCTTCCTTTCTCCCTTAATTCCATTTTTGTCACCATCAAAGCAACGGTTCTGTCCAAGTTTTCCCGGTAAAAGTATACAATCATTTTATGTGTTTTCTAACTTTAAAATTAATTAGAATCTATATAGAGTATTTTAGAGGAATAAAATAAAATGTCATTTTAATTATTATTTTGAAATTATTTGTTTTAAATTTAAAATCAGTTTTCTTATTGAATTAATTGTGAATTATTATTATGAATTGATTTATTTTAATTTGTTTATTTAACTTGAAATAAGTTTATAATTGTTTAAAGATGAGTATAATTTTATTTACTATCTAGATTTTTAATGTCTTTTATTGTATTAGTTATGTAGAATTTGATGAAGTTTTTGATTTATAAATTTCAAATGAATTATTTAAAAAAAATTAAGATAATGATTTAAACCTTTTTTTTAAGTAATATTAAGAAAAGATATAGTTAAGTTGATTTTCATATATATATATATATATATATATATATATATATATATAGTAAATTAACAAATTCTAATTTAATCTTGTTAATAAATTAAATTTAATAACCAAGAGACTTAAATTACTTTTTGACCACTTAAATTAATTATTCATGTTAATACTTTTTATATGTGTAATTTTTGAAATTTGTTTAAGATTAATAATTTGAGAGTTGTATTTTGATTTTGTTAATGATCGTCTAGAGACCCTTATTCTCAATTAAAAATGATACTAACTCTTGTTTGTCCTATTATACTATATATATAAATATATATGTATTCACTTTCAGACCGATACTCTCTATATGTGGCTGACTCAGCTCGATAACTATCAGTAGTTGAGCGATTGATTTCGCCGCTCGGTAGAAAAGAAGGGATCGGGCACTAAGTGTACCTTTAGGCCTAACTCACTATATGAATAGTGGCCTGAGCACTCTATATTTGTATATCTAGGCCTAACTTGCTATACAAGTAGTGGCTTGAGCACCCTATATTTGTATCTCTAGGCCTAACTCGCTATACGAGTAGTGGCCTGAACATTCTATTATATTGTTGTTTATTATAATTTAAAATGAATAGTAATTCATTTTAGGAGACTCATATCCATTACCCTTGAAGTTTTCTGAAAAATAGGATAAAAAGATTTACACACTATGATTATGTGTATTATGTTTGATTGATTATTGTATAATTCGTTATATTCTTGTTTTCATGTTTTGACAGATATCTCTATACCCCACACACACGGTGAGGAGACTTAATATTGCAGTAGGAGTATATCAAGTTAAGAGGATCTAGTGTAATGAGTGGTTTCAAGAATGAATCCACTTATATGCCTAGACATGATGCACTACTGTGAAAAGTGCTTATTGATGTTAATGATGTTTATCATATATTGTGATTATGATGATGAAATGCTTATGAGATATGATAATATTGATACTACTTCCATGTACCCTTAACTACTGAACTATTATCGGCTCAGGTGTGTCGATCACCAGCCCAGGTGTGTCGGTTTGCGTCTACTGGCCCATGTGTCTCAGTTGCTGGCCCAGGTGTGTCAGTACCGGCCCTAGCGTGTCAGAGATGTACTTACAATATTATGCATTTTGACCGTTTCAGGACTTAATCCTTATTGTCAATGTAGTGTCTAGGTGTTGCGTTGGCTATCAGCAGTAATATGAGAATGATTGATATTTTGGCGTGACAAACATATTATGAGGAAAATTTTGATTTTGGCTAACCTGATAATTATGACACTGCATTGTTATGTTCTTTTCACTGGGCTTTTTAGTTCACACCACTCACATTTCAGGAGATGTACCTGAGGAAGAGGAACCTCCATTTCAAACTTAAGGATGGATAAGCTATTGCAGTTTCTTGGAGTCTCATGATGGGATTTTCATTTATTTTGTCTATTGGTTCTTGGAACCATGTTTTGTAAAGTACCTCTTGTGGTACTCGTTTTATAATCATGTATGAACTACTATGTTACTGCTCGTAACTCTGTTATAAATGAGATTACTCTTTTTATGATGGAAATATTTGTTTGTATGATACATGCTTGTAAAAGGGTAGACATATGGTGATATTTATTTCTGGGCCTAATGTTTGTTCAAGCCCAGTTCAAAGTTGTTAAGATTAAAAAAAAAAAAAAATAGTAGCGTTTTGCCCACCTCCGGGTTGGGGCATTACATTAGTTCTTAATGTTCTTACCTTAATTTTTTTTAAAAATATGCATTAAAGAAAAAATTTACAAAATTAAAAAAAAAACTTTTTATGAGTTCTCTCTAGTGCACATTGTAAGAGACTATAGGCCTTCTCTCTTTTAGAAAAAATGCTTTTTCCGAGACACAACTTAGACGATGGTGATTAAAGGAGATAAAGAAGTATAAATATAAATTTATGTAAAAATTAATTATTTAACTTATAATAAATCGATTTTTGGAAGATAATTTCTCACTTAAATTAAGCAGCCACGAAAATGCTATATGACGATCATGCAGTACATACTGCATTACATCTTGGCATTTTCTTATGTTCCTTGCAGCTTTGTTGTTCCTTAGTGCTAATCAGTTCTCCCGAGACCTTCTTTCAAACTTTGGTTTGTCCACAGTGAACTCAATGGATTCAATGGATCGATTACCCACCCCCCAACCCACCTACTTCCCGTGAATTGTACTCGTTCCCAATTGGACACTAGTTTGACTTTTACAGTCTGTTGATCTAACTTGATGAATTTTCACTTCAAAATAGAATTGAAATTTTGAGAGCTTTGAACAACATCACTTATCTGATCAAACTGAAATTTTATACATACCATATCTAAGCCAAAACCTTTCAAACCCCGGCCCATTTGAGGTCAAATTGGACCGAGCAATCTGTATGGACAGAAATCTATCAGACCAATTCTTAGGGAATCCACACCCTATATATATTAATGACTAATCACTGTTCAACCTGGTCTTAGACCACAACATTCCTAAAATAATTGTCACTTGTTCGATTTTCAAATAGAAGCTGTCAAAAGGCATTTGGTTATGGAATGTGAGAAGTGGGACTCACCACTGAGGATAAACAATTAATTCCCAAGTCTTTGGTGTATTAATTTTTGCTACTTCTAGAGTTCTAGATGCTGAAGTTGTAACACCCTATCCGTAACGGGCGCGTTATCTCCGAAATAACCTCAGAATGTCACAAAGGACAGATATTGGGTATAAAAGTAATAGTAATATTTTTTTTAAACTGGGTAACTACTTCCCGTTCAACAAACTACAAGTCCAGAACTAGGAAACACAACGAACCACAAATGTAAACTAATCAAGTGGTTATACAGTCATCCAAACAAACATGTGATACTGAGTCCATGCGACTAATTCTCAACTTTCAAACACAATATCAACATAAACTCATACTCTCTACTACTGCTCTCTAGGTATTTGCTCAAGGGGCCCGCGTGCCCCCTCCGCCATCGGGGCACCTGAAAGGTAAGGGGTGAGCAAAATAGCCCAGTGAAGGGATAAAACATACCACATGTTAGCAACATAGTTATAGATCACATATGAAAAGGGCAGTGAACATCATAAGTGAATAAAATATACATGTCTATGGTACTCAACTACTTTATTAACCGATGTTTCCACTAATCAAAACTAAGATATCACCTCCATAACTCTCAGTGGTCCCCCAACAACTCCGGTCCCCTACTGACACAATCGGAGACCATGCAATATGCCACTGCCTCAACCGCGGGAATGCAACGGGAATACCTGCATTCTCTTATGGGGTCTTGACCGCCGGAGCATAATGGGGAAGTCAATCTCAAGGGTAGCCACCTCGACCACCGGAACGCACCGGGGAGACCCGCATCCCCTATGGGGGTCTCGACGGCCGGAGCATAACGGGGAAGTCCTCCCCGCAACCAACTCATCACATCTTCATAAGCATGTATACATATGAAGAGTCTCTCCAATGCATGCACACGGTGTCACAAACATATATAACAACGAGGATACATTCTTATACAACCAACTCAAAATCAACAACATAGTTCATCATGCGAGTCAAAAGTATACAATGCGTTACTTAATCACGCATATCTACACTCAACACGGTTTCATTAATATTTAACGAATAGATACTCCAAGCATCATCAACAGTTTTCAAGTACCATACTCAATTATCAGATTGTCTAATTAAAATTCTTCATGATGCATATAGATAATAGAAGTACACCCGGGTGGACCCCCTGTCACATACTTATTTCAACAGTTTTCCCTTACCGAGTGGCTAAATAAATAGAGGGTTACACTTGGGTCACTCCATGTCCAACAAAATAACGGTTTGAGTATATGCAAGTGCATGCTAAAATAGTGGTAGGTCCCCTCACCGTGTGTGTAGAGTTGAAAGTTCAAAGCGAGTAAGCGACTTGTTGGGTTGAAGGGAGTTCAATCTGTTGAAACAAGGAATAAAGGATGAGTAATTAAGACAAAACGGGTCAAAAAGAGGCCAAGGAGAAAATGGGCCTAAAACTGGGTCGGGTCTGAAAACTGGCTGCGCTTGAAAACGGGCTTTGAAAAAGGGCCGGGTCTGGAAACTGGGCCAAGGTGGATTGGGCCGAAGACACGGGCCTGCTAGACGTGGGTCGGACCAGGTCTGGGCCTGGTCGGATCTGGGCCAATGGGCCGAGTAGCTGGGTAGCCACTCCAGCCCAAGGACCAGGTTGACTCAGAAACAAAATCCCGACTGAGTTGACTCGACACTCGGTCGAGCGACTCAGTAACTCAGCTAAGTTGGAGGGAAAAAGGGGAGAAAATCAAGGAAAATCCAGGAAAAGGGGAAAAAGAAAGGAAAATCATGGAAAAGCAGAGAAAATAAAGAAAAGGAAAAAGGAAAACAAGGGAAAACCGAGCAAACAAGGAAATCCAAGAAGGAAAAGGAAGAATAGGGGAAAACCGGGTAAATGCGTGGAAAATCGAAGAAAGGAGAAGGGAAAGGAAACGGGGAAAACCGAGAGAAATCCCAAAAAGGAAAAGAGAAAATAGGGGAAAAACGAAGGTAAAGCCGGTCGAGGTACAGAAAGAGCAGAAGAAGAAAACCGAGAGAGAGAGAGAGAGAGAGAGAGAGACTTACCGAGAAAAGTTGGGAGGAAGAAGAAGAAGAAGAGAACCACGGCTTGGGAGGGGAAGCGGCGGCACTGTAGCATGAGCGGCTACAGTGTCGCGGAAAAGAGGTAAAGTTTATAAGGGCTAGGGTTTAGGGTTTTAGCCCCCTCTTATTTATTTTTTTTTAAGCTTTTCAAAATCTTTCAGAAGAGAAGAAAAAAAACTCGAAGAAAGAATCCGAAGATCTCGGGCGAGAAAACGTGTGACTTTTGAACAAGTTTTCATGACAAATACGCAATAATTATAAAATTACCAAAATGTCATTCGAGTTCCCGAACTCGAAAACAGGTAAACTAAGCTCACCACAGCACCCACACTCTCTTTACTGTTACCAAGGTCCCTAAAACAACTCAAAGATCCGAAAATCTCTTCGAAAATTAGAAAATTCAGGACAAGTCATTACAGAAGTTGCAAATGGTGAGATAGCTTAACTATAGGACTCATTGTTGTGCCAATCAGTCCCACACACAATCACAAATCATACATAAACAATCATACATAAGTAGACCACCAAGAAATACGTAGTTCGGCAAAACCGCCTACATCCACCAAACATGCAACAGATATTCCACTATAAAGAATGTTGACAAAGGACTCCCTTTCCTCTTCACAGCCTCTCACACTTTCTCTTTTCTCTGGTTTTTCTCTCTCTCTTGGTTTAGCAGTTACACCAATTTTCTCTCTACACTCCTGTTTTCACTCACCAGTAGTTGCTATAGTTCACCCACTACACAACAATTACTACAGTTACAAAAAACTGTAAGAAAAGAAAGTGGGTATACAACTGGGCTCCACTTTTTGAGCAAAAAAATAACAAATCTCCACCTTGGCGAAAAAAGGCCAACCCTCTAAAGAATGTTGCACTGCTTTGTAACTCCCCCACATGGTGAGAACTCTACCAATCTTGTAGACAACCTGAGAAAAAAAATGTCTTCCATCTGCAGCTCTGCATCATGCATAAGATGCCCATCCCCACGCCCTTGGATGCTCCACCTGTCTTCAATGAGAAGGTGAGACCAAGTTCAAGCCATGCTTGAACTTGATTGAAGTCATTGGCTTTGCTGCATTGTTCTCCGTGTGGATCTTCATCATTTTCGCCTTTCCATGCTTGCTATTACCTGCACCATGGAAATCAGACGGTATCCCACAACCATCTAATGCAAAAGAAACCTTTTTTTCAAAGCCATGTTTGACTTGTTCCTTCTGGGTTCTTTTATTCCTTCTTGCAGCCTGACTAGTAGGATCTCGTTGCTTGTGCCCCTTAACTGTACTCCCTACTAGTTTGTATAAATTTTCCTTTTTCTTTCCTTTCAAAACAATCATAGCTCCTTTCACAACTCTAAGAGCTCCACCCTTTGCCTTGAAGGTGTATCCTTTTGAATCAAGTGCACCCAAGGAAATTAAACTGTTCTTTAAATCCAGGACATGTCGCACATCACTCAGTGTTCTCACCATCCCATCAAACATTCTGATTTTTACTATCCCGATTCCAATGGTTTTGCAAGCCTGACCATTTCCCATTAGGACAGTTTCTCCATCACAGGGTTTGTAACTATCAAACCATTTTCTGTGTGGACTTATGTGATAAGAACAACCTGAGTCTAACATCCATCTATTAGTTAGATGATTTGTACCTGTGATGTGTGCAAAGGTAGCCTCATCATCTTCTGCATCTCCTTGTGCGACGCTTGCTTGATTTGGAGCTTGTGAATTGCTCCTTTTCTTATATTCTTCCATATCACGCTTTCTCAGTAAACAATCCCGCTTTATGTGTCCTTCCTCCTTACAGTAGTAGCACTTGAACTTTCCAGCACTCTTTCCCTTTGACTTCGACCGTGACGACTTCATATAATCAAAACCTCTGTCAGTTCTTCTCCCGCGCTGCTGATTACCCTTAGCCAGTAACCCCTCTGAACGATATGAGCCTGATGTTTCACCCGATTCCTTCCTGCGAATTTCTTCACTTAGAGTCAAGTCTCGAATATCATCGTACTTTAATTCTGACTTCCTGAAGAACTGCTCACTGCTGTTACAGTGGCATTCCAACTTTCTGGTAGAGAAGACAAAAGAATCAAAGCCCTAATCTCATCCTCAAACTCGATCTTCACCGAATTCAACTGATTCATGACTGAGTTGAACTAGTTCAGATGTTCAGCCACCGACGCGCCTACTGACATCTTTAAATTGAATAACCGCCGCATCAGATGTACCTTGTTGGAGGCAGATGGTTTCTCATACATATTCGAAAGGGCATTCATCAGACCTTTCGTGGTTGTCTCAGTCACTATGTTAAACGCGACATTCCGAGACAACGTTAGTGGAATAACGCCTAATGCCCGTCTATCAAGAAGAGTCCAGTCTTCGTCCTTCATCGAATCTGGTTTCGTTCCTGAAAGAGGCAGATGCATCTTCATCTGGTAGAGATGATCTTCGATTTGCATCTTCCAAAACAGAAAGTCTGTGCCATTGAATTTTTCAATCTTTGTTTTTTCTTCTTCCACCATTGTTCCCGCACTGAAATTTTATCACACTGCCTTTTTCAAATCTCCAAACTCCATATCAGCACCAGCCACTGTGTAGATCCTGTCACTGCGAACACACAGGCGAAAAAGGATTTGAATTCCGAGTCTGGATGACTCCAGAAACTTCAAAACAGTCTTGACCGTTGATTTGACTGAAGAAGTACCCGAAACTGTGATCCTGCGGGGTGCACCTCAATTGATGATCCTCTAGACCACCAACTTTTTTTTAAAAATTTCCAACCGAATGGAAAGCTAAAGCCTGAGTCCTTGCCGATCTAGACATTCCTACACAGCTCAATCCTTTGCCGTGCATTCGCCGCCTTCTGCGTTGCCTCTGTTCGACTGGGTTGCTTCGGCCTGCTCTCGCCGACGCTCTTCTCCTTCTCAGATCTAAACTCGTTCCACTGCAACTCCCGATCATTGGATCTTCTTCGCCAGCAACTCCACAGATCACGGCCGGCGCTGCTTTCCTTCCTCTGCTCGCACATGCGCTGCTTCCGCCGCTTCCGTTTTTTCTCTGAAAGTGCCTGCAATTTACCCTTATGCAGGCTGCAATGGAGTCGTGCGCCTCTGAAAAACTTGATTGGAGACCGACACTAGTTGCCTCTCCCTTCATTCTCAGATCTAGGCTACTCTACACCGACGGGATTGTTTTCCTCAAATCTGGCGGATCTATGCAGTCATCCGCCACTGATGCCTGGCTACCGCTGCTGTTTCAGCAGTACGGATCTAGGTTGCTGCCCCTTGTTCAGCTACGGCTTGGGTTTGTGCGCACGGATTTCTGTTGTGCTTCCTTCTACCTCTCGGTGAACCCCTTATCTGCTGCTACTTTGCTTGCTCTGCTGCAGCACCTGACCCTGCAACTACCTTTCTGGACTCCAGCCACCGGATCTGTCTCGTCTCACAGTCTCGGATCTGCTCCTCAGATCTGCCATTGGCTAACCGCACACTACTCAGGCCGATCCCTGCTGGCGCTAGTTGTTCTCCTCTTTAGTTGCCTCCTGTTTGCTGCACACTGCTGCTACTACGGCCACTGCTCAACCGGTGCGGACCTGCAACAAACTTCCGACTGTCTGTTCTCCCAGCCCTTAGATCTGGCCCCTTATCTGCCTCTTCTGAGAGCCTTGATGCCACAACTTTTGTTTGCCTGAAACCGAGAAACCCTTCTACTGTGCAATCTCCTGCGCGACTTGTGATTTCCTCCGGCCGAATCCGAACCTTGCTTTACTTGCGATTGAACACTTCAAACAGATGTGGCTGCCAACCGTTCGTCCCACTGAAAACCCAGCCCGAGAGAACCACCAGATATGTTTATTGCTTGTCTTTCAATTTGTGATTTTTTTTTTCCGGCTTCAAATTTGAACCTTTGCTCTGATACCAATTGTTGTGTCAATCAGTCCCACACATAATCACAAATCATACATAAGTAGAACACCAAGAAATACGTGGTTCAGCAAAACCGCCTACATCCACCAAGCGTGCAACAGATATTCCACTATGAAGAATATTTACAAAGGACTCCCTTTCCTCTTCATAGCCTCTCACACTTTCTCTTCTCTTTGGTTTCTCTCTCTCTCTTGGTTCAGCAATTACACCTGTTTTCTCTCTACACTCCTGTTTTCACTAACCAACAGTTGTTATAGTTCACCCACTACACAACAACTGCTACAGTTACAAAAAACTGAAAGAAAACTATAAGAAAAGAAAGTGGGTATACAACTGGGCTCCCCTTTTTGAGCTAAAAAACAACACTCATGGCATTTGATCTTCTACTTCCCTACTTAAGAATTGGGAGGCGTATCATTATGGTCATCTTGTTTAAGCTACATCAATGTGATCATTGAAGTAATGAAGCCACATTTCATGCACCTGTGTTAGTCTTGAAAATGGTATAAATGGTAGTTGGTAATGCACATTGCTAGATATCATACATATGCCGTTTCTCCTTTGCAGTAGGGATGGAAGTTTATTGCTGGTATAAACCAGAAGTGGCATACATGTTAATCTAGATGCCATAGTCTAGCTTTCAAATTGTGGTGCTTCCTTTTGGAATGATTCTACTTTGCATTTGGACCCGTCTGTTAACCAATTATAATCGAACTGACAGTTATGTTCGCATTTTATGTGGCCAAAATCAAGCAGGTAAGGTTGTTAACATTTTCACATTGAAGTTCATTTAAAGATGGTACAACAATCTGTCACCACTCATGTGGTAGGGGGAGAACCAGCAAGACGCCTCCACCCCCCATCCCTCATTCCTGTCCAGTGCAAACTCTGATGGTTTATAGATCATCCCCATCCCTTTATACCCGCTGTTGGAAAAAAAAAGGATAAAGCTAGGCCCTTAGACTGGATGGGAAAAGTCCCCAACAACCTCTTACTGCTTGAAAGATTATTTAGTTCGTTGATCTGATTATCACTACTGTCCCGCAGTAGATGGTAACAGAATGTTGGTGCTGTGATTTTTGTATGGAGCAGTGACTTCGAATTTGTTTTCATATTTGAAGGATCATTTATATGTTTTATGATGGATTTGCCTATAATTTCAATAACGTTTCATTTGTAATTTTAAATGTTTTTTTTTTTGAGGTCCGGAGGTGTCCACGTGTCGCACCCGGCTAGTCCTCCAGGGTGTGTGAAAACCTTCCTATCCGCACGCACCGGATAAATCGATGGGACTTTACTCTATACATATTCCCATTGGAAGTGACCCTTCATTGGAGCTCCCATAGTTTGAACCCAAGACCTCCCTCTAGAGATCTTGCTTCCAAACCAATTTGGATAACCCCTTAGAGTTTTTGTAATTTTAAATGTTAACGCAAGAATATCATGTTTAGCTGTTTTGTTATTTGATGGATTGAATGTGTTGCTCATATTGCTGTTGTTTATAGATGATGGAGGGTCGATCTAAGAAAAAAAAGGATGATGGGAGATTGGGAGGTCAAGAATCAGAAATTATAATGTGGTATATAAACAGAAGTATCTATTTATTATGTATCTATTTGATAAAGATGAAATGCATGTAATAGAATTGTAGTTCACCATTTGGTTTTTTGTCAAACCATTACAATGACGCATGATGGCATTTATATAAATAGGCGTACTTTCTTGTAGCCAAATGTAGATAAATGATATATTTCAAAATTTCAGTAAATGGATGATACATAAGGAATAATCATAATTTAAAAAATGATACACCATATTGGGTTGTATATTCAACATTAAAATGTCAACAATATTTGAAATATATGCCAAATTTTCTCAGATCATTCAACTTCTGAAATGAAAGTATTGTTGCTTAGTACAAATCATGGTATTGAATACTACATAGTCTGAACCTGCCGGTTAAAATATTTTGACCAGTATTTAGAGATTCTTAATTGTGATACAAGTCTTTTTATAAAAAAAAAAATTGTTTTTTAACGGGCATGCTCTATAAATACAACTAAATTAATAATATATATTTACCAAAGAGGTACTGTTCCATTAAGAGCCTTGCTAAATGTCTTTATTGTTTTTGAATATTTTATAGATTTGACTGGATCTGCCGATACTCAGCACTTCTTGGTCTGTGTTATCAGGGGTTATGGACTCAACTGTTCAATGGTTTCTAACGGAAAAATCTCTAAGTTGCTGTCATTTTTTGTTCCCAGCTTTGGTTTGGTTCATCTAGAATGAAAGAAATGTCAGAATCTTTCACTCCAAATCTTGCCCTCCATCATCCACCTCAGGCTTATTTCTTGTTGGTGATGGACCGGATTTGAAGTTCGTCCCAGGCATTATCTTTGCAAACTAGAACCTTCCTTCGCTTGGGAGAAATGGCCTTCTCGACCACACACAAATACAGTAATATCAAAAAAATAGAAAAGAGAAATCATGAAAGAGAAGCAAATCACAGTACAAAGTTTGGCTCACGACAGTGCAACTCGGATCAACAGTACACCTATGATTATCAAACTTCCTTCATGCTAGAAGGGCCCTACCAGAATCTGCGGACCCATTCACCAGAGTGGCTCCACTTTAGCTGATGTGGCTTACCTTTCTCCTATAAACATCTCATGATACAAATCTAGTCCCATAGATCAATTTAAGGCACTTGAACTAAGATTATAAAAAGAAGTTAGTTAGAGATTTGTCTTCTGACTGTTGATTTAATTATCATAGATGGGAAGGTTATAAATATTAATTTCATAATCGAGGACATTAAACCACATCATGTATAGTTGTGTTACATTCTCTTGTTGTTGCCAAAGTGTTGCACATACATAAATTAATATTGTGGTTGGAAACTTGACTTACAAATGTTGCCAAGTCCTAGACTTTGATAGCATCTCTTGCTACAAACTTGGTGTTGGGAATTAAGTGTAACGCCCCGCCCTTTTTCACCCGTTTTCTGAAAATCAGACTCTATTTTTTTTTTGAAATAGAAGAGTGAGAGAGGGCGCGGACGCCACGACGCGAGTTAAGTCCGAGCTTCTAAAGCCCGACCCTTAACTGGCCAACCCCACGCGTGCGCGGAGCTAAGTCCACGAGAACGGTTCACCCGTAGGAAGTAAGCTCGTGAATTATAATTATTGCGGAACATGATAATAGACTCTATCCTACCGGTTTTTAGATAGAAGGGAAGATACAACATTGACTTACCAAAATGCCCATATGTTCATATTTATATCATAAAACATAATCGTCCATAAGTAAAGTCCAAACCATCGCAAGAAATGCAAATTATACAGTCCGACGAGCTAAGTTACTCAAAATTACATTTCCAAAATATAAACTTAAATAAACGAAGAATGCGCTTCCCAAGCTCCTAAGCTTGGCTCCTGTCATGTCCACCGTTTCCACCATCCCCTGCGTCATCAGCTAGGGTAGAAGTAGGGCGTTAGTCAACGCGCCCAGTAGGACCCCGAGTAGGGCTAGCACATGGATTAGTAATAATACACATACCGATAAAATAACATATAACAAAATAAGCATGTGATGAATGTTATGCCATGGGTGCCTATGTCATGTGTCCCACCCATCATCCGTATGATCATACAATGTATCGTCCCCATGTTTGCTTCTCGGTCGCCCCGACGGAGCATGGACTCCGGTTATTGAACTATCCCCATGTTTGATTCTCAGTCCCCCCGACGGAGCATGGACTCCAGTTATAGCCCTCAGGCTATCCCCATGTCTGATTCTCGGTCGCCCCGACGGAGCATGGACTCTGGTTTCATTATTTTCCCGCCCATGCCATGCATAAAATGTACGTGCATTATGCTATATAGTATATAGATAAACCATAATTTTGATATACCATATATAGCCATATAATGCATAATATTAAAATATAATCCATATGATTCATAACTTAAAACACATCATAAGATAAATCATAATCATAAATCCATCATAAGCCAAATCAAAATAATTTAAAACACCATCACATATCCATCACTTACAAAAAGGTAGGAATCCTACCGAATACCGTGTCGCGTTCCGTTACTCTTTCCGTTCGATAATCCGGTCGCCGATCGCGTACCGTTTGCGACGTCTGATACCTTATTACATTTACCGAATTAGTCCATACGTTATCCATGATTAAGTTCTTAACTAATCATAACCCTAGATCCATTCAATGATCTTTAATTACATTATAAGTTTATCGAAAATCGGCCCTTAACTTAGCCCATTATCCATTGGTTTAATCACATACATAAATCCGATTTTGACCATTTCGAATATTCAAATGAGCGAGCCTAAAACGCAGCATCTATACGTTTCTTTTCATCATTCATATTGCATCGAATTCTACTTCTAATCCACATAGGGTTCGGCCATGGTATGTTTCTTCAAAGTGGCTAATAATTACCATTTTGCCACTCTCTCCTCTATGATTAATCATTCACCCACTTATGTCTATTTTAAGTCTAAATTTCATCCATAACTTAGACCCATTTATAATTCCATAACATATCCAAAATCAGCCACCTATTGTTTAATTTTGAAAACATTTAACCCCATGTGTCCTTTCACATTTGGCCCTCAAGGTGGCCCACAAAGGGATCATGGGTTCGGCCATACACCATGGCCGAACCCATAGTACCCTATCTTCATTTTCTTGAGTCCATTTTACTCATTTTAATCCAATCTCTAATGAATTTAAATTATCCATTTAAGTCCCCATTTTCATCCCATTTAAAACCTCACATATCATTTTTATAAATCCATTAAAATCTAGCATTCTTCTACATCATTTTCCATTTATTAAAACCACTAATCACCACCCTAGGGTTCACCTTTATGGATGCCATTTTCAAAGACTCATGTTTTGTCCCAAACATAATCCATTTTAAAATCACTGAATCATCACCATTTTCATTCCATCTAATCATCACATTCGTTTATGTATCTTCTAAGTCCAAACTTCATCCCTAATTTAGATCCATTAGGGTTTCATTGACCATGACCTAACATCCATAAAAACAGCCACCTAATTTAATTAAATTTGTAATCATCTAGCCCATATATGATTCAATAATTGGCCCATAATCATGACCTCCAAATAGGTCATGGGTTCGGCCATACACCATGGCCGAACCCATGGTGCCTATTTCCATTCCCTTGGGTCCATTTTACCTTCACCAAATGAAATTAAATCATTTATTTAAAATTCTCTTTATAATCACTAGCATTCATCCATTTTTTTAAAAAAAACATTAACATCTAACATAGTTTTTAAACCTTAAAAATTCAAATTAAAATCATCCCTATTTACCATGGGGTTCGGCCATGCCACATGGCCGAACCCTATGGTCCATCCATTCATTAAAAATTCCATACTCTCCATGCTTTAATACAACCTTAGAGATCCAAAAATTTTAGATCATCCCCATGCCTTCCATTATTTAAAGTCATAAATCACTAATGTTTTCTCATTTAAAAATCTAAATCTCATTAACCATTCTCCAAACTTTTAAACCTTAACATCTTAATAAATTCATCACCATTTACCATGGGGTTCGGCCATGCTACATGGCCGAACCCTAAGGTCCATCCAATTCATCAAAATTTCCATTTTCCTATGCTTTAACAAAGACTTAAAAATTCCATTTAAAAATTCCATTCTTCCATTTCTTAATCCATTCCTCCATTTTTTTATCCATTTCTTATCTTATCTTTTGATGGATCTTAGATCCATGGCCCACAACGTTTTTGGCCACATTTAGTCTAAGAAATGGATTCTATATCCTAAAAAAATAAAATCTTGTTTTAAGAAAATCTTACCACCCGACGACTCCTCCGGTCCTTCTTTCTTCTTTGCTTTTCTTAGCCCTTTCTCCTTCTTTCTCTTCTTGATGATTGGCTAGATGAGTTTGATCAATGGTGGGACATGCTTGGATTGGCTAAGATAGTGTTAGGTTGAGAGAGGGGAAGAGGGGAAGATGATGAAGATGGTAGCTCTTGATCTTCAAGTGGTGAATCCAAGGTTCCACCTCTTTTCTTCTCTTCTTCTCTTCTTTTTCTTCTAAGTTTTCTTCACTCTTTCCTTTGCAAGGTGGGGGACGTTTTCTCTTGTGTGTGTGGAGGGTTAGAGTGAAATGGGTAGTTTGAAATGAGATGGAGATGGTTGGAGTGGCATTTACTCAACATTAATTTCCCCACCCACCAAGCATGGGCTAGCTTGACTTTGGTGGTGGTGGTTGAGACCCAACCACCAAGCATGGCTCCCATGTCCTCTTTGACTTGTTCATGTTGACCCTAATTAATCAACCCAATTAATTAAGTTAAGTCCTCACTTAGGTTAATTAATTTCCATCCAATTTAATTCCATTAAATTATCTATCTAATAAATCCACCCATGGTTGACCAAATCAACCATGGTGGACGGTCCCCACCTATACCTACCCACCTGCCACCTCACTTGATGAGGTGGAGGTGGGCCCCACTTGGCCATGTTATTTTAATTCCATTGATTTTAACTTAGATAATTTTACAATAATTTTAATCAATTTAATTTACCTTAATCCACCTTAGTCTTCTTAAATTTATCAATGGTTGACCAAGTCAACCATGATGGTTGGTCCCACTTTTTCCTTGGTCCACACGCCACCTCAATTGGTGAGGTGGAGGTGGACCCCATTTGGCCATATCACTTAATCTTGATACCTTAACTTAGATAATTTTATAATTATCTAATCCATTTAATTTATCTTAATTGGATTACCATTGGGTCCATGACCCAATTATATTCTTGTCTTACCCATTTATCTTAGGGCTTACCTACCGTGGCCCATTGGGTCCCATATGGCTCTTTGACCCAAATTGACCATCTTTGACCCGATTACTTACCATTGACCAATTACATGTATTAATTCTAATTCATGGTTTATTGGGTAAACATTGGGCCCATGGCCCAATTAAATTCCCTCCTTACCTTAGGCTTACCTCAATTGGGTCCATTGGGTCCCAAATGAGTATTGGGCCCAGTTTGACCATCCTTGACCCGATTAGTCCTCATTGACCCATTAGATGGATTTCATCCAATCCATGGCCCAATTGGGCCATTCTTGGACCCTTGTCCCAAAGTTGATCCATTTGGCATTTTCATCACATCAAATTCCAATTTAAAATAATTAAATGTCTAATATATATTGATTCGAAAATTCGGGCTATTACATTAAGAGCCTGAGAATTGATAGAAAGCTGCTTCTGCAGTTTAACAACTTTGTCCATTGGGTGAAACAAGCTACACAGCGATAAAAGAAGGGGAAGCATCACAACAACTTATATGCTTTTGCAGTTCAACAACTTTGATACCAAAGAGGTGAACATCTTAATTGATGCTCTCGGTAGTAAACATCTTATTTTATTTTCTACCATGTTTTACTTTATTCATTCCCTTTGTTTTCATCTTTATACATGAGATTTGTGAGGTTTTAACTCTATGTTCTCTGCCTCCGGTATCTTAATTATATTATCAAATCACTTTAATTGAATTTTTCTCATTTTGTCATCTATTAGAATCATCTTTTTAATTTTCACTAATGTGATTATTTCTAACTATATCTTTAAAGTTAATTTACACATCCAACGTAGCATGCACTTTTCATTACTTTTAACTTTATTATTTGTCTTTTTTATTGCCCAAAATTTCACCCCATAAACGCATTCTTATAAACGAAATGAGATTTTTATTACACAATGTCGCTAGCTAATCTACGTTTTGCCCACCCACTCATGTTTTATTAATTGTATCCAAGTTACATTTTTTGGAATTCTAATCATAGAGTTCAAGAATCTAAATTTATTCTAGTGTGATACCTAAGTTAATTTTAATTTTAATTATATTGTGCTATCTATCTTTTGTCCTACAACACTTAATCTATTCTATTTTCATTCTACTGATTTTAAATAATTTGTTTCAAAAAAAATCCTTCATAATTCCAACTTATTATTAAGTTGTTGTTTTATTTCATTACTTTATACAATGTTACCTAAAAAAATCAAACACTATCACACTTTGTATTGAATTCATGAAGTTACATGATTTTATTAGAGATCTTTGATGGAGTCCACTAGAATTGAAATATCCACCATCCCTCTTCAAAAAGTGGGAGTTTTGAGTTCAATTCTTACTCTATCCTAAAATGTTACTTTTGTAAAATTACTCAGTCATCGTAGATAGAAAGGCTTGCATATGACTCAGGATTACTTTAATGCTCTAGACAGCCTTCTCACCTTGGTCAAAAAATAAATAAATGTAATATATATCATTTGAGTTTATTTGAAGTGTATACAATGCAAAGCAAATATTTCTTTTATATTTAAAGTTTAAATAAAACTTATTTGATTCCGTATTGAATATTATATAAAATATAACTTAAGGGTAGTGATTTTTGTACCATCACTTTTTTTTTCACCACCTTTAATAAAAAAATAATTTTATCTTTACTTATAAAAATTAGAAGGAAAAGAAGGATTTTATTTAAATAGATAGTGCAACCTGAGAAAAAAGAAAAAGTAAATGAACTTTTAAATAATTTAGGCTCGGGATACAGACACCCCAAAATCTGCTAGCAGACACCGCATTTCAAATTTGGAGTGGAAATTACGTTTCTGCTGTCACGCCCCGACCCGAAAAGTTGGCCCGGAACGTTACTGATTTTTTTTTTGGAAACTAATCTCAAGAATTCTAACTGGACATGATCAACGGTTAGGCCCAAAGGTCACACATGATCTCAACATGTGGATTCAAATACATACCATAAGTCTACCCAAAAGAAACACAAACACAAACACATAATTCCATGAACGAATTATTATTACATCACAACCAGAGTAGCTACGGAACACATGATAGTTCAATACATCACGTTAATACAAACCAAGTACCACACACGGTACTTTACAAAAACAAATGGTTCAAGGGACCAAAAGACAACCCCTCAGTGGGAATCCCAAGGCAATGCAACAGTTTATCCATCTTAAGCTTCATACGGAGGGTTCTCCTCCTCGGACACATCTCCTGAAATGTGAGTGGTGTGAGCTAACTAACTCAGTGAAGGAACTATAACAATGTAGTCTAATAAAACATCAAGTTAGTTACATAATCAACATTTGTAATATGATATCTCATGCTTGTCAATATAATCTCAACATCAATCCATTACTGCTGTCATCCATCGTAACACATACATACTACGCTGAGATCATTGTATTAAGTCCTGACAAGGTCAAAATACATCCTTGAAAATACATCTCCGGCCCTCACGTGGCCGATACTGACACTCCTCAAGTCAGCAACTGTCGACACCCCTGGTCTAGTAGACGTAAACCATCTCACACACATGGCCGATATTGGTTTAATAGTCAAGGGCACGTAGAAGCAGTATTACATATCTCATATGATCAACATCATAAATATTTATAATCATCATAAGCACTTCTTACAACAATGCATCATGTTCGGGCATATTGGTGGTTCATTAAAACTTAAAACCACTCATTGCTCAAGATTCATCTCATTAAACCTGATTACACCTACTGCAAAGTTAAGTCCCCTCATCGAAATTGTGTGGTATCGCAGTCTCTGCCAACATGCAAATAAGTGTGCAATCAATAATCGGTCAACATACATAGCATTCAAATAAATACATACAAGTAGTATTTCAAAACTATACTGTTTTCCCAAAAATCTCCAACGTAAATGGAGCTGAGTCTCCAACTTGGTTTCTAACCATTTTAAGTCAGAATAATCCACAATATAATAATAATAAGGTGCTTAGATCAAATCGCATATTGTCTTCTAGGCATGACCAGATTGACGTATTAAATTAGGTCTAGATGCTCAGGTCACTTCTCATATCGTCTTCTGGATAGGACTAGATTGACATATTGAGTAAGGCCTCGAGGTCACTCAGTGCCCGACAGATATAACGTCAGTCTGGAAGTGAAGTCACTCAGTGCTCGACAAATAGAGTCGACCTGGAAGTAAATACAATAGTAATAAAAGAAGAAGGGTTAGTACAAATTTTAAATTATCAAATGGGTATAAACATCACATTTAAAACTTAGAATCTAAACATGCATCATCATTAATCAAGATTTTTCATTCAAAAACTGGGTTCCTCGGAACCAGGTACTGTAGCTTCGGATCATCCGAAACATTGTCTAAACTAGTCCACAAACTTCGGAACATGGATCTGTCCTCGGACAGTCCGAAGGTCAGGCCTCGGATCGTTCGAAGGTCCTTCCGAACCGAAAAACGAAGAAAAACAGGCTTCGATGGTCTCGGTGTCTCGGAACATGCCGAGAGAAGCTCGGATCGTCCGAACCTCTCGGTCCTTTTGAAGATAGCTCGGAACATCCGGAGCAGAGTCGGGCAACAGTTAGCCTCTGGCCACTTCAGAACTTCGAGCCGAAGCTCTGAACGTCTGAAGGGTCACTCTCGGATCGTCCGAAGCACAACTCTCGGACCGTCCGAGAGTCGTATTCCTCCTCTGTCTGCAACAACAGACAGTAATGGGCAGCAACACCATGAAATACGAATCCATAAACAATGGGTTTTCTGTATTTGATTTTCACATCCAACCGGTCAGATGGACTCCTTAATGAGTCCTCTTACCTTAGAGAGTAGTTTGAAGTTTTAACACTGATTAAAACATCCAATTTTAACTTCAAAACCAAGGTGATCCAAAATTTCCAAGTTTTTTCTTAAACTTAAAATCCATTTTACTCACTTAAAACTTAGTCAAATGTTCTTTCTTGATTCTAAACCGACTGAAATTTAAAGAGGAACACAATGGTTACCTTCGCTTGAGTTCCTGAGTTGAAAATCCCGACTTTGAAAAATCTTCCTCTAAGCTTACGGTCAAGAATTTTTTTGAAAAAACAGACAGAGAGGGCGAGGGATCGGCTGGTTATCACAAAGAGTTTGAGAGGTGAAGATTATCTGAGGGATTAAACCAGCTGATGGAGAGGCAATTAATAGAGGAGCTTAGCAAATGGGTGATGGCCAACCGTCGCTGAAAGCAGCGGCTGGTCGACATCCCAACAGCAACGAACAGTGAAATGGTCTTTTTGCAAATAAATCCTCCCTGCAACTTCTGGTTTTTGCAAAAAGGTCCAGTTTCGACTAAATTCAATTTTTAACTAAAAATATGATTTTAAAAACTCGATTATTTTAATCCAACTTAACAGAAATCTTGGATTTTAAAAACTTTAATCACCATAAAAATTTGGATATTTAAAATTCACCAAAAACCTAAAATTCATAATTTAACACTATTTACTTAATTCAACTTGTGTTAAATAAAATAAATTAAAATCCTCATTTTTGGAGTTTGAAGAGATAAATGGTCTAACATAATATGCTTATTTCAAAAAAATTCTCATTTCCAAAACCAATTAAAAATATTTATTTCTCCATTTCGGGGTCTTTTCGGGCGGTTTAAATACCATTTTCTGAAAATAAAATAATTTTGAAATTAGAAATAGGAATCCTTGATTAAGGAGAATAATATCATCCAATAATAATCACATAATAACATAAAATAATATCAATAAGTGGTAAATTACCATTTTACCCCTTCCAGCTGGACGAGCTGGATCACTGAGCTTTCAAACTTAAATTGAGCCACACGTGAGCTTTTCTCAAAGCCCAACCGTAATCTTCGAGATTAACTGGTCTAAGAAGGATTTATTAAACTAATTACGCCTAATTTGGATCAGGGTATTATATCTACTCTTCGGCGTGGTATCGATCGAACGAACATGCAACGCATTTTCGCTTCGATCGATCGATCTGAGGCATATACCATCGTGCGATTGATAAGACAGTTCATTTTTGAATCGTCCTATTGATCCTAACAGCGGATTCAATCGATCGGATGATCCCATGAGATCGTGCAATCGATTTTAACTGTTACCAAAAATCATCGTCCGAGAGTACAAATCCTCTCGGTACAATGTTGCCGCTTCCAAAGAGGTGAATAGGTTGGGGTCGAAAGTCTCAGTCCCCGGCTCTGTCGGTGTCTTCGTCACTCTCTGTCTCTTCTCTCTAGATGTAGCCATCACCCTGGACTTCCTTCCTCTCGATGTAGACCCTTGGGATGCCATGTGAAAGGAGGGTGTGTAAAGGAGAATCAGTTTGTAGGAGAAGGAAGGGTAGAAGAGGGGAGAATCGGTTTGAAATCGGTTGGGAGGAGAAACTCGGTTTGGAGGATAATCGATTCATGCGATCGACTTTGGAAGAGGGGAGAGGGCACGATCGATCGATTTGGAGAATCGTGCGGTTGATTTGGAGAAGATGAAAGGGTAGATCGATTGATTTGGATAGGAGAAGAGGAAGGGTTTTCAGGTTTTATGGTTTTCAATCACATGATTGAACGAAAATGAGAAAATTTCGATCGCAGGATTATATATACTTGTGCGATCGATCGCACGATTTCTGTGATCGTGTAATCGATCTTACCCTAAACCCTCAATCAATCGATTGATCAAAGAGGATCGTGCGATCGATCTTCAGACAAGAGGTTGACTGTCAAAATGTTGACCTCTCAATTAAAATCGATCGCACGATCCTCTGTGATCGTGCGATCGATCTTCAGACAAGAGGTTAACTGTCAAAATGTTGACCTCTCAATTAAAATCGATCGCACGATCCTCTGTGATCGTGCGATCGATCTTACACTGGTTTTCAATCGATCGATTGAATGTAGAGATCGTGCGATCGATCTTGAAACGAGAGGTCAACTGTTAAAATGTCGACCTCTCAGTTAAAATTGATTGCACGATCCCATGGGATCATCCGATCTATTGAATCTGCTATTAAGATCAATCAGATGATTCGAAAATGAACTGTTTGATCAATAGCACGATCGTATACGCCTCAGATCGATCGATTGAAGCGAAAATGCATTACCTGTTCATTTGATCAATTCCATGTGGAAGGGCAGAAATATAATTTCCACTTTAAATTTGAAATGCATTAGTCTACCGACATATTTTAGAGGTGTCTATACGTCGAGCCATAATTTAAACTCGACGTGCATAACTGTAGACGGTAGTTTATTTAAATGAGTCACCACTCATGACTCACTACACGCAGTCGCTTATAATTTCGTTCGGCACTTAGCCTAGGTTTCCTCATCAAAAGTACTCTCTGCACATTTTCTCTCTCAAACGCCTTTCCCACAGTTTCTAGGGTTTCCTGCGTTCTCTCTATCTCCTCTGCCCAGTACATCGCTTACGAAAAAGGTGTGTTTGTCTTCTTTTTTACCTTCTTTTTCTGGGGTTTATCATTTTGTGTTTTAAAATCTCAGGCTCTGTTTGGATGCATGGAAAAGAAGCTGTTTTCCGAATAGTAACCATTTTAACTAAAAACATCAATGTTTTTCACTATTTTGTTCTAAAAATTATTAGTTTCCAGGGAAGCACTTTCTTTTCCACCCATCTAAACTTGTGTGAGGATCTGCTCGCTTTTCCTCTCTCTCAAACGCCTTCTCCACAGCTTCTAGGGTTTCCTGCTCTCTCTCTCCTCTCGCTAGTATATCGCTTACGAAAAAGGTGTCTCTGTCGTTTTTTTTTTTTGGTTAAAACTGTTAGCCATTTTTAACTAGTAGCAGTAATGTGTTTCATTATTTTTATTTAGAATAATTATCATTTTCCAGGAAAGTACTGCTCTTTCAATGCAAAGTCTTTTGGAAAACAGGCTCCCATTTGGATGCATGGAAGGGAAATACTAACACTTTGTCAACTGAGAATAGAAATGAATCTTATGATTTTACAATTTATGATTCTCGATTTACATTTGAAGATACCAAATGATTTTATGATACAATACAATTTTCATAACATTGATTATTCCCATACCATTTAAAAAAAGACATTGACTTTTTGCCCTAAGGCAACATTTATCATTTTATGCTGTTATTTTCTATAAGCTGAATGAGCTAGTTTTTAGTTACTAAGAGGCATTAAGGTTGCAGCCATGTCGTAGGAGTCATCAGTCAAACTTTAACATTAGTTTTTGCCCTTGGTTTTCATTTGGGAATTCTCACCTTCATATCCTGTTAGTCTGCAATTTAAGGACTACCTTACAGCCAATGAAGCCATTGGTGAAATTTATACTTGACTTTCTTCACTGATTTTTTTGTAATTTATGTGGGAAGCGGAGGGTTTCTGGTGCATCACTCCAAAATAAAAAAGGTGTATTTCTCATTCCATTAGGGTTCACAATTTGTGGTCCCATTACTAGATTTTCTCTAGCTCTCGCTGGAAGTTTTCTCATAGCATCTGTAAATGGCACAATAAGTTCACATCTTTAAAACTTCCAACTGTTGGAGAAATTAACTTCTCTCAATAGTTCACAGTTCCAATGGGTTGTATTGGAAGGTCTTGGCGAAGTTACCACAAAATGTCTACGGTCAATAATTTCGTATTTGTATTATTTGGGAGGATTTCCCAATTTGTACACTGATATTATGAAACCACTATTGCTAGACATCCAAGTACCTGACACAGAGCATGTATGATCACATGCACACCAATTTGGAGTTGGAATTGTTAGAGACATTGTGCGTAAAGCACCATCTGTAAAAAAACATTCATTGGATGACCCACACTTCCAGTTAGGGGTTATCATTTTGGACACTTAAGATGAAAATAGTCATCACAGAAGACTTTTTATTTTCTTTTTCCCTGAATGATGTTAAATGACCAAGCTCAGCACCCAAAGTTCATTGGGAGAATTTCGATTAGCAAAGCCTGTTTACTCAGTGTAAGTTTTGAAATGTGCTACTACTTGGGCTTCATGATTTGTATGGTCTGAATTTTGGGGCATCTATATTTCATATGCTTACGTGAGTTTCCAAATTTAATATAGTTTTATCGAATTGTAACCTAGCCTGTTATGAGGTGGCACACTTTGAAGTCAGAACATTTTTATTGATCTTCATTTGTCATTGCTATTACTTGATAATCAAGCTTCCTTCTCCCCCAACAGATGTGACATGTCATGCCCCGACCCTTCTGGCACGTGACGGAGGGATAAAAGATGCATTTTTTTTTGAAGAGCACGTGTGCCAAAGAACACGTGTTAGGAACAATTGATTTTGAATGGTTTTGGACATAGGGATCCTACCAGAATTTTGGCAGAGTCTCTCCTAAAAGTGAGACGTTTGACCCAACAAGGTCTACAATCCATCCACCACCCCCACAACATACTATCTTTTCCCTATAACAAAGTTATTGCAACATAAACACGGTCTAAAGTAAAGTAACATATCCATTGGGTCCTAATAATACCCAATGGTGAGTTTATCTTGAGTCTTAAGATACATCCATAATCATAAAGACATAATAATACATGGTTTCCAATATATTTCAAATTACAACCACATGACCATGCCATAATCAAAATACAAAACATCGAGTATTTCGTGTGAGTTTAGGCGTGTAACTTTAGGCTCGTCTGTGGTCCCTTGGACTCAGCTGGTGCAATGTTACCTGAATTTGCAAGGATGAGCACATGCAAATCCATTGACGAAATAAATGTATGCTACACTCACACACTCACATAATCATGAATGAGATGAAATGCATATGCTATGTTTCATAAAGCCGGAATCATGGTATCAAAAACCATAGCCTGGGGCCTTACCAACATGTGACCATGGATTATCATTTACCTCATCTCTCCGAGAAGGATTCCTTCCTCGGATGTTATCATACATCACATTCAAGTCCACGTGAGGGATGTGCCCATGCCACACCATCAGTTATGTGAGGGACGTACCCATTCCACATCCAGTCTATGTGAGGGACGTACCCATTCCACATCTAGTCCATGTACATTCATTCCACGGCCTCCGCGTGGTGCTCTCTAATCCCCATGACCCTATGATCGTGTGATTCTTATTCATGTGGTTCGTCATGTACACTAGTGGGCTAGAGTGAGGATTCCCAAGAACAATGTTCCGTCGTCCTCACATGCATATAAATGCTTCACATTTTAGTATTTTCACGCCTCCATGTCCTACTCATGCACCATCTACCCATCTCAATGTCAACGCACCCGCACCCATGGGCCTAATGCATGAAGCCATGCATGAAGCATAGTAACAATAATGAGCATGAGCATGGCATTAATAACATCATGATTCACTAATGAAGACAAACATAGCTAATTCATTTGCATTATCATTCATATATCATTCATCTGCGGTTGGCCAGGAGAGGGGTCCCATTCTTGCCTCGGAGAATTTAATATGGCCCTTCTCTCTTCAACATCCAAGTACTTGCAATTTCCATAGAGATAGGGTCCTTCTTGGTACGTTAGTTGAGTCCACTTACTCCTTGTTGGTCAATAGACCCCTTTCTAATCATTTGATTTCACATTATAAGATGACATTTAATTATCACCACATATCATACACATATTAAGCGTGACCATCATCACCAAGTCACTAATTATGCTTTAATTATCACCACATATCATACACATATTAAGCGTGACCATCATCACCAAGTCACTAATTATGCTTTAACATCGTATTTCTAACATAAACAATTGTTCAATCAAGCCTAACATCAAATGTATCATCATTATGAAGACAATATCATCCAAATTGCATGTATTTAACATTTCAAGGGTGTAGCAATTCCTCACCTGAGTTCAACGTGCTTCCGGGTTGGTTTTGGGTCGACCGGTTTCGGAATCGGGGGAGTTAGGCACTAAACATGCAAACAATACAATAAACATGTATAAGATTCCTTGAATAGGTCATTTGAAGCTTAATTAGTAAGAACCCCCAATTTTTACTTATGGTCTAACCATAATTTGGCCATAATTAGTAACAACTCCCAAATTGAGGTTCACTCACTCTCCACTTCGTCCCTTCGTGATTTCCCCCATTTTCATCATCATACAAGGGTTCCTAATCCAAGTGGAGTTCAAATCCACCACATGCGAAGCCCAAACACCCTTTAACATTTCTCTTTTCTCCACACACTCTCAATCTAACCCCCATTTTCGCTTTCTAGCTACCATTTCACCTAACCCTCAACTGAATACGAATAAAAGAGGAGAAGAGGTGAAAAGGGCAGTATCTCTAACCTTCTTGAAGAGAAAACGCCAGTAGGAAGGCCTTGGAAGTGTGCTCAATCCAACTCACATGCATGCAAGGGGCGATTTGAGGGTTTGGAGAGGGAAATAGGGTTTAGTCTCGGCTGGGTAGGTGTCTCTCACGGAGCTGGGGAGGAGAAGAAGAGAGTTGAAATGGAAGAAAATGGGTTTCAGGTTGAGACTGGGCCTTACATAATAAGTCAAATTCGCGCAGTCCCGAGCCCTTGGGGATGCTGCCCTCGGACTAGAGATTTGAATTTCCAATTTTTTCCAATTTTTTTTTTCTGTAAAACACGCTGCTCTCAGTCCTGAGCCCTCTAGACCTTGCCGAGCCCTCAAGGCCAAGAGCAAGAGACTTCTAAATTCTCTAAGTTCTCGGGTCCCACAGGAGGTTTTCGGCACGCTCCTGTGCACGAGTTCCATTCTCACGTGTCTAAATATTCATTTTCCATTTATATTTTATAATTTCTGGGTTGGGTCGCTACATGACATGTAATTTTCTTTACAGGGATTTAATTTTTTTTTTCCTTGTCTGTTTTGTATAAACCACATGGAAAGTCCAGGAAGCAATGGAACTGCTGACAGTGATGCCAATGACTTATCTGCTGTATCTGAACCGTTATTGATGGGAAACAACAAGGAACTGACAACTACAACTGCTGATACAACCATGCCTGATACCATTTCTGGAGGTGAGGAAAAACTACCAGAAGGCAAAGAAAAGGTGCAAGAGGATGGTCCAGATAAAGATATGGATGGGGATAAGGCAGAAAATGATATTCTGGAACCTGGTGCTGTTGTTTCCACCGTTGAGAATGCCAATGAGGACATAGAGAATGTAGAGAATACTGGTAAGGGATGTGTTGAAAGGACAACAGAAGAGGAAAAGAAAGTTGAGAATACTCCCAAGGCATTCAACAATAATAAGAAGAAAATGAAGAAACCAATGCCTGGAAATGCTGTTGCCAGCATTTCCAAAGGTAAAAAAAAAGTCTCAGGAATTGCTAGTGGGGGGGCTGGAGGAAAGAAGGGAGGAAACGAAAAAACTAAGGAAGATTCTGGCAATGCCATTGCTGTTAGTTCTGAGGGTGAGAAAAAGATGGAAAACGAGAATGATAAAGAGAATGTGGGAAATAATAAGTCTCAGGGAGATGCTGGCAATGTTGTTGCTGTTAGTTCTGAGGGTGAGAAGAAAGTGGAGAAGGAGAAGGATAATGAGAATGTGGAAAATAATACAAAGGCCAAGAGAAAGAAGCAGGTAAAGAAGGGAGGAAAGAAGAATACAGTTCCAGGGGATGCTGGCAATGTTGTTGCTGCCAGTTCTGAGTGTGAGAATAAAGTGGAGAAGGGTAACGAGAGTGTGGGAAATAATACGACACAGGGAGATGCTGGCAATGTTGTTGCTGTCAGTTATGAGGGTGAGAAGAAAGTGGAGAAGAAGGATAATGAGAATGTGGAAACTAATACAAAGAAAGCCAAGAGAAAGAAGCCGGTAAATAAGCAAAGAAAGAAGAATACAGTTCCAGGGGGTGCTGGCAATGCAGTTGCTGATAAGCCTAAAACTTCAACGGCAGGGAAGGGTTCTGAGAGGGAAAAATTCGCAGGGATGATATTCATGTGCAATTTGAAAACTAAGCAGGACTGCTACAATTACAAGGTTCTAGGGTTGCCCCCAAGCAAGAAGGAGGTGGTGGAAAAGATTTATGAGGGCATGACACTATTTTTGTATGATACAGATCTCAAGCTGTTGTATGGGATCTACAAAGCTGCAGGACCTGGGGGCTATAATATCGAACACAAGGCTTTTAGATCAGCTTTTCCCTCCCAGGTAATAGATCTTCTTGTCAACCTTCCCTCTGTCTGAATCATGTATTCCTGATTCTTCCTAATCCCTTATGATGGTTCGTTTTCTTGAATTTATCTTATGAATATTCCATAGTTTCTTGATCCATTGATGCTGGTTGGGCTTCAAAACCTAACCATTGTTAAAATCTTATCTATTGTTAGATATAAGTTCAATGTAAGCGTTCATTAAAATGGAAATTGGGGCAGTGACCATTTTTGTTTATGCTTCCCAGTTGATTTGACTAGTTGGTTATGGGTGCTTAATTGGTTTTGAATGGGCTCGAGTCCATAGCAAACTTGGCAAGTACTCACTGTCTCAATCATGAAGTTATCAGGAATGTTCATGAGCCCAAGCCCAGCTTGAGACCTGCCCGAATTTCTCTATCAAACTTCTTTTCATTCTTACCCATCATTTTGTAGGATTTTGAATTGACTTTTTGAAGCATCAAACAGTTTTAAAATCCTAGTAAAAATGACAACAAGATAACCTATCAACATCCAAACAAGTCAAATAAGCGTGGTAGCGACAAGACAGGTCACTGGACATGCCACCAACAGCCAAAATATGCATCCATAGCAAAGGGTGGTTTCCAACTGTCCATAAATGTGTTGAAGTAGGAGAAACAACTGGTTCAATATTTTTGGAGGAGATACATCTCTCTGTAGAAAATAAAATTAAATAGAAAAGAGTGTGAGTACAAACAAGGAAAAAGAAAGCTCCGTCTTTGATACAGATCCCAAACTTTAGACTTTAGAGGATGAAAAAGCAAGTTTAGAGAACCCAAAGACACCAACTCTAGTCTACAAAGTGTTGGAATTGTCTCCTGAACTTGAAAACAAAGTCTTGGAAGATTATGTTCGAAGAACCCTTAGGATCCATTCTAAGTTCAAACTAGTGTATATGTTGTTCATAAAATTTTACCTTGATTGGACAAGAGAAGCTATGTTTTTTAAGATCCTCAAAATTTTACATTTATCTAACTGTGGAAATTCACAGGGTTAGACCAATGGGCTTAAAAAGTCAAATTGGTGTTAAATTGGGTACGGGCGTATCAGATGCAATTTATGAGGGGAAGGTGGGTGTGAAGGGGGAAATGAATCCATTGGATACATTATAGGCCCCACAATCCAAAGTTTGCACTAAACTTCATGCAAACTGATCTGCGTGTGAACTGTCACACACACAAAAGAAGAAGAAGAAAGATCCTACAAACCCCTCTTTGTGCCATTCTCTTCGTGAGCCTACCTATGTAAGGCTCACGCATGATGATGGTGATGGGTCCATTTAAAAGGTGTAAGCTTGAGCTTGTGGCTCATAAAAAAATAATCTTGGTTTGATCGATCAAGCCATGTTTTTCAAGCCTTCAATAAATTTTATGACTTTTTTAACCGTTATACTTTTATGTCTTTGACAGCAATAGTTTCATTTACTCAATTAAGATGATTTGTCATGGGTCACATGTTCAAGACTAGACCTTTTCAATAGACCCATCACCATGAACATAGGTGGGCTTAGGAAGTGCAGCATGAGGGGTGAGGGGATCATCACATGCGCGCACACACACACACATATTCTATCCCATGAAAAAATTCACACCGAACATACAAAAACATGTTCCTTTGCGATTGAAACATCTCTCTCTCTCTCTCTCTCTGTTCTCTCTCTCTTCTCTCTTCCTTATGCCTAAAACCTATCTCCCCTCTCCATACTGCCACCACTGCCATATCCTCTACTTTCAACCTTGCCATCAACCAAGAGCTGCTCTTTCAAACAATTCTGCATTTTCTTCTCCAAGTCTAGCCATAGTTCCAACCTACCAAATCGATTTAGAAATGCAAAGATGGAGAAATTGCACAAGCTGGGCATTTTGGGTTAGATTGTTGCTGGTGTAAAAGAGGAAAACTGAGTAAAGCAGAGGATGTGAAAGACGCTGAGGAGATTTTGGGAGAAACAACAGAGGCGAGTTGCGTTCTCTATTTTTACAGATCGAAAAAGCTAGAGATTCTTTTTTTTTTTTAATGATGTTATAGATTTTATCGCTGTTGCTTTAAATCAATTACCGACTACTTTGTGAGTGTCAAGTACGAACGGAAGCGATGACAGATGAATGAGAATTCCAATGAGCTGAGGGCAGTCCTAGACTCGGATTGGACAATTGTTCATGGTGGATCTTTCATTGATTCTGAGTTTAGAGATGGGAGGGACTTGGCATGGGGAGATGGTGGTAGAGTGATGAGACAGAGGAAGGGAAGGATACTGGTGGAATTTCAAATAATGAGAATGGGATACAGATGGAATTCTTGAATGTTGTATATTGCACAGAACCAATACGCAGGATGTCTCTTTGTTTCTCATGTATATGGTTTTTCGTGGGAGTGAATCTCCAGATCCGTTTATTTGATCAACTATCGTTCTCTACTATGATTCCTCTTGAATTTAGACTTTTAACTCCTGAACTCCCTTCCAAAGACCGATTACCTCCACTTCATTTAAAGAACAACCAGAATAGAGCCAGCGAAGGACACCACAAGGAACAGAGAATGAGACTGAATCATACCGCTGTACCCCACTATCCTGGCATCTTTGGATACATTGCCATCATAGATCAGTTTCAAGAGGCCTGTTGGGGGAGGAATCCAAGTAGCCTGTCTTTTATTTCTTTCGGACTCCTGACACAGCTGCAGACCAGACTCTATAATGATCGGAGATGTTACCAAAGCCTTTCCCCAAAACTGTCATCCATACAGCCACTCTGAATTTTATCAGCTCAATTATGAACTCTACATCTCTCGCCATCCCATTAAAAACCCTGGCATTCCTTTCTAATCAAATGTCCTCCACTATGCTTAAAGCCATTGCCACCCACATATGTTTTGTAAACAAGCCACCCCTAATCTCTAGGATCTCATTAAGAAACGAAGCCCAATCCCACAGCATACAGAGAGACATATCAGCATGGGAAAGAAAATTGCACCAAACCTGGAAAGAGAACTTGTAATGAAGCAACAATTGGTTGGTTTTCTCTTCATTGCTTAAGCATAAAGACAAATCTTCTCCGACAAAGTTGATCAATAGTGAGGATCTTCTCCAAACAAGTGAAACTAGCAAAAAACTGAGCGGGATAGCATCCTTCCAATTTCCGGGCAAAACTTTGGATATTTACCTTTCTTCATCAGGCTCGGCCTAAAAGGATTATGCTGAAAGCGTACCCTCTTATCTGTCTCCTGAAGCCTCTTGTCCCTCCCATCACCCAAGATGGAGCCTAGGGTTGCAACTTGGACTGGGCCTAACCGAGCCCGCATGAAAGAACCCGAGAACCAAATATCATGCCCGAATTAGAATTTTGTCGGGCTTGGGCCTAGTACATAAAAGTCCGAGTTTGGCCTGAAAGCCCAAATTTGAGTCACTTTTATATAATATATAAGTTTTATTTTATATAATAATACAATTGTTTTCAGGTTTCTTCATGCCCGGATAAGCTGGCAGACATATTTCAGGTTTGAAATTGGGCTCTGGCCCTACATATACAAATCTGGGTTGGGCTCGGGTTTGGGTCCTTAAATTGCAATTTGTGCCAGATCTAGGGTAGACCCAAAACCTGACCTGGCTTGCCCAAGCTGCAACCCTAGAAGGAGCCTTTAAGCAGATCCAGGAGGGCCATCCAATTGCTAACCAGCCACTCCAAGTTTCTTCTAAAAACAGGACATCAATCGGTCGATTCATTACTTCTATCATATGAATCCTTCACCAAGCAGTCTCCATTCGCAGCCATCTGGTACAGCCTTAGAAAATAATTGCAAATAGGGCTTTTGCCAATCCACTTATGCTTCCAAAACCTGACATGCAAGCCCGAATAACTGTAACTCCTTTTTAGAACCCCAACGGGCTTCGCTTCATGCCTGGGATTCTCCAACCGGAATCATCCAGCCTATACACCCTAATTAAAATCTTCCTCGAAAGGGAATCCTGGTGCTCACCTAGTCTCTGCGACCATTTACCCAGAGCTATGTATTCATTGCCCGAAGGGATCTGACTCCCAACCTCCTTCCTCAGTCAACCAACATACTTGGTCCCAAGAGACTGAGTGGTACCTCCACTTTTCTGCAAAGTCATTCCATTGAATGCTTCCAGTCTTTTCAACACTGAAACTAGGCACTTGAATACTGAAAAGAAGTAGACAGGCAGGTTGGAAAGCATCAATGAGACTCTTTTGTAATCATTTGATGATAACCAAATGTAAGGGCCAGATTGTCTATTGAGACTGCTTTTTATGCTTTCTTCATAGAAATGGAGCTCATGCTGTGCATTCTTAATTGTTAAACTGTACCTTTTTTGCTACTCTTTTATCATCTACTTTAAGAGACTTTGAGGAGATAAACCTGGAGGGGCTATAACGAGGGGGCCTCTTGAGAGATAAAAAAGAGTGTTTTCGTTCCCATTTCCACTTGAATATTTTAAAACACACTAGCTTTTAGAGAAGAAAAGTATTAATTAGAAAACCTACTCAAGATAGATGAGAAAATGGATGATGGTGATGATGATCTTATACTTGCTTTGCTTAGATTACCTATGCAATTTATTGACTTAGTTTTCACTTGAAAATGGTATGTATAGAGGTTATTTTTTCCAACTGTTTATCATGCAAGAATTGTTTTTGGCAGGTCCGGTTCACCATCTTGGATGATTGCTTGCCTTTGCCCGAGGAAAAGTTTAAAGAAGCAATAAAAGATAACTACTATGGAAGAAACAAATTCGGGAGTGAATTAACATCGCAGCAGGTCAATTCTTATTCAACTTGCTGGAACAGGTTTTACTAGAGTTAAAATATAAGATGAAGCTTGACCAAAGTATTACTTTTTTTCCCTGGTTGGTCCACCTTTCAATTGTGAGACCATTCATATGTTGGCCTAATTATGGATGGCATCATGCCTGCATACCTCAGAAAAGTTGCATTCAGTGGATAAATCTTGTCCATTTGGTGTCTGAAACTGGACAGTGGAATGGGTTAAGGAACCCAACTAATCAGGAGAAAAGGTTTAATAAATTGTTACATGAATAATGTATTACTAAAGTCCTGATAATAGTCCAGAGTGCAGTTGGCAAGTGTTGCATCCATAAAGTTTACAGTTCAAGTCACATTATCATTTCATCAACAAAAGAAAAAAGAAATTTGTATTACTAAGAATATGAGCCTGTAGCACTGCTTGCAAGTGGCTCTGCCACAGGATTGCAGTTTCAATTCATTTCTTCTTTCCCCCCTCCAAAATGGTGTATTATTATGGTTTTATGTTGCAAGATCTTTGATTGGACCTAGACACACCTAATTTCTTGCCAAGAGATCCATTGATTTTACCAGGCTGGTAGTCTATATTACCTTTTCATTAGGCTACCTGTTCTCCTTTGCATAAGCTTTATCATATCTTGGTGAAATAGGTGGAGAAGTTGTGCAAGTTATTCCATGTAACCACCAACCATTCGAAGCTCAAGCAAGGTAGCAGAGTTGACAGAAAGGAGCCAACCAGCTCTGAAGGTCGTGGCAAAAAGAGGAAAAGAAGCCGTGACATTGGAATACGATCCAAATTGCATGAGAGCCGCTTCTCCAGAAGACATATTGATGTACATGAGAGAGAAGTGTACGCAACAACAGAGGGCTCTAAGGCCAAGCGAGGTCGCAGAGTTGACAGAGCAGAGCCTCCCACTTCTGTACGTGAGAGAAAGAGGAAGCGAAGTCGTGAGAGAGAGAGGAAGCGAAGTCCTGAGAGAGTGACACACACTAGATTCCATGAGGACCGCCTCCCCAGAAGCCACAATAATGTGTATTCCAGATTGCATGAGGCCCGCTTCCCCAGAAGCCACACTGATGTGTATGGAAGGGAGGCATATGCACGGGAACCACTCCCACCGCCTATGCTGCCAAGAGAAGCTTATGCCTTACCTCCACCATCCTATGTGTATGAACAGCCATTGGATATGAGTTATTACAAGAGGGATCCAGAGCTTGGCATGGGTGTACATGAACGGCCATTAGAAGTAACTTATTATAGGGCAGATCCACAGCTAGAGCTTCGTGATCATCGGCTTCCACATGTGGAGCTAAGACAGCAAAATGTTGTAGAATATCAAGATCCTTATTCTTTGCACCGGAACCCTTTGCCATTCAGTGATTCTCTTTATCGTACACACCCATCACCAGGTTATCATCATTCACACACCGATATTGAGACTTGGGAATCACTGAATGGGACTAGAGAGATGTTACCATCATTGTTCACGGAATCAGATTTTATCATGCTTCTTCCATTTGATACTTTTTAAACTCATGTTATGATTTAAATATCTGAAGTTGATATCTGAATTTTAGTAGTGCTGATTTTAAGTCCTCTTGCATTGTTAGCATTCTAAGGTTCATATTACGCATTTTCTTCTTGTAATATCTTGCATGCTGGTTATGACTGATTCTTTACTCACCCACACACACACACACCCCCACCCCCACCCCCCCTCTCCTAAAGAAAGACAGTTCTATATTCAGGAGGACCTTTCATGGGCCATTGATTTTTCAAGATCCATCTACCAAATTATAAATGAATAGATGATGGGAAAAATATAGGATTTTACATATTTTATCCTATATGAAGTCAGTCCATTATTGGCAATTTTGATAGAGAAGAAGTCACCTATATTTATTTTTGTAATTTAGGAACTTTTTTAGTTTTACTCAAATTCGCAAAAACTTAAAATAATTTAAAAAAAAAAAAAACCCAAAGCCCATGTCAGACAAGAGGCACAAAATCATAGAAGGGCCGATGCCCAACAAGATATCATATAAATAAAAAGAGAGATCAAAAATGAAAAGAATCCACATCTCGAGTGAGGAGAACAACCCACGGCAAGGGCTAAGCAAAGGAGAAAGGACCAAAAGCCAAAAATCACGAAGACATAACCAGCACGCCACTAAATATATAGGAGTGGAGCTGCCATTCATCCCCAGGAGAGCACCGGTGATGGCAGCAATATGAGATCTCAAGCTCCAATTTATGTTTTGAAATTCTTGTATATTATTGAAAATATGAATGTACTTGGAATTTTGAAATTTAGGTATTTGGTGCTCTCAAGATGATTCTCATGTTTGAATTTGAAGCATTTGTTATATGTCCTTTAAATTATAGACTCCTAAGAAGAAAGGTTAGGATAATCTTATGAGTTCTAAAATTTACATGCACTTAGATCTAAGATTTTGGTTCCATCTATCAAATTTGACAATATCTTAGTCTTACTTTTTGACACAAATTGTAAAACCTTTTACACAAATATAAATAAGAAGTGTTTACTAATTTAAATGTAAATATCATTCCTTATTACTAATGTAACATTATAACAAGCTCATCACGATTAATTTGACGAATTTTCTAGAGAGGCTTTCCATTCGATAATTTTCAACTGATCCACCTATCTTTTAATGAGATGTGTAAAAAAACATGAAATCAAAAGGACTACCTAAAATTTTAACTGCATTTGAACATTTTAACTTTGTAATTTTAGATCTTTCAATTTTATTATCACGAGTCATTGTGACAGACTATGGTCATTTTCAATAAAGAAATGACCGCTTCTACTTTTTACAATTGTGGAAATTCATGTCCTTTGTAAAAAAAATTAACCTATGAAATTTTGAGATCTATATATATATCAAGTTTGGAGCTCAAAAAGATGAATCTTGTATGTGAATCTAAAAAAAATATTATGACTTATAAATCATAGGGCCTAAGATTAAGAAGTTGGGGTGGTCAGGTGATCCCCAAAAGTTACCTACACCTAAGATCCTAAGATTTTCAATCTATGTATCGAATTTTACACATTAGATGCCTTCTCACATGGAGTAAAAAAAAGTTCTTATATAAAATATAGTAGAATCTTCACTAATTTAAGTGTATACATCATTATTTGGTATATTCACATTACAAGTTCAACAGGATCAATTTTGTAAAGTTTCTAGAGGGGCTTTCCATTGAGTAATTTTTAGTTAATCTACATGTCTTTTAGGAACAAGTGTAGAAAAAAGAATATTTTTACTGACATTTGATCATCTTGATCTTATGACTTTGGACCTTCCAAATTGATTTTAAGAAGTTAGTGATTTTTCTTGAACCATGTGCCAAAGGAAAATTAGATGATAGGAACAACCAAGAACAACCAAGATTAAGCCAACCCAAATTGACCAAGCCCAATGGGCATTGGTTTTGGTAGGTTTGGTGACACTCCGAAATTTTAAGAAATTATTAAAATTAAATTTGTATTAATTAATGGAGATTAATATGAATTAATCAATTAATTTAGAGGAATTAAGTAGAACCTAAATTTACGAAATTAAATTGATGTCGGGTATCATGATCGGAATTAAATACAAAATATTTAATTAAAATGGTTCGGTCAGGTGTCATGCCACATGGAGAAGGGACTCAAATGTCACACCTTAAATAACCTAAGAGCGAAAAGGGAATAGAAAAGCCACCACTTAGTCTTTGACTAAGTCTACACGGCATTTCCATCTCTCCGCAAAATCTCACGTGCACGGCACAAGAAAGTTCCACTTCCTTGGGCGCACGACACTCACCACTCTCCCTCTAATGTGGGCACAAGAGTCCATGTTCCATCTTATAGTCGCACATACTTCTCTCTCTCTTTTCTTCACACAACAGTCAGTTGTCCATTCCAAACCTTACACTGAGAAACCCATCTCCCCACTGTGAAAGCTAAGAAGGAAAAACGAGGAAGGAAAGGTAAAGAAGGAAAGAGGAAGAGGATTATGGAAAGCGTCCTTTAAGGTTGGTTCAATTTTTAAAGTTAATATTTAGATTTAAATTAGAGTCTATGGTGATTTAGAATCAACACTGGATGAATTCAGATTAATAGAATGAAAATAGGACTGATTCGGGAATTGTGGGGTATTCTCTCCAATTCAAGAATCGGGTTCAAATCCATGAAATTGTTTGTTAAATTGGGAGTATTAACCTCCTAAAATGTGATAAATCACATGTAGAATCTAATCTTGAGATGATGTTGATTTGGGGGCTTTGCAAATTATTATTTCCTCGCCCTCTTGTTTTATTTTTAAAGTAGCTTAATTAATTTAAGTGCTCAAAATTTAATGGGTTAGGTTTTCAGAATATTATTTTACTGATCTTAATGGGTTAAATGATTTTAAGTACTCATTTCTATTGAATTTGAAGTGACGACCCACGTCGGTGTTTACCTTATATCTGAATTTGGACTTTCACCAGGTTACCTTTCTTTAGTTTATAGTACCCATCACCTTTAGTGTTGTCCTTTAGCATGTCTCCAACTATGCCTTTTTTTTTTTATTATGTAGGTAGTTAATGTTCTGAAGGTTAAAATTGTTTATTTCATTAGTTTAATACAACATTCATTGCTTTAAGTGATGTCTCTCTCCCACCGTACCATGTGCTTTCAACTCTCAATCTAGAGCATCACCCATATACTTTCCTTTACATATGGTTTCTATTATCCATGGGTTTTATTTTATATGATTTTATTTAAAGTATGTAAAGGATCAAATTGAAATGACTCATTTCTACAAAGTACTATTTCCTGAATTATTTTAATTATGAATATTTTTAAATTATTTATTTATAGGTCTAATATATTCTGAATACTAATAATGACCTAAAAGTTTCATGTATTGGTACCTAAAGCCTTTTATATATGGTCTTTTCTATTAAGTCAAATTAATGAGGCAACAAAATATGATCCTTAACTATTTAAATGAAAGTGGTTCAAAGAGATTTAACAAGTATCTATTTTTTCAATTGCTTAGAAGCATCCCATTTGAACATATAATTTAGATCAATTGGAAATAGTGAAAAATCTTAATGTTTGTATTATTAGAAATTACAACTTAGTGATATGCAAATTATGTTCTTGACATATGTATACGAACGAAGAACCGAGAGGAACCCCGACACCATTCGTTCTATCCCATGATTCATCCTTCTTCACTAATCATCTTTGATCAAGTAGGTTTTTCCTACTTTCTTGAAGTATCACATGATTATTATGTATGTGGAGATTGTATTTAATTTCAACGCATGATTTAGATGATTTATCGATGTATAGACATGAAAACATGCGTCTTATGTGAGATGGGAATAGTTGTGTCAAAGGTTAGGAGATGTTAAACTCTAACCTGAAATATTCAAAATAAATAAATATTCTAAATGGTCGCGTCCATGGGTTACAATTTATGGCAATATTAATTGGGCAGAAAGCTCTAGGTTCAGAAGAAGTCCCGAAACCTGCGCAGGAGTATGGGTGTATAGCGTTCCCCTGGTAGTTCCAGTTAAAATGCTAGTATTGGGTAGTAGCTCCCAGCTGGTGCCGTAGAAAAGCTATAGACATAATGGCCAATGATTATAACTGTTTGAATGGAGAGTAGAATAGAGAAAAATGCATAGGCATGAGAGGGGGTTTGCATTAATTCATGTACTATGGCATTTACATCATATTGATTTGATGAATTATTGAAAGTATTATGTTTATGATTTGAATTATGAAGTTGTTTTAAATGCTTTACAAGTATGAGATATGAACTGGTTTTGAAATATGGGATGGGGATGTTTTCAACTGAATTATTTGAAGAACTTGTATATATTTTCCCCCGATTTTATATATATATCATGTTGGTACCCACTTCAAAGGGAATTCTTACTGGGCGTTGACTAAGCCTACGATACCCTTTTCTTTTAGAAACTAATACAGGACGGGATAAAGGTGGTGAGGCTGGACCAAGCAACAGCCAGGCGTAGACGAGGATGGCGCAAGATGGAGGATTGCGTGGAGATTTATCTTTTAGTATTAGTAGATAACTAAACAAATAGGGTTGAGTTATTGTATTGAACCTTTTATTGAGAAATAAATTATATAGGAATACTGTTATGCTTAGCTTAGATTGAGAAGGATTGAATCATGGTTTTAAATGAATGTACATCTTTCCACATAATTGTAAGTTAGTGTGTTGCCAAGCATACATAGACTAAATCCATGTGCACGCACTAGTTGGGCCAGTCGATGGTCGAATCTTAGGATTCGGGCTTGACTCGCGTCGTGGCGTTCTCCACTCTCTTCCCGTTGTTAAATATTATCAATTAAATACTCTAATAAATAGGGAGAGAGGGAGGGGCGCTACAGGTTTTAGTGGAGTGCCATTAAATCGGACAGGTCGAAAGCTGATGCAAACCTTGCCCAAGCTAAGTCAGAAAACGGAAGTTCAGGCCTGGGCCCTGAGTCGAAACCCAACTCAACAATTGCCTGGATAGTTTTGGTTTGGTCTGGCCCAAGTTGAGCCCTAGCTGTCATCATGTGTGTTTCCTTGTTTTGCAATTATTTTGTTCCATTCTCACGCTGCTCCCCTGGAATGGTTAATTATTAATTAACTTAATTGGCTTCCTACATTTCAAATGAAGATGTTTATTGTTAAACTTATAATGATTGTGAGTTGTTAAGTTATGTTGGTGTCAAACATGCAACTGCTATCTATGAAAAATAATTTCTCAAGTTTAATTAAGAGAACGATTCTACTTGGCATTTCAATTTGCACAGTGACCCTCTAAGAGAGAGTTTTATTCCAATGCTAAACAAACCCATGGTTAAAACAATGTGAAAATCATGGCCTATATGCTTAGTGACATGGCTTGAATTTTCATGGCCCCTATGTACTCACTCTCAGAATCCAAAATTCAGCCCGATAATGGCCCGGTATACGCGAGTGATATATTTTAAAAATAAATTTATCAAAATTAAAAAATGGGGTATGATGATTTCAACGATCCAGATTTGATGTAAGATGTGTGGATTTTATGAGGAAAAAGTCTAGAAGAGATTTGACAGTGGTTGGTATGAGCATGTGTGTTTGTTTCCCCATAATAGATGGAGTTGTCTCCTCTCCTCTTGTGGGAATTATTACGAGTGGATTTGAGTACATTTTGCCTTTCAAAAGAAAAAAGAATGGTCCCTTTGATGCATGCAAAGAAAGTTTGGATATGATGCCAAAATTGCTTCCATGAGACACAAGCTTTTGGGGTTTGTGACTTGTGTGTGGACCTCAAAACTTCATAGGATACTCAAGAAAAGAGAAATTCACTGTGTTCTTCTCTCTTTGCTGTAGTCTGAACTCTGAAGAGACTTTTTAGGGTGAATCAAATGGTGCAGATTGACTTTCCCTACCATGTTCTATTATCAAAAGAATAAATTAATAATTGGCCAGGTTTCGTATAAACGAATTATCCATTTTGACCATGCCTTGTATTTTCAGTGACATTTTCTGATAAATACCAGTAGAGTAGCAACAGTGTACACAAACTCAATAAATACATGATCAGTGCATTTTGGCAATGTATCCACAAATAATAGTTTGCAAGCTTTTGGTCCCAGATTCACAGACATGTTTAGGTCCTTTTCTCATTCTTCTCCTCATTACAGAGAGACAGGTTTAATCAGTCCATGTATTTTAAGGGCCTTGCTTCTCAATACTCATGCCCCATTTTTTACTCAATCATTCACTTTCACCTCCTTCTAAGCAAAATCATCAACCATCATTTTCTTCTTTTTCCCTCTCCTCAAATTTTAAACTGTGACCAGTGTGGTCACTAAGAGTATGACCATCCGGTAACCATGGGTCCAGTACAGGCCATTGGTCAGATATGAACAGCCAAAGAAACAGCCCTCTGTTTTTAGCATCATATTCTATGACCTTATAACTTGATTATATGATTCCAAAATTCAAGAATATTTAAGGCACTCAATTGGGCTCAGCCCTAGCTTGTGAGAATCATTCATTTGATTCCTAGCATGACACACTGCCTCCTCCTCCTTCATTTCCATCTTCATGGGTAGTGATTAGGATCTGTGGCATCTGCTTTTCAAGATGTCAATCTATTAGCCATAATGACATTATGGAACTGATATTATTTCATTGTCTACTGTTAGAAGAGGAATTGAGAAAAAATGGCTTAAAAGTGGGTATGAATAAGCAAGTAGGAGATTTGAAATTGAAACAACCCCTCTCACTGTCAAAAGAATTTAAGCTCGTGATGTGTGTAGAAAAGAATTGGGAATATCTTGAAAAAATTAAGAACTGTAGACTTTAGCTAATTTCAACTATTCTTGGTTGGAATTTGATAATAAACCTCAAAAACTCATATTTTTATGTTAGAACTTAGAATATCCAACTGCAACTAAACTTCTAAAATGGTCTTTGACTTGCTATTGCTTGTAATGGGATGCATGACACAGTTTTTGAATTGAAAATGAGGACATGGGCGAAGCAGTAATTATGAATTTTATTGGGTCATTTGGTCACCGACATTGGCATCTTTCTTTTGTTCTTTCTCACATTCCAACCAAGTACAATATTTTATATATATAAAAAAAAATCTCAAATATGCTTATTCCATTCCATCATGTCAATTGTCAAATACACAGCTGTAAGCCTGTAATTATCTATCTCTAATCTCTTTTCTTCTTACTAATCTCAAACCTTAGGACCTATTAGTATTTTGCCCATTTTCCAACCACATTGAGGGAATTATGATCATATCTACCAAATCTAAGTTTCAACTTAGATCATGATTTGATTTGTGAACATACCACACAAAATATTTATTTAAATCTTGTACAAAAGGAGGGAAAAAAGAAGAAGAGAATGTTCACAAGCACTTAAGAATCGAATTTTGGTATCTGGGTATTTAAATTTCTGATATGATCTAAGTTGATTTTGATTAATATCCAGAAATGTCACCAAAATTTCAAAATTCATTCGATACTAATTCATTGAAAACTCTAGATTAACATTGTTAACTATGAATTTAAAAATACACCAACTCCAAATTCTAAAAGCTAAATGCGACAATGCATTTCATGAGTCAAGATCTCAGTCGTCTAAAGTCTAAATACTAATGAGTTAGTGGGGTGGGAATCCTAAGAGACCTTCACCTTAAAAGTCAAAAGCTTAATTTGTTTTGACAATAAAAGTCAAAACCCTAAGAAGATTATAAATAGTAATTAATTAGATGGAATTGCAATAATTAGTTTGAGAGGAAGGGAATCACGTTCCAGTTCCTGGACGAGGTTGATAAGGGAGAATTAGATGGGGGTATTGGTGGCACGTTCACATGTATTGGCATTGTTCAAGTGCCATGTGGACTCTGGTTTGGTGACCCCATCACACTTGTCATTTGAACTTCAGTTGAATGGGTGACAGAAGAAGAATCCTCATAAATCATAATTCCTTTTTAGCTCACCTACATACAGCACATATCTACACCGTCGGATGCAGATGGGATAGATTTCTGTCAGACATCTCCACTTGACATTTTTTAATAGTTTTATAGAGCATATAATATTTTTTTTCTTATTTTTTTATTATAGAGTGAGATCTATCTTTTAATAAATTATCTGATCGGTTAAAAAGTATAATTTATAAATGAGTAGTTAAAACAAATCTAGTGTTAGAGTTGAACATGCTCATTAAGGTTGAGACTTGAGACAGACCACCATCTACTGTTTCAGTAAAAAATTCCATTGACAAGCATGGGTCATCTGAGTAGAGAGTTGTATAGACATCCGGGAAATCTTTTCTTACATACCCATTTTTTAAAAATTGATGGAAAATACCATTTTGCCTTCCACTTAAAATGTCGTATTCATCAAACCAAAAAATCGTTCTGAGGATATGATCCACAGAATGAAAAAAATCGTCCGAACGAATTCAAAAATTCGTTTGAACGAAATGGACTATGAAGTGGGATTTTCAAATGAACCCGTTTTTCAATCGATTTTTACAAATAACGTATCAAAATCCATCTAGTCTAAATTTTATGAATTCCGAGACTGATTTTAAGTGAAAAGGGTATAGTTTTGAGCTTCAAAAATCGTACCCAAAGAATTAAGGAACTTCCCTCTTAATTCTTTAGGTATGATTTTTAATGCCCAAAACTATACCATTTTCACTTAAAATCAGTCATGGAGTTGATAAAATTCAAAGTAGATAAATCTTGATACTTTGTTTGTAGAAATCGGTCGAGAAACGGCTTCATTTAAAAATCCCACTTCACAGTCCACTTTGTTCGAATGAAATTTTTCATTCGGTGGATCACATTCTCCAAACAATTTTTTCGTTCAGTGGACACAACATTTTTAAGTAGAAGGGCAAAAGAATAATTTTCATCAACTTTTGAAAAACGGGTGTCTATGTGGACTCCATTTATTAACTGTGAAAATATATGAAAAATAAAAGTTTAATAGGAGGATTCATGGGTGTGAGTGGGACATGAAAATGTTGGCTGATTGAACAAATCTACTTATGTGAGATAATATTTTGAATTATATCAGTTGATATGTTATTTATAGTTTTATACAATTCTTACATCATATTATATACTATTAACCATTATTACAAATATTGTTTTTGAAATAACCGTTTTTTTTTAATTTGAATACATTAAAAGATAACAAATCATTTATACACCTCTAAGTGTGCATTCAATGTACACTTCATGTTAAGTTTTGTGGAACATGATTATTAGATATTTACTGGTGATCACATTCCACTGATCCAATTGTTAGTCGGTCTGTCGATCAATGCAGAGAATTATATTTAAAAAAAAAAAAAAGGAAAATAATGAGAGAGAATAAATAGTGGTTATTTGTGGAGAGAGGAGAAAGGATGGAAGTGGGCAACCGTGGGAGGTGGGTAGCAACTAGCAACTAGCAACAGGTACAGAGTCGTGCTGGTGTTGTGGGTACCAGTCCAACCCGGATCCAGTTAATATAATCAACTCCTTCATGGCCCACCTCTACATCTTCTTATCCAATTGTTGTCAAACACGTTGACACATTAAAAAGAAATCGGTGTGCCATATACCTAGTGCTTCCATCAATGGCTTTCCGTGGACGACATTGTCCCGTCTCTCTCACACCCTTATAAGGATAGGTTCAAGTTTTGAACTTTGAAAATATATTTTTAAAGTAGATTTTATTAAAACTTAATTTTATGTAATTTAATAGATCATGAATTTTAAAGACTTAAAAATCACAACTCAAAATGTAATAAATTTTTAATTTAACCGTGATCTTAATTCAAAGTGGCGAATTTTTTTTGTCAATTTAAACTTTATTGTCATTCATAGACATAATTATTTGGTAAAAATATATACCATTTACGCATTTAGTGAGGGCACGTGGAGGAGTAGAGGGAGAAAAAATGGAAGCAGGGGATCAATTATTCAGGTCACATGGGCGAAGCCGATCTCTTGACTCGTAGTGGATCCGTGCACATGCTCCGACCGCTTTGGATGTGACCACCCACCGCCGGTAACAGCCCCTGCCCCACCGCATCCAATGCTTTCTTTCTCCATCTTCCTCTTCTTTTCTTTCTACTTCTACTGTGCTCACTCCTCACCAGTCACCACACCCCACTGACATCTACTTTTCACTTAATCATCTTCAATTAGAAATCTAATTAACTGCTCATGATGATAATAACGATATTAATAATGATGATGACGACCACTGAAGAATTTAAATGGCAAGATATAACAACACAGTAGAAAATTAATTTGGGCATAAAAATAAACGTAAAACTTTTTTATTTTGTCATTTCACTTTTAAAATGAGAAAACTAACAGTTTAATGGTAACATGAATAATTTTATTAAAGAAAATTAGATATTTAAAAAATAAATTTTGTTTAAATAATGTTTAAATTTTATTTAAATAAATAAAATTAGTAATTGATAGAGAGCTCTCTTTTAATCAGTTAATCACATGATTATATGTGTAAACGTGTTTTATGGAAAATTTTTAAAAAAATTATATAAAAAATATTTCTTTCATTTTATAAGATCACTAAACTCAGTATCATTATTGAATGTCATATCATTCAAATTGACAAGTTACTAGTGATGAGACCTCTCGCTGTTTGACAAGTTAGAAATAATTTTTAAATTATTTCAATTTTACCAGGAATGAATGGCCCATTTGGATCACGTACATGGATTGTATTGGTAGGTTTTTTGTACGGGTTTTGTAGTACGTAACGTGGGATATTTCTGAATTGTAATTCACACATGAACAAAGTATGCATGCATATTCAGAGATGAGTAGTTGAATTTTTTGGGTTAATACCATTCACATTGATGTTAAAATTTGGCTTCTGCCCACTTGTCTCTGTTGACTGTTCGAGTTCAAGAGAGATCAAACAATAATATGATTCAAATAGATATCATTTTTCACATCTTTAAAATTATTTCATTTATTCAAATTATATCGTTTTTAAATGTTATGGACTTCTTTAATATGTAAAAAAAGAAATAAGAATGAAATACTAAAGACATATATGATGTTAAGTTGTCCACACTTTAGACTGACCCAGCTAGATAAATTATTGATTGTCAACACTTCTCGACTTCGAAGCCGGCCCTGGTATTAGGGCCCCCTAAAAACAGGTCTGAAAAATAACTTTACAGTAGAGTCTCCTAAAATTTTAGGGCCCTTCTTATCAATTTTACCTAGGGCTTCTCAGATATTAAGAGTTTTCAGAACCGGCACTGCTCGACTTGTTACATAACTAAACACTAAAATGTTTCTCATGTAATCTCTTATAAAAGCCCACTCTACCGTGACTTTGTGACTATTTTCCCATTAACACCAAGTAGCTCTTTTCCTAAGTTGCCATCGCTACTATCCACATATAGGACATAATTCCTACTTTAACCAATATGTTAGAAACACTTAGAGTTTATATAACATCGGATTTGTTGCGGCTTGTCTTTTTTGAGACCCGGGTACTATCCTTCCCTGTTTCTCCTTATTCTCTCTTTGTTGGTAAACAATCTTTTGGGGTTCTCTCTATGCCTAGTCTATTGTTTGGGATGTTATCTTCCCTTTTGTTAATCTCTCTTCCCCTTTCGCTATCTAGGCATGTATGCTCTCCCTTTTCTTTGCTTAGTTCCGCCTCTAAAATAGACTCTGGATCCCGTAGACCTTCTTTGGAGGGACTCGAGTTTCCTAGGATTAGTGGGGTTATGGCTGGTTGGTTAGAAAGGGAGTTCTCTATGGAGGAGATTAGGGCAGCAATAGATAGTATGAATGGAGATAAGGCCCCTGGCCCAGATGGTTTCAATTTTGCTTTCTTCAAGACTTGTTGGGGGACAGTTGGCCCTGTCATTATCAAATTCTTTAAGGAGTTCTTCTCAGATGGAATAATCTATAAGGACTTGAAGAACTCATTTATATCGTTAATCCCGAAACGGGAGGGCCCAACAGAATTATCCCATTACCGCCCGATTAGCCTTATGGGTAGCATCTATAAATTGCTAGCAAAAGTGCTAGCAGAGAGGCTAAAAAAGGCGTTACCTCAGGTCATTGATGAGTCTCAAGGAGCTTTCATTGAAAAAAGACAAATTTTGGACGGAATCCTTATTGCTAATGAATTGGTTCATTTGAGGAAAAAAGAGAGGAAACCAGGGTCATTGTTTAAAATAGACATGGAAAAGGCTTATGATTGTGTGGATTGGGAGTTCGTGAGATATTTGTTTCAAAGAATGGGTTTTGGTAGGAGGTGGCAGAAATGGATGAAAGCTTGCGTCGAAGGCTCGAGGTATTCAATCTTGGTCAATGGTTCTCCCACCCCTCCAATTGAAGCCACTAGGGGCTTGAGACAGGGGGATCCATTATCTCCCTTCATATTCACGATGGTTGGGGAAAGTTTGAATCGTTTGGTGTTGAAAGCGAAAGAATTGGGGATAGTAAAGGGCTTTGAGGTTAGCTCTGAAGGCCCGGCGATCACTCATCTCCAATTTGCTGATGATACCCTCTTCTTTTGCGAACATGATAAATCAGAGGTCTTGGGTTTTCGCGCGATCTTGAGATGTTTTGAGTTGGTTTCCGGACTTCGGATAAATCTAGGTAAAAGCACTCTTATTGGGATTGATATGGATGATTTGGTAGTTAGAAATTGGGCAGAAGAAGTTGGTTGTGGAGTCGGGAAGCTCCCTTTTCTTTACCTTGGACTCCCGGTTGGGGGTAATCCTAGAGTAAAAAGGTTTTGGACCCCGGTTCTAGAGAAGGTTCAGAGGCGATTGGCAGGTTGGGGTAAGAGATACTTATCTTTGGGCGGAAGGGTTACTCTCCTCAAGTCTGTCCTGGCAAACATACCAATGTATTTCTTGTCTCTTTTTAAGATCCCTATAGGTGTGGCCAATGAGTTGGAAAAACTTTTCAGGCGATTTTTATGGGGCGAACTTGAGGGGAAGAAAAGAGTTCATTTAGTGGCTTGGACTGAGGTAACGAAACCCAAACACAAGGGAGGATTAGGTTTTGTCCCCATTAGAGAGAAAAATGAAGCTTTGTTATGCAAGTGGGGCTGGCGCTTTGGTTTGGAGAAAAATGCTTTATGGGTCAGAGTTCTAACGGCTAAATTTGGCTTAGCAGATAGAAATGGATGGTCTTTGGGAGAAGGCGTAAGGCAGTATGGTTCCAAGGTACTCAGAGATTGGTGGAATGTGTGCGAAGGTAGGTCTGAGGTTGGGCGTTTGTTTCAAAGGAATCTTCGCCTATTGGTTGGCAAAGGGGACCGTACTTTGTTCTGGGAAGATATATGGTTGGGGGATAGGCCTTTGAAAGAGTCTTTTCCTAGATTATTTAGAGCGTCCAAGAATAATCAGGCTCTAGTCCAAGATATGGTCAAAGTGGATAGGCAGGGTACATTGTGGAATTTCGATTTCAGGAGAGAACTTCGGACTTTCGAAGTAGATTCATTAAACGACCTTAAGGCAAAACTGGGTGAATTCAAGTTGGATGTAGAGAGTGGTGACGAATGGGTTTGGACGGGGAATTCCGCGGGGGTCTTTTCGGTTAAATCGTTGTCCGACTTGGCTTCTGATAGCTTGATGGCTCTTTTGCTTCTAAGGCTATTGTTTGGAACAACCTAGTCCCACCAAGAGTTCAGATGTTCATCTGGTGTTGTGCAAAAAGAAGGATCCTGACCAGAGCGGAGCTGAGTCGCAGAGGGCTTTTAAATTCTAATGGAGATTCTACTTGTCCCCTTTGTCAACTGGCTGAAGAAACCTTAGACCATCTTTTTGTAATTTGTCCAGTGGCTTGGAGACTATGGAGTGGTTTTGTCAATATGTTGGGAATCTCGTGGGTTTGTCCGGGTTCTTAGGAGGGGTTTCTGGAGTCTTGGTCCTTGGTTCGTCTGCTTCTCCGGAAGAAGCTTATGTGGAACTCTATCCCAGCGGCGGTCATGTGGACCACTTGGAGAGAGAGAAATACTAGAATTTTTTAGGGAAGTAGTTTGGAGTTTGGCGAGCTTTTTGAAATCGCCAAATGGAGATTATTCTCGTGGCTTTGCGCTAACAAGGAATTTAGGGATTTCAAAGTTGGAGATTTGTTTGTCTCTTTGGACGGATGTTTGGGTCCTTCCGTCAAGAGAGGGAAACCTACGGTTGGGTGAGTCCCTCCCCCTGTGGGATCGTGGAAATTTAACGTTGACGGGGCCTCCATAGGCAAACCTGGTCCGGCTGGGATCGGGGGTGCGCTTAGGAATCATCTGGATTTTACTCGTATCACTTTCTCGGAGTCTATCGGGATCAAGGAGTCTAATGAGGCGGAATTTCTTAGTGTGAGAAGGGCTTTATCATTAGGGGCAGCTCTTAGGGGGGAGAAATTAATCATTGAAAGTGACTCTTCCAACGCTATCAAATGGGCCAAGGGTCTAAAGCGTCCCCCGTGGAGATTTATTACCTTACTTAAGGAGATTAAGGAGTTAATGGTTGGTTTGGATGTATCCTTTTCTCATATTAGTAGGTCAGCAAATGGGGTTGCTGATCTTCTTGCAAAGAATGGGGTGGTTGGGGCTACTCATGGCCCCTTTGATGCCTCGGGCGCTTAGCGGCTTTTCCTCTATGTCTTTGTTGAGTTGCAGCCGGGTGTAGGCTTACTTGTATTTTTCTCTTTTTCTGTTTTATTCTTGGGGTGGGGGGCCTCACTCTCTTAGACCTTCACCTCTTGTTTTCTCCTTTGTACTGTTCCTTCTACTTAATGATAATCTACTCTCAACTGTTTAAAAAAAAAAAACATGGAAAATTAAGCCATTTAAACTATCTCTTTAGATTAGCCTTTATTTCAAGTTGGACTCCACCAAATACATCGGCGAGTCATTGATGATCCTCAATAGAAAAGACGGGTTTCATACATTTTCTATTTTAAAGCAAATATTTCATTATATTCTCTCTTGAACAATCAATAATTTAAAAATTAGATAAGTATATTACTATAAAGTTAAAGAATCAAAAGAATATATAAATGGTGATTTGGTTTGAATTATTATCATCATCATAAGCCAACAATTCTATTTATGTAGATCTACTTTCAGCAAGTGAAATACAACTGGCTATCTTGTTTGACGTTCTAAGTCTCATCTTTATAAAGAGAGAGAAATGAACAAGAACAGATAAATAAATAAGTACTAAAATTATATAGAGAGAAATATCTAATAAATGATTATAAATAAAGGAACTCCACACGATACATATATAAATAAGTATATATAAATGGAAATATAAAAAGGATAATAAAATAACTAAATAAATAAGGTAAATATATAAGAATAAACTCCTTTAAAAAAAGAAAATAGACAAAGAATGGAAGAAAATAAAAAAGAGAAGAAAAAAAGGGAATGAGAAAGGTAACTTTGCCTGAATGTAGGCATTAAAAAATTTATATCATCTGAGGTGGCCCATCGCTTTATTTGTTCGACTAGTTGGTTATTTTCATCTTGTTTGGAAGATCTTACCTTCAAACCTTTGGGACGTCTAACCTGGTCCATAATGCTTGTAGGTAGTGTCATGGATCTGGAATTTTATTTATCATAAAGTAGAGTCGACGAGTTTCCACATAGGAATGAAAATTGGTCGAATGGAGGGTGAAATATGAATCCAAGTGTATCTATAGGCATCAATTATGCATCATGAATTGTCTAATCCACATCTGTTTTGATTGTTAGATGCCAATTCCATGTCATCATGTGAAAAATTTTGGTGGATTCAAATAAGGAACATAATTTGGTTTTACTGTAAAAATCTAAAGCCCTCTATCACATTTACCCATCTGGCCATTTTCGTGAAAACAAAATTGGAAACTGTAACTCTTCTTAGTTCAAGTTAGGGTTGATCTAAATTCTATTAGAATTCTCAAATCTAAATAAATATTTAAATTTATTAGAGATTAATTTGTAAATTTGATCCCAATCTGAATTTTCAATTATCAATCAAAGTGACAATGTTCTTTCAAGACTAGTTATTATGAGACCTTGGTGCAGACAGTCTGTTGGGTCTACTTCAACCATGTGGGTTAGGAAGATCTGAACTTATATATATTTCTATAAAATCTTATCTAATAAATTTGAAGACTTGAATAATAAAGTCAATTTAAAAAGTGAAACTCTAAACATTTGTACCTCTAAATCTATAAATATTCCTTCTAATTCTTTAGAGAATCATCAAAATTATTACATTAAAAAAGATCTAATTGCCAATCTATATTCAAAAAGTGTATCTAGAGAAGTTATTGTGTTCGTAAAAAATGCATATATCAATATATGTTTTTGATGTTTGAATTTTATAAGAAATCCTTTTAAATTTAATTCACTCTTTACCCTACTATTCCTTTGAAATTGTTAAATAATGTCATTAGTCATAGTGTACAGAGATCCTCATGTACCCTTGCATTATATTAGTCTTTAATATTTTAATCTCTAATAAATAATTAATTTGACAGTGAAGATACATAAAATAAAAATTATAAAAAAATCTTTTTTTTTAAATAATAATAATAACAGCAGATCACATACTTAAATTTGTTCAAGCACCACCTTCTATCTAACCCCAAACCTAAAATCCTCTACTTTCATGGATTTGCCATGGAATTGTCTAAATTGATTGTTCTTGTCCAGCCATAAAAAGCTAAAACTTAAAAGTTAAAATGTTCGTCTTAAATTTGATATGGGCTTGAATAAGATTATCTGTCTAATCTTTTGTAACAACTGTTGGCCAAAATATTTGATGGGTTAGGATTAGGGATCGGCTGACATAAAAACAGAGTTTTTTTTTTAGTTTTATATTTAAAAAACTCAAAAAAAGTAACAAGGCCCAATATTTCAAATTTCTTATTTCTTTGAAAATTAAAAAAAAAAAATTGCATGAAATTCTCTCCCGATTTCCCACGTGTAAATTAAAAAAAAAAAAAACATTTTGCATTAAAGTGTTTTTCTTCTTAAAAAAAAATGGAGTTTTTTAATTGAGTTGTATTACCCAAAGTTGCTCCCTCTCTATGGATGGAAGGGAATGGAAGAGGAGGCTTTTGGTATCCCTTTCAGTGAAGAATTGGGGACTCACAACCTTTCTTCTTTCATGGTTCGATATTCTAATGTCTTACGCGTAGAGGAATCACACCAATCTATCTCAAACTTGGTGGTTAAATTCTATTGCGGTGACTAAATCCTAGGTGACTATATTCTAAGGGAGGTCCTGCAGAAAAATAGATGGACGCAACCCCTCTTATTTCTGAAAATCTACGGCAGCACAGGATATATTTTCTTTTAAGAGGTTTGAGCACATGTTTGCAATGGCTCACTAGATTGGAGTTTGGACATCATCACACAATATTACTTGAATGTTGAGACTGAGAGTTTAATTACAAGGACCCAACCCAAATAATGGGAGTTAAGACCCAAATTCAGTGGTGTTTCGGAGACCAGACCCATATAAGGATTAAGGAAGGATTAGAGAGGAGAGAAAAGATTTTGTAAATGATTGAAAAGCCTCGCTTGATACATCCATTTCAATCCCCCAAAGATTCAAATATCAACTTCCAACTGAAATTTTAAAATTTAAACTCAGTCCTACCTACAAAATACTAATTTCCTCTCCGAATTTATACGTTAATATATGGTTTGGATAAATGTATTTATTTACAGTAGACCAATGGAATAATATTTTATGGTTTTAAGTCACTTTTAGTTTTACTTTGAGTCAGGACTCAGTCTGTGGAGAGAGAGAGGAGACGAAAACGGAAGAAAGAGAAAGGTAGGGAGGCTCGATGTGGGACCCACATTTGTGAAAGACCGGCATGATACGTGGTCCGATGAACCCGGAGACAGGGCCCCACAAGACGTTTGGTTTGGTCTAAGGCCATGGTCCTGGCTTCTCTCGTAAATACAACTAAGATGAAGGTATAATTGTAAGCTAAAGTGTTTTTCTATTTCTTTTCCATTGTCCCTGAAATGAAGTGAAAATAAAATATAAAATAATAAGAAAAAAGGAGGGAAAAAGGAGGTAAATGAGGACCGGCTGTAACGGCACAACTTGCGAGAGAAGCAAAGCATTTTCTCTATTCGGCTTTTCTGTCTGTTTGTCGATAATTCTATATTACCAAAAGTATCCTTCATTCCGTTGCCAATAACAATGATGCCATTGTACGTTATAAGCGACTTTCACTGGAGAAGTTAATAATTTAATCACAACCATGAACATCGGATTAACTCAAATTCAGGCCATGTATATTATTAAATATACATTTTATAATGAATTATTTTAAAGGGGTAAGATTTATTCTTTGAAAGTGGTTTCCATTTAAGATCAGTATCATTATTGAAATCATTTGTCTTATTAATTTTAAATTGACATTGATATTTAAATTTATAATATTTTTTTATTAGTCAATTGTCTATGTAATGTTTATAAGGCTTAATCTCACAACCTTTAATGAATACTAATCAACTGTGCTAAAAATCATAAAGAGGATGTCTTTGAAATTATTTTGATATTTTATTCGTAGAGTGTGAATCTATTTCTCATTTTTTTTTTTTTCGGAGTTGATATTTTATATTTATATTTAGTAAATTTGAGATCTATATAATCATTTACTCAGGAGTTCAAATCTCTGATATTTTATTCATCGTCTGAGAAATTTCTCTCATCTAATTTATTTTAAATTAAAACCTGAGATATCTGCTTATATATATCGGATATCGGTCTATAGATATCGTAGCGGTCGATATCCCTTATTTTACTCTTAGATTTTAACATCCCACTCCTCCTGTTCATATGGCCTTTCACAATTAATACCTTCTTTTGAGTTTTGATTTTTCAATGCATGTGTATGAAAAATATTTTATTTAAAAAATTATATAACCTAAAAGGTTTATATCAATTATTCATTTTTCCAAACAAGTATCTACTTTATTCTTCAGTTCACTGTAACCTTTCTCTTCCTGTCTTCTTTTACAATACATCAATCTTCTTATGAAAATAAAATAAAATAATAAATAATTTCGAAAAGTTATTTTAGAAATTGAAGAAATGGGGACAGTGTACATTTCCAGTGCTATATTATAAACTTGATTATTTTGATATTTATTTTAGTCCTAAGATAATATAATAAAAACGAATGATTACGACCAAAAATTGAGCAAAGATGACTCATGTTAAGAGTTGGAGACCAAAGAAAGTTGAAATCTTTTATTCATATAATCATGGACTCGTGTAATAAAAATTAGAGTCTAGAGATCTAGAACAGATACAAACTTGACAACTATTATAATCATTTAAAAAATAGCAAAATATATGAAGAATGAAAATAAAAACACAAAAAGTAAATATAATAAAAGTTTCTTCATAGATCTAAGTAAGCAATATTGTTGGTAACCGACTAAATTTACATGCAAACTATTATCTTGTTTTATTAAAAAATGAAAAAAGAAAAAGAAATTGACGAATAAATGAAAAATACAAAAAACTATATGTTTAGACCAAATGTTATGTGTATAATGTTTTACCTACTATATTTTAAGAAAAAAATAAAAACAAAACTCACCTCAAAATATCAACCGGTACTTTGAAATATTAGTAGGGGTTTTCAAATGAAAATAATAGCTTGTATTCTAAAAACTCATATTTATTGGTTTTTTAAATCATGTTGATGTTGGAGTGCGAATGAGAGTTCCACATAGGTTGTGAAGGGAAAAAAGAATCTAAGGACTTATAAGGGATGAGGTCACTCATGTAATACCCTACCCCAGATTAGGCGTGGCTTAGCTTAATTTTCCTGTTTAATCGGTTAATCTTGAGGATTACGGTTTTGGCTTCGAAGAAAGCCCAAGTGAGGCCCAATCCGAGCTCGTGAGCTCAGTGATCCAGCTCGTTTAGCTGGAGGGGCATTTTGGTAATTTGCCGCTTGTTGTGTATATTTTTATAAATTGTGTGATTTGGTGATTGTTATTGATTGATAATATTTTCCTTAATAAAGAAATTGTATTTCTGATTTTAAAATGATTTGATTTTCAGAAAATGATATTTGTTATTCGCACGTCAAAACCCCGAAAGGGAGTTTTAATTATTTTGAATAATTTCGGGAAAGAGATAAATTTTGAAAATGGTATTTGGTGGTAGACCATTTTAGGAATGATCTAGATATTTCATTCCACTTCAAAATGAGATTTAAAAATTGGTTATTTTTACATTTGTTTAATTAAGTAATCATGGGTAAGATATGATTTTTATTTAAATAAATGATTTTAAGTAAGAGATAAAATCTGAGATTTTTATGGTGACAAAGGTTTTCAAAACCCAACCTATCTGTAAGGTTGGATCAGGTTTTTGAGTTTTTAAATTATTACTTATAGTTAAAAATTAAGTTTTTATCACATCAGGGACTTATTTGCAAAACCAGAAATTTCAGAGGGCTGATTTGCAAACTCTGAATCCGGCACTGTAGCAGCTTCAGCCACGACGGTATGCAGGCGCATGCACTGCTGCTCGGCCCGTTTTCCGGCGAGTGATAATTACCTCTGTCCCGTCCCATCGTATGCAGCCGATTTTCCGGCCAAAAAACCTATAAATGCAGGGCCCCTTCGATCGTTTGAAACTCCCAGCAGAATTCTGCATTTCTTCTCTCTCTCTGCTCTCTGTTAAACCGACCGACTGTTTTTGCAAACCGAAGCTTAGGAAGGATTTCAAAAACCTGAATTTCAGCCCAAGAGCCCAAGCAAAGGTATCCTTTGCAATCCCCTTTCGATTTTAATCTGTTTAGAATCAAACAAAACCGAATTTGGCCCCGTTTTGATGGAGAAAAACCAGTTTAAAGTTTTAAGGAAAATCATGGGTTTCATGTACCCGTGAGGATTTACTGTTTAAATCGGATGACCTTTTGAGCTTCTGAGCTCCAAACCAATCCCTGTGGAAAGAGGACTCCCAGAGGAGTCCATCAGACCAGACGGATGTGAAAAACGAATCTGGGAGGCCCTCCCTTTCTGGAATCGCATTTCACCATTTTTCCGTCGTCACTGTCTGCTGTTGCAGACAGTGGAGAAGACGACTCTCGGAAAGTCCGAGAGCCGTACTTCGGAAGGTCCGAACCTTCGGACGGTCCGTGAGCCGTGACCCTCGGACGTTCCGAGCTTCACCTAAAGCCCAGTTACGCCCGAGGCGAGCCTGACCCTTCGGATGCACCGAGCCGAGCTCGGAAGGACCGAATAGTTTCACTCGGACGTTCCGAGACATACCTTCGGACGTTCCGAGGCTTTCAGACCCACCGAGGCTTTTTTCTGTTTTTATCAGTTCTGATGGACTTCGGAAGGTCCGAGACCCAGTCTTCGGACGATCTGAAGTCAGGCCCATATTCCGAGGCCAGTGACTTAGTTTAGTGTGGTTTGGATGATCCGAAGCCACTGTGCCTAGTTCCGAGGGACCCGTTTTTAAGTGATAAAATGTTGTTTGATTAATGATTTTGTCCAATCTTGATTATGAATTGATGTGATTAATGATGTGATGATGTATACCCCCCCCTTGTTAATTTAAAAATTATACTAACCCCTTTTCTCTCTTATTATTTATAGTGTAAATACTATTGTATACGCTTCCAGGCCGACCCTATTGGTCGGGTACTGAGTGATTCACTTTCAGGACGACATTATAGTCAGGCACTGAGTGACCTCGAGGCCTACTCAAAATGTCAGATCTGGTCCTATCCAGAAGACAACCGAGAAGTGACCCGAGGATCTAGACCTAACTCAATAAGTCAATCTGGTCAATGCCCAGAAGACAATATGAGTTTTGGACTGAGCCCCTTTATATTATATTATTATCTTGTGGATGATTTAAAAATGATAGAAATCGAGTAGGAGACTAAATTCCATGTACCTTGGATGTTTTGAGAAAATCAGTATGATTTCGAAATACTGCTTGCATGTATACATACTATGTATGAATGCTGTGTATATTGATTGTGACCTTATCTGTTGTTTGAACAGAGACCGCGCAACCACACAATCACGGTGAGGGAACTTAACTTTGCAGTTAAAATGTAAACAGGTTTGGTTACTGGATATGGATATTGAACAATGAGTAGTTTCAGATTTGATGAACCCACTCATGTGCCTAAATGTGACGCACTATGGTAAGAGTGCTTATGATGCTGGCCTAGACTTGTTGCACTATGGTAAGAGTGCTCATGATGCTAGCATAGACTTGTTGCACTATGGTAAGAGTGCTGATGATGATTGTGATATTACGATGTTAATCGTATGAGTATGAAAGACTGCTTCCACATGCCTGGACTATTGAATGAATATCGGCCATATGAGAGATGGTTTATGTCTACTAGACCATGGGTGAACTATAGGCGTCAGTTGCTGACCTGAGGGTGTCAGTACCGGCTAAGTCAGAGCCGGAGATGTACTTGCAATGATGTATTTTGACCGTGTCGGGACTTAATACTATTATAGTGCTAAGAGGTTACGGTGGATGACAATAGTAATGGAAAGATGATAAAATGATGAAAATGATGATGAGACTTTACTTGATATTGTGATTCTGTTATCAAACAAGAGATGTTATATTACAACTGTTGATTATATACTCACCTGTTGCTTATTTAACTGCACTGTTATATTTCCTTCACTGGGCTAATTAGCTCACCCCACTCACCTTTCAGGAGATGAACCCGAGGAGGAGAACCATCCGTTTGAAGCTTAGAGTGGATAAGCTGCGGCGTTGCTTTGGGATTCCCACTGAGGGGAATACTCTTGTATTTGTGCTTTTTGGTTTTTGGAATCATTTTCCTTTGTAAAGCACCGAGTGTGGTGCTTGGCGTGTGTTAATGTGTTGAACTAGGACTGTTGCGTTTCTGTAGCTACTCTGATGTGATTTTGTAAATGATTAATCAATGGTTGGATTCTATATGTTGATGTTTTGAATAATAATTCAATGTTTGGAATTATGTATTGATGATTGTATTTTTCTATGTCTATTTCCTGGGGTAGGCATATGGTACATGTTTGAGTCCACATGACGGGATCATGTGTGACCCTTGGGCCCAACTGTTGATCCGGCCCAATTAGAATGCATGTGAGTTGGTTTAGTTCATCCCTATCAAAAAAAAAAAAAATCAGTCGCATTCCGAGCCCACCCTTCGGGTCGGGGCGTGACAACTCCACATATTAGGTTAGTCTTTTGGACTGGAAGCCCAGCCTCAATATTGGTATTAGAGCTAAGTTCTCAAGGTAAAACATGTGGACTTAAGGATCTTCTAACTGAACGAGATGGTTGTTGGAGTGCGAACGAGAGTCTTATATTGATTATGAGGAGAAAAATTTAAGGACTTATGAAAGACAGCATACAAATAGGGAGCACTTACACACACCAGGAAATCCTGCCTCTAAATTACGATTTTACCCCCGTGTTTTCATTCATTCGAATGAATGCCCAGTTCATTTTGACATTCATTCGAATGAATCCTCAAATTTATTTTCAATTCATTCGAATGAATGGGCTGAACAGTAACACGGAATACTGCTCAGCCCCATTCATTCGAATGAATCATCCATTCATTCGAATGAATAGTAGTAAAATGACCTTCAGCCCATTCATTCGAATGAATTGAAAAATAAACTTGAGAGATTCATTCGAATGAATGCCAAAATGAACTGGACATTCATTCGAATGAATGAAAATATGGGGGTAAAATCGTAATTTCACCTGAAAATCCGATTTTAGATGTGTAGAGGCAGAATTTTCAGGTATATGTAAGTGCTCCCTACAAATATTTTGAACTAGAAATCTCCAAAAGTAAGAGTAAAAAGAGAGAGAGAGAGTAATGTTGAGAGAGAGAGGGAGAGAGTAATGTAGTCTGTGTACTTTATAGTCAATCAATCAATCCATCTATTTGAAAACAAAAAATAACGATAAAACAATTATATATATTTCAATGCGTTAAAATGTTTTTCCCCACTATTCCAGAAGACTCTCATTTATGTGAGACTTTCAAAATTATTAAGGGTAAAAATTCATTTAGCTCTCTATCCTTTCAATTTCTTATTTTTCCTGTCGTTATTATCAATTTATTTATAATAATAATAATATACTTAATTTTTTATTTTTCCTTTTTCTTACTTTAGGCAAGAGTGGGCTCCTAGGGCATCAAAGACTTTAAGAGATAAATGAGTCAAGAGACTATTCATATATATGCCTGTCACTCAATTTCTCCTCCAATTCCAATGTAGGACGTCCTTCAAATTTGACTTTTGGTTTGGCTTCAAATTATAAACGACAGCTTTCGGGGATTCTTTTTTTAAAAATTTTGTAAAAGGAAAACAATTCCATATAGACTCTAGATGAGTTAATGGCTAGATTATAGACATCCGGGTATTTTTTCTCTATACACCCGTTTTAAAAAATTCGGATGAAATTACTCTTTTACCTTTATTTTTTAAGAAAAATCATTCCTCCGCATCATTCGAACCATTTTTTGTTCGTTCGAATTCAACTCCTTCTAACGAATTTTTAGTTCAGTAGATAAGTTATGAAGTGGGATTTTCAAATAAAACCGTTTCTCGACCAATTTCTACAAAAAATGTATTAAAATTCTTCTATTCTAAATTTTATGAAATTCGAAACTGATTTTAAGTGAAAATGATATAGTTTTTTATTTAAAAAATCGTACAAAAAAATATAGCATTTTCACTTAAAATTAGTCACAGAGTTTATAAAATTCAGATTAGATGAATTTTGATACCTTGTTTATAGAAATTGGTTGAGAAACGACTTCGTTTGAAAATCCCACTTCATAGCCCATATACTGAACAAAAAATTCTTTCGAAGGAAATCATTCGAACTTTTCGTTCGAACGAACAAAAAATGGTTCTAATGATGTTTGTTCGAAGCAGATACATTCGAATGGTTCAATCGAAGAAACCAAAAATGGTCCGAATAATTTTTTTTTTTTTAAAAAAAAAGGGCAAAAGAATAATTTTATCTAAATTTTTGGAAATCAGCGTGTAGAAAAAGAAAACCTGAGTGTTATATAGCTGGCTCGAGTTAATACTCTTGAACTTTGCTTCTCAATATTTTAGTAAATTCTCTTTCTAATTGTTCTTGATCTTGTTTGTAGGTGAACAGGTTTATAAAGACAAATTCTAGACAAAATCGAGCAATCCCTGTAACTAAAGGTCACGCAAAGTCCTAGATCAAATTAATTTTTGATCTTCTACCATCAACTCTCTTTTTTACCTCATACTTGCAATTATCAAGATTTATAATTTTTTTTATTAGTGGTAAAGAGAAGATTCCATTGAATAAGAAGAAAAACAATATTTATACTTTACAGCAGCCTTTATTAATTTGGTGCTACATTTTCAACTCCACTAGTATGATTGCAATCAGGGGTGAAAATAATTCGGCCGATATGATTCTCTCTCATTTTTTTTTTTTATTTATAAATATCAGTATTATTTTATTATTAATTTTTTTTTTGAATTAAAAAATATAAAAAGTGGAAAAGAAACTGTTTTTTTTTTTAAAAAAAATTGAAAATGTAAGTATCAACTGATATTTTGACCTGGGTCCATCACTGTTTAGATTTTTTTTTTTTTTTAATACTGATATTAATCTATATGGCCGATACAATAAGTATCAGCCGTTTTTATTTGGCTCTTAAATACTGAATGATATCGGTCGATATATTTCGTATCGGCCGTATACCCCTGATTGCCATCAATATCTAATTTTGGTTTGGGTTGATCGAAACTATTTTATGTAATTGCTGAAATTCTGAAAAGATTCTCAAGACAAAATGGAATCCCCTTTCCATTCGATGAGTTGAGTTGTTGATGAGAGTGACGAGTTGCTCTAAAAGAAGAAGATATCTAACATAGATGAGCTTGAAGTAAGTTGCTAGCACCAGGGGTCAAAAAATCGGCTCGGCCGATATCCGATACGGACGATATATCGGCCGATAATTTTATCTCTCATACCGATATCGGCATTTTCTCTCTCCTCCAATATCGGAACCGTGAAAAAATCGCAAAAAACCGTGATGAATAGTTATGAACCGTGACAAAACCGCAAAAAACCGTGAACCCCCTGAGAACCGTAAACCCTGAACCGCGGAAAACCGCTGAAAACCGTGGAAAACCGCGTAAAACCGCGAAAACCGCGAAAAACCGTGAATACCCCCGAGAACCGTAAACCGTGGAAAACCGCAAAAAACCGTGTAAAAACCGCGAAAAACCGTATCGGTGTTTAATTTTTTTTTTTTTTTTTAAATACCGATATTTATGAATATCGGCCGATATTGTGACCGATATTTCGGACCGAGTATCGGCCGATATTACTCGGTTTAAAAAAATCGATATGTATCGGCCGATATTTAAACCTTAGGCTAGCACATCCATGACATCTGAAATGGGGTATTAGTGGACTAACTATGGCAATATTAGGTGATTTTCAACCAGTGTCAGAACTGATGGTAGTGTCAACATGAACAACTGAAATAGAAAAATGAAGCATTTTATAAAAGTAAAATATTTTTTAAAAAAAATCAAACTTGGTTAAATATGGGGAGAATTTTACCCAGGAAAAAAAATATGAATCAGTCAACGTGGCTCTGCCACGGTTCTAATTTCTAATTCAGGACACCAGACTTAGAAAATAAATATATGTATAAATTTTGTAATTTTAACAGTTTTCTTTAAATTAATTTTTAGAACCAATTACACTTAGCATCATTTTCAACTTCTTAAACGAATCTAAATTCACAAGTAAACTGATTATGAAACACTAAGATAAAATATAACAAAAGAGAACTTTTTCAAGAAAATGTCTAATTACCCTTCCTTCACATGAATAGTTCAGATGGTCTAAGTTTTTAGGATTAAAAGAGTTCAATTCCTCCTAAATGTACTGGATACATGAGACTTGTTGTAGATGATTTCGTGTATCATGAGATTAGACCCACTTTCAATGTAAGGTAAGAAATCCATGTTATAAAAAAATACTCAATCTCACACACATACTTGGACCAACAAAGTTCAAAATGTGAATCCTTGAATCTTGGTGCACCTCTTTATAAGCTTTTGGAACTTAGTAGATCTCATAACATGTAGCAAAGTTCTTTTTAGATTGTCGTTTGTCACCAATTCATGAGTAGATGGATACTAGTGGTAAGACATTCTTGGATAAAACTTGGCTTTGATCAATTGGGAGGAATTGGAAGTAGAGCTTCCTTCAATTGTCTTGTCTTTAGTACTATTTCAAACTGAATTTTAACAAATCAATCCTCCTAATGCCACATGTACTTGGACTACTCTTGAGAAATTTAGTATTAGAAAATAATTTTTCTAAAAAATATTGAAGCAAAAACTCATGATAACTCCAACATGTCATTCAATTAAACGGGTTGAACTTTTTGTAAACAACCAAACAACTTTATCACTCTGATATCTCACAAAATCTACTAAAATAATGAAAGTAACTAAGATGTAGATGCTAATTTTACTCTTAAGAAAGTTGAAGGGAGAAGCACACTTGAGGCTTATACATCAATGACAAAAATGTGGACTAGTGTCATATATTTTAGGGTTTAAAAATCAATTACAATCACACAATTGGGTGTTGAATAACTATAGAAAAATAAGTTGGAAGTATTAACGAAAACTTTAATGAGTTTGAATTCAAATTGTGGTAATTCATTCAGGCCGGTGAAAAGGGTTTATAATGGCCATACAAGGCGCACTACCAAAAGAAGAAATGAGTTGGCGGCCCTTCTTAAAAAGTTAAAAAGTAAATAAAAATAGAGAGAGCAGACGAAAAGGGAAGGGCATTTCAGTCATTACAAAGGTAAAATTACAGTGGCACCTGTCGAACCTGATTTCTGGTGTCCACTGCGCCGATTCTGGTCTCAATTTTTTTTCCACCATTCGTCGCTTTCGATTTTCTTATTCCCATTTTACCCCTGCATTAATTCGACTGTCATCGATTCCCTCCTTCACATTACCCCCGCAGCGTCCTTAAGTACCCATCCCTTCCCTCCACTTTTCCTCATCCAGTCTTGTCTCTTTCCCTCTCTGTCTTCCCTCCTTTGCCTCTTCCCCCTTCTTCATCTTCCCTCCTTCTCTCTCTCTCTGCAGTGGCCAAATGGGTGCCATGGCTGTCATGGGTATTGCTTTTCTCGCCTTGTTTTTGACGCTCGTGGACGCCCGAATTCCAGGTGTCTACACGGGTGGTTCATGGCAGAGCGCCCACGCTACTTTTTATGGCGGGAACGACGCCTCTGGAACCATGGGTGCGTAACAGCCATTGTGTTTTTGGGCATCTGGATCAATTTACCTGCGTGATTTGCCTTCTTTTTTTTAAAAAAAAAAAATTAATTCAAGTTGAATCTGCCGATTTATTTGATTTTGGGCTTTGTTGACTTGCTTTCGATTTTGCTAGCAACAGGAACTATTTTCCTACCATTGCAACGGAGGTTCTGCATTTGCTCTGTTTGCCTTAACCAAATCTGCTTCTGTATTTTACGGCATTGTCCTGTAATCTGCATTTTCAGTATTTTTTTTTTTTTGGTCCTACTCTGTTCTGGCGGCATTGTTGGTCGAAGCAAGTTAGCTTTTGGTCTCTCAGGAGGCAGGGCCTGTGTCTGACTCTGCATTTTCGTTCTAGGCTTGTGAAATCCATGTGTACCATCTTTTTTTATTTTCTTTAAATTTATGCAAAACCCATGCTACACGGGCCATTTTTTACCCTCGTAGGAGTGCAGAGTCCACCTTTCATCTGCATTTTTCTTCAAAACCAAGAAACCCAAATGTATTTCTTGCGTTACCTGGCAAACAATTTAAAACCCACATACAAACGCCATTTTTCTTCTCTGCCTGAGAAAAAACCATAAATGCTCAGTACATTTTCTACAAAACCATTTAAACCCGCATGCAAAAAACCATTTTCCCTAGATGCAGAACAAACCATCTAAAACCTACCTAAGAAATTCCATTTTCCTGCCACATCTAGCAAAACCCACATCACGTTTTATTTTCTTCTGCTTTTACTTCATGCCCAACCCATCTCACATTTACTCGCTTTTGCTTCAGGTGGGGCTTGTGGGTACGGAAATCTCTATAGCCAGGGCTATGGTGTGCAGACAGCAGCTCTTAGCACGGCCCTTTTTAACGACGGGCTGAGCTGTGGCGCCTGCTTCGAGATCAAGTGCGCGGACGACCCGAAATGGTGCCACTCAGGTAGCAGTTCCATCTTCATCACTGCCACGAATTTCTGCCCTCCAAACTACGCTCTCCCAAGCGACAACGGTGGCTGGTGCAACCCTCCTCGCCCTCACTTCGATCTCGCCATGCCCATGTTCCTTAAGATCGCCGAGTACCGTGCTGGAATTGTGCCCGTCGCCTACCGGAGGTGAGATTTTTTCCGACTGTGTTCAGATTCCGTTTGCTTGTTACTCCGTGTCTCTGTTTCTGTCCCCCACAGCTGACAACCATTTTGTCGTCTCGTGAAGGTTGGATCCTCGCGCTATGGGCTTTTTGGCCTGCTTTTACAAAAATGCCCTCTGAATTTCTGAAAGTAGTTTGGAAGTCTTGTAGGTTTTCTCCTTTAAATAATTGTTTATATTTTGATTTCTACTTTGTGGTAAATAATTAGAGAAATGGGTCTACATTTGTGTTTTCCTCCAATACTTTAGTCGAAAATAGAACAGAAGTCTTGTAGATAGTAATGACCAGTATGTTCAGGGTAGGTACTTTGACTGAGGTAGGGTAATTGGGTAAAATGCCCTGGTGATTCCCTAGTGACTTTTCAAAATGCACATATAGTTGATGCCCTGCGTCAGGGATAGGGAGTCTGTTTCTTGTTAGAATTTGCCCCGTTTTGATGAAAATAGTATGTTGAAATTCAAGTTTTAATCCGTGATCAGACAAAAATTTTGGCTAATATTTTAGGTTTCTACTGAAGTTTGTTACTGAGGTTTTGACTGTTTGGTTAAGACTCCATAGTTAAAAGAGAGCCCTTATATGTTGTGGTTTAGCTTTCTATAGAATGTAGTCTAGTTTCGTGGCGCTCTGCAAAAAAGAAAAATGTCCCAATTATCTTTTCTCGTCAGTCATCACATGAAGAACAGGGAACCTTGTGGGCCTGATACCTTGATCATGGCGTGTGTATCTTAGCTGTTTCCATATTTCTGAGTCACAATCTGCCGTTTATGGCGTCTTCTGTTCTACAGAAAATGTCTGTACTCAATAGTCTACAGTCGACAATTGTTCTTGTGTATGAAAGTGAGAATTCACTGCTCACAGATCTAATGTGATGGGAACTTGGGAAGGTAGAAACTTCATGATTTTTCAATGACGTGTTTACTATTATCAACTGCAGGGAGTTGGGTGGGTCAGGCCGATTTGGTCAACAAGGGGTTCTTTTTTCCTCTTTCAAGCTCCCCACTCTTGCCGAATCGCTGTATAGCTCCCATTTTTAGTGGGGTATGAAATTGATAATGGGTACTGATTTTTTCAAGTATAAGATCGATAAATTGTGTTTTTTGGGTCAAAGTAGCTTCTTCAAAAAATTGAAAATTAAAAAAAAAAAAAAAATTGGCCATGAGGCCCGTGCCCTGTTTTCTTTGCAGAAGAGCAGGGATTACATCCTTTTTTCCATGTGGATGTTGGGTCAAATGAATATTTCTGGTATGGGCTCTTTAATCCATGAAAAATAAAATATGTTTTCTTTAAGTAGGGTTTTATTTATTGAGCAGCAAAACTTTTTGTCCAAATTACGCTGTTACGCCTGAACTGAACTTTGTCACGTCCGTCCACGCGGCTCTAAATGTGTCTTTGTCTTAATGTCTCAAGGTCTTTGATTGTTGAAAAATGGTTATATTTGAAGTTGGGTCACCTTGCAATTTTTTAAAGGGCATCGATTTGAATGCATCCAACTAAAGTTTTGACTAATAAAATACAAATCGTAAAAACCATTAAGAATTTGGTTTTTGAAATGTGGAGAAAATGATAAGAGGCTGATGTTTTCTCTCGAATCTGGATCTAGAATTTCCTTGATTTTCTTTACACCATTTCTCAGTTTTTGCTTTAATGTGGATGTGGATGTGGATGTGTCCTCATTCAACAATACATCTCTAATTGCATGGACGTGAACTTACATTCTATTCGAATATTTGAAAACCACAGGGTCCCCTGCCGAAAGAAGGGTGGAATCCGGTTCACCATCAATGGCTTCCGATACTTCAACCTTGTTCTTGTGACAAACGTGGCTGGGGCCGGTGACATTACCCGGGTCAGCATCAAGGGTACAAAGACAGGGTGGATGAGCATGAGCCGCAACTGGGGCCAGAACTGGCAATCCAATGCTGTCCTCGTCGGCCAGCCACTCTCCTTCCGTGTCACCGGCAGCGACCACCGCACCTCCACATCCTGGAACATCGCTCCGTCCAACTGGCAGTTCGGCCAGACCTTCACCGGCAAGAACTTCAGAGTCTAACAGTCTCATTTGAATAAAATTACCCGCCATAGTTTTTGGGCGCTAATTCTGAAGGCACTTTTTTTTTTTTGGTTTTTAGTTTGGAAATTTACTGGGGGCAGCAGTAAAAGGCAGCAAGCACCCGAGTCGAGATATTAGGGTTGGTGGGGTTAGTAAGTAAAGAGGGCGGTGTGTTGATTTGATGAACCTTTTTGACTAAATGGTTAAAGTGTAGTTAATATGGTGGGGGGAGGGGGATGTGTTTAGTTTGTTTTTTATGTTTTAGCAAGTGTGGCATGTTGAAGTGGCTGCAAAAGCAAAAATCAATGTAGCCCGCAACTGCTGCGTGTTATTATATAAGATGTCTCTCCCTAGTCTCAATATAAATATAAATATTGTTGGGTTCTTAAATGAATTTGAGATGAGTATATCGTATTTATATATGTGATGGTGATTCTGTTAGTGTCGAATGGTGGTGTTCTTTAATGGGAGTTAGTCCTAGTATCTTTAATGGACCAAGAAGGTCGTAATAAATGGTGGAGCTATGCTTATAAATTTGCATCCCATTGGTAGGAACGATATAAATTCTCTTTAAAAGATACTTGTCTACGGTCTACCAATTTATTGCTTAATAAATGGTGGCAACTAATTTGAAAATTGAAAAAAAAGAAGGAAAGCCTCGATATGGTGGATCGTAGCGTCCCCACCACTTCGGCCCATTAGCTCCAAGTTTCGAGAGTTTCAAACCTTGGCCCATTCGCTGTCTGGCCTCTCACCTTTTTTCTCTCTCTCTCACTATTAATGCTTTTATGTTAAGAACATAATGTCCATTCACACTTTCCATCATCTAATACTTTGTTTTATTATCATATAATTCAAAATATTCTAAATGTTTTATTATCACATTACTAGCTATATGATCAAAAGGTTTGTTTTCTAATAATTAGCTTAATATAAGCTACTGTTCAAATTCTATACTTTTGCTGTAAAGTATATAAATTGGGCCTGCATTTTTTTTTTTTTTTGGTAAGGGTGACTATTCTAACACGGGAATAATCTTTTAGTAGACATGGATTTTTCGGATTTTCTATTTTGCCTCCATCAGCAGAATTTGGCTCATGTTTTTAGTGAATCGGTCATCGGTGTACTGTCCGGTTGTGGGACAATAAATTGATTTGGAACCGATGAGTGAACCGATTCACTGAAGAGTGAATCGATTCATGTGTAAAATGATCTGGTCGGTGCACCGATTTCCAGGTGATCCGGTCGGTGCACCTATCCGGTGCATTGATAAGTGAACAGGTTTCTGCGGATTGATGAGGGGTAAAATGAAAAGTTCACTAAAACCCATGCCTCATAAAAGATAACGTCTGTGCTAAAATGCCATAGTCATGTAAAATTGGACCCACCAATTTGCTGTATGTTATTGAATCTCTCTTATTTTAACTGCACTACTGTAAAGAAAGTGAGCTTGCATCACTTTTCCAGTAAGGTAAGTGGTTAAATTGGTGGTGATCAAAATAGTCCAAAAGATAGAGACCTTTTTAAAAAAAAAAAAAAAAAAAAACAGAACCAAATAATTTCATTGATTTGTGTAAAAAGCCTCAAGACAGAGACATAATAGGCCTTGAATCAAGGATCTGTGATGGATTTGATGTGCATCCGAGGCAAATTTAAGATTTCTTTCGAATGAAATTGAGTTTCATTTGTTTACATTCTTTAACCAAAGTGGTGATCCCTTGTAGCAGATGTTGCAAAGTCTCTCACTATAGAAGATTTAAACTTATAGGTGCAATGGTTGTGGGGCTGTAGCTAAGGAAAGTAATCTCCAGATATGTTTAAGCACCGCAATTTAGTTATAGCTACAGTTTTTAGTAAATATGATATAATTATATGAGATGAAAGTTGATGTTAGAAAGAAATTTTGGTTGAACATAAATTTTAGGTACTTAATAAATCTAAATGGTATCTTATGCTTCGTATTTTGAAATTCACTACTTTAGAAAATATTACATGAAAACAGGGGACCTGGGTCAATGCCACTAGTTGTGGTTTTCCTGCCGTGGGTCTGCTGGCTATGGGGTGAGTTCATGAGACAAATGTCATGCAATGGCCTAACGTGTGGTGGATCTCATCCATATAATTGAATCCAAACGGATGAGAAAGATAGACGAGTGTCGTGAGGGGAATCCCACATCGGAAATGCTCTTAGAAAGTCTCAAGTTTATAAGTGGAGATAGGGAATCTTGAGAGTGGCTAGTCCTTTTGAACATGGAATCGACTCATTGCAATTTGATATCAAAGCATATTGAGACACTATTGTGTGGGATCACGCCCCGATGCGTGGATCCTATACAACAGGCGAGTGTACTAGGGATCAGGCCGGAGAGCCTATCACAAGAGCAAATCTAATACTATTGTGTGGGACACAGACTCCTCCTGATGCATGCACCCTACACTAAAGACAAGTGCGCCAGAGATCCAGTTCGAGTTCCTATCACAAGGGCAATCCCATATTGGATATGCCTTAGGAAAACCTTGAGTTTATAAGTGGGGGCAGAGAATCTTGAGAGTTGTTGATCATTTTGAGTGTGGAACTGACTCGTGAAACTAAGCTCAATAATGATTTGCTAGAGCCAAGTCAATTTGATTTAGTTAGATATTGAGCCGACCATGTCAATGAAGTTTAATAGGTCTTAGAGAAGACTCATTTAAATGCTGCCTCTAAGATTACATTACGAATCTTGTTTCATCATATTGACACATTAAGAAGTTAATGTCTTAAATTCTAGCTCTAAGAATACATTATTAATCTTGTTTTATTATATTGATATATTAACAAGTTAATGATTGTGTTTAGATGAAGAAAACTTAAAAGCATTTAATTTTTTAATTACAAGAAAAATGAATACTTTTATCCATGTTATCTTTTGATCAACGAGAATTTATTATTTCTGAGTCTCTCCATTTAAAAATGGATATCGATCATTTCACAGGTATTTTGTTTAATCCGACACTGGTTTTACTATATTGCTTATTTTACCCTTCGAATCGACTCATTGAAATCTTTTTATCACTTAAAGTGTTCAGTATGCTGATTGAAATGTCAAAATAAACAATACAGTAAAATTCGTAAAACCCACGAGATAAGTTATACAAAATGACGGTGAGAAGAAGTCTTTCACTTTCAGATAGTTTGTCATTTGAGGGAGTAAGGGGGTCTTTTTGTGCGGGTAGAGTCCCGCAGTATAGTGCCAAAAGGGTAATATCAATCATAAAAAACAGTCATCTCAACTCTGTTTGTGGAATCGTGTGTGAGCTTTCTCATCAGAATCTGCTTCACTAATAATAACAACAATTCATCGTGCTTTCATTGCCTAACAACCGTGAGATGTACAGGCCAACTTTCGATTTTACTTCTCTCACTTCATTGTTGCAGTTTGACTCTTTAATGAAATGCTAAAACAAAATATTAATGATGCTGCCCACCTATCAAGACCTATGCTTCAGCCTAAATGAGGTAACAAAGTCTAGTAAGCTTTTTGCATCGAATGTGCAAGAATAATTTATTTGTTGGTATTTTATCCCATCAATCGTCAATCCATCTCTGGATTATGAAAATTATAAGCAAATAATTTTCTTTTTATAATAATTAATTTTTAAAGATGAGTTTTATTCACATATATAACATAATATTAGAGTGGATACACTATAAAGATGGATTTGATTTGTATCTTCAGTTCTGTATGGAAGAAGAGAGTCGAGGGTCTCTAATCTCGATACACTGAAGAAGAGTGTTTAGTAAAGTTTCGTATCACTAGTGGACTTTTGAGTTATGAGATTTCTTCTAGAGCTTTACTTAATTGGCAGTTTTAAAAAATAAGATAATGTGTTTAACTGCTTGTATAATTTGATTTTTATAAATTGATAGTTATTATTATAAAATCACCGGTGTTCGAAATAAAACCCTAAAAATACCCAAGTACATGATGATGGAATGTTTGAAACTATTGGATCAAAAGCAGCCGTCTACTCAAAATTGAAAAGCTCTCGGGACTCTTTAACCATCCGACGCGTGCAGGTGGGGTGTTTGTATCATCTGCAGACATAGCACATGGTTGATGATACAGCCATGTCCCATTCTGCTGCTCATTCTCTCTCTCTCTCTCTCATCTCCTTTTCTCATTTCTAGTTCACATTGCAAGTGAAGTAAACTTTTTGACGATGGTTGTAAATGTATTAATGCTTCTATATATTTATTTTATCTTAATATAATATAATATAATATTCTACTTGTCTACCAAGACAGGAATTCAATCTAACTAGTCAGTATCCACATGGGTGGGGGGGTGGGGGACTCACATAGCAACGCCCGTTAAGCCCACCATGTTTGAAATTTCAAGGCTTTGAACTAGTTCTTTCAGGAATTCCCATATTCGAAATAAATTGTTTTAGCTATAGAAAAAAAGAAATAGGTAATATAGAAATTCTAATATTTTAATAAAGAACTTTCCTATTTTTCTAATCAATCGAAAATGCTAATGTGACTGAGATAAGCCAGAACATCAATTTCTTTTCCCAGGAAAGGAAAGAGGAAAGAGAAATAAAGTGCACAATCACATCAATTTCTCAGAAAAGAGTAAAGACAGACGGTGCAGTGGCCTGATCCAGTGACAATATGATCTTACTGGTATGGCTGCTAAACAAGTAATGGTCGGTCGGTTGCTTTCCTACTTGTCTCTCCCCAGAATGGAAACTGTAGCATCACCTCTTTCTTACTCAACAAGTTAGTAGTACTGAGAGATTCGAGTTTCACCCATCTCAAGATTCCAGGACAGGTTGGGTTGGTGTTGGAGTAAATATTTCATATTTAAAATTCATGAAGAGTGAAAATCGACTTATCGAAATTTATATAAACAGTAAAAATCAGTTCATCAAAATTTTACAGTAAAATCAGGAATATACTAAAACCTGTGTCACTAAATACAAAATACCAATAGAATGATCCTAAAAATTAACATTAAAATCATATGGCAAAGTAGGCAAATAAAAGCCAGCGAAACCATATAGAAACAGGGTGGGGGTGTCAGGAAAATATGCGTTTGGGAAATGATGAACATTTTTATTGTAAGGCCTTCTCTCGAACATATTTTCTACTGTCAGAACTCAGAATGGAAGGAAACAACAAATAAAAAAAAAAGGGTAGAGAAAAAGAAGATTGATATCATCTTATTAATGCATTTTATTCTCTTTTTCAAAGAGGAACCCAAGCAAAGTCAACATTCATTACATAAACAGAAGGGCCAGTGGGCTACAATTCAATATACAAAACCAACTATAGACACACCAATACCGAATTTGGATGCTCTAAAAGTGGACCTTTAGATCGAAGAGAGAGTGCTCTCCACCGATGAGAGTGAGTGTTTTATGTAAAAATTGGAATTCCCCATGATCTTCGTGTTCCTTTTAACTACTAATTTATACCTTAAAAGGGGTTACAACAAACCCCTAGATTATAGCCTAAATTAGATCTTAAATTATAAATAATTACATTCCAAAATTTAGGTAAATCATAACTAATGCATATCTTTACACCCTTCTCAAACTTTAAATGTGACCATAAAGTAACTGAAAACGAGATGTTCTATGAGCTTTTATAAAAAGATCTGCTAATTGCAATGTAGTAGGAACATGAGGAAGAAAAAGGTGCCGCAATCAAACTCTTGACGAATATTTGGCAATCAATTTTAATGTGTTTTTTTTTCTTTTGAATATAAAATTTTGGATTATGAACAATCTGAATGGCAATTTTACTAACATATGACATAGGAGTGAGAGTAGATAAAAAGATTCTCATATCATTCAGTAAATGGCAAAACCAAACTATTTCACCAATAGTGTGGGCTATTGCTCGGTATTCAACTTGAAAACTTAATTGAGAAATCACATCTTAGCTTTTACTTTTCGAAGAAATAAGAGAATCCCTTAGAAAAATGGAAAAATTAGTTTTGGATTTGCAGTCAGTTACATCACCTGCCAATTCAGCGTCAAGTTAAGCATATTGTAAAGATGATAGAAACAAACACTGATAAAACGTACCACGAGGTTGCAAAGAATTTGTTTAGTCCTAACTCAATGAACAAAGCGAGGAGCAAAGACAAATTGGCTGACAATATGTACACAATAAATAATGTCGGGTCGTGTCACTATGAAATAAACTAAGGAGCCTATGATTTGTATGTAGATCATCATCAACTAGTAATCTCATCTATTTGTTTTCTGTTTTATGAGGTTTTTTTTCTCCAAACTCTATCACAAATCATACCATCAGTCACTCCACAGTCTTAAATGTCACTTTAAGACTAGAGGGGGAGACAAATACCACAGTATCATCAATGTGAAACTAGCATTGATTTTAACAATATGAAAATTTTGAAACTAGGCTCATAGAGCTTGCTTAAGGCCATAAAAAATATGTTGCAGATGACAAACTTCATGAGGACAATGAGAGAGACCAATTGAGACTTCATATATACTTCTTCCTGAATATTTTCATTTAAAAAAGCATTTTTAACAGTCATCAGTTGCCATTTTATCAACTTTTGCAAATGTTTCCCCAGTAGCTGACATACTTTTATTGAAAGAAGGTGGAGAGGAACTTCAAATCTTACACCTACTACTATGAGAGATGTATGAAATGGTAACAATACCAAGAGAACCGGTGGATAAAAGGTACTTCAAATGAGAAAAAGATTTATGACTTAAACAAGAATGCCATAAAAGAAACTTAGATAAATGATTGTTCAAATTGAGCCCATTGTAGCCCTAAAGCACTCAGTTTACATCCAAGAATTTGGTACATTCAACGTAATCACTGATGGTCTTTGACCAATTCCAGTGATGCAAGATATAAGCTCTGTTATGTTGGCCCAAACCTAGTCATTCATCTGTGTTTGGTTTGATCGACGGCTGGCGGAGCCCAACATGGGATTGTGTCTATTAAAGGGCTCTTTACCCAATGTAAAGAGGAGAAAGACCTCTTCAACAACACATACCTGGCCTGATGGACTGATTTCATGCATATTAGGTCCATTCGCATTTTCACTCAGCCATTTCCATATTGTTCCATATTCGATCCATTCTTCAATCCTTCAAATCAAATCCAGGCATGCAAACTTCAATTATTGAGCAAGCCATCTCCATCCATTAAATAACTTTGTTCGGAAATGGTGACTCACTGATCTTGCTAAATGTATGCCCGAAGCCCATTTATATTGGACCTAACCTGTTATGGCCTAAGGAGTACAGTAGGGCATCAATGTCACCCTTTCAACAGTCTGTTTAGCCCATCATTCAATTAAGGGGGGACATTACCATTTGAGATTGCAAATTTCTCTCTTTTATCACCTGTCATTTTCCTTTACGTTTTTAGACAATACAAATGACAAGCATATTGGGTCATCACCGCGACTATTCACAAAAATGGAGTGTGCAGGGAGTGCCATCATAGCTATATGACAAGTTCTGTAACCCCATGATAAATGAATCTGCCTCCCAGACCCATTTACCTGAATGGCTGGAACCAAGCTACAATACAAGGTCCAATTGTTGTACATTGCTTGGTTGTTGTACTATGGTTTCCACAGGCAAGCTGTATGTTTATTAGGATAAATCAATAAAAATAATTGCATAAAATTAAATTAGACAACCCAATTGACTTGCTAAACCAAGTGATTAACCCAACCTAATAATTAACCAAGTCCTAGTGAAAATCCAACTGAGTAATTAACTGAGTCTTAATCCTTATTGAAAATTATAATTCATAAAATAGCACTGACATTTTTTTTATTTCCACTCAATCTCAAAAGTTCACTTCTGTACCAATTAGTCGAGTACAAAATTCCTATAAGGGAAATTTGAACATACAAAATTCCTACGAGAGAAAACTCTTTTAGCTAATAAAGATTTTAGTGAACTTCTCATTTTTACCCCATCTATCCGTAAGGAAAAATTTTAAAAAAATCCAACATTCAGAAATCAATTAACTTTTTAATGAATTGGTGCACTGGAGATAATTTAAAAATAGAATTTTGAAGAAAGTAATCAGATCAGTACACCAATTCATTGAAAAGTGATTCGGTCGGTGCACCATTTTCTGAATATCAATTTTTTTTTTAATTTTTCGTACAGACAAATGGGCCAAAGTGGGAAGTAAAAAAAGAACTAGAGGCAAAGCACGAGATGAAATCTCACATATCGACGTGAGAGAAAATTCAACTGAGATCTCAACCAATTTTTATTTTTATTATATTTTTTATTTTTTTTAAAAAATTGCCTTTTTAATTTTTTTTAATAATTTTTTTTTAAAAAAAAACTGAGATTTAAAAAAAAAAAAATTAAGAAGAGAGAAACAGCTCGGTTGAACCGAGATCTCGACTGAGTCAATCCAATTTTCGACCCCTTAAGGAATGAAAAGTCCAAAAAGCCCGTGTCTCTTAAAAAAAAAAAACTATTCTCATGATCACCTTAAAAATTGAAAAGCAAAGAGAGGAATGGCGTGGACGATCAATCACCGAATCTTCAATGAAACTTGCATCATCTCTTCTTCCTGGCAAGCCCAAAGAAAGGGTCTCATCAAGGATCCTTGTGAGGAATCACTGCAAAGGGGCAAAACCTTTTTCTTTGATTTTCCCAAAATCATGGCTCTTTTTCATGGACCGAAATATTGCTTGTAAAAAAATTAAATAATATGACAATTTAAGGTGAATCATCAAAACATTATTCAAATGTTTAAAAGTAGAGACAATGCATCTTTCAGTCTTAATGAAAATAAAAATCCCTCTTTCAGTTCTAATGACAATAATTTTTTTGGGATGAAACATTAAAAGCATCAAATTTATATAGATTAACACAACTAAATTTTACAGCAAATCAAATCTAATCCATAATTTTTTTTACAAAATTGACATTCAACCTCTTAAAAATAGATAATTATGAAAATGTCCTTTGTGTTCCGTTTCACCCTACTCTGATCTAGTCTGACCATAGCAAGCTATGTCAATGCAAGCAGAAAAACAATAATAAAAATAAAAAATTCCCTAAAAAAAGGAAAAAAAGAGGTGAAAATGTGAGATGGAATCAGTAGACAAGCGGCATTATGAACCATTCATCTGTGGATCCATCCCTACGGTTGTCTGGCCGCTGCCAAAACTCCATTTTCTTTCTTAACAAAAAGAAAACAGAGCAATGGCTTTCCCTTTCTGCACCGTTGGCCGGAGAGACCCCAAAAATTAAGGCCTCCCATCATCTCAAGCAACAAGTGCAAATCAAACACACAAAGCAGCGCATATTAAGACTGACCCACACATCTCAAGACATGAAACACAAAAAGGAATAGTCAGGCGGTAACGTACGCCGTGACCGAGCATCACAAAGCATACACCACCATCACAAGATCGCCATTAGGCTCATATCAAGTGTAAAAGGAGCTCTGTCACTGTGAGAAAAACCCGATAAAGGAATAAGAAGAAGATACCAAGCCATTTTCTTCTTCATTTTTGAAAATGAAGAAGGGCAGCACCTTCACCTTTGTATTTTTCTCACTCAAGGCCTCTCTCTTTCCAATCACAGCCAATTAGTAATAATAACAAAATACGAAAGCATCTATCTAAGGGTCTTGATTCGCCTCACACCCCTCCCATCCAAACGCAGCCTTAGAGAGAAATTAGGGTTTCCCTCTGCTCTGAACTCTGATGTATACGTTGGCAAGTTCTTCGTTGAGGTTTATCCATGTATTTATATGCTCCTCCGGTTTTAGGGTTAGGGCTTGTGTTTTTCTTTGAAACGATATAGATCGTCGATTCGTTCTCAACGAGAAATTTTCTCTTGTAACTAGATATCTTGAAGTAGATACGTAATTTGTTTTTAAAATCTGTATTGATATTATTTTTCACTCATTTAATTATATTTATCCTCTTATAAATTATATTTTGTAGACAATTTAAATTTAAATTTAAATGTATGAGATACATGTTAAATTATGTCTAGACTCTAGACTATTAGAATTTAGAAGAACTCGTCTTCTTAAACTCGTTATTTTAAAAATATGTTAATTAAACATGTCCACCCATTTATTTATTCCAAATCCAAATCCAACTTTATTTAGACCCATCTACCTATTTAGACATTTAACTTATTTTAAAATTTAAAAATTACATGATAAAAACACCTACAAATTTAATAAAATGATAAAATTATGCCAAATGATAAATTTCCACACTCTTAGAAAATTAAGATTCCTAACACAAAGATTTACAATATTAGGTATTAAAAAATACAATTTGTAGAGTAATATGCAAGCTAGTTTCAATATATCACATAATTCAAAGAGGTTGGAGTAATGGTCACAAACCCTCTTCAAGAAGTGGGAGTTTGAATTCGATTCCTATTCCACTCTAGAGCTACATAGTGTGTGGGTAGGAGGCTTAGACATCTTCGATGATTAGTCGAGTCCTCTAAGAGGCCTAGATACCTTGGTCATAAAAAAAAAAAAAATCTAAATACAGTACTAATCATTTTAAAAAGTAAGATGTAAGTAAATAAGAAGTATAAATTTTCTAAAGCATATAAATACTAAAAGGGAAAATCTAAGGAAACGACCAGGCACAAGGGCTCTATTTTATTTTGAATCTGATTTATTAGAATTACTTTTTCTTTTTAAAATTAAATCTAACATTTCATAATTTCCATTAATGCATCTTTGACTGTTGGATTAAATATAATAGATCAAAATATTTATCCAATAGCTATTTTTTATCTTGAGAAAATTGACGGCTAAAATAGTTCAATGAGCTCCATTTTTTTTATAGTATCATAATCTTTGTAATCATCATAGACTCTCAAATATTCCTATTTAGAACACTTAAGCTTTTCACCAAATAAGTTTATGCTGACATTCATTTTATGGACACGTTGGTAATATGGTATAATCGAAAATAACAAACGATCAAAGTAACAGTATTTACCTTTTTGTTGATTATTTTTATTGAGTTAGATTACAAAGACATTTTTAGAAAGATTCAATACAAAGGCTGTGTTTTAAATGAGTTTAAACGTTATATAGTTGGATGTGTTATATTTAGAGATGGTAATATCAGATTAGGTCATGTCTACAACATTCTCACCCATTACTTACCCATTTATAAGTGAGTTTAAGTGAGTCAACCCATTTAAATATTTGAGTTTTAGTTAGTTTAACGGTCAAGTCAAATTTTGCCACCTAATATTCATCTATCTCCTTTTTTTTTTCTTTAAAAAAAATCAAACTCTAATACATAAAAATACAATAATCAAACCATAATGCACCAACATACAAGCTTCTCTCTCCTCGGTTGTTTCGTCTAGGGGGGAAATAGGTCTATTCGAGTCTTAGATGGACTCTGAAGTGTGACCACTTTAATCATTTATATAAATAAATTTTCTGATAATATGGATATCTCCACTTTACAATGGAGGTGAGACTAATTCTTTGAATATAATAGTAAACTACTCACAGGCTCTCCGTGTCCTCGGGTTAGCCCAAGAAAAGTGAAATCCAAAAGGTCTAGTCTAATCAGTTATAAAGATAAGTTAGATGATTGTTCATATGACCTTTTAGTGGCTGGAGGATCCAAATTCGAGAAACAATTCTGTTGAGAACTTCTCTGCTATTTTTGCTCAAAGGTTCCCACAAAATTCTCTTTTCTCAACGATTAGTTAGGCAGTGGTACAATAAAGCCGAACATCTAAGGGCTTGGTCTTGATGTCTGATCTTTACTTGTAGTGGAGGAGTGATTCCCTTCGCATGTGGGATGTGATGTACAGAATTACAGACTCAGAGATTCCATTTACTGGTATGGTTGTGTTCTTTCTTCAGGGCCCGCTTTGGCTATAGGTGGAGTAGGCCGCAACCTAAGGCCTCCAAAAAAGAGGTCAAAAAAATTAGAAACTAAAAGAAGAATACTAATTGCAGTAGGGCCCATCTTAAGAGTTTGCCTAGGGCTTGAGATTTCAGAGCATCTCAGGCCGGCACTGAGATTAAGAGTTTGACAATTCATGGTTGGACACAATTAGAAAATGTGTTGGCCACATATTTAGAACCTGTTGCTGTTTATTCATTCGTCCACCAACAATGGATGCACTGAAATTAAGAAATGAAAGAACTTCATTTACTGAGGTTTTCCGTTTGGCCTTCTGCTCAGATGCTTAACTATGTTCTACACAACCCCTTTACACACTGGGCTGAAGCTTTTACATTGGCAACAAATATCGGAATTCGGATTCATATGGTTGAATTTCCACCATTTTAGCAATAGGCAGCTTGAAGGCCCCAGACAAACACTCCATTATGGACTGCTTCAGCGATCCCGATCTCGGCAGTTGGCTATAGATCCACTCCAGTAGTGACTCAATGTTGTCTGCAAAATCTTGCATGTGCCAGTGTAGAAGCTTGGGCACTACAATCTTTTTCTTTGATGAAACTCCTACAGAAGCCTCTAAGAACTCTACTTTGGCAGTCTCGAGCTCACTCACCACATTCTCTGCAGTATAGACCCTTAACTGCAACAAAATATATGGCATTTTGTTAAAAGTTGAAACCATCAAGAGTCTTTGATTCAATAATGCATTAAGCCAAAAATAAGAAAAGTTTCCTTCCACCATTACATATTTGCATTTCTGTTAATAAATAGAACATTTGGAATCTTCAAGTTATATTCTGATAGTCCCAACTACAAAATCCCAATATCGTATGTCATGTTCTGTGGCTGTAAATAAGCATATAGAAGCAAAGAAAGACGTCTTCTGGAGAATTTGTTAACCAATCTTGCAAAAAGTTCTGCAGATTTTCTTACAAGAGTAGGGACTAGATGGTTCAGACGCAGTTTTGGGCATAGGGTAGTGATTACTTACTGCTGGTGAAGTCCAACTGCCGCGACAAAGAGCAAATGTGATATTCGGTTCAGGATACCCAAGCCAGTAAGCATGTCGAAGAAGTGCTTCCATTTCATCCATCACACCCTTACAATTATCAAGCACATTATCAGACACTAGCCTGGCAAGATTGATGATATGTATCAGGTGAAATTTCACATGTACTATCTATTCACAAGTTCACTCACAGTTTTGGAGAGGCAAGGATGCCTTAGTATGAAATGTTCAATGGCCAATGCATTCAGCACTATACCTCCCACATTAAGCACAGCCTATAATTACAATTGCAAATTTTGTTTCTGTCAGTAATCAGCTTGGACATGCTACTAAGCTTGATATCAGATAATGCATTTGTTCTAGAAAAATTACATGGTTGTGAAACTACTCCTCATTATGTTTACCTTGTTCATTACATCGAGCAATTTGTCAGGTGTACAAGGAAGCCCATGTTGGAGAAAAGCCTGAAATGATAAAAAAAATCTTGTGAACTCTCTCTCTCTCTCTCTCATAAAATTTTAAACAATTGATTGTGAAGAAGTGGCTTACTATACATGCATTATGCAGGCATTGTAGGTGTTGATCCAGAATGCCAATTTCTGCTTATATGTTAATAAACTCAAATCCACATAACAGAGCTTTTCCAATAAAACGCTGATACAGACAAACATTGAATAGACAAATTCAGACTCAGTGTGTATAAGATGTAGAAATGTTAATCTGATAGAATGGATTGCTTAATATTCAGATGTTTTTATTATCAATATTATGTCCTCTGTATTAGATTCACAGTCTGTTCTAGCGAAGCATTTTATTAAGGTGGGCTTAACTTTAAGCTCCATATCTTTTCTATGATGTGCTGCTCAGAAAATAGACAACGATACAAATCTCTTGACAATATATATATCCCAAAAGGTTGGCAGAGTCAGCTTACCTTTTTCAGAAGGGAAAATACATTAATTGTGGCTTTGAGAAGCAAAATATGGATTGTTGCTTACTATCTACATGTGTTCATCCATCCTGATTGACAGATTGAAACACTTTATCAGGCTTCAACTGTATGGAATGATTAGCTTGGCCATGGCTGTGGAGTTTGTGGGCTTTTTATTGTATATTTTACTCCATATATGCCATGTGACAAGGTACTCGAAGAAGGGGGATACTGTTAAAGACTGGATGGAGGAGGTAAGACAGGCCATTATGGAATGTGAGTGGAAAAGAACATGACTGTTAATAGGGTTGAGTAAAAAAGTAGAACTAGGAAAGCCCACTCGAGATAAATGGGACAGAGGTTACAATGATGATGATTATTTGCCTATGTGGTCACTAGTTACTGAGTGTAAAAGAAATTACCTGAGCTTTCCAATAGCCGGTAGACACTGCGAGACACGGCTCATGTCCAGAGAGCTTCTTGTGAGATGGATGCAGTTCTTATATGCACCAATGTCTCTGTGGAGGCCATCAAGGTCAAGCAATGTGCCGTAAGGATCAAGCGTGGACCTATTGTCATCTGTGAAAGACATGGGTGTCTTACTGTTGAATATGGTCTTGGACGTGAATCCTTTTGAGCTCATGCAGGAAAGAGTTAACTTAGGAACAACAGTTGTTGGTTCACTGTCAAGACGAGTAGGCTCCTGGTTCAGTTTCATAAAAATGCTTATCAAGCACTTGATCAGTTCTTCTGATAGCTTGTTTGGCTTCTCAATATTGACTTTTACATCGACAAGGCTCGGGTTCTGATTTTCTTCACTGCTTTGGCTCGATCTTTCACCTTCCTCACCTTTTCGATTATAACCATCAGTCTTGTACATATAAGTTCAGGAAAAGAAAAAAAATTGTACACCTGTCTATTTTTTTGCAATTGAATTTTGGATATAGACTGCAAGTCTTATTTTCTTCAGTTGAATTGCAAAATTCCTTGGGGAGTATATGGCTCACAACTTTTGGAAATCCATATTCTAAATGTTGAAACAAATCCATGCTGTGGAGAAGACAATGACAAGTTACTCATGTTATTTTGCTCCCTAGTAAAATTGTACCTTTCAAAAACTCATTGTTTGGGCCAAACATTTCAACCTTTGCAAATTTTTTTCTTCTCTGTTCAAGTACACCCTATGCGCCGATGTGAATAAATACACAAGAAATTAAGTATACAATCAAGAAATAACTGTGCACTTTTATTTAATGATTTTACCATTCAACCTTGTTTAGACATGGATCTGAATTCTGAATCAGAGCCTGAAGCTCTTTTTTCTCTAATCAGCCTTTGGCTTCTGGACTGCATATTGGTTAGCAGGCTTTGATATTGTTCGAAATCTCCAAACCCTTTCCTGCTTCCTAATCCACATAAGAAATGCTTCTGCTCCCTTCGCTGCTGCTGCGATTTCCATTCTCTCGTCTGCTGCTGCTCTTGATACAAATTTAGTTTCAACTCTTCTATTTTTCTTTCTAGACAGATAATTTCTTCCTCCACCATTGCTATTTCTGTTAGCAGCATGCGAACCTGCACAACACAGTTCAAAGTTCTAATTGATCAAAATTCTAGTTTCTAATCAGTTACATGATCTGAAAGCAAAAGGTGCAATCAGAAGTTTTTACTAGTTTACTCATTGAGTTGAATTTTAAAGGGAATTGTTTTCGCCTTCCAATAATTATGAAGCTTTTGGTGAATTGGTTAAATACCTGACATTGGTATCATAGCAGGTATCTTGTCTTGTTTTTGAATCCTAGTAAGGGAAACCTAGGGAAATGGTGCCTGATGAGGCCTAGCCTAGGATATAAGCGTCAAATTGAGCCAGCCTAGTATAGAATAGGATAAAGAGCTTGATTTTCTGTGGCCATTAGCTCTTGAGCTTATGGCTTTTTGGTTAGGTACCTAATATATAACTATTTTGGATATTACTGAATAAAGATGATCAACTTTCTTCCTTCAATTCACCAATTTGTCTTGTTTGAGCTCTAATCACTTCATTAGACTTTTACAGTGATAATAATTCAAAGTTAAAATTTAAATAAAATTTTATTATTATCCAGAACAAATACCTGAACTGAAAACAATGAAGAATGGCATGAATGGAAAAGAAGAGGTTTGTGCAGTGCATATTGCAGAACCCTATTTAATCTCTGCTCCTCATCTAACTCTCCTTGTAATCTAACCACCTACAGAAATATAAACCAAAATATAAGGCATTCATACTAGGAAGTATATGATTCTAAAAAGCCGCAAAGATTCCAGAGCCGTTGATCTGATAGGATCATAGTTCAACAACACAATGCACAGGCTCTGTTGGATTACTCGACTCGATGGGACCAACTCAGAGATTGGCTATGGTGGGTCTACCTTTCGTTGATCTGAAGTGTTCATTCCGACAATATTTGAAAGAATTGCTAGTTTAAAAATTCATCCATAACCAAGTGATAATCACTCTTGAATATGCTATATGTAAAATAATATAATTACCTCTCAAAATGGATTGCAAATTAATCAAGTGTCCATGTTCCATCCGGTAGTGGTACCTATTACTACTACAGTCACTGAAGTTTTGGAGAATTGTTCAAATGAAGGGCTATCCACATACAAAAAGAAGGGTAACAAGGAATGACCCTGAAGCAGAGAAAATATCCGTTGTGATCTAAATCCAAAAATTTAGTATGATCTTTCAATTACAGCCTTTGAAAGAGCAAAAAGATGCCATGATCCACTTTTTAAATTCAGCTAGTAGTTCAATTCAAAGGCTGCGATTGAAAGTTTACACAAATTCATTGTGAACCGATAAACAATAGTGAATTTTTCCTTAAGCAAACAAGAGGTTTGCACTCAAGTTTTTCAAACCCCTCTGAGCAACCTTTGTATGCCCTTTTCTTGTGCATCTAAAAGATAAAGAGAACAGAATAAAACCTGGAGTTTCACATTCGTTGGTGACCTTAGCATGATGCAGCTCGATCCAATTGCCTAATGGCATCAGGTGAAGCCCAGTGTGATTAGTATTCGGGCTTCAACACAGGACCCGAACTAGAGCTTGAACGGATACGCATCTGAGTCTCATGAACATATAGGCCATACCGACCACTCATATTGTTAAGTAGGACCACATATGTCAATGATTAGCGGGCCTCACATTGATGGACCTTGCTTTTAAAGGGACCGGTCATATACATGGATCACCCAATAAGGCGAAAAAGTTCAGAAAACAATAAAGAGGAATTACAGGGGGCAGATATTTTATGTGACACTACCTAGCCTTGTTAGTGGAAATCAGGGCTCCACTTACATAAATAGGAAGATGGAATACAATGAAATGTGTGATATAATGCGATGATTGATGTACCATATTTAGGTTTATAATTTATAATCATCATTTTATATTAGGTGGTCTGTGGTAAAAATTCTTGAGGGATTAGTTTGATAGTCAATTTTCACCTTTCTTTGTAGGAGATATTGGGATCAAGTCTCTTTCAATACAAAAAGATCATTCTCCATAGTTTTTACCTGCGTGTGCGGATAGAGAGGTTTACACATGCCTCAAAGATTAGTCAGAAGAGTCGCCTAGAAAATTTAGGTCGGATGCTTGGATATCTTAATTTAAAAAAAAAAAAAAAATGGTTTGTGGTAAAATAAATTGAGGAATGACAATCAGGAAAGCACATGAAGAGAATAAAGAAAATTTGAGTATGGGATCTCACCTCCTCCTCGAGATCAAGTATCTTCTGCTGGTCCTCGCCCCTCTGCATCAAGAAATCTTCGAATTTCATGGTAGCTTGTAGCGACGTGGAATTTAAAATATGACAAAGAGAGAAGTAATGGAGGCTTAGAAGGCACAGGGCTTATTAAAAAGGACGAAGGTGAGGTCATTTACCAATCTCGGGCCTGGGCGTTGGCCATTAAAAGTGGAGGCGACGAATCAGAAAGAGAGGTGGTGGTGGTGGTGGTGGTAGTAGAGGTGATGAAAGGTTTTGCTCGTGCTTGCACGTCCCATGTTCATCACATGAATGCCAACTACGTTCACGGATGACGGAGGAAGTCATCCATCCGATGACATGAAGCCCATGAATATTTTAAATTACAACCGTTATATCGATATACCCTCATTAAATTAAATGATTTAAATATAACATTTTACTTCCAACTGTTGGATGGAGTTTAATGTCTGTTTCTTTTCCCTCCCATCCATCACTTTACACAAATCAAACCAATAATCATGAGTTTCAGGTCGGCATTCATTTTCATGGAGAACGACCTCACCCAAACCAAACCAATAATCATGAGTTTCAGGTCGGCATTTTCAACCTGATTAAGGGTCACTGGTTTCCAAGATGACCCATTTAATGAAGGGGACCGATAAACTTTAGCCCAGCTTACAATGTCTTATTTATCCCATCTACATCATCATCATAGACCATGATCACATGTATTTGGGACCAGCTTTACTAGTTATTATTCTCTAATTGATGGTACCATCTAACTATTATTTGTTATCACTTCCCTCCAAATTTTCAATGGTTGACATCTTTTACTAGTGTTTTCAATCTATAACCTCTCAACTGGATACACTAGGGTTGTCTCTCGTTTTTTACTAATATAACCAAACCACCTCAAACGAATTTCTTTTAATTTTCCATCTATCCGTGTTATTTTTACATTATCTCTAATGCATTTTTTTTTTCTAATTATATCCTTTAGGATTAATTTACTCATCCAAAGTAGTGTATGTATCTTCATTATCCTAATTGTATGTCAATTTATCTTTTCTCCATTGTCCAACATGCCACTCTATTGAGTATGGAAAATCTAATAACTATTCTATAATATCGCATTTTAGGCAAAGTAGAATTCTTTTATCGTACAAAACCGCACTAGCTTGCCTGTATTTCACCTACCTTACTCTTGTCCTATTAGTTTATCTAAGTTGAAACCTCCTAAGTTTATACCATAGAGCCCAAGTTTCTAAATTAATAACAATGTGTGATTGAGTTTTTTTCCTATTTTTATCAGATTGTTCTCACTTTCACCTAATCTACTAAAGTACCGTTATATTCTCTCTTTTTTTACTTTTTTTTTTAATTCTACTAATTTTCAAATCATTAAATCCAATGTTTTCCTCTACGTTTCTAACCTTGAATTGCATTGTTGTTTAATCTCGCTAATTAATACTTATTATCTGCAAGATCATAAATCATGAGACTTTATCTTGGATTTTTTATGTTGAGTTATCCATGATCAGCGTAAATATGTATGAGTTTAAAATATATTATTGATGGAGTCCCTCCAATAGAGAATTCTATCATCTTTCCACAAACAATTCTAAAGTTAGTTGTTGCACCATTATATATATCTTGAATAATCTCAACGTGTGGAGATATATTTATTTATTAAAGTTCTCTAAATTAGTTTCCTTGAGCTTTATCATAGGACTTTTCTAAATAACTAAAGCCATATAAATGTTCTTCCTTTTCTTCCTAAACTTCTATCTAAATTGTCTCAATATTAAAGAAAGCATCTATTGTTGATCTATTCATATAAATCAAAATTTGTTTCTAGATATATTTGGCAATTATAAGAGGCGAGTTTCTATTATTCTTTTCTAAAGATTCATTGTGTGAGACATGAATTTGATCATTCAATAATCAGTACACTCTGAATATATCCTCTTTTTTATATAAAAAAATGACCGTTGCTCTTTAGTAATTGATTTATTTAATCAAATGGTGATTTTATGGTAGATTTGACCATTTCACAAATCTTAAGATAAAATTAGGATTTTTATATGTTTATGGTCAAGTTAGACATGCATTCTTTAAATGCGGCATTCTCGGAAACACGCAGATGAATATATTAGATTTATAATTAATTAATTAGTGGAAAAAAGTTCCATTACGTTTATTTATTGAATTTCATGATTAAAAGATCAAAAACTAAATTACATTAGGAATGTAATCTCATTATGTAAATTTCAGCGTGCATTTTCCATGAAGTGGATAATAAATGTTTAAAGTTAAGTGTTCCTTTGTGTCGAGGTAAATTGATAAAACTGTAAATATGATTGTCAGATTTTTCTCTCTGATTTATGCTTTGACCATGTACTGAAGAGACTTAAAATTTACCCATTCCATTATCTTAAAGAAGTCACTTGAGTAAATATAATAACTTAAGTACTGTGTAATTGAGTAATCCGTACTCCATTTCTCTCTCCTATCATTCGTTCAGATGCAAACGAGAGTCTCATGTTAAATCTAAGAACTTGTAAGAGACTTGATCACTCCACCTATCAGACTAGTCTTTTTGGTTGAAATCTCAGTTCTAATATTGGTATAAGAGTTAGGTCTCCAAACCACAACATGTGAGCTCAGGGATCCCCTATTTGAACAAAATGATTGGCAACGTTCTATCCACTGGAGAGCCTCATTCAAAGGAAAGATTGTTGGGGTGCGAAAGAAAGTTCCACATCGATTGTGAGAGGAGAAATCTAAAGACTTATAAGAGATTAAATTACTCCACTTAACGTATTAGTATTTTGAACCAAAAGTCCAATATTAACATCTTCAGCCTCTGTGATTTATTTTTTTTATCCCTTTCACATCACCATCTTTAAGACTTGTTTAGATCTCCATTGATGAGTGAGTCACTAAATATGGGTACCGTGGAATTATTGAGACCACATGGGTTTGTACGAGAAGGGTTAGTTAATGTGAGAAAGTTGATTAAGGTGCCACCATTAAAACACCCTTTGAGGTTGAAGGGACCATGGCCAAATTAATGTAGGTTGTGGTGACAATAACATGACACGTACACTAGTCCATGCTCCCTCAATACCAAGGAGACACCAGACATGAATCCCCAGTGGCCATTGCCTTCTCTTATCAACCCTTTTGTGGGCCATCCTATTTCTTGCCTCTCCTACTCATTCCTATTTTTAGGTTTCCATCCATTGCCAAAACTACTCAAAACCATCAAAGGTAAATTTGATTGAGAATTTAATTTTAATCTTTATATATTAAATTTAAATTATTATTTTTGAATCTAATTCGTATTTCAGCACCTTTCTAATCTGTTCATAATTCAATCAACCAATTTGAATTGAGTTAAGTTAGATGATAGGTCAACTCACCAAATTAAGTGAGAATTGAGTTATATATATATATATAACTCAATTTCTAAAAATATATTTTAAGTAAAGAGACATCCATAAAAATAAATCTCTACTATTAACACATAATTATTCTAAAGAGTTAAGTCTAACAAAGTCATCAAATAAATATATTTAAAATGAGTTGTTTTAGTTAGTTTCGCCTCTCATGTAGAGTAGAAATAATTATGTTATTGAAAAAATGGTAACTCAGAAGGATCAAATTGTACAAAGCATGATCCTAACCAGCACAAAAACTAAGTTGTATAAAGCATGACCCTTTGTACGACAACTAGAGCCATACGTTAGCTCAATTCTTAAACCTGGAACCAATGCTCAAAGGATTAAAACTTAGCTTCGAATGTTCTTGTTTAAAATTTACTTTTTTGAAGACGTATTTCAAGCACACTCCCATCAAAAAAATACTAAAAGAAGAGCATTTTCTCTGAAGCAACTAGGCAGGTGTAAATGCATTTCAAATTAGTTGACAAGCTTCTGCTAAGGTTTATATCTTTGAGAACCTAAATCTCAAAATAACCTCAAATTTGTCTCAAAACAATATGCACCTCATACATACATGATTGCCATTACCATTATAAATGATTTTAGATACTAAGTAATGATTCAATGATGATAGATTAGTGTCTTGTTGCATATTAGTCAATACCAGTTGATGTATAAATTAAATTTTAATTTTATATAAGAATAGTATTATATGTAATACTTATATTGATTAATTAATTACTTGTCAATGACTATTGTCTTTCATTTGTGACTAATCACTTATGACCGTTTCTGTTATCATTGAATAATTATTGACAAAAATAGTGAAATTGTCACAATCCAACGGTAGATGAGGCACCTCGCCGAACCACAAATATCTCAGTGTGTCTTTGTGCATTTACTTGTGTTTTTGTATATCATCATAATGAACGTGCCAAACCCATTATTTTGTTGCTTCTGATCAGTTTATTTGTAAATTGCCAATCAAAAAGGTCATGATAAGTAAAATATAATTAAAAGGATATCCATTCACATTTGGATTCCTTTGAAAAACTGACAATGAGCCTAGCACGAAGGGAAGCCAAGGCCCAAATAGATATCCACATACAAACAAGATAGCTCGCAACTGGGTCACATAGAGAACCTTAAAGCTAACTAGCGAAAGTCATAACAGCACAGAGAGGTCAAGTTTCTCAGGTTTTGAATTCAGAACCCAAAAAGGAAAAAAAAAATGAATGACAATATTGGGTGCAATTGAAGTCAAAATCCAAAGGAAATTGGAATTGATCCTTTGAGAAGTCAAGAGTCTAACCCACTTGCATCCCCTACATTTTTCTAAATTTCATACAATGTGCCAGATGAATTGCTTGGATTTTGCATGCATGCACCACCTGTACGCTAGAAAACAATCATTTATCCAAAAGTACTGCATTTTTTTTCAAATAATTTCGTTACATTTAAATGATCTATCTTGTATGATTGAACACATGAAATTGCTTCTGCAATGCAATATCAAACCTATGAAAGAACAAATTCTTTTAAAGAACAAATAAAATGGTAAGGCACCACTTTCAATGCTAAATGCTGTTGAGATTTGCTACAAGCAAGTCATTCCAAGAATCTGTAATTCCAGGCAAGCACCAATGCATGCAATCATCGTGTTTTTTCCCACCTGCCATTGCAGGATGGGCATCTGCTCTGTATTCACTCATGTGTGAGATATCCAGGATGCGGAAACTAGACCCTTCAAGGGCCTTGAATAGGTGCTGGTTCACAAGTCGCACCTCCCTATTTGTCCCATTCTTCTCCAAAGCAAAGATCTGTTCAACCTGAAATCAGATAAGAGTCAAGGGACAAGCAATAACTAAATACAGGTCAAGGAGCATGACTTCTAGGATCTGATGAATGTCAGATGCAAGAAAAATGGAACTAAGAGCACAGACAAACCAGCCGGATTCAGATGGTAAAACTAGTAGGCCCCCACATGGACAAGCCTTATCAAAAAACTCTCACTGATTGGATGCTTATAACCAACTGATCCCTCACCAATTTCTAAACTTCCAAAACAACATTGAGCATCAATGAAAGTTCTCTAGTGTAAATTTTAACCTTTGGCTCACAAGGAAGTTGCCCATCAGTTGGCCACAACTGATTGAAATGTCTACTAATGAGTTTTCATGTTGCACCAGTTGCTAACTCATGGATAGCAGAAAGTGGTGAATTTATAAGAGGGGTGCATCACAAAATGGAATGCGACTATGCACATTGCACTTAATCTGCGGTAGCAGAACCCCAAGAGCAGTTTTATGGCCAATTTTTTTTTTATGGAGTAACAAAAACCATCTAATGCATTTGAGATCCACACAAGTTACTGCATCTACATTAAAAAAAATCAATGACCAAGGCTGTAGGTTGAAATACCAAGGTGCTTCCTCATCATGTACATATTCTAAGAAACTAGTGGAATTACCAGAATAGTAGATATTAACCAAAAATGGAATTACCAGAATAGTAGATATCAACCAAAAACTATATTCAAGAGAGTGGAAGCATCATAAGTAACAGCAAAGTTATTCATCCGATCCCAAAAAGAGTCGGATGGCTTCCCATAACTTTTTGGAGAAAAATGGAGAGCTATAATTTAAAAAATAGGACATGAGAAGTGTTGACTGGTGTGCTAGTAGGTCCAATCACTTTAGAATTCAATGAAGTAATTCCTGTTTGAGGTGCCATGAAATTCTTTTCAAAGTCGAGCTAAGCACTTTGTGCAAGTGCATTTTGACACTCGATCGTCAGACTTAAGGGAGACTCAGGACTGAAAATTCCAGGCCCGAAATCAAATGCCACAACAAATAGTAATAGAACAAATATAGTGGTATTACTAAATTCAAACTAGCAGGCTCCACTTCCTCACAAAAAAACCCCATGTCACTGTAAAATATATCATAAATAATAACAGAACAGGAGTTACCTGCTCTGGTGACAGTGGTTGTACACGTTTACATGAGCCGCCGTCATTCCAATCACCTCCTTCAAAATGTCTTGGGGATTGTGTTCGGAAGAACTTTAGTGCACCTGGTCTTGACTTTCTCTCCACAAATCTTATCTGCCGACAAATATGTATTCAGAAACTTGATACAATGCCATCAATGACGATACACTGAATCTTAGCCCTTTCATTTGAGACAGATGAAAAACAATACACTAGCACCACTACAAGAGAGGTAAAACGAAAGAAAATCATGAATTTCCAAAACTGAAACTAAGAGCCTGACAACAGAAAAATAAAGCTAGAAAGATCATGACATCAAGATCAATCGACAAATAATATGGATCAATGATTTCAGTGGTAACACTGGGTTGGGGCTGGGTGGTGTTTTAAAACCCAGACCAGACGACCCAGATGAACTGTGTTAAACCAGAAGTGGACAGTACAGCAAGTTGAGCGGCTGTTAGAATCGATTTTTTCCACAAACAATTAAGAAATAACAGTCCATTTGAATGGGAAAGACCACTCAATTTTATCAAAACTGTTTTGGTGTTTCCTTTAAAAAATAAAATATAAAAAAAAGAACAAGTACATGAGCCTTCTCTTTTCTTTTCTTTTTTACCTTTCACTGTTTCCACTTTGTCCTAGTGCTCTCTTAGTTTTTCCCATCATTGAGGCATGACGACGATGGTGACACAAAATGACAGGTGGGTCTAACACTAACAGGTACTCTCTCTCAACGATGGTGATAGAAAATGACAGGTGGCTCTAACACTAACAGATACCTTCCCTCCCTCTCTGGTTCTTTACTCTTCTCTGCTCCTCTTTGGCCTTCTGCTTTCTTACAGTCTTACTTCTCTACTATGATGATTGAAGTATCAAATGATAACGCTTTTTTTAATGAAACAGTCACTACCTACCAAGAAAAATTAATATTTGTGATTGTGCAACTGTGTGACTTGGTGCTCCACTGTTGTGTAGTGCCCACTGCCTTCAATATATGTGATTTTGAATACCATGAAAAGAATTAATTGTATGTGATTCTGTGTAGTTGTATGCTATGTGCCTCTCTCTCTTTGCGCGGCTCTGTGTCCCTGTCAATCTGTTTTGTAGCCTTAGAGCCTTGTAAAATATAGAAAGTAGGCAATGGTGAAAAGCAGTTTTTTTATACTAATATATCACAATTAAAAAAAAAAACATTGCTATTCACCATTCCCCACTATCTATTTTTACAAGGCACTAAGTCCACAACACACAAATTTACAAGGACAAAGAGCCACACAAAGAGGCACAAAGCACAGAACTGCACACAGTCACACAAATTATTTTGTTTCAAGCATTAGACGCTAATTTTTATTAAAGTTAACAAGTTTTCAGTTGTTCATTGTCTCATTAAGAAAAAGGTGTTCATATTCAGTATTTCAATCACCATGGTCGAGAAGCAAGAGAACAAAAAAAGATATCAGAGAGAGAGAGATTGCAGGCAGGCAGCATCACTACTAAGGGAAAACTGGAAATGGGGAAATTACAAAAATATGTGAAAAAGAAATGCTTCAGAGGGATAGAGAGTCAGAGAGAGACAATGAACTGCAGTGAATTGTGAAAGGGAGAAGAGGAGGGAGAAGAGAGATAGAGAGAGTGACTGAAGGAGAAAAGGATCCAAAATTCACCACCACAATAGTTACTTGAAGGAGCAATTGAGAGAAAAAAATACATGTTAGTTTAGAGCCATTTCTTCTGCCATCACTGTTGCCTTCGCTGCCTTCCCAATGAGACCATCAAATTCCAAAATCTCTACCTGCTGAAGCACTAGAGTTTTTACTGAACTGAAAGGGAAAGACTGAAAGAGCAGAAGGTAAAGCGGAAACAATGAAAAGGAAAAGTTAAAAAAAAAAAAGTGAATGCTTGTATTCTTTTTCTTTTTAAAGAAATAATGTTGATAAAATCGGGCAGCCTTTCTGGTTCAAACAACTCACAGGTTGAACCACTGATTTGATAGTTTGGGATAAAACTGATTCTAGAAATCAGCCACCCTGTTCTGATGTGTCCTGTTCATCCCAGTAGTTCAACCAAGCAGCCCAATCCAGATTTTATGACACTACTTATAGTATGAGATGACTGCTCAAGGCCAAATAAATCTATATATGATATTATGACTGTCTCACTTAAAAATATGAAATTAACCATGATTAATGCATTACAGCCAGCTGGACCATACAACGTACTTCTTTATCAGGGATTGCCCAGAGATAGCCCTCTCTCTTAATTCTCTCTTTTCTGAACTAAGTATTCTAATTGATGAATTTATATTGGTCAGTCTTTGACATTTCGACAGTTTTATAAGCAAGTAAGCTAAATAACTCTGGGCCTAACATTCACCGAGTAAGCAAAATAGAGACATTTTTAAATGAAAATGTTGAACCAAAGAAATTAAAGAAGCAAATGGCACTTGGTGAGATTAAATGATTGAATTGTTTCTATAAAACCATGACCCCCCGAAGACAATTAATTAGCAGGACCATAGCCAATACTTCAACAAGAACTCAATCAGAAAGAAGGGGGCCTTCTTCACCCTCCCACCTAAGCTGCGCAAGAAAGGCCCAAAGTGAAATCCCAGGGAACAGTGAAGCTCCATTGTGTCTTTCAATCCAAGTGCAGGTAGTTTGCATCTTCACGTCTATTTCACCAAGCCTCTCTCTGAGACAGTGCCCAGATTGTTACGCCTTTCGTGCAGGTCGGAGCTTACCTGATAAGGAATTTCGCTACCTTAGGACCGTTATAGTTACCGCCTCCGTTCATCGAGGCTTCGGTCACCGGCTCCCCTGTCATCAAGTTACCAATTTCCAACACCTTCCGGCACTGGGCAGGCATCAGCCCCCATACATGGTCTTACGAGTTTGTGGAGACATGTGTTTCTGGCAAATAGTCACCTGAGCCTAGTCACTGCAACCTTTGTGAGGATGCACCCCTTCTCCCGAAGTTGCGGAGCTATTTTGCCAAGTTCCTAATAGAGAGTTGTCTTTTGCCCCTAGGTATATTCTACCTATCCACCTGTGTCAGATTCTGGTATAGGTACCCTTTTGTTGAAGGGCATTCTTGATGGGCAGATAACGGTCACTAGTCCAAAATAGGACCAAGGCCCAGTAGGACCTGCCCAAATTCAAGCAGAACCAGACTAGAGACAAGCCCAGAAATGTGTTGAATGGGGTCAGACTGTGGCCCACTTACTGGACCATCAAGAGATCTCAAGCCCATTTGTTAAATGCAAAATCCATGTCGATTTCATTTTTATTTTCAAAGAAAGATGTCTTATTGTTGGCACATCACATGTTTTTCACATTTATATAAATTTTTTACTCCTTAAATACTTCATAAAATTAGCTACGTTGAGTAGGATGTAGAGAGCGTTATTGGGTTTTTCCTATGAAATGGAAGCATCCTTGATTCCTTCTTGGATAAGAGAAACATATGTGATGTTCGATTCACAAGTCATTTTTTCCCTCTTCTACTTTTGTGACTTGATCATTTTAGAATGAAGTTTAATAGAGGAGTTGAATGGATGGAAAGAAATAAGTAGAAGACTACGAGTAAATCCTAAGGTGATTTTTAAATCAGAGAAGGCTCCATGATGGCATATTTAATACCAAGTTATAGACCAGCAGTACACCCACATTGTGGTATTTTTTCTGTGAAAAACCTACAATTCAAAGATCGGAACAATTTCAAAATTAATATAGTATATATCCTTTCAAGAGTCCAAAATAGAAAAAGGTTGGCCATACTCCTACCATATGTTTCAGTGTCATATCGAGGCCAAGCTCAGGAGATACAGGAGGTAGAATAGGTAAACCATTTTCAAAAAAGAGCATTGGTGACTGAACTGGATCAAACTTTGAAGGTGCCCACCACCTGACAACAAAAGGTTGACGTCAAATATAAGTTTATGGAATTGATAAATTCACCTCAAATTCATCTCATAATCTTTTCAAGAAAATCATAATAAACTAGAAATTTTTCTTGATGAATATGTTTCTATAGTTCAAACAGTGTAAATTTCAATCACTGAAAAAAAAAAACTACAATAATAAAATCTGAAATAAACCAAAAGTACTAACATAGAAGTTAGGGCTCACTCTATAGTCCAAAGGTTGTGAGTTCAAGTCACATGGGCATTAGATTGATAGTTGGCTCATGGATGAGATAAATGACTTAGATGATGATAATGATACTAACATAGCAGTAATTGAACTACAGTGATAAAATTTACCAAGTAATAAATTATAAAATGACTCTTTAGTTACATAATATTGATTTATGAAAAAAATTTACACAATTTCAATGACTAGAAAATCCATATGTACTTGAAACTAAAATAATTCCAACCATTTGGAAGATCAAGTGGATAGACAATCTCAATAATTTGCTACTTTGCAAGTCTGAATCCTGAAGATTCACTGTTCAGTTGGAAAAAAATCCTAAATATAAGCCACATAGGTGGAAGACTTATATAACGTCAACTTAACAAAAGAAAAGAACACTACATGGACTGGGCTAGGCCCAAGCCCACGTTTGGAACAATGTTTTCTATTGATATGAAACAACCCAAGCTTCAAACCTATAGGCCCGGTCCAGGCTGGCATTTAGACCCAAAATTAAAGGACTTGCTCAGGATGTCACAGGACGTGTACAAGCATTCCACAGTTGTGCTCATATATCTGTATACAAAAAAATCTCAAAACAGAAACAATCACCATGGGATACTGAAAGCATCCCACAAGAAGCATGCAGTGAGTACAAAGACAACGTGATCAAAGGAGACAAAACACTTCATGGGCACTTATTAAAAATGCTCAAGTTTGACAGGACCATACCAAACTTATGGAATTTGCTAAACATCAACAGCCTCTCTAACCCATGCCCTTTTTTTTAAAAAGGTCTAACCTATACATGCCCACTAAACTTATGGAAGTTACAAATTTATTGCATTAACTAATAATGAACTCATAAAGCCATAGTAGTGCCGTATATGTTCTCAACTCTCAGAAAAAAAAGCACAATGCATCTTTTAAAAACATGTAATTTAGCAAAAAAATTGCAAAATATGAAGTGCACAAGTCATAAAAACATGCATTACCAGAGCCCAGTTTTTTTTTTTTCTTTTCTTTTTACACAATTTACCAGTGCCCAGTATTGAAGATAAGAATATCATGGAAGCTTGGAGCATTTGCCCATGAGCCTTCTGGAACATCAATGTCCACTCTAAAACCTTGTTTGTACCCAAGGGATTCTAGAGCTCCTTCATTACTGCTAGCAGACCACCTATCGAGAAAATGCAAACATGAAAATAATAAAAACTAAGCCAACACTGTGAAACAAGATACCAGCTTGTGGAAAATTATTGATGACACAATATGCACAATAAAGAAGTTCGGAGGGGAGGGGAGGCACAAATAAGCATGCCTAATAAACATAAAGGTCAAAAAGATCTTTAAATTTTGTGCCAATTAATATTAAAAGCTCTTAATGTATTCAGATTTCAAAGGAAAACATCTTCAAATTTTGTGTCAAGTAATATTAAAAGCTCTTAATGTATTAAAATTTCAAAGCACCAAAAGTATCAAGAATGACAACAACTGATGAAAACTTTGCAGACAACATGATAGGAATCCCAACAAATGAAATCTGTAATTCAAAATACATCTCTAATTTCAGATGGCCTCCACTTCCATTCAATTTCCATATACACCATTTAGCCCCAACAACCACAATGCCGACCCATGTGTCACATTCTTTCATAGCCTCTACCATCATTGTCAAAGTTAAACCTAGAAGTAGCATAAACTACGACAAGTGGCTCCCAAGCAACCTTTATTCTGTCATAGTCCAAAATCTCATTTAAACTCAACTCAACAAAAAAACCTCACTGCTTTATGAGTTTTCGAATGTCCATGAGGAGCCATTCCTTATGCTCCTCCCCCTCTTCATACATACATATATAGTACCACAAAATACAACTGAGTTCTGAAAAAAAAAGTAATCACTAAAGTGTTTTGTAATAAATATATAATATATTAAGGTACTAATTATGTTGAGTTGACTGAGTCTTTGCCCTCAACTTGACTTGTAGCCTATCAATATAAATAAGAGTTTTGAGTTGAATTATGATCTCTATAAATCAAAACCATCCACATCATAGCGACTTTTTCATCTCTCACCCAATGCATACCTGCCATAATAGAAAACAAAATTTATTCTAATCATTGATATTTCGTGTTTTCGTTATAAGTTATACCCAACCAACCAATATAATCAAACTACCTTGAAGATCAAAGTTGCTAGATGTATGAACACAATGAAAGGTGACAGACTGGAAACCACTTGTTCTCAGAAAAGGTGAAAAGGGAAAGAAGTAGGGATAAAAAATGATAGATTATGAGCAACAATGATTCCACTTCCATAGTCTATAAGCATCCCTTACCTACCATAACGTGCCAAAAGATTAGTCCGATGGTATGCAATGGTGAGGTTGTATTGAAGAAAGGTGAACCCACGGTCTGCTCCAACAGGTCTCCATTTTCTAACTTCACTTGATGCACGTTTCAAAGTGCATACAAGAGAAACAAACATATTCCTATTTAAGGAATCACCAACAAATCCTGCACAGTTGCAGATTCATGAATTGTGCAAAAGCTAAAATACAATAGGACAAACAAAGTTGCAGCGAATATTATCATGAAAAAGCAATTAATAGAATTTTCCAGTAAGCCATTACTGCTGCGACTTATCTACAAAGATAAAGAAAATTCAAGCCATACTTGCCCATTATACTTTCATTTCAAAAAAAAAAAAGTTGGCTGAAATATAGAAATGAGAAACTCTTCATGACTAGAGACTCTAGAACAGAAAATGGAATCCATACATTTATGAGAAGACTAAATCCAATAGGAAATTAGAGAATGAGACGTTGGAAAAGCAAAATCTAAAGATACATTTAGATGAATGGGAAGGAAACAACTTCTCAGGAAAAATAACCATATTTACACAAAAGAGTTACATTTCAGTAAGAAAAATCATTTTCCAAGAAAAGTATTTTCCATGCATCCAAGCAGAGTATAAACTAGTATTGTCTTGCAATTATTACAGCCTTTCAGGTTGAATAGACACTTAGATATTTCTTAGCAATTATTTCCATAATCAATAAACTACTCATATCTTCTAGAATCTTCATTTCCATTACCAGAATGCCAGGCATAGGAGAGGTTTTCTACTAAGGTTTCAACATTTAATTAATCGAAACTGCCAAAAATCAGTATAAGCAATTCATAGACAGGCCATATTGTGAAAAATGAAAACAGTGTTAAAAAAAAATTTATTGTTATTTTAGCACACTCATTTAAAGGTACTCCAAAAACCAGTACAATCAATTAATTAGCAGGCAGACGGACCCTGGTGTGAAAAACCAAAAACACACCATGTGGAATTCCTTCTGTAGAACCAAAAGGGAGCTTAAAGTACTTACCAGGAAAATTAATCATTTAAAAAATTGGTCATACCCATTTCTAATTTCCAACTAAAGGCGCAAATTTTCGAAGAAAGTACTTCCCTTTCAATGCATCTAAACAGAAAAAACACAGAGAGAGAGTGTGTGTTAACAAACACTGTTCCCACCCATTTCTAATTTCCAGCTAAAAATGTTTAACTTTCCTACAAAATACTTTAACTTTTCATTCATCTAAACAGAAACAGGCCGAGAGAGAGAGAGAGAGAGAGAGACCGATGCTTTTGTGTCTGAAGCGATTGAGGAAGTGAAGCGGATCCAAGTGCGGAAGATGACATGATTTGGGCTTCCAGCGCCAGAGGAGGAGGTCCCGAGCGTTGGACTTGTTGCTGGAGATGCAATTCCATCCCTTGAAGATTTCCTTGCAGGTCTGATCATAGCGAAATCTGATCGTCGGATCGTGGACCCACATTCCATCGGAGTAATCACAGGAGGAGGAATAATTGTAGTCGATAAGAGAAACACGACCGAAGATTCCGGATTCTCTAAAAACGGAGAAGATGAGAAGAAGGAAGAGGATGAGGAAGAAGAAGGTGGTTGAGCACCATAAAGGGAGGCGTTGCTTTTTTCGGTGGTCCCGAAATGCCATGGATCGATAGATCAAAAATTCGTCATTCGTTTAACGACGTAGTTGGAGACTTGCTCCGGTGTCTCTGAGCAGTAAAACTGAGGATAAGGCGAGTGCATCGATCGAGAGTGGAGAGATCAACCTTCACTGGAAAGACGAGGAGTAGAGGTATCAACTTCAATCGAAAGAGGCAGAATCGTGAGTCCCACCAACTTCACTCGACAGAGGATGGAAATCGGGAAGAAGAAGGAAAAAGAAAATTTAAAAGAAGAAACGAGAAATTATAGGAGTGGCTTCCTTTCGTGAGATTCGCTCCTCGCCTCTTTCTTTTAGTTGGATACCTGATGAAACTATGAAAGCATCGACACGAAAGGAAAGTTAGGGTTATTGACTTAAAAACACATTTATATTAAAAAACTATTTTTATTAAAATTATTTCTATTTTGTAAGAATCTCCAATATTCTAACACTTCAGTACAACTTAATAGAAATCAAGTTAAAAAAAATTAATAGAAAATATGAAGTGTTAGAAAAGAAGAAAATATACTAACTTGACATTTAAATGTTATTTTTATATTTTATTATTCTTCTTGTTAGAAATTTTTAAAAATAAAAATAACAAAATATTAAAATAACAACTTAATAGAAATCAAGACAGGTGGCCAATTTTACAAGTAAAGGGAAGAATCTCAAGACTTCGATGTGATCGAATTGAATAATCAACTGCATATGTACTTTTAGAGATCGGATTATGTGTAATTCTACATAATATCACATATGCGCATCATTCATTAGCATATTATTCTTTACTGCACATTTCTGGTAACCCGGTAACATGTTAAATACAATTCTACAAATGTATGAAGAAGTCTTCAGAACATCAATAACTCCACAGTACATGCAATTTTATTGGATTGAAACACACTATTGTTATATTAATAATATGATAATATTGTTAAACAACTAATAAGAATGGGGATTATTTTTTAGTATTTATAATTGTGTTAGTAGAAATAAAAATATTTTTTATAAAAATATAATATTATTTTTTGTACGAAGGGTCGAAATATCGGCCCGGCCGATATTGTGGCCGACATGCAAATATCGGCCAATATGCATATCGGCCGCAATATCGGTCGATAAGTTTCTCTCTTCTCCGATATTTGCATTTAATTGCATTTTGATCTGACAATTTTATATTAATTTCAAAAAATTTGGAGTTTCTTGAAAATATAATTTTTCATTAAATATCGGTCATATGCATATTCAAATTATTTATTTAAGTTTCGAATACGATTAATATTAAAATTAACAATAAAATGAAGAGAAATGATAAAAAAAATTCTATCTCTTGTTGACCTAACATCCATCTCAAATTCCAATTGTAAATGTCATTTACAAATTCATCTTAAGTTGTACTTCTTAAATTTAATTTGACCCTCGCATTTATGATCGACATCTAATTAAAGAAATATTTTACCATCAATAACATAAGTCTCTTAAGAAATAAATGTACAAAATAAAAATCAAAATACAAAATTCTAGATAGTAAGATCCCAATTTTAATAAAATTCTATTAAAAATTATGAAAAAGTATGTAAGGAATTTATAATTTAGTGATTAGTATTATGATTTTTTTAAATGTTTGTTGTATTTTAATCTATCTATTTTTTAAAATTCTTAATCTTAGAGGCAAAAATTTTAATGGATTTAAAGATAATATATTAAATCTAATAATAATGGTTGGTGCTAATACTTCAAAGTTGAAAACTTGAAATCACTTGAGTTTCACCAAATACATCAAAACCGTGAAAACCGTAAAAACCGTGGGAAACCGTGAAAAATCTTAAAAACCCATGGAAAACCGTGAAAATGGCAATATCGATTTTTGTTTTTTTTTAAAAAAAATCAAATAAATTTTAAATACTGAGTTTTATACATATCAACAGATATGGTGACCGATATTGCGGACCATTTATCCGTCATATCGGCCGATAAACTTTATGTACGGCCGATACATAACGTATCAGCCGATATAGTGCGGTCCAAAAAATCTGCTACATATCGGCCGATATCTCGACCCCTGTCAGGAACGGTTCAGTAAAGAGTTCAATTCTAATAACATTGGTAAATCCACTCCTACACTTCAAGGATCAGAACAATTTCAAATTTAATATAATATATCCTTTCAAGAGATCAAAATAGAAAAATTCTTGGCAAAAAAGAGCATTGATGACTGAAGTGGGTCAAACTTTGGAAGTGCCCACCACATGACAACAAAAGATTGGTGTCAAATATAAGTTTAGGGAATTGTTAAATTCATCTCATAATATTTTCATGAAAATCATAATAAGCTAGAAACTTGTTTTTAATTAATATGTTTCTATAGTTCAAACTTCAGAGACGGTGTAAATTTCAATCACTAAAAAAAAACCACAATAACAAAATTTAAAATAAACCAAAAGTACTGTCATAGAAGCTAGGGCTAGTTAAAAGTTGTGAGTTCAAGTACCCAGTTTATCAGCATTCTCAGGTGGCTCATTTTGATATATAATAACAATTAAAAAGAGTAAACCTTTTCACATGAGAGATTCCGAATTCAATTTTTTTTGAAATTCTTGTTTTACCCTTTCACTTTTTGTGTTGGATGGAAGGGTAAAACAGAATTTTTTTTTTTTAAAAGTTGAATTCCGAAAAAATTCTCCCATGTAAAAATGTGTATCCAATTAAAAATTCAATATGTATCGGCGAATACTTATATCCTAGTCAAAATGTGTTATTGATTGAATAGTAGAATGGTGATGCTTCAAGATGGCCATTCTCTATGATTTCTACCAAAGGCAAAATCAGATGATTCAGATTCTTCGATCTCTTTCCTAGTTTAGGGCCGAGATCCTTCCAAATAGTTCTCATGGTTTCACTTTGTATGTGAATTCACAATGATTTGAGGAGAAGCCCAATATTTCATTTAGTTGGGCATAGGTATATGCGAGCAGAGATGTAAACGGGTTCTTGATTTATTATGACCCAACACAAAAGTAGGCGTGCAGAGATTAAATTCATGCCCGTTTCAGAATTGGGCCCTGGTTAAGATCCACAGTTATGGACAATTGGGTGTTGAATTTGGGTTCAGTGGAGCCCACATAAGATAGTTTAGAATGTTTAGAATTTTTTTTATTGTTATTTTAGCATATTACCATCTAAAAAATTAGTCTATTAAATAGAGTGACCCAAATTCTTTATAAATCTCTAGATCTCTATATATTTATAATGTAGGACTTGTTTGCCCGCCCCAACAATCCTCCTCCCATCGAATGAGGTCAACCAACTCGTCTGTTTAAGGAATCTCCTATGTTCACATAAGATAGTCTGAAATCTAACTCTGATACCACTTGTTAGAACCTAAGTATCCAAACCAAAATACTAGCCTATTAGATCAAGTAACTCAAATTCTTTATAAACTTTAGATTTCCTTCTGAATTTAGAATCTGGGACTCATTCATTCACCAGCTTCAACAAAACCAACATTTATTTCTGTAATTGTAATTGTTTCTTTAAGTGATTCATGCATACAAAGTCCACTAGTCTATGGTAGTAGTAATTTGTGTTTCTTGAAATTAATCGCCAAAGCGAAAACAAGTTTCTCCAATTAAAAATAAAATCAAGTCAAACTATTGAACAATAACCATTTGATCCTTGTCTATGATGACTTCATGATACAAAGTACAAAACTCATACTAGGAAGATACGGTTGCCTTAAAGTCCAAGTGGCGATAGTTTAGTAAGAGCTGTATTTCCAGCCTCCGTACTCTTGCTCCCTTTCTTGTTCCACCTGTCCATTCAATAACCAAAACCAAAACACTCCATGTTGATCATATCAGAGATTTTGTGAGCATTTGAAAGTGATCTAATATACACACACTTCCTGTAAGATATATACACTGCTGGAAATCCTATTGAATTAATGGATTTTATTTGAGTTGACTTTTATCCTTTTTAAATCTTAATTAGTGCAGATAGAGAATAGAGTGAAATTGTAACGAGAATAAAAGCCGTCTGTTTCTCATTCGATTTCTTGCTTTCAAATCATAGTGGATCGATGTTGAACTCATTGATGTATTGAAATGAACCACATAAATTTCTATATTGTGCTTTAATTACATGTTGATTTTCTGCGTTCTTATTTTTTTTTTGATATTGTTATTTCTGTGTGATAAAAAAAGTGTTTCCTCTCACCAAGTTTTACAAAATTTAGATTACTGAACTCGATTGCAAATCCACTTGAAAAGTTAGACATGGGTTGGGCATTTCGGGATGAGGTGCTGAAGATCATTTGAATTTGTACATAGCTTGACCCAATTCATTACCACCCTTTGCATTTCATGAGAGTTGGAACACCAATGTTATCGTAAATGATGTGTAGAATGACCAAGTATTTAATATAAGGAGGATTTAGCCCATATGTACATCTATGGGGTTGAGCGAGGCTGGAATATTAGGGTTGGATTGCTGAGGGGTCTAAATATCATATCGGTTAGAGGAAAAATAATGTGGCCGAATATCGACCGATTTCTTTTATTTTCTTTTTTTCAAAAAAATATTGGTTGTGGGCACGGGCCGATATCTCGGCCTGTATTTGCTCATATCAGATATGAAAATTAGGCCTTATTTTCAACCCCTGGTCCAGCCCAGTCAGAGCCCTAACGGTGCACGTGTTTGTGGTTTGTTCGTTAACATGAATATGAGGTGTTCAGGCCTGGTAGCCCAAGCCTGAGCTCATTTAATTACAGTAGGCTCAAGCACGGTCCAAATTAAATTGGCTTTCCATAGCAAATCCCCCGGCCTACTCGTGACACTGTCTACTTTGGAGTCATATATAAACAAGGAAATACGATTTGTGACATCTAATTTTCTGGAAGTTTCTTTAGTTTCTATTTGTATATTTCTATTTAGCACTACTCAGAAATGATTTTCTCTTTACCATGGGTTAATGTATGGTCTCATCATATGAATGACCCTAATAGATCTCAAAGCTTAATCTAACCGGTTTACTAAATCAACCTTCTTTTTAGGCCTGTGCTAGTCTATGGGCTTCACATTCAAGAAAAAACCTAGACCAACCGAAGCCGTCCCCATGCAATAAGAGATATTGCATTGTCATTTTGTCCACTTTTCATTATCTAAATAATAGAGAGGTACACAAGTGCCGCTTCTTATCGTAAACACCGGTCTTCCTATTTAATCGGTTTTAGAAAAACATCTGAGAACTAAGAAACATTTCTTTCGAAGAGTAGGAGTGATAGATGAAATTTACAAAGTCAATATTGGATTCATGATTTCCTTTTTAAAGGGAGAATGGAAATTACTTTTTACATGGGCGATTTCTGATGGGGGTGCCAACGAGAATTCCATATTGTCTGTGAGGAGAGAAAATCAAAGACTTATGGGACTTGGATCACTGCACTTAACATGCTAGTCTTTTGGGATGGATATTCATTTCCTTATAAGTGATATCAGAATTAGGTCTCCAAACTATGTGGATTCAGGGATCCTCTAAGTGAATGAAATGGTTGGCGATGTTCTATCCACTGGATAACCTCGTTCAAAGAGGTTGTTGGGGTGTAAATGAGAGTTCCACATCGATTATGAGAGGAAAAAACTAAAAATTTATATGAGACTTGAATCACTCTACTTAACATACTAATCTTTTAGGATAGAAATCGATTTCCTAACCATTTCATGCTTTCTCCAAGTCATTTGTCAATCTTTGATTTGCAGAAGTGTGATATTTTTGTTGGATGAGGATTACCGTATGGGTGAAAGTGATGCCCACTTGGATCTCTCCACAGAAAGTCCGATCTGAAAGGATGACCCTATGCTTGCAAGGTTGCATTTCTGCCGCTCCCCTCTCCACCCCTAATACCAACACATCTTTCAAATAAATCCTGCGCGTTGGATTTGGACATGGTTAAATATTTGAATTAAAGAATTCACTCACTCACTCACTAGAATTGAGTCAACTCGACAAGATATCTAATTAACTAAATTCAAGAATTATATTTTTACTTTAAAATTCTATAATAATAATAAATAAAAAAACAACAATAACTTTCTTACGTGGCTTCTCCGACAAAGTCATCAGTAGTGAAGGTGTCCTTGTCCATGATTTTAAGAATAAGTTTACATTGATCGTCGACACCGGGAAACTGTACTCGAAATTTGAACTTCTCATTCCACACGGGATTCCTGCCTCCCCCTGCAATTCTATAATACTTTTAATCTTATATTTATGTATATAAATTTTATAAATCAGTAAGATTTAATTGATTGATATAAAAATTTTACATTTAAAATAATAATTTAAAGTGATTAAATTTTGAGAGAAAAATATGACTTCCACAAATCAATCAAGATCTTTTTCTTTAATAACGATTTTATATATATATTTTACCCATACCATATGCTTTAAAATAAGTGTTTCTGAAATTTATAATGCCATTAGATCAGAATTCTGTATATTTTGAATCTACTTTAACCATTAATTATCTAAGAAAATATAATATAATAATATCATATTTAAAAAGGTTATTTAAAGAAGCTGATATAAATGAATTTATAGCAATATTGGAGAGAAGCTAAAGAAGAGTCATGCAATCTCAATGCATTAAAACTAGAATGTCCTCACCAACCTCGAGCAACACTGCTCTTGCTCTCTTGGCTTTTGTACTGAATTAATACGTAAGGATCCATTTTATCTGCATAAAATTTCCAAAAATAAAGTTAAAAGGGGCCACAAGCTCCACCGGTGGCTATTTCATTTTATTCTAACTCAACGTACAATGTTTACAAAAGAAATTAAATAAAAGTGTATTTATATTTTACATTTGATCTAACATTTGTGGCTTTAATCGGATTAATCCAATGATAAGTCGGGTCCAAAGTGTATAATATGAGTTGAGTAAAGTAAATAAAGATTGAGTTTATCTACACTCGTTGTTCGTGTAACTATAATGGGTGATTTCATAGGATAAGACTGGAGTTGAGTCTTGATGAGAAAACAAAAGATTGAATTTGATAAACTCCAATCGAATCTAAGTTTCCCAATATGCAACCCCGAATATTAATTTACTAATATCCTGACCTTAATATAATAACAAATAGAAATCAAGGAGAAGAAAAAAGGTGAATTTGAATGAAAAAATGTTCATTAATTTTTTTAAAAGAAATGCTCCATCAAAGCGTCTAAGAAATCAATAAAATAAAAACATTAATAATCAGTAATTTTTTATTTTGCATCGATATTTTTTAAAGGGGGCATTAAAATATGTTCTAATTTTATTCTGAACAAATTAATAGTTGAAAAGTAAAGTAGATAAAAAAAATATTTTTATATTAAACGGTGCCTGGAAAAAGAATTAATTTTATATTATACGCGCCCTGTTTAAAAAATTACCACTGTACAAATGAACATCATATCTAATCTCAAGCTCTCAATTGATATCGAAGAATTCTATTCCTAGAATTTTCATTTTTACTGTGGTTTTATAAAAAAAATATCATTTTTCATTAATAACAAAATTTTACCATTTCTCTCTACTATTATTGTCAAAATTTAATAATATTGTAATTGTTGGATGAGGAGAGAGAATTGTGATGATTTAAGGCTCTTAAAGAGTTGTGTTGCTTTATGACTCCTAAATCAACACAACTCTCTTTTCATCCAACAATTACAATATCATGAAAATATATTAATATAATGATACTAATAATACTTTTTTGAAAATAAATAAATTATAATCATCCGTAATTTAGTTTATTTTTTGATAATTTTCTGTGTTAAATTAAGAAGGAAAGAATGTGCTCTACACGTCTCTATAAAAGATTCATGCATTGTTGCCATTTGCCAGGTTGCCGTCTCGCACTTTGGCCTGCGTCTCTGCCACAACCAGTGCAGAGACAAACTTTCGAGCTCTCAATAAAATATTTTTTAAATAAACAATTAATTTTGATCAGGGGTCTCTGGTGCAGTGGTGTCTGCCCTGCACCGAGACCGTTCAGTCCAGATGGGCTTGGTCAAATTTTTGTGTCAGGTTAGACTTGGACTACAAGATTGAATCAGAACATTATATGGGTTCGACTAAAGGTTTAGATGACTTTAATGAGGTAGGGCCAATTTGTAAATAGAATTTTCATTAAATTTCTCTATCTTAGAATATTAAAAAAAAAAAAACCTAGAAATGTATTTCTGATAAATCTTCCCTTTAAATATAAAACTTTTTATATAAACCTGTTATGCAAATTTTCATTGTAATACTAACCGAATGGACTCGTGATTGAGGAAAGATCGTTCTTTCATATTTGCCGATCAAATGCGATGGAAAAACTCCTTTTTTTTTTTTCTCTCTTTCGACATTCACAACCAGAGAGTTTGTAGGAGAAAGCCATTTCTCTTCATAATTTCTTTAAAGTTTATTGGAAAATCACATCTATTTCTCCTGTCATCTACTTTGAAAGGAATCACCACATACAAATCAAGCTTTAAAGCATTTTCTCGAAAGAAAAAAGAAAGGAAAAAGAAAAGAATAATGGATTAAAAACAAAAGGCAAAGTTGAGAAATAATACCCCACAAATCAGTGTCTCCCAAGCCTTTTGCGTCGATCAGCAGTACTTCCAACATCCCGCTCGGCATCTCTCCCAAGACCTCTTTTTCTCTCTAAAAGAAGAATAGTTCTAAGACAATGTATAAAGATTCTTCAAGACGACTGCATCGAATATAAATCTTCTAAATAAGTATTTTAATGAACAAATTATGAAACAATGAACGTAGCAACTTGGGTAATAGGACAAGACCCTCATATTATCTGATCACCAATAATATTAATCACCAGCCTCGTGTTGGAGTGTGAACGAGAGAGTTTCACATCAATTGCGATGAGGAGAATCTAAAGATTTATAAGGGATTGCATCACTCCATCCATCACGCTAGTCTTTTAGGTTAGAAGTCCAATCCTAATAAGTGGTATCAAAGACAGGTCTCCAAGTCCAATGCATGTGGACTCAGGTATCCCCTATCCAAACAAGATGATTGGCAGACGATCTATCAACCAGAGAGCCTTTTTCGAAAAGAGATTGTTGAGTTGTGAACGAGAGTCTCACATCGGTTGTAAGAGGAAATCTAAAGACTTATAAGAACCTAGATTACTCCACCTATCACACTAGTCTTTTGAGTAGAAAGTCTACTCGTAACACCTCATCCTATAATTTTAATATCATATGAAATTAGGGCAAATGTCTGGGAAAAAAAACTAGCGCCTTTCAATCCAAAACAACTGACATTGAAATATGATTACATAAGATCTATCATAAAGAAGCCAACACATTGGACTGGACCCATAACCAATCAAAGATGAATCGATGGATCCAATGTTGATTCATCCAATGTAGTGATAATGGATGAACTATTCCAAACTATAACCTTTACCCTGTTGCAAGGCTACACCTATGAAATTGGGCTCCCTCCTATTGCTGATTCAATAAAAAAAGTTTCTAATTGGGCCATTGGATGAACGGTCTGGATGATTGAGGAACACTAATTTATGGTAGCAGTGAATAACACTTGTGACAATATTGTATCCAACTAAGGTCGACGTCAACACAAGCCAACGGAAAACCAAAAAAGTTGTTGATTCCAGCAAAGTCAATTTCGAGACTCCGTCGCTCTCTCTTACGGCAACAACAATGGCGCGACCCTAGGGATGTCAACGGGCCAGAATCGGCCCGAGATATGTTGCATCAAGCCCGAGTCTGATTTTGAGAATGAAAGTCCAAGCCCAAGCCCGAAAATTAGCCCAATGAAAACCTTAAAGTCCAAGGAAAAGCTCGGATTAGAAATAAACTTGTTAAGTATCAAGACTGTATATATCACATTATTATGTCTATTTATCTCTTTTTTCTATAATTTTCATGATTTAATAAAAATTCAATCACAAAAATTGAAAAATAGGTTTAATAGACTATAAGTTCACAAAATTTCATCCTAAAACACAAATTATAGTTTTTTGATCTTAATAGTAAAAGTCACTTATTGTCTTTAAAAACAATTCACCGAACATATGCTTAGATAGTTTTCATTGTAAAGATCAAGTGATTAAAAATTGAATTTTAAAACAAAATTTAGTTATACTTATATGATTGTATCATTAAGTCTACTTTCAATCGGTATAGTTGGCCTTATCTTATATATTTGAAATATAAAATATATGTGGAGATACTTAGGATTGGGTCATAGTTAATTAGTTCATTCAAATAATTCCCAATAGGATTCATCAACTAGTTTAATGTTGCTTCGTTATAGTTCTATGACTTGGACCAATTTAATTTAGTACATCTATTTTTACTTTGCAAGCAATTTTTTTATCATTTTTATATTGTTGGAGAGAATGTCTTTAATTAAAAGAAAAATTATTTAATGAAAGTTCATTATCACAAGTAATGTGAATAATAACTAATTTTCTTTACCCCTATATCAATATATGTTGCTTCGATACATGATTCTATCAATAAAATTAGATGAAGTAGTCCTATGGACCATGCAAAATGAATCAAACTGTACTTAATTGAAAATTAAATTAATTTATTAAAGTCAACAATTTTGAATTAAGACTTGGAAGAACTAAAAAAATAAACTAAATGAACCTATTCTAACGAATTAGTGAATCATAACCTATATTAAATTTAGAGCTATAAATTCGAACATGAATTATCAAACTATGAATGAGGTAATTATATTGTTAAAGATAGATTTTCCAATTTAATTATCATAATTTTGTGAGATGATTCATAAAAAACTATTGAATTATACTAATTGAAAATTTTAAACTCAAACTCATAAAGTTAAAATGAATAAATTTTATCCACTCATAATTTTTTTCATTTTCTATGTATCTCGGTAAAAGATATTTTTCCTACTTAAGATTTTAATAAAAAAAATCTCTCTAAATAAAGAGACTTCCAAAATCTCAATAAAATTTTCATTCACAAGGTATCTATTTTCGTATTGACATCATAAGCGAAGGTGGATGTGATCCCATGATCTCATGGTATTATGTCATAGAGAAAAAGATTGTTTAAATAAACATAATTATTATTATTTTTTGACATTTTAAGCTAGAAAATACAAAATGAATAATTGAAAATAAGTTTTTCTTTTGTTGAATGAATAGAGATATCGATAAAAATCTAATTCTTCTTTATTTAACGTAGAACAATATTTTTTTTTTTCAACAGGCCTACATTCCGATTTCGTACTAATTAGAAAATATGGAGAAATTACAGAATATTAAATGGCAAAGAAGAGTGGAACCCACGAGACTATGACGAGGAAAAATCTTTGGAAAGCAGCAGAAGAGTTGCCGTCTATACTCACGGTTGTGTAGCTCAGTGGTTAAGGCAGAGTGGATTTGCTTCCCACGTTTTGTTTTAGTTTCCTGACCGCCATCAACTTACCCGAGCCGGCTGTGTGGACTTAACCGTTGAGTAAAATACCAAAAAAATGTCCATGGCTCTTGTTTAATATTTATACTACTACTTTGTCTAATTTGCAGTAGAAGATATTTTATATGCCACTAATAATCAATTGTCACTTAGACTAGGTCAAGAGTGAATTAATCATTTTAATCATGCAGAATGTTACTTGAAAATTTTCATATTTATCAATTCATCTCTACCTTTTTCATATGTCTAATGCTATAACACTAGATGATATGAATTCACTGTTTAGTCGAATGTTAACATGTATGTAATACTCCGCCCCAAAATGTTCCACATTGTTAGTTGCATTGGAAATCCCCTGGTATATAAATAGTAGTTTTTCTCTTTCTAGCATGAGGCCTTTTGGGAGGAAGAGTAGGTTGGCTCGCCAATTGAAAGTCTTGTGGGTCATATGTGAGGCCCAGAACGAACAATATCATGTTAGAGGGACGGGTGGTTACAAATGGTATCAGAGCATGGTTCAACTCTCTACCTGAAGGTGTGGGCTTTATTGTTTTGTGTGCAGAGCTGGAGATGACTCTAGCTTTAAGGGGGTAAATTGTAATATCCCACCCTAAAAAGTCTCACATTACTAGTTGCATTGGAAATTCCCTATTATATAAGTGGTAGCCTTCCTCCTTCTAACACAAGTATAGTTTAAGTATGATTATTGGATTCTAACCAATCTCAAAATGTCACAGGCAAATCAACAGGAGTCAACTCAACTCAATCGGATTTCTTATAAGTGAGTAGATAAGTTTTTCTGAATTTTTATTTTGTCAAAAAATCAGTCGAAATGAGATTTTCATAGTCTGAATTGCGAGTTTTCAGACTGTGGTCCAGACCAACCCAAAGCTTACCGACCCAGCCTAACCTGGGTCTATGACAGATTGGGCTCGGGTTCAGCCTGAACTCCCCCACTGACCTTAATTAGGGTGGTCTCAGTTTCATTCACACCGAGAGTGACTTAAACCAGATCAACTTGGTTTGAGAACTAAAACTTTAGCACCTTGCATGAGGGTCAAGTTGGGTGGCGTTGTGATGAGGCACACTTTCTTTTGGAGTTGAGTTTTAAGACGAATTCTTACATAGTTCAATTACAGTCTTTCTCAGACTCCATCGAGTTTCTGACGTCTAGTATAAAAGAAATTTTAAAGTATGATCGAGCTTGAGCTAAACTTTATGAAATGAGGTCTTGATAAATGAGAATGATTCACGCTCAACCTTTTAAGACTATTCTCTATGAAATTACTTTTCACTCAGTGTATGTAGATTGAGAAGTTTGTATATGTTCGTAAGATTAATCTCACCTCTAATATAGAATAAAATCAATTCCAAATCAAGCTCCCAACAATACTTACCCTTTGACAACTGACTCTTCACATTACATGTTTTTTTTTTCACAAAGCGACCAAAGTAGCCCTAACTCTTCTCTTAATGAAAGATGTCTTAGCTAATATCAACCAATAATCATATCTAATTCCGGGTTGATGATTGAGATGATGGAGGGATGATCACTCAGTTATAAATTTCAGGTGAAATTCAAAATATCGGTTTAAAATTTTCAATCTAATCTCTCACTTAAAATCTGAATTTTTCAAAAAATTCAACTGGTATTTCTAAAATATTATTAATGACTTTGAATTTTAATCAAAACCTTTTATTTAAATAAAGACCTAAAAATTTCCCCTCTTTCAAAATTCATACCCAAGTCACCACAGCAGTCCACAACTATGTCTCTGCTCTCTCATCTAACGACGAATTTCACAGGATAGGAATAAGAAGTTGTGCTTATTGAAGGAACTGTCTGGACTCTGGAGTAATCAGTGGTCAGGCCCACATGTTCTGATTGACATTAATGATAACGGCTATGCTGGTTGGGACCTGTCTTGGAATAAATTGGAAGTTTATCAAATAGTTAAAAGCTTTCTATTTGAATCTAAGTCCGGCGTCTTTACACTCTTAAAATTTATTAGGAGATATGAAATGAAATGAAATTCTCATTTTATTTTTACTGTACTGTTATTTAAGTATTAGTGTATCGATAATACGCCGCTCTTTATATATGTGTTCTGTATATTGGTACACCGGTAATTCATTAGCGGTACACCAGTAAATGTAAAATGAGAATTTCACTAGATCTCATATCTCCTAATTAACTTTGTCCGTGTTAGAATGGGCATCCATCTAAATTTAATTTTGAGTAAATAGTTAATTATTTCATAATTGAAAGTCAATCTACATAAATAATCGTTTAGGTATAACAACATGGACTCACTTCACATTTCTAAATGAACTAAAGCATCCAATCTGAGTGGATGAGTTTAAATCGTGTAATTTTTTTAGATTTAAGTTTAAAATTGAATTTATATCTAGTGTATATACTTGCATGTATGAAATGTAATTAGTTGTATCATTTAGTATATGATCGTCAAATTCTATAACATTCAAATATTATCATAAGCCTCAACAATTTCTATTCATTTCGTACTAGCAACGTAAATAAGCCTTTGGTGATCCAATAAGATACAGCATCCATCTGAAACAAAGAGATTCAAATGTAAACTTTTTATGTTTTCTAAATTTTTAATTAAATTCCTAATTCAAAAATTTACATACAAAATTTTCAGAACAAGAAAATATAAATCTACTAGCATGCAGTCTATTTTAATTAAATTTTCATAAATAGATGTATGCCCTTGTTAAAAAAAAAAAATTAATTGAAGTACTCCCACCTTTTATGGCACGGAGGGATTGAGCGAAGAATCAATCCACACAATAGTTTACTTATGATATACCTCCCAATCCACACACAATAGTTAAGTCGACGGGGAGTGATCTAATAGAGAATGGCACTGAGGGATTGATAGTGAAGCATACTAAAGACCTCATTTCATAAAGCGAGCGTCTCGACTGATACCTATCCTCTTGAGTTCAAAACTAATTTCTTTTTCTAAAGTCAGGGAATCTATTACACTGTTGTTATCATATATTCAACAGCTCTTATGCTAAGATCTGTCTTGCTCATCGCAACTTAAAAGATTCAATATTTCAATAGGATCCACAACCAAAATCAGAACATGAACAATTCCCATTCAATCACCAAAAGTTGGAGTCAACCCAGAATAATAAGCAACTCATCTAATGGAGAGAGAGAGAGAGAGTAATAAGTTGTAGAATGAAGATGAGATTTTCAAACTGGTTGGTCTCGGACCTCGAAGAAGGAGCGGTTCTTGACGACGATGTCGTACATGTGGGTGGACCTGAAGTTGTTGAAGTCTGTGGGGAGGGAGATGAGATGGACGGAATTGGAAGAACGGTGGAATTGAATGAGGTCGGGTCGCCTGCCGGCCTCATAACGCACCCAGCCCAGCTCTACCAGCCGCTGCTCCAGCTCTGCATACGACCCGATTACCTGGTTCGACGGCACGTACACCAGCACCCGCCTGTCCTTTGTCGGATTGGATATGAGCCTCGCCACCCCGTTCTTGAATACCCAAACACCAGACATTCTATCCTCTGCAATCAATCAATGTATATTACAGAAAGGTAGAACTTTTGATGTCTCTGTTTGAACTATGATCAACAAGCTCTGATGGTTTGATTCCATGAATAACCTTTTGGTATAGGGTTGTATTTTTTATAGAGAGATAGAGAGAGAGAGTTAAGAAGGAAGTGAAGTAGAAGGGGTGTATAAAATTACAGGGATACCCTTGTCGTCCAACGTAGATGATAAAAAAAATGTTAGTCCATTAGTTAGAATGAGTCAAATCTTTTATAAGTTCTTAAATCTCAAATAAAACTCACTCGCTATCCAAACAATCATTCAACTGTTTAACTAAGGAGTTCATATACTCATGTCGACCTTTTAACCTAGTCACTCATATCTTATAGTCAAGGACACCGAGTCAATTTTGGAACTCCAATAGATTGCTATAAACACGTTAATGACATCTGAAAATTAGTAGTTAAGAATCTCTTGTTAGAGGCTGCGGGTTGAAATTTTATTAAATATTAATAAGAGCTTGCTCTACTTCGTGGAGGTATATGACTTCGACAAGTATGATGTCATATTCCTCTGAGCAAACCAATGATTTCCCACTCAACTGACTGGCTTGTCAATGTAATTAGACTTCTGTCGATGACCAATTTAACGGCAGGGATAGGATAATATGCAGTGTAATTTCAAAGTGTGGGATCCATGGTGAGGACTGTACAGATTTGTATGCATGCACTGTATTGTGTACGGTAGGTAGCGACAATTTCAGTGAAGTGAAAGGGATGTAAGTTGCAGCCCAGCCACCAACAATCTTCTTCAATAGGACCAAATCAATGATTTAACTGATTGGATATCTTCGCTTGCTTTCGGTGGGTGGTCTCGTCTTCAATTTTTTGAGACGTCTTACTCAATCAATAGTGTTTGTAAGTGATATTATAAATCTGAAGTTTTTCTAAGAATAATCATAAAGTTATAAAAAAATAAAAACTAAGATCAAACTATGGATTTGTTTCATTTATTTTTGTGGAACCCTCTGACCCCAAAAGGTTCCAACAACGCTGCAGCTGTGACCCAGAAAGGAATCCTTTATGGAATCACACAGTAAACACACTGGACTATACAAGATCGATCTGAATCCCTGCCCCCTCACTTTCCCTCACTTTCAAAAGGTGCGGCTGATTTTTGAAGCCAATCATATCATGAACGAATAAGCAAAAAAAAAAAGGACATGGCAAAAATAAAACTTGATTAAGAATATTATTTTTAATAAAGTAAATTTAAAAACTATCTTCAGTTAAATAAAAATAGCATAAAATGATGGTTGATAATGAGCATCATAATTGAAGGGGCTGATCCAATAATGAAGAGTGGGAAGTTGGAGGAGCACGAATACAATATTTGCACATGCAAGAGTACGGTAAGAAATGGTTAGGTTGAGAAGAGGATAAAAGGCAATCACATGCAGGGCTACGCGCTTGAAGTTTCATCATCAGATCACGTACCTCTGTCAGCTCTCTTCACTTTTACCAGACAACAGAACGTTCCAGTGAAAAAAGACTGACAATTTTCGAAAATAGAGGCCCATCTTTTAGAAATTTCCAACCCCGTCTAACGTTTATTATGCTTTTCCATTTTTATTATATTTAACCTTCTTTCTTTCGAAATGACATTTTGTGTAAAAGAATATAGATTTTACGATATTATCTATTTTACTCTTTTATACTCGTATGAAAGTATTTAAAAAAAAATTTAGTAATTCATTCAATGAACCGATTTCAATGATTTGATTTGCTGTTTTATATGAAAATGCATTGTCATTTAAATAAATATTACTGTATCGATCAGCAGTGAGATGGTCAGTAAGCCGATTTATACTTCAATGGAAGGGTCAGTGATCCGATAAGCCAATCAGTGAGCCGATTTATATTTCACTAGAAAGATAAAATGGACAATATCTTAAATCTCGTGTCTGGTTATACAAAATATCAATAAAAGAATCGCTCCTTTCTTATTATATTTCAAAAAATTTGACCCTTCTCAAGCTTCTAACATATGGTAATCTAGCCCGGCCAATGGTCAAGTTGGTCATTATCAAAGTCTATAAAATGATTAAATTAAATTAAATTGGGTCAACTTTTGAAAAATGATCGACTTTATCTATCTAAAAAGATAACTAAAGTTGAATAGAGCAGTAAGTGTCTTCACAATGTCACTTGAGTACTTCTTAATTCTAATGAAATAGTATAAAATGTCTATAATTGATCCACAGATAAGTCCTAAAGCAGCGAGAGGTATCGTAGATGTGTTATTTCTCTAAAAATACTAAAATTTTACATTAAGGACCCAACTACCTTAGTATTATATAAATTTCTTAAAATATAATTAATAAGTCATACTTTTGAATAGACGTGTCATGTCGGACAAGTCAGACCCCTTTTCTTGAAAGTCCAACTAATTAAAATTGTTACCTACTTATTAACGTATTGTATTGAGATGAGATTTTAATTATGATAATGATGATCCCATTTGAATTAAGTTGGACTCTTATTTTTACATAATTCAACTTTTTTCAAATTTTTATAGTGAAATTCTAAAGAATCTTTTAAATTTTCTCATAATTTTAGAAGAATATCATGTATTTTTTATGACTAAATGCCAAAATTAAATTCATCATTATTTGTTACGTAAAAATAAGCACTGTATTTTTCTAAGACCCAATACTCTAATAGTAGAGAATGGAACGAGTTATGCTCAAACTTGTTTGAGCTCAATTAGCAAATGAAAAAGCCTAAGCCTACATGATAGAAATTCGAGCCTAAGAAGCCTTATTAGAAATAAATGCTAAGTAATCTGTTTTTTCTATGAAGTGTGAGCTCTCTTAAACTACTATTTAATTACTAAATTATTAAAGTAAATACTAAATAAAAGTTAATTAGAAACAATATTTTCAGTAGTTTTAGCAGTCTATTAAGTATTTTTCAATCATACGTGAAATATTTTAATTATCTGAATTTCTTTTTTTTAATATTATGTAGAAGGTGTCAAGTTTTAGTCTCCATAGACTAATCTGATGTACTTTAAAGATAGTAAATATCACCTGTGAGAATTTAACGTTAAATTTTTTATAATTTTTTTTTATATAAATTAAAAAAAAATTATATAATGTAAATATCCATAGATGATAAATATTTACAAAAATAATACAGTCAAACAGGTAAAAGGCAGGAATGAGTAGCAAGGAAGCGGAAGATTGGAAGTACAAAGCTTCAGCGTGACAAGACATATCATGTCAGCCAACCTTTAAAGCAGTTGTTGACTTGGTCAATCTTTGACTGTAATCTGTGCAAGCTCTGTACTCTCGGCTCGGCTTTCCTTCTCTCTTTCTGGCCGGCGCAAGAACCGATTGTACAACCGCAGGAGGATCGATCTATACCGTCCATCAGGAAATGAAATCAACGGTGCAATCGTCACCCTCGTGGTTGTCAAAACTCGGCAAAATCACACATCAACTGATGAAGAAACCCTGGACCTGAGTTTTATGACAATAATTGTGATCGCTTATTGTAGTCACAAAGTCAAGTAAGTGATTGTATACTTCTTTTTCATTATTTTAAATTGATCCAATGGCTCCTAAAAAATACAAATGTACAAATTAATTTTCCAATATTAGACTTGTATAAATTATTTTATATGAGTGTAATTCAACTGATAATACTTCGTCAACTGATAATATTGTATTAGAAAGCAGGATGTGCCAAGTTTGAATCTCCATGACCTCCTAAATTCGAACACCCCCATAGAGATTTTACTCTGACTTTCTTTCAATTTTCGATTCATAAATTAAAAAAAAATTGGTCAATCTTTGATATATAAAAAGTAAGAATATATGCATCAAATCATCAATATTCAATATGTATTTTAGATGCATACAATAGATTTTCTATTTTGAAAGTATAATAATCAACATGGTTCCACATATGTCCAACCTATTTTCCACGTCATTGGATAAAATCTGTATAAAGTATTGTAGTTTCTCTTGGATCGGAATTTACCATGTCTAAGTCCAGTGTAAACCATAGTGGAGGAATAGAAAATGCAAAGCAGCAGAAACTCACTGAAAACCACGGAAAATGACTTCACGTGTCAGTTTGTAAAAGAAATTTAAATCGTTAAGCAGGGTCTACCTTCTAGTGGGGCAGAAACAATGTATTAATATTTAAGTCAGAGTACTTGATCAGGGGTCAACTGAAGTTGTTCAAAACATTAATTAATTAAATAATTGATAATAAATAAATTAGAAATAAAATATATAAATAATATTAAATATCAAATATCAAATACAAAACATATAACATATAAAAAGCACAGAATATACAAATAATAATAATGATTATATTTTCATAAAAGTTTTTTTTTCCACGCTAACAAAATAATCTAACAATCTTGACATGTTATAAATCTTTTATAGATTATTGAAAGTCGATCATCCCAACCTCAACTGCGGGTCATCGAAAGTTCATGAAAAATTTGAAGCAGTTGATAAAGATATGATTAATATCTGACATCTAGAGAGAGAAACAAACTCTCCTGTCTTATGAAAGAGGAGATTTTGAGTGTCCACGCCTCACTTGACATACCTTAAGGACCGTGAATATCATCCATGGTCATTTTACACTAGATTTCCCACATATAAATTCAATAAAAAAAAAAGTGGAGATGTAGTTGTACAGAAAGAATGAATTTACACCATTATATATACTATCATGAAATTCAAATTAAGAAATACCAATTTTTTTTTTTTTAATTCAAGACTATAAACTCCATATTTAAATTCTCTGTCAAATACGAATTCAGAACTAAATAATGTATATGAAGACATGCTGAGATATTACAATCATGTATATGTTAAAGAATAAAAATGTTCATTTGTTCTTTAAATGCAACTAAAAGATTCATAGTAAAAGCACCGCACAAAAATACCAGGAACAGTCAACAGAAACAATCCTGCCAAAAAAAAAAAAAAATCTGAACAAAATTTCATCCATGGTAATTGGTAAATAATGTCCCTATTCACAGAATTGCAGCTATTAAACAGAAAATTCTGATCGTGTTTCATGGCATCTTAAGACGGACGGTTGAAATGGCGTATCAAGAACTGTACATCAAACAGCACTTGATTGAATTTCAAACACATGAAAGATCTAGCAATGCCATTGCAAACACACTGCAGATTGTGTTGATATAAAATACAGCTTGTTTCAGTAATCCCCTATTCAAGCATAGAGAGGGGAAGCAGACGGCCTTGGATAAGAAGATTCCTTTGCATTACCGGTTTCATCTAAGCTTCTTTTTCTTGACTTGAAATCACTGACACTAAGAATTTGACCCTGTTTGCTGGCTGCCACATTTGGGCTTCTTGTCGTATCTTTGTCATTCTGAAGTTGCTCCAATGCCATGACCACTTCATCCATGGTAGGTCGGAACCTGGCTTCAGTTGATAGACATCTTAGTGTGAGAATTGCTGCCCTTAGAGCTGCTTCTAAAGAGTACTGCCCTTCAATACGGGTATCCAGAACACGGAATATTTTCCTGTTGCTGGACAGATAAGGCTTTGCCCACTTCACCAGGTCGTGCTCCCCAGATGGTCTGTTCTTGTCAACAGCTCGTTTCCCGGATAACATCTCCAGAAGAACCACTCCAAAGCTATACACGTCGCTCTTGGTAGTAAGATGACCTTCATAACCAAATAGTACAACCATGATTAGACTGTATAAAGGGGTGTTTCAATTGATGGATCTTTTCATGAAACGGTGGAAATCAAACTAGTAGTTTTTCACTAGTATTTAAATTGAAAAACATGTAAATTCGGTTCTTGTAAGGGAGCACTTTCTAAAGTGATGGAGGACTTGTTGGCTTTTTATTTCCTGAAAGGGACTAAAATCTCACTTAGGAGAGTGGGTGCAAGAATGTCCTTTTTCAATGAGATCTCCAGAACCCAGAGTAGACGAATGATAGTTGATGTCCTAAGTATTTTGACAGTAAATAGCATCAAAATGCCTATGATAGCTTCAAGTCCTCTGATCTAAGGCTCTTTTTCCCACTAACCAGTTATAAGAATTCATTTCTAAAGAGATTGCCAATATAAAAATATTTTTTTTAAAAAAAAACTGTATCTTAGCATCTTAGAGGTGTATGATGTCAGATATAAGTATATACCCAGACCATACAAAACAGACATGCTTCTTGTAGGACTTCTCACACATCAACAAGGAATTGAAGAGCCAATATGCAAGACACCCATCTACACCGAATTCCAACCAAGGTATAACACTATCAGCAAGGTCATTTGCACTTGATTTTAAATGGACAGGAAACGATGGAGCTAACTCAATTACAGTAGACATTGTAGAATCCCATACCATCTCAGGTTACTTGATATTCCAGTCTCCACAAATTGGGGCCACCATTTGCTGATCCAAAATGTGGACTCCTGGACCTCACCATGGTGGGGGAATGCCCAATAATCCCTTAGTTTGGAGGACCATGGCCCTTTTAACCAATTTTTTAGTCCCATAAGACGAAACACCGGAGAGGAAACAATTTTGATAAAGTAGCACAAAAGCATCATATTCGAATGCTAAAATCCCATTAAACTAGGGTCCGCTTTTTGAGTAACAGAGCTACATCGATAAAGCAACAGCTCAGTTGCATGGAAGTTCATTTTATGGCGTCATCAATATCTACTGGAGGCACTCTCAGCCAGCTAGCAGTATTCTCTTTTTCAAACTGCATTGCAAAATGATCCAGAATCATGATTCTGTACACATTTGTCAACTTCAAGTCCAGAAGAAAACCGAAAGCCTATGGAAAAGGTTCTAAACAGAATGAGGATGCCAAGAAGGGGAACACAATGATACATTGAACACACAAAACAAACATGGATGGGAATGCATTTCCAAGAGACATGCTTTGGCACACAAACGATGGTTTCCAGGACAAGCCCCCAAAAATACCTGTTGCAAGATACTCTGGAGCAGCATATCCATGGGTCCCCATGACCCTAGTAGAAACATGGCTCTTGTCACCTGTTGGACCATCCTTTGCCAACCCAAAATCAGAAAGCTTGGCATTGTAATCCTAAATTAATTAAGGGGGAAAAAAATGCAAGTTAGGCGCACAAAAACAAGATACATCTTTCGAAGACTGATGCACAACAGATCAACAAATTTCAGAAAGACTTGGCAAAACTATTGATTCAAGAATAGCATAGAAGAGATATGATATACTTCGTAAGTCACCTACTGAATCAAGCAGAACATTTGATGTCTTAAAATCCCGATATATAACTCTTGTTTCAGCACTGTGGAGGAAGGCGAGGCCCTTTGCAGCTCCTAGAGCAACCTTCATCCGAAAGTTCCAAGAAAGAGGTTGGAAGTAAGAACCCCCTGCATCAATTGAACTATTAGAACAAAGGACATATAAGATTCATTAAAAAATGGGCATAATAGGAAAACCAAAAGCTAAACCCTAAAACAAAAACTCAGAGAGAATTCAACATCAAACTAATTGGTAAATAAGTTCTCCTTAAACAATAATAACTTACTCCTGAAGAGATGATTCTCCAAGCTTCCTCGAGGCATGAATTCATACACAAGTAGCCGTTGCTCATCCTCTAAGCAGTAGCCAATCAGTTTCACGAGGTTAGGATGATGTAGCTGTCCCAGATAATTTACTTCTGCCTAAGGAGTTCCAGAAACCATAGAAAATAATCAGATTGCATAAAAGAGGATTCTACAAAACTGACAGTACTTGAAAAACCAAGGGTTCCCCAGTAGCAGAAGTGACATGTGACACAACTATGCAAGAGCACTTGATATGTTCCAAGAAAGTGAACTGTCCACTCTTGCACCATTGAGGTCAGGGAATTATTGCAAATTACTATGGATGAGTATGGGCCTAATCCAGACTGAACCCAACCCCTGTTTTTGGGCCAGGCTCATATTAAAAAGTGCACAATTCATGTTGATGATTATTGCCTTAAAGCATGACAGCCTTGCCCAACCTGATAACTGTTAAACAATTAAGCTTTCAAGATAATTACAACCAGCACCACATCTACTCATCCATTGCATTCGATTCCCTCCCACATTTCCCTTCTTTTTTTATGACCCACCTTTCACCCTTTTGCCTTCACGATTTCATTCCCCAATTCCCACTAGCATCCACAAAACGATTACCATCACGGACCAACATGCACCTGTCACCTGTGTCCAATGGCCACACATTTCCTTTTCCTGTACCCACTCTGCTAGCACTAATAATTATCATCATCCACTAATCCCATATATCTAGGGTTAGCTTTCTAAGTTCCTCCATTCTACCTCATCAAAATCACACCCTTATTACACCCTACAATCTATCATATCCTTTTTTACCCCTTCATCTAATAGCACTTGTTGGCTGTTTCTATCTGGGACTATGAATGAGTTGCATCGGTTGTGATTTTAGTCTGTGATGCACTACTTTTAGGGGTCATTTGATCATATGATTTGGAAGCTTGATTGGGGCTCACTTGCAGTTTCATTTGAGGCTGTTTGGTTGCTTATTTGAGGGCATGAGAGATTTTGGGTGTGATATGAAGGATAATTTAGTGTTGAATTTTGGCATCATTTGGTATACAAGTTGGTCTGGACTCAGGCTCAATTGGGGCCGATATGAGACATTATTTCTGGTTGTTTTGGTGACTGATACACAGTGGTACGATCTGATTGAGGTGGCAAATTCTGGACTACATCAGACTGATTAGAGCAATGATTTGGAATCAATAGTGTAACACGCCAGGCTTGAAATTTGAAAATGGCACTGATGCTGAATTAGTCTAGCCCATGCCAGACTTGCCTCATGCTCAAATTGGTCCAGCCCTGGGCCAACTCATGATCACCTCTAGGCACTATACTTGCCGTCAACATGTATAGATGACACACCCAAATTCCATAGACAAGCCGTATGGATGGTGAACCACATAGATGAACATAGTCCACTTGTATATGGCAGAAATATTGGATCAGCTAGAAAAAAAAACATGGAGCCACTGGTGGTCCATGAATCAACCACAGAAAATTCTTTCCATTTTTCCCTGAATTGGAAAATTCATGAATACATAAAAAAAAAAATTAACTTTTTGACGAAACTTTTCTCCCAGGGTCTGGGATCACCTGGTTATTGAAATTGTTTTAAAATTTTTGCCTGATCCAAATGCAGCCTAAGATGCCCAAAAACCGCTCAGATTGGAAGAACATAACCTTTGTTGATTTCAATTCCCGGTGGAGGCACATGGACGTTTTGATCCAAGAGACTTTGGCGCTTCTTCCATTTTACTGTGAACCATTAGATGAATGATCTGGGCACCGATCCATGAAGCTCTATACATACATTAATGGATTTTTGGAGTATAATAAATGGTGTTGTAGACCATTAACATGTAAATCCTCATATGTTTGTAAGAGAATAGCCACAGAAGTCTTGAAGTTGTAAACACTTACCAACCATTCTTTATGACCCTGGGAACCTTCCTGGTTGAGTCTCTTCACAGCAATGACCATGCCAGCACCAGGCTTGGTTGCTGAAAATGTATGCTCGTCAATCCAACCTTTAAAAACTGAACCAAAGCCACCTCCCCCCAATACGCTGTCAGGGCGGAAATTTCTGGTGGAATTTTTTAGGTCACCAAAACTGAAACTTTTTAAATTGGATGACTGCAGGATATCTCCCTCACTCCGAGAGGTTGGAGGTACAGATGTTGCTGAACCTTTGCTGCTTGAACCACTCAGAGCACTTCCATCTTTGTTAACATATTTTGAATTTACACCTACACAAGAAAAAAAGAAATCTTTGTAAACCAATCCTTCGGACAAATACAGAGGAAAAAAATCCAAACAGGTTAGCAAAAATTATACCAGTGAAGGCTATGAATATAAATTCACTCTCAGTAGTACACAAAGTATTATCATAACCAATCTGCTTTATCATTCCATTAAAAAACTAAATAAATCCCCCCTACCCAACAAAATAGTTACAACTAGTAGTAGTGGTAAATGATCCAGTTCAGAAGCAGGATCCCAAATATTCAAGGCATTGTCACCTCACAAATCAATATCCATTAACAAAAACAACAGGTATAAGAAAACCAACCACATGCAGTAGATTGATTTACTACAGAAAGCATAGTCAACTCAACCCAAGGGATGATCAATTCAGAAATCACAATAAATTTCTTGCTACATAGGAGTAGCTCCAAATGAACGCGGCAGCCCACAGTCGATCTTCAATAAACCAAAAAATGATCACCACAAAAAATCACAAATTTACTAGAAAGTTCAGCTACGCAACTCCAACTTCCCAAAATTCAACACTCAAAGAAATCACGACAAATTCTGTAAACTCTATGAACTTGAACTCCAGTGGCAACATAATACAGAATTTCAACAAAGCAGAACACGAAGAGTCCAAAAAAGGAACTTGTGAAAGAAAATAGTTCAAACCAACATGACCAGCAGAACCTTAGGAAAGAAGATCAAACAACAGATAGAAAACATAAACAAAATTCTGAAAACAGCAGCTTCACCACAGAACTCATCAATTGAGCAAGAGATAGAAGGCTTAATGCAAGAATTGAGGAAGCAAAATCAAGCCCAATATTATCACCTTAAGTTAAAAAAATCTGTATATTCTGCAAAATTGAACTCGACTCAACAAAATACAAAATTTCAGGAAATCAAAGTTCAATATTCTTAAAACTAGCAAAAAACGAGCCTGAAGAAATAACGTTCAGACAACAGGTAGAAAACATAGATAAGTCTCTTGTATCAACAGTGACATCCACTGCAGACATGTCAGTTCAATCAAATCCAACTAAAATACGACAAAAACAACATCACACGCTCAAAAGAAGGATCCTTCTGCCAATGAGTAAATCAAAAGCACCAGAATCCCTACCTGAATTTGAAAAATCCATAAATTATGGAAAAATGAAATAAATAAGAATGATGGAAAATGAAATAAATACGAACAAATTTCAGAATTTCAGGAAATCAAAATTCAAGATTCCAAAAATTGCAAAGCCACAAAATTCATCAATTCCAGTATTCTAATTCAAACACAAAAATTATAGGCTCGAAGCAATTTTTGAGTATAAACTCAGAATCAAGCATCATAATTCTAACCTGAAATCAAAAGTCCAAAAAATCTGCAAAAGTTGAACTCAAATGGCAACAAAATACAGAATTTCAGCAAATCAAATTCGAAGATTCAAAAAAATTCAAATATATACATATAGGGAGAGGGAGGGAGAAAACTAGAAAACTCAAACAGAAAACATTAGCAAAAAATGAGGAAAGGAAGTCAAAGCAGCAGTTGCACTCGCCATAGAACTATAGAAGTACTCAATTCATCAAATCCACCTCAGACATAACTACATCGTTAGCCAAGCAAGTGTCCGGCTACCGAATGAACAAAATAAGAGATCAGAAGCACTACCTGAAGCGGAAACGTGGTGAATCTCAGCTTTGAAGCCAGTTCCCCAGCAATTCCCCATCGAAAAGCACCAAATCCGCTTCTCTCCCCCAATCTCCAGCCTATAATCAGAAAAGCGAGGGTTTCAAAGGAATCGAACCCGAAAAATGGCCAAAATATGACCACTTGCGTGAAGAAATACAGATCTGATGAGAAAAAGGAGGTTTGCTTAAATCAGATAACGGAATTGAATGATTAGAGTATAAATCGATGAAGAGAGCTGAAAATCACCTCGATCTGCAGGTCTCCATCTGAGGAAGCCGAGGGGAAGCTTCGATTGTGTAATCAAATGAATGAATAGTAGTGAGAGAGGAGAAGGATATGGAGAGCAGCAGGTGGTCCTTCTGTAAGTAGGAAGAAAGCTACTTATATTAATTCCTTTTAGACTGAGAAAAGGGCGAAATGATCAGAAATCAGCAGTTTAGAACTGAGAATGTTGACCTCTGCTGCCTCTCTGCCAGAGTTCCATACCCTGTCTCTTTTTCTTTCTTTTTTAATATTTTACCTTTTTTTTCTGGAATGGGCAAGCGGGGATAGAGAAAGCGGGCGTCATTAGCCGGCATCATTTGCCTAAATTCATCTGTCCATCTTCTCAAGTCTGTTTCCGAATTCGGTGTCTTCAATGTTTTTTCTTAATTCACCTAATAATCTAATATTGATGTCTTTTCGTTTTAAATTTTGCACCCAATTCAGCTGGCACAATTGACATTTGACTGATATTTTGACAATAAACTCAAGTAAAGGATACATTTATATCAAATAAAGTAACTGAGATAATTATTTAAATTAATATTATTAAATATATAATATTTATGTTTCTGATATTATGATTAATTGAAGAATACCATTTCATAAAGAGGGATGATGATGATTAAAATCAAAATTTGACTAGTTTAAGAATTATAGGTTTTAAATTCGAGTCTCATGACTTACAGGAAGTTGTATACATATCAAGTTTTACTCAATACCTGTGTACTTATAAAGAAATAGAAGTTTCCAAATTCTCCAACATAAAAAAAGAAAAAAATTAAAATTTAGAAATAGAGACTTATAATATAATTATTAAAAATAAAATTATTGTTAAAATTCTCAAAACTAAATCTATTGCTCAAATACAACTCAACTCTAATTAGAACCATACTTTCACCTTTCCAAAACCTACTCACTATTCTCCCTGTCAGAATTTAACCTAAATACTCAACTTAACTTAAATTCAACTTAAAAATAAATAAAAAATTAAGTTGAGAAACTTATTTGTAATATTCTGACTCGATTTAAGTGTGATCAGTATAATAAATCATACTTAAATCTGTTAATCTTGAATATTATAGTTAAGACTTTACGAAAATCAGATGTGGTCCAGTCAGAACTTGAAAGCTCGATGATCCAGCTCGTCTAGTTGGAAAGGCAAAATGGTAATTTACCATTTATCCTTATTATTTCTTCTATTTATGTATTTATTTGATGATTATTGATTGATATGTTTTCCTTAACCAAGGATTTTAATTTATAAATACGGTTTTAAAATATTTTCAGAAAATATTATTTAAAACTACTTGAAAAGACCCCTAAAAAGGAGAAATAAATATTTTTAAATGATTTTAGAAATGAGAATTTTTTTGAGATAAGAATATTATTTTAGACCATTTTATTAATATTTAGTTTATTTCTTTTAACATTGAAAATAAAGGTTTTAAACCCTTTTATTTAACACAAGTTAAATTAAATAAATAGTATCAAAATGTGGATTTTGTCTAAATCTATGGTTTTTTATGAATTTTAAATCTCCAAAATTTTATGACAAATAGAGTTTATTAAACCCAACGCTTTTATCAAGTTGGATTAAATTATTGAAACTTTTTAAATTACGTTTTTAGTTAAAAATTGATTTTAGTTAAAACATGACCTATTTGCAAAATCGCCAGAGGGACTTATCTGCAAATTTTATTTACTGTTGCCGTTTACTATAGCCGCGGGGTACCTGGTCAACCACTCCCATGCAGTGCCCGTGGGTTGCTGGTGAGGTGGCTTTCACCAAGCCATCAGATAAGTCTATAAATCTACCATTCTCCTTAGCTGAATTCATCTCTGTGTGAATTATCTAAGTTAAAAATCAAACCAACTACCATCCCTCTTTGTTCTAGAATTTCTTACCGTAAGCTTAAAAGGAGGATTTTTCAAATTTCAGATTTTCAACCTAGGAACTAAAATGAAGGTAACCCCTTTGTTCCTTCTTAAATTCCAATCGGTTTAGAATCATGTAAAAGTGAATTTGACTGAGTTTTGAGTGAGTAAAATGAATTTGAAGTTTAAGAAAAACTTAAAAATTCTTGTGTCACTCTGGTTTCAATGTTAAAATCAGATGTTTTAATTAAGTGTTAAAGTTTTAACTTATTCCCTATGTCAAGAGGACTCACAGAGGAGTCCATCTGACCAGTTGGATGTGAAAAACGAACCCAGAAAACCCACTGCTTCTGAATTCATATTTCACTCTCCCGGCGCCGTTATTGTCTGCTGCTGCAGACAGAGGAAGAAGACGACTCTCGGAAGGTCCGATAGTTGGGCTTCGGACGTTCCGAAACTGACACCTTCGGACGTTTTGAGCCTTGGTTCGGGACTTCGAAGTGTCCAGAAGCTAACCCTTTTTCCCGCCTTTACTGCTAGAATGTTTCGAGTCTATTTCAGAATGACCGTACGGTTCGGAAGTTTCGAGCTTCCTCGGCAAGTTCTGAGACACACCGAGGCCCACAAAATGTCCTGTTTTCTGTTTTTCAGTCACCCTCGGACGATCCGAGACTTGAGCTTCGAACGTTTCGAAGAACAGAACCATGTTTCGAAGTTTTGTATACCAGTTTACGCAGTGGCTCAGAAGGTCTGAAGCCACAATACCTGGTTCCAAGGCATGTTCCGAGGAACCCAGTTTTGAGTGGTAAATCCTTGTTTGATTTAAGATGTAACGACTCAACCAGACTATAGGGCTTAGGGCTTGACTCAGTAAGATATTTTCCGCTTTGGGCCTCGCACACAGCTCAAACCCGCACGGTTTTGTATTTGGGCCCAGGCCCACGTGGCCTGGCCCAAAAGGCCTCTTACATGAGTTCAAGGGGTGGCCACACTTAAAACCCCTACATTTTTTCCCTCCCCCACCGATGTGGGACTTTTCCCACATTGGTGGGTTGGGGTACTACAATCACCCCCCCTAAAGCCTCGAGCTGTCCCCGGCTCGACTCCGATCTGGCTCAACAACTCCAGGGAAGGATGATAAGCTCACACAGTCCGAGTGTTGAACTCGGTTCTGATACCATATTTGTAACGACCCGACTCGACTACAGGGCTTAGGGCTTGACTCAGTAAGATATTGTCCGCTTTGGGCCTCGCACACAGCTCAAACCCGCACTGTTTTGCATTTGGGCCCAAGCCCACGTGGCCTGGCCCAAAAGGCCTCTTACATGAGTTCAAGGGGTGGCCACACTTAAAACCCCTACTTTTTTCCCCTCTCCCACCGATGTGGGACTTTTCCCACATTGGTGGGTTGGGGTATTACATAAGATGCATGTGTTAGACCTTAGGTTTTAATGTAATGTTTATACCTCTCTTTGATAAATAAAATTGTTACTAACCCCTTTTTTCTCTTAATACTATAGTCTATTACTTATTGTATTCACTTACAGGCCGATACTCTCTATATGTGGCTAAAAAGAAGAGTTCGGGCACTGAGTGACATCTAGGCCTAACTCGCTATAAGAGTAGTGGCCTAAGCACTTTATACATCTAGGCCTAACTCAATACGTCAATCTGGTCATACTCAGAAGACAATATGAGAAGTGGCCTGAGCACCTATTTATTATATATTGTGGATTATTGTAACTTAAAATTATTAGAAACCAAGTAGGAGACTCAATTCCATTTTCCCTAGAGATTTTTGGGAAAAAAAAAAGATAGATTTGAAATACTACAAGTATGTATTACTTTGTATGCTATGCATTCTGACTGATTATTGATTGTATATCTATTTGTATGTTGACAGAGACTTCGATACCACACATTTATGGTGACGAGACTTAACATTACAATAAGGGTAAATAAGATTAAAAAGATTAGATCGTGAGTAATGAGGGGTTTCAAGGATCAGTGTTGATGAACCCACTCATATGCCTAGACATGATGCACTATTGTGAAAAGTGCATGTAAATATTTATGATGTTGATCATATATGTTATGCTTATGAGGTATGATGATGTTAATACTGCTTCCACGTACCCTTAACTATTGAACTAATATCGGCCATGTGTGTGAGATGGTTTACGACTACTGGACTAGGGGTATCGATAGTTGCTGACTTCGGGAGTGTCAGTACCGACCATGTGAGGGTGGGAGATGTACTTGCAAAGATGTATTTTGACCGTGGCGGGACTTAATACAATAATCTCAACGTAGTATGTAGATGTTACGCTGGATGACAGCAGTTATGGAATGATGTTGAGATTTTTGGCATATATTGAAAATGATGATTATTTGACTAACCTGATGTTCATTAGACTGTATTGTTATATTTTATTCACTAGGCTAATTAGCTTACACCACTCACTTTTCAGGAGATGTACCCGAGGAGGATGAACCTCCGTATCGAGCTTAAGAAGGATAAGCTTTGACATGGTCTTAGATTTTTTCCTTTGACGAGACTTGTTAATTTTGGTTCTTTTGAACTATAATTTGTGTAAAGTATCATCTGTGGTACTTTTTGTGTTGGCTTTTACTAAACCACTTTGTGACCGTAACTACTCTGTATTGATTGAATAATATTTTGTTTATGGAAATATGTGATTGTGTGGTTTGTATTTGAGTCCACATGTTGAAATCATGTGTGGCTTTTGTTTCTGGTCCTAACCTTTGATCCAACCCAGTTTGAAATCTTGAGATAATTTTAAAAAAAATCAGTAGCGTTCCGGATCTACTTCTGGATCGGGACGTTACATTACCTCTATTTTTTATGATCGAAGACGAGTTAAAGCAGTGTGACCATATTTTGAGAAACTCAACTAAACTCTTTTAATAAATAGTTTGATTCAACTTAAGTATACTTAAGTTGATCATAAATTTCAAATCACCTTACTTAATACAAATTTGAGTTGTCTTAGCAGTTCCAGGTGTATATATGTAATTTGATTGAGATTTGAGAGTATATTTTTTACTGAAAAGTTTTTTTAATGAAAGTGAGAAATTAAGAAAAAAATAAAATGCTTTTCAAATCTATTTTTTACCTTTTTATATTTGCTAGAAAATACACTTGTGTGAAATGTAGATTTTTTCTATATAAATTACTATTTAGTGTGGGCCGCGTTCTTTAGACAAATTATTTGATTAAGTCTGGCCGCCTATTTAGACACCAGGTTTTCTTTTGTCACTAGACACCAGTTTTTGGATTTTGAGGAAAAATTACCGTTTTGCCCTCCCGTGTTTTATCCTTCGAACGATTTTTTTTTTTATTTTTCATTCGAAGGATTTTCTTTTAATTTTTCAGATCCTTCGAATGAATGTATGTTATGCTTACAGTAAATTTTTTAAAAAAAATTTAAACAATAAAATATCTTTTAAAATTTTAAAGTTATTTTTTAAGCACTTTATAATTTTAAAAAATTTCAAATTAAATATCCAGACTAATTACGATAATCTGATAAAAATACTTTAAGACTTCAAGGTCTTTTGACATTCCAAAATACTTAAAACACAATGTTTTACTAATAAAGGTATCTCTCAGATATGTCAAAAATATATTTGACAGTGTCAAAAGACCTTTAAGACTTAAAGTATTTTTATCAGGTTATCGTAATTAGTACGGATATTTAATTTAAGAAATTTTGAAAATACACAGTTCTTAAAAAATAATTTTAAAGATTTAAAGGAGATTTTATTATTTAAAAAGTTATTTCTTAAGCACTGTGTATTTTTAAAATTTCTCAAATTGAATATCCGGACTAATTATTATAGCATGATAAAAATACTTTAAGAATTCAAGATCTTTTGATACTCCCAAATATTTAAAATACAGTGTTTTACAAATAAGGATATCCCTCGGCTGTGCCAAAAATACATTTGGGAGTGTCAAAAGACCTTGAAGTCTCAAAGTATTTTTATGGTTATCGTAATTAGCCCGGATATTTAATTTGAGAAATTTTGAAAATACACCGTGCTTTAAAATTAACTTTAAAGTTTTAAAGGGAATTTTATTATTTAAAATATTATTTTTTAAGCACTGTGTATTTCTAAAATTTCTCAAATTAAATATCTGGACTAATTATAATAACATGATAAAAATACTTTAAGTCTTAAAGGTCTTTTGACACAGCTGAGGGATACCCTTATTAGTAAAATACTATGTTTTAAGTATTTTGAAATGTCAAAAACCTTTAAGTTTTAAAGTATTTTTATCAGATTATCGTAATTAGTCTGTATATTTAATTTGAAAAATTTAAAAAAAAAAACAGTACTTAAAAAATAATTTTAAAATTTTAAAAAATATTTTATTGATTAAAATTTTAAAATTTTTTTACTACAAAGATAAGATACATTCATTCGAAGCATCTGTGCAGTCGAATCATTAGAAAGAATTGAAAAATCAAAAAAAAAAAAATCATTTAAAAGATAAAACACAGACGAGAAAAAAGATAAATCATCCTAACGATAAAGCAAAATGATAATTTCTGCTCCAAATCTAAAAACTGATGTGTGGTGATAAAAAAAACCCTCCTGGACGGCCTTAAGGCTTTGCCTCCATTTAATAAATGGTGTGCCCTCTTTGTCATTTTGTTCAATATTTCATTGATAAAAAGATGAAGTGACAATACAGAAGCCCTTGTCATGTCACATCACAGCCAAGATGCATGCACCATTTAAAAAGATGATGACATCACCCAGTCAATGGATTGAAAGTTTAATCAACATTTTTGACATTAAATAAAAGAAAATGACTGCCATCTAAGAGCTCAAAAATGCTTTAAATTTTATTTTTAAATTATTTAATAAAAGTGTTCATTTTTTTCAATTATACTTAGTATCTTCATTATTTAATTTGTCACATCAGAGGTGAGCCCATTGGTTAACATAACAATGGGATAAATGGACAGTAAATCAGTCTATCAAATTGTTGAATTCGACTCTAATTAATTTATTATATTTTCTCAAGCACTTTCTTTGACATCAAATTTAAATCATAAAAATTGTCTAATCTTTTACATTTAAAAGATAAAATAAAATTAAGAATATTTTACAAATGATAGTTCAACTGACAAATATTTTAACGTGAGAATAAGATGTTTAAAATTTGAAGCTTATACTCATTCAATAACTTTAATTTGTGAGAGAGTGTATGCCTCTAAAATTTTACTTAATGCTCTCTTACTTAAAGAAATGTAAAAGTCTTGAGTTTCTTTTTCATAAAAGAATAATTGAAAATCATAATAATCTATCGCAACATGACTTCTCAATTGATTTTTTTTCATATTCACCTTAAAATTTAAGACTTAAACTCATTTACAGAACAAATTCTCTATCTGAATTCACTGAATTATTTCTTGATCGATACAAGCTTTTCTATCCACTTGCCCTCCAACTTTTCTCTATCAATGCAAAGTTGTATACACTAAATCATTTTTCCATGGATATGATTTAAGGCCATAGTATAAATGAACCAACCAACCAAGTCTGGAAGGTTTGAACAAAACAATCCATTAATTGGGTCTATGTGAGGTGTTCCATCTTTTACATGATTTTGTGAAGAACATATTCACTCAAATCATTCACATAAAAAAAAAAATTCATTATTACTAAGCTACAATAACTCTATATATATATATATATTTTCACGTCTTTTATATATAGCATTGTGCATTAAAAGTTCTAGTACTAAAAAAAATAGCGCACACCAGAGGTTTAAAAATCGTTTTCGGCAGATATATCGGCCGAAACAATATATCGACCGATATATCATTATCGGCCGATATTTTTCTCTTTCCAGCCGATATCGGGCGATATTTTGATATTGACTGATATAATACGGCCGATGTTTCAGCCGATATTGTGAATATCGGCCGATAATGATATATATCGACCGATATTCAGTACTTCAAAACCGATACATATCGGCCAATACGATATGTATCGGCCGATATTTGCACCTCTGGCGCACACAGTTCTGACGCTAAAAAAAGTAGTGTTTGTTGTTATAGCGATCTCCTGACACTAAAAAAAGTAGTGTTTGTTGTTATAGCGATTTTCCAACCGTTGCTGTTGTCGTTTGCATGGCTATATTTATAATTCTAAAAAGTAGTATAGACAATTTAGTTCAAAAAAGTCTGATTGTGTATATGAGAGACATTCACCCAATTTCAAAATTTGTAGATACATTGTTCTGAATTCTTAACCTTCAAGGTATTCTCGGACAAAAAATCCCTCAAAATTGTAAACAACGGTGGCCCAACGTAACTAACTTTAGTCCTCACCACATCCAGGTTCGTGACTATTGGTGTTGGGCCAGAGACACGGTGTGCAACCCTGTGGCAAATGATATTTTCCACGTGTACAAACAACAAAGCTTATTTTTGTGGAGCATCATTGAAATATTGAATGAAACCTAGGGCCACCATTTGTTTGATATTTTGGCAGTAAGCTCAGTGGATTGTGGCACGAGAAACACATGACCCTGCAATAGTCTAAAACAACACATGAAAGCAAGGTTGAAAAAATGGTAACAGCAGATGTACTTTTATTTTATTTTTTACTTAAAATCACTGGTATTGGACAATATTGACTGATATATATTGAATATCAATCGAATATCGGTCGATATATATTGAATCGACCAATATATATAGATTTAAAATCGATATATCATATCAATCGATATTATCTTCCCTACATGAAAGCATTTAGAACCATTGATGACTTGATCGACGAATCATCAAGGCCCACCAAAAGGTGTCTCTAATCATTTTATGTAAGCAGATAATGCCTATCATTTTATATGTCAAACAAATTAGATGGATCCCAAGTGTTTAATAAATTTTGATATTTATGTTATTCTTTCAAGCTTTGATCTCAAGTCCAATTAAAATTTAATAGTAAAGAAATAGTTACAAACTAAAAAGTTAATATAATCCTACATCTTAAACTTCCAAATTCACTCAATTCTTTTATTTTATTTTATTTTTAAATTCATTCAATTCTATCACATGTACAAATAATGGGACACCTCTCTCATCATGAAGGTCCACCAAAAAGTAGTTTCATCCTTATTGGTCCATCACAAATGGACTGTCTATTTTGTTTTTTTTCTTTCTTCATTTACAAACAAAAATGTGATGTCTTTATTTCACCAAAAATAGACTATCTACTTTATTCTCGTGGACCATCTCTATTTATTGGTTATTCATTAAACAGGTACAATTTAGATTAAGATCAAATGACTATTAATAATCATTTACTTGATGACTAATTTATCTACAAACTTACTTTCCATGTGGCAACGTAGTAAGGTGATTGGTAGCAAGACACCATTACTTGCTCAGTTAGATATAAGATTAATGACAAATGTATTAATTAAACAGGGTTTTGCACATCTCTAGTGATGCTTTCATCTTCTTAGCAATGTTTTAGATTTTTTTCTTGGGAATGAAATAAGATCAAAGTCTGGTTTAATTCTTAGCTTCAAAGAGGGTGGTTGGGTTGGATGACTACTTCTCCCTTCTTATCTCAAATTTTTTTGGAGCATCCTAAGACAAGTTTGATGTGCCCCATTTTATTTGAAATGAGATTAGATGCAATCTTAGTTTTTCCATTCTATGTCCTGACTGAGCTCGTTTTTTTCAAAAAAAAATCTAGTGAAAGTAGAAACAAAATAATTTTAATTGCCACATTTTTTCTCTAATTCTCTCCCAACAATTTCTTCATTAATGTGCGACCAAGAGTATTACTTAGTTGAATCATTCAGAAAGATTGAAAAGTAGATATTTCCCGATATTGAAAATTTTCATTAAAAGGGAAGAGAACAAAAACAACAGGAAGGTCTAAAATGATTAGACCAAAAGAAAACACTAAGGAAAAACAAAAGAAAAAGCAAGGAATAACAATAATACAAAAAGGAAAATCAGAAGAAGATGCCAGCAAATTGATTGTCAACTTCTAATTTGACTAAAAAGTCCGCCACGTTATTCGCTGAACACCTAATTTTTCCATGAACGCTTAATTTTTGAGAAAGATATTTCCCGTTGGATCTTAAATGTTGGTTCAGGTTGTGTGCTTTGTATTGGTGATGTGGAATCCTTTACCCATTATTCTTCATACGCAAATTCAATAAATTGAGATTGTCTGCAACTTTTCTAAAATGTGGTAAAAGTTTGTCTTAGTGTTCTATCTCGTGCTAATTATTTGGATCATGTCTTTGACTCAAATATATCCAGATCATTACAAGAAGTTGCAGTCTGCCTTGTCTTTACATTTCCAACTTTCCACTTGATGCTGCATTATGCCTCAGTAATTGTTAGATCTATGGCAGATTCAGCATGAATTCCCTTTTAATCCCGGCAAGTCATTGTATATTTAAAACTAAGCAACTTTTTTCATGATAAATATTCTTGAAAGGTGTTGAAGATTTCAGTGCTTCTGGGATTAAAAAAAAAAAAGGAAGATTTTAGCTGGTTTTCACTATGATGGTAGTGTGGAGGTTATTGGCCCCTTCTTGTATGAGAAATCCATTCAGTAGCTCAGTTGGATTGAGCTTTTAGATTTAGACTAGAAGTTTTAGCTCTTTTTGACTTCTCCTCGCCTAACTTGATACATGAGACTTGTTGATAATTTTGATGTAGCCATGACAATTTATCCCACCTCAAATGTAGAGTGAAGATATCTCACTGTGGAAAAAAAAACTTTAGATAAGGAGAATGGGATGGGTCAACTCCTACACCCACGCTGTCACACCTTGGAATTTTATATTACTTATATTTATGAAATTTGTTATTTATTGGATAAGGTTACAATTGGAACAATTGGGTAAGATATATTCAATTGGGTCAAAATTGCTAATTGGGTCAAAATGTCCAATTGGGACCCATTGGGGCATGTTTGACTTGGTTGACCACCAAGTGAGTTGAGTTAAATTCAAATAAGTGGATTTGACAACCTTCACATTTTGAATTTAAATTCAAAATGGTGGATGGTTCTATATTCGAAATTCAAACAAATGAGATGGGATTAATATTTGAAATTTAAGCAAATGGAATATATTTAAAGTTCAAATTCAAATGAGATGAATGGGTTGGACGGTTGGATTTCAAATTCAAATGAGATGAATGGATTGGACAGTTTTGGATTTTAAATTCAAAAGAGATAAAGGAGTTATTTTATTTCAAAATTCAAATGTTGGAAAAGATGGAGGAGATTGGTTTGTCTCAAAATTTAAACATAGAAGAGATGGAGGAAGCTATGTTTAAAATTCAAAATGATGACACACGATGGAGATGGATATGGTCTAATTTTTCAAATTCAAACCAAGGGGACGGTTTTACATCTCAAAATTCAAATTCAAAGGCACATGTGGAAGTCTTGGAGTTTTCATCTTATGAAGAGATAAGAAAGATAATGAGAGATAATGAAGATTTTGGTTTGTTTTACAATTCAAATGTGGCATACACGTTGGAAGGAGGGGAGTAGAGGTTTCTGGTTTAAAAATCAAAACATGGATATTCATGAAGAGATGAAGGAGATGGTATTATCTTTAAAAAAAAATTCAAATTCAAATGCCTACACGTTGGAGGATTGAGATTTCTATCTCATGTGAGATAGGGAAAATAATCCCATTTGGTTATCTCTCTCCCTCACACTCTCTCTTAGCCGATCACTCACAAGACAAGAGAGAAAAAGGAATTAGAGGTTACATTGCACTCAAGCCGATTCTCTTAAGAACATACCCTCTTGACCGAACCATTTTTTGGAGGAGTGGTATTGATCAAGATTAGTCTCGGCCAAAGAAGCAAGAGAAAGGAGGAAAAAAAAAAAAAGGGCTAAGGAAGAAAGGAAGCAAGAAAAAGCAAAGAAAGACCGGAGGAGTCGCGGAACTGGTCAGTGTTATTTATTTAAATTTTGTTTAAAAGAACCATAGGGTTCAGCCATATGTATGGCCGAACCCCATGGAAAGACTTTGTCATTTTGAGGACTGAAGATTATGGGACATTATGATAATCTTAAAAGGATTTTTAAATGGATGAAAACTTAGATGTTGATTAAATCAGTCCAATGGAAGAACAAGGGTGATGTTTAAATTAATTTCTAAGATGTTATTATGGATCAAAAGAATGGAAAAGAAGGGGTAAGGTTCAGCCATGGAGTAGGCCGAACCCCACCCAATATATTCATAGAATTAGAATTTCTTAGACTTTGAATCATATGGATTGTTTTATTAAATTTAAAGAGTTTCAAAACTTAAAGATCATGGAACATGAGGAATGGCATGAAAAGGATTTTTAAATGATCATATGGACAAGACATGGGTCGGCCATTTCATGGCCGAACCATGGGGTTATTATGGCTAAGATGTTAAAAGAAGGACCAATGATGAATAGGTGAGGTTCGGCCATGTTGTATGGCCGAACCCCACTAGGATTATTTTGTGCACTAATTTTATTATAAGGTTTTCAAAACATGGAATTGGTGGATGCATGTTTAAGAGTTTAAAGGACCTTTTAAGGGAAGAATATTAGTCATTCTACATGGTATAAAAGTAATATGGGGTGGGGGAAACATGATAGGTTGCCATGGACATGGAAGGGATTAAATGGGTAATATTTTTTATGGACTTGGGTTATTACAAATAATAGAGGACTGCTGTTTAAATGATGAGATTAATGGACTTGAAAATAAATGGGACCAAAATTAAAAAGGGTGAGGTTCGGCCATGGAGTATGGCCGAACCCCACAAGTTGGTGTTTGTAGTCTTAGGCTTAAAATGGAAATCAAATGGGATTTAAGTTTAATTTATTATTATGTAACAAGGTGACGGAATCTCTTAAACGTGTGCATTCGTGAGCGGGTGACGGTTTAAGAAGAGCGGACTTTCAAAGTGATTTTTAAGTAGGTTTTCCTACCTCTTTGTAACCATTCTCATATGTGACGTTTATCATGATTTTTATGAGTAGTTTATGTTAATGTATTATGTTCAAAATGGGATTATGAAATGTTAGAATATATTTCCAAATGGCATGTATCATGTATACATTGACATCTCATGCATGGCATGAGGTGGTGGCTATGTAGCCGGAGGGTCCACACTCCGTCGGGGCGTCCGAAAAACCTGTGTGGTGGTATGTTGATAATAAGAATTCCCATCAAGGGAAACCGGAGGGTCCACACTCCGTCGGGGCGTCCGAACAACCAATGTGGAGGGAGGCTGTGTATATTTGTGATGGGTGGGACACATTACATTTGCATCACATACATAGCATTCTTTTTGTAAGATTTTGATGACACGTATTTTTATGTTATTTGCATGTTTTATGCTCTAACTTTGTGGTAGCCCTAATCAGAAGACCTACTGGGCGCATTGATCTAACGTCCTATTTCTATCCTTAGAGGATGATGCAGGAAAAGGAAAGGGAAAGGCAAAGGCTGGGCTTGTGATTGAATTTATTTATGGATCTTTTTATTTAAGTTTACATGGACATGTAATAACTTAGTTAATAATTACTATGGTATGGTATGGTTTGGAATGATTGATTAAGTTAAGATAACTTTGGAAAAATGACAATGTACCTTGCTATCTAATAAAATGGAATAGTCTTAGGTTACATTATAATTCCGCAGTTAGATTTAATAATATTCCGCAGGTTTTACTTAGTACCGTATGTGAAATGTTTCACATGGACTTAGTCCATGCACATATGGGTTTGGCCAGTTAAGGGTCGGATTTTAGAAGTCTGGACTTAGCTCGCGTCGTGACATCCCGCTTTTATCACACTTGTTTATATATTAAAAAAAAAAATATACTCTGATTTTAGAGTGAAAAGGGCGGGGTGTTACACACCCAAGGGAGTAAATCTCGGTCATTTTTTCAAAAACAAAAAAACCATCTATAGGCCCGGCCAATATCTTCGCCTATATCGGCAAATATCGGTTTAATATCGGCTCAGATATCGACCAATATTTGTGATTTTAATTTCAATTTTAAAAGAAGTCTCCATTCATTTAAAAAAATTAATTCAGAAAAATTAAATAATATAAAAATACTGATATTTTCAAAAAACAAAGGATAGAGAGAGCGATCTCGTATTTCCGAGATTTTTATCCCTGCACCCACCAATATTGATTTGCATTGACAAGAAAAAAGTTCAATCCAATGCAATTTAGATTTCTTTTGCTCACTAAGTTGGAAAATAAAATATGTCATATCAGCTAAGATCTCGGATTTCCAAAAAAATTATCCCTACACCCAAACGATTATTGATTTGCATTGACAAGAAAAAGTTCATTCCGATGCAATTTTTGTTTCTTTTGCTCACTAAGTTGGAAAATAGAATATTAATGGTTTGCTATTCCAAAAATATGTCAGATAAATGTGATTTATCATAAATCCTAGTTCATTTTCTTAAAGAAAATCCTTGCCTCCAGAGTGGTGCATTCCTCAAAAGTACATTATATTGACAAATGAACTACACCATTCATAAGGAATCTAATATAATTATTATGGTGACTCGTGCTAATACCAAATGACTCCGTTTCACATCCTTTTAGATGTGTGCAACATTTAGACCGTCCATTTTGTGGGACCAGCTATTTTGTTCATTTGGTTGTGACGGTCACACAAAACATGATATGTATGCACAACGGACAGTCCGGCAAGTGGGTCCGTCTATATGTTTTTTTAGGACCGGAAATTTTGCAAACCGACAAAAGTTTGACGATTTTAGTTAGTGTGGAGTGCCACATCCAAGCATTTCCGTCTGTGTACATGAAATTAGCAAAGCACATTTTACAGTGATCAACTAAGTATGTTTAGGTTGGCTCCCACCTCCTGAAGCGGGAGGTTGTGAGTTCGAACCCTCATGACCCAATCCTGGTGTCTTAAGAATAATGGATTCACCCGTGAAAGTTTTACGCTGAGTACCCTGTGGTTTTCTACATGTAAATTAAAAAAAAAAAATCTAAGTATTGTTCACTCTAACAAGTGGGATCTCATTAATAACGAGAAAAGGAAGGATGACAAAGAAAATTATCTTCCCTTAAAAGAGTGGTACCTGAAAGATTACTATAATACTGAAGATTCTAAATTTAAAAGATTAAAAGAAAATCTACTAAAATCAAAATATAGTTGTCTGGTTGTTATCAGAGAATAAAGAGATGATTGTTGGCTTGTTGCCAGGGGTAAAAAAAACGCCCGAGATCTCTCGTATCGGCCGAGATATCTCGAATTTTTTACACCCGAGATATCTCAACCAGGGGTTTAAAAATCGGTATCGGCCGATATGATATATTGACCGATATATCGTTATCGGCCGATATATCAGCCGATATTTTTCTCTTTCCTCATTTTTTTTTTGAAAATATCGGCCGATATTTAAGCCGATATTATGAATATCGGTTGATATTCATACCTTCAAAACCGGTACATATCGGCCGATACGATATGTATCGGCCGATATTTGTACCCCTGATCTCAACTGATATGAGATGTATCGGCCGTACGAGCGAGATCTCAACCGATATGACTAAGATCTCACCGATATCGGCCAAGATTTGTAAAAAAAAATAGAGAAAAAAAATAGCCTGATATCGGCCGAAAAACGGTAGACCCGAGATCTCGGGTCCACTGTTTCTTGGACCCCTCCTTGTTGCTAGTGGAAAAGGCCTGTGAAAACTATAGGGGATCTTATTTGAATACTCAGACTCAGAAGATAGAGATCCACTTATACAGGGTACCTCCATAGCTTAGAATTTCCTATTTTTCTGCCTACATGTTTGCTTCTAAACTACTGCCGGCCAAGTATATAGATTGAAATCTCTGATTTTCTGAGGAGCTTCAGAATTGCCGACACACTTGCAATGGCTACGACTCCAGACAGAGAAAACTGAAACAATGCAAGCATATTGCCAGTGATATTCTTTTCCTGCTGAAAAGCTTTGATTCGATTGCACTAGTCTAATTCTTGAATCCAAAAAGGATCTGAAATGATTTTCATTGCTATGGGGCTGTTTGTCTCCAGATGTTCATTGTTTTGGATTTCTCTCCATTATAGCTTAGTTCCAATTTTGAGTGCATTAGGGCCATGACTATTTCAAGAGGAGGGAAGACTGATGTCCAATAAAAAAAACACAAGAGGGAATCAAATTTTACCAAAATTTACATTCAAGCAAAAGGCCGCAGACAAGCATGGGGGGCAGCTGTTCTGGTAATCCATAGAGCAACCTCCCAATCATAGCTTGATCAATGCATGAGGAAGAAAATTAGCCCAGGTGTAGCTGAAAATTAGCCCAGGTGTAGCTTAAAAGATATGAAGTTAGTATTTGCAATCAACCAAGAGATGGACAGTTCAGCTTTCAAACCAAACCATCTTCGTCCCACCCAATCAGTTCACATGCAGATGGATTCAGTGCCATCTTATCTGCCAAAACAAAAGGCTTTTGATGGGAACATTTATGGATTCCATGGTGGGGGCAGGAAGGGGGTGGATTTTTTCTTTTTATGGTCATATTCAGTTTCCCACATGACTAAAACAAGCAAAAATTGTAGACTGTAGAGACCTTCATCAGGAGCCATAGAAAAATGCCAGTACAGATAGATTCTCTTTCCGTGATAGCAGCATTTCATGGAGGTCCAGGACATTGTGTGGTAAAATTAAGTGAAAACAAAACGGCAGGTGTTGATAGTACAATGCAGAATGCATATACATAATAATAACCTAGGTCCTACCATTGATCCCCTCATTCACTTATCATAAAGGGAAAGGTCATAGATAGATAACTTACAGCAGCAATAGCGGAATGCACACATAATCAACTTCACATAAGAGAGAGAGAGAGATTTTAAAAGAAACAAAGAAAATCCATTCAACCTTAAACCTCTGATTATCTCACCGCCCATTAGGTTCAGCAGGCCGCAGGGATCGACACCCCAATTGCTCAAGAAACTTAGTCAGGCGAAGGTGTTTGGCAGTCCACTGCTCTGCCAATTTCTGTTCCTTCGCCTCAGCATCCCTTCGCAGTCCTGATAGTTGTTCCTTATACTCGGCCTCAATCTTATCCAGCATGGCCTTCTGCTCTTCCTTCAGTGCCCTCACTTTTGACTCAATCTCCTCCATCTTCTCCCTCCTCTTGGTTGCCTTTTCAGACTCCAACTGTAGCTCTACCCTCTTCAGTCTCCAGGCAGTCTCCTTCTTATGTGCTACCCAGGCCCTATGCCCCTCGTCCAGCTCTCTACAGCACTCTGCCAGTTCAGAAACCATCAGAGTGTCTACAGTGGGAACTGCAACATGCTGAAAACTACCCAAAACCAGGCTGTTATCTGCTCCTCTGTCCGGCTGCAACCATGGAACAGCAGCTGAAGGTACAGTGGATTGTGAAAGTGTTAAAGTAACAGATGGAGAGGTTGGTCGAACTGCAGATGGGCCATTGGAGCTTGATAACCATGAAGGAAGTATTGGAGGCGCAGAAGAGGGAGGGTGGTCAGAGTGAAGAAAACCATTGGAGGCAGCCATAAGATATGGCGTGGGGCGTTCGTTCACAAGCTTCTCTGCAAATGTCTCCAGAATGCGATTGTACTTCGCTTCGTCTATTGGATCAACAGCCTTGATTTCCTTCAGTTCCCGCTGCTGCTTCTCCTTGAACACTTCCCACCACTTGCCCAATCTCTTAGCAGTGCGGCCTGGAACCTCCGCAGCAATCTTCTTCCACTTGTTGCCGTGCTTTGCTTGAAGGCGGATAACAAGGCGCTGCTCCTCTTCAGTGAGAGAGCCTTTCTTGATGCCAGGTTTGAGGTAGTTCTTCCACCTTTCTAGGCAGGACTTGGCATCCCGATTGAATGGGACATTCATACGCTGGGAAACAAGGTTCCACTCCCGTGGGCCATACTGTTTCACATATGCACGTAGCAAAGCGTCCTCCTCAGATTTCCAACGCTGCCGCTCCTTCATTTCCTAAAACAATCACCCATTGCCTTTGACACTTCATAATGCATCTGAACAATGAGTAGCCAAAGCATCAGAACCTACTCATTCAATGCCACCAGTTCAAAACCCATGTGAAACAAGAACCTAACGCAGGAAGAACAGCCAAAGGAAATAAGCACGCATCCATTGCACAATGTGGAAGTATGTAATTTGATTTCAAAAGGCAATGAAAATAAACAAACATTCAATGTCAGAATTGACATCTTCTATTGCAATATGACATGATGAGAGCAATTGTTAGGTGGAAAACCATTGAAGGTAGTTGTAGCTTTTGATATGGAAATCATGGTGTATTGAAGCATATGCAGATGGACACACAAGGCTGTATCTCATAAGGCCAAATACATCCGCAATAACCTCAAAAGTGATGCACTGTATAAAATGCTCTGGCCCAAGAACAGGTCAACTCACTCACCAGGTGGGCAGAGGCATTACTAAACGAAATGACTGTTGAGAAAAAGGAACCTGATGTGTAGATGGTGGAACGTGTGCAACACTAACTGCACAATGGAAATGGGTGTGGAAGAGTTCTTGTCTATCAAACCTCCGGATCTCTAGAGCAACATGGGAGAGATTTTCGAATTTAACACTTGTCAGACTCCACAAAGGCTTTCTACCAATTCCCTCTACCCTACCTCTCCTCTCATTCTGCCTCCACCTTCTCATCTCCCACACCTGCAGGCTAAGTGGCACCACATGATGCCGTGAACTAATTAGCAAAAAGTGGCATAGCAAATGGCTTGCCATTGAAAATCGCTCTATATTGGATTTCCTTTTTGGGAAACATATCCATATTAAAATTCTTGAAGAATGAGAAAATAATATATATCAAATACACCAGCAAGTATGGCAACCATTCGCTGTTTGATCCTCTGCCAAGCTGTATACCTCCAGTTTGTCTAGAAGTAAAACGAAGCAACGCGATGGAATAAAATGCGTTTCAAAAAAAAATGAAGGAATAAAATGAGAAACTGTATGATGAGGGGAATATGCTATCACAAGATTTAATCTGCCATCACAAAATTCAATGACATAACTTTAGAGAAAGGTCAATTGATTCACAAGAGCAATTTGTCTTGCATCAACCATCCACACGTCACATGTACTAAGATGAACAGAGGAATGCATTTAGGTCATTAAAAACATCGAGACCAAAGAATACAATTGGAGCAATGCACCTCTGGCACATGACCTCAACTTTAACCACCATTTTTTTTTTGAAAAGTCAACTTTAACCTCCAGTTGACGGTGCATTTTTGTTAATTTTGATTTCCTTGATTTTTATGCATCCATACAACAATTACCACGGAGAATCTTACGATCACCTTCCAGTAGAATATAGGGCCATGGCCACAAAAGGTGGGACCCATGATAGTTTGGAATCAAAGTACATAAATACATATAAGAAAGTATCTGGATCCCCATTATGGCAACAAAAGGAAATTTCTATCACAACCTATGACAAAGAAACAAAACATAGACGGGCAGGTTTCTCAAAGGGTTATTGTTTTTTTGTCATTAAGTGACAAAAAATATTCTTCTTCTCAAAATGTGCAACTCTTGAAAAGAGTTAGATGTACCTACATGCTCTAAAAATATTGGTATAGGCGTATAGCTCGCCATCAAAAAATGGTAAACAGAAGCCCCTAGTCAAGGAAAGGATCTCACATATTAAAAGAAGTCCATTAAGACTTCTTCCAACTTTAAACTTGAGCCACTTGTGGAAAATGCCATTTCCAAAAGCAATAATACTACCCTAATATGTTGCTCTATCAAAACTCTCACTCATTTCCTAATCAATAAAAACTTGAACTATTTGTCACCGGTGCTGGAACGTATTAAAAGGCCAACTCATCCTCTATCTTTTTCAACCTCATTTTGCCAATGCATCCAAACTAGATAAGGAGATTTCTAATATAACTAAGAGGCTGATCTCATTCACTACTAGTTAAGGTGTTTAGCTGAACCTTCGACAGAATAACATCATTTCAGTCCCTTCAACCACAAAAACAGAGACTTGAAGGACACTCCCTCCCCAGCAAAATGATCCAACCATCAATTACAGTTTTCATCTTTCCATTATAGAAGAATATTGCAATCTTCACTTTTTCTTCAACCAGAAGACATTGGATTTGTTGACAATTCTTCAAGTTCTCAAAGAGAACTCCTTACTTCACCAAGAAGAACAAGAACAATCATACTTCAATATAGTCATTGCAGACAGCTAATTTTCTGGCCATCAATTGTTTACAAGTTAAATTGTGTCAAAAACTGAAATAGCCAGTATAGAGGATTTCCACACCCTTGAGAGAGAAATTAGAGCTGGCAAAGGTAAGAATGGTAATTCAGGCATGCCCTTTTTTATAGAGTCAAGCACTCACCATCCTTGTGCACATGTGCAATTATTCAAGGGCTTTAAAATGTTGTAGAGAATGCCTGATTCTATCACAAATAGAAAGCATCATATCATCACCTAGCAGCAATTAACTTAACTCGCACATCTTGCATGCAAGCTCAATAGTTGTGAATCATGTTTCTGTCACAAACAGGATGGACCTAAATCATCACTCAGCAGCAGCAATAATATTAAATCATGCATCTGGTACACATGCACTGGCCATTTATCAGATGGCCGAAGGGTTTCCGGTGGATCAGGTAGACTCAATGATGCAATAACTTGAATGGCTCAGATCTGGGTCTAGAGTCTGAAAATTGTTTTTCCATCTATCAGGTCAAACAACAATTTAGTGATAGGGGCCTCTAATTTGCAACAAGGGTGGGCCAAGGTTCATATTGAGCACAATGCTGCCACTGCAACATCATCAACTTCTTCATTGCCAATGTTGAGACCATTTATCCCAACTATTTGGTGTGGGCACTCATAACTGGATTTGGCGAAGTGTTTTTAGTTGATAGACTACCCTTTGGCACCCATGTGACTTGGACCCACCCCCTTTACAATCGCAACAATGGGCACTTATGAATTGTGCTAGAAGATGTTGATCATTCCTGCCTATACATTGAAAATTGAACATTGTACCAATGTATGCATCATCATCCCTTTTACCAAAGTACTTATGACATTCCCATTACGGCCTTGACATTACCTAATTAACATGGCATTTAAGTTGGCAATGAGTTGGAATTTGTGGAAACCATGGGAAGGTAAACCAAGGCACCATAATTGGCCACGGATCAACATAAATATATAGTTAATAGAATCTGTAAGATCAACGCATATTATTATATCTCTGACTTCACCAGATCCACTCCAATTCTTAAGATAATCTATATAAGGTTCTGTTACAAATGTGATGATTCATGATTCCTGAATACCAATTTTAGATCCAGACAATGATGATGATAGCAAAACAACAAGAGAGAAACGAGATGGAATAGAGTAATGACACTCTGATCACACAGATTCTATAATTCTTATGAGCTGGATCCATTTTGGGCCCAAAATCAACAGCTTGGAGCTTATACATGATCCTCCTTGAACATGGTGGGCCTGCAAACAAACATCTTCACAGCTTGGGACACACACAAGTGGAACCATGTGTATGGTTCTTTACAAATGATACCAATTTACGTCCATCACATACAAAACTCCAGACAGATAGAAAAATGTCTATATGGTGATGATGAAGGTGATAGTGAAGATGATAATGATGATGATGATGATGATGATGATGATTCAACAAGTTGAAAGTTTTTCTGTTAAAGGACCAAAGAGATCTCTCCACTCCAACTCTATGATTTTCAACTAGGTACAAGTAGGAGATATTTCCAAACGACTTCACTTTTTTTCCCTTTCTTTATAATTGTTCACTTGCAAACTGCTATACAAATTAAAAACAATGGGACCAAGCAGCAGAGGCAATCATAAACAACAGAAAGATCCCAAGAAAGCACTTAACTTAGAATGGGATCGAGCAGCCAGATTCAAAACAATCCTGTCCCCAAGCAATATCATAATAACATTAAATGAATCAGATCCAAAAACAATTACTCATGCATAAAATCCGATTCGATAGTCCAGACATAGTGCTACAAAGTCATTTAGCAATGATTCAACTGACACAGCCACCTATAGAAGTAGACTTAAAACTGTAAAATGCTAATGCACTACAGAGGCAACCAGCCAAAATGAACTTTTCCAATTAAGAAAAATATACAGGGGACGAGAACAACTTCAGAAATAATTAGAGAATGTGTCCAATTTAACCGAATGTCTAATATCATTACTTGCCGTCAATCTAAAAACAGCTAATGCGCACGTTAGGGCCTACCATATGAACTGTTATAAACGCAGATCAACTATCAAAATCTTTTAGGAGAATTTTGTGGAGAATTCGATTGCTTTATCATTGATCAACAACAAGAATTCAACATTTCCATGAACTCTGCAAAGAACTTAGCATCGGAGAAACCTTTGGACAACCATCACGTATTTAGTTTTAATCCTTAAACACATGAAAACTGAAACCTTCAGATTAGAACAGAGACGACAACAAATAGAGTAAAATGGCAAGCTAAAGTTTATATAAAACGAAAGAGAGATATCTGAAACCCTGCCTACATCAAACTGGAAAGAAATCCACAAAAATACAGAAGCTCAAAGCAAGGAAAGAATGCTTAAAGTGAATCAGTAGCTAAAAAATCAACGAAGAAATGGGAACCTTAAAAGACAAAATGGCAGTCCAGAAGCTCTTAGAAGATTTAATCCATGAACATCAGAATTTGGAACGCAAGAAGGCAATTCAGAAGCTTTTACAAAGATAAAGAAATCCGAAACCCTAAGTACATCGGAAATGGCAAGAAATCCACCATTTTCCACCATATTACAGAATACGAAGCAATTAAAAAACCTCAAGAGCGAGAACAACTAGCAAAAATCGCTTACGCAGATGGGAATCTTCAAAAGCCAGGGGTGCTGCTGCTCCTTCTTAAGGGCATCTGAAACTCAAATTCCTCTTCTGGAGAAAGGGAGAGAGAGGGAGACGGGAAGCTAGGGATGCCGGGCTTTTATAGCAAAGGAGAAAGAGTGGAGGATCTGACAGAGTAGAAGGAGGGCACGCGAAGTAGAGAAGAGAAAGTGAACATCGCTTGCGGCACATGCCACACGCATTCTCCTGTTGCACTTTAAAAACAATAATATCATTTTGTAAAATGGCACTAAATTTATTTTTAAATTATAAAGCGTAATCTCTTTGACGTCTGCCACAGAGATTCGTCAAAGTCGAGGAGAGAGAAGGGAAAAACAAGGGGGTGGTGACGTGGTAGGGGAATTTGCCAACGTAAGCCTGGACGGATGGGAAAAGTAGCAGAGAGAGCATTGATGAAAAGAGATGGGTGGCGTACGACTCGATTTCAGCGCTTAAAATGCGCACCCCTCCTCTCCCTCTCTTACTACGTCGTTCCTTTTGCGCTTCTTTGGGCTTTGCTTCCCCTGCAGTGGTTCGCGGGAGCATGAGATCTCGCCGCCAGTACGGGCCGTTTAAACGGTACGGTAAAATGGCGGACTTCCGTTGCTTCCAATTTGCATAATCATCCACAGTTCCAATTTCGTCGATAATTTTTTATTTTTCTAACAAAGTATTTCAATTTGTTAATGATGTTTTTTGTAACTTTAAAATAATATTTAAGTAATATATTTAAACCAATTCATATAACTCTATTTAAATGATTTTTAAACTAAATCATCGAAATTATAATTAAAAAAAATTGATACATAATTACCAATAAAACAACTCTATGATAAATAATTTATTTAACTTTTTTTTTCTGAATGTTAAGACAGCAACAAGTTTGACAAGATTTAGACTTGGCACTATTTATTAATCAAAACGAATATAATTGGATGAAAAATAAATATTAATGTTATTCTATTGAAATGATAGATTTTGTTTGATAAGATCATTTAGGTAAAGTTCATTCTTTCTTTCTTCATTTGACTACTAACATTAAAAATTTGAGAAACAAGTGATTTTCTTTAGCTTGTGTTCACATCTTTCTCCACCTCATATTTATGATGCGGGTACAATGATATTAGACACGTGGAGCCCATAGATTTATTGTGTTGAATCTCAACATTTCTATAATCTTGGAATAATTTAGGTTTTTTTCGTCATTTTAGATAATGGTCAAATTTTCTGTGTCATACAATGTTTGGGTTAATCTGAAATTATATTTACTGGATATAACATTTAATTGTATTTCTAATATATCTAAATCAATGCAAATTTTTCAAAAATAAATAAAATTGATTTAAGAAATGATGGTTAAATTTAAATAAGTTATGACAATCATGAATTTCTATGTTTTTATTTATTATAGAAGTATTTATTTGTTTTAGCATTTTCACTTGCTTTCTATCAAGTTGTGAATGCAATTAATAATTAATAAGTTTAATCTGATTAGTAAATCTTTTACTTTGTACTGAAGTAAGTTATTATAAACAAAATAGCATAAAAGGGGGCAGTTTCTTAAGACTTAAAAACATTTATATTTTACAATAGTGAGTATTTTTAATATATATATATATATATATATATATATATATATATTTTAATTTATGTGTAGAAAATAATGGAAAACTCAACTCCCACGGGAGATATCTATTGTCCTTAGGGTATACGGATACACCAGATTAGGTCATGGGGGCTCGAACTTAACACATCCTGCTTACTGAGATGAGAGATTAAAAATAATGAGTATTTTTAATATATTTTAGATGCATTCATAATTATCTTTTTATTTTATTTAGTTTTTGATGAGATTTTTTAGTTGAAATGTCCCGTTTAAATTGAGCTGAACTATGTTAATAAGTCAATCTATTTCTATCTTGGATCAAGTCCAATATGGTAGTTAGCTAAGCTTTTCTAGACTATAAAGGATATTTAGTGCTTTATTCAAATCAATCTTAAATACCCTTTTCCTGAAATATAGTAGATATTTCCAATTAAGTGGTCCCAACCTCCAAAGTGACATACTAAGTAATTCACGACCACACAAATCTCTCCAAAGTGTCTAAGAAAGATGTGCCAACCATAAAAAAAAAGAAAAAGAAAAAAAAAGATTCAGTTGCTTAATTTGAAATTTAAAGCTAACAAACTGGCCAATGAGACATTAGTTTTTTAATATAATTTTTAATTGAATGATTAACAATATTAATGACTTAATTTGACATTTGAAGTAATTTATTTAAAAATGATTTTGGTGCAGTGAGTAGGGGTTGGGTCTGGTCAAGTCAAATAAGCTATAGGTGTAGCTTTTCTAACCTAGATCTAATTTGAATTTTATTTTATTCAACCTGGTTCAATTTAATCTAAATTGAATTTGCATTAAATTTTAAAAAAATAGAAAATGAGAAAAATAATTTTTTAGAAAATGAAAGATAAAAAATGTTTTTTTTTTAATGTGAGCATATTAGAATATGAAAAAATTAAGAATTTTTTACTCGATGGAATATATAAACTTAAATTAAGCGTTATAAACAACAATAAATTACTTAAATAATAAATTTAATTTAATTCCGATTGGATTCAATTGCAAGACTTTTCTATTCAACCCGACTCAGATTTATTTCAGATTAATGCAGGTTAGATCAATTTTTTTTCTTTTTTAAAGAAGAAATGCTCGATAGGAATTAGGAACTCCATCTTTTAAATCGGATCGGATGGGTTAACGGGTCTAACCCCGTTGATCGGAGGAGTGAGGAAGTGGAAGAGACGTTGAAGAGGATCTTTGGTTTGCATGATTAGGAGCGGGAGAAGTGAGGCATGCAATGAAGCGCCACATGGACATGGCAGGGTTGGGTCCCACTTGGGGGCGAGGGGAGACTGTAGTCCGCGTTTCGCGGCACAAGGAGACGAGACGATGGTGACTCGACGACTGGACGTGGCCAGATGTCAGCGATATGTTACGTCGCTTTCCCACAAGCCCCTCCTAAGTCCTACACCCTTTTTATTTCTTTCTCCGCCATTCTTTTCTCTTCAATTTACAAAACAGAACCACCACCCCATTTCGATTCACTCTCATTTCCATTCTTTATTCTAAAATAGTTTAAAAATAAAATGTGACATCATTATCATTATTAAACATCAATATTCAATTTCAATTGAAAATTTTAACATGAAATGAGACTTTTAAATTAATAGATATCACCCTAATAATCTTTATTTAAAGGGTTTAAATCAATTGATTCAGACTTACAAGAATTTAAGCTAAATTTAAAGAATTTAAATGAATTAAATACATATTTCATGAAAATTGTTTGTTTTCAAGTGATAGTTTCAACTTATTAGAATAATACTTTTTTTTAACATGTATCTCATATTCACTTCGAATAGAATTCTTGTGTTAAATATAAATAATGTATTATAATTTTTACTCTCATGTAATCTTGATTTTATCATTTGGTTTTCTTTAATTCATTAGACTGAGCAAGTTTTGAAAGTATTTTTTTTGTAGAATGAGGTAAAAAATTCACAAATTTTGAGATATTTTCATAAAAGATCCTTGTTTCCATTTTCAAACGGACAAAATAGTCACCAAAGAATCATGTGAAATTTTGCCAAGATAAGTCAGCTCAAGGGTATTTTGGGAAGTGAAGAGATTGACGTGACCACTCAAGTGTTTCTTGTAAAATTGAGGGAGATTCGATGTCTCCACTCAGCCGATGGTCTGTTGGTAATTTCACCTCAATCAGCCTTCTTCCTCCGAGCCACATTTTACGATGTGCGTTTGGCACAACTTACGGATAATTCACGATGGGCACTGGAGACCCACTCTCCACACGATTTTAACCACCTTTTAATGCAGCTTATTACAGAACCCATACTTTTTTATTCTACGTATCCGTAACATTAATTCATCATAAAAGTTGTTTTATATCTACTTAGAGTCATTATTTTCCATTTATTATTTTTTACTCTATTTTATTAGAAAAAACTAAATTATCATTATTCTATAATTTAATATATTCTTCACTTTGTTGTTATGAGTCATTATAATTACCTATTTTATCCTAATAACTTCTTCATCATCCTCACCATCTTTATCATTGAAATAATTATTTTTAACAACAAACATTATACTTTTCAATTGAATTTGATAACTTTTAATAACTTTTGTATGAAATTATTTGATTTTTTCTTATAATATTGATATCTCCATTTCATATTAGAAGTGGAACTAATCCTACGAATACATAAAATTACCTGAATGTAATTAATTTAAATTTCTTTTTCCCATTTTATGAAACATGATAAGGTTGCAAATCGGTCAGGTCAGTTTGGCTCAAATTTGACAGAGCCCATCCATTTTGGTTAGATATGGACAAGCCTTTTAAGCTTGCCATGGTCCAATAGCAAATTCGGACGGGTTAAGGCTTATGGTCGCTAAAAGACCCGACTTGCTGAACCTTAGTACTTGACAGATACGATGTGAATGGATTTCACAGAAAGTATTAATTTTTATGTAATTGGATTAGTGGGGCTAGCTTTGCAATCCTTAATGTAATTGAATTTATGAGATTGTAATAGATTAGTGTTGGTAGAGAACAATTTTGAATTACCAACGAATCAAAAAATTCTAACTCGGATTTTTTTTTTATATAAGACCCTTATTTGAACTCACTATTAATTATAACCAAGTGTTTCTTGGCTTTCATAAATGAAATAAATGTACTGGATTTGGGAGGATTTCGTCAAAGTCCAAACCCTATTCCTTAATTATCAAATTTATAATATTTTTCTTAGTTTTTAATAGTTTATAAATAGTATTAGGACAAAGAATTGTTTCCTCCTAGATAATATTGTCCACGAGCGACAGTGTGATTTAGGCTCTATTTAATATTGATGCATTTAAAAGATATTTTAAAGATGATTTTCTTATGAAAATCATATTTACATTTACTAGATGTGAAACGTTATGATTTTTAAAGATTAAAAGATCAATCGTCCAAATGAAATCAATTTTAGATGGACCTTTACACTAAGGTGAAATCAACTTAAAATGAGTTCAAACTTCAAACTAAGTAGGAATCTAAATGATGAAAAGAAGTGGAGTACAAGAGAAAGAGTGAGTGTTTATGAGTTATTGAATCTTGAGGACCACATGCGAATCGCTCGCATTCTCTTATTTATCTACTTTATTTTTTCATATATTTTAATTATGCAATTGAATTTGAAATAATTTTTTTTAAAAGATTAGATATTATTAGAATTGAAAGACTAATCGTTCAAATGGAATAAAAGAAAAGATTAATCGCTAAAAACTTAAAAGGAAGGAATAAATTGAATATATTATTATTGTAAATTGATTATTGGTACGATTTATAATAAAATCAATTAAAAAAACTCATAAATCGATCCAAATAAATGGAATTATGATGTTGGATGAAGAATTGAACGTGTTACCAATAGGATTGATCTAGAATACACGTACAGACAGATTAGTGTGAGACGCACATAGAGTGGACGGTAGGATATTATTTATTTATTGGTAGAGTCGAAAGGAGAGAAAGGGAGGGTGATGGGTGCAGGAGAATAATATGGGGATTGGCGATGCTAGAAATCCCTAGCATTGACTTGTCACCTTCTTAGTAGGGCAGTGAACCCTGTCTACGTGTAGCAGAGACGGCCCACACGTGTCCTTCCTTGATAGGCGTTCGATGCATTTTGCAATGGGTCCACTCACGTAGCCCAACATGGAAAGAAGTCCATTAAAGATTTACAATGAAATTATCCACACGTGAGAACGCGCTGGTGCTGTGTGGCCACGTCAGGGTTTCGGATGCCCGAGATATTTCAGTCAATATGATTGAGATCTCACCATCTCGGCTGATACATCTTGGTCTCGGCTGAGATTTGACCCAAAAGAAAGAGAGAGAAAGAGTAATATCGGTCTAAATGCCGAGATCTCGGTTCCACCAAATTTTAGACCCTTGGACAACGCTTAGGTGTTTAGGGTAGCCCATTTGATATTTCTATCTAAACCTACCGGCACTACATTGACCTCAAACATTTAGATCTAAGATAATGTGTGCTGTGGGAAAAAAATAATTATTCGACTGACCTTAATTGAATCCAAGTGGAATGGCCTAAGATTGATACACATTTAAAATTAATTATCCACCATATAAAATCCCATTTCCTTAGCCCAATGGTTCTAAGTAACTATGCACCAAAGTCAAGCCAGTGGCCCCTGATGTCCCTTCTCCAATCCCACGAGGGAAGTGATTCTCTTTTTAGTTTTCTATAGAAGTAAATTTTTTTTTTTTTCCATTTTCACACACAGTGGAGTCATAGATCAATGTCACACACAGTCTGAAGACTTCATTTCTATGACATAATAGTGCTTGGTGCAACTAAGGTGAAGCATATCTGCCAACAAATACCTGGTTAAAAAAGAAGGCTGGGGAAATAATTTAATAATTTTGAGGATGACATGTTGACTTTGTGGGTTGAGGGGGCCCTGATGATTGATTCATCCATCCCTGGAGTCCAAATGACAGAATAACACAATAATCCAGACCAGACTGTGTCTAAATGTTTAATAAGAATAATGTATATCTTAAATTTTCTAAAAATATCTAAAAATATTAAAAATTATAAAATCAATACAAGAAAACACCTAATATGAAATTCATATTTTTTAGTTTTCCATAGTGATATGTATCTTCTATTACTATTCATAATTTTTGTTGTAAAAAACTATGAATATTTCTTAAAGTGTTGAAATATTAGAAAAATCAGATACCCTAAAAACTATATCAATTACATTAAAGGCTTTTCATTTAATGCCATAAATGTTTGTATATCATTTTATTAATATTTTTTTCCACCAGAAACTTCAAAAATGAATAGTCTTAGAAAATCCAACTTTCATTATTTTTCGAAAAACAACTTAGAAAAATCACACAAACACCCTACAAACTATAATACTCAATTCCATAAGTGCTCAATATTATTTCATTAAATTATTTTACAAAAAACTCCAAAGTTGTAATTATCTTAGACCAAAAGTTCAAAAAAATTGATAAAAATAATCAAATTTTAAGAAAAAAATGTTTGACAAATACTTTTTACATTTGAAAAACTTGCTTCTAAATCGTTTAATAATCATACCCACAGCAAAATTAAACCCAAAAAAAAAACTGAAGCACTTTTTTTTGTAAAAAGAATAAAATAAAAAAATCAAAATTACCGATACTATGCTATATTGGCCAATACTATATCTGTTGTATCGGCCATTTTTTTACCCCTAAGGAGCAACAGTCAAGCAGGACCTTAGCAAGTGACCAACAAGTAAAAATCTATAAAAGTTACAAACAAACCATTCTTGGTTATGTTATTTTGTTTTTCATAATATTGATACTATAAAAGCCACACAGCACAGTAGAATGTATACCGAAGGCATGATGCAAATGTGACTTCATTAACGGAAGGAAAGAATTACATCAACCAAAATTATTAATATAACACTATACCAAGTTGGAGGGAAAAAAATGCCACGAGAACAGAGATGCTATGGAAAATGGGAATAAGTAAGAAATATATATATATATATATATAAATGGAAAAATTAACAACTGTGAAAATTACCATATAATGACTTTGATATAGACGGGAGAGGTCATTGCTTTCTGCTGGTGTGGGAAAAAATACAGAAGACAGGAAATTGAACAGGAACCGACCATGCTTCAAGGTTCCGGCTTATTAAGCATCCGAAGGCAAAATGTTATTCCAAAATGGACAAACTTCTTCTGTCTTCCTGATAAGGTTTTATTGAAATGAATGTATTTGATTTTCTTCCCCATATCTCTGTACATTATCCAGAAATGAAGACAGGGTGCCTCCATCTTGTGACTTTCACCCTTCCATTATTGTCGTCGATTATTGGCAGTAAGCACTCTGTTCCAACTTCGGACTGAAGAGTAGATTTTAACCTCCTCAAATGACTGATGCACTGCTTATGATCAGAAGAACCTATGTGATTGCTAGTTTCTCCATCAGCACTGTGCTTTCGCTCATATGCGGATTGCCACTTTGCTTGCAAATAAGCAAGAGATCTCCATGGAGGAAGAGGCATGGAGTTCTGCTTGAGAGAACTTCTTGCAGCTTCTACCATAATCTGAAGGAACTGTTTCAACTTAGGAAGGGAGCCCACATAAACAGCTGGTAGGGAATTTAATATTGCATCATAGGATTTAACTGCTCTTGCAATTTCAAAGTGGCTTCGGAAGTCGATGTCGATAATCAACCGCTCAGAGTTAAGAGCGCTGCCATTCACAATGACATCTATATATTCATGATCACCTAAAAAAGTTACAGAAAATAATTAGTTCTAGTTGCAGAAGATTATTTGGATGAAACACCTCCATCCCCTTTTTCCCCAACAACAATCATCATCTCGGCTCCACCTCCTGGAGTAATTTCTAAACCATGTCTACGCTGCACATAGGGGTGCAACTCGGGTTGCAGGGCCAGCATATATCGACTGACTGCCCATACACTAAAAAACCTAACCTGTTTAAAATATAGGTTTGACCCATACACTAAAAAACCTAACCTGTTTTTTTACTTTGTGTTGGGCTAAGGTCAGGCTTTGTCTAACCTGACTTGCCCAAATTATATATGTTAGGATCCCCTTAGGTTCCAGCCCTCAAATAACAATTTGAGGACCTTAACCAAATGGGGCCCACCATGGCCTCAAATAACACCCTTCCTCCCTCACCCACCACCCGTGAAATAGATCTTTACCTAGTTTGACCCCAATTTGAGTTACAAAAAAAACCATGGTTTAACCACATGAATTTCTACTGTTAGACAAAATTAAATTTTTGGGACCTCAAAATCTTAAATATCACGACTTCAATATATATATAGGATCCCTTTTGATATGTTTATTGATAACTTTTTGAGATTCAACTCTTCAAAGTGACTGTTTTGGTGATGATGACTTGTTTTATGGATGCATTTTTCTTAAAGCAGGCCAACACAAAGTAGACTATATAAGGACTCAATTGTACAGGCTGACCCATGACATGATAAACCATGGGTTGAATTATGAGCAGGTCATGAGTTGGGTCAAAAACTAGTGACCTGAATTAATATGGACGGCCAAGGGCCAGGCACTCAACCTGGTCTGCACTCCCAAGTTGCAGTCCCTGCTGCCTGCAAATGAAGTGGAAAACCAATATACATGTTCCTCTTTTTTGCTTTTCCCCTCATTAACCAATTTCACTTCTCCATTCAACTTACTTTTCAAACCTAAAATAATGGATCTGGTGGAAAATGAATGGTTCAGGCATTTACATCAAGAAGACCAACCATGATGTAAAATTATTTAGGTCATTTATCAAATGGTTTAACTCCATTATTGTACTCGAAGAAAATAACAACTTAACAGAATAAAAGATGAATTTTCCGGGTAAAAAAGTCATAATCTGGCATACCTCCTGGGACCTTGTCAAAACCATGCCATTTGGATATGCATACTGCAGCATCATAACCAGAAAATCGGAGAAGCTTCACCAAGGATTGCCGAATGCAGCTGGCATTGCATGGTCCAGCCTTGACAAAATGAGTGTCTGTCTCATTTATACATAGTATGAGAGAATGGACAGTTGACAGCAAATTGCTCTCAATCTGATCATCAGTGTGTCCATGCAACTGCAGAATAATGGATTATCAGCAAAAATTCATAGACATTCATTAAAAATTACAGAATACAAATTGATAAGCATAGTAACTTCCTGAACAAGACCTGTATACGGTAGGTGTGTTAAGTGAAAAGATAAGCAGAAATAAATGCAATAGAGAAAAACAAAAGGTTTCCCTAATGGAGTAAAGAATTGAGGAATATTGTTTTATATGGCTTCAAGTTTCAACGTGTACATAGAAGTTTGTAAAATCCCAGTACAAAGAACAGAAGGTTACAACGAGAGGGTGTACCAGAAGGGAGTGACCATTAAATACTAGTGTTGACACTGATTGTGGTAAGAAAGGGCATGACAAATTTTGATAGGGTTAAATATAAAAGTAGAATGCAAAAAAGCCAATTCCAAATAGAATGAATCATGATTTTGATGATGATGACAATGATGACAAAATGACGCAAATCAACCATTACAAGTCAAATCATTCTAGCCCCAAAATCCATAACTATCATGATCTGATCAGGGTTCCCTTCTTGGTCCTTATTTTTGGAAGTTAAGCAGGTGCATATTTGACATAGTTAACATAGCTTGGACATTTACAAGGACCAACTTACAATTCAAATCAAAACAAAATTTATCTAATTTAGAAATTTGAAAAACTGCAACTAACAAAGAACTACCAAGTTGGAAGCTGTTGTGATGTAGTATTAGTTTGCAAAAGGAGTGAGGATGTGTGTGACTTCGAAAGGTAGTAGTGCCTCAGATAGAAGATTCGGCCATCATATGAAACTATCATAGATGCTCCAGTGATCTATCAACAAGCAATAGAACAAATGGATGCTGAGACTCCAAAAAAATGTTATAAATTATGCAGTACTGCTACCTTCTTTTTAGAAAAAAAAAACATCTGTCATAAGAGAGACCCTTGTCTCTAAGAATAAAATCATGGAGCTGGACTTCAAAAAAAAAAAAACGGACCATAGTTTCTGGAACTGAAAATTTTCAGAATTCAGTGTAGAAAAAAATATTAGGAACTACCAATTACAGTTATGGGACACAAAAAATGCATCAAGGATCGCATGAACGCCAATCTCTGCAAATGTAATATTGTGATATACTGATAAAAATTGAAAGTTCATTTATAATCATCAGTAGAAAGTAAAGAATTTAAGATCATTATCGGGAGTCATGTCCAGGACACATGGCTTGATCCATGGTTGTGGAGCATATCTTTGAGTAAGCCATTGTTTAGAGATAAATGTCACGATCATATCTACAAATCACTCAAGTTCTTGTACAAAATATCCAAGTCTGTGAAATTGAACAACCAGTTCAAGGGTAAGTAGCAAATATTTCTATGGCAGTGTGTTTCTTTTCTTTTTCCATTTTGATAAAAATGAGCTATCACGGCCTTATTAAAGGAGAACTGAAGAATGGTTATGAACCTAAATGGGTGATAGTTTTGCAACCCTAAGCCAGTGACCATGTAGTTATAGCATTCTTGTAAGAGCACATTACATCCAATTCTGCACAACAGAAATGGAAAACTTAGAAAATACAGAATCAGATAGCAAGGAGTCTCAAAGAAAAGAGAAAGTGTGTCTACCATTCAGCAAGAATTTGCTATTGAGAAAGCCTCCCACAAAGCAATTACAGCCAATGGAATAAGATTTATGAATTGCGAATTGAAGTTTTAATGCTTCTAAATAGAAAAGAAGAAAATAAGAAGGCTCAGTATCATGATACAGCCTAAAGGTTGTGGGTTTAAGTTCCATGGGCGTCAGATAGACAGTCGGCCCATGGAAACAATTTGTCAAATTTAAATATAAATGCCAACTTTAGATTGATAGGAAAAAGGACTTAAATGATGACGAACCACCACCACATCCACCCACCCACACACCCCCCTAAAAACGATATAGTGACAATCTACAATATTCATGGGGCATTTGAACAAACCAAATGTGCAAGGAGGGGTAGGCCACTGAAAACATGGAGGGAAGGGATAAAAAATGACATGATAGATAATGGAGTGATTGATCATATGGTTAATGATAGGATCAAATGGAGAAGTAGAACTCGAAAAGCCAACACCAAATAGATGGGACTTTGGCTTCGATGAAGATGATGAAATTTACAAGTGGTTTCGATATTTAGGAAAAGCTGAGTCAAATGAAATGTTAAGCATTGGGACAAATTGGGCTGCTCACAACTTTCTGTATTTTATGCCCCAATTCAGCACCAGTTATATTTAAGCTTGGGTGTAAAGGCATGCATAAGAAGTTGATGTGGGTCATAAAGGCCCTGTCACCCACTCTGTAAGGACATCCAGATAGGGCCTAAAACATCTACACTGAAAACACTACTGAGATGCAAAACTAAGAAACCTAAAATAATTTGTTTGGATGCATAAATTTATTGTCAAGGAAAATTAAGATGGACAAGACTGTCAATTTCTCTCAACAAACTGTCCAGAAAATAACGAAGATGTGTTGTTTGGCTATCTGGATTTACTTTCCTTGAAATAACTGTTCTGTTATTTGGTTATCCTGGAAGTTCAAACTAATTATTCCTCAATCCATTGACAACTAAAAAACCAAGTCAGGAAAGTTCAGTTGTCTGAATTCTGCAAACCAAAAATCCAGGAAAATACTCGTTCATGGAGTGTCTTCTCTTCCATCCCACATCCATCCATATGCGAATGGCTTTTCTGTGAAGTCTGACTACCAGACTTAAGTACCTGAGACCTTTATGAGCACAAACTGCTAGTTTGGGAGCATGACTCTGAATTGTGGATTTCAAATTATTCATGAATTTTGAATTAAGGTGTTAGAATAGCCATGAGATTTGGATTGTTGATATTTGTAGGGCTTTGATTTTGCAAGAATGTTAAAACCAGATGCGTTAGTTTGCATGGATTCTGGAATGTTAAGCAACAGCACGGTTACTTTCTTTTTCTAAGAAACTGCATCCAGATGACCAAACAGCACAAGATGTGTTAGCATAGCAAGAATGTGTTTCCTGGAAAACCCAGAAACCTGCCTTCGCTAAATTTCCTCAAAAATGTATTTGCATAACCAAACAATATAAAAAGGATGCACCTACCAAAAAGAAGAATAAAAACGAGGCAAAATCATTGTGAAGTATTATGCACAGAAAGGAAGTAGAGAAAACACACAAGAAAGAGAGCCAACCAAAACTTTTTCTGCAAGATGCGCAAGATCAATGAATCCAGAATCACTATCACTACTGCACCAAGACTCCGACCCGCTGCTCCCGTTCTCCAAGAAGTCGCTCACCATTGCTGCAAGATCATGCTCACTTTCATGACTGAAACCACCCACCTCACCTGCAAATTGCCTGCCCCCAACACCCATTCCAGCCAAAAGATTTCCAGCAGCAATCCAAAATCTACAATTCGATTCCATGGCAGCATTACCGCCACTTCCTTCAGTTGCAGCAGAACCAAACCCCCGCATTCTCAGCTCTGATCGATTCCTCGACCAAAATCCTCCGTCACAAGCATCCCAACCCAATATTCAAAATTTCAATTCAAAGGTTTCATCTTTATCAAACCCAGTACTACTCCGCCGAATCCGGACCCCGAATTGGCTTCGAATTTTAAGAAATCAAAGGTCTCCAAAGCCTAATTCTCCCCCAAAAGAAAAAAGGTTCAAGAATAAGAATCTCAGAAACCCCAACTTCTTATAACATGATGAGTATATTGGGTGATGGGAGGGTTGTAATTTTTTTCATAAATTGACAAGAGTGAAAGAAAACTGCTAATTTTTATAAAATAGAGGAAAGCCTAATTCCAATTTCCATGAATTTTTTTGTTTCGGTTTCCAAAATTCCAGAAACCAAAGGCCAAACTTGTGTTTGTGAGTGAGGAATCGTGAGCGTTGAGGAGGAAGAATTCCCCCTACCCTTTTATACACTGGAATGCAATCAACTGAAAGAATTATATCGAAAGCGTGGGGGAAAAACCAATTTCGTAACGCAAAGATGAAAGGCGCAAGCAACGGAAATGGCGATTTTATATCATATTTACGTTAAGCCAAAAAGTAAGTAAAGCCAAAAAGTAAGTAAAACGGGCTCTGATTACATCGAGAACGTAAAATATCTTCGAACAGTGTAAGAGACTTAAAAGAGTTTATTTTGTTTATAACTTTTGTGTAAACTCAAGGCTGATATCTAAGAGAATTTTATTTTTTATTATTAATAATTTTTTTCTATCATTTAATTAGTGTAGTACACATGTATTTTATATTTTGATGAAAATATTGGGGTTTTATTAAGTAGATGTATTTATAAATATTTTTTTCTTGTGATATATTGTATTTCGAAGATGATATTATTTTATAAGATTCATGTATATTGTTACTTTGACAGGCAAGTGATGATGGAAGCTTGATATCTAAATTATGATGTTGGTAAAAATAAAATTATATACATTGGTTGTGAAAATACACATACCCACCTTGTGAAAAAAGTTTGACCTGTTACAAAGTGGAAGAGGGAGGAGATTGAAATATGTATTAGATATTTGTATTATACATCTCAAAGTTTTATATTAAATGAAATTGAGAATGATGATGATTTTCTAACGATGTTGAATGTATTGAGAGACGAGAACTCTTATTCTATGAACATAGATAATATATTGAACCCTCAACAAATGTATGAATAAATAGTCCAACATCCGTCCTAATAAATGAGAGTGTGACCAGATGTCCAGAACACACAAGTAGTTCAAGTTCATCACATTTCAAAATAAAGCATATTAACTTTACAATATGTATAAATATTGCTGATGAAATCTATATCTAATCTACATTTCTTTTCATTGTAAGGACATATATACGATGGAAACAATTGTGTCCAACTCAACCACATTCCCTTAAGTTATCGGATCGATTGTCAATCAGATTTTACACGTAACAATGAGACAACTGATGTTTATCATCGCTTGAACCTCACTAAAAATGCACACATAAACATCACATTTAGCTCATTCAAAATATTGCAAAAAAGTTCACTTTGCAATGATCGAAGTCAAGGATTTTTCCAAACCATTCGTCGTATGATAACCTGAAACAACATAAGATTGAAGTTTAAGAAGAGAGCAATAAACTTTTTGTTGAATTAACGTCCCTGACTTATTGTTGAAGCAATAACATTTTTGACAGGTCCAAGTAGTTTACCAAATAACAATAGCGGCCATTGGCCAACGCCCAAATTTCCTGCCAAGTTATGAGGGTCCCACACTGCAAGTGGTGTTGGGAAAATGAAAGCTTCGATAGTCTGTAGGAGCATGATTCTCAATACTATTTATGCATGGCATTTGCATTCTTTCGAGGGAAAAAAATCTCACTTGGAGCTAAATTTTTTGGTAAATTCAAATTGCTAACATTCTTATTAATTATTTTAAAGTTTGATTAATGTTTCATAATATTTATTTGATATATTTATCTAATAATTTAGTTTTTATTCTAAAAATTAAGAGTTAAGATAATTCAATGCATCTCTTATGATAATTCATTTGTCTAATATAAATTTTCACCATAAAATAGGATCCACCCACTGATATAGCTCATTAAAATACTTTTAACTTTTTAGTTCGGGCATCTAGTAGACTAACTTTCAGTAAATACCACATAAATTTATAATGTTTTAAAATAAAGAAGAAATTATAGCTAAATAAAAAGTGTACATAAATTAATTAATATTAAAAGTTTGTTCATATATTACAAAATGATAAAAACTCATTTCATTCTGATTTCTAACACGAATGCAAAAAAAAACTTGAGCTAATGAAATAAATAAAAAATCCATTAACACCCAACGTTGGATAGCTCAAGTGATTACTTTCCGTCTCACTTATATGAATAGGTAAAAGTGAAAAGATATTCTTCTATACTCACTTTTTGACATATGGGCGAAAGTGAAAGGGGTATTTTTTTAATAACACTGTAAAGTCACAATCAACGTTGACAATGATGGCATGAAACAAGGGCATTTTAATCTATTTAATATTTTTATTAAAAGCCAAAAGAGGTTCAATCATGGACAACATTGTAATCCTAATCTAATTGAGCAGCTAACAACCAAATGTTATTATAGCAAATATATTATCTTTTCTTTCCACACTAACCAACATTATTATATGAAACCTCACATGCAATCACCAAAGCCTCATGTTCAGAGTGTGAACATGTTGACACAAACAATATAAAAGTCAAATAAAAGATATGATTTATGTATTTATATAATAAGAAAATTAGATGGTCTATGTCAATTCTCAAAAGCTGATACTCACATCTCCAAGGGATCGAGTGAGTAACATGAGCAAAGAGTTCTGAGATTTAGAAGGTGTTTGCAAGATTTAGAATTCGTCTTAACTTTTGATCTTAAAAGTAAATCTTATAATATCGCGTTTTACATGCAAAAAGATAAAATAGATATCAAACTTCACAAACACTTCAAATTTGAGATTTTGAATTCATAAAATGTGAGTTACCCTTTGTTAAAATTTTAAAATATTACACTTATAATACACTAAAAGTTCTTTGGAGAAAATAAAAGAAGGCATAGTGGGGACCGGCCATAGGAATCAACAAAGAAGGATTGCATTATTGTAGAGTACTAAAAGAGCAATCCAACATTGGATGGAATCTAAGTAGAGAATCTCAATAATTTTGTGAGGGTAACATGGGATTTGGCAAATGGATTGTCTATTCCCTGCCTTGCCTTCATTGAAATTCCAAGAAACTCATCTCTTTCTCCCATGTTCCAATGCCTTGAAAATATGGAAAGCGGTATTGTTTGTCCATTGATGCTAATAATTCTAAAGTTTGCAATATCGACACACTTTGACCCTCTTTAGTATGAATAGACAGATGGAAAATGCCATTTTTAGTCCATCGATGGTGGGGCCATTTCTTTTGTTTTCTTTGGGGTCCATCCTTTGGAGTAAGTAGAATGATCCATACTTGATTTTATTCAGGATTTGAGTTGTAATATTGATAGATTCATTATTACTCTACTTCAAATGGCAACTCTCGGTAGATTTATTCAGTGTATATGAGTAGAAGAAAGAGTTACATATGCTTTAAAAATTAGTAGAAGAAAGACTTACATATGCTTTAAAAATTAATCGAGTGCTCTAAAAGACCTGAACAACTTGATTAAAAAAAAGACATAAATGAATTGAAGATAGTTTAGACTCTTAAGAGTATTAGTCTGCATGATCAAATAATTTGTTTATAGGGTAAATGAATTTCTTGTGCCAGGCCCAATCTAAGCCCGCATCGACGACTGGGTTATGTATAATTTGAATAAAGCTCAGGTCCTACGAAACTCAAACTTGATGACCCTAAATTTATCTTGGACATGAAATTTCTAAAGTCACATCTGGCCCAATTCTAACACATTTAATAATCACAATTAAGCCCATTCTCTTGGCTTTGATTAAGGACGACGTAGATCAACAATTGAACGAGACTAGTTTGAAAGAATTTTATGACATCATCTCTATAGGAGACCTTACGCAATTGTCTCCCAATCATAATTTTAAGATCATCATCATGAATTCAAGCTGTTCAATAAAAAATTTCAACTTTAAATTGACAATGGCATGCATCAAGCATTTCCATCGAAAATGTCTCAATCAAACTTTAGTGTACTAGGTTTGGACCCAATCCAAATTCTAATTCGTACCTGATATTTTGGACTCCCAAATCAATCCAAATCCAAATCTTTCAGGTTTTTAAATGCAAACTCAAGTTGGGCTGACTCCTAGTTGCACCCCTAATTGTATCAGCTGAAGTTTAAACTTCAGATGAGCACATTGATCAACAATGAGCTATGCCATGAACAATAGCTAGTTGCACCCCTAATTAGTTCCAAAGAATATTTGAGAAAAGAGAAATTTCTTCTCAAGAATATATTACTATTTCCTTCTACGAGAGAGAATATCAAATGACATCATGTTATGTTATCATTATCTCTACCTCTCCTCTTGGTAGAAATCTTAGGTTTCATTTTTAGTTCCTAGAAAAAACCCTCCAAAAGAGATCAATTTAATTGAGAGAATTCCTTGAAAAGCTTCTCCCAATCTACATTCAACCAAAATCTATTTCAGGCAAGATGTAGTGCAGTTCTTAGAGGCTAGATATCACATCCATGATATAATGCAGGTGACTTCCACAAAAGTACAATCCCTCTAAGTAGAAACTTTCTATCTGGTAAAGGTGAAAAAACTCAATGAACTCTCAAAATATAGGTGGAACTTTTCACACTGACTTCAATTTTGTTAGGCTTTTATATTAGAGTGCGGTAATAGTGATTTGACTACCCCTTGAAAAATGTTTTGGTCGCGAACCAGATGGACATGGCCCTTTAAAGTTGATTCAATGTTTCTCACTGAATGCCAACTAATAGGTGCAAGTTCAGGGGCAGATTATCTCCGTACTCCAGACAAGGTGTAATGTTTTTTTCCCTTGATGACTGAGATGTCTAGGCCTCTTAGAGCATTTGATTAATCCTCAGAGAATGTATAAACCTCCCTACCCACACACACCAGATAACTCTACAAGGAGTGGCCCTTTAGGGTGGAGTGAGAATTGAACTCAAAACTTTCACTTCCTGAGGTAGATTTCTGATCATCACTCTAACACCTTTGAATTAGACAAAATGCATAGTTGGTTGAAAAAACTCTGAATTATACCTCCTTGTCATCCTCATCATCATTTTGAAGATTTATTTTATTGATCTGCGTCGACTTTAAATTTTGGTATCCACTATAGGTGTGTACTTCTGTTCTCCCTATAAATTCTCAATTTGGTAAAATTGAGAACCGTTTGGTTCATCTCCCACCAAGCAAATTGGTGATAACACCAAACTCATTAATTGAGTTGCAAATATTACATAGCAGAAAAGAATAACACCTCTAGGTTTCCAAATTGTTATACCTATGGCAGCAGCCCAGCATTGTGGTAATGAAATAATGTTACACACTTTCAAAGTTCTACGCTTATGCACACTAATCATCATTGTCAAAGCCATTTATACCATCTAGTTTGAACGAAGAAAAAAGCAAATTGTACATACAAAATCATTACGAAATTATATATTAGACAACCAAAAATCATTTTCCAGCTTAATAATTCATTAAAGCATAAAGAGCAATGCTCATTTTGAGCTGGTGTTCCATTAAGCAGTACAATTCAAGGATACATTTCTTTCTTGACCTATGACACCACAGCATGCAAGTTGAATTTGTGACTTAATTCCCTTTTCACATTCATAGGCTTCTTTCAAATTACGAAAGAATACCAAAGGATATGCCAAGAGGCAGTCTCCAAACCATAGAAAGTCAACAAGATGCCAACTCTGGTGTCACATTATCAAGAAAATGAAGGTATTTGTCCTGAACTTCACTGCTTATTGATGCTGAAACAGAGAGTGGAAATTCAGGAAGTATGTGCATCCCGTTAGTTGAAAAGGAGGGAACTCGCTTCAGGGGTGTAGACTTGGCAATGAAATGCATGGCCTAGTGGGAGTCCGCATTCAACTCCACCCGTCATCTGTAGAAAGGACGAAGAGAAAATTGAAGTCCAAACAGCATCATTTTTAGCACAAGTCACTCAAAATCACAACCCGAACTTCAGATTACAGGAGTAAAACAGGCACAATGGAGTCGCACTTGAAATTTGTAATTACCGTTACTAATGAATTCCATGGCAGCAGCCCAAGATCGCTTTCTAGATTCTGACACCTCATCATTTCCAATATATGGTGTCCATGATCCTTCAGAGGCATTAGTTAAAACCCATCTGACCTTATTAGGAGGGTTGGCAAAATCAAACCTTGGAGCACCTGGTTGCTTGAAGACAAGACCATTTCTCTTGTGGGACCCCGCGCTGTGTGAAGGCTAAATAGCAGGAGAGGGAAAAAAAGGTCTTATAAATTGCTGATTAATGATTATTCTCTCTCTCTCTAAAAACAAAAGATTATTGCTGATGCTCAACTGAATAAATTAAAGAACTTACATTATAATTAGGGTCTGATTTGACTGCACTTGATCTGTGTGTAACAGTATGATTAGCACCAGTTTCAGCTATCATAGGTCTGGGTTTGTATCTTCCAGTTCTTCCTGTCTCCAGAAAGTCAAAAACTTCTCTCTTTGATCGAAAACGGTGTTTAGACACAGGATCAACATAATACTGCACATACGAATGACATTGTCATGCTTCTGTTAGCGTTTATGAGTAAAAATAAACACACCAAAAATAACGGAATAAAACAAGCACAAGAACACCGACAACTTTACTTGGTTCGGCTCCACCCGGCCTACGTCCACAGAGCGTGATAATAATTTTATTAAGAGTAGAGAAGCTTAATACAAGAGATAAAGAACTAGTTTGAAACCCAAACTCCGTTCGGAGTCTCCGACGATTCCCTCAATGCAAGCTACGTTGCTGTCGTCTCCTTCCTCTCCCTCTTCCTACTACTGTGACTGTTTGCCGATCCTCAAGAACTGTCCCTACAGTTCTTCGGTACAGTCACCTCAAAGCTTCTTCCTTCCTCTTCTCGCTCTTTGCTCGACCCCTACAGGGGTGGCGTATTTACACACCCCCCAATGGGTTCCTGCAATCGTCCCGGACACTTCCTTCTGAAGCCTTTCTACGCATATGGGCAAGGTGCCATCTCCAAAGCCCGAAGACCCTACATCATGCGGTCCCTCAAACACAGACAATGCCGTGTATTTTTATCCTCCACAGTGCCGTGTAAATCACCAAGATTGAATACAACTGGCTGCCCTATCTTTTCTCTCTCTCCAAAGAAGCACACGTTGGAGAGTCCAAGATTTTCTCTCCAAGTCATTCCATGTATTGTGTGGTGTATAGGTATGAGACATAATCTACATGCCAGCCTTTCTAATTTTCCTCCATGCATATCTCTTATATGCAGTATGAAATTCCTACTTGTTAGGAAAAAGGACACAGTGGAATTTGAGCCACCATCCCAACAATCTCTACCTTGGTGAAAAATCCACCAACCTCCGGAGATGATCCGTGACAACTGACATCCACTCCACCTGCAGCTCTGCACACTGGCCGCTCGCGGCCTTGCTCCACCTGTCGCTGGAGTTCTCGTGTTCACCCGCCAGATTAGCACATCACCATGTGCTTTTATTCTCTCTATCTTCTCTGTAATGCCGCTCCACGCCTAGAACAAATCTGATTGTTCTGGCGTTGTCCACAACAGTATCACCGTGTCTCCTAGCAGCACACCCTTCACAACGCTGCTCTTTGTTGAGCGTTTGGTCCCGTCTGGTGCTGTATTCCGTTCACCCGTCATTCTCCCCGGTTGCAAAGAAAGCTACTGATACCACTTGTAAGCGTTTATGAGTAAAAATAAACACACTAAAAATAACGGAATAAAACAAGCACAAGAACACCAACAATTTTACGTGGTTCAGTCCCACCCGGCTTACGTCCACGGAGCGTGATAATAATTTTATTAAGAGTGGAGAAGCTTAATACAAGAGATAAAGAACTAGTTTGAAACCCAAACTCAGTTCGGAGACTCCGGCAATTCCCTCAATGCAAGCCACGTTGATGTCGTCTCCTTCCTCTCCCTCTTCCTGCTACTGTGACTGTTTGCCGATCCTCAAGAACTGTCCCTACAGTTCTTCGGTACAGTCACCTCAAAGCTTCTTCCTTCCTCTTCTCGCTCTTTCCTCGACCCCTACAGGGGTGGTGTATTTACACCCCCCCCCCCCCCCCCCCCCCCCCCCCCCCCCCCCACACACACACACACAACCCCCAAATGGGTTGCTGCAATCGTCTCGGACACTTCCTTCTGAAGCCTTTCTACGCATATGGGCAAGGTGCCATCTCCAACGCCCGAAGACCCTACATCATGCGGTCCCTCAAACACAGACAATGTCGTGTATTTTTATCCTCCACAGTGCCATGTAAATCACCAAGATTGAATACAACTGGCTGCCCTATCTTCTCTCTCTCTCCTAAATCACCAAGATTGAATACAACTGGCTCCCCTGTCTTTTCTCTCTCTCCAAAGAAGCACACGTTGGAGAGTCCAAGATTTTCTCTCCAAGTCATTCCATGTGTAGTGTGGTGTATAGGTATGAGACATAATCTACACACCAGCCTTTCTAATTTTCCTCCATGCATATCTTTTGTATGCAGCATGAAATTCCTACTTGTTAGGAAAAAGGACACGGTGGAATTTGAGCCACCATCCCAACAGCTTCTGCCCCAAAATAACAATCCGGAATTGTAAGGTCCATATGTCGACAAGTATAATGTAATGACCGGAGTTTCAACCCCGTAACTCAATGTAATGTTCTCGGAATATTTTGAATAAAATTTGGAGTTTTGAACTCAAATTGGAAATTGATGAGAAAGTTGGGGAATCCTTTATTTTGCTTGAGATGTGATCTCTTATTGTATAAACAAATGTTAAAATTTCCGCTGTATTGTGCTAGCACGTGCCAATGTTATCTGTGGGCTTTAAATCCACACATGTGCTAGGTTGGGCTAGTCGAGGGTCGGGTTTTTGGACTCGGACTCGGCTCGCGTCATGATGCCCACTCTCTCTCCACGTAAATATTCATTTATTATCACTCTGATCTAGGTGGGAGAGGGCGGGGCGCCACATATAAAAGCTGCTAACCTACCAAATCTTTGATACCCAGGTCAGGTAATACATATTGTTGATACAAAGGGCCATACCAACACTATGTACCAAGAAAACACAGGTCCCAAGTGGTGAGCCAACAAACTATGTCCTTGCTGATGCTAAGGGCCCTAGTATGAGTATGTCGAAGTGTCATGTTCTGCAAGAGACAGAGAGCTTGCAACCCATTCTTCCTCTCAGAAAAATGTTGGTTTGTATCATTTCTCACTAATCTGTTATTATTTTGTTCAAATTAAAATGTTTTAATATCATAAGTTTCTATTGAGTACGCCATGGTTTTATTGATGATATATTCTTTTTCTCCATCAATAAAAGTAACTATTTTCAGAGAGAAAAAAAAGGGATTGATGGTCATCAGCCAGAAGTGATGGGAGCTACCCTGCAACAATGGGAAATCCCCATAAATTGCAAAGGGCCCAACCATATAACCAAGGGAATTGGGGGGATTATTAGCCGGAGACTACCAAGAAACTTCATTGATCATACAGGCACACTACTATCATTAACACATGCCCACAACTTAACAAGTTTATACAGGTTATCATTTATTAATTACTACTACTTGTTTCTTGTTAGAGTAAATTGTCATGCTCCTTTGAGGGCCTGCAAAATATATATCCTGAAAACTTCTAATGTTGAACTGTGTTACCTTTTTTTTTAAAAAAAAAATCAAGGGAAAGAAAACTAGACTTCACACTATAAAATAATACAAAGTTTAGGTGAGTCTAGTTCTTTCTAACAGATCATTGGTAATTTAAAACTATAATGGTATTTCTTGAAATATTGGTGTGTTATTTGGGACATTAGTATGAAAATCTATGAGCAAATATTGGAGTATCACTTGTGACATTGATGTTGGAGCCTAAGATCAAAGACACTATGAGTGGTCCTGCATGAGAAGTCATAAATTCTGCAACCATCTAGAGCTTTTGGTTGGAGTGGAACAACCGTGTTTTCATAAATGGGATGGAATCCCATTTTAACATAGCATCCAAGGTAAATGTACAATGCATTGCTTGGGCGTCCCCTTTAAAGGAATTCCAAGGACTCCCCCCTTTTGATGTATTTCGAACTTGGAGGAATGTATCAGCTTAGACCACTGTTGTTTTGTTTGTTCTCTAAGGCTTCCCTCTTGGGTTTTCATCCCTGTTCTTACCTAGTGTTTGGTGCACTTCTTGTGCCCTCCCTCAGTTAAACAAAAAAAACCATTTCAGAAAAAAAGGGTCCTCCATTATCCTAGCTTTTGAAGTCATATGATAGATACCAACATGTGGTGGATTTTTCCCCCAAAAGCCACAATGGTTTAGAAGTTTGCCGAATACAGATGATCCAAATTTGGATGCATGTCTAAGACACATTCTTGTTAAGGTGGTGGTGGTTGTTTACTCCAATACAAAGCCAATTCTTATTTTTCAAATAGATACCATAAAAATCATACGCTTTTCATTTTTACATTGACACCTAAAAGCTACAATATCAACCTTTCACCCTTAGGGCCTATTTGGCAGAATTTTTCTCTAGAATTTTTAGAATTTTGAATTCTGGAATTTTGGATTTTGACAAATTCTAGAATTAGAGGAATTCCATTATCAAAATTCTTTATTTAGTTCATTTTGGAATTGGACATTGGAATTTTAAAGCTCAAGGAATCCTTAATAAACCCCTCACCCCAACCCAAGCTAGTTGCAACTTGGGCATGTTGAGTCGGGTTTGAGGGTCACCCAAACCAACCTGGCATAAGTCAAATCAGAACTTTTGATGCAGCCCCTAACTGAAGTCTAACATGATTTAACCCTAACCCTAGTCCATTAAGTTGGTCAGGTCAATTGATACCATTAGTATTACTATGTGCTTATGGATTCAACTTTGCTTTAAAAGTTCTTATTGATAAGACATCATGGATACCATCGAAGAAAGATGCATCAAAATCTAGATTTTTCCTCAACATGGTTGGATGGTTGGATGATGATTTTGTGCATATTTATAATATATTCGACCAGAGGTAGAGACAGATCTAGCCAGGGATAGCCCATATTATACATTGATCAAGCAACAATTTGAAGATTTGACTCAACCCATCCATTTACATCATTTGAGTCATTCATTTATAGATTGGACCAATCTGACTGTTGATCAAGCACCACCCTAACATTTTTTTTTGTTATCTTTTATTAGTGTCATATTGTTGTACTTTATACAGTTCCAAGATTGTTATAAACTTGTATTTGTTTTTATGATTTTAGATTGTCTACATACGTGCTTTAAGTCACATGTGTCTAGAGTTTTAAGAGAGTCTCATTTTTTTTTTTTTATAAATAGTTGTAAGAGACACTTTTGAAGAATGAATGAATGAAAGAAGAAATTCAAGTTTCTCCTATCCGTAGATCTGGTGTGACTCAATGTACAAATCCTTTTTCTTCTTCTCCATCTCTTTTTCTTTCTTTCCATTTTCTTCTCTCTTTTTCCCCACTTTTTTCCCTCTTTCTACACCTTATTTTGTCTCTTTTTCATCCAATAACCCTAACCAAACTAGGACCCAACCCCACCATTGGCCACCAAAGACCCGCCAGGACCCACAAGCCCGTATGAACAAGCCCGTTTTGGCCCAATTTTTCCCTATTTTGCATCCCATCCTCTAGATCTCTATCTTAAACTTGTAAATCTAACCCTAGCATACTGTACTAGTCTATTTGAGACCTTGTTTTACTTAAATAAAAAAAAATCAAACCCTAATTCCCTTGACAAACCCTAGGTGATTCCATAGCCCTATTTCATCCCTTGGGTGACTGATTTTTGAATCTACAAGAACTAAGACAAGGTTTGATATGATTCAATTAGCCTTTTGAGGGCTTTTGTATTGAAGGCCAACAATACAACCTTGAGAGCTTTATGTGTAGATGTCATTCTTCTTTTTGAATCTTTTTCATTAATCATGTAAGTGAATTTGCATAGTTTTTTTGTTATATTTTATTTAATATTAATTTCTCTCTCTAACATCTTATGTGAATCATAGATATAGGTTGCATGTCATTTTTAGGATTCACCACACATTTTCCAATCTGATATAGGCCTAAGTATATCATTTACATCTAGGGTTTCCAATATTTTGACTTGTCCTACATTAGATTTGGTGTCAGAGCTTGTCCAGCGTCAGTTATCTAATTAGCATTTTATATGAAGTATGATTAAAAATCTGCATCATGTCGAATACAATTGTATGTACTATTGTAATATCAAATGCAGCTCCCCCATATAAAAGTACATCCATTCAAATATATGGTCAGTTTTTGGGATGAGTCAAGTCAATTAAGACCTTAACCCTAGATTAGGTTGAATATAAACTCAACCAAGATGTCAAGGTCCAACCCTCATTCATAGCCTAGGTCCACCAACCCAACCCACCTAAAAATGGGCTATGCTAGTCTGGTTCAAGTTGAGCCACCCAACTTGCATTCTTACCAATAGACGTCAATATACTCCTTTGAATACCCAAAGGCTACATTTGAAATTTTGGACCATAGAAAGGAAAGAAAAAAAAATTATTTAGTCAAAACAATTTTTTTAAACTAAACATGGAAATGTATGTGTTTAAAGAGCACTATTGTTAGAATTGGGTTGGAAGATGAGAGTGTGAAGTCTTAGGCAGATGAAATTGGGTGCAGAGTTGGAAAGACCCCATTTTCTTATTTAGGCCTTCCAATCGGAGGAAACCCTAGATCTAAATCGTTTTGGAATCTAGTCTTCGAGAGGGTCGAGAAAAAGTTGAATGCCTAGAGCAAGAATTATTTCTCTTGGGGGTAGATTGACACATTAAATTAGTCCTAGTAAATCTTCCAATTTTTTTCATGTCTTTATTTGAAATGCCGAAGGGGGTAGCAAGGAAATTGGAGAAACTCCAAAGAGATTCTTTGAGTGATGGAAAAGGGGAGAAAAGAAAATTTCATTTAGTCAATTGGGAGGAAATCATTAATCTTAAGGAGAGAGGAGGATTGGGAAATTTCAGAGTTAGGGATAGGAATCATGCATTGTTATGCAAGTGTCCGTGAAGGTTTGCTTTGGAGGGGGAGGCTTTTTGGAAGAAGGTTTTGGTGGCTAGGTATGGCATTGACAACCAAAGGGGATGGATGCTAGGACCAAGGAAGCTACGTTAGATTACGTATTGGTGAGGTAGGATTGGGCAGATGTTAGGTCTAGGATATGATTGTTGGTGGGAAAGGGTGATAAGGTCTTATTTTGGAAAGATAAATAGTTAGGGGAGAGGGTTTTGAGTGAGGTTTATCTTAGGATTTTTAAGGCAGCTTGGAATAGGGATGCAATGGTTAGTAACTGTGATGAGGAGGTTAATGGTGAGATTCAGTGATCGATCATTTCAGGAGGGGCTTAAGGGAATTTGAGTTAGACAATATGATATGTTGAGAGGCAGCTAGAAGAAGTCCAGCTCTGTAGGGAGAAGAAGGATGGGTGGATTTGGTCAATTGATCTGTCACGGATATTCTCGATTAGAGCTATTCTTAGAATAGTTTATTCCTCAAATCTGATCGCTTCCACTGGAATAGTAAAATTCCACCTTGTAACCAGGTATTTTCTTGGGCAGCTATCAAAGGAAAAACCTTGGTGAAATGTAAAATGAGAATAGGGGTCTTTTACTTGGAGGAGTTTCAGAATCTTGTGTGTTATGCATGTCAAAAGAGGAGACTGTCGATCATCCATTACTAGAGGTGCTTGGGAGATGTTCTTAAGCTTGATGGGTTGTTCGTGGGAGTATGGGGAATGTAGTGACTGAATGGTCTGTGGGTCCTTTTAATGGTAGGATGGATGTAACACAGAAGTTGATACCAGTAACAATCGTGTGGTCAGTGTGTAAAAAGAGGAATAGCAGAATTTTTATATGGAAAGTTGGGAGCTATTGGAGAGGTTTTCGAAAGAGTAAAATGGAATTTAGTGGGTTAGTTGTCACTTCGTAAGGAGTTTGTTCAGTGTTCATTGGAGGACTTCTATTTGTCTTGGCAAGGTTGTATGAAAGACGTAGAAGGAAGAAGAGGATCAAGGTGGCATAGATGAAGCCTAAGTTTGGATTTTATAAGTTTAATGTAGATGGTGTAGCTAAGGGTAAACTTGGTCCGACTAGCATAGGGGGTGTAGTTCAAGATGATAGAGGAGAGATGCTATTTTTCTTTGCTGAATGTATAGGGATAATAGAGTCCAATGAGACGGAATTGCTTGCAATTAGAAAATCCATTTACCTTTTTCTTTGTTGAATGGTAAAAAAGCCATTTACCTTTGGTTGAGGCATGGAAATGATAATTTTATTATTCAAGGTGACTCTGCTAATGCTTTTGCCGGGGGTAGTCGTAGGAAGCCTCCCTTGGATGTTGGGCATGTCAGTCGCTCAGCGAATAATGTGGTAGATTTCCCGATGAAGGTTGAAGTCCAAAAGCGGCAACTAACTGTGGAGTTTTTATGATTTGATGCAATTCTTTTGGGGTGTATAGGGGTTAGGGTTTCTTTTCTTGTATTGGTCTTTTATTTTATGACTTTCTTTTGCATGTGGCCTATATATAGCTCTCTCATACGAGGCCTAGTTTTACTATTGTTCCTTACTTATTCCATTTAACAAAGATTATTTTGTCTTTGCTTTAAAAAAAAAACTACTGTGGGCAACAACTGCTAAGGTAGCAAACAAATAAAGTTGGCCCATAAGCTAAAATGTTTGTTCGGAGAGAGGTGGGGGTCTTGGATTTCTTTTTCATAAAATAAAAACAAAATTGTTTGGCTCAATCGGGCTCAAGTTCAATCTTGGCTCATGAGGAATGGTGGAAATGGGTCAAGATTGGGTTTGGGTTATTGGCCTGTTTATTTTGAACCTTCCACGTGAATCCATTCATTTATTAAATGGGCATGGATTGGGCCACCCCATTTATTCAATGGGTCAAGGTACTTAATCCAAACTTCATTTTTTGGCTTGGATTTAGGACAGGTTGGCATTTTGTTCACAAATTACCAGGTTGAGATGACCAACTCATCTGTTATAACCCTTAATCCAAACCCACCCATTCAAATAGGTTTCTGTCAATTTAACCCATTTATTAAAAAAACAATGGGAATCAAACCAAACCTTATTTTTCTGAGTCAAGTTGTTGGATTGGGTAAAAAACTGCTATCCTTAATTCCTTATTTATGAGTAACAAGCCAATAAAAAATGCCTTGCCCTGTTGCCCGACTTGACACAATTAGGGTCCATGTGTATATATGTATGCTTCCAAGCATATAAGGATATGTGCATTTAATGTTGGGAGAAAAAATCACCTTCTCAACCACACAAAAATAGCAATATCGGAAAACAGAAAAGAGAAATCAACCAAGAGAAATAAACCACAACATAGAGATTTTTGTGGTTCCCTTTTGGTATGTCCAGAAGTTCAACACCGATCCACTATGCTCAAAGACAAAATGAAGAAGAGGCGGCTTTTCTTACAATATACTACACTCTCTCACACAAAAAACAACCATACATACTACCGTAATTAGGGTTTACATAAGATATAATGTGAAAATACAAAATTGCACTCTAATAAAAAATTCGGCTTGAGGGCTCCACCTGTAATACCCTGCTCTAAAAAGTCCCACATTACTAGTGGCATTGGAAATTCTCTGATATATAAGTAGTAGCATTCCTCCTTCTAACATAAGGCCATTTGGGAGCAACAGTGGGTTGGCTCGCCAAAGCAAAGCCGTGCGGGTCCGTGTGTAGGCACAAAGCGGACAACATTGTGCTAGCGGGACGAGTCGTTATAAATGGTATCAGAGCATGGTTCAACTCTCTGCCTGAGGGTGTGGGCTTGGTTGTTGTGTGTCCAGAGCCGGAGACGGCTTTGGCTTTAAGGGGGGTAGATTATAATACCCTACTCTAAAAAGTCTCACATTGCTAGTGGCATTGGAAATTCTCTTTTACATAAGTAGTAGCATTCCTCCTTCTAACATAAGGCCATTTGGGAGCAACAGTGGATTGACTCGTCAAAACAAAGCCGTGCGGGTCCGTGTGTAGGCCCAAAGCGGACAATATTGTGCTAGCGGAACGGGTCGTTACACCACCCCCTTCCCCCAGACAAGGGGGCGCTGCCCCTTTGACGCCCCACAAGCTCCGCCCGGACCTCAACCTGTGATCGGATCGTACATCTTTGATTATGGAGCCTAACATTTAACATTTAATCTATATCTACATTTACATTTTAGAATTTGTACATATATTTTGCTTTGTTGAATATCTAAAAATGTAAAAATGCTTGGCCTGATTTTAAAGCAAATTTGAGGTCTGACTCCAAGTCTCCAACTCGATTTGTTAGACTCTAGCTGTGCTCAATAAACATTGAAGCCAAGTTCAAGCTACTCTATCTTGGCTAAAGCTCAAGTTCGAGTTCCCCTAAACAAATATTCAAGCTCAAGCTCATTGAGCCCTAACTAGGCTTGTTTTCATCCCTGTTAAATGATTTTAATACAGTCCTTTGGAAAAGAAAAAAGGCAATAGAAAGAGAAATGAAATAGAATTAAAGCATGTGGAACAACAAGAGGGAGATACTCGAATTACCCGATCTTTCGTCCCGGCAGTTGACCCTTGAGTCCTGACCTTCACCTCCATCGCCCAATCCTCCGGCAACCAATCCGGTCTGTCCAATTTCACCGGATTCTCCTCCGACCCTTTCCTTTCTACTAATTGCCTCTTTTCACCCTCGTCGACAGAATCCAAAGCTCCATCCATTGCCTCAATATCCGAACCAGGATCTGCTCCATCTTCGGAACTGTCCTCCTCCTCAGCTCCTTCGAGCGCCGGCGAGGAGAGAACCTCGACCCTACTGCTTGTCGTATCTTCCGCTGGAGTTGAGGGAACGTCGGAGAGAGCCCCGAAGAGTTTGTGAGATTCCGACAAAGGAGACAGCTCGTGCCTCAATGGTTTCGGGTCGGAAGGTAGCGGAATCGTGTCGGGAGTTTCGGATGCCGACATTTCGGATTTGTGTGAAGAGAGACGGAGAAGAGTGTGATCGAGAAGGCAGTTGGGCTTCGTGTTTTGTAATTTTTGTATTGAGTGAGGTAGCGTTGAGGGGGACAGAACCCTCTTAAAATCAAACGGTCAATATATATCAATATTACACGTGTCACAATTTATAATCAAATGGTGGCCCCTCTTAGACATATGGAAGATCTCCACCATCAATATATGCAATGCTGGCTATGGATCATAATTTATTCAAATCAACCCTTATATCACCTCATTTAGATATCCGAAACATCCTACCCACTGATTTATTCATCTAAACTTATTAATCATTGAATGTAAGATTTCAGTTCATTAATACTCCCTTGCTCAAATAGTTCAAGAGTCCTTGCTATTAATGCCATAAAATTGGTGTCACTCAAGTATGACATTTTACAATTATAATTATTTCAAATAAAATAGACACACTACTTTTTTAAAAACAAGAGAGTTATATTTCACAAAAAATGATAATAAAGTTAGATTTTATATATTCATAATCAATTAATTAATTTTAATATTTAAAAATAGAAATATTTAATGAATAATTAAAATGTAATAACTTTCCTTACTACTTTTAGCTCTCCTACACCCAATCATTTATCATGTCTCAAAATTTTAGCCACTAATATTATCTAACTATAATTTAAAATTGCTTGGTAATTTGTCATATTCAATATTCTAAAGATTTCAATTGTTGTGTTATAGAATTGCCCACAATCAATTATGATTTTAAAAAGTAAACTAACAAATTTTTAGAAAATTATAACTTTGATATCTTTCTTGACGTAGAACTCGTTCAAAAATCATTATCAGCTGCGCTTTACGTTTGCATGTGGAAACTTCAGACTCATTCTTTTGTGTAGTTAGACTTTATGACTATACCTTGAAAAACTACTCGGATACCATATTAGAAAATCAAGAGATTATAATATTCTTAAAATAAAACTTACTCATAAAAGCTAGCTATATTTAGAGGAGGGTGTCTCAATTGTTTCATAAAGTCATTGATTTATCAAATTATTCGATACGAGACTTCTGTCACTTTTTATAATCTCCACCTCTGCCATTAGTTGACTCATATATCTTAATAGTTTTAGATGTAAACTTTCTACAATAGCTATTGTCAACCATAGTTTTTAATCTTCCATTTCCCTCCTCGTACTTAGACATCTCTAAGATCTCAACCACCAATACTATACAATTGGTGGTTATCAATCACCATTTCATATTTATGAGAAATTACTTGGATGTCCAAAGATCCCAATGCCAACCCCCCAACACAACCCAAGCCGTCGTCGCCACCACCACCACCACCCCGTTCCTCTCAACCAGACACAGCCCGGTAAAAAAAAACCTAAAAAATCTTAACTATAATACCATATAAACCCTTTTTCCTTTAAATAAAAGTTAGGTAAGTGATGTCTATTAACTATAATTTCAAAAATCAGCCAATAGCCCACCTCACCAGACTAAGATCCTAACCATCAATTTCATAAATTGTTGGCTATCGTGTTTTTAGAGCGTGCTTCTATCATATTTTCTCGAACTCAAAATCAGATAGTAAATATTTAATGATATTATCTTTAGTAGTAAATATCAACTGATATTACATATTTTGCAGAAAAAATAAAAATTTAACACAAATAATCTAGAGGCTTTCAATTATTTAGTGGACAAATAAGCTTTAGAAATATATCTTCTCTATTTTTATTATATTATGCTTGAGAAAATATGGAATTGAAAAAAAAAATATCAACATGAATCTCATTCGCTAGTTTTAGAATTCTTTAAAGACTGAGATAAACCAATGAACTGCAATAAGCTGCATGAGGTTCTGGGTTCAAGTCGTACTTTCAACATATAAGGGTCATTCCCTCTAGTTTTATCCGGTGTGTGTCGGTCGATAAGAAGGTTTACCCATACTTCAAGAACTTAGTCAGACGCTCTAGAAGGTCTGGATACCTTGGACTTTAAAAGAAAAAAGATAAGTCAATGAAGAAAGAGAGCAGTGTAGTGCATTTTGGCTATCTAGAAAATAGTGATAAATGTATGTAATGAGATTTTATCTTTTTAGTAGTAGCAAAATTGATAATTATTCATTGTTACAATTATAAAGATTGTGAGTTAAGATAATATGAGCATTAGATAGACACTCATGAAAATGTGTTACAACAAATTAAGAGTGTTAATCTATGTAAATGTGATAAATGCTTTTAGGCCACTTTCATGAGATTATTCTTCATCGACTTATCTAGTGTGTAGATTGAAAGGTTTACACATGCTTTTGGGATTAACTAGTCTCCTATTTGAAGTGGTGATACCCATGTTACCAAAAAAAAATGTGATAAATGCTGATGAAAAGTAATCATTTCAGAGACAGAGGGGAAGGAGGCCGAAGGGACAATTTACATTATTTTTCTTACCGGTGAGATGGCAAACATAAGATATGCCATGTTCTTATTTTGTCCATTGATTGTAGCAGGGGTGCAAATATCGGCCGATATATATCGTATCGACCGATATGTATCGATTTTGAAGTAGTAAATATCGGCCGATATATATCGTTATCGGCCGATATTCACAATATCGGCCGATATAGGCTGGAGAGAGAAAAATATCGGCCGAAAATGATTTTTAAACCCCTGGATTGTAGTAAAAGAAAAGGATTACAAAATGAACGTGGTTTGTCAATTGTAGAACACTTGCAAGGTTGAGGCAAAATGCATGAGAGAGAATTTTAAATTGCTGGCGTAGTTGAAAGAGTCTAGCAAAGAAAAGGATAATGAAATGATTATTGTTTTTCCATTTTAGAATGCTTGCTGGGTTGAGATAAGTCGCTTGACAAGCATAGATAATGAAATGTCTTACGAATAGAAGGATCAATTGCTAGTGAAACTTTATATATATATTGTATGTAACACATCCATCTAATGCACACAATTATGTGTGACCCATAATCCATTTCATGGAATGTCTCGTCAAAGTCTCGATGGCCTACTTAACTATTTCTAATATATTTTCAGTATTTATTTCATAATTTCTCTAATATAATGTATTTTCCTTATTATATTCCAGTATATATTTCATAAAGTACTCAATCATTAACTTTAGAAATAAAAAAAATAGACATAATCACATGATAATGTCCATGATGCCATTACTTCATTCTAAGACTTCACTATTCATGAATCATTCGTACTTTTGCTTCATAAGTTCACCACATTTTACTGAAAAGAGATTCATACAGTTGTGAATCTGTGCCCCCATCATCATCATCATTAACAAGTTAGCTCAGATTCCAGACCAATGTCCCTTTTAAACGGGTGAGTCATCAATAAGGCTCAGACCAACTGTGAGCTCATTGTATCTTGCAAAGGACAAGCATAGAAGTTATGTTGCTCAAATCAATTGCAGATATCAGACTCTGGGGATTATACTAACCATCAAACAACAACTCTAATCTTGGTGGATTCTCCATTTCCAGGTACATGCTTGTCCGTTGAAAGCTAATGTTGAATGCAGACCATTGCTATGCTCCCATTTTGAACATCCATCGATTGACAGTTTGGGATTTTTTGATAGGTAAGATTGCCATTGCCCGGTCACTATATCGACGGCTTCAATTCCCTTTCAGTGATGAAGCTATAGGCCCGGTATTCAGTATTCACAAACCTAAGCAAGACACAAAGGCATTGCACTGCAAATCATGGCTGATGATCCAACACCAAAAGCCAGAAAGTAATTATTTTCCTTGAAGGGAAAACTAATGCTTTTGAAGCTGTTGCAATTACTTGGAATGTCTGGAATCTTTTAGTTTGAATGCCTTTGCCAAATTCTAAATAGGTTTGGTTATGTTTTGAGACACAGCTTGTGTTAGAAACAGAGGAGTTCTGAAGTTGTGGGTTTTTAACCTTAGATCATTCAAGCCTTTTTTGTTATTAGAGCACTTAAAGTTGTCAATAATCTGAATGTGTTGAATTGTAGGAGTCATTGCTATCTTAAAGCTGTGATGCCATCAATGCATTTTGCACATAAAAATGACTGGCCAGGCAACATATTCCTTATCACATATCGATGGCAATGGTGATGGTGAAGCAAATATGTATAAGGCCGATGAATTCTTTGCTTACTGGAGAGTATGCTGCTGCTTGGAGTAGACTTCATTGTGCTCAAACCACAGAATTAGCTAAGTCCATCCTGAAATTGAACGCGAATTCTAAAAAGAATATTGCTGGAGGAAAAAACAAAAAAGGGCACAATTGACAGCTGCTAATGATTCAGACCACAATCTGATAGGTTATTAATGGGGCAGCTCACCACGTACTCAGTAGGGTCACATCTGTTCATTGTTGTATCATGTTTTAGGGAATTCAATTGATATCAAGAACTCATCTCTCATCTCATAAATATGATTGACAAATAAGAATATAAATGCAGTTCGGCAAACTATGTATCGTGTGTGCGCTCTTGCACAGGTGTGTGTGGAGGGAGAGAGAGATAGAGATAGCAATAGAGATATATAGAGAGAGATATAGATAAGAGTTAGAGAGAGAGAGTTAGAGAGAGATAGAGATAAGAGTCAACCCAACCAGTGCTTTTTTAGCATTTTATCCCAATGGTTTATGTTACAGGAACTACTGCTGCCAGACTTGTTACAACAAACAGGGCCAAAGCCAAACTTCTAGGATTCCTTCCAATAAGTGATTGCATATCCAACCACTTCAGCTAATCGTGCAAATGGCTTGGACATTATTAACATCCAAAATTGCAACTGAAGAAATGGGACCAAATGCTACAGAAGGGAATTTGTAGAAGTTTTACACAAAGTATAATGAAGTTATCTGTAAATTCATCACATAGAAATACTTCAGCAAACAAATGCACAGACTTCTGTAGTAAGATGATAATAAGGGATTTGATGGGGACCCACTAGAGGCCTTATAAATGAGGTTGATCTCTATTTTACCTCCATAACTTAAGCATTTAGGCGTGGAGATTAATAAACCAAGGAAATAAGAGGAGAAAATGCTGAATAAAAATAGGTCACACAGGGATTTTCTATTAAACAAATGTCATGGGAATAATTACAACACTTGTAAGAATTGAAAAAAAAAAAAAGAATGATGAAAAGCAGTGCAAAAAAGGAATTACATAAGAGTATGATACAATACAAAATTAGGCTATACTTAGCCACCCAATAATGGAATATACTGTTCATCTCCACAAGCCTCGTAAGCGAAGGGAGTGGATGAGATGGGTAGACCATGTCGATTGGGGGTCAATGGACTTTACCCCCCATCAATCAGTGTAGGACTGTAGGTACAAGATTTTGGGCCCTGAAAACTACAGTTGATGTGAAGTGCAGAGGGTATTAGTGGTTAATATCAAGATGGAAACATGACCAGCTAAGGGTGAAACTTCAAATCTCATGCAGCAGCTTTTCTGAATAGAATTGTTCTTATTTGACTTCACAAATCTTACCAGTCACTCGAGTGTACTGTGTCTGTGAATAACTGAGAAATTCATTTTCATCAATCCAAGCCCTCCTGCTTTGATTCGATATATATTATTTCATTCTCATTTGATGCCCAATCAAGTGATGGAAACTGTTGGATTAAAAACACAAAATAAAACCTTTTATACACCATTTGACTTTTGGACAGTTAAGTGACACCCTACACATTACTACAACTGGCCGAATGCAGGCTAGCTCCAAAAGGGGTAGCACTTTGTTTTGTTTTTTTTTTTTGTGCGTCACATTACTACAACTGGCCGAATGCAGGCTAGCTCCAAAAGGGGTAGCACTTTGTTTTTTTTTTTTTTTGTGCGTGTGGGGGGGTAGATAGATAGAAAAATAGATAGTTTTTTATGTTTTTTTCATAGATAGAAATAGAGATAGAGAGTGTGTCCAACCATCATCAAGAACTGTTGCTCATATAAGCCCATTGGGCAAAATAGGGCTTACCTGGGCACCATTTGCCCTTCCCTTACACATCCTATTCCTCCCTTGAACTGAATCCCTAAGTAATTTAATGCGATATAGACCTTTCCAACAAATCCGTCCCCATGGACTCAAGCAGGTATCCAAAAAGGTCAACCTTTCCAATGAGTCCATCCCCATGGTCTCGAGTAGGTCTCCATAGGAGTGCATATGAGGTGCATGGATGATTGTCATATACATATAGAGGCCCTCATCATCATCATCTAAGATACTCTATCCACATATAGGGGCTGCACTACGATCAATCCAAATCACCTACAACTCAAGAAATCTTATACATCCCAAATAGGCACCCATCATCCTCCTATACATAGTCAAATTTTCATGTCAAAAACCCAATAAAACCACTAAATTTGGACTTCTAAATTTATAGCCATGATGAGGAGATGAATGATCGGCATACATCTAGGCCAGCCCCAAAATTAAAAAAGTGGAGCTCACTAATTCACAAAAAAGAGAACCACCACTCTCTAATAGAGCCTCTAGCACAATTGGCAAGTGCTCATTGTTGCAAGTACAAGGTCAAATGTTTGAGTCCTATAGACTTCAGATATGACACCAGTCCATAGAAATATTTGCCAAATCCAATTACAAGTGCCAACCTCAAATAGATGAGATAATTGGCTTTAAGATATGAGTGTGTGCATGTTCGCGCCTCCAAGGACTACTGATAAGTGCTCAATGTTGCAATTACAGAGTTACGGATTCAAGTCTAACGGGCATTTGATATGCAAACAACACAGAAAAAATCACTAGATCTAATTACAAGTGCCAACTCCAAATAGATGGGATAAATGACGAATGTGTGTTGGGGGTTGGTGAACAGGATAAATCACTTTAAGAATGTGAATGTGTGAGAAATAAAAAAGGGCAGAACAGAGCATGCAAAGAAAATGTGCACTTACCAAAAGCAGCATAAGTGGAATTTATCACATGATTAATATCAAACTATATAATGCAGCATTTTGGAGGCTTTCCAGTTATAACACCCACATACAGCAGGCATGCTATTAATATGGAGGGACACAGATTTTACACATAAAAAATGAAGTGTCCAACACAAACATGTTGCCTACACTAAAATGTCTGCAAACTAGCTTTCCAGTTTGTCCATTTTTTGGTGCAGTGACAATGAACTCATGAATTAGACTCACCATGATTTTTAACCAATCATTGATAAAAAAACAATCAATTTCTGAGTCTATTCCAGTATCTCAGTGTTGGACAATGTAGTATACGAAGAGTGTCAGTCAAAATTAATTGAATTAGAACCAAAATATAAAAGGTAGGAGAAAGAATGTAATACACAAAATCCATCAACAAAATGGTAAAAGTGGTAATTAACCCTTTCTTTGAACCAACATTGCCCAAAATAACAATGGTTTAGACTACTGTAGGAGCCTAGGTATACTTACACTTTGTACGTTGCCACACCCATCTTGTTGTATGTGGTTGCTGCTTAAGTGGTTAGACCATCTAATCCAACTAGAAACTTGCTCAGTTCTCCTCATGCATACTTGAATGTTTTGAATGAGATTCTTCACCAGAAGAATTCTCTTCAATGTTTAAGCTCATAGATTTGGTATTACCATTAAACCTATCTTCATCTGCTGTGAACTTCAACTTCTTCTCCACAGATTTAAAAATGGAAGTGCGTTTGGACATCAACCGATACGGTGGTGAAGCATTGAATGACTTCCAATTGTATAGACTAATTCCACCATTGCCATAACAAGCAGGACTTTCAGAAGGATTTAAATTTTGAGATCCAGGACTTCCTATCTCAGTACCATTACTTTCTTTTCCTTCAGGCGTACTGAGAGTTCCAGGAGTGCTCCACTTTCTTTTCCTCACTATTGAAGGGGTGTTTGGGAAGCTCTTTGCTGCATTCTTTAATATAGATTCTGCACTTCTCTCACTTGAATAATCATCATTGACAAAAGGAGTGAAACAGTTGGTTGGTGACATTGAAACATTTGAGTTGTAAACCTGCTGCAGGGAACAATACATGGTTACAAGAGTAGGATCCATGGGAATGCCACAATCTTCTAACTGGGGTGGCTCATAGTATAAAGAACCAAAGGTAGAAGTCCCAGAACGCTGATCTGCTCCAGAAAACATGTTATCTTGGTCTATTTTACCATGGCTATCACATCCCATTGACTTTAGTCCTGATTCAGATTTATTAAACCTACAATCAACTTTTGGTACTTGTGCCTTGCATTCCACAGCATCAGAGTTATTGGGTCCACTAACTGGCATACTAATTGAAGCATCTTTATCAGAAGACTGCGGGGTTGGTGGTTCCAACTGCTTATTGTAGCCTTCTTCCAATTTGGACAGATCTGTGTTCCTGCCAGCATGTATAGAAACAGAATCTGCACCAGTTTGTGGATCTGAATCCAATCCTTTATTAGAAGAGATGGGTAAATTTTTGGTGGATGGTTTTATTTCATCTTTGGCACCATTTTGCACAGTTGTATTAGGAGCTGGTGGAAGTTTCCCAGTAGCTAAATAGAAATCAAGCTTTTTTCTTAGAGAACTGTTCCAGTGATTCTTTATTGAGTTATCAGTCCTGGATAAAAAGAGAGAGAGAGAGTGATAAAGAGGTCAATGTTCAAAATCAAACAAAAATTAACAGAATGAGATCAGTATTCATGTACAAGAAGATACTTAAACAAGCTTATGAAACAACCAAGACATCCATTTTGGCAAATGGAACCCCTCAGGGTTTCTTCAAAAGTCACAGAGGCTTAACATGATGGGACCTATCATATGCAATTCTATTCTACATTGTCATGAAAGACTTTGAAATTTGTTTGAGAAGACCAAGAGTGAAACTTTGATTAGTGGTGGGTTCCACATTGCTGATTCTAGGCTAGCAATATCCCATTTGACTTCATGGATCATCATCATCGTCGTCGTCATTACCATCAGCCAATATCCCATCTACTTGGGGTCGGCTTTATGAGTTATTCTTCTCCAATTGACCCTATCATAAACCATACCCCGAGTCACTCTACAATCTAATAGGTCACCCTCTCCTCCTAGGGCCTTCTATCAATAGCCTCTCAACTCTGAGCACTAGGTTGTATTTTATCTTCTACTAATATGACCAAACCATCTCAAAAGAGTTTCTCTCAATTTGTCATCTGTCGGAACTATCTTTAAATAATCCTTAATGCGTCCATTTCTAAATCTATCCTTTAGGGTTAAACCACTCTTCTAGCGTAGCATGCGCATCCATTTCTAAATCTATCCTTTGGGGTTAAACCACTCTTCTAGCGTAGCATGCGCATCTCCGTTGTTCTAACTTTGTTTAATTGTTTTTTTTTATCACCCAACACTCTGCTCCATATAACATTCTCCTCCATAAATCAAGTCTCACATTGAGTTGTTTCGTCTCACTAATTAATATTACATCATCTGCAAAAAACATACAGCATGGCACCTCATCTTGACTTCATCGATGAGACAATTATATTTTGTGAAGATGAACAACTGCGAAGTTTTAAAATGTTTTAAGGCAATCTCAGGCTTGAAGGTCAACATAACAAAGAGTGCAATTGTTGGTGTACAATCTTTTGAAGATCAAATCAAAAGATTAACACCTTCATCAGTTGTGCCAAGGCACAATTCCTATTCTTTATTTGGGCAAAACCCCGAATCCTTGTTCTTGTTGGAATCAGTTATCAAAATATTCAACCAGAAACTGACTTCTGTGGAAAAAATCATACTTGTCTTTCAGTGTCGAGTGACACTTATAAAATCCACCCCAAACAACTTATCCTTGTTCATGAGGAAAGAGAGGGGGAGGGGGGTGAAGGGAAGGGAAGGAAGGAACTAGAATACTTGAAAAGATCCAACAAGATTTCCTTTAGGATGGGAGAGAACCAATACATTTGGTGAATTGGAAAAGCTAAGTCTTTTGTCAAAGAATGGGGACTTAGGATTGAGGAATATAAGCTGAAAGAAATTGGTCTTTATTGGCCAAAATCTTGTGGCAATTTGGAGAATAGAGGGGTGGTCTTGTGGAGTTAAGTCATAAAACAGAAATGTGGGGTAGCAAATAGAGGTTGTAGTGCTGGGATAGTTAATCATAAAGAAGGGTTCAAATTTGGAAAGACATCATTGAACTAGAATTTTTTATTTTTTTTTGAAAGATAAATGGGGCATGAGATGCTTGCAGGGGTGGATGTAGAATAAACTTTTAGAGGGCATTTTTTAAGAGATCAACTCTAGATGATTATATTTGCTAGATGTACTCCATGTCCAATAGAAAAATGCTTATCAAGGATCTATTGAGATATTGTAGGGTAAGGAGACATTGGTGTTAATTTTCAGGAGAAAACTTATGTACTATGGAATTTAGCAATTTGAAGCTCCACTTATGTTGATCAATGGCTCAACTCCATCAATGGGAGGAATGGATAAAAGAATTTCAAGCAATGAATCTAATGGAATGTTTTTATCTACTCCCTTATTAAACCATCTCGTTCCCTTCTCTTACAAAGCCATCTGCAAACTTGCAGTTCCCACAAAGGTCAAAGATTTTGTTGGAAGCTTATTTAAATAAGATCTATACGTACAAGCCTAACCATTGACAATTTGAAAACCAATGGTTTTGCCTTTCCAAATATTTGTTTTCTTTGTTGGAATAATGAGATTCAGTATATCATTTGTTCTTCCATTATCATCTCGTATCCCCCATTTGCCCCCTTTTTCCCTTGGGTGAGATTCTTGCCTCTTTACACGCTTTCTTGGAATATGGGGTTCCAGGCCTTTCTCATTGAAAGGTCAAACTTTATGGAAATTAGTACCTTTGGCAATTGTGTGGATTGTTTGATGGGAACACAACAGTCATGTTGAGGATAAAGTGGCCTCTAGAACCAATGTTGCTAAAAGAATTAAACTTAGCATCATCCAATGGGCCATGGTGGTGAAAGAGTTTGCAAGCTACTATAATCTTATACACTATAGGAAAAGGGTTTGAGAGTTTTTAGGGGGCATGTGGCAACAAACCCTTAGCTCTTGAGTTTCTCTCTTCTTCTTTTTTTCTAATTTTCCTATTACTCTCCTTAATTATGTCCACTACTCGCATAAACCCACTTAATTCTCTCCACTTCTACTTATTCAACTCCAACTCCATAAATAACAAGCTTAAATAGCATATTCCATAATCATATATTTTCACTCTCCTTATTTCTCTCATATTTATTCCTCTCATCATTTCTAAACTTGAACCAGTATTAAGGACAAAAATCTCTTTAATATAAAACTCTTCAATCAACAATATGGATTTGGTTCCAAAGAGCTTGCTCTCCAATTAGCAATTCCAGTGTAGACCAAAGATAATAAGTGTGCATTGCATTTGTCAATTTGAATATTTTGTGCAAATAATCTTTGTATGAGTTGTTTCTTTTGCCATTTTCTTTTTTAATACATATTTTACGCTCTCTTTATCCATGTATTTTTTGAAGTTGTTTAGTAGAATTCTTCATTTAAAATACATTATTAGTTTGTAATTTATGATTTGATTTAGAATATGCCAATTAGACCAAATTTGCAATTCTATTTGAAAAGTAAAAAGAGTGATTGAATTTATTTTAGTAATTTTTAATAATAATATCAATTAAATTTATTTTTTATAATATCAAATTTTATTTTTTATGTTTGTTTTTTTGTCTTCTTTTCCTAATTGGAACTTCCAGCCTTTTATCTAAATAAATAATGAAAATTTAGATAATGAATTTACTACTTATTTTTGTATACCTTTATATATAAATTATACTATCTTAAAATTTTAATATTTTTAATTTATATTTGTATTTTTATTATAATGCACGGGTTATTTTACTAGTATCATTTCAAAGAGAATTGGGGAAGAATTACTTTAAACCTCTCATGATATAGTCACTGTAATTGTTGTCTTTGTAATTATGTTTCAAGTCAACTGAGACTTGGGACAAATTCTCCTTTGGGAAGTTCCCTCAAATGTGTAATTCTCTTAGTTTCTCAAAACATTTCATTGTTCTCTCTAAAAGAAATCAAGGACAATTAATTTCCACGAGTTGAGAAAAATATAATAAATGTCAGTTCTAGCCATGGGGTCTTGTTACTAGTACCATGTAAACAAAACAAATTGCAGTACAATTGGAAAACAAGAAAGAAGGCATCCAACACAATGTTCCTTAAAGAAATAATGATAGCATAAAGAACAAGATGAAATCATGCAGCTAGAAAGAAATCTCAATATATGAACCAGCTTATCTATCGAAAAAGAAAATGGCCGAGCTTGGGTATTCCAGATTGGTGAAAGAATGATCGTTGAAACAAATTTTTGCACTTGAAGTGCATGTGAGAGTTACATAAAATAAGGCTTTATTTCCATTGCAAGGATATAGGTGACACATCTAAAGCATTGGTTGAAAGAGTATTTTGGTGATAAAAATTCTATATCTACAAATATAAAATAACTTGGCTTATGCGTAACTTGTTATACACTCTACATTGAATGGATACAAGAACTTGTGGAATTCAGCATGGGTGAGAGGTGCTTGATTCACCCAAGTCCAAAAATATAAAATTCATTGATTCAGCAAAATATTTTAACGAGTGAGAAGCATACGCTTAGTGCAAGTGACATGCAGAAAATTGGTGGGTCACACTTTGTGCTTGTTGATCTCGATATAAAGTTCCTAGAGTCAAAACTCAAAAGGGGTTTGCTAGTGGTGATTAGTGATAGAGTTGTAATTGTTCATATATGTATATTTCTGACCCGTAAAGTTTGCACAATTTCACCAAATCATATCTTGGGATTAACGGGTGAGGACTCTATGATACAAGCACAATGAGGACTCTTCACTTTGTATCATATCCCCATCTTTTCATTTTTCCTTGTACTCCACATTTAGCTTAAAAATCTATATGAAGATTTTTTAAAAAAAATTTTGCTGAGTAATACAATGGAAATAGGATAAGTATTTTATAGGGGTAATTTTGGAACTCTATAAGATGGTTTTTTTATTCTCAACTTTAAAAAAAAAAAAAAAAATTATTCACAACTATTGATTATAAATTTTAAAAATGATTATTATTCAATTTTGTAATTGAAAAAAGTTTCTTTTCTGCTAGATGAAGGTAATGGTTCTGAAAAGATAAATTCATTTGAAATTTTAAGCCACCAATGAAGTGTATAAAAGTGTATGGTAGATTGAAGTATTAATGATTGGCAATTTGATACCCTTTACATAATAGACCAAAAATTTAAAATAGACCAATTTTTTACATGAGGTTTATCCAGAGAGACTTCTTTCTTAGCCCACACGGGTAACTCAGTTGGTATAAACTTCTAGAATTAGACTAGAGGTCTTGGGTTCGATTTCTCCTGAGCTTACCTGATACACAAGCCTTGTGGGTGGTTTCGTGTATCCATGGGATTAGTTCTACCTCCAATATGGGGTGGGGATACCTAGTCTAAATTTCTATTTAGAAATTCCACACTAAAATCCAAAATAAGCAAAAGTTGAACAAGACGAACAGTGAGGTCACTTGAGAGATTGAGAGATTTTTATTCCTGAAGTATCTTCTCTCGACCACGAGCAACTCATAAACATCTAGTTGCATTAAGATTGTGAGGAGAATTAAAAATAGGATACTGAGTTGGAATTGTATATACTGAAGGAATGGTGTATGGCATGGACAAAAAGATTCCTTTTGACATTATCATAGTAGAGATAAGTTTAAATAAATATAGCTTTCAAAACAAAAATAACAAGTAAACAATAACAATGGATAAAAATCAATATAATTTTTGCTCAAAACAATCAAATGATGACCATTTCTATATTCTCCGAAAATAAATCTTTGTCAATGAAATTTTGTTACAGAAAAAAAAAATCCATGAAGAATATGGGAAGAATCTGACATGTATAGATGTCTGGTATGAGTTTGTTTTCCATTCCAATCAATCTATCCAGCTTCATCATGAGGTCCTACCTCATTTATAGTATATAAACTCAAGGTTCAGCCAATAAATGAAATACAATTTCATCAAATGATAAACTACAGTAAATAGATGAACATATCTAATCTTGTTAGTGCTACTACTTGAAGTGGTGAAATAAAGAGTCGCAATATGGAAATGGGGTTGGATATCAGTAGAAGAATGCGAGGAGATTGAAATCAGATGCCAAATTTCAACTAAAAAGTGTGTATGCTATTGGATCATCTCCTCATAGGCTTCAAAAATGTGCATTCAAGGAAAGGGTATCATATCAACCCAAAGAGAGAAAAAAGAAATGTTTAACTTGGAATCCAGCAAGATAAGATAAACAAGAACTACTGTGCAAAAGAATCTTGAAGCAAAATCAACCAAGATAATGTATGGAAAATAGATAGAGTAAATGATCATAACTCCAAATGGGAGAAGAATGAAAGAATGAATGAATTATGCAACCAATACCTTCCAGGTAAAAGCTTAGCTATTTCTGCCCATTTATTCCCATGTATTTGGTGTGCCCGCATGAGTGCAAGCTCCTCCTCCAATGTCCAAGCATCTTTCCTAATGATGGGGTTCAAATGATTGTGCCACCTGAAAAATTAAAAGAAAAAAGGATTAAAGCATCAGTTTGTTTAGCATGAAGGTAGCAATAAGCAGTAAGTAGTCTAACAATCTCAAATGATAAGATCTCTGGGTTTCTGATGATGCAATACCATACACTACTGTATATAAGGCAATAGTGTATGGGAGGAGTGTAGCAACACTAAACCAAACGTATCTGGGAAACCATAAGATGTATGGATAAAAATAGCAACCGAAAATTGACAAGTTTCAGGACCACATCAGAACTATAAAAAGCTAAATACAGCCCAAAATGATAATGGCAAATTATAAAAAAAAAAGTGTTAAATTGTACCCAATGGCCAAAATAAGAACAACAATGATTAATACTCATTACGCTAATTTATACGTCATCTAATAACAAAACAGTCCCATCAGGAGTCACAAATAAACACTACAAACTTGAGACCGCAATGTTCTCAAAATAAAAGAGAGATGGCAATCACTAGTCCAGACTGGATCCTTTCCAGATGTTGCTTGAGTTACAGCATGGTCCACATGCATCATAAGAACTGATACAAAAAACAAAGAAATTTATAGAAGAATAAAACTCAATGCCTGAGCTTCATTACCTTACATAATAAAACAGTTCATCTTCACTGTAATAGATCAGAAGTGAAAGCAAAAAACTCTATGGCCATGGTACCATCCTAGTGGTGGTACAAAGCTGCATTGTGAACAAACATAACAAACTAATGAAAATATCATTGATAAGGATTCATGGCATCACCTCTCCCGACATTGTTTCCCAATGCGACCTGGCAGAGACTTGGCTATCATAGACCATTTTGTTGGCCCATATTTTGACACCAGTTCAATGATTTTTTCATCTTCCTGTGGAAAATAAAAAATAAAGAAGTTGATGTTCAATCACTACTCTGCTCAAACTCTTAAAAAAAAAAAAAAAACATAAGGGTTAGATTTGAACCTCAGGGGTCCATGGTCCCTTAATGAGTTCTGGATTCAGAACCTTTTGCCATCGATGCAAACATTGCACCTCTGATCTGTCATCAAAACGTTCAGCTGCATATGGACATTGAAATGATCATCAGACCAATTTCCCTTTCAGAAAGATCTATGTTGAGTTTAGATGAAATTAAAGCACAACCAAAATTATTTTAAATTGCACACAGTATAAGTTACATATGTTTTAGCATGTTTGAACACAAATTGGGTTTTCTTTCTCTTAAAATAAGAAGAAGAAGAAGAAGAAATGTTTGGCTGCAAAAGATGACAAGAAAAGATTTTGCATTTTAGATTCCAAATTATAATGTCGATAGTGTAGAAAGAGCAGGGGGCAAAGAGAGAGAGGGAGAGAGAGGGAAATTTTAACAACTGAAGCCTCTTTTTTTTAGCATGGTCAACTGAATATAGGACCCATCTGGTGGATGACAATGACATGTTGAGACATATTGTTCACCTGTTTTGGCGGTCATCATTGGGATGGTTAGGTTTGGTTAAGTGATTTGCAGACATGGGAAATCCAAGTTGGAACCATCGAATGAGTAGTCCAAACAGATGATTAAACATTTTATTATAATTGATATGATATGAGTGACGTGTTTTAGTCATCAATGATTAAATAGTTAAAATCATCCAAGAACAGATCCTTAAGAGAAATGGAATGATCAATAACTGGACTGTCTATTTATACTATAGAACATCCATTGATAAAAGTTTATGAAAAGGTTTAGCATTTCTCAATTAAATTGATTACATAAGATGGCAAGGCAATCATAAGAGGCATGGATAACATGGAACATTCAGGTAGTATTTGGACCTATCACATCAATAGTTGATCCCCATGGAGGTAACCAGGGTATACGTCCCAATGTTGGACTGCCCAAAAACCAATGAAAACTACCTTTTTTATCACTATATTGATAATTAGGACCATTTTAGAGTTCCAAAGTGATATTGGTAACAATTTGATCCTATTAAGATGGATGGGCCATATTCATAATTACCCTTTTTATTTTTGGAATAGTAAAGTGACTTAAACATACAATCCTTAAAGTTGTAAAGCAAGTACTTAATAATTAAGACAGACAGTTTTTCTATCAAAATATAGAAAATTTATAACAACAAAGTTCTATAATTAGGAATAAACTCTTTTTTCTTTTTTTTTGAGCAGTAACAGAGAAATTTCATTAGACAGACAGACAGATAGGTAGGTAGGTACTAATCTGTGCACTGAACATTATTAATTTAATATAAAAATTTGTAGATTGATGGATGGAGTGAGAGAAAGAGACAGATAGAGTTCACACTTTTGAGAATTTTTTGAACTTCTCTTGATAAATGCATTCATTCGGACCCACACAGAGACCAATCAATGCAACAATTGTGAAAGTCATGAATTTAGATGTTGGTTTTGATTGCCAGTGAAAAATAGTATTGCAGTGATATCTCATCAGTGTTACTTTTTTGAATGCCTGAAATAGAGTGCTTGTAAGTATCAAATCTAGAGGAATATATCAATATTGATAGTTTTACACTATTCTAGACATAAATATTTCCTCAGGATAATGTTATGTTTGCAACAGTGGTTTACTGGACTTGTTGGAACTCTTGGGGCTTTAAACCAATTGCATCCATGAAAATGGTTCGTATGTGGCTTGAAACATTATGCAACAGTAGCATCTGTATCTAAACCATCAGTTAGAAAATTCCGAATAGGGAACAAACTTTTGCATACAGAAAAAGAAACTGCATTGAAATAATGGAAAACATTGAGTCTATCGTCCAAGCCTAGTCAAACCAATGCAGATTCCTTAACCAGAGGAAGAAGCAGACCTATTTTCTTCCAACATTTTCCTTTGAAAATTTTGACAGCGTTTCTTAATCTCTCATCCTGTGGCATCAATATAGAGGAAGAGGCAAGTAATGGCATGAGGACATTATAATGGTGAAAATACAATAATTTGATGCACAAAACATTCTCAAATTTCAAAGCCAGCATACTGATTGAAGGAAATATTGAAAAGGATGTAAATGATGGCAAGCAAATTGCCATTGCTCATTTTAGATAATTTTTCCTTGTAACCATCCACAAAATAGCCTCGGTTGGTAGAAGTAGATGCCTAGGATGATGATAATCAGATCATATACCAGATTTGAGGGTTTCCTCTTTTCTCAAAGAAAAAGTTGGCATTACACCATTAAATTTCAGCTAAAATATGAAAGATGCCTAAACATTTAGCTTTGGGGAGTTTTGGCATCAGTCCTGGTTTTAGCATCACACCACTAGTAAGCTATTGAAAAGGATTTTTGTTGAATTAATCACGAGCATTTAGAACCAAATAGTTAGCAATGAAATAGAAAATGCATGTTATAACTCATCTGCACATTAGGCACAGCGAGATATATAATGTGGTTCAGGTACTGAAATTGCTTACCTCCTCTGGTGTCCAACCACCTTTAGCTCGCCTAATAGGACCAGTAGTCCTCCTGTAGACAAATTAGATCAACATTAGGCTAACAGCCAAGGATAACAAAACACTGTTGGATATGGAGACATTTATCAACATTCAAAATAATCATCTGCCAACCAGTGGAGTAACTACAGCAAATGGTAATTAGAAGATTAAAACTCTCCATTATGATACAATAATTAACAAGTGAAACAAAAATAACAAAAATAATACAAGGTTTCCTTACTGCTGTCCTAAAGAAAATTATGACAACTGATAATCTTAAATTGCCAAATTTCTCCATTGCCAATATTTGTTTTTGTTGTTGGAGAGAAGAGACCATTGATCATTCCTTCCTAGATTGTCCCTTTGTCTCACATTTGGTACCACTTTCTTTCCCTTGTCTCCTTTTCTTGGATAATTCTCTCCTCTTTACCAGTTCTCTTTTCATAATGGGGTTCGGGTCCTTCCCTGACGAAAAGTTTATTATGCAAAATGAGTCCCTTGTCCATCTTATGGTTTGTTTGGCTTGAGGGGAATGGATTAAGATAAGGCAAAGTCAAGGGAGGCCATTATACAGAAGATAAAGTCAAATATTATCCAATAGGGCTATAGTCCCTGCTTCTTTCCTTGGTTTTGATGTGTCTTTGTTTAACAGTAGTTGAAAAGACGTAACTTATTGCAATTGTAAAGGTGTATTCCTCAGTCGCACCTCAGGCTTCTAGAATATGTTGGTTGACAGATTTTGGCCAGCCTCTCGACAGGCCTTTTTATCTTGTACTTGGTTTGCTTTTTCCAGTAAAAGTTGTTACTTCCTAAAAAAGGGATTCCCAAATGCTCCAAAAGTAACTGGGAAATTTCAAAATTTATCATTGGTGTGCCAACACTTCTGACAGATCAAACGTTAGAACAGTTTTTATACTTCTCTTCAGAAACTGAAATGAATTATACAAAGACCAGAAAATTAAAATTAAAATATGCAATAAAAGGAATGATTTTAATACTTCATACATGTAACTAAGTTTATTTTGAGTCCTCTTTCTTCCCTAATCTGATTCTATCTTCGATCTTTCCAAAACTATTAAAAAAAAAAACCAGTCATTTTCTTAGGTGGTCACAGTAAATACAAAAAGTCACAGGGTGGTTAAAATTGCAAAGAAGATAATTTCTGATCTTGTTTATAATGATAATCTATTCAGAAAGGACTATCCATTTGCAGGCTTTTGGCTTTATATTTCTCCTAACTAGTTACTAATATTGGTAGGTTCATTATGCTTCTCAAAAATAAAGAAATAAATAAATAACAATAAAAATAGTAGCAATATTACTTGAATATCACATCAAGTCTTTAATTATTCACAGTGGACAAGAAAATTCAGGATTTACAAGTGAGAAAACATCATCACCAATGACCACCACAGTAAAGAATGGTCAAAGAACTGAGTCACCCCCAACTTTGCTCGGGAAGGATGAGGATGGCCAAAAAAAAGGGATGAGGATGGCAAATCACTAAATGCTTCCAGTATATTTAAGAATGATAAATCTAGTCACTCAGCCCCAAAAATCTCCTTGGAAGTCGGCTAGAAGAGGATCACAGCGGCGACACTCGTGCAAATAATTGTCTACAGAAGTTAATTCTCTCTCCTACTCATGAACGTGTTAACTTTAGCCCTGAAAATGTGTATTGGATTCAAAGTCAAGAGCTTTATGCTAGTCATTGGATTTGGGCTTTATTTAATTTCAAGTACATTTGCATCAGTGTCTTGTTTGCACTCAATCAAAGTCTCTCTAAATTGATGTTTGTTTAACAGCTCTAAATTGATAGTATTTGTCCATGTAAAAGTTTCACATTCTCACTACTTTTCCTACTTTACAGAATTACACCACAATATAGGAGCAAATGACCATATTCAACACAATAGCTCGATGAGTAGCATGTGCTTATCTAAGTAACATAACTACATGCATATAACATTCTCTTCAAAAGAAGAGTAGGATCTTCATTCTGCTCAAAACAAAAAGGCTGTAAACACACTAGTACCCAAAACAATTTCCCATGATGAACAACTTCTAAGATATGACGATCTGATCCATTGTAATAGAAAAGGAACTTGTCTACATGATGCGGGGAAAATCGAACAAATTATTCAATTATAGTTTAAAGTTCTGTGAAGTTTTCGGTCGAGGAAAGAGAGGCCCATAGGGTATAGCCATGGGTTGGGCCCATATTCTTTCAATTTGGGGCTTGTTCAACAACGTGCTCTTTCTCCTTCACCAGGTCAATAGGATCGACTGACTTGTCATCTACATCGTGAAGTACCAAGATTTACAACCTTGAACTAGAGGACAAGTTCTTTGCAAGCCGAGGAGAATGACGAGAACATCATGCAAGATTTAATTGAAATTCAATTTGAAGATATTGGGGAAATGGTGTTGAGAGAGCACGAAAATTTTGAAGGTGCAAAAAAGGGCCCATTTAAAAATAAGTGGATCATACGGTGTAGCTATGAGTTGGGTCCATATTCTCAATTTGGCGCTTGTTCAACAACATGCTCTTTCTCCTCCACAAGGTCAACAGGATAAATTGACTTGTCATCTGCACCATTTTCCAACCCGGGGAGAATGATGAGGAGCACATCAAACAAATTATTCAATCGGATTTTAAGTACTATAAATTTTCAATTGAGGAAAGTGAGGCCTATTTAATCATCCTTTTGGGCTTAAAACTTAAAAATAAGTGGCCTACAGGGTGTAGCTATGGGTTGGGCCCATATTCTTTCAATTTGGAGTTTGTTCAACAACGCCTCTTTCTCCTCCACAAGGTCATAGGATCGACTAGCTTGTTATCTGCACCACTACAAATCCCATCTGAAATAAGTAGCTGGGCCTCCTTCAGTGTGCAAAGGGAAAAGACAATCAACCTACATATTTGATTAACCCAACATCTCTAAATGCATAATGTCACACAAGACCACAAAAAAGGACAGTTTTCTTAGGTTTAAATCTGTACAAAATGAGAAACTGCCCTGGAGATATCAGCTAGAAAAATAAGAACAATTCCAAGATTAAGGACACAAGAAAATTGGGATTGAACCACGATGGATGTCAACCATCTTATTGCAGTTCTTTTATACCCAAAATTCTGGTGTAAGAGAAGTAAGATATCATCAGTTGTAAATGAGAACTTAAAATTCACATTTCAAAACAGAGAAGGGGGAGGGAGGGGAAGGAAGCAACAAAATAAAATCAATTTCACAAAAATTAGTATTACCGATGGGGTGGTGAAGATGATGTTGTTGTGGGGCTACAAATTCCAGGAGACCTCGAAGCAATGCCACAGCTCCCCTCAGATGCCGATGAACTTGATGCAGCAGCTGATTGCTTGTTCTCAACACAAAACTGCTCAATTTTCGTTGCCACAGTCTCCATCTATAATCACCTCTGGACTACCACATCCTAATTGTCAGAAGGAAACATAGAAAATAGTCCTTTTAAAAATTGGCTAACACACACATACCTAGCACAACTTGAAACTTTCATGTTTCAAAATCAATTAAGCAGATAGAAAATGGGAGACAAGAAAAGGAAACTGCATGAATTCAACAGTGGTAATAGTGACAATAATGATGCTCTATCTAGATGCATGAGAATGAAAGTACTTATCATCAAAATAACAATGTTTAACTTTGAATGTTTTCAGTTTGGTTACTTTCGAGAGAAGTATTTCTTTTTCCATGCATCCAAACGAAGGCTAAATCATCATCGCCGACTTTCTACCAATGGGCCCCTAGATTCTAACTTTCCAAAAAAGGCATGAAAAATAACAACATGAAACAAAGCAAAGATATAACAATTTCCAATAAAATTATGAATGGATACTACAATTCTCAGTAAAGGCCAAATATCTAACATTAATGAATCTGAATTCGAATTGAACAGACTGGAGCAACCGCAAGCACACTTTTTAATTAAAAAAATCATATGGCTTCTGATCAATAATAAATAAAACATATACCATTGGGAATGAATCAAATGTGTAAAAATTCAAAAAAAAGAAAAAAGAAAAAAGCATAAACTATAGATTTCTTACTCTTAAACCAAATCGTGAATGTTGAAGAAAAATTAAACAAATCAAAAAGCACAAAACATGTCAATTGTAAGCAGAAAAGAAAAAACAGATTCACCAGTAAACAAATCAAGGATAGAAGAATTGAAGAAAATCGAACATCCAGATCGAGATCAGTATCAAAAAAGGACAAAGCAAGCAAATTCTAGGGGGTCCTGGTCAATAAACAACAAAACGAAGATATTGATACAGAAAATTGTACAGAGAATGAAAAATCAACGGTACAATAATTCAAAGAAAATCTAATGACGAGAACCAGATCAGTAGCAAATAAGCATGAGCAAGCAGATAGAAAAGTAAATTCTATGGTTTTTAATGGATAAATAAGAACAACAATATAGATACAGAAATTTCAAGAAATTGAAGAATAAAAAATAAAAATAAAAAGAATTGAGGAAAATCGAATATTGATAATCAGATCAGTAGAAAGAAGCAAAAGATTCTAGGATCAGTTTTACCTTCCGCTGCTGCGAAATGGCGAAAATAGAAAGGGAGCTCATGAAGAGGAGAGATGACAAGAGAAGAGAAGAGGAGCGAAAATACGAACCCTGGAATCGAAGAAAAGCTCCTGAGAGCCGTTGAAGAGAGAGACAGAAAGGAAGGGGGAGAGAGAGAGACGCTATGTAGAAACGGAGTAAAACGTCTGTGGCAAATGCTGTATGGATTTTTATGTCGTATTTAAATTTGACACTTGGCATATTATTGAGCAACATCTACCATTGATATATAATAAAATCCTTTTGGATCTTATTCTTGATAAATTTTATTATATTTTAATTTTATATATATGAGATTTAAACATATCAAATGAACGGTATAATAACGAAAATACTTTAAAAATTGATCATTTATTTTGCGTAGTTTTTATAATTGATGTTAAAATATTTTGTATTCGATAAATTTTCATATTTAACAGTTTTAGGAAGAAATCTATTTTATTTAGTGAGATGTATGTGCCTCATATACATTAATTTTTTTCTTCTTAAATGTTTAAAGAAAATCTTTGTGGCATTGCCACAGATGATTCTAACTTGTAGAAATGGGGAAACTCACGGCTCCGTTTAGTGGCCGTCAACCAAAGTGGAAGTTTTGGGCTTTTGGCCAAATCTGGTAACGGCTAGTGACGGTCTTCGTTATAGTATGCGAATATATTGGTCCACACTCATATGCTAGTCTTCCATAGAGGTTTGTGAGTTTAGATGGGATTGATAGGCTTGAACTCCTAATTTTCTTTTTAACTAGAGAATTCTTCTTTCTTGTGAAAAAGTACAAAAATATACTTTTATCATATTTATGTAATTAAAAAATTAATAGTATATGACAAGATGTCATTTAGTAGAATTGTCTATCAAAATATTATCAAACAAAATATATAAAGAAAAAAAATTGTATTTCCATATCTTCAATTCAAATAAATTATTATACTTTACTATGAATAGCTCAAAGTCATGGTTCAAATGGTTCTAGTCATCTAATTGAGGAACATAAAGAGAGTGCCATAATCTCTAAATTCATTCTCATATTTATATCAATTAGATTTGTTCTATATCATGTTTTATGAGTGTCTTTTCGTAACACATATATTTAATTATTTGCTAATCTATATTCATTAGTTTCTTCTATTGATTTAATATTTCAACATTAGTAATTTCTAAGTTCCTATTATACTAACCCCTCCACTTGTCACTCAAAATTAATTTCTATTATATTATCTTGTTTCATGTTGGCATTTTATTATATGTTGATATTACATCATGGTTAAAATATGAGCTTTAAAATTTTCATTGATATTTGATCACAAATTTAATTGGGCACGAAGAAATGAAGTTGAGCGTGAAAAAGAGAAAGAAAAAAGTCATTTTTAATGGAACAAAATAAGTATCCATACCATTTAAAAGTAAATGGACTTATTTTGAAAATGCAAAGAAGTTCAAATCATATTTTTTTAAATTCATTATAGTAAATTTAGTCTTGAGTTAAAATTGAAAGAACTTAATGTCCTTATCATTATTATCATTATCATCGAGATCATTTATCTTCTACATGTAAGACTCAATAATAGTATTTTATTTCTCCAAACTCCAATTGTATATACATACATATATATACATGTGTCTATAAAAGTTAAAAAAAAAAACTTTTACTAATAATTCAATGTAAATCATTTTAATAACCAACTAATACACCTCTTTTAATCAAAGAAATCACTTTGACAACCACCGAATATTCTTTTTTTAAGTGAATTACGGTACAAATTCTCAACTTTTCAAATTATGAAATTCTTAACGAATATAGATGTATGTACATTACTCTCTCTTATTATCAACTAAATAATATCGATCAAGATCGTTGAACTGCTAATATCATATGCCTTGGGCCCACTGTTCACTAGGGCATGGGCATGGGTCACCTAACTGCTAATATCATATGCCCTGGCCCACTGTTCACTAGGGCATGGGTCAACCTATGCGAGTCCTGTATCAAGCATGCTCAACGAGGAATTGATTCGACAAGAAATTCTGCTTTGTGGAATACTAACACAATAACGTAGCGACGTCCAATGGATGTTTTTGAACCTCAAACGGTATTCTCTGTTGAGTTGTGTTGTCCATCTGGACGAACCAATCTTTCTCCCCTATCGCTGACAGATTTCTTGCAGATGCAAGGAAATGAATCTCGGCCGTTCAAATTAAGGGTCCCACTGTGGATAGACCAACCTTTGAAATTGGATATTTTTTATCTTCTTATTTAGTTGGAATTCTGGTTTGATATCGGACGGTTGATTTGCTTCTGCTACTTTTAAAATTTAAATCAAACCATGTGAGTTTTCTACCATGGGACGACATATTATGTATGTCGGTCCAACAGAGTGAGTGAGCTTGTGGAGTATGGAATCCATCTTGTGCTGTCAGCCAGTCATCGACTAACGATGAAGCCACTGAACGATCAAGGGATGAACGGTAGTTGGCTTCCTCGAGATTAGAACTTGGGAATATAACCCGTTGAGATAAGTAAGGAGTGTTCAGTAAGTTTGAAAAATAGAAGGTTTCTTTATTGGTATGGAACTCCTACTATTTATACATTATGATTAGTAAATTTATGGGGGGAGAACTTGATATTTTAGAGAAGACTTTATTTTGACTTAATATCTAGTGGGACTTATTTACTTAGTTAATCATTGACACATCCATATAAAGATGAATTAATGGTGAGACTACATTTCATTTACAATCTTCATATAAATATTAAATATATAGAATGATCAAATTGTAGATCTTGTAATCATGTAGGTGATAGGATTTACTGACATTGAGACTCATGTGTCACAAATGTTATACAATCATTTATTTGTTGATTTTTAATGATGATGATGATATTTAGACAAAAATTCCTTTACATGCATTTTTGAATTATAAGAGTTAGATGGTATTCAGGTCATCTGCATAAAAAATAGAAAAAAGATGAGAAATAATAGATATATAATATATAATATCTCTTTTGATTTTTTTTATAGAAAAGAAGAAATAGAAAACCTTAACCAGATACGAACTTTAATTGTCCAAAAATAGAGATGGTGATGGCAATCTTCTTAGAGGCAAGGGAGACAAATTTTGATCACATGACAAGTCCACAGGGTGGCCATGAGATCCCCTAAAATCTCAGGTGTCCTAGATAGATTGAGATTTTAGGGGCCTTTTGTGACTGATATATTAAAGAGTTTATGTATGTGGGGCCCTTTCTGTCTGGAGATTTTAGGTGGTGGCCTACGCCGCCTATGCCTAAGTGCCGGCTCTACAAGTCCAACATCCAATGTTTTAAATGTAAGAGATACGAATGCTGCAAATGTGTAGGAGCCTAGCTTTGGAGCTCAGGCATTTTGTTCCATATTGGGCCTTCAGAAGGATGGGCCCAAGGTATCAAATTGCCTAGCTTGATAGAACATCTATGTGAGATCCAGTCATCCAACCTTGATGAGGCTACGAAAGTTATTGTGATAGTGAAGGATGAGCAAACTGAGCTATCACGTTGATATAGTCGTCTTCATTGATTTTGTTCCTTATTTATGCCACCATGGCTCTCCATCGGGCAACATAAGCCCAAAGAGTCTCTTCGAGCCCCTTTTAGATTTTTCAAATTAACGGTTAGGATTGAATTTTCAGCTCAAAAGACTATCTTGATAGATGGAGTGATCCAGTCCCTTAAAAGGCCTTACATTTTCCCCCTCACAATTGATGTGGGACTCTCGTTCACACCCCTACAATTCCCCCTCGAATGAGGCTTTCTGGCGTATAAAATGTGGCCAATCATCCCGTTCTGCTAAGGGATCCTTAAGTCCACATGTTGTGGCTTGGGAACCTAGCTCTAATACCATTGTTAAGACTGGGCCTCTAGCTCAAAAGACTAGCCTGATAGATGGAGTGACCCAATTCCTTATAAGTCCTTAGTTTTTTCCCCTTATAATCGATGTAGGACTCTCGTTTGCACTCCAGCATTAACTTTCTCAGGCAAAGCTTGCATCCCTGGGTACTACTCAATGAATAACTGAGAGGATTATTAGAAGGAAAAGAGCTTGGAATGGTATGAACGAACGAAGTGAAGGCCCACTAAAAACTTTTGGAAGAGCCTTACGAGGACCCCTTCATCTCCTTGGATTTGATAGATAATAGGCCTTTAAGTGAGCTATGGAACACATAGTCCCATCGAACTTCTCAAACTTGGGCATCTTAAAATCGATTAGAAGTTGAGAACTTGGATAAAGAGCAAACTCCTAAATTTACTATCTTTGGTCTGTCTCCATCTTTCCTCCGTCTTATGAAGTTGCTCCATGTAGTCTTCAAAGTTTCGCCCACTTATTGAAGAGCGGGTAGGAGATAAGACGATTTGGGCTTTCGGCCCAATAGCGAGAGTAGTTTGTTCGACAAAGGGCTATGTGGGCCCCAATTTAAGAATTTGTTTGTCGTTGAATGCCACCTATTCCTAGAGAAGGAATATGAGTTTCTGCTATTTGCAAGCTAGGAGTAGTGTTCTAAACTATGTTGCATGGACAACTTACGTGTCTGTGTTGGATACTTCATTTTTATGTGTAAAGTCTGTGTTCTTGACGTATCGATGGTATGTCTGTGAAATGGGTTCTAAACAATGTGTGGTCCAGCATCATTAACCACCACTAGCCCTGAAGTAAAAAAACTGAGTTTCAGGGTCTGCTTGTTGAAATTTGAGCCTTTTGACTCAACATTGACGTTGTCTGTCCAATAGGTGATCGATTCATTTTACTTTCAGGTGATCGTTTACTTTCCACGATCAAGATTTCACAGACCAAAGGTTGTGTCATCCAATAGAATGACACTATGCTTTGGTATTTCTCCTTGTAGGGAGGCCTCATGGAATATACTACAACTAGGCTAATAATAAATTCATTGGGGCCTAAGAATTTAAAAATGCTGGAATAGATAGGTGGACATTAGAATGACAAATCTGATATTGTTCACCTAGTAGAGATGCCGATATCTCACTAAATCCGATTTTTTTACCTCTGGCCCAACCACAAAACAAGGTTCACAACCAGGTTTTATATAATCTAATGGATACAATGGATCTTAGATTAGTTACAATCCGTGGAAATCACATTATAGTGATCAATCATGCCAGAACAACAAATGGGCCAAACTGTCCTAGTGCAGTTGTTAGGACTAGAGCTTGGTTCAGGCCCAACTCAGGTATGGGCCTAAGGAGGTGAACCTTAGACCTACAAACGTTAGGGCAGACCCAAAGTTCAGGAAAACTTTTGGTATCTCCACCGACTCAGATATTACTCAGTTATGGATAAGGGTTTAGTTACATTGAGGGAAGGTATTAGGCACCCCGTCCTCCCCTCTCCAACCCAGTCTTATGAGTGTCCCTACATTGGCCTCCAAGAGTGGAATTGTAATGATTAGAAAATAACAGAAAATAACAACTAACAAAGGAAAAATAAGGTTGGCAAACAAATTTTTAGAGTTGGCAGAAGGTCACAATCAAATGAGAAACTAAGGCAAACCATCCTTAGAGGTTTGCTGGGCCAGTAGTGTTGTTAAAGGAGGCCCTTTCTCCTCCTTGCAGCAAGGGGTAGACTATCCTTTCAGGCACAATATGATGTGTTGATTCTCTTGTGTTGAATCTAAACCTCTAAACCACAGATTGAACCAAATGCAAATGGATGGCCAAATATGGGCCAACATAACCAGGGCTGCGTCGTGCACCATGCACGAAATAGGCTGACGGTTGCAATAAATAGATCAAATGTTCAGATGTGCACCAGGTGGCTTAGGGTTGGTATGGGGTAAGGTATCTAGGCAGTAGTGAACTTGTGTTGAGCTTATAAAATCAAAGACCATCAATGGTTGCAATAGATAGATCAAATGCCCAGATGTGGACCAGTTGTCTTTGGTTCGGTGTGAGTTTAGGTACCTAGGCTGTAGTGAACTTTGAGATGGGCTGAAGCATCTCAATTTGGTTGGAGGTTTGACAGGGATAACACAGATCAAGACAAATCAACTTAAGTTTGACTTTTTCAAATCTTATTCCTGCAAACAATCCAATAATTTGAGGCGTGTCATTCATTATAGGTTCCTCAATTTGAAAGTTTTGCATCTCAATATCTCATTACTTGTATATCAGGTGAATGGGAATTAATTCACTGATAAATTAGGTAATATGGGCCACTTGATTGAGAAGGAAAAACTACAATGATGGTATTTGAAGAAGAAATGAATAATTAACAAAAAGACAGGCAAATTTCAAGTCACAGTCCATCATTCCACCAACCACCACAGATGAAGGTTCAGTTTGTTCTATCAATTTGATTTTTGGGTTTCGGCCCATCCATGGTAGGACATCCAGATGAATTACTCACACATCGTACTGTGGCATTTACCAAATGCAGGGAAGAAGGGAAAAATGACCAACCTTTCCCTCAATGCTTCATTCTACAGTGTCATAAAATTTTGGTTGTCAGTTGTTGAACTTGTTTGGTTCATTCACTTGTCTCAGTCCAAACAAAGCTAATATCACAGAACAAAAATGGAAATATTTGTGTATGAGATTTGTCTGTAAATTCATGTAGCTGTGAGTTATTCTAATAGTCTACTTAAATTGTATGAATTTCATTTTGTAAAGCTCTTCTTTATGCTATTTCATCTGTAATTCCTTGAATCTAAAAAAGGACATGCATTGAGATGCTCCCCAATCTGGAGTTGGATATAGCCGTGAGGTCTCTTACTGTATTGCAGGATGGGAACTTAGTTGTTGCTGCAAATAATCATGGAACTTGTTATGTTCTGGTTTATTGTGTGGAATGCTAAGAGACCCAAGGTTCTGCACAACATTTTTAAACCACAGGATGTTAGAACATCTTGCTAGTGCCCACTCTCACAAGTCACATCTGTAAAAGTTGCAGGTTTGAATCACATTGCCATTATAAAAAATTAACACATAATTAAATAAAATGAAGAGCAAGTAGCTACATACCATTATATATCCCCAAAAAAAAAAAAAACCTACTGACGCTTGGAAGGTTGTCCTGCAGATGAGGCTTAGCACAATGTAACTGTGAATGGTAAATCCTAAATCCTAGGGAAGTTCTTTAGCTGAGGAATTGATAGTCTCAAAAAGACAAAATAATGGACAGTCAAGTTGAACTTGGGATTACCTTTTCTTAACCATCTCCATTGTAATGAGTTAGCATTGTAATTTCTGATCAATGGCCTATCCAATGTAAGGCTGCTTGACGATCTGTTTGACAAAACAAGGAGTGAACCTGGAAAAAATGGAATTTTTTTTTCTTCTCCTTCCAATTTACTCTGGTTCAAGCTTTCTTCATGCAATTCAAATTATTCTTCCAGTGCAGACTATGACCAATTTTGAGCTGCCACATAAATGACAAACACACAATGGGTGCATTCTAAAACATCTGTTGTCGTAAATAATATGAATCACACAAGCTTGACATCATATTGGTTCTCATTAAACACTTTCTGCTTGAAGTAACATCAACTTATTTTAAAATAGCAATTTATTTTTCTGGCTTATGATTTTGGTTCCATGTTGTACTAGTCAAATGGTTCTCACAAGTACCAATAGGTAGGTAGTTAGCCACGGCATGAATGGTTTAGTGCTTTCACCTAAGAAGGTGCAATTGTTCCAACAGAAAATAAGATTTCTTGGATTTGAAATACAAAACAAAGCAATTTCTCCAAATCTTCCTCCATCATACGGTGACAGTAATGAAGATGATTGTTACACGAAAAGATGATTTTGATTCCCTTGGTGAACCAGGAGACTACACCACTCTTCAACATGAGCTCATTAAAGTCAAGTTAGGTATTCCATCCAGATAGAATCCAGATACTGAAGTCAACCACGACAGAGATGTTCAGGTCTATGTTCTTTCCTTGGCCAAAGAGTCTGCATAGAATATCTACTGTAGTTTTATTACAATCGTCTTGTTCTAATGCTTTAATTTCAAATTCTCTAGATTTAATGAATCTAGAGGTCCCATAATCTTCTGATTGGGGATCAAAGGAAGATTGGGATCTTCTGCTACTCCCACTATCATCTTTTATAGAAGAAATTCTCTCTTCTAAAATCGTTTTTTCTTTCTCCTAAAATCTTCTAGAACTTTGGGCTTCATTTTGGGCCATCTTCAATTCTTCCTTGAAGAAATTCTCTAGACAAAAAATCAGGGAGAGAGTTAGTCTCTCCTTTTACATATTCAATGACAAAATCAAATATAGCTAGAATAGATTGCCATCTAGCAAATATTTGATTTGTTGCCAGTTTTTTTTACATCTTTCCCCTTTGTACTTTCTTGTTATCTCTCTGAAAAAAAAAAATCTGCTGTCGCCCACATCTTGAACCAGATAGTTTGTCTCATTGGCAGATTTAGAGGGTGTTGAAAGTGAAATAATGAGCTCATGATCATCGAAGAAACAGGTCTGAATTCCTAGTCACCATATAAAGTTCCTCAGTCAAGTATACTGGCATAGTTCCAATAAGTGTTTGCAAGCAGGGAAGCACCTCGGATAAATAGTTTCTTATAGATCTTGAGCAGTGGATGTTTGAACTAGCAATGGTCATCTAAAAGGGATGGATTCCAAATCAAACTTGGATCAACTTCCCACCAGATTTGGGTCTTAGAAGGTGTCCTCGTTATGGTAAAGTGTCGAAGTCATTTACACTGATCTATCATGCAAGTAAATTATGTTCAAATAATAGAAGCACTTACAACTAATGTGTTGGATGAGATTGGTGGAAGCAAAATTGGATTTGGTGATCAATTACAATCTAACTGATCATTAACTAATGGTGGGAGCATACTGTACATGGATTCTGAGTTGTCAAGAAACACTGGAGGAATCATAATTAACACTGATTCTAATGCAAAAAATGAAGTGATAGGGGTCAGGCCACATTTTCAGGGGCAGCTTTGGTGGTAGGTAGAATGATGGATAGAAACATGGACAAAATCATCATTTTGCAGACCAAATGAATGAAATTGCAACAATTATGCATTTCAAGAGTTGTGTCTTTGCAAGTCACCTGCTGTTAGTATCATTCGACCTTGATTCATTTGATTGAACTTCAAAATCACTCATCCTCCATGTAAATTCCATTAGATGAGTGATTGGTAAAATGTCACAGTTCAAGTTGAGAGATCATTTTCCGTGGAGATCATTTTAATAGTAAGCTATAGGATTTTGGTAACATCGAGATTTCACTTTTTTTTTTTTAAATGGCAAATAAGATTATATTAAAAGCACCAAGGGTGTGAAAACAGAGAACAAAGAAAAAGGAAAAAAAAAAAAACCAAAAGCCCCTTAGACCAAAAAAAGATAGCCCCTATGGACAAAAGAACCTAGGAAAGGCTAATATACTCTTTCCAGGCACGCATCATGTTGATCTATGAATAATGTTGGAAGTCAGAGAGGGAAGACGCCCATGCAACACATTTGACAAGAACTCAATTGCCAACACTTTGAGGACTTTCAGCACGATTCCGAAAAACTCTATTATTACGCTCCCACCAAATACCCCATAGGGTGGCGAAGAGGGCAAGACACCACATAATGGTGCACCTAGTGGAGGTATTAAAAATCTTCCAAGCGAACTATGATTATCGTTAAAGCAAAAGAATGCACACATAAAACCAGGCCTCCTGAGCATAACTGAACCTTCTCTGTAGCTGAAAATATACAAGAGCAGATGATGATTTCTGTGGTAAGTGGAGGCACCTAATATGGATGAGAAAATATATGATATCCATCTTCGAAGAATGTCGATACCTTTAGTGTTTCTGTTAAAAATGTAGGGCATTAGCTGAAACTCTTCAATATGCAAACAAACATGAGAGGTGTCAGGATGAGATATCATGCCTATTATGAAATAAGATGAAAATCACACAAGTCAAATCATAAGATCAAGTCACAGAAGAGACACGGGATTTTACGTGGTTCACCCGAAGGCTACGTCCACGGAGCATTTGCTCAATTCACTATGAAGAAGATGAAGTACAGGGTGCTACAATGAATCTCTCCATAGTCTCTCTACTCATCTGACAGAGAGAAATCTGACATCTGTTTAACCCTAAAGAGTAAAACTTACCCTTATATAATCTGGGTTTACAAGAGAACTTAGGCCTAATGGGCCCAACTTAATATTGACCTTTTTAGCCAAACCTAATAATGCCATGGGCCACTTCATAACAGGCACCAGATGAATGGCTTGGATTAATGAATGGTTTGACCACTTTTACCATCATCTCTAGTCAAACAAAACGCCCAGTGCTTCTCATGTTCATCCATGTCATATAGCTCTATTGTTCTACCCACTGTCTAGAAACTCCAAACATTCATCTAGGTCATTTGAATTGATTAGATTTTGAGCCAACTTTTCAGGCCAAAACTCGCTTTAGAACACTTTTGCCCAAACTAAAGCAGAGTGAGTGACTTGGCTAGCTTCACTTTTCAAGATTTTAATCAGGCTTCTAACTGCTGCCCTGAACCTTGTGGTCCACTAGCCAGCAATAGTTTGTAAAGCTGATTAAATACGCCATGCTTCTGAATTAGAAAGACAAGATCTGTTAATTTCTTCTCTCTACTGGATAACAGGCTCACAGTTTCTAAATATTCTGATGCAGATGGTCTAATGTATTGTTGAAAAATAAACAGACCACAATAAAGCAAACACACAAGAAATCACATAGAAACACATGAAATTTACGTGATTTTACGGTGCCTCTATATCCACGGTAAGATCGGAGCAATTTCACTATCTTCAAAAATATGGTTAAAATACTCTTTTCTTAACACTTCTCAATACAGATGAATTCTAATTACCCTAGAAATCCCTTAAAGATACAACATGTAATCAGCATTAGGTACAAAATTACAAAAACACTCTACAATTGAGATGTGCATCCCATATGACCTGAAAATACAAGAAATCAACACTACATGTGTTGGCACAATGGATGATGAATTTAAAATTCAAAATTTCAAGTATCTTGTTGAACAGTATTAGTATTGGTTAAATACTGCATATACCCATTAATCAATACATTTTTCTCTACAGTATCTGTGTAGGTTTTTGAGAAAATGGTATGTCCAGACTCCATATTGATACCTCCCACCCCACGTTTGTCGATATTTAAAAAGTGACTGATATTGACATATACTCCATTTGTCCCAATTTAATTGTCTTATATGGATTTTGGAATTGTTCCAGAATAATTGTCTCATTTATATTGGAGTGGTATAAAGGGTGTTGAAAATGGATGAGTTCACATGGAGTGCTAGACTTGTATAAAAAGTTTTTTAAAAAATACAAATGTTTCAAATGAGACAACTAAAATGGAACGGATGGAGTTTATTTATGGGTAAAAAAAATGAAAAGATAGAAGAATGAAGTGGTGGGTACCTGCATAAAATCAATTGGTTATGAGAACGGCAGCTAGATATAAACTTTTCTAATTACGACATCAAATAGTTTTTTTCAAGTATCCAGACTAATCTCTTCTTACTTTATTGACAACTAGCATACAATACAAATATTTTGCTATTTACTCGTATACTCAACTGAGAAAATGACACACAATCTTAGACCCAACTCACGAAATAACTCACTCTGTAAGGAAACTCAATAAGAGGAAAGATATTAATAAAAAATTGTTATCAGGAAAAGTGGAGAACCCTTACCTTCGACTATAGAATATTATACAAAGAAAGAGAAAAAGAGAAGGGGTGGACGAACACCATTATTACCAAAGGTGATTTCATTATTACCAAACAGGAATTATAAGGCCTTGGTCCTCACCAAATGTTTGGTTTGATGAGTACCCGATTATGTGGCTCTGTGGCTCAGAGAAAAGATGGAATTCTTTTTGTAAAAATGAAGATGTTCTTTAGGGAGATGATATCATGTCTTCTCGCTGAAAGCTTTAAGAATCATCTGCAGCTCTAGATGGTTCTGATTCATGTTTGCCTGTTTGGTTGATCAGTGGCCCCTTATTTGATTACCACGAAATCCATGGAAGATCAGAAAGAAACATCGCCGATTAAGATATCTTATCCTATTCTAAGAGTTTGACAAATGGACAGTTTCTGACAGAACTAAGATTCATTTATGTTGAACTGACAATGAACTAGTTTCACATTGCAAATACAAGAGGAAGATTTAGAAATTTATAAAGAATTTGGATCACTCTATCTAATAGAATGGTCTTTTGAAAAGGATATCAAGGTCATAATAAGTGGTATCAGAATCAGAGATAGATCCTAGATTACCTCATGTGACTCGTGAGATCCTTGGGACGGGTTTTGACTTTTGAACGAGTCCCACATTGAAATTTTTAAAAAAAATATAGAAATTTATAAATAACTTAATCATCCACCAAATATACTAATATTTAGAAATGAATATCCTCCTCTTAACAATTTATACATTAGAACAATGGTCATATTTAAAGGAAAATGGGACCCCACATGTAAGAAAAATAAGCTGCTCTAATTGTGAACTTGATAAAGAAGAAGACCCTCTAATTGTTTTATTGTTGCCAACACCCAATTGATTTGCCATCTAACAAAACAGAGACCTTTACCCCAACTCATTGAGAAACCATGGGAGAGAAGGAGAAAGAGAAGAAGAAACTGAAACACCAACTCCCATCTCCACACCAGTATCAACAACACTACCGACAACATCATCAACAACAACAGCAACAGCAACAGCAGCCAAACAAATCAATGTTAGATCCTCCTTTCAAGCAGAGCTCTGACGTGAAAGGACTTAGATTTGGCGGTCAGTTCGTCGTGAAATCCTTCACAGTCCGGCGTGCCTCTCCTCTCGAGCTCCTGCGCCTCCTCTCTCTGCCACCCACCCATGACCACCACCACCACCACCACCACCCAAACTCCATTCCCTTCCCCTCTACCATCACTTACCTGCCTACCAACTTCACCATCTTGGCCCACCATGCATGGCACACTCTCACACTGGGCCTTGGGACCAAAAAGTCCAAAGTTGTCGTCTTCATTTTCGAATCCGAGAGCTTGAAATCGGCTGTAGACCGATTTTGGCCGTCCACAATTCTGCTTGGAGAAGTGAACAAGAAGCTAATCCGGGGGCTCCCAGGGTGCGAGATGGCCCGGTTCAAGTTCAGAAAAGGATGCATCACCTTCTATCTCTATGCAGTGAGACATATTGGGGACACCGGATTTGTGCGGTCCGATGATCTACGGCTGATATTGCAGTCAGTAGTTGGACTTCAGGATTTCATTGATCACACGGCCATGCTTGCACTCCCCAACCAAAGGAGCATATGTTTCTCAACTCCGCCACAGGTTGCAATGGCTCACTGAGCACTACATCTCATCTCTCTCTATTGATTTTTTTTTCCTTCTTTCTATGCATGACTCTCTTTTTTTTTTCTGTAACTTGCTTCCTCTGTTGATGGGGGTTGGAAAACTTAATTTTGCTTATTCTTTGAAATCCTTTTCTTTTCCTTTTTTTTTTTAATTTCGTTTGAGGATATTGGAATTTATTGGGATTGAAAATATATGTGATGTTTCAAAACAACTGTATTTTTGGTGTCTTCTTTCTGTCTTTTTTTACTCCATTTTTTAATTGATAAAGTGAAAGTGTATTACCTGGATCCTCTTTTCATGATTTAAAAGAAGAAGAAGAAGAAGAAGAAGAAGAATTATTTATTTTTTGAAATGGCAAAAACACCTCTGTTAGAGGATGCATGGTGCCTTCCTTGTGGAATCTACAATGATTCTATATAAACTACTCTACAGAGGATTGACATTCAAATAATGTTGGTAAATGGCTAAAATATGAGAAACTACATTGTTGTTGTTGTTAACTTGTTATGTATATTTTACTGTATTTTTTCTTATTTTTTTCCACTTTTTTATGGACCTGTAACATGCGCGTTGGAGGAAAGGGTAATGTGTAGCCCAGAATCCAACCATTAAGGCAATGGCTGCACCAAACTTGACTGAAAAGGCCATGTTACCACCACCACCACCTAGTTAAACTGACCACTCGCAGCTCGTGTTAGTGTGAAAATGAAAGTGGTGTTGGTGGGTTTGTTAATGGAGTGGAAATGGAGTGAACAAGAAGGGAGAGAGGATGGCGGAAACTCAATATACCTCTCTTAAGGGGTCTCTTTTCATTAATGTTCAAATCCAATTGGTCACTCTTTGTAGATTTAATCAGTGTGTATTACACATCTTAATGGAATTATTCTCACCTCCAATATAAGTTGGGTATACTCATGCTGGTGGGTATACTTATGTTATAGATTGAAAAGGAGAGAGGTTGGAAGAGAAATTAGTCATTATAAATTGATTGATAGATTTTTTTTTCTATCACAATTTTTAAATATTATTGAATTTTAGGATTGTAAAATACTTGATACAGTGAGAGATTCTCTAAAAATGAATTTTTAAGGTCTACATTGGATGTAATGTAAAGAAGACTATATCAATAGTTCTTATATAAGTTTCGCTTCCATCTTACAATTCAATACCTTAATTCAAACTTTTAAAAATCGATAGTCGACAGTAAAACTTTTTATATTTTATATAAATTTATAAGATCTTCAATCTGTCTGACTGGTATATTTTACAAATGTGTTCCACTGGTCTAACTTAGAAATTCTATTGATAATTAAAATTGTAAGATAAAGAGGTGAGAGAATAGTGCTATGGATGATGAAGACATGGTCGAAAAAGCTAGTCTGCATCATTCAAAGCAAAAGAAGGAAGGGACCAACTCCCACTTGTTTCTGCATCATACGGGTCTATAAAAGTGAGGGACACAGTCTTCTTTTCTGTTCTCCTTTAATCATGCCTATGACCCAACTTCTTCTTTTCTATGAATCACGGCACCTTTGCATTACTACATACATTTATTTATTTATTTATGTATATATGGTTGGCAATGATGGATGAATACAATGGCCCAGGTCGAGCTAATTGTTTTCTAACACGTGAATTTGTCATCTATAAAATGTTTAATGATGATGGTGATTTATAAAGGAAAAAAATTAATTGTTTGAAGCTAATTTATTGATCAATATGCCTTCTGCTTTAAGAAGTAGGAGGTTCTATTGTATTGTTAATGAATTTATACTTTGAAAAGAGAAAATTCAATTTAAGAAAAAAAAAAAAAGAATACTATTATAGAATGGGGTCAGGTTACAAATATCTGTCGATATAAAACGGTTTTGGAGAGTTGAATAGCGGCCGATATTCACAATATCGGCCGTATCATATCGGCCGATATCGACTGTTTTTTTTTTAAAATGAGGAGATAAAAAAATATCACTCGATAACATTTTTAAACCCCTTATTGGAGTAGAATTTAGAATAGAAAATCCATCCCAAAACAGGACCTAAGGACCTAGGTGTTAAACCCATCAGAACATGTATATTGACTTTGTGAACGTTATTGAATGTCGGTGATTGAATAGATTTGAAGAAGAAGGTATTTTATCGGTAAAAATGAATTTTTAGGACTATTTTGTTTAGTCTGGTGCAAATTGAATTACATAATTAGTTTTCTATATGTCTCTTAATTTTAAATTTTTAAAATTTAAAAATTTATATTAATCTAATAATTATTAAATAAATTTAAATTTGTGTAATTTATAATTAATTTAATAATATATATTTCATTAATGTATCTAACTACAGAAAGAATGGAGTCCAAAGTCCCAATTGAACAAGCAAGTCCAATCAATGAGAGTTGTTCCGCATTGGGTGCATCCATATTTCATTCATGTTAGCAATCAATAGCTGTACACTTAACCACTCAATAAGCTATGGATGTTGACGTCCAAATAATAGTAATAATAAATTGAAAATAAAAGAGGAGATTTTATACTGCATTTAATTTCTGAAGTATTAGCATCCCTTAAAATTGAATGATTAGATACGCAATCCTCCATTAAAATGACTTCATTTGTTGAGGCTTAACAATGGATGTATTTTTTCCAAATTAAAAATAAGTTAGCACAGAGGGCTACTTGACACATTTGGTGCAACCTTACAATCTTAGAATTGAAATGTATGCGAGAGAAGAAAGCAATTCTAGCTTGGATACTAAAATTCAGTCTTTAGTATAAATTTGACGATTGTGTCAAGTCAAGTCGAGCGGTGCATGACTACAAAAATCGTCGGTACTGATATTTCAGATCTCGGTCAATATCTCTCTCTCCTAAAATTTTTTGGACAAATATCGGTTATATAAATGTGTATCGGCCGATATCGGCGATATCTCGCTAGTATCAGTCAAGATATCTTAGTACGTACAGTATCAGTCGAGATTTCAACTCCTGAAGGAGTGCAATTGTGCAATGGACATTGCTAAGGCGATCTAAGCCATTGAGCTCTTAATCTGACTCGTTCATGCTTTAAATAACATGGGCACTGGTGCAATTTATGTTGGGTTTGGCTTGAAATCAGATGAATTATACTGAATTTGGGATTGATTGAAGTTGAGCTTTTCAACCGAAATAAAATTTGATTGGATTAGAGTTAGAACACTGGGTATTGTCGGGGATAACAATTGAATTATTATTGTTGCAGAACATGGAGCTGCAAGTAGTACATTAAAAATCACTTATAGGACACCAATTGATGTGGTCATCACAAGCCCAATATTATCTAATGAATCCACTTTCATGCCAAGATAAACCGATATGAGGGAGCTACAAATTAAGGCCAATTTTATGATGAGTTGGGCCTTAAAAGCCTATGGTAGAAGGTGCATGTTGCTAGCAAGTACTTAATTGTGTTTAGCTTTATGAAAACAAACAATTTAAAAGCTTCAGACCTGTCGAATAAAAAATATTTGACTAAGTTCATTTATTTAAAGTCGGACTGAGACAAATGAACATCTCTTAATTATTATTCTTATTATTTAAAAAAAATGATAAAAAGGTCAAATAAAAAAAATAGTCATCAATAGAATTTGAACCCAGAAATAAGTATATTTACTATTAGACTATAATAGCTTTCATGTCCTTTTTAGATATGTTATTGGTAAATCTAATTGATATGCTTATAATACTAGTTAGACAGTCACAACTGTTATTCGTGCAGTCCTCTGTAAAATTAAGACAATTTAATCTAAAAAAAGTCTGATCCGACGTACGAATCACTTTGACCCAATTTCAAATTTTAAATGCATACTTACCCAAATTCTCAACTTTTGAGGTATTTCTCATAAAACATCCCTAAAAGTTAAGAGTCATTAGATTAAATAAATCATGTTTTTAAATAATTTAATTCAAAATTGATAAAAATGAAGCCTTCTATTAAAAGTGAGTTACATAACCTTTTTCACAGAAGAAGGACCTTTGCCACATATCCCTACATCCCATATTCCTCCTCTCTCCTCTCAGATACGATCTTAAGTCTCAAGAACGATGAACTTTTTTTTAAAAAATAATTTAAATAATAAAAATACTTTTGAATGTGCGAAAAGGATGCTCATAAACGGTAGCACCGATTGCAGTTCGGAGGAAAGGAACTGAATCTGCCAGTGGATTATATGGGAGAGCCCAACGACTGGTTTCTCAGTATTCCGGGAAATGTAATGCATTTCATCGATTTTGACAGGGATCTTGGGCCAAACGACTTTAAGTAATGCTTGCTTTGGAAAACACAGGTAGAACCATTTGGGTGTGGACGCCCTCAGTACTTGGCTCTTTACTGAGCGACTACTCTAAGCTGGGATTCTATAAAATAGGCACTTCCATCCATGCTTTTATTCTGAAGCAGGAAGATTGGTCTTCACATATTTTCCTACAGAACCATGTATTGAATTTCTATGCTAAATGCAACAAACTAGAGAACGCGCACAGGGTGTTTGATAGAATGCCCACGAGGAATGTGGTGTCATGGACGGCTCTCATCTCGGGCTACGATCAATGCGGGAGAGGCGATTGTGCGCTCCGTCTATTCTTCTCCATGAACTCTCAAGACCCATCTTCTCATCCTAATGAATTCACCTATGCGACCGTCCTCAGTGCATGCTCTAAACTTGAGTGCTTGTCTCAAGGTGTGCAGGTGCGTATGAGCGAAGATTCAATCATGGAAAGTTCTGATATTAGATTTAAATTGTTGAATTAGCTATAGTTTATTTTTCGGTTGCCAAGGTTTCTGCGTTGCATTTATTTCTCTGTTTGCCTTTGTCTTTCAAGGTTCACTCCCATGCACTTCGAAGGGGGTTTCTTGCCCATGTTTTAGTCTCCAATGTTATCATCTCTCTGTACATGGCTTGCAGTCGGGTAGCAGAAGCCGAGCTAGTTTTTCAAGAAATTTCTGAACCAGACCAAGTTTCATGGAATTCGCTTATTTCAGGATTTTCACAGAATGGATTCATCCAAACTGCACTTGAAAGGTTCCAGGGAATGAGAAACGTGAACGTGAGAGTAACTTCTTTTGCTCTTACGGCTGCAGTTGCAGCCTCTATTGAGAATAAGATGGATGGGAAGAAACTTCATGGACTTGCAATTAAGATTGGTTTGGATTTGGATTGCTTCACAGGGTGTGCATTGATACGAATGTACTCTGAATTTAAGAACATGGAAGATGCCTTTGAAGTGTTCCAAATGTTGGGTGCCAAGGATGTTGCTTCTTGGAATTCTTTGATTGAAGGGTATGTCAAAAGTGGTCAAGGAGAAAGAGGTTTAGAGGTTTTCATTGCTTTCATGAAGTCGAGTCTCAAAGCTGATGAAATCACGATTATTTCAATTTTAGGCATCTGTACTGGTTTAGTTATGCGTGAATGTGGGAAGCAGGTGCACTCACAGAGTTTGAAAATCGGTCTCGATGGAAGAATTCGAGTTGAAAACTCCACGATTGATATGTATGCAAAATGTGGATGCTTAGAAGATGGGCTCAAGATCTTTCAACAAATGAAAGAGAGAAGTATTATTTCATGGACTGTGATGATGGGAGGATTAGCCCATCATGGGAGAGCAGAAAAGGTTTTACAATTGCTTGAAGAGATGAAGAAAGAAGGGCTGAAGCCTAACAAAGTTACTTATGCTTGTGTTTTATCTGCATGTGCACATAGTGGGCTTTTGGATCTTGGGCAGAGAATATTTTACTCAATGGAGATTGATCCTGAGTTGGAGCATTACATGTGCATGGTGCATCTTTTAGCCAGAGGAGGAAAATTTGAGGAAGCTGAGCTGTTCATTAGGAACTCCCCAGTGGAGCATGGGAAGTTGTTATGGCAGAGCTTTCTTGTTGCCTGCAAGAACGCAGGTGCTTGGGAGAAAGGATTGCAGGTTGCAGAGAAAATCATAAGGGAAGGTTTGGCAGTGGAGCCGTTGATGTTGGTAGTCGTGTCTAATGTTTTTGCAGCTGCAGGGAGGTGGGAGGAGGTGGGGAAGTTAAGGGAGGAGATGAAGGATAGAGGTGTAAAGAAGGAGCCTGGGTGTAGCTGGATTGAAGTTGATAACATGGTTCAAGTTTTTGGGATGAAGAAACAGACTTGGGAATGCATTTCCACTGATTCGGTGTAACTCGAGCAAGAAGGTGCAAATGCAGTAGCATTTCTATCCTTGCCATTTTTTGGAATAGAGAAATTATTTACATTCTTTTGATACAAAATCACAAAATATCACTCTTCAGGATGCTCTTTAATGCAGAAGAGAATTGTTTTGTGCATATTTTCTTGACTAACAAAATGACAAACACTGCATCAATTGCTTGCATAAACAGAAAATGAACTACTACAATTTCCTGTGGATAGCTGAATGAATGGATATATCCGACGTTCATTTTTCCTACTTCTACTGATGGTATTGTGCTTAGGAAGTGATTTGGTGTAGAGGGTAACGAAAGGGGAAAATTGCCATAGAAGCTGGTTTAAGATAGGAAGTAAATGGAACAGAATAATAGTAGTACACAGATTTACAAAAAATAAACAAAACAAAAATAAAGAGAGAGTGTGCAATTACGGGTTTATATTGAATGCCGAAAGAAAATAGTCTAAGATGTGAGAACCAAGAACAAACACTGATTTCCAATGGTTCAAACCATAGTTCAAAAACTCAAACTCGGCGTCAACTTGAAACCTTAATGCGTCATGTAACTTGGTCGAGTGTTTAAACTTGACTCAAAAAAATTCATTGACTTGGTAGACTCAAAATTCTATCGAGTTGAATCAATTTGGATAGAATCACTCTAATTTTTTCGTGTTTTAAAACTTTGTTTGAACTAACATGTTGATTGTATTTTTTTTTTTTCAAACATGAAAGCTAGTCAATTTCAGAGCTAAGTGATCAATATAGTGGATGGAACACATATCAGGCATGGCGGAATATTATTTGATCAAAGGATCAAATCATTCTGTAAGTGCAAGTATAGTTGCGAGTAATTTATCCAAGTTATTGGAGTTTATTTGTATTTTGAAGTGCTCAATTTGATTATCAATGTTTTATGGATCTCAGTGAAAGGAATTAGATTCTATTGTATGAGGTTCTTTACGGCCATGCATGAGTTGGGTTGCTAAACCCAGCGTGACCCGTCCGATTGTCAACTCACTGACTAGATTCGAATCCAACTTTAAAAAGAAAAAAAATTATATTGAGTGTCTTAACTCTTTCAGTGAACAAGTAGACCTAATTTAATTAACTTAATAGAGTCAAAAATTAGAATCAATGAGACACATAAACTTTCACATTAATTTTTTCACTGATTTAAACTGAAAATAAAATATAAAAGCTATAGTGCGATCCTTATTTTAAAAGAATTACTTTTACATTAATATTATTGATATATGAATGTATTTTTTATGTATATGTTTAAGCATGTAACTTAGTTACTTGCAATAGATGGTGACTATTGGATAAAATTAATTTCAAAACATTCAACATTATCCATAAACTTAGTGCTACAATATCAAAGATTAGCTTGCTCAGCTGAAAGTGAGATTTCATAGGTAAAACCATCATGTAATTGCTTTATATTTTAAAATATAGACCACATACGATGCACCTTTGAAACATTGGCACGCAGTTACGACTCGTAGTCTCAGGGGACATGGATTACAAATTTTGATCAAAAAAAGATTTTTTTTTAAAAAAAAATTATTGATCTGGGTTAAACATAAATATCAATAATATTGACATATTTTAAAAATAAGATTGTAACTGGGCCGAGATATGGTCTCCTCCGAGAGAATTCTCTTTCTGTCTTTTTTTCAAATCTCGGCTGTTTTTCTAATTTTGTTTTTAATTAAAAAATAAAAATTTGAAAAACCTGCATGTTATATTTTATTTTAAAATATGAAAATTAAAAAAGAAAATATCAGCCGATATTTCCTCGATGTAGACAAATATCGGCCGAGATATCGGTGGAGTCTGAGACTGAGATGATTTTTTTTTTTTAAAATGCCGATATTGTGGATATCGATGATATCCAACCGATATCGCCGATATCATAAGTGTATGGCTGATACATATCGCATCGGCCGATATACATCGGCCTTTAAAAATCCGATACATATTCTGATATTTAATCTTATGGTTCAAAGGCAGAGGTACAAAAGGGAAAATCAGAAAACTCTAATCAAAAGATCATAAAGATAATATAATCATTTTATTCATTAATGTCAACTATAGTATAAATTTTCAACTGACTTGAGTGAATCAGTCTAAATCGATTTTTATTGAGTTGAATATGAATCTTAGAATTTTTAGACACTAATGTCAACAAAATACACTAAAAATAAAGGTGCATCATGCTCTCAATTTTGGAAGTGGACCTGTCTCAGCCAACATCTAAAGATTGATATCACATTGTGAATTAAAACAAATATTTTATAAAATAATGAGAAATGATCCGTTGTGAAACAATTTATAGAAATTAATATAAACTTTTACCACAGTTTTTAGACTAATTTTTTTTCGTATTTTAAAAATAAAACCTGACAATTTTTTACTGTGATTAAAAATTTACATCAATATATCTACAAGTCATTCACAATTTTTAATTTCCCTTGTACAATCGATCTCTTTCTGTTCTTTATGTGAAGAAGAATATCTACATCAAGTGTTAAGGCACAGTCACCACTAGCTTTCTATGATAAGTTCATGAGCATGGCAACATGGCCACTTGTTTCAAGTTTCAACCAATATTGAAATTTATAAGAGTATAATTTAAAATTAAATTTTCAAAAATTCTGAGTTTATTCAAATGTTTTTCATACTTCTCTCCATTAAACATTTTCTGATTCTATTAAAAGCTCTATTTATATATTATCCTCAATATAACTCAAGCCCCCCACAGGAATCTCATACATAATGGAACCATTTTCAGTGAAGTCTCACACCATTGACACAGAAACTCTTACTTGCAGGTACTTACATTACATTAATATGGAAGAACAGAACAGAGTCACAGACACAACAGGAACAGAGCTACATATGACTACATCAATGAAGATGGAAGCCATGACCTTTTATTCTCAGACCCCAGATACATTATTTCTATGTTAAATTAGATTCTTCATTTGCAGGTGCAAGGATCGCAGCTGCAGCTTGATCCACACTTACAGCCTCCATTCTCAGAACCAGCATTCATCTCAGACACTTCATCAAAGTAACTGCAACCAAACAAGCTCCAACATTGAGTAATGAATCACACATAAATATGAAGAGTAAAGAAAACTTGAAGAGACAAACATTTTTTTTTTTTTTGGATAATTTGTATTTGGATTTTGGACAACTTAGAGCAGAAACAGAGTGGTGGGTATAAAGTGAATGACAAGAAAATAATTTTTGTTTCCTACAAAATCGTCATGATTCATTCATGTAGAGGAATTTCCTTCTAGTAAGGAAATATGTTAATTAATAAACGAATGTAGATCCAACTTTGTCGACATGGGTCAGTATGAGATGCTTCTATTGTTGTTTAGGATGGATAGAAGCCTTACATTTTCTTCTGAGAAACTCCAACAATCATGGTCTCGGTGCTGCTTTCTCCAGAGAAGGAGAGATCAGGATACATCTTGCATCTGAGAAAAAAAAAAACCAATGATTTTCAGGAACAAACAAACATAGCCATGCAAGTGAAAACAGAAGGGAAAGAAATGACAAAGATCAAATAAATTAGAGTGGGGAAAACAGAGAGAAGAAAAAGAGAGGTTGTAAATACTTATCTCAAGGAAGAAAATCAAATGATATCAAATGAATCAAAGAAAGAAGAAGAAGATCAAAATTCATATAACAGAGAGAATTTAAATTCCATCCATGGCTCTGCTAAATTCCAACCCAGGAACAAAAAGGAGGGCCAAAGACAAGACAAGTTGCTCAAATTGTATGTAAAATCTGCAAGCAGAGTCTGTAATACTTGAATTACACTGCCATAAACTACTTAAAAATGAAATGGAAAATTCGAAAAACAAACAAAAAATTAGCAATAAAGATAACCCAATAGCTGAAAATCCATGCAGATTTAAAAAAAAAAATTGGTGTTTTCACTACAAAACTGGACCCAGTTCTTAAATGTTAAGACCATAATGTGGGGTTCTTACCCTGACCAAATTGGAAACAATGAGAACTAACATCAAATTGTTAAAACAAAAAGCTTCAGCTTCAAAATCGAAAACGTGGGAGAAATTCATATCTCAAGCACAAAACAAAATAAAATAAAAGATTAATACCCTCCACATCCACTGCCACACTTGCAGGCAGATCCACACCCACAGTTGCCTCCGCAGCAAGACATTCTCTCTTCTCTTCTTGTTTTCTTAACTCACAAAGGAAGGAAATGGAAGATGAATGGAAATTGGTTTCTGCTCTCTTGACTGCTACTTCCAGCCCATGGCACCCATTTATAGAGAAGGTGAAGAGAAAGAGGAGTGGATGGAGATGCTATCGACCGTACACGTGGCATCAAAATTTACACCACTGAAATCCATGTAACTCTGTCTGATCCTACTGCTACAAAACGTTTCTATCGTGGCACCTTGGAAATATCGGAACTTTTGAAGTTAATGGAGATGAAGATGATAAGACGTTACCCTCACTTTTTTCATCCTGTTTGGATATTTAAAAACTAAATGGGAGGAGACTCCTTATTGGAGATCGTTGAATTTAATATATTTTTTTTAAAAGTAAATTTTGTAAGGCTGTAAAGTTGTATATTATATTTTTAAATAATTATAAATATTTAAAAATATCTGGTAGAAATGAAAGTTTATTTGAAACTTTACATATGAATTGAATTTCAGTTAAAAAATCAAATTTTAACCATTTGATTTTAGCCATTAAAGTTACTATGCTTTAGAAAAAAAAAAAGACATCTGATAACGTTTGATCCAAGGGTGTAAAAAAAACCCAGGCCGATAATTCGGCCGAGATGCAAATATCTGCCGATATGCATATCAGCCGAATTATCGGCCTATATTTTTCTCTCTCCTCCAATATTTTCAAAAAAATGTATTTTGATCCGAAAATTGTATGGTAATTTAAGAAAAATTGGAGCTTCTTGAATATGTAATTTTTCATTAAATATTATCCTTTATATATTCAGATTATTTATTTAAATTTCGAATACGATTAGTATTAAAAGTAACAATAAAATGAAGAGAAATGACAAAAAAATTAATTAATAAAATCGATAACCAGCACATCATGTGAGACCTGACCCTCTTCAAAGGCTGGCTGATTTCTTGCTTATTTCCTTTTATTTTGAATTCAACTCCATCTCTAAAAAATCGCCAAATTTGATGTTGAGATTTGGCATGTAAATTGGGTGTTTAGATAAGGTAATTTTTAATGTCAAGGTCAACGTTAATTCTTAAATAAGGTAATTTTTATTAAAGTAAATTTTATTAATGTAATCCCAGGGTCCTAACACTTAAAGTAAGAGAACTAAGTAAATGCATGCATCTTAGTTGTGTTAATTGTTGACGTTAGAAAGACGATGTCAATGCATGTGTGTTTTTAGCTAAGGTAATACAGATAAACGTTAATGGAAAGATGAGGTGATTTGTTCAGATGAGGTGATTTGTTTTAATAAATGTCATTCTAATGTGATAAAATATTATAATAATGAAATCTTTTAGTTGGACAATTGGAAGTGAGAGAGTGCGTCTAGAAGAGGAATTTTTTAGAAGAGTTAAAGTTGAGAGGTAATTTTTATTAATTGAAATATCGGTATTTTTTCCGCTATTGAAATATCGGTGATTTTTTAAAATCAAAATATCGGCTCATATCAGAAGTGTAATATTATTTTTTCTTTTTGAAAAAAAAATTGGTGATTTGTTTGAAATATCGACAAGTTTTTTTTGGAATTAAACATTTTTTGAAAACAATGTTGTTTTTTTCCTTTTACTTTTTTTTAAAAAAAAAAAATTATTTCGACCGATATTAAAGCATATCGGCAGAAATATCGGCCGAGATGCCCGATAATAAATACATACGACCTATACATATCATATCGGCCGATACGTATCGAGTACTAAAATCCATATCGTATCGGCCGATTTTTTTACCTCTGGTTTGATCACTGAGATCAAGTAATTAAAATTAGATCCATTTATCATATTTTAAATGATTTTTTTTCTCATCGATTAGATTCTTATTAAACTCAAAATTATAAAAAACTAAAAACATAACCAAATGTAACTAAGTAGTAAATTGTACATAACACCAACCTCTCCACTGACTCCCTTTGTCCACTACACAAGAAGATAAGAAATTTTGTCATCTATGGGCCCAATTTCTCCTAAAAAATAAAATCAAACAAGAGAACTCAAGAAAAGTTTTTTCACTTCTTCTCATCCAACGTTTATTACTATCTAATCACCATAAACATGTGATTTTAGTTGAAGATATAACTATTATATATTTTAGATTTTTGAAGGACTAAAGTTTATATGACTAAAACAGATCAATGAAGTGAGACTCCTCTCTAAGTGAGTTTCTATCCATATTTCTCAATTATATGCTATCTATTCTTCATTGCACAGATAATCTTAGAAAGAGAGACTCTTTAGAGTTTTCAAATGAACTCTCTTCTCCATTTAAAATAATATTTAAACACTTAAACAATATGAAAAACTCTAAAATATAATAAAATTGCCTTTTGTAAAACAGGAATAATCATACATTGTTGTGTCTTTGTCCGTGGGTTCATGTGCATCATCACCCACTTGCAGCTTGTCAGAGAAGTACACTCCTATTAAATCTCCTACCGATGTCGTCACTCTCTTTAAGACACACTATGGGGGGTTCGAATCCATAACCTCTTGCTTCCTGAGGCGGAAGACAGCTACTTAAACTACATCCATTTGGGTTCTTGAAAAAGTTTTTAAAAATGAAAAGCCTACCCCTTAATTACCAAATAAGAGTAATAGAGAGTTACCTTCTATTATCCCCATTACCCTCCATCCAAACACAGCATATATCTGTTCCTTTTATTTCAATGAAATCTCTTTATTACTATTTAAAAAAAAAAATCATTTTTGTACCATTCACATTGAAAATTCCATTCATTTTCCACCACACAATGTGGAATAATCTTTCATCACATCAAAACTGGGTAGGTCAGGTATCTATTTATGGAGCAATGGGTACAAAAATGGCATATCATCTTCCACACTGGTCAAAACAAAGAAGGATTACATCTCCAAAGGCATCCTTTGTTCTGTAATAACAATAATCTATTGTTATTCTAAACTCTAAAGTATCTTTTTCTTTTTCTTTTTCATTCTTTTTCTTTCGAGAAGTACAAAACTATAAATTATAAACACCTTTTCATCTATTATTTCTTTGTAAATTCTACTTATACTGGAGGGAGAAAAAATTGTCTCAAGAGAACAATGACTTAATGAAAACAAATTATATTCAACAAAAAAAAAAACTAAAATTAGTTGCAAAATCTAGTCGAGTTTATGCTTTCTATATCATTTTTATTTTAATGATCAAGGTATAATCATGAAAAGAGAAAAGTTACAAAGTGAGGTTATTTTGGCCTTCAGAAGTGGTGGGTCCTCGAGTTTTCTCTTCCATTCTTTATGAGGTGCCTGATGTGACTGAAAGGAGAAGATTTTCAATGCAAAGTCTCTCTCTTCTTTCTTCTCTATGGTAATAATGTTCCAACTGTTTTCTAGGGAATAATCGTGTTAGGTCCCCATTGCATGATTTAAAGAGAGTTTACATATTAAAAGGATGACCAATTTGATATTGACATGCATGATATTATTTTATATATCAAAGTATGGAGCTCATCCAACCCGATGATGATGAATTTGTTAAATCGATTGTAATTAAATACAAGATTTATAAAGAATTATCTTAATTTAATTAACTAAGTGTGATATTTTTAAAGAGATAACATGCAGTTCAATCGGTTGCATTTTGTCTTAAGAAGGGAGAGATTGTGAGTTCAAACTCTCATGCTCTAATCTTTGTGTATTCTAAAAGAATAATGAGCTCACTCGTGGGGGATTTTTGATTGTTCCGAGCAATCCATTACATGAACGGGAGGTTATGGGTTCAAATTCCCATAACCTAACTTTAAACTAGTGCATCAAAAATAGAATTTAATGAAGTCCTATGACAGAAAATTGATTGTTCTTATAATGGTATAGAATTTTCATTATCATTTATTATAGATATCATGAGATATTTCATGATCAATTTTTATATTTATATATACAAGTCAAATAAATGCAAAACCACAAAGTCTTGCCCACATAACCACCCTTCCATCTCGGGGTTTGTGTACAAGCCATTGTCACAAATATTACTCTCAATTATTGGTACTATTGAGATATTTTTATATTTTTGAGGTTTTATCTAAATATTATTAGAAAAAATTTACAAAAAATATTCACTTAAAAATAATAAATATATCATCATCATTATCATGAACAAGTACTTCATGTCTTCATCTATCTAGGATCATTATTCATTCGAGATTTATCATGTCTTTTTTAATCCCTTCTTTTTATATTGCAAAAGTCATCCTCTCTTCTTAATGCCTTCTATTTGTGTCATTTCCACTTTACACATTAGGTTGTTGTTGGTTTTCTACTAATATGACTAAACAATCATAAACAAATTTCTCTCGTTTAAACTTACTCTAATGGGTTCGTTTCTAGCACTATGTTTTAGAGTTAAACTATATTATAAATATATTTAAATAAAAATAAGAGTTAAAATTGAAATAACCATTAATAATTTATGATTATACAAATATACTATAAGAAATAAATTACTTTGATAATTATATAGCAAAACAAATATAATCATTGTCTAACATTCTTTATTCTTTAACATTCTTTAAATCATAAAATATTATCTGATGCCCTATAAGTTCATCTCTAAATATCATCGTCAAAGTTATAAAAAAATTAAAAATCAAAATTACCAATTGTTATAACTTAAAAAAAATTAAAAATGTCATTAATATCATGATATTGTTAAATTTTCAAAATATTATTGCGATAATATCAGATTTTGACAATAATAACAATAAAAGTGATAAAATGCCAATTATTAACAAAAAAATAATATTATTACAATATTAATAAAAATATAATATAGGTGTATGTTATATTGGCAAAAACTACAAAAAGTAATGTGATAATAAAACCTTCCCATATATATTTATAGTTAGGAAATACAATCAACCCACTGACCAGTATTAGTAGATAAATAAGTTGATTCAATCAGTCAATCGTTGCTTCCTTCTCATAAATGGGTTGTACCATCCCTACTCCTAGATAGGGGTGAAACTAAACCCGACCCGAGAAATCAACTAGGTTGGGTCATAAAAGTCAAGTCAGCGGATCAAGTCAGGTTGAGAAGATAGAAACCCGCTTTGAATTCTGATCGGATCGGATTAATTTGAAAATTTTTAATCTAAAATGGGTTTAAAATGCGGGTCCAGTCAGAATTCGGATTGAGTTGGGTTATAATTCTGATCGGGTCGAGTTGAGACATTCGAGTCAGAAGTTCGGGTCGGATCGGATTCCATAGTTTAGTAACTCACGTCGGATTTGATTTTAAAAAATCCGACCCAACCCGATCCGATTTCAGCCATACTCCTGAGCTATAATTTTAACAGACTAGTTTTCAAAATCAAAAGACAAAGATACATAGATATGTATTTTAGATCATAAAAAATTCTCTTTTAAAAGTCATGTCTAAAGTTAATGGTACTTATTATTCAATAAATATTAAATTGGATTATATGAAAGTTATGAAAGTAGATTTGTAATGATTTAGATTATTAAGGATGATATGATCTAAAGATGGCACACTGAATTAACAAGTTTTTTTTAAATTCAAAATGAATTTCACCCATACAATGGCCCACTTTTTGAATTATTTAGTTACTATTTGTGTGACATACTGACATATATATTAGACCAGTACACGACACTGAAGACATGAAAGATGACCAATCTTGTATATGGGCGTATCTATCCAATCTCATAAATGGGTTGTACTAATCTTTTGACTTGGGATCAAGTTTCAATCAGATAGAAACTCTACTAATCCTATAAAACTTAAAAATAAAAGGAGTGACAAAAATCAATTTCATTAAATATTTAACATAATCTATTTAAAGTTAAATAAAATAGGTAGTTAGAATAAAACTCTCTATCAACAGCTTGTTTGACTTTCTTAAATCTCAAATGGACAAAGACATATAGATGGAACACATTTTATAATTTATATATTAATCTGATGGAGTTAGTAAATTATAAAGAATGATGTATACTATCAACATTAAAATTGAGAGAAGAGAACCCGTGACTCAATTATGTTGTACTGAAATTTTAGTGGGTGGAAGAAATGGTACAATACGTACTTGTACTACTTAACAGGTTCTGTTGGAAGCGGCCTATCGTTTGAGTTGAGTGCATCATGATCAGGCCCGGCCCTGTCTATAGGCGAAGTAGGCTGGAACCTAAGGCCTCCAAATAGACAGGGCCTCCAAATATCGATATAACCCGTAAAAGGCCTAGGCTCCTGGCCCAGAAACTCGAATCCACTTGCGGAACTCGGTTCCGCGTCCCGCGTCCCGCGTTCTGTACGGTTCTGCGCGGGACGCGCTATTCTTCACGGTTCTGTGCGGTTTATTCACAGTTATTCACGGTTATGCGCTGTTTCTCGCAGTTCCATTTCCCATTTGGATTTCCGAGTTTTATTCGTTTAGCTTTTCCGCGGTTATACGTTCGTTCGTCTTTCGTTCCGCATTTTCGCATCAATTTGTATTCCATTCGACCCTTTCAATTTTCGAAACGCTCGAAAACTTACATCCAGCACATTCCTCTATATCCTTCTATTTTTTAAATCCAAAAATACTAATTAAATAAAATCTTCAAGTGACTATTGCAGCAACCTCTCCTCTCTTTGCTCTCTCTCTGCTCTCTGAGTCTCTCTCACTGCGCTCTCTCTCGCTCTCCTATAAACTACAGGTTAGAACTTGATTCATGATTAGGAGATCTGTTTTGGGTGTTTAGTGTTTTATTTCAAAAATAATAATAATAAGTAAAAAATATAATAAAATATGAAAAAACTATAAATTTAAAAAAAAATATTGTCTATTGAAAAAAATATGTTAAAATGACTTGAATATAGTAATTTAATTAGTAATTTTGTATGTCAAAATCCGAGAATAATAAATTTTAAATAATATTTTGTTATAAATTTAATTTTTATATTTTATTTGAATATTTCACACTTTATAAAAGGAAAAAAAAAAAAAATTTTGAGTGTATATAAGGGCAAAAGGCCCTATTTTAAGAGTTCGCCTAGGGCCTCTGAAATTTCAAGGCCAACCGTAGGTGAAGTAGGCTGAAGCCTAGGGCCTCCAAATATCCATATAACCCGTAAAAGGCCTGTGCGCCTAGCCAGAAACTCGAATCCACTTGCTGAACTCGGTTCTGCGTCCTGCATCCCGCGTTCTGCGCGGGACGCGCGATTCTTCACGATTCTGTGCGGTTTATTCGCTGTTCTGAGCTGTTTATCCACGGTTATGTGTGGTTTCTTGCGGTTCCGCGTCCTGCATCCCGCGTTCTGCGCGGGACGCGCGATTCTTCACGATTCTGTGCGGTTTATTCGCGGTTCTGAGCTGTTTATCCACGGTTATGTGTGGTTTCTTGCGGTTCCGCGCGGTTCCATTCCCCATTTGGATTTCGAAAACTTACATCCAGCACATTCCTCTATATTCTTCTATTTTTTAAATTTGAAAATACTAATCAAATAAAATCTTAAAGTGACTATTGCAACAACCTCTCCTTTCTTTGCTCTCTCTCAGTCTCTCTCGCTCTCCTATAAACTACAAGTTAGAACTTAGGAGATCTGATTTGGGTGTTTAGTGTTTTATTTCAAAAATAATAATAATAAGTAAAAAATATAATAAAATATGAAAAACTATAAATTTATAAAAAAATATTGTCTATTGAAAAAAATATGTTAAAATAACTTGAATATAGTAATTTAATTAGTAATTTTGCATGTCAAAATCCGAGAAGAATAAATTTTAAATAATACTTTGTTATAAATTTATTTTTTATATTTTATTTGAATATTTCACACTTTATAAAAAAAAAATTGAGTGTATATAAGGGCAAAAGGCCCCATTTTAAGAGTTCGCCTAGGGCCTCTGAAATCTCAGGGTCGGCCCTGTAGACGAAGTAAGCTGGAGCCTAAGGCCTCCAAATATCCATATAACCCATAAAAGGCCTGGGCGCCTGGCCCAGAAACTCGAATCCGTTTGCGGAACTCGGTTCCGCATCGCGCGTTCTGCACGGTTCTGCGCGGGACGCGCGATTCTTCACTGTTCTGTGTGGTTTATTCGCGGTTCTAAGCGGTTTGTCCACGGTTATTCGTGGTTATGCGCAATTTCTCGAGGTTCCATTCCCCATTTGGATTTCCGAGTTTTCTTCGTTTGGCTTTTCCGCGGTTATACGTCCGTTCGTCTTTCGTTCCGCATTTTCGCATCAATTTGTATTCCATTCGACCCTTTCAGTTTTTGAAACGCTCGAAAACTTACATCCATCACATTCCTCTATATCCTTCTATTTTTTAAATCCAAAAATACTAATCAAATAAAATCTGCAAGTGACTATTGCAGCAACCTCTCCTCTCTTTGCTCTCTCTCTACTCTCTTAAATCTCTCTCACTGCGCTCTCTCTCGCTCTCCTATAAACTACAGGTTAGAACTTGATTCATGATTAGGAGATCTATTTTGGGTGTTTAGAGTTTTATTTCAAAAATAATAATAATAAGTAAAAAATATAATAAAATATGAAAAAACTATAAATTTATAAAAAAATATTGTCTATTGAAAAAGATATGTTAAAATAAATTGAATATAGTAATTTAATTAGTAATTTTGCATGTCAAAATCCGAGAAGAATAAATTTTAAATAATACTTTGTTATAAATTTAATTTTTATATTTTATTTGAATATTTCACACTTTATAAAAAATATATATATAATTTTTTTTTTTTTTAGTGTATACAAGGGCAAAAGACCCCATTTTAAGAGTTCGCTTAGGGCCTCTGACATCTCAGGGCCGGCCCTGATCATGATCCCCTCAGAGCTGGCCCTGAGTATAGGCGGTGTAGGCCGCCACCTAGAACCCCCAAATAGAAAGAGTTCCCACACACTTAAACTCCTTAATATACTAATCCTAAAGAGCCTCTAAAATCTCATTCCACCTAGTGCCCTAAGATTTTAGGGGATCTAAGGGCTGGCCCTGGATCCCCTACTCTCATCCCATGTGCTTAAGAGATTCTTGTGCAAATCAAATCAGTGTGGATTGGTGTGACGGTCAAAAAATTCATTTCCCACAGTTCAATTCACGTTTAAATCTTTCTGTGCCACTTCACATAAAGTTACTCTTTACTTTTATTTATTTAATCAGTGTCATTGAAAGTTTACATATACTCATGGAATTAGTTTTAACTTCAATATGGAGTGAGATATCCATGTAAAAAAGAAAAAAATGTATGAGTTGCAAAAGGTGATGGTCCTTCCCCTCTTACCCTCAAAAGTTTTTTAAGTGAACCCAACGTGGGTCTCACCTTACAACAGTTCCTTTAACTGGAATAAGGGTCCATTGTCTATAAGATTAAGAGACATGAGGATAATCAACATTCCCTACCATCGACATCTAACCTGTAGTAACATGGTGGGAAAGACGGTTATCCATTCGTCCAAAGTATTCCATCCAATCTGCTAAATTTGGAGTTCATCTAATAATTTCACTCTGCATTATCATTTCTTGAGAAAAATTGTTAATTGCATCAATTTTTTCTTTTAACATGAGTATCCCTTCCATGTGGAGGTAAAACTAATCCCACGAGTATATATAAACCTCTCCAATCCACACACTGATTTAGTTGATGAAGAATAACCCCATACAGAATGACCCAAAAGAATTGAACGTAAATCAAACTCGAAACCTCACTTCATGAGGCGCTCGTCTTGACAGTCAAACCAACCCTTCCAGGTTAAGTCTTAACAGCATCATTTTGCTGTTAAGTCTACTGGAAATGATCAACAAAATTGGGAACCAACGTGCCTATGTCAATCTAATTTCAAATCAAATATGAATTTTAACTTTTAAACAAGTTTATAAATGCTAACAGTTGTATTGCATATCCATAAGTAGGTTTATAACAGCTTTATATCATCATCATTTGACCATTTTATTTATTTCACTGTCATCGTCAAAACCTTTTATCACATGTATTTAAAAACAGCATTTTAAATTCTATTTTCTCGTCTCAACCTATCCATTTGATCATGTCCTCGAGTAACATTGTAGTTTCTTTTACGTTGTTGAAACAGTAAAGGAGGAAAAAAGATAGATGTGGGTTTGATCTTAATGTTTGAACCTTGATCTAGACTGCAGGGAGGAGCACAACATACGTTTCCACGGCCTGAAATTGTTTGCCTGATGGAAGGTACAATTTTATTTCACATGCTGGTGACATCAACAAGATGTTTGATAGTGGAATTGGAATTTCTTACAGCAACAAAGACTGGGGAGTTTATGGAGTTGATAGCAGTAGACTATAATTGGAGAGGCAAGTGTGAAGTGACTGATGGCTGAATACCAATATCTACATATTTCTGTTGAATTACCTCAGCCCATTTTCGGTTTCCAAAATCAAGTGCAAGTTTCAACTGGCTACTGGCAACTTCACAGTATTGGTGTTTGTGGTCTGTGCAGAGGTTTGTGATGCATGGATCAGTGATTGAGAAAATCAAATTTGAAGATGATATGAACAAAACAACAGTACGTCAATGAGTAATTCACAAACACAGTGCAAATCGATGGTACAAGGGCTTGACATCCAAAAGATCTTGAGAAAATTCACAACACTCACAAGTTCTACGTCCAGCAGAAGGCAAGATTAAATGCTGAAAATAGTCCACCATGCTGACGAAATCCTTTTCCTGTTTCACATGAATATCCCTAGTGGATAGAGCTTGCAGCCAAGAAAACATGAAACAATTGTTCTAGGCACTAATCAGCACAATTAATTAGAAACTAAGTATTAAACAGAATGATCCTGTACCTATCTCTTACAGAATCGAGGAAAGCATCCTTCTCCTCGAGTTAAAAAGCCAATCTACAGTTCTACACCATCAACCTCTATACACACTACATACAGTTTCAAGAAATATACATAATGCATATTTACTAACTTTACAGTATTTGCCTGACTAACAACTAAGAAGCCCACAATTGCACATCCAGTTAGCTTTTTCAAAGAAACTCAATTGGGGAGCACATGTATCTTTTTCTGTCATAGAAGATTGCATGACAGTGTTCTTTTCCGTCTTCTCACCCATGATAATACTGTCTAGGGCTTGGAAATACAGTTTTTAGGCCTCACAATTCTGAATCATGAATTTCTGTAGCACAAGGAAAATTACAAGAATTTTAGAATAATACAAAAATAGTAGAAAATCAAAGACTTCGGTGATGTGATGATGATGATGAATATCACACAGCAGTATATTCATCATTTGCTACCAAAAATGCAAGTCCATGATCAACCTTGGTTTTCACTCTAAGATCCACAACTGACCACTAAAATAGCTGGAAAGTTATTAAAATAAAATAAAAGGTAGGCATTCCTGCCATCACTCCTCTCAACTTTGAACACTAGGGAAAAGATACGGGGCAACATACTTGACATGGTAATAATGGTTGCTCCCCAATGACATCAGTTAAAAAAACACAGTGATATGAAACACTGTCAATGGCCACCATAATAAAAAAGAAAACCAAACAATGAACCATTTCCTGTTAAACAGTGGCCACCATAGTAGTGTTTGTCTTCTGGTAGAAAGAACAAATTGCAGGCCACCCATCATGTGATTAGGTAAATTGAAGTGTGTTGCAGGAAATCGATTTTGTGGGCAGAGTAAAATGTTGTGCATAAAAGCATGCCAAATTCTTAATGTTCCTCAGCTTTTTATGAGACAGATGCATATGTAAACATTTCTCACTTATACACATACTTCCCAGTCCATAATCTCAATGGATGTCCTCCATTTTAAATCAGATTGATTTTGTAGGCTGAGTAAAATGTTGGGCATATAAGCTTGCCAAATTCTTAAAGTTTCTGTGCTCTTTATGAGATAGAGACAGATGTAAACATTTTCCATTTACACACAGTGCCCATACTGTCCATAATCTTAATGGATGTAGTCTATTTAAATTCTTCCCCTAATCAACAAAGTCTCTGTTCTATCCACGAAGGGGGAAAAAGGTCATGTAGTTAAGTCGATGAATCTATGCAAGTTTTACATGAATGATAAAATTATTATAATCATTAGTAATGGTTAAGATGAAAGCTCAATACCAAGGCCCAGAAGATGAGTAGGTGTGATCACTGAAAAGGGCTTTGGCTTGTGCAACCAATAGCTTCGAGGTGCCTTCCACCCAATGAACTTCTTTTCCAAATGTTCACATGTAAGAAATCTAGGTCAGTAGTTAAGGAATTATCATCACAGGTGTTTCCCATCAACTTGTGGTTGACATTTTGAGTTCTGTTTTATATTACACTATAAAAAGCAATCTCTACTACTCGACCAATCCAATTGGAAGCCGTATGCTTCTTTTTCCCCCCCCTTTTGCATGGTGGAAGCTATTTGCTTCATTCCCTTCTCTCTCTTTTTTTTTTTTTTTTTTTGGGTTGTGTGGAGGGTTTTGGGTGGGTTGGGTGGGGTGGGGGGTTGGTTTCTCAATTTTAGGCATCAAACTGGACCAAATTGCTACAGAACTGAAGCTGTTGAATAGCCTCTTGAATTGCCCATCTAACGAGCCGAACACTGACCACCCACCATCCAGACAAACATCTAAAAATATTGGCACTATAAATGTACAATAAGTTTCTGCAACAAAGCCCAAGCCCATTTATTAAACAAGCTTAATTTTGAGCCCTAGCCGAAGATCATCAATCATATTATTGGATCAAGTTTATTATGGAGAGATTTACAACGGGGCTAGAGCTGGAGTAAAACCAATGACTAGCACTAATTGTTGACCAACCCTAATCTACGATTAGGCCTTCGGGAGGGCCAATTGGAAGCCATGCGCTTCTTTTCCCCCCTCTTTTGCATGCCAGAAGCTATGTGCTTCATTTCCTCCTCTCTTTTTTTTTGATGTGGGGGGGGAGGGGGTTCACTTTTAGGAATCAAACTGAACCAAATTGCTACAGAACTAAAGCCTGCTGTTGAATAACCTCTTGAATTGCCCATCTAACAGCCCCCAAGACTGAATTTTTCTGACATGATTTGAACACGACAGGGTATAGAGACTACTTATCACATATAGGCATTATTTGCAGTGGGAAACTAAATGCAGGATGACTTTCTAGAGAGGAGATACTCCTAAGTGGAGATTCTCCTTGGCCTGTAAAGTAGCACATGAGTTCTACGGAAGTACAACTTACGACACCTAAAAGTAGGAGATTATGCCTATCCGTCATTTAGTATATTTCTTCTCAAAAAACTACCAAACAAGACGTTTGAGTAGAAACACCACATTTCTCCAACATCTTCCTAATCCAAAAAGGCCTAGAGTTACAAAAACTAGGAAATATTGTTCTTAAAATAGGGAACTTATTTGGTTAAAAACACACAAATATTGATAGGATTCAAGTTAATAAGTTACTTTAGGGATATTGGGTATTTATTTGTAATTTTCAAAATTACTATTTTCATTTGAGAAGTAACCCTAGGCCTATTTATAGGCTGAGTGAACACTGAAGAGAGAAGAAGTGCTTCCACCCAAATCAGCCTTTGGCTAAGAGGCCGGTTTCTCCTAAAAGTGAACCAACATAGGAGGTCGATTTATCCCTCGAAGCAAAATCCCTATCCCCATTTTCATTAATTTTCCTATTTTCTATCTTTTTTCAATTCAGGTTCCTATCAATTTGGTATCATAGCCTCATTTCGATCCATTTCCATCCTCCATTCTTCTTTTGAAAAAAATAAGATATGCAATTGTCACTTCTCCAACAGCTTCTCTGTCCTAGCCCGCTGGAGATCCACCCCTCTTGGCCTCGCTCAAACCTAATAGGTCGTTCGACCCTTCTCACTTTGGCCACCCCAACCCTTGGACAAATTCGCCCCTTTTGCAGCATTTGCTACATAGAAAAGAGAGCAGGAAAAAAAAAGGAAAAGAAAAAGAAGAAAATCGAAAGCCCATCTCCCATCACTTGCATCTGCCTCAGTAGGCCCTCTCTCTCAACGTCCTCGTCCTTTCCCATTTCCATCGCCAACAACCATCCACCGATGTCTATTGCTTACCTCCACCTTCGTCACTTCCATCCGTGGAAATAAACACCGCTTCAATCACGCTGCCGCGGAGATTTCGCTCATCCTTTCACACTCCCAGCCCAGCACACCCTCACCAACCACTTTCTTTGTTGTCGTCTTATCCGTCCCTGCTTCGACTCATCCCATCCCACCCACCATCCATGCACCCTACCCCACTCCATTCCAACCCACCTTCGTTGACTTTTTCTTTTCTTTCCTTTTAACCCATTTGATATATCCTCCATATTTTATTTTTTTATTTCCACTGAAAAAAACCATTTTCTTCAACCATTTTCTTTTCATTCCCTTTCCAACTTATTTAAAAAAAATATTCCAACTATTTTCTTTCAGTCTTATTTTTCTTATATGTTCGTTTTCAACTAGAAATAACTTTTTAACTCATTTTCATTTCCTTCCATTTAAAAAAAAAAAAAAAAACCTTTCCAGCTTATTAAAAAAAATTCTCTCATTTTTCGTTATTGCACTATTCAAATAAAAAAAAATTAAAACCCAATTTTCTTTCCATTTTTAATTTCAAACCAGCCCTTATTTTTCTGAAAAAGAAGAAGGAACCCATTCCTATTTGCATTTTCACTATGGCATTTGAAGAACGACTTGAGAGAATTGAGATGACTTTTCGAGCAATATCAAATGACATGGCAGACATGGAAAAAAAAAAGTGGCCATTTTCAAGTCTCGCATTGATCTTTTGAAAGCGACGATTATTCCCCAATACACTCGTGAATCCCCAACAAATTGATGTGCCTATTACTATTAATGGTGTTATTTTGTCCACATTTGTTAGTGGAGAACATATTGATAGCAATGACACACTTCCGACCAAGGACACTTCACAGTAAGCTCTCGAGTTAGAGGGTTACAGGAGATGATATTTGTGCTAAGACAAAAATCAAAACCAATCAACTCAATCTTCCAACACCAATCAAACCGTTGTGATTCACCAAGCATCTCTACTACATCAACCAATCTCTTTGGCCTCCCCTTTAGAAGCTGCTATGAATTTTTCGATCCTTTTTGATTGATTCACTCCTCCAAGCAAAGACAAGGATCCCAAGTTCCTCCAATGGAAAGCACTGTCTTTCCTTCCTAATGCCAACAATATGCAATCAAGCATCGGAATCAACGTGGGTCTTCATTCTTTATGGTCATTTTGGAGCAATGGAGGAACTTAATTCAAGAAGTCACTGGCCGAGGATATTTTCTGCACCTTGAAGACAGAATTCGTTTCCAAGAGGGTAGAAACGATAGGATCCAAGTCAATAAAATCCTTTAGGGATAGGATATTTGGTATTTATTTGCAATTTTCAAATATTCTTATTTTCATTTAAGTTGTAACCCTAAGCCTATTTATAGGCTAAATGAAAACAGAAAGGGGGAGAAGATTTACGCCCCAAATCAGCCTTTGGCTAGGAGGTTGATTTCCCCTTGAAGCAACCATTTTCATTCATTTTCCAATTTTCTTCCATTTTCCATCTTTTTTCAAATCATGTTACTATCAAATGTTCCCTCTCTCTCCCCTATAATTTTCACCTGTCATTTTTTCAAACCTTCTCTCTTATCTGCAGCATGCTTTTCTATCTTCTACGCTAGCTTATGAAAACAAACACTCGTGTAAAAACAAGTATTAGTATCCTATTTGTTCTAAACATTTAAATCTTAGAAGTGCACTCAAATGTTACCTGATCATTGGCTTTCATTTGAAGGGCTTCATATTGGATTCAAGATAGTACATTGTATCAATTGACTAATTCTTGCGGGACGTCACCCGAAGTGGGGGTTTTAGGATAACTAACCTAACCCCAGGAGTTTCAAGGAGATTTCCCCCCTTCATACTAAAAAAAAAACTAGCTAATGTTAAACATTCAATGACAATTGGATGTGTGATAATAAAATTCATAAAGAGTAACTAATTTAACATCAGATATTGCTTATTCATGCAATATAAGAAAGAATCAGATCAAAAGATCAGGGGATCCACATATGTACAAATTGGACTGATAGTTAGAACTATGATGAATATAGTTTTATTTAGGGCTGCAACTCGGGTCAGGTTTTGGCCCGACCCGAATGACCCGACCCAAGAAATCATGCAGGTCGGGTCAGGAATTTTAGGTCAGCGGGTCATGTCAGGTTGAGAAGATAAAAATCCAAATGAAATTTGGGTCGGGTCAAGTTGAGGATTTTACAAGTTAACCTGGCCCGGCCCGACCCAACCCGACCGACCCGGCTAAAATTAGGCTAAATGGGTTCAGAATGCGGGTCGGGTCAGAATTCGGGTTGATTCAGGTCGGGTCGGGTTATGAAGTTCGGATTGAAAATTCGGGTCGGATTCCATATATATCAACTCGGGTCGGGTTGGGTTTTAAGGAACCCAACCCGCCCGACCCGAGTTGCAGCGTTAGTTTTATTTATTTAAAAAAAAAATGAAATGAAGAAATGGTTGTACTAGCCTACTCGGTATTAGGTTATGTGGATGTATAATGCTTTAATGGGCTTTGTGCCCATGCCACAATCTTCGAAATGGATAACAATGTAAGACATGACAAGCAAGACAGAGAAACAGCAAAGTCGTCTGTGTTTCCATTGGTTTTTAGTTGTCAACAACCAATATTAAACTTAAATAAGTTAGAAAGGCTAATGTATCTATATCTATATGGGTGAATCTACAAAACACCTAGGCGTTTTTGGCGCCCAAGTGTAAAAGCCCCATGTGGGACCCATTTTATGTTAAATCCAGTCCATTAAAATCAATTTTTCTTTTAATATTTTATAATTTTCATATGATGCATCATGATTGTTGTATTAATCATGATAGGCCAAAATATGTATCCAATGGTTCATTTTTTAACCTTAAAAAATCAATAGCTAACATCATCCTGAGTCCTATTTTTGGCAGCATGATAGCCCCAATGATAATCTATCCATCTATATAATTTTGTGATCATTAGGTGGGGCCCACCATCTGAGATGGTCTATCAAAATACCCAGGCTTTTCAGCCCAGACATCTGCCCGCCTTGGCCTATTGATCTAACCCATAAAGTTTACATCATCAAATAAAATTGAATCTTTGACACCTTAGAAAATATTACTTTATTTATCCGATCAAAGTGATTTTTTACGAGCAACCTATTCAATCAAAGTCGTTTCCAACCAACTCATCCATAGGACCCATGTAGGCCCCACATGGCGGCACCACAAATAACGCATTGTAGGGTGGTATGGGTTCTCTCTCTCTCTCAACACATCACTTTTTTAGGGACATGAACATAATCATCCATCACAAGGATTAAGCCGATAAATTTATTTAAATAAGGTACTAATATAGAACACAGAAGTCAAAAACAAAAATAGCAGTTATTGCAGCACTTGAAGATCATAGAATTCTTTTTCCCAATAATAGAGTATCTACTCACCTTGACTAGATAATTGTTCAACTCGGGCAACAATGTGTTTCCCGTATGTGTATTTCTTCAATGCTTGCAGGTGAATTCTTATACGATCAAGCAATATTTCCCTTTGGTTGTCATTACATGTTTCAAGAATCTTTTGAACAACATAATTTGCAAACTGATCCTTCATCATTGCCTAGAATAGAAAGTGCAACAGAATATATTATTCCGTGAAAAAAAAATATTCATTAAGGCAACTCTAATACACAAATTTTAAGCAAACATAGTAAGCATTTACTAGTACAAATGCACCTCTTATCGGTTATGGAGTGAATCTATTTTAACAAACTGATCCAATATAAGTGTCCAACAAATTCAAAAAATAAGATTCATGGATTCAGCATCTTCATCATCATAGCCACAATATTAGAATAAAATTATATTTATTTTGAAACAAAGGTAGCATATTAAAATAACAATATAAAATGTAAAAAAATTACAAAAAATCAAATAATAAACATTGCACTATTTTAGTTAGAAAAAAAAAGGTCTGTTAGTAGTTCGTTATCATGGAAAGCAAAACTAATATAGTAGTGAAAGAATCAATGGAGAAACAGACATGAAATCCCATCCGATATAGATAATATCTTCCACTTTATAGAGTCCATGTAACATATATGAAAGTCAACTGGTATGTTGTTTCGTCACGACACCAAAAACCGATCTATTTGAGGTCGAACTTTTCAAATTCTACTTCTCCATTTGACCATATCATAAATCTTGTAATCAATCACTCTGTTATCTATCATGTCTCTATTTATCCCTTCAGTCCATATTATAAGTGGTCTATCTCTCCTCTTTGTACCTACATCTTGAAAGCTATAAACTCTAGGTTTTATTGGGGCTCAATTTAAATTATCCCTAAAGCAGTCATTTCTAACTCTATATCCTTTAGCGTTAATCTACTCATCTAGTGAAACATGTCATCTTGGTTATTATCACAAATACCATTCTCGAGATATTAACAGCTACTGATAATTTTGAAATATTTTCAAATTCTTAGATTTTTATCAGGAAATTAATGGGAAAATCTCACAAAAAAATATAATATTTAAAAAATAATAAAAATAAAATAAATGATAATATTAATAAAATAAAAAATCTTAATACCATTCATGAACAACTAACAACCAAATGGGGAAAAACTTCCGTTAAAAGGTGATATTATCAAAAATTAACTCGGATTTATCGTGTTTTTAATGCGATATCATCGGGAATTTACCGTTAAAAAGGCAGAAGGGATAAATACACATTATTAAAGCGGTAATGGTATTTTAACAATAAAAACATGGTAAATTTGAAATTACCACCGATATTTGTGACATTGATCTTTGTCATCCAAACTTTGTCTATTTGTCTTTTCTTCATTGCCCAACACTTGGCCCTATAGAGCATTGCAGATATGTTAAATGTTTTATAGAATCATCCCTTTAAGCGATGCGGGACTCTCCTACCACCTATCACACAAAACTCCACTTGCTTGTCTATATTTTGCCCACCCCGCTCCCAACCTATAAACTATACTTAAGTCCAACCCTACAAGAGATTTACCATAGAACTCAAGTATCTAAACTTAACACAGTTAGGATGGCAATTAAAGCCCGAAAATTCGAAGTCTAAAGAGCCCGACCAAAGAAAAATAGGAGAGAAATTGGAGATGAAACAAATCAAATTGATGGAGAGCATGTTGCAATTGCATTTCAATTCGCAGCAAAATTAAGTAAAGCAAAAGTGGGCCCGAAATGGCTTCTGTTGGGGCCTAAAATGTTCAATTTAATGGCTCATGGGCTAGGGTATTGGGTCAAGCTTCCAAATCATAGAATTTGGCCCAATCAAACACAAATAAGTGGCTCCTTTGCTGGTCACAAAAATCCAACATGGCATGCCAAGTCATTGCCAAGTCACCCATCTCTCCTAAAAGTGTGTTGCTAAGAATCCTCTGGAAAGCCTCCAACGCATGGAATGGATCCTAATTTGTAGTTGCAAGTGGAAATGGGAAGCAAGGATGGCATTTCATAAAGGATTTCCTAAAACCCATCAAATTAGGGTTTTCGAGCAACTGGAGTGCGCCAACAAGCAAAACTCATTGGAAATATCGTGGTAAATTTTTTTCTCTCTTCATGTAATAAATCCATATGGATGGATTTATTTTAAAGGTAACTTTATTAAAAATTTAAGGCAGGAGAACGGAGGTTCTCTTCCTAGCAGGACGACAATGGTGTAGTGATGGCATGATAGTTTTTCAGTCTTTGTGCAAAATATCCCAGATTGGGAGGCAGGAGATCTTGTTCGGGTCTTTGGAATTGCAAGAGTAGTCTTTGATAGCTTTGTACCATTGGATAGGAAACCTGGAGAGAGGAGGAACTTCGCTTTTGTTCGTTTCAAAACAGAGAGAGAAATGCATGATGCCATCAATCTGTTGGATGGTAAGATGTTTGAAGGAAAGCATATTCAAGTTAATAAGGCTCGTTTTGGTCCAGGAAATAGAAGGTTTGATCATTGAATTTTGACAAGGGTAAACAATCAACGCAAGCCATCTTGCCACAACCGTTTCATATGGATGGATTTTAGTGGCCGATGTAACTAGAAATTAGGAATTAAGATTGCAATGGCATGTGAACGGAAGCACAAAAAACGTGTACGCCCTTCTATGGAGGATCTTAAGCCAAAAACTTAGGGTTTTGGATGAATTCCTTGTGGAACCAACGATTATAATGTGTTTTCCCTTCTTTCTTTTTTTACACGCCAACCTCATGTAAAAATAAGGGATGTGGGCACCAGGAAATGTACAATACAATTCAGCCAATAAAAATTAAACTTTTGTGTTTGTCTCTCAAAGTTTGGTAAGTGATTTATTTTAATTTAAATTTCAGCTAATTATGTCTCTAATTAATTTTATGCTTGCAAATTTTGATTAATTGTGTTTGCAAATTCTTCAAATTTAATTCAGCAAATTAAAATTAATCATTGCACATTTATTTGTGTGAATTTCAAATTGAAATTGAAGCCTGTGTCAAATATTTTTACTGTGAATTTTTTTTACCTAGGTGAGATTTAGTGCCTTTCATTTTTCCCGTTGAGTGAAATTTCTTTGGTTCCTCTAATCGATTTCCGAGGCTCCGTACAAAATCGGCCAGATTGAGATTAGTTTCAGGTGATCACCTTGATTTTCACACCATCTCTAGCTTCGATTTCCTAAAGAGGTCAAATTTTATTGCAGATTCGAGTCATTGGACCTAACCTCCAATTTCTTCAATTGTAGCATTTGGCCGAACCCTATCTTGTGACCGAATCTTCTTTGTGTTTGCTTTGAAGCTAGGCTACATCATTTTCACCCACCTGATCCAACATACTGCAACAGATGGTCAAAATGAGAGTATCCCAAACACTTGTGAAAGGCTGTAAATGTTTTGAGTTTGTCAACATGGATCCTCCCATGTTTCACAAGAAATACTAACAGAAGACCTAATTATAAAGAAGAAATATGATGTTAAGAAAATTTTAATTTCTTTTATTTGCATAGAAAAATGTCATTCTCCAAAAATTCAAGTCTTCCACTGGTATCCGGGACTCTATGATGAGCAACACAGGAAACACCTTGAGAATTAGCACATGATAAAAAGATCATCAGAGTGATTGTGGGAAACTGAACATGCAGAAGACATGACCAGGGCCACCAGACATCACTTCTTTAAGGAACTTTCAAGACTTTACATTACAAAAGGTTCGAGAAAAGAAATAAAATTATGGATTATTAACATACCAGCAAATAATCATTTCCCTCTGTTTGCCCAACAATTTCCTGAATCAGCAGCTCTCTTTCCGCAGGACCACCATGCTCCAAACACTTCTCTATAACATTTGATGCAAATTTATGCTGGCTCATCTGTACAACTTGTCCAGCCAATTTACTGACAATTTGGCCTCTTTCATGAGGTTTCCCTTTCTCCAGAACATGCTGCAACAAGTATAGCATTAAAAGCTTAAAATAATTGAAAAAACAAATGCTCCAAGCCATTGAAATATCAATAATGAGGAATTGCCTCAAATGAGGAAAGAAAATTTATCAGGTAAAATCAAATCAGATTTTACATCATCAATATAAACAGCTTTATCAGAAACAACAAAAGAAATGGGAGCTAGGCCTAAGAGGGCAACAACTAATGAGAAAAGTCCAGGAAGTCAAGCACTAAAACATAAGCAGCATAACATGGTGCAAAACTGCACCAGGAGAGCAGGGGTTGTTCAAATTCATTTGCAAAAGCATGAAATGGTATTGTGCCCAAGTAATGCTCCCAACATGCCAGGGATGATCAGCGCGATATTACAAGTTGTGACAAGTGCCAGACCATTCAATTCAGAAGCTGAATAATAAAAATACATTAAGCTTAAGCAAAATGGTCAAAGGCTGTAGAGGGGAGGGGGATTCCTGTGCATAAGATGACAATTCCATTAAGAATAGATAATTAGCTACCGAGGCCACACATACAAGTCAGGTTGAAATTTTAAAAAAATGTAATCTTATATCACGATTGTTACAACTTTCCATCGGCGCTTCCTGAATCATAGCCACTGTTACACCATGTTTCTTTAATGCTCTTCTGATTGCCCCCCTCATCACATTTTTTTTGAATTTACGTGTGGGAAACCGTGGGAGACCCAGCGTAAAACCCCCACGGGTGAACCCATTACCCCTAGGGCACACCAAGGTTAGGCCATGGGGGTTCGAACCCGCAAAACCCTTACATTCCATGTTATCATCGGGAAACAAAACTAAAAACCACTTGGACCTCTGATTTTTCTTTCTTCTCATATGGAATTTCATAAAAGAAGCAGCAACCACTACCTGCTGGTTGCCCTTTCTCTTGACCTTCTGAAGACACCTGAGTAACTGAGCCTCTAGAAATTTGGCTACAAGTTCCATCTTCTCCTCATTCAAAAACATAATATCCAACTTCTTCCCATTTTCAGAATCTTGATCACATCCTCGTCACCATAGCCTTTCATTCTGATCAGCTTCAATCCACTATAGTTTTTCCTGCTGCACTCTCAAGAAACTTCAATGGATGCCTCTCTTCTTCCACCTTCTGCACTCCCTGTTTCTAGTCCACAACTATCTTTTTCCCCCACTCTCGTCTTTCCATTGTCATTTGGCACTGATGGCCTGATCTGCATAATGGGGCCCCGCTAGGTCCAAAGCTTCTAAACCGAGATTTGTCCTTTCCTCTTTGGGCTCAGAGCCATCTTTACCTTCTATATGAGGTCGACCCTCATCACTCTCAGCATTCTCAAAAACTCTCCCTGCTTCTTTTCCATCTCGTTCATCGCTTGACCAAGAATTTGACTGGGAATGTGATTTTAAATTCTCGTCACCCACTCCCTTTTCCATCTTATCCTTGCAACTGTCGCCCTTCCTTTTCTCCATTCCACCTACTTCTGCAGCCTTTGACCCCTCATCTCCATCCATACCCCGTGTTTGAATCAACAATGTAAATTGCAACCTCTCATTCTTGTCCTTCTCATCTGTACATAGTTCTGTATCCTCATCTGAAGGAGCATCAATTTCTAATTCCCCTTCCGACGATGAAGACGATTCCGGTGTCGCCAAACATTCCCACAACCACAAGGAAAGACGACTTCTTCTTCTCTTCAAACCTCCCTCTTCTCTAAATCAATGGCTCGCATTATCCAGTTTTTGAGGAATGACAGTCCCCGCAAGCAGGTTTTTCTTGAGTTAGGACTGGATATGGGTTTCCATTCATCGTTACTGTGATCACCTCTTCCACCTGAGATAATGCATTCACCTCCAACAAAAGTCGTAGGCAGGAGAGGTCCTCTTTTTCAACATTGCTGGAGTCCATCAACATTAATTTTCCAAATTTCTGGGCAATCAGATGGAAGGCCTCCATTGTAGTAGGATGCTTTGTAAAATATGCTTTAAATTTTATTATCCTTCTGACATAAGACATCAACAAAAGAAAGGGTATAAAGACTTCAATGTAAAATACTTTACAAATGAACACTTATGTGGCATTCAGCATTCTTAAAGACTATCAGTGTAAAATGCTTTACAAATGAACACTTATGTGGCATTCAGCATTCTTAAAGTACTAACAAATTTAATAACATAATAAAAAAAATATATCATGGGTGTTAAACACATTAGTATAACTCATCCTTAAAAACCAGCTCTTAAGGAGAGGGAACCCATGTGCTTATAAACCCATAACCCAAAGGTCCACTGGTGATATGGGACTTTGCTAACACTCCCCTCAGCGCCAAGGCTCGAGGCACTCGGCTCTCCCCCTCCACGCAGAGCTAGAGATATGAACCCGACCCATCCCTATGGTACTCCAGATCTGATACCATGTTTTTTCTTTTTTTTTATGACCGAAGGTGTTCAAGTATCTCGCCCGATTAGTCCTTCGGGCATGTACGCGCCTCCCTACACACACGTCAGATTCAAGCGGTGGGACCTTACTCTGTACATATCCCACATAGAGTGGCCCTTCATTAGAGCTACCAGGGATTGAACTCAAGATCTCAATCCTAAAGTCTTGTGTCTCAACCATGTTAAGCACATGAGTAGGACTCATCCTAAAAAAATGGCTCTTAAGAAGAGGGAACCCATGTGCTTATAAACCCCACAACCCAAAGGTTCCCCAGCGATGTGGGACTTTGCTAACAATGGGTACAATATTACAAGTGAAAAAATCAAGAAGTGAAAAAATCAAAAAATTAATGAAAATAAATAAATTTTGAGAAGGGCACCCATATCCCTATCCCCATCCGTATATATATCTATAATCTATGCATCATAGATTCCAATTTGCATGGGCTTTCTCATAGTTTCTTGACCAAATAATGAGTACATGGACATTGCCTAAGTAGATTTGGCAAAATTTGACCCAGTCCGATTATCTGAACCAACCCGAGCATTTTAAATGGGGTATGGGTTTAAAGTTTTGTGACCCAAACTGACTAACCCATTTAATAAGGTGATGGAATGAGAGTTTTTTACCCAAAACTGATCCAATCTGACCAACCCGTTGCCAAGTCTACTTTGAGCTAAACTTGGGAAAATTTGAACCGACCCGATTACCCAAACCGAACCTAAGCAATTTAAATGGGTATGGGTTTAAAATTTTGTGACCCAAACCCAAATAAGACCCGAGCCAAAACTAACCTGACTCATTACCAAATCTATGCCTAAGGCTCTGAAACATCCATACGACCATAGAATCAAAATATGTATTTCTATTCTTTGGTGTTTATAGTTTGAAGGAAATAATAGGGCCTCCGGAAGAATTTGTTCTTCCACCAAAGAGGACTTTTCAAGCTAGGTTGAAAGCCACTTCAACACTTGCTCTCCCACAATTTGAATGGATATCAACGTCAGATTTTGATAGATGAATGTGCAAACATTTGGAATAGGATACAAGCAAAGAAATATGGTTTCCTGATCTTGGCCACCACCTCAACTCCTCTCAGCAGATAGCTCAAGCTTAACTTTGAGGGAGCTTTGGGGTAAAGGCTTTCCTAAAAGATTACAAAGACCTTTATCAAGGGGGCATCCATGATGCTTTAACAAAGAGTGACTCATTTTGTATAGGTCCCTGGGCCAGAAGAGACTCAAATTACCATGGTCATAGCATAGAAGAAACTTGAGATGTGATTCTTCAAGCAGGGCATGGAATACAATATATCAATAGATCATCCAACAGTGAAGCTGATATTGCTAAAGAAAGAAGCTAAAGATAGAGATTCAATCCTGTTTTCCTTAGTTCTTTTGCATTTTGTTACATATTGTTTAGTGTCAAGAAGATATTAATGTGGCTTCCTTCACTGCTTAATTTCCACTCCTATGGGATCTCACCTTGAGAATTGAGATCCTTTACCAATACCTCTCTTTTTCCAGTATGATTTCAACTCACCATTTCAAAAAAAAAAAAAACAAAGTTAAGATAGTGCAAAGAATCCATGAAGAATCAAATATAGAGATGTATCTGGTACAAGAATGTTGTTCATTTCAATATTTCAAGGAAACTGTGAAACATAGATTGAAGTGTATTAAACAGCAGTTCCATCGGACCCCTATAGGATTTGATTTCTTTTAATGGCCCTATAGGATGTGATTTAAGTGGCCCAAAGATCATCGGCATATATTGTAATTTTTCGGTATGCTAATCCAAAGGTGAATATCACTCGGGTGAGTGACAAAATTGGACATATACCAAAGGGAATGAGTGCCAATTTGGGACATGTATCAAAGGGGGTTAGAAAGTGTAAATGAGTGCCAAATTGGATTTTGTATCAAAGGGGGTTAGAAAGTGTAAATGGGTTGGATTTGACATAGGAGCATCCAAGGTCCTTAGTTCAGTCTAGGGGGGGGGGGGGGGGGGGGGAGAGAGAGAGAGAGACCCAGCTGGCTCTTTATATGATGACATACACAAACACAAAGTCTCGCGGCAATCAGAAGCATCAAATGGCTCTGCACTTTTAGAAAGAAATAATCATCGCATACTAATTACTAATTACAAAGAACGGTGTAGAGGGCCCCATTTCTGGCATCTTCTTTATTTAAAGAGGAGGCTCTTCAGATTGTGCACGTTGGACCTACCTGTCCATTTGGAGCTTTTGTTGTTCTTTTATTTACTGTTTTATTGTCTTTCCATTCTTGTTTTGGATGGGTTTAAACCTTTTAGACCTTTTTCCTTGTACAGGATCCGTTTCTTTAATAATATAATCACTTTGTTACCACTCAAAAAAAAAACTCCAAACAGCAATGAGAAGGCGAAAATAATATCACCTGCGTGACATAATTGCCATACTGATCTTGGGCAAGAGAACAAGCAGATTCCAAGATCTCGTCTACTATGCACTGAGTTTGTCGTTCGTCAGTGCAATGCTCCAGAACTCTCTATCCCAATTAAAAGACATGGAAGTATAAGAATACTAGGAGAAAGAACCAAATAGATCTCTAACAACTGCTTCCAAATTCTCTTTTTACCTGGATAACTCGACAACCATAAGGATGCGTTGACAAGGTTGCAACTTGACCTCGGAAAGCAGAAATAATAAATCCGATTTTCTCTGTTGGCACACACTCAATGCATTTCTGAATTACATGATTTCCGTTTTGATCACGCACACATCGCATAACATTTCCATCAAGTTCATGAACAAGTAGTGTTTTCTGATCAAGCTCAATAACTTCAAGTGCCTACATGAAATTATGAGCAAATGATGAATTATACAGCAATATAAATATCATCTAAACATAATCCATACATTCAGTAAAGCCTTAAACCTGAATAGAAATTTAGAAGTTACAAAAGCATTTTGACTAAAATGAATAATAATAGCTTCTGTAATTCTGTGCAACATGCAGGCATGTTCTAAAACTTGCATCTCAGAGCCTTTAATTTGTTAAGTACCAGAATTAATCCAAGCTGATTTTTTTCTTCTTCCATTTAAACAGATACTCTGAGTTTCTTGGACCTAACCTGAATGATTGCCACTTTAAGGCCTTAAACTACCTCCGATGGTGTGGATTTTCTTTCTTAATTGCATTTTTATTTTCCTTTTTTCCTAAAAAAAGTTAGGTCTGTTCTTTTCTGGGGTTTTTTTTTTTTTTGGTTAACAAGTTAAAGTAATATGAAAAGCATGAATAATATCTACATCGACTTGGGTGGTATAAGAGAGCTATCCTCACCCTAAGAGCCATGACAAACAAAACAACCCCTCATACAGCCAAAAAACTGCCCATTACATTACCACAACCAAGATACAAAAAACAAAAAAGAAACACCCACCGACCCCCAAATTTCAAAAAAGTCAAAAACAAGATCTCCCCTATCCACCTGTTGTAGCCAAAATATCTGCAACCTTGTTGGCTGAGCATTTGACGTGCCTGAGCTGCACCTCCCTGCTGGAACATAAACCTCTAATCTCTCTCTCAACAATGGTACCAGTTTCCAAGGGGCCCACTTCCTACCACTGGCCCACTTGATGGCATTCACCGAGTCTCCCTCTATTAACAGATCATCTAAACCATGAACCACCCACAGATCTTAGTATGCCAAATAACTCAGCTTCGTTAGAATCCCTCACCCCACCAACTCCGAAAATAAATTGGTCTCTCTCCAGCACCAATATGCACCCTATCCCCTATTCCAGTCAATCCTGGTTTACCCCTAGCAGCCCCATCCACATTATTTAAATTAATCTTCCAGAGGAGGGGACCACTTCTCCAAGATAGCTCTTTTCTAAGCCCCCCCAACAAACCAAAAAAAAAAGAGAACCCCAAAAGACCTTCCCATGTCAACTCAAATACCTAACTCGACCCCAAGCTCTTCACCTTCAAAGATCCTAGCAATCCTCTGTTTCTGAATGGACCACAGCATTGTAGTTAGGATCATCTCCCAAGCAAAACCTTTCCTACCCCTAGAAGAATTAAAGTTCCACGCTCTAAAGTATTTAGAATAAAATCACTAAAAACCCATATGCATGTCAAACCGATAAACTTTGACCATACTTCCTTCGAAGAGGCATAGCTACAAAACAAGTGGTTCACACCAATGTTATCAGAACCGGACCGCCTAACGAACCGTCTTCGAGGAGGTTAGGGTTCAACCGGATTCGACCGCGGTCAAAGCCGGTAAAAGCCGGTCAAGTATTAAAATAGTATAAATATTATATATAATATTAAGTTAGACATATTTTACCAATAACATTAATATAAATATTAAAAATAACATTCAAACTCTGAGTAATATACCAAAACGGTGAAATATATGGGATAAAAATAGTAATAAATATTTATATTTCAAATATACACATTTTTTAAGGGGAAAATTTAAAAAAAAAAAATGTTAAAAAAAAATTAAAAAAATTACAATTTCTTAACCGAAGTCCGCGGTTCGCGGTTTATGTGCCAAAACCGCATAAAACCGCGGTTCTGACAGGTTTTATGCGGTTTTGACCGCCAGCCGATTTTGGGCCTGGACCGAACTGCAGATCCCTCGGTCGCGGCAGAACTGCCAGTTCGACCGCGGTTCGGTCTAGTTCTGATAACACTGGTCCACACTCTCCTCGGACCCCTTTGCTCCAGACATAGTTAAGGTTCTCCATCTAAATGCACACCATAAGAAAACTTGTACCCCTAGTGAAGCTTTACCTTTCCATAGTTCCAAGCCAACCCATGAGGCGAATTAGGGGATTTCTTGACCAACATTGTGTGTGCCAAGTTGGTCAAGGGATCCCCTAATTTGCCTTATATGTTGGCATGAAATGTGATCCATACATTCTACCTTCATAATGACTGAAATGTTTTTCTTTTTTTGAAAGGTACAATGACAGAAATGTTGTCCATCAATTTTGCTTATGTCTTGGGGTTCTTCACAATCAAACACCATTAACAAAAAATTGTTAAGGTCTTTTCCTTTCACATGAATTACTTGTTGTAAACACATAATGCACATAGGGGTGGCAATTTTTTAACTGACAAGTGAACTTGCCCAACCCAACCTGGAAAAAAGCAGGTTTGGGTCGTGCCTTTCTTAAAAAAAAATATTATTAAATTGACCCGACCTGACCCGGAAAATTTTATTTATTTTTCACCTATTAATTTTTAGCCCATGTACCCCACCAAGTTAAAAAATATTAGCATATTGCCTCAATTTTCCGTATCCCAATGTGCTCACATTAAAAAGGAAGCCCCTTTTATCTTTCACTTTCTATTAAAAATATTTTTTCTCTCATTTTTCTAACTTTTTATATAAAGTCAAGTTGGGTCGTGTTGAATAAAATAAATTCTAAGTCGCCCAAAGACGCTCAATAGTTAAAAAACTGAGTCAGGTCAAGTCAGGTCAAATAGAAAATCTATTATTAACTATAGCCAACCCGACCTATTGCCACCCCTAGCAACACATACACACAAAATGATTCAAAACGAACTGGTTGCAACAATCAATATTTACCTACTTGAAGTTCATTTTGAGTTATATTGTTGTGATAGAGTTCAATATTTGGTTGCTTCACATAAGGTTTAATTTGGTTATAGCAAGTATAATTTAGTCTTCAAATACACAAAGTTGAGACACTAATGGTGTTGTGTGATTGAAAGTGTCACGTCAACGGAAGGAACATTCTATGAGAGAGCAATTAGACCTGCAATCTTGGACATGACACATATGTCACGATGGATTTCCAAAGTACAAAATAAATGATAGCATTTTTTATCCACACAAGAACTAATAGAATTTGAATTGTGTCTATATCAGGAAACCTTAAGGATGCCCAACAGAAGAGAAGATCAAGGGACGTCATTTAAGATGGCATCAGCACATACAGAGAAGACCAGGGAGAAAAAATAATAGTTGAAGGGTTACAAGTACATCATATTGCAAGGAGACGTGGGAAGTCTAATAAAGACTTGGATGAAGTGGAAAGAAAGGGCATGCTAATTTATGCAGTGAGAGAGAATATAGTTTTTTATTTGGTTGAGTGGAAAAGTAGACCCTGAACAAGCTACCCGTAGATGGGATTAGGCTTCAATGGTCATGGTGATGGTCATGGTGATGGTGATGGTGACGGTGGTGATGGTGGTAGATCATGATGATAACAACTACATTCATACAACTATAACTTTATATGCTAGTATGGCATAATGTACAACCAGACTTCACAGATCATACAACAAGAAATTATGATACCTTCTGAATTACACGACATCCATACATCTGAAGGCTCAAAGGAATAACTCTGCCAACAAGCTGATTTGCTAGCTCTTTCCTCTGCTCAGGATTCCCATACTCAAAGAACTGTAAAAATAGAGAAATAATTAGGCAAACAGTTTAACTAAAAGAGTAAGACAACTTCATAGCATAACAACACATGATATTGGGATTTAGAAAAAAGAGAGCATCCAATTTAGCGTACCATCCAATTTAGAATAGGTGATGATGGTGAATCTCTAAGAAAGCTTAAAAAAGTTCTCCAATAATATCATACCTTTTGAATAACATAATTCCCAAACACATCAGTCATCAATGTTTGAGCATGTGGGAGAACTTCATCAAAAACAGACGCCTTTTCTTGAGCACTACAGTTTTCCAACTTCTGTTGAATAAACCGACTTCCATGTTGGTCAGCACTGATACCAGACATGGACAAATGATTATTTTCATGTATAGGAAACTATTCTCTGAGAATTTGCAATGTCATGGACTAAAAGTCAAGTTAATATAGAAGCTTGCCTGAACTCAACAATACGTCCAGTGATATCAGATAGCTCAAATCTGCGGGTTTTACTTGACTTCAATTCTTCAAGGAAAGAAAACGATTTTGAGTCATCAATCTTTTCAGTTCCTCTCTGTCCTTGCCACCCAGAATATGATCCTAAATTTCTATTAGAGCCCAGTGGAAACCTAAAATTCTCATTCTTCCTACCTGGTAGACTAGTTCCAGTTAGTGGTGATCCAGGCTGTACCGGGCTCGCAAGAGGTGAGGTTGGGTACATCAGGACACCCATGCCTGGAAGGCTACCATAAGAATTAGGACCAGTGGTTCCCACTTTTCTCATGCTTGGAATGCTTAGAGCTCCACTTCTAGGATATTGGGATTTCTGATCAACTGCATATGAACCAAGAGGTGGCCCCTTCTGCGAATCAAAAGAATCTTGGTTTCCAATCACACCTCCCCTCATTGTCAATGGATCATATTGAGTGGAAGCTCTGTAGGGATCCTCTGAAGGATGCTGAAAGTAATGCATGTAAAGAGGATCTGTAAAAGGAGGTTGAACTGCTAATCCAAGCTGTCCATAGAACTTATACAAGTGCTGCAAATCAGGGGGAATAGCACCCCCAGTTGAAACATTGGCAGGGCGTGGATTAAAGCTTGGACCAACAGAATTTTCAAAAGCCACAGGAATAGCGCTGGGAGGCGGGTATCCAGCAATAAATGGTGGCAAAAGCGTGGCATTTAGAGCAAATCCACCTAAACTGTACTGGGGAGAAAATACACTCGAAGGTTGCAAGTTGGGGTAGAAAGGGTTAGCAGACGTCATATAAGCAGTTGCAGGCGCATACATTGGAGGTGTTACTCCAGACGTCTGAACTGCTGGTTGTGCCTCAACTGTGGAGAACTTAGAGTGTGCATGAGATAAGTGATCCATGCCATTGAAGGGCTGGTGCATTCCTTGAGTAATCAGCTGAAGATGGGTACCTTGAATTTGAGAAGTACCTCGATGTGGATGCAACTGGCTCCCCAGAAAATTGCTAGGTTGTGGATGTTGCCATTCTTGTTGTCTTCTGCGATTCCCAACATTGGGCAAGTTGGATATACTAAAACCTTTCATTTCAGATTCAATATTATCAATATCATTGTTCAAATGGACATCTTCACTGTTTGATTCTCCTTGGTTGGAATGGAAGCTTTCATCTATCTCAGGAGATGATGAGGTTCGAACATGAGTTTCAGAAGAAGGATCACTATTTAAAACGGATCCAAGGGCATGTGCACCTGGAGTAGGTGTACTAGAACGAATGCTTACAGTAACTGAGTTTGACTCCTGCACTTTAGATGAACTGATAGAAGACTCGAGTAAGGGGTTGCCAAGAGCATCAGAATCACCTACTTCCTCTGTATCCGAATGACTAGAGGAACGAGCCTGATTGTACACAGGAGATGGAGTACGGGGGAAGTCTTCCTGGAAGATTCGAATTAATCATCATTCAAAAAAATCATACCCCAGAAAAGAAAAAAAAAAAAATATATATATATATATAAAGATTAGATGCATTATGCATGAAGTAAAATTTAAATGGTGAAGAAGCTTAAAGGCCTGTGGTCATAACATAAAATCTTTGAATTTCATGACAGCAACAACCACCTTTGATGCCTCAAACAGTGTCAGTGTTTTTTATTGATCTTTTGGTACCTGCAGTTCTATATCTCATTAAGAAAGGAACAAGAGGACGCATGACTGCATGAGTAATGACTACAACATCAGACTTTATGCTGACAAAGAAAAGAGAGAAGGAAACATCCCTCGAATATTTGAAACATCTAAATTTCCAAAACATAAGCATAAAACCTAAATCAATTTTGAAAAGAAATATTAGATGAGACACACGAATTGATGCTAAGGTGCTACTGTTGAACAAAATTGAAGATCTAATATGATGGACAAGGTGGGCTAAGTGTTGGTAAGCTAGTGGAGAGGTGAATGATAGAAGGATGTCACGTCAATTAAAGGGCATTGCTATAAGATGACAGTTAAACCTCCAATGCTATATGGAATTGAATCATCATTATCGTCATCTTCAATAGCCATTATCCCATCTACCTCGGTTGGTTTCTCAGGTTTTATTTCTCCATCTATCATTATCATAAACCAAAATGTTTGTCACTCCACACTCTACATCTCGACGGGAGAGAGAAAATGACAATATAAAAAAATTACAAACAGGAAAATGGAAAATAGACCTCAAAAAGGATTTGACATAGGTGTATTAAAGACGCTGCAATGTCTGATGTCACACCCAGGTAGGGAAAATGAAAATAATAACAATGAATAAAAGTAATAACAAAATAAAAGAAAATTAATAATAACAACGATAATACAAGAAATAATAAATATAAAAAAGAAAATGTATAAGCACATACAACGTAAAGGTAAAACAAAATTAAAAAGCAGATAAAAAGTATGAAGAAACTACAACATAGAAAGAATAAAACAAGGAAATAACATAAATAAGCAATAAAAGAAAAGAAAATTGACCCAAGTAGTGGCAAAAAGGAACAAATACGGAGAGAGAGAGAGAGAGAGAGAGTATGTTAATAAAACCATTTTTAAAAAATAATAATGCTAATAATATAAATACTGAAACAAATAATAAATAGGAAACAAGAAGGGTGGTGATGGTTAAATGAGGGCGAAAACCAGATGGAAGGGACACCAAGCAGATGAGGGAAGCATTGGGCTGGGGATCTGAAGAGGCAAGGATAGGAGAAAGTTATATGGAGCTGACTATTAAAAAAAAAGATAACTTCATTAAAAGGCACAGGCCATGCCAGATATATGGAGCCGAATGTTGAGTGAGTTAAAAAAAAAAAAAAACAGAAAAGACAAGTGCATAAAGAAATGGTGAGGGAGACGTGTATGTTAAGATGGATGTGTGGTGTACCAAGCAAAAATAGAATCACAAGTGAGTGCATTAGAGAAAGCCTAAAAGTTGCTATAATCGGGGGGAGAATAAGGTAATGTTGGTTAAGATGGCCCAGGCACATCCATAGAAGACCAAAAGCAGTCCAAATATGAAGAACCAATGGATTAACAGTATAAAGACTAGGAAAATGACGCAGCAGTTAAAAATGTGGATAGGTTGGTGAGGCATTATACAATAGAATATGGGGTGACAAAGGTTTTGATTATAATGAGTTGAGTCATAGGAAAAAAATTTGCAATCAAACACAAAACTGGAATTTTCTCATGATAGAATTTTGCACCTGAATCAAATCAACCAGGCTTTTGTGGCGCCCAGCTAAAGACTTTGTGAACTGTTCCGAAAGAAAACCAGTTACCCTGTCTGCCCACTCACCAGAAACCTGTCTAGGAGACTTCTCATCCTCAGGTTCCTCCTTATGTGTAGAAAGAGCACTTCGAGACGAAAATAAAGACCCACTGCTGCTATCATCAAGTGAAGTCAACCTCCGATTATCCCTGAAACCACCAATGTGGTGAGCCAGATGTCTGTTCTCACGGGAAATAAGAGGTGGAGGAAGTCTAGGATTCAAATTAACATTGGCCCAATAGTATGCTAGGTAGGCTGGATCAGCACGGAGTTGTTCCTCAGTCTCACAGTTTTCAATTGCACTGTTCAAACTAGCCAAGCTTCCTTCAAGACTGGAGTTCTGCTGAGCAATTAGATTTGCAATAGCAGCAAATGATCCTTCCATGCTTGGTGGTGCACTTCCACTTCGATTAGGGACAGAATCCTTCCCGTTTCCACGAAACCTATGTTCTCCCAAAAGCAAGCCTAATTCATGTGCCGCAACATTACTTGGAGATGGTGTAAATTGCATGGTTTCAGATGACGGCCACTTTCTCGTTCCACTGCTCCCCACCAATCTCACAGCGCTTTCAGTTGCCATTTAACTTAAAGAGAAGGGAAAAAAGGAACATTCTGTCAGCACCAGGTTTAGAATTTTTTACATATCAAGGAAATCAACACATTGTTCTCTGTCCAACTTGAGGATATGAACCATATGACACAACATCTTCAGAAAGGTAACCCCCTGCCCATCTCACACCACTTTCAGTTGCCGTTAAACATAAAGAGAGAAAAAAAAAAAATGGAAAATGGAAAATTTTGCCAGCACTATGTTTAGAATATTTTACATATTGAGGAAATCACACATTGTTCTGTGTCCAATTTGAGGATATAAACCATATGACACAAAAATATGTTCAGAGAGAGAAAAACAAACCAATCCCCCCCCCCTCCCCCCCCCCCCCCCCCCCCCCCCCCCCCCCCCCACCACCACCAACCACACACAGACCAGCGGGCCGTAAAAGTCTCTGTCACAGATAATCATTGAGAACAAGTACTTAACACTGACAGGAAAACCAACATTAAAGAATACAATGAAGCCTGAGTCCTAATGCCACAACTATCTTACGAAGACCAACTAACAAGGAGAACTGAGCAGCACATGGTTGGGTGCAATGTGTTAGGGACCATGTGACTGGAAGGTGAGTAAAGTTTTACCCCATGTAATCATCCTAGTCTTGTGATTCTGATCCTTGAAATTTCAACAATTGTGATCCATTGCTTTTCTCATGGAACATCTCACAATTGCACAAGAATGGATGGGATGTGTTAGGAATGACAAGATAAGGGGTGAGCCATAAGTGAGTGACGATCCATTCTTTCACCCAATCCAATCATCCTATTCTAGTAACATTGATCCTCGATAATTTGACTATTTTGACCAAATGTTTTGTCAAAGCACATCACGTGAGCTTACAATGATCAGATGGGGATTGAAAGGCCAATCTCTCCATCACATCACAGCCAACTGAACCATGTGAGGGACAGTCCCTTTTAGATGGTCAGTATCCTAAGAAATCTCACTCAGTCTCCTGTAGTTTTTCATTTCAAAATAGTTACCTGCAATTGAAATTCTCTGGGAACTCCTTTTGAATGCATGGAAAGAAAAGCACCTTCTTGGAAAATTACAATTCTTAACTTAAACCAATTATAGTTAAAACCAATTTTCCAAGAAAGTGACCCCTCAATCAGTCCCCTGTGATTTTTCAGTTCAAAAATGGTTGGAATAATTGAAATTCCATGGTAAGTCTTTTTGGATGCACAGAAAGAAAAGCAACTTATTGAAAAATTACTACTTTTAACTTGAACCAATTACAATTCCAAGAAAGTACTTTCCTTTCTATGTATTCAACGGTGGCAGGAAGAAAAAAACTCCATTGTATGTTTAAAGATATTGCTTTCTTGGAAAATAACCATTTTTAATTGAAAATGGAAATGGCTTTAATGGTTTTTAATAAAAAAAAGATTATTTTCCATGAAAGAATTCATTTTTCAGCATCCAAAAGGAGCTGTGTTTCCAAACTATCAGTTGTCGTTACAAGGAATTTTTTTTCATTCTTATCACTATTTTAAAGAACATAACTCAAACCTACAACTTTTATCAGCACAACAGTAAGCATTTGGCACAGACTCTTGGCCACAAAGATGTCTTGTAATGAGATAATGATTTTATTTTGTTAAAACAAAACTGATAATACAACAACAGAAGTTCCCTCAATGAAATGGCAAAGGGTAGTGACCGGATGAAAAGTTTAAGACTTAGGACCAAAATCAAAACCTGTTTACGTGCAAAAACGGAAAATCCAAACTACGTTCTCTTCATGAAATCGAAGAGAAGTGGCAAGTGAAAAAATTGCTCTGTTACACCATAAAACTCCATATTCAAAACCCTAAACAGTACTCCGAGTAGAAAACCACCGAGCAGATACAAAATATGAAGACTTTTACCTTACTTTTGGCATCTGAGAAACCCGAGCTTTCAAATTCCAAGCCTGGAATCCACGAAAAGCGGAGAAGAACTCTCGACTTTCAGGAAAAAGAGAAGCAGAGAGAGCGAAAGAGAATTTCTGTATCGAGGTCCCAAGGTTTTTCTCTGCTCCGAAACTGAAAATGTCGCTTCTAAAACCATCTTAGTATCTTACTCTATAAAAAGGGATTTTTCTAAAGAAGTCCCTATTCTCGTATTTATTTGAATAAAAACCCCAACTTTTGTACAATTCTTTTGAAGATATTAGTTTAATTTTTATAAAAGCCAAGTCACCCACTTAGAGTAATGATTAACGCACACTACACAAGTATGGTAGCCACCTGTATTCTTGCCTAAGGCAGTCGGTATGATTTGTTCAATTATGATTGGATTTTTTGCATAATTTAACTACTCATGTAATTAAATAATATTTTTTTATGATACAATTGGTTATAATTTTTAGTCAACTTTGTCACATGGTACAATGTTAAATAGAATGATTACTTTTTAATATTTTATTATTATTTTTTTATGTATATTTTTTTAATAAATTTAAAAGAAAATAAATATAAAGATATTATATATATTTTTTACAAGTAATTAAATAAATTAACAAAACATACATATTTTCTCACAAGTAATTAAATAAATTAAAAAGACATACATATTTGTGATGCTGGAAATAAATAAATTAAAAAGACATTACATACTCTAACACAAATAAAAATACATTACATATGATCGTCACTTTGAGTTAATTTATTTATGATTGCATTTTGTTGTGCAATGATCCACGTTTTTTACATTTTGTTGCCACTTTTGATGGATCTCGGCTCATTATATATCTTTCAAATTCTATATCAGTCATCCTTTCTTTTGTTTTTAGCTCCAGTTGTTTAGTTCGTTCTTTCTCTAAATTTTGCTCTAAAGTTGATTGTATCTCCAGCTGTTTAGTTCGTTCTTTCTCTATACTAACTTTAAGTCTCAATTGCTCTCCTTCGATTCCTGCTTCGGTAAACATGTGGCCTTGTTTAGTTAAATCTTACATTTTTGTAATCAAGTCATTCTACAATGATACAAGAGATGTATTTTTATTTTTTCTCTTCTTCGCTGCTTTTCGTCCAGCAGGGCGTGTGTCATGCTCTTCTTTATAATCGGCTGGTGGGTCGTCATCATTAAGGTTTATTGAACTTGAAGTTGATACTCCAGGAGTTGATGAACCTGGTGTTGTTGGAATCGATTCGGAGAAATCTCCAATCTCATTAATATCTAGATCAATAACACCTCTCTTACTTATTTGTTGAGTTGGCTTTTGTTTAGCATTACAATGGATCTTTCATTTTGGCGAATTCCGAAGCACATTCCAACAATGTTCGAACTTAAATTCATGGCCTTCTTGAATTCTATATATTTCTCTAGCAATCTCTATCTATATAAAATAATCAATACTTGAAATTAAGAATTTGAATGAAAATAAAAATATGGTTTTAAAAAAACAAAGTAATAAACTTACTATATCTTTATCGTTAAAACCACTGGCCAGAGTGTCTTTGATATTTGGTAGAATTCTGAAAATTTGTTTACTTTTGCTTGGAAGACTGAAAAACGATTCATCAGACTACTGCTATTTCTTCCTGTCGTGCCTCCAAGTTGGCTAACAAAATGAATGTGAATTCTTTCCCACAATCGACTTTTATTTTGATCTGTGCCTACCACTCGATCTTCACCAATCATGATCCATGCTTTGCACAGTGCTACATCTCCTTGATTAGACCAATTTTTGTTCTTTTGCTTTTGTTGGGGTTGTGATTGAGAAGCTTGATAAGATGGATTTTGGAATTGAGGTGCGTATTGGGGACGATGTGGGATTTGGAATTGAGATGCGTATTGGGGATATTGTGAGTATTAGAACTGGGGTCGGGATATGTATCCAGATTCGGCTGAATCTTGAGGCTGCCACCCAAAATTGAATTATGGTGGTAGTTCGGAGTTTCCAGATTGGTTAATGTAAGGGTTCATAAATGGAGGTCGATGATCCATAGAGTTTCAAAGGATGTGAAGTGCTGAAGAATGCTAATCGAGAGAAATGAGTGTTGAAGGATAAAAATTGAGTGAAATGAGTGTGGTATTTATAGAGAATTCTCAACGGCTATATTTCCAACGGCTATATTCTCAATTGTTATATAAACCACTCATTTTCTATTTTGTAATTGCTCGAGTCCATTTCATCTTATTTGATCCCTTAGATCCATTATTGTCTACTTTGACTCCTTAACTCCAGATTATCTTATTTGAATCATCATTTTCATTATATATACAATATGGCTTCATCATCATGGTCTTTTCCAGTGTCCGAGTCTGAATCATCAGAAAATTCATCAGATTCTAATCGAGAGACGGTTTTTCAATTCTATCATAAACGGATGAAAACAATTCTGGGCATGTTCACGCCTGATGTAATAAAAGCATTATGTCAATCTCCAAAAGAGAAGATATATTAGGCGCAATCGAGAGGAGGCAGCCCAACAACTCTTTAAAGATTACTTTGCCGAAAATCCTATTTTTCCACCTGAGTACTTTCATAAACAGTTTCGGATGCGACGAGAGTTGTTTCTTCGCATTATGAACGATGTTGAAGCTTATGACAACTTCTTCAAACAAAAACCCGATGCTACTGGTCGTATGGGGTGCACGCCTATATAGAAGATGACAGCTGCGATACGTACACTCGCATATGGAATTTCAACGGATCTTTGTGATGAGTACATAAAGGTTGGCGAGCGCACTGCGATCAAAAGCTTGAAGAGGTTTTGTGATGCTGTAATTGCATTGTTTGCGGAGCAGTACCTACGCTCACCAAATGAAGACGACATTACTCGTTTGCATGAAGAAGGGAAGGAAAGAGGATTTCCAGGTATGCTTGGCTCTATAGATTGTATGCATTGCGAATGGAAGAACTGTCCTTTAGCGTGGTATGGCACGCACAAGGGGAGAAACGGTAAGCCTACCCTCATATTGGAGGCAGTTGCATCAAAAAATCTGTGGATTTGGCATGCTTTTTTTGGTATGGCTGGATCACACAATGACGTGAATGTCTTAGATCATTCCCCAGTATTCAAACGTATCATCAATGGTACAATGCATTCGGTTAATTACAAGGTGAATGGGAACCAACGTACGTTGGGGTATTACCTATCTGATGGTATATACCCTAAGTGGGCAACTTTAGTGCAGACCATCCCACATCCAACTATTGGAAAAGAGAAATTGTTTGCCTAAAGACAATAAGCCGTTAGGAAGGATATTGAACGGGCGTTTGGCGTGCTGCCGATAAGGTGGGATATAACGCATGGACCAGTGTATTATTGGAAAAAAGAAGACCTGAATAAGACAATGAAAACGTGCATCATTCTGCATAATATGATCATAGAACACGACACCAACATCGAAGAATGGACACCTCCGACAGATGAGTCAGCCTGTCTTCCACACTACAATCAAGACTGATCATTTTTAGCGGCACATATTTCCACTTGGCTTAACGGGATTCGCAATGCAGATAACAATCTGGATCTCAGGAGAGATCTCATGGAACATTTGTGGAATAATTTGGTAATGAAGAAGTTTAAAGAGAATATTTTTAGAAATGTAATTTTTCATATTGTTTACGATGAATAAAATATTATTTTTAATATTTTTGTTTCTCAATAGCTATAATTTTAATTTTTTGTACAGAATAATTTTAATTTTTTGTTTCTCATATAGTTTGTTTACAAATGTAAAGGAAAAAAAAAATCAAAAGGTAAAGAGTTATTTTTTTTTTAATAAAAAATAAAATAATAAAGTAAAGAAAAAAATAATTATTTGCCCTAATATACAAATTATATCCAAAAGCAAAAAAAAATCCAAAATAATCAAATAAATAAATAAAAAGAGAAAACAAAAAAAATTCACAAAATACATACAAGTTATATATACAGCCGTGTACATATAAGGAGAGAGAAAGAAAAGTAGGAGAGAGAATTACTTTTGGCTGGCTACCCTTGTGTTACTTGTGGCCAGCCATTTAACAAATTTTGATGTGAGCTCCATTGATGGCCAGCACCACACCGTAAATACATTGTAGCCATATGTGTTACTAGCTGGCCAAGGGAGATCAATAAATTGAGATAACAGTAAATTTCCTAAAAAAAAAGAGTTTGTATTAAAAAATGTGCATTTTTAACCACCATTAATTCAATAGGCATTGTATTATTTTTCTTACTTTTAAATTTACATGTGAAAAAATAAGAAAAATCCAATGTAAAGGCTCTAATAGGCGTTATCTTTGCTATTAAGTGCATACCATTCTCATCAAGTGTTTCGTTCTCTGTCCTACTTTTATAAGCTTAGTATTTGAATGAAAAATGATATTAATGACTTGTCAAGACATTTTCACAAATATTATTATTTGTTTTTTTTTCTATTTGGCAACTAATTAAAATTGAATATGAAAATGACAAAAATTATATTTTTTTAATAAAATATGTTGCAATTAATAGCTTATAATTTGCCCACATATCTCATTGAACGTATAGATTGTGTAAATAAAGGTCTCTACACCTTTCCATCACACTTGTGTGTACATAGAGAATTTTTTTAATAAAAATTGTTCACATGTAATTTCTCTAGTGTCTAACAAAAATTGATATCATTTTTATTGATAGACTGGGAAATTGAATGCCATATAATAGTAAATCCTCATGTATGCAAACGGTTGAATGGATGGTCAAAATCAATTGAAATTAGCTTAGGCTTGGAAACTAGGGATCTCCACTACAAAGAATTACATATAATCTATTATAATTTGATTTCATACTAATCATAAGTATTATGAATCAACAAATTCTTGGTGTGTACAAAATTAATTAGATATTTGTTATTTGATTCTTACATGTATTTACAAAACTCTCTGGAGAGTTTTTTTCACTAAAGTTGTATCATAAAGAAGCAACGAACTGTCTTCGAGGTATTTTGGGTTCAACTGCAGCCAAAGTTGGTGAAAGCCGATCAAAGTCGATCAAGTACTAATATAATATAAATATTACATATAACATTAAGTAAAACACCTTTTACCAATAACATTAATATAAATATTAAAGTAACATTTAAACTCTCAGTAAAATATCAAAACGGTGAAATATATAGAATAGAAATAGTAATAAAGATTTATATTTCAAATATACACATTTTTTATATTTTGAAGGAGATTTTAAAAAAAAAAATCAAAATTTATGAGCCGCGGTTCGAGGCTCACTGTTTCTGGGTCAAAACCGCAGAAAATCACTATTGTAACTTGTTTTCTGCAGTTTCGGCCTAGAAATGGTTTTCGGCTAGGACCGAACCACAGTCACCGGGTTCCAGTCGAACCGTCGGTTCAACAGCGGTTCGGTTCTGTTCCGATAATATTGCAAAAAAGTTTTTGTATTCTATTGTGCAAATGGAGTTTCCACAAAAATATACTTATCTATGTATTTTATATTGATTGACAAGTGTTATAGATTATAATGAATATATCACTCTTTTTCAAAATGTAAACCATCTTTCACCATTTAAGAATGGGCATTTTTTCAATCTAATCAACATCCAACCTTTTCTTTTACAAACTACATCCAGAGTTTTGAAAAGTTAGGAGTAAGGGAAAAAATAACTTTCAATTAGATAGCTCAATTCTTGCCAGTATCTCTGGAGTACTCTCTATGACTTATTTTCCATTGATGAATCCACTATGTATTTTTCTGTACATATGCTCTAAAGAATTATTTGGATGAGATGTCTGACGCACCTATTATTTTTATGTTGAGTTGACTCAATCCGAAGATTGAGTTAAATTATATTATTTAAAAGTTATTTGTGATTTTCCATACAAATAGACTTTTTACAATACATGTATACACGTGTTTTGTATCTGGCGAAGAACTTCACATGTTATATTTCACAACTTCACATGTCACCTACTTTCCAAAATAATTTTCACTCATTCAAACTTCAAATCATTTTTTTACAAGTTACCACCAATTTTTTAAGTAAACATCTTACGTAGCATCTAAAATGTTTTTTGTGCCCATTTCTAAATGGAGTTTTCAATTATATATATATATTTTACAACCAATTATAAATTATAATACACGTGTCACCACTCACCATCTTTGCAGAGTGCAGACCCATTTGTTATGACCACTTTGAACACGTGGACACACAAAAAAAACATTTTCAATATTCAAATTTTGCACTTTTTTCTTTTCAGAAAATACAACTTCAAAGCAAATAAAAAAGTTTTGAATTTATGATACTTTTATATAAATGCACAATGACAGATAGCTCCCAAAAGTCATTTTATTACATAGTAATCAAAGAACTTTCTATGGAAAATCTCTTATAGTAATTGAAAAATAATCAATTTTTTATTTCTACTTACATAAACCATCTTTCGTAAATTAAATATCACAGAGGGTTCTTAAAGGAGGGCAGACGGCACGAAATAAGGACGATGATGTCTTCCGTTGTCTAAATTATAATTGAGTCCTCGAAGGCAAGGACGTAAATGAAAATTGAAGAAAATATTTAAAAGCAGTCATAAGATTAGGAGGGGGGAATATTATGGCGATCCAACTTAGGTTTTCTTTCTTTCTGACTTCAAACAGTAAATTGACCATTGACCGTTGATCAATGGATTAAGTGAAGATCATGATTAGTTTTGACCGTTTATCTCTCGAGTTGGATCAATTAATTTTTAAAATCAATTGTTGCAACCCTGACGTCAAATCAAGTAGTTCTCATTCATTTGGCACGGTTGGAAAGAAAGGAACGACAGAATTTTTCAGAAAACTCATAGGCAAGAATATCACATTCTATTTCTCTAGTGTTGACATTGCAACAGTCCCTGATTTCATATCTGCTCAGTGGAACCTTCCAACATTGCAGCAATGTATTTGAAGAGGGGAAGGAAGACCTTTGCTGCTTCTTGTTTGTTCCATGTACAGTTGTTTCAGCTTGTTTGGCGTGCTTCGTTTCACTAATTCTTGGAGGAAGAGTTTCCAGCAGTGTATTTCAGCAAAAATCCAATCACTTGGAAGATCCTAGCTAAACTTGTTTTCGGCTTTGGTTCTAGATGTTGTCCCTCTTTCTTCAGGTTGGAGTAGTTTCTCTTACTTCGGAGTTCCCTCTTTCTTTGATCCTTATTTCAGTTTCAAAGCTTATTTGTTTGTAAGCAGATGATGTAGAGAGTGAAAGTCCAAAAATCTGAATGAGGGGCTCTCTAGAGCCTGTTCACGGGAGCTATTCTGAAGATTTCTGTCATGCTCTTTGTATAAGTTTCTGTTTGGTTTTTTATTTTGTAATTTTGTGTTTGTTTCCTCCACCCTTTTGGGGTTGTACTGTGTTTTGGAAGGTTTCCCCTATTCTTTGAATTAATAAACGTGCCTATCATTAAAAAATAAATAAAAATTAAAACTTTTGTTTACCAATGAATCTACTTATTTGGGTAATGTGTACTTATTCTTATCCTTATTTGTTTTTCTCAGTGCTAAAGATTGGATTAGGTTTTTTTTTTTTTAATCTAGAAATTTAAATTGTCATCTTACTCAATTGAGAATTTTGTTACTTCCCTCACATGTTTAAAGGGTTAAAATCTCGGACTCAGGCGATATATCAGCCGCAAAATCTCTCCCTCTCTCTCTTATTTTTTTTTATTAAAACCACTGACATCGGATGATAAGGACGATATATATTGGATATTGGCAAATATCGGCCAATATATCAGATGCGAAATCCCTCTTTCTCTCTTATTTTTTTTTTATTAAAACCACTGATATCGGACGATAACGATGATATATATCGGATATTGACAAATATCGGCCGATGCATATATAAGCTTAAAATTGATATATATCGTTGATACGATACATATCGGCCGATATTAAAATCCTGATATGTTTGTTACTTTATTTCATATGGAGCTTTATCGACATTTGCTATTATTTATTTTCAAATTTTCATGCATATAACCTGAATTGACATAAATTTTGATATCTTGTGAATCTTTACCTTTATATATTAGCTCATCAATAATAAAATTATGAAAAAAAAAACAAGGGATATTATTAGCCATCTCAAGTCTACGTCATCACCATATTTTCGATTGTTTATAAAAATAGCGAGCTGAGTTTATTGGCCAATAACATACAAATGTTGCAGCACTATTTCAATCAATATAGACACCTATAATAAATTCCTCACTCAACACATTTATTAACTAGTGAGCCATCTATATTCAATAATAAAAAATTATTAAGTTTTTTTATGTTCTCTTATAGCGTATCTTCCTTTTTTTTTTAAAAAAAAAATCATTTATTTAATTTTTTATAAAAGTCTTTAGATTTTATTTTCCACAATTATCATTTTTCATTAGTTTCGTGCAATAAAAGAGTTGCCACACTAATTTATAAATGAATATGTTTATTGTCAAGTAATTATCCCTTTCTATTGTTTTGTACAGCGAAAGGATTTCCATAATGATTCATCAATACAAAAATTATATTGTTATTATAACTCAATTACAATTAATTTTAGACGATGGAGATTGTTATTGTAGTAATAATTACTAATCGCAATAGCAATAATAGTAAAAGTGGAAGAGAAATGATCAAATATTGGACATTTTAATGGAAAGAATGACTTCAAATAGTATCATTTTAGACGTATGGATTCCACCTCTTAAATATCTAAATCACTCATTATATAGTTAATTTAACATATATTTTAATTAAAATAGTAATATTGTGTAATACTCCATCTAATTTAAAAATTTATAAACTAGGTCAAGTCAAAGCAATTCATAACCAAGCAAAAGAGAGAGAGGGGCAAATGTTTAAGCATAGGATGTGAGTTTATGTTTGGTCAAAAATCAAGACCTAAATGATTAAATCCATTATACAATCCATGATCCAATGATTCATAAACTTTAAAATTTCAATTATGAAAATTATTTTTAACTCTCTTCTTAAATTTTATTTTCTATGATTTTAGTAGAAAATGTTCAAGTCGTAAAAATCATTTTTATCAAAATGCTTATGAAAATGATAAAACATATTTTTAGCATAAAAATAAATTTTCATTTCTTAAAAAACAATATACGACAAATGTATTTAAAATCTACTTAAACTTACTATAATTCATGAAATAAAAAAAGATAACGTCATAGCTTGGGTTTTGAGTTTTAATGCTCAGACGTCACAAGGTTGTGTACACGCAATTTAATAATAAGAAGTGGAAGGACGATAGTACCAAACACCCAACTACCCAGCCGACAACATCCTAAGACGAATATTCTGTTTTGTCTATTTCTTATTTTCTAAGTGGTAATTTGGGTATTCCCTGAAATATTCTCCCGGAATCCATGACGTGGCACATACCACCTCAAAATCAACAAAAGACATGAGATGCCCATGAAACGAGATCAGAACCGTCCATCACTGCAGGGAATATATACTTTTCTTCCACTTCTCAGTGACGGTTACTTTTTCTTCTTAATTACCAATTATCTCATTAAAATATAACGGTAAAGATTAAAAATAAAAGTAATAAATTATAAGCAAAATAAATTTCAACTTCAAACTCAATTTTTAATCATTTTATCTTAAAAATCAAAATCAAATTTTTTGAAAGAATATACATTAGATATTCTGGATATTGGACATTGGAGCTGAAAACTGATATATTCAGGTTTTAGGTACTTGACTAATATGTCAGAAGCTTCAGAATGAATAAAACATATGAAATCAGCTTTCATCCAAAATCATTGATTAAGACCATTGCTACCTTGACATTTGAGAGTACAATTACTTTGAGTGATTATAAGCTGCAGCAAGCAAAATCACTTACATATACAGTTTGTCTTACATATACAAATACAACAACAATAAGCTGAACAAACTAGTAACCTAACCAAGTGGATGGTATTGGCAGAAACTTGCTTTTGGCACATGCCAGCACATCGTAGTAATCCAGACCAGTGAAACAGTCACGAAAGTCTGTGAAGAGCTTCTCAAATACCCTCCATTGGACCGCGAATGATCTCGAGTATGGATATGGAAGAAAGACCTGCCAAATGGAAAATAGAATGATACATTTGCTTTCGTATCTCTAGTGAAATCGAAGTTAATCTATCAATTATATAAGTCATTTCAACTTTTCTAATTACTCATTCCATTCATCTAATGAACTCATGACAGTGATGATGAATACCCTGTCACAATCACGTCTCAAAAAGAATAAAACTGATGGTAATCACTTTCACTCAAGCATCATTAGTATACAAGACAATGACTGGTGGGTTTTTATTATGTTACCATTACATGAAAGAATCATCATCATCATTAACATTTTCCTTTTTTGTAGATAATAATTGGCATTCATTAATAATGTTTAATGAGTTACATCAAAATCATGTATACTGTTTCTAAGCCTTCCCCACTACATCTCACATTTTCCAGATTTCATACTTGGCAAAAATCTTTAGATAATAGTCAAGCCATAGGGCCAGCATAAGGCTGTCTTTTGAACTTAGGTCAAGATAACAATCGACCTAGCATGGCAAATTTTGGTAAAATCTCTAGTGAAAACATTAGCAGGCTAATAAAAAAATTAAATATTTCTTATTTTTTTTCAGCTTCGAATGTTCTCATTTGAATTTAGCAGGCTAATGTTTTTACTTATAATACAGAAAGACATACTACGGAAAACACCTACCACTATGTATGATAGTGCAGCTTTTTAACTACATAAATTCAATATACAAGTAGAAGACTATAAGACTATTTGGAAAACAACAAGTCCCAGGAATTGAAAGTTCTAACTCAACATCTTGCTTATTGCAACAGAACTGTTAGGACCAAGTAACTTAACTACTGCAATGATAGAAACCTGTTTTTATAGTTTTCATAGTAATGGCTTTGGCCATTTTTTTCTTTTACCTATTTTTCAAACTACCCTTTCTTTCTGAAAAAAAAAAAATCTCAGAGAGATCAGACATGGATGTGTCACAACAGACAAAATTGAGAGTTTCATGGTAACTCAAAAGATTTCACAGTTCTTTCCCCATTTATTTTGATTCATTCTGTTTATGATAAAAAAGGGTCCAAGGTTATCCAGTAACCATTGATACATGCTATGCTACTTTTGCCAAATGCAGGAATTTGGAAGACATTTTATAGCTGCTTCGGAGCTACTAAGATCCAAGCAGCCCTTCAATAAACTGCCAAGAAATTTCAGCTAAATATATGTTAACGACCTATTCCGGAGCAGATGGTTCTTTAATTCCAGAGTTTGAGTTAGAGGGATCCATGCCAATTCGGGCACATCAGACTGATACCAGCATGTATTAAGTACAAAATTATTTATGTATGATATCTTTGGAAAAATAGCAAGAGGGGACATGTTAAATGTTGCAAACACCACTGACAACCAAGGTTCTTACCTCACCCTCTCGAGCAAGCCGCTTTAGCAATAAAAATGTATGTTCATTTTCTTCCAAATTGTTGATGACAGCCAGCCAGATCACTGAAGAAAGCTCATGGGCCTTATCTCTTGACTTTCCACAGGCAATAAACTGATCTGTTTGAAGGAAACACGGGTCTCCAATTATAATAGGTATACATAATTAATTGAAAAAAAAAAAAGAAATAAAATTTAACAGGTTGTATAGATAGCACACAATAAAATGTCTACCTGTGGCGTACATGCAATGTAGCTTTGAATCTAGGATGAGTGTTGAAGAAAAGTTAAAAAGCAAGAGTAACAGAGCATCTAGTGCAGTTGTTAGATGGTGTTTCTATTCCTTCATATGGGAATGGTTACAAAGGGTGGTGTGGTTTTGCTTCTGTCCATCACCAAGGCCATTTTATTTGTGGAAGACAGGTTCTGCACTGAGTGCTCATTGTTACAGCCTCAGGATTGTAGGTTTAAGTCCCATGGTGTCTAATAAGCATTCGGCTCCTGGAAAGAAGAAACTTGCCAAATCTAAATGCAAAGGCAACCCCAACTTGATGGGATAAATGACTTTGATGATGACGACGACAAAGTTACAGGTGTAGGGTTGTGCATGCAGTATGCACTCAGACATAGGAGGATGATCAACAGAAACCTGCAAGGTCAGAAGCCATCAAGAAAACTTCATCAGGTTCATCCATGACCGATGTAAAAATGTTGGATCAAACAGTCCCTTAGTGAATTGGCATGCACCTAAATTTCTTTCTCAGGAAAGTGATTTTGCCAGTTGGATTGAATCATCCCGTGCTCAAACATCAAATCTTTCAGGCCCTTAAATGGACGGCTATCATTATCTAACCAGGGTGATTTTGGGCCATCCTTAATTGTCAAGGGAACTTCCCATCCATGCACCCCCTGTGAATAGGGTTGGTCTGCAGTAACAAGTTTGTAGATGAGGTCCACAACAGGTGGATCCCACAAAGAGTTCACATGTAATCTTGGAGTTTTTACTGGGAAATGCTCAATTACAAGTTGCCTAAGCAACACAAAAGTTTATTCAAGCAGAAAGATTTGAGATAAACAATGAAAGGCATGTGTCATAAACCTATTAACTTCAATGATGAAATTTCAAGATAGATAAGGAATTGACATCATGGATTATATAGAAATTGTCATTGAGAGAGAGACCTGCGCGCGCGCGCGTGCACACACACATACACACAGAGAGAGAGAGAGAGAGAGAGAGAGAGAGGCATGGGTGGGGAGGTGGGAGAGAGGTAAATGCACACCAATTATGGTTCCATGAAGTATCCCAGATGGCGGAGGCGTGGTCGTAAGCTCGAGTTGCTCTTTTAGAAACAAATATGTGTGACCGACAAGCTCATCAATCTCATCATCAAATTTGACTATGTGTTTACTAACATATAGAGCTGCATATCTCCTGAATTGAAAGAAACAAGCATTAAAATGCTACTTAAAAAAATACCAATCGAAAAAATGAAAAATGGAACTTCAACCAAAAATTTAACTTTCATTAACACAAAAAAGCTTTACCAAATTTTAATTTGGTGCTATTTACCTATTTTTTTTTTTTGACGATGCTACTATTTACCTATGTCCAACACCAATTTTAAGCATAAATTTTATAGCCAACACGTCAAATGATATAACTCATTAATTATGCTTTAGATTCAGTGGATTTCTTAAGCATGACTTACTAGGTAAAATGAGGAGTTATTCTACAACGTGTATATTTCCTACTTCCATACTAGAAGTGCCAAAGAAGGGTGATCCAAATCATCGAGGGCTCAAAGTGAGTGGTGGATATCTATGAATCATTCAAATCGGATAATCATAACCATGCAATATTCATGCATTGAGAAACTACTTACTTGAACATGTATGTACAGCCCCATCTTTTACTAGTTGGTGAAGTCAACAGTAAATGTAGTTGCAATACAACAACAACTCCTATCGGTTGGTTCTTGTATGAATAATGTAGAGGAAAAGGCCTCTTACTTGAAAGGTGAAATGAATCAATGTTTGAAAAAATAAGGGTGCTCTGGCACCATGATAAACTAATGAAGAATCTTTACCACTGGACGTCAATAGCTTCCATCATAAACTAATCAAGAATGCTATAAACTGGTGTATGTATTGCATTGGTAATCTCAGTACATAAAAAGTACATCGGGTGTAGCACAGTGAATACAATCACATTATAGTAGATAACATAAAATTCTATCCATAGATGAACTTTACTAACATACTCTAATCACAATGTAATTTTGATACTACCACGTCTCATCTTATTCAAAGCACACCATACCCAAATAGATGCAACCAATGCCTTGACCCTTGATACCTTGAACATTTTGACTTGGGGATTCATATGTTAGAACTTGATATTTTATGATGGCAGAAAGGTACATCCACTGGAGTTTGTTTACAAGAAAGAATAAGATAATAGCATGTAACAACATTTTATTTTTCCTTATTTAGCCTGTATGAGAAATTCAAAGGAAAATAGTCATTCAAAATATTCACCTTCTGCTCAGACCTTGAGGAATAGGCCCTGGCCATCGTTTTGCCTGGACAGCAGTCGGCCAGGTCCTGAAAAGGGCAGTCTGCCACAAGCTTTCTCCTCGAAATAAAGTAGCCCAGTTCTTCCTGACACATGATACCTGAGCCCATTGAGAGATAGGCACACGGATGAATATTTCTATGAGAAGATGGTCTGGAAGCTTTTCAAATGCATGATCAACAGAATCAACAGCTTTAGGATCCTCAGTCATTATGCTTCTACAAAACAGGACAATATCTGACAGTGAGTATCTAATTTATCCTTTCATTTTGTATGCTGATTGTCAACAAATTTCATGGTAAAAGCATCACTTAATTGTTTAAGCTATGAAGCATAGTAAACAAAACTATCCTTCCAATCAATATGTAAAGTGCCAATTTATTTTTGCAAGTAGCATTAGCCATAGCAACTCAAGTACACAACCAGCCATGCCCATATCATAAAGAGTGCTGTTTTATGTTCATTGAAACGAACTGCAGTTTTGCATATTTGATCTTTGTATTTGAATGTAGAGTCCTCCATGGCTACCATCTATATAAGGAGATACATATTTCCTCAGTTTTATTTTATAAAATTTACTCTGTTTCTGATGAAACAAAAAACAGGCTGTAGGTGACCTTTGATACAAGAGCTACATAAGTGAGCAGTCAAATGAAACCAAGTCTTAGTTAATGACTTGAGTTTCTGGAGGTATCTTATCTTGGTCAAATCGATGATTACATTTTGAAGAACTTCAATTATCCACATACACATGGGAATAAAGATCAAGAAAATAAAGAACATATTTTAATGAAATCACTTTGTTACTGCTCAAAAAAAGAAAAAGAAAATAAAGAACATAGATTTTAGAAGAAAAAAAAGCACCTTAGAAATTGGTAAGCTTTGAGATTTTCAGAATCCTAGATCACACAAGAAGGGAAGAAAATCAATAGGAACTCATTAAATTAGAGGAAACTTAGCTAACCTAATTGAAGGAAATTGAATTGTCAGAAGATTATGGAAAGGAATTATGAGAAAACAAATCCCAAAAGGAAAGCAAATCTATGATTAGATCTTACATATTTGCTTTGACAGATACACCACTTTCTGATTTTTTTTAGAAGTACATAATTTTAGAAGTGAAACTGACACAATCCAAAAAAAGGAAATGCAAAAATACCAGGACTTGAGTCTTCCAAATTAGCAATAGTTTGGGATTAAAGTAGATCTCTTATAGGAATCTGTAGTTAACTCAGGTACTTTTTAGGTGCTTGTGACCTTAATGGGCATTGATGCACACAGTTTGTAGCTGGTAGTGGATCAAAGGCAGGTGCTGAATCAATGGTGAGACAGAGCAGGGGAGCAGGCGGATTTCGGTTCAGCTTTAAAGGCTGATATGGGCAATGAAATGATCACAAATGTAAATAAACAGGATAGAAAACTGAAACAGAAGGATTGAGAACTGACGAAAAGTTCATGAGTGTTCAGGCAAAAACAGAATGCATCGGCTATGAATGGACTGAACAGAGAGGGGGTAACAGTGCTGGTGAAGCAGAGGCGCAGGTAGACAGTTGTGCGCTTGGTGGTAGAATGGATTAGATCTAAAGGGGACTAGAACAGAGAGACGTTCTGTTTCAAGAAAACTATGGGCTGACCAAAGGCTAAGGCACCCTTGATCAAGGAACTTAATGTCCATTAGTCGAATGATGCCATTGAACTTGGATATATAAAGTACAAAAGATGCACCTCCACAGGTACTAACTAATCCTAACAGATCATGATAATCCTAGTAGACAAAAAAAGACTCTAATCGTCTTTATTTAGAGAATGACCAAATCTAACACAATCTTATCATATGAGTCCTAACAAAACCAAAATCAAGGGATCATAACCTCTAAAGCTATTGTGATGGAGCATCACAGGGTGAGTGAGAACAGGAAGAACATGCATTGGGAAGCTGAAAAGCGGGTCCAAACTCTGATTTTATGGTCAGACAAGGCGATAAAGTGAATGATAATCAAGCATAAAACCTAATGCACAAAGGTTGGTGAAGATTGGAGAGAGAGAGTAAAATTTGCCCTTCCAGTGTTCTGTTCTTGTGATTTTTGTCTTCTGAAATGTAAGAAACAGAGAACCCCAATGCATCCATCTGGATCATTAAAGAATTACAATGATCAGAGTTTCAATGTGATGCAGCTAGGAAGGTGAGATTTGTCTGAACTTGAACGTTTCTTCACTCAGTTTCAAGTAGTGACCTACATGTGTGTTAATACCACATTTTAAAACTAGAGTTTCAGAATATCATTATACCCACCAACAAGAAAACTATGGGGCATCAGTGATTGATATACCTATCGTTGTATTCATTGATTGGTTACTGGATATATCAAAAAAAAACCTTTCATCCATTCCTACCATGAATAGTTCAACCTAAGAGAATCCGAATGATGTAATATCATTGATATCCAAAAACATATAGTGGACCAGTTTTTTTTTCATGCTGTGGACAATATGAATTGCAGAAATTACATGCATTAGCTCTTGAGAAAAAAAATGGCATGGAATTGCCTTTTCAGTACAGATGAATTACATATTCAAAACTTCTGCAAATGGATACAATTCAATTTTTGCCAAATGGGTTTTATTCAGCCAATGACCACCATAAATAGTCCATCCTGCGGGCGACAGTCTTTTATGGATCTAACCAACATCCTCAAATTTGATAATCACAATAATTATTTAATTATAAGCAAATGACTACCTTCTAAGCTAGCATCCAACTCATATAAAAAACTTCAAAAAAAAATTGACTTGCCTGAGTGAACTTGATATGTTTGGACTTCCAACAACTGAGGGGGTAATCATTTGAGCCAAGTGAATCAGAAAATTTTGCCCAAAAAATTGCCAATTTAATTGATTCGATTAGATTTTGAGTTAATTCTAAGTTTCTAGTTTTCAAACCATGATCCAACTAAGGGAATTGAAACATAAAAAAGAAACCCATCACTCACACCACAGAGAATACGAAACACATTATTGGTTTCAACAGAAACGCATTGTTAATTATAGAAAATTTAAACTAAGTGAAGGATAAAATTAACCAAAATATCAGATACTAATTCATACTCTTCCAATAAATTCGATCCAGATAAGCAGATTGAAGGAAGCACAAGATAATTAAAAAAAATACGCCTAAATAAGACGATATACAAACAAATCCAAATTTCAACTTATTCAATCAATCCATCCATGTTTACAAGATCCCCACCATACATACTCGAACAAACCTCAGACCTACAAGTTACACTAGTAAAGATTAAAAAAAAATCCAATGGTCAATAAACATAAACCGAAATTCATAATTTTAGAATAACACCTTTAATCTTGTCATCAATGAAAAATCCAGCATGTGTGCATGTGAGCCTGGAAAGAGCTCTAACACTGCAATCTTTGCAACTTAATGAAATACTTCAACATTGGAAAGTGAAGAGGTGTGAAAAAATAATAAAAACCCATAATTAAGAAACAGAATGGAAATTGGGAAATAAATTAAACAGTACCTGAAAAAAAAGGGAAAAAAGAAAAGAAAGGTGAAAGGCCTCTTTTAGCTCAGTTTGGTAGGACTGAAAATTGACAACGGGACGGCGGCTCGTGGTACTGGTTGGGGACCGGGAAATATCATAAACAACATTTTCCATCAGGTATCCCGCGGGGCTCCTAAAATCGTAGGCCTCTCTGCTGGAAATGCTCGTGACCTCGTCTCGTTTAATGTAGAATACATTCTTTAATTATTGAAGAAACTTCTATAACAAAAATATATATTTTATTACTGAATTATATAAAATTAAAATTAAGAAGATTTAATTATTCACTATCCTTTGGGGTACTTCTATGACTTCCTAATTTTTTCTATGATATCTTATATAATCATTATTAAATATATGTATTTTTCTAAAAATAGAGAAAAGTTATATATTTTTAACGAGAAATGTAGAAAATGACTAAAATAATGAATGAGGAAATTCAAATCTACCTCATTATTCTAGCCTTATAATTTGGACCATAAAAAGTTAAGTATTATAAATCGTTGATTTTTTATCATCTATTAATAGAATAATCAGATTAAAAATTTCTATTAAATCATATTAATTCATATAACTATTTATCTATTCATTTAATAATATAACTCCAAACATAAGTAAATATTTAATTTCTACTCAAAATTCTACTCAAGTCTCCTCTGATATTTTTATCCACAGTAATTTTGAAGACTATAATTTGAAGTTCGTCGACGGATGTCGGCAGTTTCCCCGTCTGAGAGCCAAATTCTCGTGTGCTCTCTGTTCACGTTCTGCTTCACATCTTGCCACTGTCCCTTTCCCATCTCCAATAACCCTAGAATTTCTCTCCTGAGATTTTGTTTGTTTGTATTTCCTTCGCTTCCAGTCTCTTAAGATCTTCCAATTCCAGCTTCTCGATCGTCTTATTCTCGTTGTTCTCGACGTATTTCTTGCCCGATCTCGATTAGAAAATGTCGTCGGTTTACGGAGACCGTATGACGACTTTCGAGGACACGGAGAAGGAGAGCGAGTACGGATATGTCCGCAAGGTATCTGTTTCTGATCTGGTGCTGAACCTTTTTCGATTTCTATAGTTTGAACTGAGGATTTGAACGAACTCTCTGCTGATTCGATGTGTTTCAATGAATCTCTTGCTATTGAATTGAAAGTGAGGGATTGCGTGTAAGCTTAGTTGCTTATGCCGTGAGTTGATTAAGTAGTTTACTGGAGAATTGAATAGTGACGGACATTTTCTGTGGATTTCATGGTATTGCCTTGTTATTTAAAGTAGTCGTGAGTTAATTAAGTAGTTTACTGGAGATTTGAATGGTGAGGGGCATTTTCTGTGGATTTCATGGGATTGCCTTGTTATTTTAAGTAGTGAGTAGCTTTCGAAACGAGATAGTGAATAATCGTTATGGTGGCTATGGAGTGTGGATGATTGTCATTTTTTAATTTTTTTTTTCTTCCTTTAGCTTCCAAATACTCTTAGTAGTTATTACTCTTCTTGTTCTTCTTTTCCTGTCTTTTTTTTCTTATTCCTTCTTAAAACGGTCATTTGATAAAAGGTTTATTGAGAAAGGAGGGAGAGGTACAACGCAGCAAAAGGAACTACTTAGAAAGTGAAGTGAAAAAATAGAGACATTCACACACGAAAAGGCAAAGATGAAACTAAGTCATAAAAGATATGCGAAGCTTCAAAAGGCTATCTTATGCAAGATACTATTCACAGATATTGGCTGATCAAACAATAAGCTGCGGTGTAGAACCCATCTGTGAGCTATACTTCTAACCTCTTGCCCCTGTCTTCCCCCACCACACCCACCCAGACACAAAAAAAGGAGGGGGGGGGGGGGTGTTGGGAAGGAAAAGGTACCCTGTTATCTGCACATTCCAATGATTCTTGAAACTATGGACTTTAAATTTAGTAAAAGTCAACCATTCAAACCTGTGACTAATTGTTGTGCGGCCTGGTCTTGCATGAATATTTGCAGGTGTCGGGACCAGTCGTTGTAGCAGATGGAATGGGTGGTGCTGCTATGTATGAACTTGTTCGTGTTGGTCACGACAAGCTCATTGGAGAAATAATTCGGTTGGAGGGAGATTCTGCCACCATCCAAGGTATTTGATTATAGTTTCTTACTGAAATATTTGTTCATTTTTGAACTTTTTTTGCCTCCAAGTATGTTCCAAAATTGGATGCTGTAAGTCAATTTGTGTGGTGTGGGTATGGAAAATGAATTAGAATCCAGCAATGGAATGAGGTGTTTGAATTGGCAAATTCAAGTGCATTGGATTGTGGATTAAGCATAATTCTTGAATAGCTGTAAATATCTATGTACTGTTTTAAAAATAAAAAATACCAATCAAAAGTATAAATATCACTAAAAAAAATCAAGTAATGAATAATTTTCTACTATAGGATTTTTTTGGGGAGATGTAACACTATTTTGAGAAGATTTGGAAGAAGCATAGATGCCATATTACCGTTTTCATGTTGGAAGACCATATTAAGATGGTACTAGTAGAACCCAACATGGCTACATCACTCATTGTAAATAATCCATGCAAATATAGCGGTCAACCTTTGTTGTAGATTTAACTGCATTTAGCACACTACCCTCATTACATTATGTGTCTTGGTTTGTGAATTCCTAATAGCAGTTTGCAATTGCTATCTGGATTCAAAGCATTTTAAATCTAATCGAATGAATTTGCTGGCTCTTGTATTTAGTTTATGAAGAAACTGCTGGCTTAATGGTGAATGATCCTGTTCTACGTACTCGAAAGGTAGCGCTGGATGTTCTTGGTTCTTTTACTTGGAGTCAACTGTGTTGTGCATTGTATTTAACTAGTTGTGCATGCTTGTTGCAGCCACTATCAGTTGAGCTAGGTCCTGGAATTTTGGGCAACATTTTTGATGGGATCCAGGTTGGTTGGAATTTCTGATGATAGCATTAGGCTATGAATTTCAATTTCTTTCTGCATGTTGTTTGAAATGGTCTCAGTGGAATATTGGTCTATTTGAACATCCATCTTTCAATAGAAGCAATTTGACTTATTTATTGTTATTGTCATGATTACATCTTCCTGTTTCTGATTATTTACTCTTCTAGAATCCATTGATTGCATAAAGTTCTTATACAGACATTGTTTAACCTCGTCAATGTACACAACATTTCTGGTGCTTTTTTGTTTATTTATCTTAATGCTTCTGGCACAATTTATCTGTTGTATAATTACCTAATGACCACCCTTCTTTAATGAAGAGGCCACTGAAAACTATTGCCCGCTTATCTGGTGATGTTTATATTCCTCGTGGTGTTGCTGTCCCTGCTCTGGATAAAGATGTCCTATGGGAATTCCAGCCCAAAAAATTGGGTAAGCACATTTAAACACTTGAACTTGAAAGCAGCATGGTATTTCTCTTTTCACCTAACTTCTATGAAAGCCATGATTATAAGGAGGTCACTATTTTTGACATGGTATTTTCAATTCAAGTAGCTGATCTTTCTTTTTACTCATTGCAGGTGTTGGAGATCTTCTCACTGGTGGAGATTTATATGCTGTAAGTTTAGTATTATGTACTTGTATAACAATTGCAGAGAGCCTTTTTATGAACCTGGTTATACTAGATGCTAGTTTTTTTTCCCTCTCTATATTGAGATGGGTAAATGGATTGACTTTGAATGCAGATCGTCTTTGAGAACAGCTTGATGCAACACCATGTTGCACTTCCTCCTGGCTCCATGGGAAAAATCACTTACATTGCATCAGCTGGTCAATACAACCTGAAGGTTTGTCTGTTGATCAAACTTATTTTGCATTGTTAATAGGTTATTATGGTGCCATCAATATAACTGTTGGATCATGTTCCACTAATACTTGATAAAAACTCAGAGAGTTAAATTAGAATTAACAACAAAAAAATCAATTACATCTACCGGTCCACTCCATGTTTTGACTAAGTGTCTCATATGTACAAGTATTCCAAGGAATATCAGCACAATACACCTTTAAAAATTAAGAAAATTGATTTGATTTCTCAAGAATTAGTGTGAATACCAAGGTCATCTCTTCTTCAATATCCATCTTCTTGTACTTTCTGGATCATTTTCAATAATAATTCTTTTAATACAGCTCGTTGAGCTCTAATTACATTGAACTTCAAGAAACGAGGCAATGATCACCAATTATACAGCATGCCCATTATCAGAGAAATAAGAACTGAAGTTCCTTTGAGTTTCCTTGAATCAAACCAAATTACAACCCGACATGAATGATTTCACAAATTTACAACTTCTTCATTCTTTTATTATTGTATGCTCTGTTGTGTTACACTCCTTCCATATAATTCACATGTGAGGTGAGGATTTTCTTCACCTTTCAAGAAGAGAGGTTACTGGTTACAAATTTTGTATAGTTTCTCATGTCTCCTGTTGTTGGGGTAGTTGAATGATGATGTGAATGAAGTCTAAATATTAAGTGGTGACAATGAATATCGATTTTTGACGCAGTAATTAAGAGACTTCTTCACATATAAAATTCAGTTGTGGTAATTTAAGAAGCTTTGGGGTTTGGATTTGTTACCTTTTGACTTCTGCACCGTATATGTAACGGTCTATGTACTTTTTCGAAAAAGAAAAAAGCATAGTGGTATTTGTAATTTATGATTTGGTCCACCCCCCTTTTAAGTGCTTCACTCTCTATTTTTGCAGGACACTGTGCTTGAATTGGAGTTCCAAGGTGTGAAAAAGCAATTTACTATGCTTCAGGTTTGTAGTATGCAAGATTGTCAACTATTTGAAGTTTGAGCTTCATTGAGCAGAACTCTGAAACAAAGTGAAGTTGTCTAACACAAATTTGTACTTCACTTTTCCAGACTTGGCCTGTTCGATCCCCAAGGCCTGTTGCAGCAAAGCTTGTTGCTGATACACCTCTGTTGACTGGGCAGGTAATGTCGGAAACTGATTTTTGTATCATTTTATCGAGTGTTACTTTTGTGGCTTATTTATTGGTTTTGACATCAACTTGTATGTCTAGATACTGGTTTTACACCACCAATAAGAAATGATGTAGTGGTTTCTGTCTGCAGCGTGTTCTTGATGCCCTTTTCCCTTCAGTACTTGGAGGAACATGTGCAATTCCTGGAGCATTTGGTTGCGGAAAAACAGTCATTAGTCAAGCCCTTTCAAAGGTATATCCATCATTTATATACCTAAGCTCCTTTTTGGATGTATGAATCTGAGGTTTATTTCAATGTAGGTGTTCTTGTGCCTATTTTTTTTTTTTTTTTTTTTTTCAGTACTCAAATTCTGATACTGTGGTATATGTGGGATGCGGAGAAAGAGGAAATGAAATGGCAGAGGTATCTTTTTGTGTTTCTTTCAACCATGTTTTCGCCCTTTCATGAAAGCCATTTGATGTTACTAGACATGTATTTTGATTACCTAATTTTTAAGGTTCTTATGGACTTTCCTCAATTGACGATGACATTACCTGATGGCCGTGAAGAATCTGTCATGAAGCGTACCACCCTTGTGGCAAATACTTCTAATATGCCAGTGGCTGCTCGAGAGGCATCCATATATACAGGTCACCTTTCAATTCTTATGAATCATTTGGTTTTTTTTTTGGGGAGTCCATTGCAGATACCTTGCTGGATACTATCTGCATAATTTCTTTATATGTTTCTTGCCAATGAATGGTGCTTCAATCAAATAGGAGAAGCATGTGGAAGTGAGCAATTATTTTGATTTTATATAACAGGGAGTAACTAAAAGCTTTGGATTTTGTTGTTCTATCACTTTGGCAGTGGTAAAATGTGAGACATTTTGATACTAGGTGCAATTGTAGAACCAAATGGATGTCGAAGTTGGTAGATGTAGCTAGTACTAGGACAGTTGCAATGAAGCTTAGGTTTAGGCAACCTGGTGTAGTGTTTGTAACTTTGTATGATAAAAGAATGTGACATATCTTTAAAAAGAAGAAGAATGTGACATTGATAAAAGGGGCATTTCCTAGAAGACAAGAGTTATGTGCAATGCTGCATTGAGTTGAAGGGTGAGCAAGAGAGGAAAGATGTTGAGGAAAAGTAACAGTGACATAGATGCATATATTAAGATGGACATGTGGTGCAACACTAAAAGATAGGGTTGGAAATGCATGCATTAGAGGAAGACTAGATGTTGCCCCAATAAATGAAAAGATGAGGGAAGGTCCATTCGTATCAAGCTTGCAATGTGTGGAGCCAGCTCCTCACTCAGTTCAGGGATTCACCCAATGAGTGGCAGGTTCAAATCGTCTTAGGATTTGGATCGAGTCTCGCTTGGTTGGGGGATTCAGTTGGAACTCACATAGTTTCAATTCAATAAGGATGTTAGGATTCATAGATGAAGATCAAAATGGTGTTCTTCACCATGCAACATAGTTCGGGACAAACTTAGGAGACTATAAACACCTAGTACGAAGAATCTAAAGGATTACAAGTAGAAGATATTAGAAAGAAAGGGCAAGTCATCAAAGATTTGATTGATGTGGTCAGAAAGGTGATGCGGGAGCTACTCATATAAAGTCAAGAAGATCCAACCCATCTTAATGCAAGACAAAGTCTAATTTATGGGGCCCACACTAATGTTGAAACCCAGTTACATGTGCATCCTATGTTAGCAAATGTGCCATATCAGTTTCTAAATTACTTTTGATTTAATTTTCTTTATGCCAGGAGTCCTAATCGTATTTGTTACCCGATATATAGCAAGATATTAAGATTTCTATCAGTAGCTTTCTTTTATCAATATATAAGCATTATAGGTTTGAACGAATGGGAAGTTCTTGGAGTTATTTGTTTTGCTTTTCCTGTGAATGGAATAGAGGAGCTTTGATGCAGGTAGTTTCTTGCTCATGCTTTTGGTCATATGTGACCTTTGTGAGATGGATTCTACATCATTTTGTGAGATTATGTTAACATTGTGAGCTAGCTTGATCTACACAAAATACTATTTGATATAGATCATTGTCTTGGATCTAAGGTCTTCACTCTTCAATCTCATTTTCTAATTGATAGAGCCTACAATTGATTGTTTGCATTTTTGCTAATCATGAGTTTCAGTAATACATTCAAGACCTTATATAACAGGCATGCAACGAGTTAAGTTTTTCTTTAGATGGTGGTATTGGATCATCAACCAATCCAAGATTTTAGATTTATACAAAGTCAATTGGATCTTGATTTGGAAGAGTTTTTGTTGGAAAACTATGACTTGATAACATTCTCGAAGTAGAATTCACTCTTAAAAGCTAGCCATTGAGAGAAGGGTGTCTCAAGTGTTATATAGAATCATTGGTTTCACAAATTAGCTGATGTGAGACTTTTTGTCATTTTACACCAGCCCTCACGTGGAGCTGCGCCTTGCGGCTGTACGTGTACCTGCTCTGATACCATGTTGGAAAACCATGACTTGATAAGATTTTTGAGGTAGAACTCGCTCTCAAAAGCTAGCCATTGAGAGAAGGGTGTCTCAAGTGTCATATAGAGTCATTGGTTTCACAAGTTAACCTATGTGGGACTTTTTGTCACTTCACAGTTTGCTGATTTAGGTTGGCACGGAGTTTAATCAAATCTAACCATTAATCAGTTAGATTTTGAATTATTTCGGTTTGTTGATTTACTCCCCATCAAAAGGACATGATAAATTATGGAGTGACTGAGTATGAGATCTTTTGTAATGTTGAGTTGAAAAGTAGAATAAAAAGCTGATCCATGGCTTTAAGGATGATGAATCCAACAATGATGGCTATCATTTTGTTAGTGGCCTCACCTTAATGCTTCAAGGTTCTCAGGCACTTTGTAATTCAGTAATCTCATTGCTAACGGATCCCATCGCACTTTTATGTCATCTTCATTCCTCCTGATTCTATGACACTTGCATGGATACCTAGTGCAAATGGATTTATTGGATAGTAATTTGCCACATGGTCATCATTATTTGAAGAAGAAACTCTCTCTCTAACATTGAGACACAACATGCATCTAATTCTCTGCTGGTGATTCCTTTCCCCGCTCTTCTATGATACCTGGACATTCCAAAACTGGTAATCTATTTGTTTTATAAGTTTCAATACTCCAGTTTATGTATAAAATCTGTGTCATTGCTGTATCCATGTTGTATCTGGGCATCATTGGCAATGTATTTATTTTATAATTTTCAATACTCCTGTTTATGTATAAAAAACGGTGTCATTGCTGTATCCATGGTGTATCTAGGCATCATAACTACTACTTTGATTTTTTCCCCCCTTTGGGACTCCCACCAAATACTGTAGTTTCACATTATAACTTGACAAAAGTCTTAACATTCTTTTGAGGTGTTGTTTTCAGGGATAACAATAGCGGAATACTTCCGAGATATGGGTTACAATGTCAGCATGATGGCTGATTCAACATCTCGTTGGGCAGAAGCATTGCGTGAAATATCAGGGCGTCTGGTAATTACCTCCACCTTGTCTCAGCCATTTAGTATAGTCCTTCTTCTCAGAGAAATATCTTCCGACTTAGAGAGGTGGTACTGTAATAATGTTAGATTAGTTTTGATTTCCCATTGCATACATTGGCTTTAGCTTACAGCAACAATCCTTCACCATCTGATTAGTGGCATTCAAATGGATGACTGTGAGAAGAAGGTGGCCATCTTTGCTGTTCAGTGCTTAAATAGCTTGCACTTGGATGGCCGGTTGACACAATTTGGTGTCCAAAACATGGTATTTCATCATCCATTCACCTGAATAAATAACCAGCACAGGATCAGATATTAATAACAAATTACTCCAATGTGACAGAATCACGTAAATGAGATTCGATGTACTGATAGCATCTTAATCACATAGGAAAAAAAATCTTAATCAATAGAGAAGGGAATAATTAATAGGCGTGGTAATCTGGCAGGCTCGGACCGGGCTTTACCAAACAAAGCCCGAGCCCAACTGAAGCCCGACCCAACCGAAAAGCCCAATTAATTAAAGTTATTTTTTTACTTTAAAAAAAATACTATAACAAACTAAATTTTCTGGAATTCCATTTAAGAATATTAGGGAGAAGAAATGGGGAAAGTGTAACCTGCTATTTGCCCATGAGCTCCTTGCACTGGATCGCATGACGTATTTCCTTACGGAGGTACTCTGGCATCATGATCCGATGCTTGAGATCCTTCTTGTCGATGTGGATGCTGGAGAGTCCACATCCCTTGAATGATTCGACGATTGATGATCTGGTCACGATACAAACTAGATCGCTCTCATCAGTCAAGGGCGAGTCGACGATCTCGCCGCGATCCGGACTGGATCGCTCCTGTCAGCCAAGGATGACGAAGAGCGAGAGTGAGTGAGCAAGAGAGCCGAAATCCTCAAATCCCTACTCTCTTTCCAAAACCTAACAACAGATCCAAAAAACCTAGTCTCTCATAGATTTAAATATTGGCCATCAACTACATTTTTATATCTCATATTTATGGTTAATGCAATTTTGGGACTATAATCCATATGTTCCAAACCTATTAATAAAAAAACTCATAAATGACCAAATGAAGAGCTCCAATGATGTCTAGTCACAAATTTAATCCAATTGTGTCTAGTAGATGTACTAGGAGGTGGATTAGAACTCCTCCATGTTGGCACTTAAAGAAGCCAACTAATTTTTTCTGACCCCTTTTGTGAGATATCTTATTCAATCTGATTTTGCAATTTGTGCATGATCTTGCAAGTAACATGAGAGAGCTGTTTAGAATCCTTTTTTCAGTCAACTTTACTTTATCAGTTCAAGTAGGACTGAAGACAAGGAACAAGAGGAAAAAGGCATATAATCGCATCAATTTTTGAAAGTTTAGGTTTCTTATTTAATTTTTGCAAATAAGAATAGGTTTCAAATATAGTTTTAAGTTTTTGTTTACATTTTAAATATTTTAGAAAAGTTTTAGAAACACATAATTATGTTAAATCCATAGAAAAAATGTTGCCATTTATTTGTTTGTCTGATCATTCTAACAAGATGTGTGGGGGTGGTATTGGGTGACATATATGCTCATGTTATGTTCGATGAGTAGATTAATTCTGAAGGATAGAGTTAGAAATGACTGCATTAGGGGTAATTTTAAAATAACTACAATAGAAAACAAATTGAGAGATCTCATTTGAGGTGGTTTGGGCATGTAACTAGAAGATCAGAGATAGTTCTAGTACGTAGAGTTGAGAGGCTACAAGTTGCAGGTACGAGGAGGGGTACACCACTTAAAACATGGAGAGAAGGGAGAAAGACATAATAGACAGTGGAGTGATTGACCCTATGGTTTATGTTAGGGTTAGAGAAGTAGATTTTGAGAAGTTGGCCCCAGATAGATGGGATCGTTAAGGGTTGATCCTTTACCTGAGGGTGAGACACACATACACATGCTCTCTCTCTCTCTCTCTCTCTCTCTCCCTCTCTCTCTCTCTCTCTCTCTCTCTCTCTCTCTCTCTCTCTCCATCCATCTAACGTTGTACTGGAGAGGATGTTTTAGGAAGGAGGATTGAGTTCAAAAATCTTTTCCTGATTTGTAACGAGTTTTGGTTCTACAAGAGGTTATATCTAAATTGTCCACTTAATTGAATGGTCCATATTGGACCATTTAATGGGAAGGTTCAACTCCTTGGGATGTAATTCCATACACCATTATTTGGGGTGCTTCTCTTGAATGAAATAATTGTATATCTATGATGTTTTTGCCTTTGCCTTCTGGCTTATAAAATAGTCTAAAAATCTTCAAAATCATGATCCCTCATTGAGGGATAATTAATTTTACAATTGAGCGACAAAGATTGGTGTATTTGCAATTTTCAAAAAAAGGAAAAAAAGGAAAAAAGATTGGTGTATTTGCCTTTGGTTCTCAAACTTAGCAGGAGCGAGACTCTCAAAGTTTATGCAACTGATTTGATGACATTTTTGGAGATCACGAGGGCTCCAAAGTCTCATCCTTTTTTGATCTTTTTATTGGGTGGAAACTCTAATAGCGCTAAGTTAACTCAGAGGTCTTAGGGAGCTAGGGGTTGGGTTGCTATAAGTAATAACAAGATTTTTTGTTTGACTTTACTTGACTTGACTCGAGTTTCTATAAAAAAATTGAGAAAATTAGAAAAATAAAAGAAAAAAATATTTCTAATAGAAAACAAAAGATACGAGGACTTTCCTTTCACGTGGGCCATTAGGCTATGGAAAATTGAGGCAATAGGTTAAATTTTTTGAACTTGTGTGGGGTACATGGGATAAAACCAATGGATAAAAAAGGTGTTACTTAAATATTGTTTTTTTAATTTTGGTTGGGTCGGGTTTGGATTTAGGTCTAGTCAGGTCAATTGAATTAATATTTTTTTTAAGATATGCATGACCTAAATCCAGTTTTTTCTGATTGTGTCAGGTTTGGTTCACTGATTAAGTAAAAAATTGCTACCTTTACATGCAACCATTTTAGATGAGCTCCCATAGAGAGTTAATTGAGGGTGATTAGCTTTGTTCCATATGTTGGCCTGCTCCCAAGTCCTAGCAACAGTTATTGCGAGATTGGGTTGATCATGTCAGTGATTTAATCTACTTAAGGAGATATCTTTCTCATGTTCTTAAATTAACTAGTGTTGAAGTGGGTTGTCTTGCCAAGCAGGATTTCAATAATGCCCATGCTTTCCTCATATTGATTGGTTATTGCTTGTGTGTTTTTGTGTTTTTTTTCTAAAATTTATGTTTTTTTTTTTTTTTTTTGAGCGGTAACCAAAATATTCATTAACAAGAGGAAAAAGTCTAAAATTTATGTTTACCTGTCGTTAGCTATTTTTCCCCCCTTAAGTAAAATTTATTTATTTTGATGACGGAGAGGGGGAACTTCTAGCACAACCCTACTAAACCCCCCTTCGAGTGACGTCCCACCCCACAAGATAGCCACCGGGTTATACTGGGACTCGAACTCGCACCATCCTGCTTCTTGAGGCGGAATGTTACCTGTTGAGCTACCCTGTGTGGGGTTTGACTAAAATTTATGCTCCTGTCTCTATAAGAAAAAGTAGAATACATTACCCAAAGGGGTTGGAGTGATGGCCAGGTACCTGCTTCAGGAAGTGGGAGTCTTGAGTTTGATTCTCACTCCACCTTAAAAGGCCCCCGTAGAGTTACTTGGTGTATGGGTAGGGAGGCTTGTACATGCCCCAAGGATTAGTCGGTTTTTCTAAGAGGCCTGGGCACCTTGGTCATAAAAAGGAAAAGAAAAAGTAGAATAGAATAAAGTTTATAACTTCCTCATTGATTGGTGAGATTAACTTCCTTTGCTTGTTGGACCCTTGGAAGGAAAAATATGAGTTAATTGGTGCCAGTTTTGAGGAAACATGCTTTTTTTATGAGAATTTGATACTGGTTATGTTGATCGTGTCCTAACTTTAGGTATTGAATTTGTAACTTTGGGCAGGTTACTCATCACCTTATTTCCTTCTATTGTTTCCTTTTTCCCATCCATTATTTTCACCAATTCTTTAGTGCTTTGGAAATAGGAAGACATATGCAAACACACATACAATAACAATGTGCCATCCCCCCACCCACCCACCCCTTCCCTAAAAAAAGTGTGCTTTGAAACAATATGGAGCATTTGGGAGGTTTTTTAGAAACAGCGTGGAAAGTCCTCAAGATGTTTTCTCTAGAGTTGAGGCTAAATGCGCTGCTTGGGCCTCCTCCCTAGCCAAATTTCAGGATTTCTCCATCTCCATCTTAAGGAGAGCATGGAAAGAGTGCATTGACTTATCATAAGTGTTGTATCTGTTTTTGCTTTTGTGGTCCCTTCCTGTATTGGGTGAGGTTTTTTTTTTTTTGTTCATTTTTGTTTCTTATATTGTACCTTGTTTTGTGCACCTCTGGTGCTGTTTCTATATTGATACAATTTCCATTTAAAAAAAAAAGGTTCCACCCTCCCCAAAAAGAGAGTCAAACAACAGAACAAAGATGTAATTGCACATCTGATGGTTTTAGCACAATTTTTTGTCAGGCTGAAATGCCAGCTGACAGTGGTTATCCAGCTTACCTCGCATCCCGTTTGGCCTCCTTCTATGAGCGTGCTGGTAAGGTGAAATGTCTAGGTGGCCCCGATCGTACCGGTAGTGTAACAATAGTAGGAGCTGTTTCCCCTCCTGGAGGTGATTTCTCAGATCCTGTTACATCTGCAACTCTTGGTATTGTTCAGGTAAGGAAGGTCTCTTTTTAATATTCTACCAGTCTATTGACACCTTTTAGTGGTCATACATATGCCCCTTATTTTCTTGTAATCCAGGTCTTCTGGGGTCTTGATAAGAAGCTAGCTCAGAGGAAACATTTTCCGTCTGTGAATTGGCTTATTTCATACTCGAAGTACTCGAAGGTTTGTACCCAAACACTAAATGCTAGGTGATGCTGATTTGGTCACATTCTAATATCTGGAATACTGTTTTTTAATTCATAGAAATTTTTATTACCTTCGTCTATCATTTCTATTTCAGGCCTTGGAGTCTTTCTACGAGCAATTTGATCCTGATTTCATTAACATTAGGACAAAAGCTCGTGAGGTGCTACAGAGAGAAGATGATCTGAATGAAATTGTCCAAGTATGCAGTATTTCTGCAACATTTTTTTTTTTAACTTGCCCTTTATATTGTTCCTTAGTGTCTTTGTATTCCTATGATATTTGATTTATTTGGAGTGCTTTCAGTTGGTCCTAATAAATGTTGACAAGAATCATGCTTTTATGAACACTTGGAACTTCTGTTAAAATTTCAGCTCGTGGGTAAAGATGCCTTGGCAGAAACTGATAAAATTATCCTGGAGACTGCAAAGCTTCTGAAGGAGGATTATCTTGCTCAGAATGCCTTTACTCCGTAAGTATTAATTGCTATTTCCTCATTTTGTTATCAATTGTGAGGATTATCTCTCAGTTTTGTGCATTCCCCTTAAATCTGGTTTTTCTTTGGCTGTGACAGATATGATAAATTCTGTCCATTCTATAAGTCTGTTTGGATGATGCGCAACATTATTTATTTCAACACATTGGCAAATCAGGTAATTCCTACTGTTTTTGATATTTTTTTATTTTTATTTTCTTGGAAATTCTTCAGTTCATTGGGGGTTGGGTAAGAGGGACTCTAGTGGTAGTCAATATAGAAATGCCAAAGCATTAGACTCTCTCTCTCTCTCTCTCTCTCTCTCTCTCAATCCAATACTCAAAAGCCTGATGCTCATCAGTGATTTTTTCCTTTTTGAAATGGTTACAATTTATTAGTTGAGAAAAAAGAATACAGCCAAGCTAAATACAACTCAATTAATCTAACAGAGAAAAGTGTAAAAAACAAATTAGATTTGGAAATGCCTTACTTTGCCAAAGTCTGCCTCAATATTAACTGATCTATGAACTTGGATGAGGGAAATATCCAAAGAGTTGCAGTCTTTGTGGACCTTTCGTTTTGTATCCTTTTCTGTTTAATGAAGTTACCTTTCAAAAAAAAAAATCCAAAGAGTTGTAGAAGTGTCTGATTTCTCTAAATAGAAGAATAAACTTCTTTGGGGAAGCATCTTTCCCTGAGACCATTTGACGACATTAACCAAATCACTTTCCAGAACTAGTTTGCGCTAGAAATGATTTTGGAGGATCTTCAAAGCTTAGTCCAACAATTTTGCTTCATTCAAGTCTTTAATAGTTGTTGAGCCAGAGAAAAAAGCAAGAACCATCCTATTGAAGTTGTATAGAACGCTACGAATCCTAGTCGGTCTCGGTTTACCCCTCAGTTCCATCCTCATTAAATTTCACCACCCTAGAACTCAAGTGCGTCCACTTTTCCTTAATCTTATCCTTTCCCCCTATCATCGGAAACAACCTTCTGGCCCCTAGATAGAACAAATGAAAAAGTACCACAAACCACCTCACCCGGTAAATTGCTCTTTCCCTTAAAAAAATTCTTGTCTCTCCTCTTTCCATATTGACCAACGAATAGCCATAAGAATGACCTTCAAAGAGACTTGTCTTGCCCCCAAATGGACTTCTTCCCAACAACTAACATGATCTCCTCAATTCAAATTAAAGTTTTGGCTGATAGGTTGAAAAAGGCTCTCCTAGAGGTTATTGGTGAATCACAAGGGGCTTTTGTGGAAGACCAACAGATTTTAGATGGGGTGTTAATAGCTAATGAACTTGTCTATATGAGGAAAAAAGAGAAGAAACCAGGACTCTTGTTCAATATTGATATGGAAAAGGCGTATGATTTTGTGGACTGATCTTTTGTAGGTTACCTCTTCCATAGGATGAGCCTTGGGAGGATATGGTGTCAGTGGATGAAAGCTTGTATCGAGGATACAACCTATTCTGTTTTGGTCAATGGCTCTCCAATTCCACCTATGAAAGCTAACAGGGGTTTGAGGCAGGGAGATCCTTTATCTCCCTTTATTTATACCCTTGTAGGAGAAGGTTTAAACAAATTGGTGGAACAAGTACGTGCTTTAGGAATTGTTAGAGGTTTTAGTACATCGGCAAATGGTCCAACTGTTACTCATTTACAGTTTGTTGATGATACTATTTTATTTCTTTTTTTGTGAACTAGATAGGAAGGAAATATTGGGTTACAAAGCGATTCTTAGATGTTTTGAGCTAGTTTTAGGTCTCAAAATTAATCTAGGTAAGATCACTTTAATTGGAATTGAGTTGGAGGGGGATTGTCTTAAGGAGTTTGCGGATGAAATAAGACGTGGCACTGGGAAAATCCCCTTTATTTATTTAGGACTGCATGTGGTAGGGAATCCAAAACGCAAATCCTTTTGGTCTCCGGTGATAGAGAGAGTGGAAAGGAGATTGGTCGGTTGGGGTAGATAATATTTGTCTTTGGGAGGGAGGGTTACTCTTAACAAGTCACTTATTGAGTCTCCCAATTAATTTCTTATCCCTCTTTGAAATGCCAAAAGGGGTGGTGGGTAAAACAGAGCAGCTAGCGAGGAAATTTTTGTGGGGAGATACGGATTTGAAAAAGGAGGCTTCATTTGGTGGCTTGGTCGGATGTTCTGAAACCCAAGTCTAAGAGGGGGCTGGGAATTGTGTCAATCCAATTGAGGAATCAAGCTTTACTATGTAAATGGGGTTGGTGGTTTGGGAGAGAAAGACATGCCTTATGTGTTAGAATTCTGATTGCCAGGTATGGTTTGGCAGATAATAGCGTCTGGTGTTTGGGTGATAAAGTGGAGACAAATGGTTCTATGGTAGTTAAGGCTTGGTGGAAATCGAATCAAGGTAGAGTAGTAGTTGGAAGCATGTATAGTGGTAAAACTAGACTCTTGTTAGGGAAAGGGGATAGAACGAGTTTCTGGTCAGATCTATGGTTTGGGTGAGGCATCTGAAAGACATATATCTGAGACTATACAGGGCTTCTAGAAACAAAAGGGTCTTGGTAAAAGAATGTTACAAATTGAAGGGTAATGAGATCTTATGGAACATTGATTTTCGGCGGGAACTTCTCTATTTTGAAGTTGAGAGTAGGGTTGATCTCTTAGCTCACCTTTAGAATTTTCCTTTATCTCTAGAGGACAAGGATGAATTGATTTGGACGGGAGATTCGTCAGGAGTCTACTATGTCAAGTCATTGGTGGATCTAGTGCTTAAGCTCCAGTGTAATGATGTAAATTCCTACAATATGGCTTGGAAAGGGGTTGCGCCTCCCAGTGTCCAAATCTTCGAGTGGTGTGTATTAAAAGGGAGAGTGTTGACTAGAGCAGAGTAGAAGAGACGGGGAATGCTAAGGAATGGAGATGATCTGTCATGTCCTTTGTGTGCCTTAGAAGAGGAGGATTTAGATCACTTATTTGTTAATTGTCCAGTTGCTCAGAGTCTATGGATGAACTTTGCAAATCTACTAGATGTGCTCTGTGGGTCTTAGATAAAACCTGTGGAGGGTGCTTAGAGTCTTGGTTCTTGTTGAGTTTACTACTTAGGAAGAAACTTGCATGGAGTACAATATCGGGTGTAGTTTTGTGGTCACTTTGGAAATAAAGGAACAATATAATTTTTTAAGGTAAATCAATAGATGTTGATGAACTCTTTTAGTTAGCAAAGTGGAGACTTTGTGTGTGGCTCCTTTCTAGTAAAGATTTTAAGGGTCTACAACCATTAGATCTTCTTTTGTCTTGGGAAGGGTGTATGAGCAATTTTAATTGGAAAAGGAGATCAGATGAGAGGTGGGTCCTACCGGATCCGGGTGTCATGAAGTTTAATGTGGATGGGCAGCAAGAGGGAAACTGGAGCCGGCAGGAATATGAGGAGTTCTGAGGAATCACGAAGGTCGAACAATAATCATGTTTAATGAGTCGGTTGGTAATAGAGACTCAAATGAGGCCGAAATTCTTAGTATTATGAGAGCTTTGGCCATTTAGAAACTCCATGGGCAAGGCAAACTTGTGATTGAAGGGGACATGGCAAATGCAATAAAATGGGCTTTGGGACAAATGTGTCCCCCCTTGGAAAATGATCACTACAGTTAGGGAGATTAGAGCGTTGGTGACATGGCTTGATGTTTCCTTTGTTCATATTAGCCGGACAACTAATGGCGTGTCAGACTACATTGCCAAGTTAGGAGTTGATAACGGCTTTTCAGGATTCTTCTTCCTTTGATTTTTGAGGACACTTATCTCATTGCATTGTGGATTGAGGGATTGTTGGATAGCAGCTCTTTTATTTGTACTTTTTGTTTCCTATGTATTTTTTTAATTATTTTTCTCTGTTCTCTTTTTGTTTTTGTCAGGTCTATTGCTTTTAGACCTTTTTGTTCTTGTACTCTTTATTTTATGAATGAAATATTTTCGTTACTGCTGAAAAAAAAAAATTAAAAGTTTTGGGAGACATCAGTGTCATGAACAAATTTTCAAATGAAAGAGGCAAAAAGGAAATGCAGAAACAAATGATTTGCAGAGTCTTGCTTGGAACTGCACAAAACACAAGAAATGTATTGATCCAAAGGGAAATAATTGAAAACACGCCAAGAACCTCTCTCAATTAATATGGTCCCATACTTAAACCATATATGCGTAAGTAGGTGCGTGTTTGCATTTTTTCTGGTATCTTGAATGCATGTCATGTTGGAAATCTGCAAACTTTGTAACTGGCTGAAAATTGGTTTGGATTTTAACTTGTACCAAGGAGATAGAAAGTTTTCTCTACTGCTACTAACTGGAACCTGTTTGCCGAAAGTGTGCTATTTTTAACAAAATAATGATTTCAGTATGTTAAAATATAATTATTTTTTGGATATAAGGAGCTGGTGCTTAGCAACTTTCTGTGTTTGAGATGCTGTTCAAGGCTCATTTTCAACTACTCTCTTTTTGTTAATTTGCAGGCAGTGGAGCGAGGAGCTGGTTCAGATGGGCAGAAGATAACATATAATATTATCAAGAGTCGGTTGGGAGACCTATTCTACCGCTTAGTGTATGTAAACACAAGACTCTATTTCTGTGTGATCCTTTTTTTTTTTCCTTTCAAATAGACATGTTTCTTAACCTTTCTCTTCCTCTTTGTAGTGGTAGTGGTGGTGGTTATCAAATCTTCCATTTTTGTTTGTTATATATGTTGTTTGAGTATCTAATTTAAATCTAAAGAAGACAGTAGGACTACCATTTTGGTTGTTGGCATATTCCTTCTCTTCCAAAATGACATACTGGAATGAGTTGATGAAAGGGCATGTATGTTATTCTTGAGAGCGAGGCTTTGTTATTTAAGCTTGAATTTGATGTTCCAACATGGTCAATTGCTGGGACTGTGTGCATGTGTAGCAAGAGTTTGTCAGAGTACTGAAGGTAGTTCCAACTGTCTCTAATTATTGGTCAGGAGTTGGGAATGGAGGCTGGTTCCATATGCGGTCCTATGGGCAACTTGGAAAGAGTGGATGAGAGAATCTTTGAGGGCAAAACAGGGACTGAGAGACCTACCTTAGCACCAACCTTAGACCAGCTAGATGCGTTCCTAGAACCAGAACCTAAGCCACCTGACTTAGAGTTAGAGTCGTATGATTGTGATGAGATACCCTCACAATCAAAAGGAACAGATAAAGATAATGATTTCAAACCCGAGCACACCCTGTTCGAAATTGAAACTAATTATAAAGTTCTCGAAGAAGAGAAAAAAGAGAGAGCTAGACTTAGAAGAAAGCAACAGCAAGAGTTGCTTCTAAGGAAGCTAGGAAAGAACTTGAGTAAGAATCCGGTAGAACACTGGAGTACAGAGAAACCTCTTTGTGCACTCAAAATCAAGGACCCAGACAGAGTCATCAAAGGAGCTGTGTTCGCAACAAACTTAGACGAGCGAAAAGAGATGAATAGACAATGCACCGATCTTCTAGCTAGAGGATTAATTCGCAGATCGACCTCACCTCATAGTAGCACTGCCTTTTTGGTCAACAACCACTCTGAACAAGTCAGAGGAGAAAAGAGAATGGTCATAGATTATAGGTTGTTAAACAACAACACTATAGATGAGCATTACCAGATTCCTGGAAAGGGAAACTTGATTCAGTTAATTGCAGATCGAAAATGGTTTAGCAAGTTTGACTGTAAGTCAGGATTTCACCAGATAGCTATGGAAGAAGAATCCATTCCTTGGACAACCTTCTCCATACCAGGGGACAAGTTTGAATGGCTAGTTATGCCTTTTGGACTCAAGAATGCACCCCAGATCTTCCAGAGAAGAATGGACAACATTTTTAGAGAGCACCTAGATTATTGTCTTATCTACATCGACGACATCCTAGTTGCATCCAGAACAGAAGAAGAGCACATGATCCATGTACAAAAGGTCATCGGAAGCATCCGAGAACATGGAATTGTGATCTCGCCGACTAAGTGTGAGTTGGTTCAGCAGACGATTAAGTTCCTTGGAGTAGAGATCTCGAATGGTCAGATCACCCTTCAGGAACACATTACCAAAAAGATTTTAGAGTTTCCAGAGGTTATCCCTAATCGAAAGAGACTTCAATCTTATCTTGGTTTGCTTAATTGTGCAGCTGATTACATCAAAGATTTGGCTAAGTTAAGAGCCAATCTCTCCACCAAACTTCGAAAGACCGAGGTGACCAATCCCTACACTTGGGATAAGAGAGATAGAGAGATAGTCCGACAGATTAGGACTATAGTAGAAAAGCTACCACCTTTAGCTTTACCTACACCAGATGATGAGTTCATCGTACAAGTCGATGCTTCATCAGGCAAGCACGACAAACCAGGACAATGGGGAGCGGTATACTATGTTGTTAACAAATATGATCCTGAGAAAATTAGGAGATTATGTTGCTACAAATCCGGAACCTTTAGTGGCCCAGAAACTAGGTACCATACCCATGAAAAGGAACTGCTTGCAGTTATCAGAGCACTTCAGAAGTATGAACTATTTCTGAGACCCCAGCCGTTTCTAGTCGAAACAGATAGTACATTTGTTCGGTCATTCATGAAGTTGAACCTGAGCAATGTAACCAAGAGCAGGTTAATCACCTGGCAGAGTTATCTTTTCGGTTTCAAGTTTGACATCAAACATCTTCCCGGAAAGAAAAATATAGTAGCAGACATTCTTTCAAAAGATTTTTCAAGATAAAAATTCATTGTCTACTAATGAGTTTTTTGCTTGTTTGACAGGAAAGCAAAAGACAGGTCAGAAGATGGAACACACTATCTCCGAGTAGGAATACAGAATCCTGAAGAACCTTCTCAATAAGGCAGAAGGAACTAGCTCAGACTCAGCTATGGACGTAAACTCAGAGGACGAGTTTTCCAAAGTTGAGAAGAAAGGCAAGAAGGCCAAAGTCGAGCAGGTTGATTCATTCATCCTACTCGCCACAGAGGAAAAGATGTATCCACCAGGATATAGTCTGATCCAAAAGAGCGAATACATTGAATTTGCCAATGTATTTATCAAAAAACTTGCTAAGAAAGAGCAGATGCCCATAGGAGATGGGACAAGAAAGCATTTCTCTACCCATGAATTAGCACTCGCCGATTCATTGTGGAATGCAAACAAGAAAAAGTACTCTATTGAGTTTAAACAAGGTCTCACAGCCATCCTTCGTGGATTCAGGGCTTACAGGAGACGAGCTGAGATGCAGCAAAAGAAAGGAACAGTTGATTCCAAAGAAAGTACTTTCACCTATCTGAAAGTAGCAGAGCCGAATACCAGAAGCTATGTTTCTTATTAAACATCACCTCTAACTTTCATCAGAGGAAAGAAACTGGCCAAACAGAACAAGAAGGTCTATTAAAAGCAATAGATCTTTTAGAGAAACCCAAAAGTTACATGCGGGTTTATCAGTACTCAGAGATCATTCCAGCTATCCAGATTTGTGGAGAGCCGCCGGCTAAAGATCTAAAAGACTTGGTGTTACTTTTCCACTTGGGAATGATTTACACCATACAGGCAACCAGTGAAGAAAGCTTTGCTTTTCTACCTCCTGAGGCAACAAAGATATTGAGGGTTCTATTCAGAAATCAGTACCCGTGTTATATTAGCTGCCTCAATTGTTTGAATTATGATAATGGCAATATCTGCCTAGTCAGAGTTCATAGAGGAGAAATCTCGCTAAACCCTCACTATCGCCACCCAGATTCGGCGACAAGAATGATAGAGGATATTGATGTCTTCAAAAACAATCTTGTTAATATCCAAACAATGCAAAAACTTCTTTGTAAAGACAGCTTCGAACATTGGACAATTTATTGTTCTAGTTCTCTTGTTATTCAAACAGGTTGCATATTTGGAAACGAAATAGCCATCGACATCAACAGAAAGCAATAAGAAGATCCAGTTGAGATCACCATCTCTCTGCCACTTGAAGACCTAACAGCCATTGGACTTCTACACAGTGAAGAGACGAGAAGGAGAACTCTCAGTCTTTACCCAAGAGACAGAGTGGAAGAGCTCATCCTACAAGTGTCAGAATTCTTACCCGTGACCGACTCCGACCACGAGGAAGAATCGTCAAAAGATGATGAAGGTCCTCTCAAGCACATGGACGTGTCCCCTGCCGACACTAGCGGACAAAGCACCACTCATGACAGCATGGGAAGAAACAAAAGAAAAAAGAAAAAGAAGATGCGGACCCCACCACTTTTGAAAAATGAGACACCTTTTGAAAAAGATAATATTTTATCTATTCCTGAGGTGACTAAAGAATAAAGGTTAAGCAAGTTTCTGCTTTTCTTTATTAAAGAGCCGGGCCAGATGTGCCCACTTTTCAACCGAGGTTTCTGGGTTGATTTTATCTCTTCTTTCCCTACCTTCTCTATATAAGAGGCAGACTTCTTCTTAGTTTGTATCGGGAGTTCAGACAGCAAAGATATAAGCTGAAGAACCCTTTAGGTATGAGCGGCTAAACCCTTTCGGGCCTGTCCGATGGGGAAGCCTTTTATTTTCATTTTATTGTATTATCTTCTTGTTTTATGAAATATATGAATGTTTAAGGAAATACTTTGTCTTCCTTGATTGATCTTTGTTCATGCATAACATATTGTCCTACACTGTCTTTGTGAATCTATCTGCTAATCTCGAAGCATAAGTCCTACAAGCCGTAGTGAGGCATTGGCTAACTATTGTTGCCACAGGCGAGTGAGGCCGTTAGGCATGTTGTTGTTAGCACCGCCAAAGACGAGTACCTTTGTTGGTTTCTTGGAAAGATTATGTTAGAGATAGTAGTGCCGGTTCTAGTGTTTCTTGTGAAATGTCAATATGGCATCGTGGTTGTAACCACCCCTACAAGTGACAACCATCTTGACTTAAAATGTCATCAGATGATTGTAGCAACCATCTTGACTCAAAAATGTCATCAGACGATTGCAGCCTGGGGGCTAGATTGAGCTTTCTTCTAAGAAAGACTGATGTTTACCGGACAAAGACCATGCATAAATAAGTAGGATCAGTGGCTGGAAGCGAAGTGGACCCTTTATCTTCCTAACTTCATGTTAGAGCAATTCATAAAGAAGTGATACAGTAATTGAAAGAAAAGGTGAAACCAGAGGATAAGCCTAACCCTTCTCCCTCATTTGCTTTTACAAGTGCATAGTTGGTAACTTGCGTTTAGACGAATCCTCAAATTCCGCCTCAGATTGTTTTGAGATCGCCTAAGTCCATATTGGTATCAGAGCCTAGGCTTTCCTAGGTAAACAATAACCACAGCCGCTACAGACGTAGCAAAAGCTTTCTACCATGCCAGGTAGAAGGAGACCACTTGGATTTCACAATCCAAGGTTGTTCCCAGAACCGCCTGACTTCTCAGCCGGTCAGCCCATGAATAGTGAAGAACTATTCATAACCAGTCTTCACCCAGAAGAACCAATAGATACTGAACCAGTAGAGTTGTTTCTCCCAGCCGAAGAAAACTTTGAGCCTACCTAGCCGGTAGAACAGTCTACGAACCCAGTAGACAACCCAGAACTGTATGTTGAGTACATCCAGTCAGATCCAGAAATGAACCTAGAGGAGATAGCACACACTACTCTCCATTCGGAACCAGTCTGGCCAGTAGAACCTGTAGAACCTACAGAGAGTCATAGCGAGCCATCATTCGACTCAGATGGAGTCCCTTATGATGACTATCTATCTCACCAAGAGAGAATGACTACAGAAGAGCTTAGAGCCTACTACGGAGTCAGTCCACCCAGACCTGATCCAGAACCTAGAGCACCTGAGCCTACAGAGATTGAGCAGATGACTGAAGAACTTAGAGAGTTCTATACAAACATCCTACCTCAAACCCAGTTCCCTCCTATCCCTAGAAGAGTTAGGACTCAAGAAGTCCAGCAAGCTAGAATAACTAGGAGAGAAACTAAATGGACAGAGTCAGCCCTCGACCTTCGAACAGGAGAGATAAGACGTATTCCCCCCCTTTGGGAAATACCAAACCCTATTCCTCGAGGAGCTCAAAGACTACCTATCCTACCTAGAATCAGAGATATGGCCATAAGACGAAAGTCTAGACTAAAAGACAACGCCTATGCCATAACTATAGACAGACCTCTTGCCTTCTATGAAGACCTGCAAGATTACCAGACTGTCCTTAGATTTGGAAATATTGCTTACTTAGAAAACCGAGATAGCATTATTGAGATTCTCCGGATAGTAGAAAGAGATTTCCAGTATGTCCATAACCCACATACCAGAGATGTCTTGCAAAGAGACCCCATAGTTACATGGGATGATTTCTACTTGAAATCAATAGAAATCCAGCAGAGGATTTACAAAGAGAAAATGGCCCGTGAAGATATTGCAGAATATCGGAGGACATTTTATAGAGCCGTCTTTGATAAAGACATCCACGCAGTTTATGCAAAAAGCATGTATAAACTTGTGGCAGCATTTGAAGATTACAAATGGTACGTTCATCGGACCATTCGTGAAATTCAAACCAGAGAAGACTCAGTGCAGTCAGAGACATTGAATCATAGTGATCAATGAATAAAAAAAATTCAGAATTACTCCCTCGTCTTTACGAGTGGATAACCTCAGAGAACGAGATAGTTACATCTCCAGAGCTTCCGATTAATGGTAATTGGAATTCAGACAGTACGATTACGTACCTTGAGTATGATAATTGTAATAGAGATCCGAGTGCTAAGTCACTAGCACACCAAAGCAATAACCTAGCCAGAAATCTAAGATGGGTTATTGAGCTAGTTGGAAAGATACTAGCTGACACAAGATGCCTTATAACAAGGATCCTTCCCAGGATTGCAGAAGGCATTCAGGCCCTAATAGAACGGGTAAACAGTCTTTATGATCTTCATAAGGAAAACTCAGAGAAACTGCAAGTACTGCAGAACTCCATCGAAGAGATCGATAGGAGAAGCTCCGTACGACTGACCTTTCTAGCCCAGAGGATAGTTGGCGGATCCAAGAAGATAGAGCCCTTTCCAAGTAGTAATGATGAATACACAACCCAACTTTGATTTGGTACCGTATAACGAAGACCAAGAAATGTTGGTACCCTTGGAAGAAAAGAAGGTCATAGAATTGACACCCCAAGATTGGGAAGAGGTTGTAGAAGAAGTTCTACGACAGAGCCACGTTACAGCCGTTAATGTAGAGACATTAAACGAAGTAGGTAACGAGCTAGCCAGAAGAGTTGGTCAGCTACAAGCAGGATTGATCCATAGCCATAAGGAGATAACTCAAGAGATGGCCAAGGAACAATCTATCAACCTATTAAAAGAAGGAATTAATATGTTTTATCATCAGTTCAAGCATATGCTTACGAACTTAGATAAAGCTTTTAGTTTCACTTATTTTAAGCTTGATACTGCTATAGGACAACTAGAGTTGCAGAAAGCGTTTGACATAGTCAACACTAATGTTGATAGCCTTCGCCAGAAGATAGAGTCAGAACTTTTAGAAACAAAGCTAGAGCTTGAATCGAAAGTTAGGACCGAGTTCTTCACCACAGACCAAAGCATAGACGACTTACAGAAGTCATTCCTAAACAGTGAGCAGAGGTTGAAAGACCATATTTCTCAGACCTATATAAGAACATCACTTGCGAGGTTAGAGGAATGCCTGACACGAAAGAAATAGGAAAGAAATTCGAGGAGGAATTTCAGCGCTATGCTAATCAGTTAAAACCCGATCTAGAGGAGGTTAAGAAAACCTTAAAAGAGATCAAGGCAAAAGTAGAAAGGATAGAGCCTATAAACTATCCTATGCTCATAGCAAAGATAGCGACCCTCCTAACCAGAGATATTGCGTCTTTACTAGAAGCTAATCTAAAGACTCTTCGAGAGATAGATCGTAAACTCACCGCCGAGATTAGATCCGTTAAAGAAGAGAGCCTTAAGACGATTAGTTCGATTCAGCAGCAGATAGCCAAGATTCCCTTAGGAAGAGCCAACACTGCCATTCCTTAGAGAGTCTAGCTACTAAGACGGTTAGAACCATTAATGATGGGAAAGACCAGAGTTCATTGAGAATGAACCAGAAGCCCTTAGGAAAAACTTTAGAGGAACCTAAACATGTGTTTGGAATGTTTACACTAAAGAAGGGAAAAGAAAAAGTTGCCAATTGGATATCCGAAAGGGATAGACCAAAGGTAAGTTGGCATGAGCTTTCAGAATCGACAAAGGAATACATCTCTAAGAATCTGAAAGAAGAGAGATTGCCGAAGCCAAGATTCCAAGACATTTTTGTCAATGGAAAGAACCCAGTAGCAGAGAATTATCACATCGCCCGATGGGATAATAGTCACATGCTAAGAGGACATTACCAGGTAATTCCTGTCTTCAACAAGAAATGGATTGAGAGTTTTGTGAAGAGAGGATACAAGTTGGTAACATATGGATTATTCCAGTGTCGCCTTCAAGGTCTTCATTTGCCCGATCAGGGAAAGAAGATTTGTTGCCTGTTAATAGACGAGAGATATAGTTCTCTTAAGAAAAACATTATTGGATTTGGAATGCTTTCCTTTGAAAATAATGAGACCTACTTTTCGTGTATACCAGCATATATGGTAGGTATAGACAGCCTAGATCAGCTTAAGATCATTATTGATTTTAAGGGCTATGAAGAGGTTCTTCATCCAGGAAGAAGCATTGTCAGTCTTCAAACACAGATGACTGTGATGTTCCATAAAGAGCCCCAGCAGACACTTGTTGATGATATTCCTCGCGGAATCCTCAGTTAGCAGCTGGCTGTTAACTCTTATGGTGTCGACGGTATTCATGATTATACCTTTGCACATCACAATGTAGCAGCTTCTTACGAAGAAGAACAGAGAATTCATCATTGGGAATTCAAGGAGTATAGGCCAATGATTAGAAAGTATGATCAGCAGCTGCAATACTGTAGTCAAGATGAAAAAGGAAATGTCCATTTTGGAATTTCGAGTTCAACTTCAGTACCCCAAAAGGAGAACCAGTGAGAAACCTTTTTCAATCAGAGTGTGCAAGCCGAGCATAGTGAGCAGAGAAGGAATTCGATTTCCTTAAGTTGGTCAACAGGAGAAGAAGGATCATCTAGCAATAGTACCTTCCTAAACCCTAAACCAAACCCAGAGCTCAAAATCCCGCCAATCAACAGATCATTTTCTTTTGACTTCAAAAAGAAACATGAATTCAGCATGATTGATTCGGATCAGCCTAGAATACCTATCCTTCATACCCCAGAAGACATTAGGTTTACGCAGGATATTCTATCTTGTAAAACGGTCTTAGAGATGAAGAAGAAAGTTTGCGATAGAGCAAAAGGTATTAGAGACTTCCATGAAGCAAATGCTATCCTTGGAAGATCAGAGAGAAAGGAACCCCCTAGGAACAACATAGTTTTCCCTGGAGAATTTCCTTACCAGCCCAGAACGGTAGTTTATCAGACCATAGGAGGAAACCTTCCTAGATACGCTGATGGATATACCAACCAGAGGTATATGGAAGAAAAGCCAATACCTACAGAAGGTCGAGAGTTAAACATCGACAGAGTTAGCGATATCAACCAAGCATTAAAGGATTGGGAAAGATGCATGGAAATATGCTTTGCTCTCAATGCTACATGGAGTGTTGACCAGTGTCACAGGTACGCTGAGTTATCGCTAAAAGGAGGAGCGAAAACGTTTATCGATTCGCTTAGAAGATTGAGAGATCCTGAGTCAATAGCATTGATAGAAGGATTGAATCAGAGGAATACCTCAGTAGACGCTGATGGTAATCCAAAAGCCGTAGTAACCGGATACGTTTGGTTATTACATAAAGAGTTCGTCGGAGAGGTAAAACAGTTATCTCAAGAACATCAGACAGAGGTTGCGAAGACTAAGCTTAGCCTGCTTAGGATAGAAAACCTAACCTTGTTAGAAGAATACTCTAACAATTTCAGAGATCTTTATCATAAGTGTGAGGATCGTTCAGAGAATCTTAAGGATGAGTACTTCAGGAAAATTCCTAAGATTGGAGATACTTTAAGTAGAAAGACGCTGAATTTACTGACTACGATGGAGTTAAAGCTAACACTATCGGAGAAAGAATTCAGTTTGCCAAAAACATGGTGGCCTACTTGAAGAAAGAGAGTGACGATCATCTTGCGATCAGAAAAGCTTTTGAAAAAGCAAGTTTTGGTAAAGATGAAAGAGACTCAGATATGCCTATCCAATGGATTGGGAAGAAGAGGCATAAAAAGAGATATAAGGGTTTCAAGGAAAGGATCCCTTATAAGAGAAAGAAGTACAGGTTCCATAAATCTCGTACTTTCAGAGAGCCTAAGCACATGAGGCAAGGAAAGAGGTATTTCAAGAAGAATACTTCTCTCAACAAGAACGTCCCGAATTACAGAAAGGACAAAGAAACCACAGGCCTACGAGTATGTTGGACGTGTGGAAAGAAAGGACATTTTGCGTCGAAATGCCCTTTACGAGAGAAAAGGAAACATCAAGTAAATATGATTGAAAACATGTTGAAAGATGCAGACCTTCAAGATATGGACTATCTCTACGAGATAGAAGAGCCATATTTTGATAACGAGTCAGTATATTCTGTTGAATCAGATGGTGAGACGACAGAATACGAAGAGATCGAAGACAGTTATTCTTCAGAAGAGGAAATAGATGATGACACAGAATCTAGCGATTCTACTAATCAATTTTTCATGGTAAACTTAGGACAGACTAGTGAACCCCTAAGTGAGCCGAAAGACCGCTACTTCAAGTACGAGGAACAAGAATGCACGTTCTTTGGAAGCAAGTGGAAGTTAAGTGGAAACCATTACAAGCCCATCCCAAACGGTAAGCATTGGAAGTTCCATTTACTATGGTCGACAAGTAGTTTCATTTGTGAAGGATGTGGAGAACCTACCAAAGGTACAGACGACATTCACGATTGCTTCATGATGGAACAAGAGTATGGAATCATCTTTCATAAGATGTGTTTCGTAAGAGGAATAGAAGAACTTTGGCCCAAAGAAGGAAAAGAGCTTGTTCTTAAGCTTTCTTCGCTGTTTTGGAAAGAAGTTGAAGAGAACCGTTTTTCGAAGTTCGAAGAACAACAGAGACTCTTAAAGCAAAAGGCTTTAGAGAAAGAGAAGTTTAAGGCCAAAGAAGAATCCAGCCAAGATTCAGACCTTAAAGATTCTGTCGTGACTCCAGGACCAGTTCGTATCCACGAACCTGAGGAATTTAGTCATGTTCAAAATACCCAGATGTCTTCCCAACAGGAGGAAGAACCAGGATATAAAGAGCCGCCTTGGATGAACCTCCAAGTTGCAAATTGTGGAGATATAAGAGTGAGTGCCCTTGTAGACACAGGAGCGACTACGTCTTTTTGTTCACCACAAGTTTTGCCTAAATCAATGATAAAGAAGGCAAGTACGCCTAGCGATGGTCAGTATATCAATGGAGTTGATTTCACGATCAAAACCATTACTGAACCTTTGTTCTTATCAGATTTAGCGGAAAGAGTTCAAGTTGAGCATTCATTTTGGATTTTAGAAAGTCTTAGGACATACGATTTCGTATTCGGCATGGACTTTTTAACCAAATATGAACCCTTTAGCTTCAAGAAAAATAAGCTTTTCTTGACAAAGGACTCAGAGTTCGACTTGTGTTTTGATCTACGTGATCATACATCAGAAGTTGAGCATTGTGATCTCGCCAACTAAGTGTGAGTTGGTTCAGCAGACGATTAAGTTCCTTGGAGTAGAGATCTCGAATGGTCAGATCACCCTTCAGGAACACATTACCAAAAAGATTTTAGAGTTTCCAGAGGTTATCCCTAATCGTTCCCTCCTATCCCTAGAAGAGCTAGGACTTGATCCATAGCCATAAGGAGATAACTCAAGAGATGGCCAAGGAATACAGGTTCCATAAATCTCGTACTTTCAGCATCTAGCTGGTCTAAGGTTGGTGCTAAGGTAGGTCTCTCATCACAAGAAACACTAGAACCGGCACTAATATCTCTAACATAATCTTTCCAAGAAACCAACAAAGGTACTCGTCTTTGGCGGTGCTAACAACAACATGCCTAACGGCCTCACTCGCCTGTGGCAACAATAGTTAGCCAATGCCTCACTACGGCTTGTAGGACTTATGCTTCGAGATTAGCAGATAGATTCACAAAGACAGTGTAGGACAATATGTTATGCATGAACAAAGATCAATCAAGGAAGACAAAGTATTTCCTTAAACATTCATATATTTCATAAAACAAGAAGATAATACAATAAAATGAAAATAAAAGGCTTCCCCATCGGACAGGCCCGAAAGGGTTTAGCCGCTCATACCTAAAGGGTTCTTCAGCTTATATCTTTGCTGTCTGAACTCCCGATACAAACTAAGAAGAAGTCTGCCTCTTATATAGAGAAGGTAGGGAAAGAAGAGAGAAAATCAACCGGGAAACCTCGGTTGAAAAGTGGGCACATCTGGCCCGGCTCTTTAATAAAGAAAAGCAGAAACTTGCTTTACCTTTATTCTTTAGTCACCTCAGGAATAGATAAAATATTATCTTTTTCAAAAGGTGTCTCATTTTTCAAAAGTGGTGGGGTCCGCATCTTTTTCTTTTTTCTTTTGTTTCTTCCCATGCTGTCATGAGTGGTGCTTTGTCCGCTAGTGTCGGCAGGGGACACGTCCATGTGCTTGAGAGGACCTTCATCATCTTTTGACGATTCTTCCTCGTGGTCGGAGTCGGTCACGGGTAAGAATTCTGACACTTGTAGGATGAGCTCTTCCACTCTGTCTCTTGGGTAAAGACTGAGAGTTCTCCTTCTCGTCTCTTCACTGTGTAGAAGTCCAATGGCTGTTAGGTCTTCAAGTGGCAGAGAGATGGTGATCTCAACTGGATCTTCTTGTTGCTTTCTGTTGATGTCGATGGCTATTTCGTTTCCAAATATGCAACCTGTTTGAATAACAAGAGAACTAGAACAATAAATTGTCCAATGTTCGAAGCTGTCTTTAGAAAGAAGTTTTTTGCATTGTTTGGATATTAACAAGATTGTTTTTGAAGACATCAATATCCTCTATCATTCTTGTCGCCGAATCTGGGTGGCGATAGTGAGGGTTTAGCGAGATTTCTCCTCTATGAACTCTGACTAGGCAGATATTGCCATTATCATAATTCAAACAATTGAGGCAGCTAATATAATACGGGTACTGATTTCTGAGTAGAACCCTCAATATCTTTGTTGCCTCAGGAGGTAGAAAAGCAAAGCTTTCTTCACTGGTTGCCTGTATGGTGTAAATCATTCCCAAGTGGAAAAGTAACACCAAGTCTTTTAGATCTTTAGCCGGCGGCTCTCCACAAATCTGGATAGCTGGAATGATCTCTGAGTACTGATAAACCCGCATGTAACTTTTGGGTTTCTCTAAAAGATCTATTGCTTTTAATAGACCTTCTTGTTCTGTTTGGCCAGTTTCTTTCCTCTGACGAAAGTTAGAGGTGATGTTTAATAAGAAACATAGCTTCTGGTATTCGGCTCTGCTACTTTCAGATAGGTGAAAGTACTTTCTTTGGAATCAACTGTTCCTTTCTTTTGCTGCATCTCAGCTCGTCTCCTGTAAGCCCTGAATCCACGAAGGATGGCTGTGAGACCTTGTTTAAACCTTGGTGAGATAGATAGTCATCATAAGGGACTCCATCTGAGTCGAATGATGGCTCGCTATGACTCTCTGTAGGTTCTACTGGCCAGACTGGTTCCGAATAGAGAGTAGTGTGTGCTATCTCCTCTAGGGTCATTTCTGGACCTGACTGGATGTACTCAACATACAGTTCTGGGTTGGCTACTGGGTTCGTAGACTGTTCTACCGGCTGGGTAGGCTCAAAGTTTTCTTCGGCTGGGAGAAACAACTCTACTGGTTCAGTATCTGTTGGTTCTTCTGGGTGAAGACTGGTTATGAATAGTTCTTCACTATTCATGGGCTGACCGGCTGAGAAGTCAGGCGGTTCTGGGAACAACCTTGGATTATGAAATCCAGGTGGTCTCCTTCTACCTGGCATGGTAGAAAGCTTTTGCTACGTCTGTAGCGGCTGTGGTTATTGTTTACCTAGGAAAGCCTAGGCTCTGATACCAATATGGACTTAGGCGATCTCAAAACAATCTAAGGCGGAATTTGAGGATTCGTCTAAACGCAAGTTACCAACTATGCACTTGTAAAAGCAAATGAGGGAGAAGGGTTAGGCTTATCCTCTGGTTTCACCTTTTCTTTCAATTACTGTATCACTTCTTTATGAATTGCTCTAACATGAAGTTAGGATGATAAAGGGCCCACTTCGCTTCCAGCCACTGATCCTACTTATTTATGCATGGTCTTTGTCCGGTAAACATCAGTCTTTCTTAGAAGAAAGCTCAATCTGGCCCCCAGGCTGCAATCGTCTGATGACATTTTTGAGTCAAGATGGTTGCTACAATCATCTGATGACAGAATTTTCCTTTTGATTGTGAGGGTATATAGTATACCGCTCCCCATTGTCCTGGTTCGTCTATAGGAGAGGTATTTGAAAAGGCAAAGTGGTAGTTGATAAGTTGGCTTTCTGTCTAGAGTTTGGGGGACTAGCACCTTTAGACTTCTATCTATCATGGGAAGGGTGTATGAGTGGGGTTGGGAAAGATAGGAACCTAAGATTAAGTGGTTAGCGCCACCTCAGGGTTCGTGCAAGTTCAATGTGGATGGAGCTGCAAGGGGTAAGTCTGGTTCGGCAGGAATAGGTGAGGTGATTTATGACAAGAGAGGTAGGATGTTACTAGCATTTTCTGAGCCTATAGGGATTATGGAATCAAATGAGGCAGAATTGAGAGCAATTAGGAGAGCCCTTTAGGTTTAGCCTAGGGTTGAGAATGGTAATCACATTATTGAAAGTGACTTTGGTAATGCCATCTCTTGGGCTAGCAATTAGAAGTCCCCTCCTTAGAAGTTGGTAAACATTGTTTGGGACATTAGGAGGTTGTGTAGGATGAGAGGAATCACCTTTACACACATTCCTCGGTCAACGAGTAGTGTTGCGGACTTTCTAGTGAAAGTGGGAGTACAGAAAAGAAGACCTGCTAGGAGTTATTCTGATCATCACTCAAGAGTGTACGAGGAGATGGGATTCTTATTGTATCTTATGATGCGTGTGAAGTAGTGTATATATATAGCTTTGTATTTAGTTTTTAGTTTTTTGGGAGCCTTGAATAAACCTACTTTACTTGGCTCCAACACATTTGTATTCTTTACTTAAAGTAATGAAATTATTTGTCAGTGTTTTTTAAAAAAAAGTTATTAGTGGTCAGGAAAAATCAGTTGAATCACTGGGAAGTGGGACAGAAACCTGAAAATTCCACTGGAATCTGTCAAAAGGTGAAATTCATTTAGGCAAGATTTCATTTTTCTCAAGGAGTCAACTGCCTGCTCGCTTGTTCATCTCTGTTGGATTTCATTTTTTCCAAATTAAAAGATTTTGAGCCAAAAAAGACGGAGAGGATAGAGGTAAGTGCATGGAAGATGCATATCGGCCTTCTTGAGCTAAAAAAGGCTTTAATTGACTACAGCATATCGGCCTTCTTGAAGATGCTCTGGTATATTGCATGTCATGTATCTTTGACTCCAACTTGGTAATTTCATAACATTTCAGGTCCCAGAAATTTGAGGATCCTGCTGAAGGAGAGGCTGCTCTTGCGGCAAAGTTCAGTAAATTGTATGAGGATCTTACTGTTGGCTTCCGCAACCTCGAGGATGAAATGCGCTGATCTCCCTGCAGAAAGAGCTGCCTGCGAGAATTCCAGTTTGATATATATGAATGCTGCATACAGTTCCTGATCTCTATGCCACTGTAGCAACAAATTCGGCCTCTTGTTTTTCATGTACTCACAGCTATATTTGCTGTGGCCTACATCTGTGCATTTTAGTCTGTTTGGTCTACGTTCCCCCCTCTCTCGTTCACCAATGGGAGAAGTAATGGTTTTTAGTTCTAAATTAAGATATGACTTAAATAGTTTTTCTAGCGAGCGGCATTATTTATTATTTCTTTTTAGTCTTCTGCTATTATTTGTTTCCCCAGGTGCACGATCGATTTCAGATGGTAAATATGGCTGATACATTTCGAAGCCCATTCTGTAACTTCGACCCTTGGCAACCCATTTAATTAAAGAAAAAATGTAAGGAAAAAAAATAACAGAGATGTTTTACACAGATCATTTGATGAGAACTCATATATATACGAAGATAAAATTTTAGGTTGAATTTTTGAAAAAGTTAAGCTGAAATTTCAACCGAAAAATTTAGAAGTTTTCTTCTAAAATTGTCTGAAATTCTAGAAAATTGCGAGTGAAATTTTTGGTTGAATTTTTAGAAATTTGTAGGTACAATTTTGGCTGAAATTTCAACGAGTTTCATCCCTTAAGGAAATTTTTTTAGAGCGACAGATTCTCAAAAAAACCACCTTGACGAAAAATGGCCAGCTCAATATGCGAATGGTAAAGAATTTTTTTTATTCATACATGTGATAAAAGCCATATAAAGCCTTGTAACAGTTAAAAAATGGTTAGCTAATAATTAACAATTATAACTATAATAAATTAAAAATGGTAAAAATAATTAAATAAGTTTCAAAACGGTCAAGACAATCAATAAGAAAATTTGGAATGCAAAAATTAAGACTCATCTCAAATAAAATTTGTTAATTAAGAAAATTCAAATTCAAAATTTGAAACTGACGTCTGAAGCATTTGGATGCATATTTGGTTAAATGTTTCTTGGATCAAGCCACTTCGAACTCCATTGTGGTGGCCCAGCTCGTGTGCTCGATAAGTTTTAATGAGGGCTTCTACTTGTATGTCTAGTTGTCTACTTCCAACTTTATTCTCAACTAGGAGTGCAAAAATTGGATTTAACTCAGTATATATTGGTTGATATCGACAATTTATACTCCTCTTCTGAACCCATGTAAGACTCTTGAAAAACTTCATGCCACTTCTCTTTACCTTTGTCCTCTGACAAAGGAAAGAATTCAAATTTTGAATAAAACTTTAAAATTTCAATTAAAATCTTGTAACTTTCAATTTTTTTAATTTATTATAAAACACCAATCTGTCTGAACAATGAAGAGACTAAAAGTTCTAAATTCTGTTATTGTTGTTATTATTTAAAGTGAGAATATAAAAAAAATTAATAAAATTCTGGAAGAGTTTCTGATAATTAAGTAGGGTTTTGGGTTGTGTTTAGATGGAGGATAACGGAGAATAATCTTTCATTATCCTTATTTGATAACTAGGAGTTAAAGGTAACAAATTAACTTTTTATCTCTCCTTTTCAATTTTAAAAATCTACTCTAAACAACAAATATTCATAATACAAAAAGTAACTCTGGTGAAAAGTAACTCATGAAAAATTTTCTTATATTCCATCCCCTCGTGTGCGTGCTCTCTATTGATAATGATGATGGGTCAGTCTGACATCTGAAAGTTCTCCATGGCGGTGACATTCTCGTACAATAACAGGGGGGAGCTGCTCCACTGGTCCAATCTAAATGACTTTGGACCATTAGGCCACTACACTGACTCCATTTTATTGGACCCATTAATCTTATCAATTAAAACATAATTAATTCGTGGATTTTAAAATTAAATTCATTTGAACATTTTTATTCTTTTGATTTGGACAAACAAAATAAAATAAGTTTATAGGAAGTTTTATTTTTATCATCTATTTTACTTTGTTCAGACTTCAGACCAGACCAGATCAGGTGGCTTTATATTGGTTAAGGATATTAATTAATTTCTTTTTAATTTTTACATCAGTAACTATTTATTTGATGATCACTGCATATCACTACATTGCTAAATGGCATATAGTTCAAACTGGATCATGAGAAAATTAGTGACTCAGTTATGTACACCAGTGTAGTGTGATTCATACCAAAATTGCGGAAGACATTGTAAACGGATATGGATGACACACAGTAAACAGTCGATGAGATGAACATGGCTTTTCCCAAGCTTGCAACGGAGCTACGGCTACCCCGAGAATCAAATCATTATTGTCTTCTCAATCACCATCAAGAATTTAAACATTATATTGTTTGAAAAAATCGATTTGAAAGGAGAGAGTGCTTATATGCTTTTAAATTTCAAGACTCAGAGGTTATCTGTCAATATGAGACTTTGCTAACACTCTTCCTCAATGTCAAGACGGGAGACTCTCCCCCTCTATGTATAACTGGAGAAATGAACCTGACCTATACTAGTGGTACCCTGTGTTCTAATATCATGTTAAACATATGAGTATAACTCATTCTTAAAAATTGACTTAAAATGAGAGAGTGTTCATGTGCTTATAAATTCTAAAGACCCAAAGATCTACTGACAATGTGGAATTTCACTAACAATGAGAAGCATATTGATCAATTGCTTCCTAACCATATGGAGCGCAAGGCATGGTTTTGGTGTGGCTTTTCTTACTGTGGCACTTTGGTGTAACTTACTTGATTTTGTAAAAGTTTAAAGTTTTATTAGACTTACATAGGTTGAGAGTTTGTCTTATTAAAAAAACATTTGATTAGAAAGTTAGAGATAATTAATTTTCTTTCTTAAGTCACCAACAATTTTTTTTTTTTTCCAAAGAGATCCAACCAATCGACTTTAATGTCTCAACTCAAAGCGCTTGAATTGTGCTTTGCTATTTAGGCAGAGTATAGAGTTTCGGTAAGATTATGTTGTCACTCTTGGATGAATATTTATTGTTAGGGGATTTGATATTTTGAGAAAAAGTGAATAATACTATATTTTTTATTTGGACTTGTAGTTGTGAACTTGTGATTGTAGTCATCGAAACAGTCTTATCTATTTAACTAATTTTTTTTAAGAACCTGCAAAACTTTCACAAATGCTGCAAGGAGTACTATCAAGTATCAACTGTAATTAATTAAATATTACAATGAATTGAGTTGATTGTTAAAGATCAAAGACTAAAATAATTTATCATAAACCACTTTAAAAATCATTTTCAATTCTCGTCCAAGAAAATCCTGGATTTTAATTGAGAAAAAATGTTAAATAAAATGATGAAAATATTTAAGGTTTTAATTTACGAGAAATGGTGGCCGAGGGCTTTCCATTTAAAGTAAAGTTGTAATATATTATAATTTACAAAATAGCTAACATCCGCCCGTCTAGCTCAGTTGGTAGAGCGCAAGGCTCTTAACCTTGTGGTCGTGGGTTCGAGCCCCACGGTGGGCGTTATCTTTTTGAATGATGGACATTTTATTTCGAATTCTTTAAACTAAATTTACTTAATTTATTAAACATATTTATATAAATTTAATCCTATTATTAAATAAATTGAGTCACAGTCACTTAAATACAAATCCTAATTTCAATTAGCTTTATGTTAGATTGGAGAATTGATTTTTTAAATTTTCTCACATTTTATGTGAGAATCACTTTGGTCAAATGAGATGAGTCTATTGCCAAAAGTTCCTATAGATATAAAATTGATAAAAAATAATTTACTTATTAAATAAATTTATATTAATTTAATCCAATTATTAAATAAATCGAGTCACTTAAATTAAAATACTAATTTAGATTAGGTTTATATTAGACTTGAGGATGGTATTTTTAAATTTTGCACATCTTATTTAAGAACCACTTTGATCAAATGAGATGATCCTGTTGCAACGGTTCATATAGACATGAGATTGATAAAAAAAATAATTTAATCAGATTTAAAAAAGTCATGTATTTCAAACTCTTAAGTTTAGATATTTTAAACTATTTTTAATTCTTAGACTTTTCCAAACTATTTTAAGCCCATATTTGGTCTAATGGGTAGGTAGGTTCATTGGAATGTCTAAACAGTAATAAAATTATATTGATTCCTAAGGAAGTCATGTTATCTAACTCTCTTGATTTTGATGATTTTAATTTTTTTCAAAATTTTGATAGTTTTTTATGGTGGTCATTTTAGCCTAATTTAACATGTCAACTGAAAATTCTAATTTTTAAGTATGAATATAGAACTTAGAAAATATCACCCTAATTAAAGAATTATGATTTGTTAATAATATACTTCATCTGTCCTATTTTAATTGTCTCATTTGAAATATTTGTATTTTTTAAGGAATTCTCTATATAAGGCTAGCACTCCACGTGATCTCATCCATTTTCAACACACTTTATACTACTCCAATATAAATGAGACAACTATTTTGGGACAATTCCAAAATTCAATAGGACAACTAATTTGGGACAGAGGAAGTATAATTTTGGCTTGATTCTAAGTATGATTGGTCGGTCGAACTAAACTCACAGTCAGAAGATGCAACTTAAACTCGATACCTCTCAAGTTCGAGATTGAGATTTGAGTCTGACATTTAAAACCTTGATTAGATACCTTCATATTCATACACCATTTATGATCCATTCAATAGAAGACATATTACTTCGAAGTTTGACTAAGAACATGTATATATATAGAGCGAGAAGTTCTTTTAAATTTTCAAAAGGTTTATATGAAAGTGTACTTTCTTTTATTGATTGTCAAATTAAGCTATTTAATTAACTCTATATCATGATAAACAATTGAAAAAAAAAATGAAAAATACTATAAATCATGGTTTTATTATCAGTTTATAATCCGACGTGTGCAGATAAAAAAGTTTACATATTCTAAAAATTGTCAGGTGAGATGTCTAGATACTTGATATTTAAAAAACTAAAATTGTATTTATTTTTTTAAGATGTTCCATTCCTAGGGGTGAAACTCGGGTCGGGTTTTGGCCCGAACCTGCATGTCCATACTTGAAAATCATGCGGGTTGGGTCATGAAAGTCAGGTCAGCGGGTCGGGTTGAGAAGTCAAAAACTCGCATTGAATTCGGTCGGATTGGATTAAGAGATTTTTAAGTTATCCCGACTCGACCCCGATAAAAACTAGGCTAAAATAGGTTCAAAATGCAGGTCGAGTTATAATTCGAGTTGGATCAGGTTTCATATATTAGTAACTCGAGTCGGATTATGTTTTAAAAAACTCGACCCGACCTTACCCAGCCCGATTTCAGCTCTATCCATTCCAATGAAACCCAAAAGGCCCACACAAGCCATGCTGATTGTGATTCTACTCCAAGAAAGGAATAAGGGATGTGTAATAATAGTATGATAGTGAGATGGAGAAAGGTAGAATAGAATAGCCCACATTACTAGAACTAGAATGGGAAGTGGGAGATTGAGATGGGGAAATTGAGGAAAGGAGTCATCAAGAGGGAGAATGAGATGCAATCATGACTCAAGAGAGTGAGTGACTCACTGACTCACTGTCTGTCTTTGCAACTCATCACTTTAAATTTAAAACTAAACTCTACTTTATTATTTTATATTTTTATAGTTTATGTATTGATGAAAACCATGCACTCGTAAGCGGGGCGGTCCCCATATCATAGTAATACAATTTCTCTCCATCTTATCTCCAATTTATCGTTTTCCGAGAAATTAAGGAATCTATCCTGCAGATTCTAACAAAATAATAATAGAAAAGTCCCCAACGGCCCCCACCTACTCAATGTAGTAAGGGATCCTAAGTTCCTAACCCGCGATCTGCCCAACAAAAGTTCCTAACCGGCGACTGTTTCGGAAAGGAATATGAATTCCCGACATCTTCTTCATGGAAAGGAATAAGTCCCATGTTTTTTACGTTTTGACTAGTCACATTTTTAATACACACGGTAATAAAGTAAAATTTAAGTCCAATATATATTTAAATTTGATAATAAATCGATGATTGACTGGTTAATCAGAAGATAGAATTAATGGATTGACTAGTCGAGCTTATTTTCATAGATGTCTCTTAACTTAAAAGACTGTATCATATACAGACTCAATTGCACTTAATTAATCAAGTCAACCTATGGCGCAACTTAATCCAATTTGAATTAGTTAGTGTAAGTTAAAAATGAATTAGGTTACGGGTATATTAAAAGAGGATCACAACATGTCTCAACTCGACTTGACTGTCCATCCAAGTTGTACTCGTGTTGTTGTTTGAGATAGTTTAAACATTTATATAAATGGTGGAGTTCAGAAAGACACGATTGACTTGAAATCAACTCCAAATAAATACGAAAGGTGATGGTGATGATAATTGATAAATACATGGGCTTAGTGTGTGTACAAGCCAAACTTGAGCCCAAAATTGTAATTTGAGTCTGAGTCGGCTCACCATTTATATTACATAACTTACATCTTTCGGCTCAGACCATGCTTTGTCTTTGAGTGGGACCTTTTCCCCATTTTGGACCCAAACCTAAGAAAACCAAGACTAATTATGATTTCTCTATAATTTTCACGTTGGGCTTGGACTGGGCTCAATCCAAGTTTCACCCTCAATCTAGACCATTGGATTCACAGCCCATCTTTGGATCTAGAATCGCCTAATTATCGTAATTGTATATTGTAGTAGCCCATTGAGTCAGCACCCTTATTACAAACAGACTGCAAAATTGGTTGATGGGGCCCAACAAAAGAAAAAAAAAATATTATGATTAAATGCATCTTGAAAAAGTTACAAAGCAAAGCAGGCGTGTCTATTGGAGCCTGGCAAGGGCCCAACCACTATGACTGACAATTTCAAGTGTTGCTCATGATTGGGCCTCATTGCTTGAGAATATGATGGAAGGGCCTTTTGGAGTCTGAATGCATCAAACTCCAAACAAGTCCACTTTCTGTGTCATTGTGGTCCATCAAGGTGATGTGAACCTATGGGCTCCACTTTGTATTGGACGATGTTTGATTCTCTTGAGCAATTAATGGCTAACATCGGCAAAATGAACTATGAATTGCAATAAATGTTTCAAATGTATCATCTCGTATGGAGTAGTTCAACAGACAGTCACTTTAAATAAGGAATCAAAGATCTCAGGTTCAAGTCTCATAATCACTTGTGTATTGTGGGGGATTGTATGCATTCAGAGTTATATCCAATGCCCTCGAACACGAAAGAAAAAGGGGTCTTACATTAAAAAAAACATCCTAAATGTATCATTTTAAGAAATTTAGTCTAAGACACAGCATCCACTTTTCTATGAGAAATCATCCGTTGTTAATTGATTCACATAAATCAATTTAAACTCTGAATCAAAGCTCTTAAATGAATAAGGTGAAGTCATATTTCTCTTTTTAAATTTAGCTAATAACTCAATCCAAAAACTATTTTTAAAAGTTCACAATGGGTTATTTCTCCTTGCATTTGGTCCTTCACCCATTTCACCAAATTGTGCATAACTTTTGGCATCTTATATAGCCAACCATTTCAAGAAAAGTACTTGCATTAACCTCTAATTTATTATTTTTAAATCTCCAAACACCAAGATGCGACTTGAAGTCAACTTGGTTTTGACCTAGTTGTCTCATATGATACTATTGGCCCTCAAAATAATTGAATTATTCAAGAGACGCAAAGATCAAATATAATTTTTTTAAGAGAATTGATTTGGACATTGATATTTAAAAAAAAAAAATATGAATCAATTTTATCTTTCATTTTATTTATGTTAAGTTTCAAATCAACTCCTTTTTAATAGTAATTTTTGAAGTTAGGATCCATCAAGATATGCACACGTAAATTTAAAAAAAGAAAAGAAAATATGCACAAGTAAAAACTATAATTTTAGTTCATATAATTAGCAATTTTTCATAACCTAACTGAATTAAAAGAAGTTTTTCTTTTTTCAAAATATTTTATTTAAATTTGATTTCAAAATCCATCGCACTTGATAACCGAAGTAAAGTAGACACATAATCGACAACCAAAAATTTGGTAGAGCAAGTCACTCAGCAACACAACTGTTGTCCCACATGAGAAAATCCATTTTCTCGTGTAGCCAAAAGATCACGATAAATTGGAGAAATTCTCGAATGGTCCCTGTATGTATGGAACAAATCACGTGCAGAGATGCATCAAAATCCGCAAATATATCAGAAAAAGAGAAAACGAGATTTTATAGTTGGAGAGACATGAGAAGTACATGAGAGGTGTGGAGGCTTTCAAAGCCTTTGGTGAAGGATCCAATGCAGACTATCAGAGCCCACCGTCAGTTATGTATATAAGTAAATCTACGTATTTCTCCGATAATTTTTTATACATAAATTAAAAAAAAAAAAATCTATGTATTTCTAACTTCAAACAGTTTTCCTTTTCCTCTGTTTGGGGTGTTGTGTTTTCATGGAAAACTTCAAAATGACAACTAAAAACTAGGATAAGAAGCACCCAAATTTGTAAGGTCGAGATCTAGGCTTATGTGATGAAAATAAATGATGCTTGATGGCTCTGTAGATCATTTTTTTATAACTAAAGTGTTTAGAATTTTTAAAAGCATTCAATTAATTTGGGATATTTGAAAGCCTCTCTATCTATACAGTAACTCTATAGATTATATCGATCATTTATTCATCATTCATCAATTATAGATTGAGCTGTGCAAGATAGAATTTTTTTATAATTTGATGTGATAAAAATATTTCTATGTTGATTTATCAATGGAGCTCTTTCTGTTGCTAAATGAGTGAAATACGAATTATAACTTGATTGTTCATTTTAGATGATGATGAAATAATAAAGACAACAACAATAATTATATATTATATTATTAATCCAATCTATATTTTATTTAATATGTTAATATTATGTCATTAAAAGTGAATTGATAAATTTTTGACTCGCAAAGATTGATCTTATTTGGAAACTAGTAAGAAAGGTTGGATTAGTTTGGTTCATGGCAAGGGGTGTTTAGACATGGAATATAAGTTTAGGATTGAGTTGGGCAATGAGTCAAATAACGTTTTCATAAATATTGTGATTGATTAGGTTGGACCATGAATCATGCATAAAGTCAAGTCGTGGATCAAAATCACGCATTAAGTCAAGTTGTGGATCAAAACAAATCTCAGGTTAGGTTGACCATAGGTCATGGTTTGAGTCGATTGCATTGCATCTTAATTTGGGTAATGGATCAAGTCATGGGTCATGGATTAGGTTAGTGGTTACGGTCGGGTTGGACCTTGGATCATAAGTCAGAGAGATATAATTAGCCCATGAATTGAGTTATCAAATTGTGATATCAGTAAGTCATGAAAATTGTTTTTCAACTTATTTATATGGCTGAAACTAAGCTGCTGAAATAATTTTTTATGAAAATTTTGTATAAAATAATGAAATTTGCTTTTAATGTAGAATTTTTTTATTATTTTTGTGAAAAAATGTTGTTAAACTTGAAGGTTTTTCATCCTTACTCAGCCAACAGTTTAGAGCATGAACCATGCACAGGTTGTTCATCCTTACTCATGCAATTTGATCTGCCAGTTCCCATTTCACTATGTCCTTACTATTTTACATCAGTTTTATATTAAAGGTAACCAGCCATATATGTGGTGGACCCTATTTTCAAGTGGGTCCCACAATAGTATGGATAACTTATATCCAAAGTTTGAACTCCCCTAAAGTAGTCAGCTACTGAGAGAGAGAGAGAATAAGAGAGAGAGAGAGAGAGAGAGAGAGAGAGAGAGAGGTGTTTAGTGTATTTATGACTTGATACGAGAAGAGAACGCCACGACCCATCCTTTCTAAGATCTTCCTTTCTTATTTTCGTCTTGTTTCTCTCTCTCTTCTTCTTCTTCTTCTTCTTCATCTTCATGAACTTGGCATAAGACAATCTTACATTGTCCATCATGTCGAATCCAGAATCGTTAGTCATCGAGCAAGGCACAAAAGATCTCCAATTCAACTTTCTCTCAAGACCCAGCTTTGAATTTCCAAATGGATGTGCGGAAGACAACAAACAAGAAGGAGCAGGAGCTGACGAGGAAGAAACATGCCAGCTTGAGGCTTCTAAGGAACATGAAGCTCAAGTAAAATCTAGGAAAGAAGTTAAAGACGACGACGATTACGATGATGAGGGATATCAAACACCAACATCTTCGGATCATAAAATCCCGACCACCCGGCAGTGCCCACCTGCACCGAAGAAACCAAGTTCTTCTCCATCGCTAAAGAGAAAAGCCTCTTCAGATCTCTCAGAAAAAGAGATCGAATCCTTCTTCCACCCAATTTCCACCGGTTCCACCCGCAAGATCAAGAAGGTGAGGAGAGGTGATATAAATTGACATGTTCCTTCTCTCATGTATTTATCTAGTAACAATGAATTATTATTCATTTATTCCCCATTTTCCATGAAGAGAAAGATTTCCATGTTTTTGAAGGAAAATGAAGCTCCTGCTTAAACAAATCTAACGTGCACTAGCTTGGCATTTTTGTTTTTCTAATTAACAATCTCTTAGGATTCCCTCAACACGTGGTAGAGAAAGGGAAATAGAGCTCTGCAAATTGTTGGGTTAGACTTTTGTATAGTAAATGATTATAGAATTGGGCATCTATTTCTCCAAGATGAGGCAATTATGCCATTTGACTCTCTTCGTCAAGTGACAAAGATTAGGTTTTCCAGTAATTTAGATAAAAAAAATTCAAACTATCACATGGTCGTATTCCTTGGTTCTTGACTACATATAATTAATATCTATGTTTCAGTGATCCACACTAAAAAAAACACTTATTCAACTTATTTAGAATCCATCTTTTAAAGCCCAGTCTTTTCAAAAATCAAATGGGTCTGTTTAGTATTCAAGATTCAAATATAAATGTCAAAACAGATGAATATAAATATAAATATCTCATGTTCTTGTAATTTGATTTGGATCTTTTGATCTGGGTTTTTTATTCTTTTTGTTTCTCATATCACAACTTGGATCGAGATAAATGCAAACCTTCAAAATGTAATGATCATTATTTTTCTTTGTGAGAAATTGAAGGGGAAAACTTCCAGAGGCTGATTTTGACAGATTAGGAATCAAATGCACAACAGTTTTGGACAGCGGTCGAGATATAGTCGAAACGTATCGTATCGGTCGATATATATATATATATCTCGATATTGGTAGATTTTTTTTATTCTAAAAAAAGTAATAGTAGAGAAAAATATCGGCCGAAATCTCAGCTTTTGGATATTAATTCATTATATACTTTGGATCCAAAAATTTGTGTCAGATTTGGATCTACGATTTGATGCTGTACCTTAAAAATGACAAATATTGTCATGCACAAACTAATATACTATATATGCAGTAGAAAATTTCTAAATGTTTGCAGAATATGGAGCATTCATACATTCATTTGCATATGAAACCTGTCGTGAAGAGATTTCAATGATTACTTGTCTAATTTCACAACAAGGGTGCATGCTGTTGGAGCACCCAATTAATTCTCGAGATATGTGTAAGTATTCTTATCCACAGACATCGGATAATTCTAGCTCTTTGGAGTAAAGTGAGAATTGATCTCAGCCTCAGGACTCCCGTTTTGTAAGACGAGTTTTTAGCCATCACCCCAAACCTTTTGGGTTAAGTGAGATGATTGACCCTTTGGATCTCTTCTTATGCTGCACTGTTTTGAGCATGTCTATATGAAGCTCACCTACGTTAATGGTGATAGGTCTATTTAAAGGGTCTAATTTTGAACTTGTGGTCTATCAAAAATCAATCAATTGGATACATGAAGACATTGTTTCTAAAAGCATAAAATTTTGGAAATTAAAAGATACTAACATTTTTGAAAGTTTGAAAAACATAGCTTAGATTGATTCAATAATCAAAATGATTTTTTCTGAACTACAAATTCAAGCTTAAACATTTTCAATAAATCTATAACTAATCACCATTCGTGAGTATTATATAAGAGAACTCATGAGGAGTGTGGCTCAGGGAGGGACGCATGGATTAACACTTCTGTTAAGTGAAACAGAAGACACAAAAAATCAACTTTTTTTTTAAGACCAAGGTATCTAGGTGTTCTACCTGAATAATCCTTGAGTACATCTCTATATGCGGTCTACTTTATTTTAAATCTGGTTCATTAGAATTATTGTTTTTCTTTTAAAATTTAGATTCAACTTTTCATAATTTTTATTTAATGCATTAACCATGTGATCAAAATATTTATCTAACTATTCATTTTTAATCTTAAAAAAATCAATACTAACACGATTCAATGGGTAGATTTTTGACAGTACGACATGATAATTTATTTATCCATATAATTTTTATGATCAATAGGACCCATTATTTGACATAGCCCAATCAGAATACTCATGCTTTTCACCGTCCATACTGATAATTCTTGCATCTTCATCGTCCATTCTAAAAGTCTCTATAGTTTAAAATTTCAAAATTCACCAACAGATATCTGATGAAGATGTTGGATTGAACGTTATTATAGACAATTAAATAATTAGATTTTAATTAATAAAACACATGATACATCTCTGATATCAAATCTTACGTACTTAATCAATACATTAAAAATCTTAGAGCTGATTTAACACAGAAAATTAGACTGTATATCCAACTTTTTACAAAGCTGGCCAACTCGATGTCTATACTTTATGTGAACCTGTTCAGACATGTAACATGGTATCTATGGATCTCAACATTGTATAATTCATAACTCAAATTTGTGTATAGATTAAAATGTTCCAGCCCCTGTTTTTTTTTTTTGAATTTACGTGTGGAAAACAGCAGGATACCTAGCGTAAAATCCCCATGAGTGAGCCCACTACCTTTAGGGCACACCAAATTTAGGTCATGGAGGCTCGAACATGCAACCTCTCGCTTCTTGAAGTGGGAGACAACCAGTTCCAGCTCCTGCTTAGAAGTAAGTCAATTGATAATTTGATAGAGAGATGGGATAGATGTCTGAATGTCTGATAGAGCAGTGCAGGTATATCGAAATATACATGTGATGGTTGCATCATGGTACCTTGGGAGCCATTAATTTGCAGGGTTTATAATAAAGTTTAAAAGGGTTAGCAACTTTAAGCAAAGCATGTGCAATACAAATAAAAAAAGAATTTAAGAAGCAAAGTGTAAAAATAAAGAAAGGGTTTTGATTGTGGCAGCAGATGGAAGGACAGTGAGTATCCCTGTCCCATGTCACTCAGATTCTGCCTCTTCCACTCCAAACTCTCCAATCTCACATCTACCACCTGCCTCTGTAACCTACTGCTTCAACTCTCTTATTTAATACCACCCTTCATCTTTATAAGTCAAAATTTGTATATTCTATTGTTTTACCACCTCTCATACTAATAATGTGACCATATGTTTAGGTAGTATATTATTATATGGCCATCAGAAAGATAAGAGAGAACCATTATGTATGCGTGCGTGTCATCAGGTTAAGGCAAGTCAGGGTCCTGTCAACCTTTTTGTGAAATTTCAATAAACAAATTTCAAATCAATATAAAATTAATGATTATTTTTAATATAGGACTTGTTCATAGCCCCAATAATTCTCCTTTGAACGAGGCCAACCATCCTGTCCTCTTGAGAGATTTTCTGAGTTCACATGATGTCAATTTTGGTTCTCTATTTTCTAGTTGGTTTATCTGGACATCACAGAGATGATAGAGTCATTTACTATTCACATACATGTGATCCAGAGAACCAGATGGTGCTCCTATTATGGAAGTGAGATGTCTACAACCATCCAAGGCCAAAGTGGAATGATACAAACACAATTACTTGGGAACATACAACCTCAACCCAGCTCACAAAATTGATTTCAGAACTTCTGCCTTGGATCTTTCATGCCACATTCTATACAAACTTAATAGATTTAGAAATAATCAGGTAACATCTTAATCCATCCATATAAAGATTCAGCGTTTACTCATTCTAAATTTGGCAAAAAAACTCCAATAAAGTTGGTGTAGTCAATACTCCATCCCACTGTTAGGACCTGGGCTTTCAGCCCAAAAGACCAGCATGTTAGGTGGAATAACCCAAGTCCTTCATAAACTCTTAAATCTCTCTCTATACTTCCAATATGGGACTTGTTTGTAGCAGCCCCAATAATCTCCCCCTTGAACAAGGCCGTTCAGCAGAGAGAGTGATGACGGCCATCCCATTTGCTTGGGGGATCTCCTGAGCCTGCATGAGATAGCCTGAGACCTGTCTTTGATACCACTTGTTAGGACTTGCGCTTCCAGCCCAAAAAACTAGCTTGTTAGGTGGAGTGACCCAAGTTCTTTATAAATCGCTAGATCTCTCTCTAAAATTCCAATGTGGGACTCGTTCGCTGCAGTCCCAACACCCACATCATACACAAGGACAAAATATTAAAAAAAAGTGATTGACTACACTGGTGTATCTATACTCCCCGATTAATTTGTTCAAGGGAAGCAAAGTCAATATAAACCTCAATCTCAATCCAGACCATCCTTGAGAGAGTCGGAATTGAAAAAATGGGCCACATGAGAGGACCACCATTTGAAGATGTTGAGAAAATATGAATAGAAGTGGGTGAAGTTTAAACCCCATCTAAACATCTGTTAATTTTGGATGTTGAAAGGAAAACTTGACTCCTTTCATCGCTCTTCTTTCATAAGTATCGTTGGGAGCAATGAAATTTCGTCAAGCCCCCTATTTATAGTAGCCTACACATCCAAATCAGCCATACACTAGATCTGGCAATGGGTCGGGTGAGTTGGATTTAGGTCGATTAATTCGGGTTGGATATTTTTTGGATTTGAGTTGGGTCAAGTTCAATTTTGGTTTACCCATTTATATGGCAAATGAGACTTTTCTAGCGAGAGCTGACACTACTCTTTAAATTGATGTAGACCTCATATGCTTGTATATTTTGCATATAGACATGCAAATAATCAGAACAATCGGATCTACTCATTTATAAATGGATTTAGGTCGGATCTAGTCATCTATTAAACGGATCATTTCAGATCAAGTCATTTATCAAAACATATTAATTTGGGTCAAATCATATTTTTTTAAAAAAAAACCTTGATAATCAACTTTACATATCATCCATATATATAATATCATGGGATGCATATAAAATGAATATATATGGTTAGATGCACCTTGCAGAATTTCAATCATTAGAAAAGTCATGGTCTACCAATCAGTTTTTTTTAATATAACGATCTTTAACACTGACATTTTCTAAAATTTTAATCATTTTTTTGAGGAAGATATATAGCAAAAACTCTAATAAATTTGAGTTTCGTCGACATCTCATACTACATTATACGAGGACAAAATATTTGAAAAGTTAGTTTGAAAAAAGTGATAACACCAATGTGATGTAAATGATATGGACACTTACCATTAGTCGAAAAGATCGAGTTCATATTTTCTTTACTACACACGAGTTTATTGAATTGTGCTCGTATAAAGCCAAAATGGAGCTAATGAGTGCAATTGATATTAACAAAAAACGAATAAAGTGAAGTAGAATGACACAGGTTCATCCATCTTAGGCCTGCGACTGATGTTGGCTCTCTCATTTCTAGTTCACAATTCACTAGAAAATAGAGAGAGACCATTAGACCAAGCAGGAGGCTTACGAATGTAGGCTACAACTTGAGATTTCTTTTAACATTGCATAAAACTTGAATTCAATTTCAAATCCAATCATGTAGAGTAAGTAACTTGGCCAAAAACAAAGTTCCCAAAACCTGGAGACTTGCTTGATTATAGCCAAGTCTAATAAAGTTTTAACATGTTTTCTGAATTCCATGCCACAACAACAGTGCCTGCAAATGTTTAAACTCCCATTCCACCAAAACTAAAAGAACTGTGATTTTTAGTAAAATCCTAACACACCCTCAACCAGTACAATAGGTGACCCAGAAATCACATTCCATTACAAATCAAATCCCAAAACCATTAAAAACTTAACGTGCATTCTGCAACTAGAAGAATTGTATGGAGTCTACAGTCTAGAATGGACGACAAGATTATGTAGACCAACCAAAGCTACAACATTCTTTCATGATGACCAACCTTCAGAGAAAATGAAACCAATTGGTGAATAAAGAAAGTCGGAAGTGGATACGCAGACACAGCAGCTTGAAACTTCTCACAGAAATGGAGGCAGTATCACCCATCGCCGTGGATATTTTGGCCTTCCCTCCTTCCCATCGAATAACTGCAGAAGGCAGATGGTGTAAATGTAAGAAATAAAATAGGAACACAGGTACCCATGTTTGCACACATTTAGTAGAAAAAATCTAGGAACATATTCCAAGTAGGTGCCAATAGACCAAGAGAAAGGCTTTAACTTATTGATGTGTTTTGAGTTAGGATATAGATCAAATTAAAATGGTTGGGTAGGCTGGAAATGCAGAAATTAGAATGCTGGCCCACAACAAAAGAGTAAATGGATTTGAAAACAATGAAAAAACACAGCAATGCTAGGCATCCATCAAATTAAAATACCTCATTTGAAGTGATATCTTTGGATATCTCCTTTTTCAAGTCAAATAGTGGTCTACTATCAATACATCAAATCATCTGAAGTGAAGTACTAAGTGAACTACTAAAAAACATTTTAAACTCAGAAATGCTTGGACTTTTTTAGTCAGTAAAAATCAATCTGTATACACTTGGAGCAGTTTAATTTATTTTTTTAAAAACCATATTCAGAGGGTGGTGTTTTTCACCACAAAAAGAATGGATAGTGTTTCTCAAACCTTCCACTTCAAATCTTACTCTACACCTGTTGCCAAAACTGATTTGAAGGGAGGGAGGCAAAGAGTATTCAACCATGATTTTGGACTTTAATTTGCAATGTCTAAACGGCGAAAAGAACAACCGTCCATTCACTCATTCAATTTTAGAGTCTGTTCCTGCTAAAATTGCTTCACAGAACAGCACTGAACACTGAGTCATTTTAAGAATATCCAAACAGAGGAACTGGGCAATCACAACAATGATCAGATGTGTTGTGGTACAAATACAATAAATGTAGCAATACTTGGAGCACTGACCTACCAGTATCCATCCAAAATATTACTACTCATTCTATAGAACAGTCTGTAAAGCACCATGTAGAATGCAATCCTTTACATAGGTTGGTCAAGGTGTAAAACAAAAAAATTCCTTCACCCTTTTGCACCATAAACAACAGTTATCAAGTCTTGTCACATGGTAAATTGAATTCTATACCTAATTGGTTCGATCCTAAACAAAAGTTAAATTTTAAACTTAAAACCCTATTTTACCAATGCTGACTGCTCATTCATAATTTCTATCCTTCCATTTTTCTACATTTTTTTCCAGGTAAGATCAAGTTCTGCTACATTTATATGCCAGTTCACGAATCGTATACAGGAGACTGATACCAAAATAATCAGTGAAGTCCTCAACTCAAGAAGGGTTGGTAACTAGCTGAGCTGCATCAGTTCCAATGTGCTCCATACTCAGTTTTGGAGTTGGGTCTATTGGGTTATGAGATAAATGGGTTTGCTAGGATCTGTAACTTTTCTAGGAGGGGACCTTCCGATAATCAAGTAAAGAGGGAGCCATGGACATGCCCATCCAATAGCCATCCTAATCAGACTAGACATTGAGTCACATCATGTTCTCAAACTATGATGGTAATTAACTTACTACCTTTAAAAAGCATTATTTTTCAGACATTAGAAACATGAAAACATTCAAGATAGAAATGTTCATTTGTGCAAGCAAGATGGGTTACCTTTCTCAAACGGCGGTGCTTCGCAAGGGCCCAATTGGTCATAATAGAAGCAGCCACCACAAGGAACACATAACCCGCAACTGTTTGCGTGGCAATATTGAAACCAAGCCACTGATATATCTCTGTAGTGTAGTTTGCACAAGTCACTATATTGAACAAAAATCCAGATGGAATCTGATATCCACCATTACCATCAGGACTTCTTAGGTTGCGTAACAGGATATGGCAATAGAAATTTGATAGTTGACAGATCAACCCGAGGCCAAACCCAATCTTCATTTGCAGGTCACTAACAGGTGTATAGAGGGGATGGTTCACATAATATGCAATATATGAGCCAAAACTCCAATAGTAAGCACAGTTCCTGAACACATTGGATAGAGGAGATGTTGCATGACTGAAGCGGTGAACAAAGAAGGTCTCCATGATACGCTTGAAGTAATGGAAGCACCAGTAGTACATGGCATACGTCTGGACACGGTGAATGACTCGCTCACCGGTATAACCAAAATACTGATAAACTGGGTAGTAATAAAAGATGGGGTAGATGATCAAAGGGCCCAAATACTCCCAGAAGAAAAGAGTGCTGTAAGAAATCTGAATGCCCAAGTCCTTAAACACCACAGTAAGATTGTTTGCGTTTCCATCACAGTAATCTTGGAGATTCTTCTTAGGATGAAGAACAACAGGTTTCACACGGGATCCAGGTTGGAGGGGAAGAGTAAGGCGCTGTCGTGAAGGATAATACTTCTTCTCTGTTTAACATAGAAACAATGAAGTTAGGCATCTTTAACTACGTCCTAAAGTAAATAGCATAAGAAAATTGCAAGCCAATATTAATCGTCACTCGTAAACTTATAACCACCATTGGCATCACAGCCATTTTCTGTTTTTTTTTTTTTTTTAAGACCAAAGTATCCAAGCATCACACCTGACTGTGATGCCATTTTCTGTTTTTTTTTTTTTTTAAGACCAAAATATCCAAGCATCACACCTGACTAATCCTTGGGGCATGTATAAACCTCCCAATCCGCACACACCGGGAACAGAACTAAAGGGGTGGCCCTTTTTGTGTTGAGGGGGCTTGATCCCAAGACCTTCTACAAACAAGGGTGGGAATTGACCATCAAACTAACCCCTCAGGGTTATCACAACCATTTTCTCTTATACTATAATCAGTAATTTTTTTGTTTATTTAATTCTGATGTAAATGATGATCGGTGCTAGTGTAGAATCAGTTACTTCTAGATTGTAAGTTTAGTCTGGAAATCACTAGCATGCTTATTTGACTACCAGAATGGGAATAGACGCAGTATCATCCAATGCATGTGACATGGTTGTAATCTGTATAACTTGCGGTCTCTTCAATTGAAAAGGTTGAGTTCTCTTATTACTTTGTTTTAAAAGTAACGAGAATCAGTGTACCATCATATGTGTAAAAGTAATTTAGAATTTGATGAGGACATCACACCAGGAAATGAAAGAGAAGAAAGCTTCGTTTTCGACCGTCGCAAGCGTAGGGTGAAACTAGCTAGTTTGAGCTATTCAATGGTGGGTTTGCTGCATGTGGACCCCACACATGAGCCCAGTGCCTATTCAAGTTCTTAATGGACCCCAATTGGAGGAGCGTTGCACGGCCAAAATCCTAATGTAAAGAGGGAATTCGAATGAAGCAAGGCGAAGGTGTAAGTTAGCTAAAATTTACCCAATTTAGCTAAATTCTCTCATTGGCAGAAAATGTACAACAACTTTGCGGGCATAATGCAAGCATAATTGAGATATCAAACGACATCAGATTTTGATGAAATTAGGTTTGTTGTAAAGATTATTTAATGACCTTCCAACAAGCTCAAGTTTACACAAGTTGGGACAAATTAAAACTTAAAACAGTTTTTAACCAATGATTTCCACACATCTTTTTTAGTTTTTTTGGAGCAATGCATTTTGAAATTAAGTTGCACGAAAGAAATGGTTAGTTATAAAACTGGATAAAGTGTATGGTGACAAAAAAAAATGCATGGTGGCTCAGTGACCGGCTTTCTGCATGTAATCACCAATCTGTGAAAGAAAATTAAATAAAAAATAACTGTGGAGGCAGTATCTCATCAACTATTAGCCGGACATGGAGTGGCCTGGAAAATGGTTCCGTTCGCAGTCTTTTGGACAATTTGGAAAGAACACAATGGGAGGATTTTTGAGGGAAAGATAGGGACTCCTAGAGATGTGTTTGAGAAGGCGAAGTGGCAGGTGGTTGGTTGGTTGTCTGTTTGCAAGGAATTTCGGAGTCTTGCTCCAGAGGATTTCTATTTGTCTTGGAAAGGGTGTATTAAGTGAGAAGCGCCTCCACTAGGTTCATGTAAATTCATGGTTGATGGAGCTAGAAGAGGTAAACCCGGGCCAGCTGGAATTGGTGGAGTGTTTCATGATGATAGGAGTAGAATGTTGGCAGCTTTTCCCGAATCAGTAGAGTCAATGGAATCAAATGGGGCTGAACGGAGAGCAATTAGGAGGGCACTTCAGGTTCGGTCTATGTTTAGGGGCGGTAACCTCATTATCGAAAGTGACTCAACTAATGCCATCTCCTGGGCTAGTAATAGGAAATTCCCCCTGTGGAGGTTGGTTTGTATTGCTAGGAACATTTGGAGGCTGTGCAAACTGGGTGACATCACTTTTACTCATTCACCTCGTTCAGCAAACTGCGTAGCAAATTTTTTGGCGAAAGTTGGTGTTCATATACAAGCACCGGCTTTGGAAGTTTTTTTTTCTCCCCAACCTTGGGAATTAGGGGAATAGGGTCTCCTTTTGGACCTCGGCGTGGAGTGGATTCTTTGATGTATTTTTCCTTTTATTTCTTGTTTCTCTTGTTCTTTTTGTTTCTTGCTTTTTTCCTTTCTAAGTATATATCTCCTATACTCAAATCCTTCTTACATATTCTCTTCTTATTTTAATGAAATTCAGTCATTAATATTTCAAGAAAAAAAAAACACTTGATAGATTGGATGGCTATTTACTATGTATTTAGTAAAACGGTAAATGTGGGTGGAATATTTGTTTCTGCCTTCAATTTCAGAGAGACAGAGAGAGAGGCAAAGAACAACCATTCCACTTTCATTGATAATATGGAAGGCATAAAACAGGAATCCCCCAATTTCCAACTTTTGTACCATCCAAGCACGTAATAAAACAAACAGTTTGATAGCCATCTGTTCTGCAAAAAATATTCAAAAGCATTGGGACTTGGGATGCATCCAAATCATAGTTTTAGAAATAGGAAAAAAAAAACTTGCCTGAGTTCACTTGACTCAACTGGATTTTAAGTTGAAGAGCTAGCAAGTTATAGCTAATTTAGTAAAAAAATCAGAGAAAACTTACTGACCCAATTCAGTTGGCGTTTTGAGTCAATTCTAAGTATCAAGTTCTTAAACCATGATATGTGCCCACAGTAAGCAAGCAAGCAAAATGAGCAAAGATAAGGCTTTTCTTTCATATAAATTATTCCAAACAGTTCAAACCAAATGATTAAGAATCACTTACTTCGGGAATGAATCGCCTCTTGCAGGTCACCCACAGTAGCCTGCAGAACACCAGAAACAGTAAAATACCATACGGGAAAAACACAATGATATTACCTACTTCACACCTAGAAAAAATTTAGTGATTGGGATGCAATTTATGAAAATAGAAAAGGGGTGGATATATGTCACAATGAAGTGTGATTGCAGGTTTGATTCACCATTTACCTTAATAAGGGCACTTGCAGCAAAATTAACATTCATTGAGGTGGTTCGTATTGTGTAGAAGAATGACTGAAAGTCGGTCTCATAGGGACACATGGCATATTTACGGATGTTCTAATATAACAAAATGGCTCTATATAATTATACAAATTCTCACTGGCGGAATTGTGAATTTCCAATGATTGAAGCTATCAAATCCCAACCCGAGTCAGGGCCGTTGCAAATATCGAAAGCTAGGATGTATCAAGCCTGTCAAACTAGCTATCCAGAAAAGATGAAGATAGATCTAATATCCACTGAGAACTTGGGGGGAAATGAAACTCCGACACGAGATCGATGGAAATCAAACAGAAATGACAGAAAGAAGCAAAAACAAAGGCCCCAGATGAGAAAATTACCGAATCTTTGAGCTCAATCCCTCCCTTGATGATTTCCTTTCCGCTCCTGGAAACCACACTCACCTTCATCTTCAAAATATGGGAATGCCCCACCTCAAAAAATACCAGGAAAAGACGAGATTCCGCTACAGAAATAGGGAGAGAAGAAAGAGAACCCAATCTCACCTCCTCCCAGAGAGAGAAAGGAAGAGAGCAGAGTTGGAAATGGGATCAGAAGCAGAGAGAGAGAGAGACGGAGGGAAAGAGCAGAAGCTCGTTGGAATTTTTTTTTTGGCAAAATCCATCTCCCATTTATTCAATTGAAGAAAGTTGGTGGGCCCCACTTTTTCCGTGTGGGCAATTATAATATCGAACGGCAAGGATTAAATGCTGGAGATTTATTGAATGCAGTTGGGGTAGGAGACCTACCATTGGAGCCACTCTTCATTTCAGTCTCTTAGATATGACGAGCAGCACAGGTAAAGTACACCTTGGGAGCACTTAACAGGTTACTCCTTTCCAAGTCTTTCTATTTTGAGCCACGTGTTGGGTTATGGAGACTTGGGTTGTCAATTAGTCAGGGCCAAACTGGTAGGCCCCACGTTGGATAGGCCATGGACGCAAGAAATGGCTGGGTTAGGTGATCCAACTAAAAATTGGCTCACAGGGGCTTTCAAGTCAAAGTTAGATTTTTCATAATAAATTTGTAATAAATTCTAGGATAAATTTGTCTCTCCATTATAAATAAATCAATAACGTAATTAAAGAGCAGTTCTAAAGATAAATATTTTTAATAAGAACATTGTATATATCATATACTATATTCAATATGATTGTATTGGATGAATAAAAGATATTTTAATAACCCACATAGTGTAGATCAACTCGTTGCTTTCCATCTTAAGAAGTGAAAGGCTTCAAATTCAAATTTCCATGATCGAACTCTATTGTACTCTAAAGGTAGTGGACTCACCCGTGGAAGTTTTATGCTGGTATGTTACGGTTTCCCACATGTAAATTAAAAAAAAAAGATATTTTAATATACTATATCTAATGTTTTTGTTATTTTTTACATTTTCATAAAAAATATTATCCACTTTCATATTTAAAAACAACCTTCTTAAAAAAAAAAGATTTGAGAAATCTCTTGGTGCTTTTCATAATTAAATGTCCATGGCCATTCATTTTAATATTTTGATCATAGTCATATATAGTTCGAATGAAGTTTAGTGTAAATATTTATTTGTCTGGCCCACATAGGGCCCAATAGGTCCATTCGATCTAATGTAAAAAATATTCACTTTTAAATAAATATGAAATTTTGAAAGATTTGAAAAACATAGTTTCTTCTATCTAATTAAGATGAAATTTTACGGACATTATATATAAATCAAGTTATTTAAAACCCATTATTCATATGAGCTCAGGTGAGAATATCAGACTGTTTGCATCAAATTTTGATAAAAATTAATTTTTAAGTGGTTCTTGTTATAATATATTTTAGAAATTTATATTTGGGGAATTGATTTAGAGAATTTTTTTATTGGATGGAATTATTATGTCCCATAGACACGTTGGGTATTTTATTTTTATGTGATTTAACTTGCATAGAATGAAGATTATGATTTCTTGGACAAGAAATTTTATAATAATATAAAAAAAAATTATCACATAAGACACTGTAACTTGCTTTTCATTCTTAACTTTCTAAAGTCATTAGTGTACGAGACACTCCATGTTTTAATTAGACATAATTTGTTCCTGAATTGAAATAATATAATACATTGGATGGAGTGTATTTGTCATAGCAAACTCTAACTTTATCTATAAAAAACAACTCGTATCTTCACATGATGAAATTTGTTAGGAGATATAAGATTGATTATTGGTATACCGATAACACACCGTTCTGTGGCATGCTATTAGTATACCGATGCTGGATGAACGATATCCCAGTAGGAGTAAAATGAGAATTTCACTCTATCCTATATCTTCTAAGAAATTTTGTCTGTATTAAGATGGCTGACCATATAAAAACTAAGTTTGTTTAAATATCTTCAATTATTTCCTATACAACAAATAAACAAGAGAATGAAAATGCTTTAAATTTAACTATTCATTTTAATAAATTATATTAGTTGGCTAATTTATTTAATGTGACTAATTCCTTTCCAATTTGCATGTAAGTAACTATTGATTCAATTTAGTAAAATCATTTTCCTCTATCACATGTTATGTAATTCAAAAATTAATAATGAGTATTAATATCTCGCTTATACTAATGTAAAATTTATCGTGGCTTGCAAGAAACAGTTTGTATCTAGAGTTTTACATAATACCTTCATATTTGAGAAGAGATAGGACTCTTGAAGTAAATTTACAGAGGAAATGAAAACCCATTTATTTATTTAATTTTATTAAAATAGCTCTACTTGTAACCAACTAACCAACTATTAAATACGGCTAACTAACTAACTATTAAATAGCCAAAACCTGTCCCAATTGCCAAGAGTCTCTCTATCTTTAAAATATGTACAAAGTTGGGACGCATATTTTGTTGAAGTTTAGATTTTTTTGACTTTTTACATGAATTTATTTTTTATTCATTTAAATTATTTATATAATGTTATTATTGAATAAATATTTTTTATGTTGATGTTCATCTAACTATTTTTATTATTAGATTGAATAATATTAAAAAAAGAAGATAATTTATAAAATTCACTCTAGACAAGTTGATAGTCTGTAGATGTTTCACTTTCTTGGTACAATTGGTTGAAGTCCATTCACTCACTGGAAATGTCATACAACAAATATTAGAAATGGATAATAATATTAATAGAAATCCCACTTGTTATGATTTTAATAATTGAGATTCTTTGTTTAAAAATAATAATAATTGTGATTCTTTGCCCTGAAATAAAAATTGAATTGAAATTTAAGAAAAATAAAGGATATTTTGTATGACTTTGGTTCTTACTAAATTTATCAAAACAATTCCACAAATAAAAAAAAGCAGTTCAGTGATACAGACATAATAGATAAATGATGGTTCACTGATATAAACAGCTATTACAATCGTATCAGTGAATCGATACGTATTGGATACCGCAGATGATATACCTTCATCTGCAACTATTTAGACTCCGACTGCAACACACCGCAGCCGATATGTATCAAGCATGAAAAATCCGATATTATTAGGTATGTATTGGTTGAATTCGAAAATCGAGAGTAACTCAAGTTTAACATTATCTAAAATTTATAATTATTTAGTGAAATTAGATGCTTAGTTCAAATTGAATTTTAGCATTTATATTTTAAACCTAGATGGTGGGTCCTTCCGGTTAATGAGCCCTACAGCTACAAGTCTAATCACTTAGATGCCCCTTCTTAAATTCAACCATAAAACAGTTGACAAATCAAGTCCAACCAAGCTCTTTATCACAAGGAAGCTTCTTTTTTCTTTTAGACTTTCATATTTAATTTTCTTATTATAAATATAAATAAGATGAATCGAAATTATAATTAATAAGAACCAAAATAAGTACCTCAGTGACATGGGCTGTCTGTACTCTATACTGAGGTGATTTTCAAAACAAAAGTAGCAAGCCAAGTGTTTGGCCGAAAATGCAACCTATATAAATAGTTGTATATTTTATAATAAAAAGCTATGAAGTTTTTTTCCCTGATAAGCCGGACGTGCCGGTTCGAGCTCCTATAGTCTAATGTTGGTATGCCTCAAGGGTAGTGAGCTCATCTATGGAGGTTTTACACTGGATATCCTACAGTTTCCTATATGTAAATTAAAAAAAAAAAAAACTATGAAGTTTTCTTTTTTATCAAATTGACATCATTTTAGTAATAAAAATTATCAATAAATTACAATACTTTTCAAAAATAAATAAATTATATTCTAATTAAGAGTTACTAAACACTAATTATCTAGACTTGGCCCTTAAGATTGTTTAGTCCAAAACCATCAACACATAGTTTAGATAGAATTCATAAAAAATTAATTCAAATTCAAGATCCATTTGAATAGGTGGATTTTATCCAGCCAACTCCTGTAGTACACGTGGCTAAGTCGTGAATGAATTTTAATAATAAGATTATAATCAGTACAAACAACTAATTAAACAAGTATATATTGTAAATGAATAAGGATCTTAGAGTTTTGTCAAGTCGGATTGGATCTATGGATTCTAGTTTCAGTTTATATTATTGGCTGGTACTTGCAATTTTTTACAACATTGTCTTCACGGTAACTCATGAAGGTTGACTTGACAGTTAAAAGTTTCAATAAGTTATGGAAAGTTCTGCATTCAAGTCCTACCATCAACATATAGGGTCACTTCTTCTAGTTTTACCCGGTGTGTATGAATAGGAAGATTTACACATACCCGAAGAACTTAGTCAGGTGCTCTAAGATGCCAGGATACCTTAGACTTAATAAAAAGAAGAAAAACATTGCATTTGCAGTGGACCCTCTTCAATCTCGTGGGCTTTGGGTATTGGGCCTAGTTTTTATAGTCTAGAACTCGAGGTTTGAGTCTAGGCAAGAGTCTTTGGTCCAACGGGTCCATGGGCTTCCATTGGTGCTCTAGTGTAAAATGAGCAATGCAGTAAAACCCGTGTCGAGTTAGACAAAATAGCCGTGGAAGGATCGCTATCCTATTTTAATCCTACCTTTTTATTTTACTAGAGTGAGCATAGGATGATGGTCCAATGTTTTTCCATTTTGTCATTAGACGATCCGATGCTCTCTCAAATAAAAGTATCAATGCCCAAATTTTCCCTCTCTTAAGATTTAAGAGTATTTACAAGCTAAACTTCAATTTCTTAAACCTAGTTGAGAGAAGATTTGCCTAACAATTCAAGGGTGGTGATGTTACTTAGGACAAGCGAGTCACCCTTTCAAACTTAATATGATCTCGTATCTAAACCCTAAGCCCATATATGAAACATGTATAATTTTGAGAATGTTCAAGTAACAAATAAGACTTCATTAAGAAATAATTTAAAATGTTTTTTTACACAATTACACATAGCATATGATGGATCAGTAATATCCTATATTCAATGCAAATATGTAGAATGCTTGACTATAAATAACTGTGGCAAAGTTTATTTCGACTCATTTAATCCAAGGTATTGAAATGAATTGTCAATGAAAAATTAATATATAATTTGATAATTGAATTTCAATGTTATTTCAATGATTTTGAACTTTTGGCCCAACCTGCATTTATTTTATAGAGTTTGGGATCCAGAAATTCAGGTCAGGACTGAGTCCAATTCAACGTTTAAGAAGCCCATTCTAATTTTAAATTTGTTAAACTGAGACTCACTTCATAAGAGATATTTTGACATCAACCATAGAAACTTCTCTAGAGAAATATTAGTTCAAGTCCAATTGATCTACCAATATTTTGATATTAGACCGAAATATCAGCCACCATTTGTCAGCCAGGCCCAGGCCCAATATCATGCTCTAGATCGATATTTAAAAATTACGACCAGACCAACTAAATTGTGCAGTATACCTTATTGGACCTGAATCAGGCTCTATGGCGATCTGGTCCTTAAGAGGGTTCCATCTGTCTAAAAAATATTATAGTTTTTATTTTTAATTTTATCTTTCATTGAAAACGTCATTTTTTATGGTTCACTATTATCATATCATGGTTGCAATATGATTTTCAATTTCTCATGTGTAATTTATTTTAAATATAAAGATATATTATATTATTACGATGTTATACTAAATTACGTTTTAAAGCGATTTGACCTAATAGTTGAACGTCATTAGGTGAAATCATTAAAAAATGGTTTAATTGGCATTTGAGTTTTTCTGTGAGAGACATTAAGGTTGGAGGAGCAACTCAGCCCATCCTGAGTTTAAATTCAGATCAATTTTTTAACTCGACCCATAACTTATAAATACTTGTAGACACAGTATCGTCAATCTAATTCAGGTCAATCCAAGCCTAAGTGCATATATTATGTTAGTTTCTAGCCACATTAGGACAAGTTAATTAGGGCCAAGATGGTTTGAGACTTTGAGTGTTTGACCATGGCCTCTAGACCATATTATAATAGGTCATTGTGATCTGCCCATATTTGGACTTGACCCAGTTGGGAAAGGTCTATTTAAACTCAAATTGCAGCTTCATTACATTAATCGTCTAATAAACCATCATTATTGTTATCATTATTTTTAGATTTGAGCTTCGTCCATCATCATCATCTAATATAATAAAATTATTTTTTCAAATTCATATCCCACCCGCTGGGCAAATTAAGGTACAACTTTTCATAAAAATGACTTTTAAGATCTAATATCTCTATTTGTTAAATTCATAGTTTTCAAAATTCTAATTATTTTTAGGAAATCTTTATATAGATTTCATGGACTCGTAGCTTCCAAAATGTTAATATAAGATAATTTTATTACTTTAGTTAAATAATAGATTTTTTTTTATTTAATATGCTATTTGGCTAGTGATCATATTTTTTATACCCTAATTAACGTATATGCAGTATAGCGACTTTATATTTGGGTCCACGGACCATCCATGGACAATCTGAATGTGTTTAATGGACTGTCGGATCCGGTCCACGAGTCCTTATCGGACTCATGGATCCGGATCGTAAATGGACTCCACGATCCGGGCTGGACGAGGAACGAGAAAAATAGCATATTAAATAAAAAAATATTTTCTATTGTTTAACTAAAGTAAGTAATAGAAAATATTATACATTTAATCTATTCTTATACACATCTATTAAAATACTAAATAATAGAAGTGTAGAGTAATTTAACATCAAAACTTTAGATCAAGAGAATATTTTACCCTTTAGCAGTAGATCCATCAAAATAGTTAGTGAAATGATTTTATATTCTAATGCATTTTGATTGATTGACTCATAATTTTTAACTATGAAATACTCACAATTATATGTTTCACACCTAGAATCCACCACTTATTAGATGCCAAAAATACTTCAGTGGGGATTGATCTGATCATTAAGAACTTTCCCTCGTAAAAGAAGGTCTTGAGTTTGATTGACGCTCAAATCACTCTAAGCCACTCCTCATAGGATTATTTCTTATAAATTCAACTAGTGCATATGAATTAAAAAAGGGTGCCCATCCTAACACGAGAAAATTCTTTTAGGAGACACGGGTTTTAGTGAACTTCTCATTTTACCCCATCCGTCCGTATGGATTTTAGTGGACTTTCAGAAATCGGTTCACTGGATCGGTGTACCGATCGGATCACTTGGAAATGAAAATTTGAGGAAAATCGGTGCACCGATTTGTACTCTTTCACATCTCGAGAAATCGGTATACCGACCGGATCACTTGGAAATAGAAATTTGAAGTAAGTGATCCGGTCGGTGCACCGATTTCTTTAGACGTGAAAGAGTTCAAATCGGTACACGGATTGAATCACTTTTCTCAAATTTTCATTTCCAAGTGCACCGGTTCGGTGCACCGATCTAGTAAACCGATTTCTGAAAGTCCAATAAAATCTATACAGACGGATGGGACAAGGTGAGAAATCCAAAAAATCTGTATCTCCTAAATTTTTTTTTTTTATTAAAATAGCCACCCTTAAATATTTATAGAATTAATCTCACTCTAATATCACGTGGAGATACCCGTCTTAAACAATAAATCACTGTAAAATATTCCATTGAAGCTTAGATGAAGCACCACAGACCAAAAGTCATAATATAAAAAAGCAAAAGCATTACCCTTTACTTTATTGGATTCTTCAATCTTTCTCAGCACGAAAGCCATGAATCATCTTCCAAAATACCAAATTCTCCTTCCCTATTATTCTTATCGCCTTAGCCCATCTCTCAAAATCTCCCTAATTCTTGTAATATAAGAAAGTACAGAAGCCTAAACGTTCAAACCCTCTAATCCCTTGACTATGTACATGTAAAAATACAACATTATTGAATACAGTTTTAGAGAGATTACATTGTTTGTAATTTGATTTTTTTTTTTGAAATGAAGATCATATGCTTTAATGGCAGGCAATTAGATATATATTTATTGTTAATTCCATCTATGAAAAGAAAGAGGAGACAATAGTGTTTGATAATAACAATTAAGGAGTCTTTGGTCTATTTTATTGACTCAAGCTAACTCGGGTCTATTTCTGTTAATTATTTTGACTGTTATTTAGATTCAAAGTAGGGTCCAAATATCGACATATATGATTTGTATCGACCGATATTTGCCGATATGTCGATATCTCGACTTTATCATATTGGTCAATATCGACCATTTTTTTGTAAAAAACAAGAGAAGAGAGAAAATATCAGTTCATACCGAATTTTGAATCCTGATCCAAAATATGAATCAGCAAAAACCATATATACCAATAAAGCAAAACTTCATAGGAAATTTCCCAATGTTCAATCCTTACCAAGCTGTTTACTGAGATTATTTCCTTAACATAAATAAATAAAAGACTTAAAATACCCATATTGATTGAAAATGGCACTACCAAGTGTACGGTTGTGATGAGTCACTACCTTTCAATTTAATTTCTACACTTAGTCGTTGGACAATAACATTATTTAGTACACTATCAATTAGCATACATTTGGAGGGTATTTTGGTCATTTTCTCAAAATAAGGATGGACAGACGATTCTGTCATAACCCAGAGTTCGCGGCGTTTTATAAATGGATGCACATTCATTCATTCATTGCTCTCTCTCTCTCTCTGTTAAAATATCTTTTCCTCTCCTGACCTTAAATCCACATTTATATCTATATATTTCATGTTCCTTCAATCAACTCGCTCTTCTCTGCACCGACTGTTCCTGGAATCTGTCATGAAATGAACTATTAGTGTCTGTATTTGGTTGTTTGTAGTAATTTTTGCTGCCTTTTTTCACTGTACAACTGATACTGGAAGTGCCACTGCCATGGCTAGGCAGGTAATGAACCTTTTTCCACATGGGTGTCTCAATAGTTAAGTTGGCTTTGTTTGTTTCCTTGAATGTCTCTCTGGGTACATCGATTTTCAACACCTCTCTCTCTCTCTCATAATGTTTTGGTTTTGAACAAATGGATTGTTTTTTCTCCTTGTTTTGTGACATAAATGAGTAATGACAGGAAGATGGATGGCCGCTTGGTTTGCAACTTTTGAATATGAGAGTTGGTTTGGTTAGAAATCGTGATGTTTCAGGGTCAATTTCCTTCAGCACCTTAGTCACCGGTTCTTCAAGAAGTTCATCATCTTTCTCTTCAACGGATTCAGATAATGAGGTCAGTGAAAAGAAAAATCAGAAAAAAAAAGTAATTGGCCCAACATTCCATTTCTTTCCCTTATTTTCTGTCGTTTATACGGCTCTATCATTAAATAGAGAGAGCCCAAGTCGTTTAGTTACTTCTCCTTTTGCCTTTTTAACTTGGCAGTAACTGTAAAATCTAAACCCCTCTTCTCTGTTTCTGACTTCATTGCTGACCAATCGTCCAATTGAAACTTGTAAGACATGATATTTGGGCCATGTCACATGAAAAGTAGACCCTGGTTCGTGGCTGGGTCAGGTCCTGTAGAGGCCAGGCGTACCACAAATGATCTCATAGAGGCAAAAAATTGAAAAGAAAGGACACCCAGAATTAACCCTAAGAAGTGAGATTGGAATAAGAAAATATATTTTCTGTGGTGAAGCAACATCTTTTCTTCTTTAATACAAAAACAGAGAATTGAGAATTCCAATTCTCTTTTAGGATAATGGTGTTGTGTTTCTGCCCTTATCACCTATGGCCTATAGAGTCATAACCCATCAATTAAATCAACCATCAAAGCCTCTTCGAAGTTGAAAACGCTCTGTTTCTGCAGCATTAAAATACTAAACCCCAAGAAGTTGGCTGACAGTTAAGAAGCTCATTTCATGAAACATCATGAAACAGAGTCTTGAGTTTTATTCACGTTCAACCCAATGAGCCACTCCTCGTAGACTTAACCAGTGTGTGTAAATTGAGAGGTTTACACATGCCTGTGAGATTAGTCTCACCTCCAATGTAAGGTGGAGATACCCATGTTATCTAAAAAGAAAATAATACTGATCTCCCTTTACTCTCTCCGTCCGTATATTTTGTGATCGTTTTTGCACTTTTTTCTTCACTCCCATAAAACCTCAAACCTTCAATCAACACTTATGCAACTCCATTGGACTAGTGATAATGGGAAAGTAGAATTCTACAAAATAATGTGGCTTTAGAAAAATGACTCACTCAAACTCCTCTAAGCAAAGTTTTTGGCCTTTGAGCTAATTATAAATAGACCCTTGTGTTTGTTGAAGATAAGATTGAGAGAATCAAATTGGAAAGAAAATCCTAAAATCACAACAATCACAATGGTATCTCCACAAGTGTTAATACTTGACCATATTTACATTTGATTGCAGAATATAGATATGTGAATCAAATTTATTATTGTCTACAGTAATTAGAGTTTATAATTAGGGCATTAATTATGATGCATTTGGACATATCTCAAAATTTCAATCACTTGGAGTAATTTGGCAGAACATACTAATTTATTCTGCCCTGTAGAATCAGAAATCACATTAAGTGGAGCAATGTTGTCCCAGCATTTTCACTTCAACTCAGTATCCTAGATCAAAGTCATCGAACTTGGTGATATTTTGAATAGAAATGGAGATTAAGAAGAAGAAGATAAACCTTGCATGATGTATTTCCTGATATGTAAACCACCCAAATGCAGCAGAAATGATTGTTTAATTTTATTGTTTATCAATTGCAGTCTACTGGGTCTTTCTTCGGCGACAGGGGCATTGCACTTGGGAATCTGATAGGCGTTAATAATATGCTAAGCCTCTCTGGAAGAACAACTGGGAGGAGACAAATTGAAACCATACGAGGCAGGAAGAACTACAGATCCAAGATATGGTTCTCCCTATGTGCCAAAGCTTGTTCTGACAGTGAGAGCCCTAACAGCACTCCATCACTTCGTCATTTCCTCGAAGTAGAACGAAGATCTGCCAATGCTTACAGGATGAATCGGAATTCAATTGGTTATGAATTCAGTGAACTCCACGAAAGCCGATCCACTTTAGAACACAATCCACTGTTTGAGAATGGGCGCATTGCTTCCCCTCAGATTAGGATCCAGTAATGAAAGGAGACCCAATATAGATTTTCCACTACTGTTATCATGTAATTGTGGGCAGCCCACCAATTGAAAGAGCATCATATCAATCCTCTCACCAAAGTTCATGCTTCTCTGTGTTAAGTTTCAGTAAGAGAGAATTGACTATAGAGTAGCCATTTCCATACTAAAAAAGATGGCCCAACTGATCTCCATACCCAGAAATTCTTTTACCAGGTAAGTTGGGATCTTCTCACTTCTGCAATTCAATCTTGTTCAAGTTTTGCTAGGTAAAAATAATATTAAACGACATAGCACAAAGCATCTCCTTTTGATTTCTGCAATCCTAAGATTCTCTCTGTCATTTTCTCTTTGTACTCAAGTAGTTGAGATTGGCGCAGTTGCAATATACCACTGCTAGACCCATTACTCCTCCATATGGCGATCTGGATGATTCCTTCAGTGGATCCTACCATAGATGGAACGTAGGCAAAATCTTCCATTTTAGCAAGTTTGGTGTTTAAATTGACAGAGTAGTTAGGAGATCTTCTCTTTACAAACAGTAGAGAAATTCTACCATAGAAGTGGCAGATGTTGGTGATTAAACAGAGGAATTAGATTCTGAGGTATGATGGCATCTAGTAGAACTTATTGCATCAAAAGGGAAAAACAAGTCACTGACCCAAAGAGCACAAGAAGAAATTCCTAAATTCCCTTGTGTTCGCCTGATCATATTATAGAATGATCAGAAACTCTATACAAAATAGGATATGATAAAGTTATGATTTTCTGCATTCCATTAGCTAAGAGCTTTTGGCATAATGGTCAGGACTTTAATAATTGATATCAAAGTAGGTATCATATCTTGGATTTGAATCTTGGTGAAGACAATCTAGAGATAGGTGGGTCTCTAGAGGATATCGGCAAGAAAGTATGATAGTGGTTTATTATGTGACGAATTATAACGAGGGATGTTGAGATTAATGGATGACTTGTCATATGCCAATGTGAGCTATCTTAGAGTGTTTGCCAACTTAGCATGGAATTAAATAAAGAATCTAATTTTCTGTGTTCTATGTGATGTCAATTTAGGTGACTGGGGTAGAACTCACTCTCAAAAATTCATCGTTGAGAGAATCGTGCCTCAAGTATTATATGGAATAATTGGTTTATCAAATTAACTAATGTAGGATTTTTTATCACTTTACACACTTCAATATAATGTAATACTGAATTTCAATATTACGATATTACGATATCCGGATTGAAGTCAAGTCAAACGATTATATTAAATCCCATCCTAAAACTAAGGGAGAAGAAGGTTGAGCTCATACGTGTGAGTTATGAAAACGAAAGGCATACAAAATTCACAAGATATTTATCAAAGTAGTTAGTTGGTCAAATGATACGTCTAATGACTTCAATTAGCTTGGAAAGTGACATTTCACGAGAAACACGTATCATTTTTTTATTAGTAAGATTATCCTAATTACTAAAGCCTAATTACTTAATTACGTGTTTAGAAGCAGATTCCATTGTTCTAGAAGTAGCAACATCATGTCTGACAAATAATGTCATGAATTAAGGAAATTTGTACCATGAAATCAATCATTTAACTTGTCAAATTGATTCTGTCAACTGTTTCACAATGTTCATGTCACTTTCAATCTCAATTTTTACACTAAAATAATAGTTAAGTTTAAAAATAAAATTATGATTAATAATAATCCACGTCAGGTAGGGTAAAGATTAATTAATAGGTGATAATAATATTGGAAGACTGAAGAGGTCAAAGTCTAGATATCACACTTCCTGAATCAAACCTATTTCATGGTTGAATTTGAAAAATCTGAATTTAAATTTGAAAAATTGATAATCCGGTTAAAAAATGCATTCAAATTACAGTCTGATTTCTTAAATTTTTATATGAGAAATAACATATACAAGAGAATTGACCACAACGAGGTCATATTTTTGTATTTTTACCATTATTTAATATTATTTAAAGTTTTGAAATATGAAGTTCTAAAACAACTGTTGAAAATGCCAAACTTGATAATATTATAGTTTGATCCATCGATACTATGGTATCAGGGATAGTATTGTAGCATTGATTTATCATAAGCACTAGACATTATTTTATTAAATTATTTTTTATAAAAAACTCGAACTTTGAAATTATTTTAGAATCAAACTTCGAAACTCAAAAAAATTAATGAAAATAAATTAAAATGTTCAAAATTGATGAAAAATTATTCTAAAATTGAATAACTTACTTTTAAACCTTTTTAAATTAAAAAATATTGATAAAAACAACTTGAAAATCAGTCAAAACTGATTTTTAAATAAAGAAATCAACATTGTATCGACAATTTAGTATGCCACGGTTTCCCACACGTAAATTCAAAAAAAATATCATAATATGTATTGATAACCTTTAGCCTGATTAGTTGATATACGAGTTAGACATTCATCTCATCAATAACATTAACTAATTGACTAAAGAGAAGGTGTTTGGGTTCATTATCATTAAGAGAGCAAGTTCCTTAAAAATAGAATGATTTTTATTTGTACGCTGATACTTTTTCTTAAAAATAACATCAGATGATATAAAAATAGAAAAAAAACTCCAATATTTACGTCATCCAATATTTTTTAATAAAAAAAAAAACCGAGTCATAAATCAAAATCAAACAATGTACAAAAGGGACCAGGTCATACCTGGTATTAGGCGGCGACTCCAAAATAAACCTAAAAAATAAGTAGGACAGCTTGAAATTTTAGGACTTTAACAGTAGGGCCCCTCTTATCAATTTTACCTAAGACCCTTCAGATTTTAAGGGTTCTCAAGCCAACACGGCAAGGGACAACCAGATAACGACCCCACCCTTTACCCCTGTGCCAAAGGGAATCCAAGTGGTGCCCATGACCTAGGGCTAAAGCCATGGAATATGGACAATGGTGTCACCTCTCTCACACAACCTTCTTCGTCCAATCCAATCCAATGGGTCTCTCTCTCACGATGACTCAACCAATCCATCAATAAATACACTTAAAACACTCGGTGGCAACTAAATGGTACAAATTTGGCTGTCACTATCCACATGACCATTGAGGTATCCACTCACCCAATTTCATAAACATGCCGACACTCACCAACTTCTTTCCAAATATATTAAAATTTAAAATATCTCAGCTCATCTTATCACTTTGCCTTATATGCCTAAGATGTTTGAAGTTTTTTGAGTATTCGATTAATTCTTGAGTAAGTATAAGCCTCCTTACTCACACATTGAGTAACTTTAGAGAGAATGACCCTTTAAAATAGAATAAAAATCGAACTAAGGCTGTCGCTTCCTGAGACGGGTTTGTAACCATCACTCCAGTCCCTTTAGATTTACTTTGGTTCCCATCCATGTAAAAGAGAGACAACCAAGCTCAGTTATAAACACAATCTAAATACTATAGCCATCATAATTGTCACAAGTCATTTTTTTTTTTTTTTTTCATACTGTATTTCTAGACTACTTCACTCTTAAAAAGAATCTGTATGTGGTATGGTGTTTCCAAGATGGAACGGACCCATCAGAGCAATGGTGTGGATCATAAACCTTGGGACCCCACATGTAAGTAATCCTTCAGATTATGTACGTCTTCTTTCAGACATTTCTCTCAATGCAGAAAAGAAGACTCTTTCCACCACCAAATGCCAAGTTAGGTGCAATTGTCCCTTTCAATTATACACACACTATCCTCTCATGTATTTTTTCCCCTTTTTTAACTTTCACAAAGTACCCATAACATCATCACAAGCTGCATCCAGATCACAACCATACACATTTCAAGATCGCAGCTTGTGGGGCCCAACCAAATCAAAGGTGTGGGCCTGGGATGCTGAATTATAGAGCTACTGCTACAAAGTAGTAATCAGAGACGTGGTCACATGACAGAACGAAGCCCAACAGGCCTTTTTTTTTTTTATGCAAGTACCTTACGATATCAGATAAGACTGTAAGAGCTTTCATTCACATCTTGAAGACTCTTCAACAGATGTGGGCCAACACTTCCAGACTCCTTTAAGGAAGAAAACAAAAGGATTGTTACAAATTAGCACCAGCTATTGAAGGAAATTCCTAGAAAGAGAATTCTATAGCTTACACTTCAAACAGTACTGATATAATTCAAGTAAACAAATGGTGCATGGCCCCATATGTGCATGTAAGCAAGACCCAATCTTGGAAGTAGCCCAACAACCAATTCATACTGCAAAAACCCCCTTATTTTATACCCACCATTTGGCTTTGATTCTTTGGAATGTTAAAATCTCCATGGGATTGGAGCTTCTATTTTATGCCCAAATGGTGGATGGACCCAAAGTTTGAATCATAAATCAGCAGCACATCATGGCTTGTCGGCACATTCGTCGCTGTTGGCAATTCTTCCCGAGTTACGACCACCCACCTTCCCGAAAGAGCCCACAGCTGTTGATAAGCCCTTGAAGCTACTGCTTCCCTCACTCAAGTTCCATGACCTCCTTGCTTTCCTTAATCTCAAGGGACTGTCCTTTTCTACCTCGTCATCCTTGATCTTCGCAACGACCAATCGGGCAATGTTGCTACGGCAAAAGGGGCAGACAGGGGCAGTTTTGGATGCAGAGGTCGGGTTGGGTTTGTTGTGGCAACATAGAGCCAAAGTGCAGTGCGCGCACATTTGATGGCCACAGTCTTGGACCTCGATTGTGCACACCTGGTCAAAGCAGATGCAGCATAATTCGGCGTCGCTACCCTGTGAAATATTCTCATAAAGAATCAGAACAGTATATAAAGTACGTATCTTACCCATTAATTTGGGGTTGCAAACGGTAGAATCTCCAGAAAATGTAAATTGTCAAAAAAAAAAAGTGTAAATAAGAGACCAATTGATACATTTTAGTAGATGCTATTCAACTTTGAAAATTGTAGATGCAGAAAGTGAAGGTCATACTTCATGAAAGGGGTGGGAATTTTTATGCAATTTATATTTCAATTGACTTGAATGGTTTAGGCACAAATCATACTCAAGCATATGAGTGGATTCGAGACTTCAAAAGACTCATGCAATATGACATATGAAAAAGCATCGCCTGATAATTTGAAATTTTGTGTAATTGAAAAATATCTAAATTTGTAAAATCAAAGTAAGCTATTGACAAATAAAGTTTTTACTCACTTCTGATTTAAAAATAAAAAAGAACAAGTGATCAAAAAATGGAGAGAACCATACAGAAGTATTTATTGAGTAACATCCCTACATATAGTACTCAGCAATTCAGAAAAATGTTAATTCAATGAATGCGAGAGGAGTACCTCATCAATATCATCATCAACACTGGCATCTGAATGCACTGGTGATGGTGATGAATATGCCGTCCCCTTTAGGATGCCCTTCTCCCTTTCCCTATTGGCCTCCATCAGAGCTCTCTCCAAGAGGGCCTTCGCCTCTGGATTAAGTTCGCTGATGAACTTCAAGGGCGATGGCCAAACCAGAGGCTCTGCTGAAGAGGGATTCAGCAGTGCTGCACACGTCCCATGTTTATGTCTCATTGCGACAGTGTATGGAATCCTCCTGCAGAAAGCAGCCAAGAGCCCAAGATTAGAACTTCCTTGTGTATAGCTAGCAATGGGTAACTTGCAAAACGAGAAGGCCATTTCGTGCAAATTCAAACTGGGAGGCAGAAGTGGAAAACAAAAATATGGATTTACCATTTTCTTAATGTCAGCTTCTAAAGCTCATGGCTAGCTTTCGCATTTATTCAGACAAGCCTAATATTGCATATTTCAATAATCAACATAAGAACAATGAAATACTCAATTATTGGTGGCTGCCCGAGTACAGAGGAGGAAAATATGATCTTCAACATTTTTGATATTGCAAAGCTTGGCAGAAGGTGGAAAATTCTGCACAGAGGGTGTCCCATGAGTGTGGATGCTATAAAGAGGAGATACGGGACAGAGAATGGATGAACTCTTATCATAAGCAAATGGATAATCCAAAAACATGCGAACCTATTTTCACCATCGGGATCAAAGAATTTTGAGATACCCCATATTTAATGTCTTTAAAAGTACTGTTAAGGAAATCAAAGTAAACCGAATTCATTCTAGCAGCTAAGGATATAATCAGTGCTATTGGGGGCTTTGCTCTTACCCAGATGAATCTCTTTGAAGCCGATCTGCTCCCCATGCAAGTAAGCCTCGAACAGAATCCAAACATCCCCCTCGAGCTGCCAAATGAAGAGGGGTGCTCCCTGGACAGCTGAAATTAGGATTCTGTTAACATCACAGATAAAGATTTTCCTGATGCCCAAGCAAAAAAACCATCCTCATCCCTGATGTGTTTAGGATGAGGATGCACCCTAAATTGTAATAAGATCAACAGGTCGAATATCGCTTTTGGGCTCTCTCTTCTCTCAAATTAAGATCATCACTTGGCACTGGTGATGATTTGGCACCACATGCATAAATAACAGAACCGATTACACCCGGCCTGTTTGGCAGCATGGAATTCGTAGTATACTGGGGAAATCTATATAATATGTAGTTACTAAAATCAGCAAATTTTATAGATTTCTAGTTCACTGAAGAACCAAATTGGTCCTAAATGGATTCCAAGTTCACAAGAAATTACCCATAATTACTGGTTGAAGCACAGACAATTCCCCCATTATCCAGTAGAATGTGAACACAATCAGGCCGTCTTTGCCTGGCTGCTAAATGCAATGGTGTTGCTCCATTACCATCTCTTACATTTACAAATCGTGCAAATCCCCTGTCAACCGATCCCAAAAGACCAATATGAAAAAAGACAAGATCCAAATTAATAACAGTAAGTGGTAATAATAAAATATTAATGATAATAACAACAGCGATGATAATGATTCAAGTTATTGGTAAAGCTGGACTTGATCAGTAAGAAGTTACCCACCAGGAATCTGCAACAGGGGTAGAACGGGCGGCCGAAAGAATTCCCTGCAGGCAATCCGAATGGCCATAATATGCTGCATAGTGAAGGCAAGTTCTTCCATGCAACGAATCAAACATCAAAATCTAAGAAAATTAAAAATAAAACAGATCAATTCATTAATCATAGAATCGACAAACATCTTTCTTTTTTTTTCCTTTTTTAGAGAGAGAATGGGTTTTACTTACATTTGCCCCAGCTTGTATAAGCTTTCTCATACAAGAGATTTTTCCGTGCATTGCAGCCAACATTAGAGGAGTCTAATCGGATACAAAGCAACAAAGATCAACTCAACCAGACACAAAAAATTAATCGTAATCATGTCTGAATTCAAAAATATATAACCTTTATCTACCTGTTTATGGCGATTAAGGATATCTGGATGGATAGATTGCTCCAGAATCCATGACAGAACCTGCCAATCCAACAAACCGAACATTCTCCTCAAAAACCAAAAATTCATTACCCAAAAAGCAAACGATCAACAAAGAAGAATCCATTGTTAAAAACAAAAACAAAAGCAAAAAAACCCACCTCGATCTGCCCATTTGCAGCAGCAATATGCAGAGGAGAGAAGCGATCATACACCGTGGTATGGTGTATAAGCTCCGGTTCTGTTTCTACCAGAGCTCGAACAGTCTCCAAGTCTCCGACCTGGGCTGCACCAAAGAGGCCATGTTCGTGGGTTACCATGCAACTCACACCCTGACCCATGACCCTTCTGTGCAGATCACAACCAGGAGGCGCACCACCTTATCGTGCGCCACCTTCTGCAACAGGTGGGCGGCGAACGGTAAGGGGGAGAGAATAAGAAGAGAAGGCTTTTAAGCTTAGCTTTGTTACACCCAGTATTTCTTCGTCTAAGCACCCAAGTATGTATGCTCCTTTCTTATTTTTTGGATGGTGGGTCTCAATTATCATTGATCTAAATCTTCTGCACGCTTTAAATTTTATAAATCATTTTTATATTTCATTATTTTAAACTTTACTTAATCAAAATTCACCATTAACAAAATTTAACTCAAACATGTTGATTTAAATATTATAAGATAAAAAAAAATTAGAGCACTTAATTTGACCATAATTTAAGTAATTAAAGTCTTCATATAATTTAAAACACGTTAAAATCGGTACATAATTTGAAAAAGGAAAGTTTTTTTTATCAAATCACTCTAACTTTCCTCTCTCTATCTGCCCGCCATCGCTGACCGGAGGTGCACGGGCAAGTGAGATACAGATATGTCCAGTCTATCAGTAATTCTATTTTTTATTAACCTATATATGTTAGTATTTCTAAAGTTAGTATTTCTTATAAATTTTTTTAGAAATACATACGTGATTCTTTTCTTTAGAAGGTAAATTTCATGTTTGGCGAATCTCATTCTTTCATATAATTTCTGTGAATGGTTAAGTATCTTTTCGAATATTAGCCAAATTATTTAATAATTGGATAGAATGTATTATCTTGAGCCATTAAATTTTAAATACTAAGATCAAGATTTAAAATTGTTAAATTCATCTTAAAATTTGTATAAAAAGCATCCAAATAGACTTATATATGTATATGTCACATAAAAATGTTAAAATTAAAATTTACTGTCGAAATATTCCCTTAACAAAAAGTGAATATTAGTCCGGCAGTAAAACAAAAAAGTCAAAAGTCCAAATCCTATGGATTTCCGCCGCGTACTTTGCGTTATTAGATGCAGCCTTTGACGAGAGATCTAGACCGTTAAATGATAGATCTATCTCTCTTCACCGTTGGATCTGTGCGGACTCTGGACTTTTTGGAATCGCAGTCATGCAAGAAATAGTTTCGGTGACTTAATAGTCAAAACTGAGGAAAGCGGTTTTGAATGACTGATTTATTTTAGAAATGGAATAAATCAAGTTTTTTTTTTTTTTTATCTAAGCTTTTAATTAGTTTTATTAAGTGCGGTTGAGTGCACCGACTAAATTAAGTTAATGAAAATTTTAAATTATGGAGCATTAAATAAGAATTTTAAATATTTTTTTCTATGATATAAGAGCACGTTATTTCTTAGAACGACATTAAAGCAAATAATAATGTCAATGGCCAACAGAGAGTTGATATTGTAATGGTCTAAATTATAGATTATAATAAAAAAAATTGCCATTTTTTTATTAATTTTTGTTGAGTTTCATTAGCTTTAATTTAGTTTAATTGAATTTTTTATTTAAATTACGTGAAAAATGAAATAATCAAGTTTAGTTGATCAAAATTTTAAACTATGGTTTAGATTCAATAACGAAAATTGAATAAAAGAACTAAAGAAGAGTTTTCTAATTCTCTTATATGATAAATTGTATGTTGGTGAGAAAGTGGGTCTTAATAATTGAAAAAATATTGTGATAATTCAATAAATATATAAATAAAAAATACTCACCTAGTTATTCCTTTTTATCATTTGATTCATTGTATATTTAAGTCAGCTTTTTTAATTTTATTTATTTTTATACAATGTGAGAACATATTTTTAGACTCAATAAATGTTTTAAATAATCTATATTGACTTCGAAGAGTCATAATCAATCTCTTTATCAAAATCAGATTATAATTTAATTATTCAAACTCAACATAATATATTTAAACATTTTTAAACAAAATGAAATCTTAGAAAAGGTCAATTACATTAATCACGTATGCATTAGGAATTTACGATTTAGAGTCTAGTTAGCTTCAACTCAATTGTGATTCTATTCGAACTTATAATTGATAAAGGAATAATAAAAGGATAGTTATTTAGATAATTGATTTTTCTTTTAAGAAATACTCGATTTCAAAATTTTATACAGAAGTATCATTTTATTCTTCAATTTTGTATGAAGAAATATTTTTAAAAAAATTTAAAAAAAATAATAATTTTCATACAAAATGTTAAATTCAAATATTTTTTTAGAAAAAATTCGAATGTCTAAATAAACACCCATAATAAAAATATCTATTTAGGTGGGACTCAGTTGGGGTTAAGAATTTCCCGTCTTGTTATCAACGGCACTGAAATCCTGTGGGAGAGACTTGACTGCTCCAACTTTACATAGTTTGTACCGTGTACTGACTGCCATGCAATTTCTCTGCTGAAGAAATTTGAAATTGCTGACTAGACAGTTTCTGAATTCTGATTTTGTCAGTCTGATGATTGAAGCATGGGCCTTTACCCTAGTATTTTTTTTTTTTTTTAAGAATATCCCTTATTTATTAATTTATCGAATTTGATAAAAAGAGACATGAAATTTATTATTTTTCATACTTATATACACCTGGGTGATATAAAATTATATTATAAAAATACTAATTTTTTATTTTTTAAATATATATTTATTGAAAATACAATGACCCAATTAAATCATACTTCATTTGAATTGGTTTTGATGCAACTCATGTAGATCATTTGTTTGAGCTCTTTCAATATTTTTTTTTTTAAATGAAATTATTTAATAATTTTTTATGTGGGATTTTTGTAGTTGTAATTTTTTAGAAAAAAATCAGAGAACAGTGACTTAATTTAGGGTAAACCTTCTTAAATGTGATTGGAAGTAGAAGAAATGTATTTATCTTTGTCATTATACGCCATCTTTAAATCTGTTAATGTTTATTACTTTAAGATAAAGACACCTAAGTGGTGCAAAATTATAAAAAAAATAATCATTGAACTACTTTTTTTCTCCTTAATTATTATTATGGTGCTTAACTTTCAAGATTGGGAAACGAATTAATCTCAATCGTATCCTCCTTTGGTAGTTAGGGGCATAAGTGGAAGGTATCCATTCTCTGTACTGTCACATAAATTAGCAATAAAAATTTATTTGACAGTGTTTTACTATCTATATTGTGTGATAGAGCTCACAAACGAATAAAATTTGACATGAGATCGTATTTTGATTCATAATAAGATGATTGATGAAAAGGTAAAAATTACAAAAATGTGGTCCATGCGACCCCAACAAAAAATAATTTTGAAAGTGTATTTATATATATATATAAGTAAAAATATAATTTTTTATATTCCAATGAATATTTCAGAAGATCTAAATTTTTTAAGATTATACTAGAGGTTTTGAGTTCAACTCATTTTGGACTTATTTAATACACGAAGTTTGCGAGTGATTTTGTACATTTGTGAAATCATTCTCACCTCGATATGGAGTTGGAGAAGGGTGGCAAGGGTTATAAGTTCGAAGGGGCAATATGTATCATATCGTATTAGATATTTATTGTCAATGTGCCCCTCTCTTTCATTTATTTTTTGTTTTGAAAAAAATACAAAAAAAAAAAATAACAGAACAGTGGAAAAAAATGGAAAGCTTTTATTACGGTCATTCTATGGAGTTTTAGAGCCTTCAATGTCAAGAAAGTATTTTTAAAAATGTCCTAAAACTTTAATTTTTTTTTTTTATTATAAAGTATGAAACCAGCATAAGAAAACACCTAATATGAAATCCATGTTCTCTATTGACATGTATCTTGTATTAGAATTCGTAATTTTTTTATAAAAAAAAATTTCAAGTTTCAAAAAAATATTTGAATATTAGAAAAATTACACAAGCCACCTTAAAAACTATATCAATCATTTCTCTCGACAAAAAACTTGAAAAATGAAAGTATCTTTAAAAACCCAGCTTCGACACCCATCAAACGATGTGAATGGCATCAAGATATTTCCGTTCAATTCTATAAATACTAAACGCCATTTAATTAAATTATTTTTCACAAAGAACCTGAAATTTGAGATTATTGTAGAGCTGGAATTTGAAATAATTGATAAAAACAACTCAAGAAAACTAAAATAATTAAATAATTCCTTTTTAAACCTTTTGAAATTTTTAAAAAATTATGAGAATAACTCTATAATCGGTCAATTTTTTTTTAAAAAAAATACCATCAGCCACTAGTAGCTGATACGCATCTGCCGATATGATATGTATTAGCCGATAATAACACTTTTGTAATCCATGTTATTAAAATATGACATAGATATTTTGAAGTGTATTCTAAATATTACACAAGGTTTCTACAAATTAAGTTTTAAGCATAATCAATATAAAACGGTGTACGTAGAAACCTTTAAGCCATGTGGATGAAGGTACCTGACTCAATGTTTAGTACCCTAAATAGCTGACAACATTTACCATCTTTGACTAGAAAGCGCGTCTGTCAATGACGCCATCCCCATGCAATCACTTTAAATTTGAATGAATTTGAATCTAAATTAGACAAGGAAAGGAAAGGAGAGGAGCCTCCATTCTAGACTTTTAAGCATATTCAGATTTATAGATGTGAATGGGTTATGGGTTTAAGGAAATTAAGTTGCTAATTGCAATATTTTATTTCTCAATTGGGTTTTGTTTTTCCTTTTGAAAATGATATATATTATATTAATTTTTTTAAGAATATTGACTGTAATACAGTATTGAAACTGGCTGTAAAGGAAGATCTAGAGATTTTAAAAAATTTAGGCCACTCCACCTAATGGATTAGTCTTTTGAGATAGATATTTAGGTCCTAACAAGTGGTTGTTGAGCCCAGTCTTAGAGTATCTCATGTGGATTCAGGAGATCTCTAGACTAGTGTCGCTCTCTCCGTCATAGAGTCTCGTTTGAGGGAGGATTGTTAGAGAAGACTGCAAACGAGTCCCATATTGAAAGTGTAAAAGGAGTTTTAGAGATTTATAAAGAACTTGGGATCACTTCATTTAATAAATTAGTCTTTTGAGATGAATACTCGAGGTACACTTATATTTGGTGGACTAAGCAAAATTGAGTTTATGCTGTTTATCCTTCAAAACAATTATACAGCATTGTACCCGTTCAATGCAACATTCATCTAACATGTCTGATTGGAGTTCTAAAGCCAACAACTGAGACAAAAGAATCTGGTTGCCCAATTGTGATGGGTTCCACATTTCAACATCGTTCAAAATGAAATTCAAGTGTTTACTGTAGAATTATTTGAGAAGGATCGAAAAGTCACAAGTGTCTTTAGATAGGGTTGGGTCCCACAATTCAATACAGTCCAAGGGTGTCCCCATCCCATAGTTTATCCTTATTAGAGATCTACGGTTCAAGAACAATCACTACTATCATTTATCAACATGCTATTTCATAATTCTTGAAAAGAATAAAATTTTCAAATCACGATATTCTTTTTTAAGTGACAGAAGCAATAGATTTTTTTTTTTTTTTTTTGAATTTACATGTGAGAAACTGCCGAATACCCAATGTAAAACCACCACGGGTGAATCCACTGCCTCTAAGGCACACCAAGGTTAAGGCAGCTAGAATACTAATATATGATAAATAATCCACGTAACAGAGCTTATATGTAATAAATGACTTGATTTGAAATGAGATTTTCTTTGTTTGTGACCAAAACCTTGTTTTAGTTTAGATTATCTTGCCCCTTATGTAACCTTTGTAAGCTTTCCACAGTTCATACTTCACACTAGGGCCACCAGTTGGTGGCAATATGATTTTAAGATATACTTTCTTGAATTGCCTTTGAAGGGATTCCTATCAAATGGATAGGAGAAAACAGGGAAAGAAAAAAAATGAAATTGATTCTAAGAAAAAGTAACTTTTTATATCTACATTTGGCTATTTTGGGCATTAAAAAATAAAGAAAATTGAATTTTTTTTTTTTATGACAAAGGTGATAGTGAATGATTAAAAGGTGAAGGAAAAAAATCTTCAAGGAATTATTAGATATGCAATTAGATGATAATTTTCTACATAAAATGCAACAAAATTTGATAAATACACTGTGATCTTGATTCTTTAGTATGGACCTTCAACATTTTCTTCTTTGGTCATAAAGAATCCTATTCTTTTTTTTCTTAGATTTACGTGTGAGAAACTCAGACACAGTCCTACTAAAACTTTCACAAGTGAGACCACTACCCTTAGAACACACCAAGATTAGACGTCATGGGAGCTTGAACCCGCAATCTCCCGCTTCCTGAAGCTTGAGACAACTAGTTGAGCTACACCTATGTGGGTGATCCTATTCTTTTTTTCCATAAAAAAGAGAGTAAAATATCATCCCCAGCTTATTTGATGCCGGGGCACAAGAGTCCCATCTGGAACCCTCAATGTTAAATTCAGTTCGGTAAAATTATTTTTCTTCTTTTTGAAATGTAGTTCCAACCATACATAATTTTTATTTGATTTATCCTCACCGTTGGATTAATCATGACTGGACAAAATATTATCTAATAATTTATTTTTAATCTTAAAAAATTATATCCTAATATGATTTAATAGATTCCATTTTTTACAGCATGATAAACCTCATAATAATCTATCTATCCACTATATCATCCAACATCCCCATCACACAGAATTCTCTGACTTCGAAGATAGTTTTGTCATTCCATCTTAAATATTTGATCTCATCAAATTGTTTGGCAGTAACTAGATTGAATTAAATAATATATATTCTACTGACCCAATGAGTTTGATTTCCTGGTGCAATTACCCATCTCTAGTACTACTTAAATAATACCCATTACACCACTTCCAACTAGATATAATGTTCTTCAAATACATTATATTAGGATTTGTCAAGAACCCAATATTTGGTTTACTGATTTCTGACTTGTTTCATATAGTTTTAAGTTGACTCACTTCGATAAAATTTTAAATTAAGCGAGTTGGTGAGTTATTTTAAACAGTTCGGTCAAATATCTCAACTTGATAAAGTTATAAATCAAATCTGAATTTCAAGATTTCAAATATTGATTAAACACTAAGTGAGAAACAAGGCATAGGTTCCTATTAATCAATCTATTTCTTGACTAGATTAGATGAATTGTTTGGTAACATAAGCCACCTATTGACGTATGAATTTCTTTGCTCTGATCAAATGGGATTTGGGATTTGAAACGTGTAGGTTTCTATTCTATCATTTTAATTAATTTTCTTGGTAGTTTGGTAGGCCTGTCTAATTTTGACTTGTATTTGGCCAACAAATAAAAGTAATAGATGATCAGTAGTAGTTCTTTTGTAGCTTTCTGTTAGATGCGTGTGTTGCAGCTAAAGCAGCAATTAGATGGCTTAGTATGTTATTAGTTGTCCTTTTATTTATGTCACACCATTGGATTTTGAAATTATTGTATCATTATTTACTTGGACGATCCCTAATACATCACATGCAAGTGAAGTAAATGAAACTAATAAAGAAATTGATTGGTTAAGGAGATATATTTAATTGTCATTATTTTCTTTAGATAGATTAGCAATTTTTTTTTTGAACGATTGAGTAAATTTCATTCAAAAGCAGGGAAAAAACCCAAGAGATAAAAGGATGAGCTCAATACGCAAGCAAGAAACAAAGGGGGAAGCCCACAACCCGGGCCAGGCACCAACAAAGATCATATAAATCAGTAAAGACTCACATACCACAAAAAGAGAGAATATGAATACTCAAGTTGTTAGTTTAGGATTTAAGATTCAAACAATAGGGGTCATTTTTCTTTGCAATGTACAAATTATTGATATTTAAATGATTGAGAAGATCAGCAAATGCGCAAGCATGGGTCTTTAGTCGCCAATGGCAAGAGGATGGGGAAGAGATGGTATCAAAGATCTCTTTGTTTGGAAGGAGAATCCAATCCACGAGAACTTTCCACTGCAAGCAAGATAAAGGATCCGCTGGCAAGAAAGAAGGGAGAACTTACCAATGCACGAAGTAGGGGAAGGGAAAGCACAAGAGCCATGGATCAGAAGGTTATCTCCACACAGCTAGGAGCCAAAAAAAGAGTGTAGACATATTAGCATTGCTTTACAATCGAAAGAGATTAGAATGATTGTTAAGAACTCTCTCAAGAAGCAAAAGTTCTGAATTCGATTCCCACTTCACTCTAAAGAATCAGTCTTTATAGAATTATTCGGTGTGTGTGGATACAGAGGTTTGCACATACTCCGAAGACTAATCGCGTGCTGTAACAGACCTGAACACTTTGGTCATAAAATTTTACTTATCTTTGGATTTTGAAATTCCTGTTCAAATCTAAATATGCTGAAAATGTTTGATTGATATTTTTAACGTATCACCTGATGTTTTAGTTCATAGAATGTTCTTAGTCATAATTTATACAAGATATTCCAACAAATATAAATGATATTATTTAAGGTTAAATGGGCCCTCTTGAAAGGTCCATCTGAGGATACTGTGCAAGAAAGGTTGGTAAAGTCTTTTCGAGAGAGATTTAGTTAAACTTAAGCAAAGAATATACCAGTATAAAGAATCGCCAATCTTTGTCTCTCTTCAACACTTACCATTTACTGCGAGTATAGAATCAAAAGCATTTGCTTGCAAGTGTGCACAAAGTCCTAAAAAAAGTTATGACAAATAATGAAGAGATGGGTAGATAATCAAATGATTAGGACTTGAAATGAAATAACTTGGGTTTTTTTTTTTTTTTTCTACAAATACCCTTTTGAGAAATTACATTTCAAGTCCTATAATTTTAGGATCAGCGAATTGCGTGGTCGATTTCCTATCGAAAGTGGAAGTACAATTATCTCAACCGGTAGTGTAAGTATTCTCCACCCTTCAATTCTCACAAGAAGAAGGGGCTTTGAGAAATACTTAGTGTGTTTAAAGTAGATTTATCTTCGGATGACTTATATTTCTATCATTATTTAACACTTTGAAATGACTCAGACAAGTCAATAAATTGAACGAGTTGATGAGTTTTTCATTGTCTTTTATATTTTTCCTAAAATTCAGTAGAGTTTCTCAACTCGATTATAATATTTTATTTGAAGTTAAAGCCAAATTATCTTATTTAAGTGAGTTTAAGTCACGAATCATTTTACCAAGAATCTTTCCCATGTTCTACTTCCACCGAATCCTATTCATTCCTTTTTAAGGATAGAAATGAGATGCTTCCAAAGCTTGCAAGACATGAATATACGTTTGTCTAACACTGATGGGATCAATTTAGTAATAAAACTTTCAATGAGATTTTTTAATGGACTTTAAGCTTCGTACAATTAAATATAATGTAAAGAGAACTATATTATTAGAAGGTGTATATTCTTTGATTTTGAGCTTTTAAAAATCTTCGACAAAACTTGAAAGTCTAAAAATATATAATTTGGATACATTTTAATTATTGCAAATTTAAGAGATGATGTAACCCACCCACTAAACAAGATTCTCCACATAATTGTAATTAGCAAGCATTGATTGCATTTGTTTAAGAAAGGAAAAAACAAGTGAGGATGGAATGGATATCTCATTTCTTGGAGGGTGTTGAAGGTAAACAAACACATGGAAATCAATGACCACTTGGAGAAAAAATAATAAATAAAAAGGGGAATTGACTCCAAAATCAATGGACCTTATCTAAGAATATTTCTTTATTACATTTTGTATTGCTTTTCACGTACATCTATGATTATCTTGTATTAAGAATGCACCCTCTGTCTTAAGCCTTTTAGACTTTGGAAGATTAGAATAAGCCTGTTTCATGTGCTTTTGGGGACAAAACAAAAGTAGAAAAAAAGTGGAATTCAATTAAAATTCCCTCTCTCAATTAAAAATAAATAGACATTGATTAAAAAAAAAAAAACTCACATGGGTGTAGTTTAATCTGTAATCTCCCGTCTTAGGAAGCGGAGCAGTGGGTCTCGTGTGAGTTTTCTGCGGTTTCCCACATGTAAATTCAAAAAAAAAAAAAATAGGACACTAGTACATATTTAAACTCAATAATCTCATCATAAAAGTGGAATATATGATTCTGTGCTTGTAATTACTTAATTTTATTAGCTATGCTGTAACACAAAATTGTGGGATTAAGTTGACCTAGAGAGACATTTTAAGTTTAAAAAAAAAATAAAACAGTAAAAGGAAAGGAAAAGGTTTTTCTTGGTTTCTCATAGTACATTCTTTGAAGGCCCCTGGGCTAGTTGAATGGGTTCTACAAATGTTAAAAGAGTTACTGAACACCATTTCATGGGCTCAGGCTCAAGATGTGCAAAGCTTGTATTGGGCCTGATCAGTGTTTGTCTAGGCCCGATATTCTTGCTGAATCCGGCAACATGTTTAACTTTAAAATAGCTCGAGCACGGCCCATTAGCAACACTTTGTACATAATTAATTGTTCATCTTAGTCTAGTCATATTGGTTCATATGATGAACAAAGGCTTGCTGCGTATGAAGCTTTAGCCCAACCCATTCACATTAGGAATCGGCCCACAACTGAATGGGCCATAAGGATAAATCATCAAGCTGGTCGTGGACTGCTCTCTTAAAGTAAATTGTGGTTAAGGAATAGATATAAATTTGTATACTCGTAGTGAGGAGATAAAGTGCCATGTAAGACAGCAGAAGTGTGATATTTTTTTTTTGAAATTTATGAAAAATCTATTCTCCTGCTCTACATGCTATCTTTCTTCAAACTCCCAGTCTCAAAATTCATTCCTCTCTAAGATTTATTGATAACTTAGCATATATCCATCTTCTATCCCTAAAGCTTTTGACATATTGATCAAACCATGAGAGCCTCAATGAAGAGAGACTTCCCATGAGAATAGAGTAAGGTCCCATCAAATTACCCAGTGTGTGGAGATAGAGGGTTTTCACACACTCCGTGAAATTAGTCGAGTGCGACGCTTGGACACCTCCGGACCTAAAAAAAAAAAAACAACAATTGGCTATGAGCCTAGTTTTGAATAAAATATAGGAGATTGGTGTACATGACAGACATAATTGGACCAGAGAGTGATGTTGGATGCAATTAAAGTTGTATGCCCGTTGAGGATTAGACGTGAGACATGCCTAGACACCTTGTGAAAGGTTTCTCAAGGCTGGTGTTGGTGTTTGTGTTGCCCAATCTTTCATCTGCACCACTATTCCTCTACCATTCTTAAAATTGTTCAACCATCAAAATATATACAAGGTGAAACTACAATAAAATACAAAACAATGCATCTGACTCTCCAAAACATCCGTCCAGAACTCAAAATACATGTCCTTAATGTATCTTTCTTCAACAACACAACAATTTCATAAGGCATAAAATCTGCAAAATGAAATCATCAAATGATTAAATTTTGATTTTTAGTCTAATGTTCTTGATCATGGCCTTAGTTTGTGCCATTCGGCTTGACTATCAGTTCCAAATTGAATTATCATAACATCCATTTAGAAAAGCCTACTGACCGATCTTGCAAATGTCCTCATAGTCAACTGCCTGAAGCACCCTCCCATCATATACACCCTTCTCTATCTGAACCTTGGCAGAATAATTCTCTGTGTTGACCGATATTAACCTTGCATTTGATCCACGATATGCCCCATTCACTATTCTCACAAGACCACCAATTTGTGGAATCACAGTTTCCAGTTCTTGCTGATCAACTCGAAGAACATGTTTGCTGTCAAGCATTTGGATCTCTCCAACATACGTGTCTATAACTTTCTTGACGACTCCCTTCTGTTTATAATACCCCTTATCAGCCAACCCTTTACTCATGACTTTGACGATGATTCCTTCGCAAAGCCAATAATCTTTCCTATTATTCCTCTCCTTTGCCTCTTCTTGCTCTTTCATCAATTCATCAAGAACTGACTTGCCACCAGCTTTTGTTGGCTTATCAACATGTTTTGATTTGCTGGTATTATTTCCAACATCTACTTCTTCAAACACCTGTTTGGAGCTTTCAGCAGTCTTAGTAATAGCTGCTGATTTAAAAGATGACCCAAGGGAGAAGGCAACCTTGCCAGATGGGTCCAAATCAAGTGACAGAGAGTAGTCAGACATTGTGGCTGACCCACTTGCCAGTTTGGGTATCAACTCTTCAGCTCGTTCAATCTGTTTCAAGATTGCTCGCTCTTGTTTCTCCTCCTCCACAACATCTGACTTCAGACGCTTGTTTTTGAGTCGTTCCTTCAAAATGGTCTCAGAGTCCCGGTCTATATACGTCATGAACCACCCCTTCGGAGTTTCTTCAACCTTGCACTTTCCGGTGCGGCCCAAGTACTTGACAAACTCTGTGAGTGTCGCCCACTCCGTTGAGTTCATGTGGATGTGGTGGCGGTCAGCAATGTACTCATTATACACTACTGTAGCGGCAACACGGCTGAAACGATGGCTCCTTTTCATATGCTCAAGAAATTCACGTTCAAATTCTTCAGAGTACCCATCAATGATACGGTTAGGGTTTTGCCCAAATACCTGCATTTGGCGCTGGTGGCTCTCGCTCATACAATGGCATTTGAAGCCATTCTCATCACGGCATTGCTTCTGGCACATCTGACAGTACCACCGTAATTTCTGCAGTCCCTTTGCTTTGATTCGGTTGGCAATTGCCTTTGGCGTGAGGAACTCATTCTTTCCCATACCTATCAAAAAAAGGGAATACCTGGTAAATAAACAATCAAAATTCAAATTGCAGCCCATTTTTTATATTGAAATTAACTAAGCATACTTGATTCAAAACCCATAATACAAAACCTGAAAATATTTTTTCTACTTTTCACCTTATTCGATTCATAATCCCCTGAGGAGAGAGAACAGTTTGAAATACAAGAACTGAGGAAAGCTCTAAGGTCTAACTTGGAATACGCGGTTTTTTTGAAAGGTTAATTTGAAATACACTTTCGTTCCTCTCTTCCCATGGTACTTGAATCTTTTATTGAAGAAAGGACCAACTCCCCAACACTCCATGACGTTTTTTGGAAAGGTTAATTTGAAATGCACAAATGGAAAAACAAATCACCCATATCAACTATTTCCAACTTCCAACATGATCAATTTGCTGTCAATGACTTGCAGAGGATCCTAAATTCACCAGCCACCAACACTCAAGGATTTAAACCCCTGTGAGTAATAGTGGAACTTGTAAATTGGAAAGCTTGGAACTCTAGATAAACTATTAAATATATTAAGACCCGCCACCGGAACAGCCAATGCAGACCCAAGAGAAAGTTGAACTCATATCAGGGAAAACCGTATGTATGCATCTATAATTCTCTAATTCCAGGATATCGAGTTCTGATAATTCTGGAATTCAGAAAGTTCCTCACTAGCCCTTTCATGTTTGGTAGTCTCAGAATTTGAGAATGTTGGGTTTTATGGCTCAAAGCCCTTTTGGACCCGAGTTGTTTGATGGGCCCAGGCCCATTGGGCCCAATCTGTGTATGCCTATATATATTGTTCTCTTTCATCTTAGGGTTTTTAGGTTGTGCAGTTGGAGAAAGAGAGCCTGTGAGAGAAGGGTAGGTAGGATTGATGTAATATTTGTAACCTGACCGATTATTCCTCAGTGGATTTAACATGCCCCGTGTACGTAAGCAATCTTGCCGAGCCACGTAAAACTGATGTTCGCTTGTGTGATTGATTTCTTGATTGTTTGATTTGCATATTTTTTTTTCCCCAACAAGTGGTATCAAAGCCGAAGGTTATCGGATTCAGGCAAAGGTAAATCACAATCGTCTGCAAAAAGGGGAGAGGGGCGGAAGCAACAGTGCAGTACTGCTACAAATCTGGGTTTTCAGATCTGTGAGTGGCAGCCAGCTGAGGTGCGGCTGGAAAGGTAAAGCCCCATCGCCAAAGCACATGTGCAGATTTGTGTGTGGGTAATTCGCATAACATGCCATCGTTTGAAGGGGCTGAAGGAAATTACAGATATGAGATCAGGAGTGCTCAGATCAGTGCAGATTTGAGAGATTGAGACTGAGTGCAGATCTTGGCCGCAGATTTGGGTTTCAGAGAACCCAGGAGAGTGTTCAAGCAGAACGGCCGGAGAGAGAAAAAAAATCCCCAACAACAGAGCAAGGGTTTGCAGATCAGAGATCTACGACAGACTCACGGTTCAGCGATCGGTGAAGAGAAGGAACGGCAGAATGCAGAGAACAGGCTGCAGAACCAGCGCCGATGAGCGGCAGCACATGGCCAGAATCTGAGATTTGGACGCAGAATAGAGGAAGAAGAAGTAGGCAAATCTGGGATCTTCATATCGGTGCAGATCCTCTATAGATCTAGCCTTACCGAGAACGGAAGGAGGGGAAATCCAGTCGTGCGGCGAACAAAGGGTTTCTCGATTTTGGGTTTTATTTTTTTTTTGAGGAAAAAGCAACAGTGCCGCTCGCCGCTGTTGGTGGCCGCCGCTCACTGTTGTCAATCTGCTTCTGCGATCGCCTCTTCGCCGGTGGATTGAAGGGCAACCTCTTGTTTCTGCTCGCCGAGATTGACAGCCCTGCTGCCTTGTTCGGTGATGGCTGATCTGCTCCTTGCACAGATTTGCGATTTGATTTCCGCTGCAGCCGCTGCTGGCTACTGTTTCCACCTCTTTGCTCAGGTCGGCTCTGCGATTTTCAGATCTGCTCCGGGTTTCGGCCGATCTGGTTTGTTGCCTCTGTGCAGATCTGCTGATGGATTTGGGTTTTCTTATTTCAATTTCAGATCTGATTTCCAATCTGGGTTTTTTTTGGAAACCCTTGGGTGCCGACGGGATCTCTGTTCTGAAGAACAGACGCTGGCTGCCTGGATCAGATCTGAGTGGATCTGATCTCGGTCTGGCTCTGGTTCGTCACTACTAGATATGGTTGTCCCGTCTACACCGATTTGCACTGTTGTCGATGGATTGAAGGGAACTCCACCCTGTTCGCTGTTGGAGAGGATTGGATCTCGATGTCCTCCGACTGTCTGTGTGATTTTAGTTTCCTCGATCGAATCTGTCGAGGCTCTGAAACCACTTGTTGGGGATTAATTAAAGTAAACACACAATCACACAAATCACACGACACAAGATTTACGTGGTTCGGCTAGAATGCTTACATCCACAGATCAAGATCAAATCTACTATGTAAAAATATACACAGGGGATTATAAGGTCTCTGCCTCTTAGATCTTCCCTGTCTCTCACTCTCTCTAATCCCTCTCTCTGTTTAACACAGGATTACATTAATATATAGAAGAAGAGAATAATAAGCTAGGGCTTAAGCCACCCTACTGGGCCTAAGCCCAGTAGATCCATAAGTGGGGCTGGCCCACAACAATCTCCCCCTCTAGCCCTAGGAGGAGGAGAACACTCTGACATGGATGTCATCTTCTGTAGAGGCCAGATGCCCCTAGGCAGAACTCAAACTTGTTATTTGGAAGAACTTTGGTGAACAAGTTTGCTGGATTGTGGTCTGTATGGATCTTTTTCACACTGATCTGTTTCTCATCAATAGCTGCTCTTAACCAGTGATACCTCAAATCAATGTACTTGGTTCTTGAGTGATACATGGCATTCTTACTCAAGTCGATGGCGCTCTGACTGTCACAATGCACTGTGTAGTCCTCCTGTTTGATGCATATTTCTCGAAGGAATTCCTTTTGCCAAACAATCTCTTTCCCAAGTTATGAAGCAGCAATGTACTCTGCCTCTGCCGTAGAAAGTGCTACACACTTCTGTAACTTGGATTGCCAACTGACGGCTCCTCTAGCAAATGTGAAAATATAACCAGAAGTGGACTCGCGACCATTAAGGTCACCAGCCATATCTGCTTCTGTGCAGTTGGTAATCAACGGGCCTCCACCAAATATGATGCCCATACTCGATGTACCTCGCAGGTATCTGAAGATCCATCTCACTGCCTCCCAATGATCATGTCCTGGGTTTGACATAAATCTGCTCACAAATCCAACTGCATGTGCTATATCAGGTCTCGTGCAAACCATCATATACATGAGACCACCAACTGCTGATTGATATGGAATCTGATTCATCTTGTCTTTCTCCGTCTCTAATGAAGGACAACATTCCTTACTCAGCTTAAAGTGAGCGACGAGAGGAGTGCTAACAGAGTTGCAATCCCTCATACTGAATCGCACCAAGATCTTCTCGATGTATTTTTCTTGAGACAGGATATTTTTCTTTCTATCTCTGTCAATCTCCATACCCAAAATCTGTCTAGCAGGGCCAAGATCTTTCATGTCAAACGCCTTTGACAGGTATGCCTTTAACAACTTGATCAATTCGGAACTCTTTCCAAATATTAGCACGTCGTCTACATATAATAACAGGATGATGAACTGATCACCCTTAGACTCTTGATAATAAACGCGAGTCACCTGCAGTGTGTCTGTATCCTTTTTCTGTCATGAAAGAGTAAAACTTCTTATACCATTGCCACGGTGCCTGTTTCAATCCGTACAAGCTCTTCTTGAGTCTGCAAACAAGGTTCTCTTTGCCCTTCAACTCAAACCCCTCGGGTTGTTTCATATAGATCTCTTCGTCTAAGTCACCGTAAAGAAATGCAGTCTTCACGTCCATCTGTTCAATCTCAAGATCTAGACTCGCAGCCAAGCCCAACATAATTCGTATGGAGCTCATCTTCACCACTGGTGAGAATATTTCGTCAAAATCCACTCCCTTTTTCTGTCCAAAGCCCTTCACCACTAAGCGGGCTTTATACTTCAGAACTTTGTCTCCATCCTTTTTCACCTGAAAGACCCATTTGTTCTGTAGAGCCTTCCTACCAACTGGTAGATCAACCAGCTCATATGTGTTGTTCTTTTTAAGAGACATTATCTCTTCTACCATAGCTTTCCCCCAGTGAATTCTATTTTTGTCGCTTATAGCCTCTGAGCAACTCTCAGGCTCCCCCTCACTGGTCATCAACACATAATCGGAACTCGGGTATCTCCTGGATGGGTTGTACTTTCTAACAGATCTCCTCGGAGGTATAACATCCTCAGATGTAGAAGTACTGGGGGGTTGCTCCCCCTTGCTCAAATGTCTATCTCTGTCCTAATCATCCTCCACTATGTCCTCAACTGAATCATGTACCGGCTCATCAACTGTCTCATCTGTAGACGTATATGATGGCCCACTGACACTGTCACTGTGACTCCTAGAAGGAACATCTGACCCACTGTCGTCTGACTGACGGTGCAGGTGAGGGAGGAGTTGTTGTTGTTGACGGAGGGGTGTCCAGAGTGGAGATGGGACCTTGATCTAGGTCACTGGAGTATGTGGTATTGTTCTCATTGAAGAACTCATCTTCATGGAATACCACGCCTCGACTCCTGAACATTTTCTGCTGAGCTGGATCCCATAGTCTGTATCCGAACTCTGAATCACCGTAACCAGCACACAATGTCGACTTTACATCTAATTTCTTTCTCGACATATCAAGGATGTGTGCATAGCAAACACAGCAAAAAACTCTGAGATGCTTGTACGTAACTTTTCTGCCCGCCCACAAACATTCTGCCACTTCACCATTTAGAGGAGCTGATGGTGATCGATTAATGAGGTATACTGTTGTCCTCACTGCTTCACTCCAAAATCTCTTAGGTAGATTTGCGTTGTGAACTATGCAATGCATTCGCTCAACAATGGTGCAGTTGTAGCGCTCAACTACACCGTTATGTTGAGGAGTCCCTGGCACTGTCAACTCATGTCGTTTTTCTAGTAGAAATCTTTAAACTCACCCGATGTGTACTCTCCTCCATTGTCGGTCCTTAGACATTTCAGTTTTCTACCCGTCTCTCTCTCCACAGAGGCAACAAACTCACAGAAGAATGAGAAAGTACGATCTTTGGATCTCATGAAGTAAATCCAGCACTTTCTCGTAGAATCATTGATGAAGGTAACGAAGTACTTGTTCTTACCCAATGACTCTACCTCTATCGGCCCACAAACATCTGAGTATGCTAGGTCTAGCATCTTGACCTTTATGTGGCCCTTTAGATTGAAAGAAGCTCTTTTCTGCTCGCCCATGATGCAATGCTCACAACTGTCTAGCCGGGTGCATTTAGTCCGTGGAATAAGGGCTTTCCTCTGAAAAATATGCAGCCCTCTCTCACTCAGATGTGCAAGTCTCCGGTGCCATAGAGAGAAAGCAGTCTATCTCTGCACTGCATGGATCTGGCTGGTGCAAACCGTGCCGGTCACAACATATAGGTGATCTTTGATCAACCCGTGTGCCATGGTAAGTGACCCTTTGCTGATCTTACATCGGTCTTCGTCGAATGTACTGATGTGCCAAGTACCCTCGCAGAAATGAGGTTCAGTCTGATGTCTGGCACATGTCTCACATCCTTCAAATTAATCTCATAGCCATGACTAGTCTTCAAAATAATGTTCCCAACTTCAATAATAGGGGAACATGCAGAGTTGCCCATCCGAACTGTTCCAAACTCTCCGGATGTATATGTGGAGAAGCAGCTCCTGTGTGGCGTGTAATGATAAGTGGCACCAGTGTCAATGACCCACTCAGATGAGGAGAGGGTAATGGAAAGACTCTCCCCCTCACTGGTGGTCACTATGACAAGAGTACGCTGCTCCTGAGATGTTGCAGCCTTGATGTCTGAAGATTCTGGCTTTCGTTCCTGATATTGCACAGTCTGATTATTTTCTCTCTTCCACATCCTGCACTGATTCTTAAAGTGCCTTGCTCTGCCACAATGAAAACACTTTATGTTGTCTCTGCTCTGCTCTGTTACCTCGACCTGGTCTGCTCTTGCTTCTATAGTCCTCGCGACCATGATTTGTATTTCTTCTGCCCCTATTCTGTGACACATATGCTCCGGAGGAAGAAGATACGACGCCCTTTTCTTTCCGTCTCACCTCTTCATTCATCAATGCCTCCTTGACTGTCTCTAAGGATGCCTGACCACCTGACGCAGAGTTACTCAAAGTAATCACCAGAGTCTGAAAGGAATCTGGTAGTGTCCCCATGAGAAGAAGAGCCAAAATCTCATCTGCAAAGATGATCTTTGCATTAGCCAGCTGGTTCACCATACCCTGAAAGTTGCTGAGGTGTTCTGACATTGACATGTTCTCATTGTATTTCAGTCTCTTGATAACAGAGGCTTTGTTCACTGACGCCTTGCCCTCATACATTTTTGACAGTTTGGTCCACAGTACATCTGCTTTCTTTTCTTCTGTGATATGGTGAAATATGGTGTCATCGACATACTTCCTGATCAAGCTCACAGCCTTCAAATGCTTGTATTCCCATTCTTTTGGCTTTTCTTTCATATCATCAGGTATAGATACATCTCCTAAGATTGGATGATATAAATCATACTTAATCAGGAGATCTTGCATCCGGGTCTTCCATAGGAGATAATTGGCCGGTACCAATTTCATGACGGTAGAATTACTAGAACTGGATGTCATTCTTGCACTGACCTCTGTCTAGTTTGTTGGTGCGCAAATACGGAAGTAATTAATCAACTGTTTAATTTTGTAGCCCTGCACAAACCTAGAGATCTACTATTGTCATCCAACTGATTACCCCCGAACTCCTCACCACTTGAGTGGTTCAATCATTCAAACACATAGCAGAATAATGTGTAAAAATTAGATAACAGTTATGAAAGATAAGAGAAAAGAGAACTCAGCTGGTCTCCTTTCTACAAACGCCACTGCTTGGCGCTCACTGCCTGTGCATTCGTGGCAGTGAGATCTACGCAATAACTGGTGTGGATTTGTTTTCTGGAGAAGTCGAACGCAGTGAACGGTGTGGATTTGTTTTCTGGAGGAGTTGGGAATGAGCGTCAAGATGTGGCGTTTGTAGAAAAGAGACCAGCTGAGTTCTCTTTTCTCTTATCTTTCATAACTGTCATCTAATTTTTACACATTATTCTGCTATGTGTTTGAATGATTGAACCACCCAAGTGGTGAGGAGTTCGGGGGTAATCAGTTGGATGCCAGTAGTAGATATCTAGGTTTGTGCAGGGCTACAAAATTAAACTGTTGATTAATTGCTTCCGTATTTGCGCATCAACAAACTAGATAGAGGTCAGTGCAAGAATGACTTCCAGTTCTAGTAATTCTACCGTCATGAAAATGGTACCAGGCAATTATCTTCTATGGGAGACCCGGATGCAAGATCTCCTGATTAAGCATGATTTATATCATCCAATCTTAGGAGATGTATCTATACCTGATGATATGAAGGAAAAGACGAAAGACTGGGAATACAAGCATTTGAAGGCTGTGAGATTGATCAGGGAGTATGTCGATGACACCATACTTCACCATATCACAAAAGAAAAGAAGGCAGATGTACTGTGGATCAAACTGTCTACAATGTATGAGAGCAAGGCGCCAGTGAACAAAGCCTCTGTTATCAAGAGACTGATATACAATAAGAACATGTCAATGTCAGAACCCCTCAGCAAATTTCAGGGTATGGTGAACCAGCTGGCTAGTGCAAAGATCATCTTTGCAGATGAGATTTTAGCTCTTCTTCTCATGGGGACACTACCAGATTCCTTTCAGACTCTGGTGATTACTTTGAGTAACTCGGCGTCAGGTGGCCAGGCATTCTTAGAGACAGTCAAGGAGGCATTGATGAATGGAGAGGTGAGACGGAAAGAAAAGGGTATCGCATCTTCTTCTTCAGGAGCACATGTGTCACAGAATAGGGGCAGAAGAAATACAAATCATGGTCGCGAGGACTATAGAAGCAAGAGCAGACCAGGTCGAGGTAACAGAGCAGAGGCAGAGACAACATAAAGTGTTTTCATTGTAGCAGAGCAAGGCACTTTAAGAATCAGTGCAGGATGTGGAAGAGAGAAAATAATCAGACTGTGCAATATCAGGAACGAAAGCCAGAATCTTCAGACATCAAGGCTGCAACATCTCAGGAGCAGCGTACTCTTGTCATAGTGACTACCAGTGAGGGGGAGAGTCTTTCCATTACCCTCTCCTCATCTGAGTGGGTCATTGACACTGGTGCCACTTATCATTACACGCCACACAGGAGCTTCTTCTCCACATATACATCCGGAGAGTTTGGAATAGTTTGGATGGGTAACTCTGCATGTTCCCCTATCACTGGAGTTGGGAACATTATTATGAAGACTAGTCATGGCTATGAGATTAGTTTGAAGGATGTGAGACATGTGCCAGACATCAGACTGAACCTCATTTCTGCGAGGGTACTCGGCACAGAGGGATACATCAGTACATTCGGCGGAGACTGATGTAAGATCAGCAAAGGGTCGCTTACCATGGCACGAGGGGTGATCAGAGATCACCTGTATGTTGTGACCGGCACGGTTTGCACTGGCCAGATCCACGTAGTGCAGAGAGAGACTGTTTTCTCTCTATAGCACCAAAGACTTGCACATCTGAGTGAGAGAAGGCTGCAGATTCTTCAGAGGAAAGCCCTTATTCCACAGACTGAGTGCACCCGGCTAGACAGTTGCGAGCATTGTATCATGTGCAAACAAACAAGAGCTTCCTTCAATCTAAAGGACCACATAAAGGTCAAGAAGCTAGACCCAGTATACTCAGATGTTTGTGGGCCGGATAGAGGTGGAGTAAGAACAAGTACTTCGTTACCTTCATCGATGATTTTACGAGAAAGTACTGGATTTACTTCATGAGATCCAAAGATCATACTTTCTCATTCTTCTGTGAGTTTGTTGCCTCTGTGGAGAAAGAGAAGGGTAGAAAACTGAAATGTCTGAGGACTGACAATGGAGGAGAGTACACATCGAGAGAGTTTAAGGAATTCTGCAAGAAAAACGACATTCGACATGAGTTGACAGTGCCAGGGACTCCCCAGCATAACGGTGTAGCCGAGCGCTACAACCGCACCATTGTTGAGCAAATGCATTGCATAGTTCATAGAGCAAATGCATTGCATAGTTCATAACGCAAATAGATTTTGGAGTGAAGCAACGAGGACAGCAGTATACCTCATTAATCGATCACCATCAGCTCCCCTAAATGGTGAAGTGGCAGAATGTTTGTGGACGAGCAGAAAAGTTACCTACAAGCATCTCAGAGTTTTTTTCTGCGTTTGCTATGCACACATCCCTGATATGTCGAGAAAGAAATTGGATGTAAAGTCGACATTGTGTGCGTTTATTGGTTACGATGATCCAGAGTTCGGATACAGACTATGGGATCTAGCTCAGCAGAAAATGTTTAGGAGTCGAGATGTGGTATTTCGTGAAGATGAGTTCTTCAATGAGAACAATAAACCAACATACTCCAGTGACCTAGATCAAGGTCCCATCTCCACTCCGGACACACCTTCGTCAACATCAACTCCTTCTCCTTCATCTGCACCACCAGTCAGTCAGTCAAACGACAGTGAGTCAGATGTTCCTTCTAGGAGTCACAGTGACAGTGTCAGTGGGCCAGCAGATACGTCTACAGATGAGACAGTTGATGAGCCGGTACATGATTCAGTTGAGGACATAGTGGAGGATGATCAGGACAGAGATAGACATTCGAGAGAGGGGGACCCCCCAGTACTTCTACATCTAAGGATGTTATACCTCCGAGGAGATCTATTAGAGAGCACAACTCATCCAGGAGATACCCGAGTTCCGATTATGTGTTGATGACCAGTGAGGGAGAGCCTGAGAGTTACTCAAAGGCTATAGGCGACAAAAACAAAATTCACTGGGGGAAAGCTATGGTAGAAGAGATGATGTCTCTTAAAAAGAACAACACATATGAACTGGTTGATCTACCAGTTGGCAGGAAGGCTCTAAAGAACAAATGGGTCGTTCGGGTGAAAAAAGGATGGAGATAAAGTTCTGAAGTATAAAGCCCGCTTAGTGGTGAAGGGTTTTGGACAGAAAAGGGGAGTGGATTTCGACGAAATATTCTCATCAGTGGTGAAGATGAGCTCAATACGAGTTATGTTGGGCTTGGCTGTAAGTCTAGATCTTGAGATTGAACAGATGGACGTGAAGACTGCATTTCTCCACGGTGACTTAGACAAAGAGATCTACATGAAACAACCAGAGGGGTTTGAGTTGAAGGGCAAGGAGAACCTTGTTTGCCGACTCAAGAAGAGCTTGTACTGATTGAAACAGGCACCGCGGCAATGGTATAAGAAGTTTCACAATTTCATGACAGAAAAAGGATACAGACACACTGCAAGTGACTCATGTGTTTATTATATGTGGACGAAATGCTGATATTTGGAAAGAGTTCCGAATTGAACAAGTTGTTGAAGGCAGACCTGTCAAAGGCGTTTGACATGAAAGATCTTGGCCCTACTAGACAGATTTTGGGTATGGAGATTGACAGAGATAGAAAGAAAAAGAAGATTACCCTATCTCAAGAAAAATACATTGAGAAGATCTTGGAGCAATTCGACATGAGGGATTGCAACCCTGTTAGCACTCCTTTCGCTGCTCACTTCAAGCTGAGTAAGGAATGATATCCTTTATCAGAGACAGAGAAAGACGAGATGAGTCAAATTCCATATCAGTCAGCAGTTGGTAGTCTCACGTACGCGATGGTTTGCACGAGACCTGATATAGCACATGCAGTTGGATTTGTGAGCAGATTTATGTCAGACCCAGGACATGATCATTGGGAGGCAGTGAGATGGATCTTCAGATACCTGAGAGGTACATCAAGTATGGGCATCATGTTTGGTGGAGACCCGTTGATTACCAGCTACACAGATGCAGATATGGCTGGTGACCTTGACGGTCGCAAGTCCACTTCTGATTATATTTTCACATTTGTTGGAGGAGCCGTCAGTTAGCAATCCAAGTTACAAAAGTGTGTAGCACTTTCTACGGCAGAGGCAGAGTACATTGCTGCTACAGAAACTAGGAAAGAGATGGTTTGGCAAAAGGGATTCCTTCGAGAAATAGGCATCAAATAGGAGGACTACACAATGTATTATGAGAGTCAGAACACCATCGACTTGAGTAAGAATGACATGTATCACTCAAGAACCAAGCACATTGATTTAAAGTATCACTGGTTAAGAGCAGCTATTGATGAGAAATAGATCAGTGTGAAGAAGATTCATACAGACCACAATCCAGCAGACGTGTTCACCGAAGTTCTTCCAAAGAACAAGTTTGAGTTCTGCGTAGGGACATCTGGCCTCTACAGAAGATAACATCCATGTGAGAGTGTTCTCCTCCTCCTGGGGCTGGAGGGGGAGATTGTTGTGGGCCAGCCCCACTTATGGATCTACTGGGCTTTGGCCCAGTAGGGTGACTTAAGCCCTAGCTTATTATTCTCTTCTCTTCTATATATTCATGTAATCCTGTGTTAAACAGAGAGAGGGATTAGAGAGAGAGTAAGACAGGGAAGATCTGAGAGGCTGAGACCTTGTAATCCCTTACATATATTTCTACATAGTAGATTTGAGCTCGCTCCGTGGACGTAGGCATTCTAGCCAAACCTAGTAAATCTTGTGTCGTGTGATTTGTGTGATTGTTTACTTTAATTAATCCCTAATCCCCAACAGAGAATTCCATAAATCTATCAGTACACCTTCTGTTGGGAAATTATAAATCTCTTGGAATTGAAACTGCAAGGAATTCCAGCTTCTCATTAAAATCTCCAGTTTAAGTGAACATGGAGTGATTTTGGGAATTTTAAATCTTCAGAAAATTAGAAATTTCAAAATACTGAAATAAGCCTAAGAACCAGTTCCAGTGGCAACGAAAGATTCTGTCAAGTTACAACAGGATATGGCTCTGCAACCAGTATGAATTTTGTGTTTCCAGAAACTCATTATCGATCAAATTATAGTGCACATTCAGTTAATTATAGAGAGTGATAGAATTAGGCCGAAATCCCAATGACCCATATTTCTGTCCCGTTATCCCAATGTGGAAGCTTTTAGATTTCTTCAGCTTACATATTAAAATGAAATAAATAAATACACTGAAGTAGAATTTGAACCATAAACAAGATTTTAATCCCCCTACCTCAAAGCTGAGATTTTTGGAACCCAAAGGAGACGGCAGCGAGTCGAGCAGTTGCAGTGCCTGAGAGATGGGGACTCGAGAGCGCGGCCGGCAGTGACTGAGCCGAACTGAGAGCGAGATCGGATGGCAGGCGTGTGAGCGAGCAGCGGTCGGCCGAGAAAAGGGGGGCGGCGACGGCAACGGTCAGCGAGCAGAGGAGGGATTTGAGGTTTTGAGGGTCGGGGATTTGGGAGAGGATTTTGAGAGGGATTGTGACCGGAAGAGAGATCGGCGTGTGAAGGGGGAGAATAGATAGAGAAATCGTGAAATCAGGAAAGGGGATTGCGAAAGGGAGATATATGGAGAGAGAGGGTTGCGTCGAGAGTGATAGAGACGAATCGGCTGAGCAAGAGTGCCGTGAGGGGTTTCCGTTGAGAGGGAGAGGGGCGGTGTAAAGGAAGAGGGACGAGGCGAGGGTCGACGGCGAGAAGAGGGATTTTCTGCTGAGTGACGGGCGAAGGAAGGAAGGTGAGAGAGAGAGTTGAGGAAAACGAGAGTGAGTCGGCTACGAGAGGGTCGGTCGAGCGAGGAGTGAGTGAGATGGATTTTGGGAGAGACGAATTTTATCTCATTTTTTTTTATTTTTTTTCATTTATTTATTTATTATTATTATTAAATATACTTAAGTTAATAGGGATATCTGAGTAAATAAGATTTAATTTGATTTATTATTTTTCAAAAATTATTTTTATATTTACAAATCTCTAAAATTAATTCGATTTAAAATTTTAAAAAGTTATTATCTAAAATAATGAAAAAAATCCCAATTAAAATTTATTTATAAATAATTTAAATTAATTAATCAACTAAAAGCCCGGTCATTACAAATTTAATATCTTTCTCCTTTTTTATAGTTGATAATACTAGGATGTTCATTAGGATTTTCATTTAAAAATAAAATAAAATATGCTAACTCATTGATTAGGGTCCTATGTACGTGTGACAAGGACAATAAATCACTTATTAATAACTTATTCATTATTTTTCTAAAAAATTAGAAGAACTTAGAGCTCTCTGTTTAATGATTTAGAATAAAGCTTATTAAAAAAGAAAAATCATCTCCTGTTTAGCTTATTAGATGAATGGGTTAGAAAATTTTAAGCTTTGAATCACATATACCAATTTCTCTCTTTTAACCATGGGTGTAAATATCGGCTGATACAATATGTATCGGCCATATAGTTTAAATATCGGTCGATATAGCTGATATATCGGTGATACATATCGGGCTGATATTGAATTTTTATTAAAAAAATATTCTAAAAAAAAATAATAATAATAAATTAGGCAGATATAAGAAAAAATCACCTTTTTTTTTTAAAGGAAAAATATATTACCTTTTTGATCTTATTGGCTGATATTTCAATTTAAATTGAGCCATTAATTGAGTGTGTTTTCATTAATGGGTGGGTTTTCAAAATTTCAGCTCAAATTTAGCACATGCTTTACCCGAAATTCTGGCTGTGTAGTTGTGATTTACAAGATAATTAGGGATCATTAGGATTTAGGAGAGTGATTTTCGTATTTATTTGACAGAGAAATTTAAATGGAATCATAGTCTATAAATGGAGAAATTTGAGTCGTTACAATAAATTGAGGTCCTTTTCAAATATGTTAAATGTTGACAATTTGAAGCACTAATTTAGTCACTAAATTTTAGTGGACAGTTATGACTTCGTCAATGAAAATTATAAATTTATAATCACTAATTTAGTCACAATTTGACTAACTAGTTTACTGCAAATGGAAATTAGGATCACTAATGTTCAGAATTTGCAAATAAAAATTAAAATCACTAAATTTTAAAATTTACAAATGGAAATTACAATCGCTAACGTTCAGAAATTACAATTTTTCAGTGTTTGCTGGCTGTTCTCCTTTCCTATTCTTTCCATTCTTTCTCACTTCTTTCATTATCTGGGCAGCTACTCTTTCGTTCCTTCCTTCTCTATTCTTTGATTCTTGTCTGTCCACGGTCCTGATTTCATCGGCCAAAATCCTGGTTGATTGAACAACATCCATGTCACTCGATTATGCTGGCTGCAGCCGTCCACTGCTTGATTTCTTTCCATTTTGTTCAATTTTGCACATGGTTTGGTCCTTTTGATTTTTCCTTTTATTTTTTTCTTCTTTTCATTCTTTCTTCTACTGATATGAATAGTTAGCTGTGATTAGCTGTAAATTGATTGAAGAGAGTTGGAGACTTTTTCATGTAATTAGGAGAAATTTCAACTGTGTAACTATTTTTTTTACCATTTTTGTTATTTTTCATCATTTTAACTTTAAAAAAAATTATTTAAATATGTAAATGACCGATATTTAAAGATAAAATTATATATATATATGAAGTCCATAAGTTTCTTAATTTTATATAATTTTTCTGATTTTTTTTGAAAAAAAATAAAAAATAAAAATCTCCAAGAGATAGAATAATATCGCCAATATATCGGCTTAACCGATATTTTGACTCCTGCTTTTAACTATGGAGAAAGTTGAAATAGACTTTTAACACCTTCTTATGCATCTAAAGAAAAAAAATGAAATTCCACAAGATCCTGCTCAAACTCGATGTAGATATAAATAAATCCAAATTGAAATTAAATATAAATAAATACAAACTCAAATAATTTCAAGTCTCAAATGATCCTCAAATCGCCTTCAACTAAAAGAATCAATCGATCACTCACCACCCCTCCCCCCCGATCACTCACCCCCCCTCCCCCCCCCCTCCCCCCTTCCTTTAATGGGCAAATAGAGCTTCTATTGAATGAAAAAAAATTCCAAATTTCTCATAGAAAAATTAGAATAAAGTTGAAACTTTCTTATGAAAAATTCAGCACCATGTGAATATCACAAAAGAAAATATGAATTCTAAAAAGTAGAATTATTTTGATTTAAACAAATAAAAAAATAGAAGCAAAATTTTGCAAAAGGATAGACAAAATCGAATTAGAGCTCTCAAGATTCGGAACTAGAAGCAAACTAGAAAATCAAATAAAACACTCACCACAAAAAGAGAGAATTAGAACTTTGTTCAATGCAGATTGGAGAACTGACGATGGGTTTGATAGCTGGTTACGATTCCTGTGTGAGTGTGTAATCCAACTTAACTTAACCAGGCCATCACACAACTTAACTTACTGCATTAAGTAAACGAAAAAAGAGAGAAAGAACTCTTGCTTCTCGTCGTTTATTGGAGGACTCGTTAGGATTTTCTGACTTTCAGTTGATTTCAGTCTTACTTTGCTGATACAACTTAACTTAAGTCCAATCTCTTCTAAATTAGTGATTAAATCCGATATTTAAAAGCTTAGTCCCATGCCTTACAAGAATTGCATTTGCCAGCTATTTTTAGATAATTGTTATGTTAGCTAATTGCAATGTTGTAAACAGTCTATTAGTTTTTATGTTGATGAAATGGCTGAAAGAAAATTGAATTTTCAATTAATGAACTAAGAATTATTAATCTAGATAACCAACAAAACTTACTGATTTGGGCATTAGGCAATGTATGATACTCATTATCAGATTATAGGCAAATGTTTTTATAGTATTGCAATTTTGAGTTTTTGTGGGTGTTTGATAAGCGGTTAATTTATAAAAAAAATGCTACCTCCGTCCCATTTTAGTGGTCTCATTTGAAATATTTGTATTTTTTAAGAAACTCTCTATATGAGAAACTCGTCGGGTTTAGTCTCTTGAATTTCTTTAGAGCCGAAGTGACTCTCTTCCTGAGTTCTAACCGGAGAGCATCGTATGTTTTCGCTATCCGTTGGAAAGCATCCATTGCAGCCATAATGGTTTCATTGGGTACGTCGTAGGGTAGAGGACCCGTCCTCCTTCCTCTGCAATTGTTTCCGTTTCCATTTGGTCATGACATTTCCTGTTATTTACAAATATTGCTTAATTATTTGAAATGAATAAGTTATTAAGACAAATTACAAAAGTTGCACATGTCATTAACAAACTCAAAGATTTTATTTACATTTACATAGGTTTATGGGGTTTGAAAACCCCTCATACAACATACACTGAAAACACAACAAAAAGCCCTTACAAAGATTCCCCCTCAACCCTTTCCTACCACCTCCTGCCTAATTTTTCATGGAAGATCCTACATCATCATTAAAATTGAAAAAGTTGTCAGGGCATGTCTCCGACATGTGCCCTAACACTCCGCAAGTTAGGCAAGATACTATCTCTGGTCCTCCGATGTAAGGACAATTAGTCATTTCCCTTCCATGGCCGTAAAATCTGCAAACTGGGCATACCACATTAATAGGATAAGGGCAGAAGATGTAATTGTGCCCTTCCTGGTTGCAAAACTCACAAACATACACCATCATATTCTCTGCGATCGGTGTAGCCGGTGTGTACTCTGATGAGCCTACTTCTCCTACGGATTCCTCTAAAGCTGGGACATCCCCCACATTCTCATTCTGAATAAAGACTGGAACCACTCCGACATTTTCGTTTGGTACCACCTCGACGTTTTTGTTAGGTACAACTTCAACATTGTAGTTTGGTATGCTGGAGTTACTGGTAGTTGAAGTCAAATCTATGGGACAGCTAGGCATTTCTCAGAATATTTCATATTGCTAGACATATCCGTATCACAAAATAGAAAATGTCATTTGCAATTCTAATCCAAAAATAAGTTCTAACTATGTTGTAACCCATCACAGTCATAGAGTTTGAGCCGATGCTTTGATACCAAGCTGTAACACCCCGACCCAGAAGTGGGCCCAGAACGCTACTGATTTTTTTTTGTAAACTAATTTCAATACTTATAACTGGGCTAGATCAAGAGTTAGGCCCATCCACACATGTTCTCAACATGTGGACTCACACACAGATCATAAGCCTACCCACATGCATACACATAACTTGCAATCACATATTTCCATAAGCTAAATAATTGTTAAACAAATCAGAGTAATTGCGGTCATATAGTGGTTTATATAAGCCAACACATAATAAGTATCACATACGGTACTTTACACAAATTATAGTTCCAAAGAACCAAACATCAACAACAAGTTCCCGTCCGTGGGAAACCCAAGGCAACGCCACAACTTATCCTTCCTAAGCTCAATATGGAGGTTCCTCCTCCTCGGGTACATCTCCTGAAATGTGAGTAGTGTAACCTAACTAGCCCAGTAAAAGAACATAACAATGCAGTTTATTGAATATTAGGTTAGCCAAAATCAATATTATCAACATAATAGTTTTATCTTGCCAAAATCTCAACATCATTCCATAACTGCTGACATCCACTGTAACACCTAGATAGTACGCTGAGACCATTAGTATTAAGTCCCAACACGGTCAAAATACAATCTTGCAAGTACATCTCCTGCCCATCCAAAATCGGTACTAACACACCCAAAGTCAGCAACTGACTCACTTGGTCCAGTAGACGTAAACTGACACACACAAGTCCAGTAATAGTTCAGTAGTTAAGGGTACGTGGAAGTAGTATTAAAATCATCACAGCTTATAAGCATCATCATCTATGATCAATATCATAAGTATCCATAAGCACTCTTCACAATAGTGCATCATATCTAGGCATATGAGTGAGTTCATTAAAACAGATCATTGAAACCACTCATTGCACTAGATCCTTTTTAACCTGATTTACTCTTACTGCAGTGTTAAGTCTTCTCACCGAAAATGTGTGGTATCGAAGTGTCTGCCAAACATACAAACAATGATCAGTCACAATACATAGTATAACAAGCAGCACATACTCATACAAATCTTATTTTCCGGAAATCTCTAGGGAAAATGAAACTGAGTCTCCTATTTGGTTACTAACAATTTTAAATTACAATAATCAGTAATATATATTAGGGAAAGCCACTTCTCATATTGTCTTCTGGACATGACCAGGTTGACGTATTGAGTTAGGCCTAGAGGTATAAGGTGCTCAGACTACTTCTCTTATAGCGAGTTAGATCTAGAGGTCACTCAGTGCCCGAACCCTTCTTTTTTACCAAGCGGAGAAGGAAATCGCACAGCGACAGATAGCTATCGGGCTGAGTCAACCACAAATAGAGAGTATCGGCCTGAAAGTGAATACAATAAGTATATATACTATAGTACCAAGAGAAAGGGGTTAGTATTATTTTTATTTATCAAAGAGGGGTTTAAACATCACATTGAAACCTAGAGTTTAAAACATGCAAATCTTAAATCAAACCAAGGTTTACAAATCAAAACTGGGTTCCTCGGAACATGCCTGGGAACCTGGTACTGTTGCTTCAGACCTTCCGAGCCACTGTCTAAAACTGGTCTACAGAACCTTCGGAACATGGTTCTGTCCTTTGGAACTTCCGAGGCTCATGTCTCGGAGCTTCCGAGAGTGCTTCAGAGCGAAAAACAGAAAACAGAACAATTTGTGGGTCTTGGTGTGTCTCGGATCTTACCGAGGAAAGCTCAGAACTTCTGAGCAGTTCAGATCTTCCGAACAGACTTGGAACATCCCGTCAGCAGAGGCGAGAGAAATGGTTAGCCTCTGGACACTTCGGAACTCCGAACCGAAACTCGGAACTTCCAAAGTATTGTTCCGAAGCCCAACTCTCGGACCTTCCGAGAGTCGTCTTCTTCATCTGTCTGCATCAGCAGACAGCGACGGGCAGCGGCCATGTGAAATACGAATCCCGAAAGAGTGGATTTTCTGGGTTCGTTTTTCACATCTAATTGGTCTGATGGACTCCTCATTAAGTCCTCTAGACAAAGGGAATAAATTAAAACCTTAACAATGAATTAAAACATCTGATTTTAACTGGAAAACCAGCACAAAAATTTATAAGTTTTCCTTAAACTTCAAATTCAATTTACACACTCAAAACTTGATCAATTTTACTTCTGTTTGATTCTAAACCTATTAGAATTTGGAAAGGAACATCGAGATTACCTTCGCTTAAGCTCTGTAGTTGAAAATCCGAATTTTGAAAAATCTTCCTCTTTCAAGCTTACAGTAGAAATTTGAAAAGACAGAGAGGGAGTGTCGATTTGGTTTTTCACAGTGACTTGAATCTTACTGAGATGAAACCAGCTGGAGGAGGGTAGAATTTATAAACCCTCCAGCGAGGCCAGGTGAAAGACATCTCACCGACAGCCCACGGGCGTCTGCATAGGGGCGACGCAAGCTGCTGGCCACGTACCAACGGTAACAGTAAAAACAATAGAAATTATTTGCAGTCCTTTTGGGTTTTTTTGCAATTAAGTCCAATTTTATCTTAAATCAATTTTTAACTAAAAACATGATTTAAATAACTTAACTAATGTAATCCAACTTAACAAAAATGTTGGGATTTATAAACTCTACTCATCATAAAATTTTGGAGATTTAAATTTCCTTAAAAACCATAGATTTAAACAAAAATTCATATTTTGACACTATTTACTTAATTTAACTTGTATTTAATAAAAGGGTTTAAAACGTTTATTTTCAAAATTTGAAGAAATAAACTAAACAGTTTTATCACATATTTTTCTCAAAATTTACTTATTTCTAAAATCGTCTGAAAATATTTATTTCTTCTCTTTAGAGGTCTTTTCGAGTAGTTTTAAACAATATTTTGTGAAAATAAAACAGCACTGTAATCATAAATTAAAATCCTTGATTAAAGAAATTAATATCATTTATCAATAATCAAATAATTAAAAAAATAATATCGATGATGGCAAATTACCATTTTTTCCTTCTAGCTAGACGAGTTGGATCATTGTGCTTTCAAGCTCAGACTAGGCCAAACTTGGGCTTTTCATAAAGCCCTAACCATAATCTTTAAGATTAACAGGTTAATGAAAGATTTATCATACTGATTACGCTTAAATCAGGTCAGAGTATTATAATACAAGACAATTAAATTGAGACAAATGGAGTATTAAAAGTTGAATATGAGTACTAATTTAAATAGATAGGATAATGTTACGTTGAAGAAGGTGATAATAAGAAAAGAGACAATAAGTGGCAAAGTCCCTGTCTTGGTGGAGCAGATAATCTACCAACTTGCTATCTTTGATAATTAAGATGGTTGGAAAACATGAAATCACGGGTGTAAATCTCAACATCGTGCAGATATCGGTCGATATCCACGCGACACATTTCTCTTTTCAATTTTCTTTTCAAAATATTGGTTATTATTTAATTATTTTTGAATTAAAAAAAACTGAAAGAAGGCCTGCTTTGGAAAAAAGAAGAAGTTAAAATCGAAAATATCGACTGGTATATGGATCGTGGGTTCCATGTCTGACGTGATTTTAAGAAAAAAAAAAACAATAGGCGATAATGGCTGATACCGTTGATATATCGGCTGATATTTATAGTGTACGACCGATACTTATTGTATTGGCCAATGCATACGGTTTCAAAAACTAGATATGTATCGGCCGATATTTTATTCATGCCTGAAATTATTATAGTTTGAAATAATTTTTTCATGATCATATGGAGTAATTTTACGGAGAGTGACCGTTTGGGGTGGACTAAAAATCGAACTCAGGTCGCTCACTTCGAGATGAGTTGAAATTGGCTTTGGAATTATATTATTCTATTTTTATTATTAATTTTTAAACCTAATCACGACTTGAATCCCATAATCTGGCTTGGAGTGCCTCTCAACTAAACTATTAAATAAGAATGCATTGACTTTTTTCACGTGTGGACTCTTTTAACGGGTTAAGAATTTTTTTGTCTCATATTTGATGTCAAATTTTTTATTTTTTATTTTAAATACTTATTGCTGTATTTTAAATTTTGGTTGAAATTTTAGATCTATCGACTTTGAGTTTTTATTTTTCTTTTTAAATTAAGTCTTTTGTGATCTTCGTCTGTCACCCCTTGAAATCCAATAAATTTTGACCAATATTTTTGTTTTTTGTAAATTATTAATTAAATTAAATGGACTCACTAGGGGTGTTAGGTTTCTTCATCATTAAAAAAAAAATACTGTTTTACCTATTGTTTTCATTATTCATTTGTAAGTCACCTAACCCATTGATCACTAGATCTCTTTACCTTGGTTATATAATGATGAAGCCCACTGAGTTCATTAACTTAAATTTATTATCCAATCCCATTAACCCCATTAAGCCACTATAAGGAATTCATTAGTTCCTATTAAGATGTCTGCAATGTTTGACTGTAAATAAGTTAGTGGACAATATAGTGTTTGTTGAGGAAAATGATTTTGATTAGCAGTCGTAGTCATCCATCAAAGAGGGTCCTGCCTTGTAATTCATGATAGAGTTAGGGTCAAGCCCTTGATTTCCAGGTTGGTCCTGCTTGGACTAATATAGGTTCTACCTATTTCTTAATATGAATCAGTTTTATAAAATTCCAAGTTGTACAAGACTAGAAGATTAGTGTCAGTTAACTCAGGCAGATTTTAGCTAAGTTAAAAAAAAAAACACCAAAGTGGACAGCTCATGCAGGTGTATGATCCTGCATGGGCCTCCTAAATGATGAGTTTAATCCACTAACAAAGTCTATAGGATAATGATCCGTTTTCCATGAATTTTTACTACAGTGCACCACCTTTTTAAAGAAAAAGACCATTTTACCCTCTCTTTTTGAGAGGGAGAAGAGAGAATAAGAAAAGGTAATAGCAAAATACCAATGCCATATAGTTCAATATATTTATATTCAACCTTGGTTGGTGTCTATTTTCTTTTGAATTTACGTGTGAAAAATTCAGATACAGTCCTACTAAAATCCACATGGGTGAGTACTCCTAGGGCACACCAAGGTTAGGCCATGGGGCTCGAGTTCACAAACTCCTGCTTCCTGAGGCAAGAGGTAACCGGTTGAACTACACCCATCACTATTGAATTGATTATAATATTAAAAAAAATTTATCAAATAATTATTTTTATTTAAAAACAAAACTAAGATAATTTATTAGTTCTACTTTTAATATTTTGAAAGTCCTTGCATGCACCGAACTTATCTGTTAAGTTTCTTAGTAAATTTCTTCTCTCTCTCCTTATCAAGTTATCATAACTATGATTACTTGTCCGATCTTAACCCACATCTCTATTTCATAGGAATGGTTATCGGCCGATATGTAACTGAATTCTCGTTGCAGTTATGTATCGAATCGGCATAATTTATAGTGGTCTGAGTTTTTTTCATTAATTTATTTGATTTTTGGTTTTAAAATAATCTCAAAATTTGATTTCTTTTAACATAATTTAATGAAATATTATTCAATAGTTATGAAATTCATTTGAGACATGTTAATTTTATTCACATTATTTTTAGAGTGTATATGTGATTTTTCAAGATTTTTTTAAAAATTGTGATAAAATCTTACATTTGGAAGATACTTCTCATTTTCGAATTTCTTCTTGAAAAATTGAATGAAATAGTATACAAATATCTTTATAATTAAATGAAGAACTCTTATTGTGATAAGTAGAGTTTTTAAGGGCTTCATCGTCTTATTTTAATATTATAATATATTTATGAGTTATTTTTATAATAAAAAAATATTTATAATATAAGATACATGTCAGGTATTTGAGAATATAAAGTTCATAATAGCGTTTCCTCGTGTTAATTTCATTTCTTATAATTTTTTTTTACACATTTTTCATAGTTGTAGACTAATTCGTATTGGCTTATCCTTCATATAAATTAGATCAAATAAAAAGATATGGACCGTTGATCAACCCGAATCATTTGCCAATTGCCACCCATTCTCTCAGAGGCACCAAGCCATGGCTAGCCGAGCGGAGCCGAATCATATCGGCTCCACCTTCCGAATCAGTGCCGACAAATCATTCACACCGAACTACAGTGTAAAGCGCTGACAATTAAAACCCCCCCTCTGCATCCGCAAATCTCTAACTCCAGTACATGCACCGGAATCACGGTATCTGTCCCCTCACCTTTCCCATTCCCAGCGGCAAATTTAGCAACATCTCCCGTTCCCCTGGACTTCCCTCCCAACGAATCTCGACCGTCGGATATGGAAGGTGAGAAAGGCGGAGGAGGATGGGAGGAGGTGGTGCAGGAGCTGATCCAGACTGTTGATCAGATCTCATCGATATTGGAATTCAGGAACGCTTTTAAGAAGCAGTTCTGCAACCTTTCGAGGCGTTTGAAGCTGCTGGCGCCCATGTTTGATGAGTTCAAAGATAGCAAAGAGCCCATCTCCGAAGAGGCATTAAAATCTCTCGTGTCTTTGAAGGCGTCTCTGGTAAAGGCCAAGGAATTGCTTCGATTCGGAAGCGAAGGGAGCAGAATCTGTCTAGTATGTCTCTATCTTCTTCTTCTTTGATTGAAATTTTGAATTTTATTTTATTATTTCTTGTGACTTTTTCTTGATAAGATTGGATGGTACAGGGTTTGGTGGATCTTGTTGTTAGTGCCCACTTTGCTCCCACATTTGGAAATTGAACAGAAATAGGAATATCGATATTCTTAGAAAGACTAAACACAGATGCGGTCTCCAACAAAGTAGCTATTTGTGGTTTAAAATTCTTAGAATCTCGTTAATCAATGGAGCAGAAAAAATCCTTCTGTGCTAACTGGTTTGCATATGGTTGTTTGTCTGCATTTACAGAGTTATAAAATAATTTCTAATAGTGTGCAGGATTCAGCAGGAGAAATAGAATCCACAATATTTAACTCAAACAGATGAAAAACGACTGTGATAACGACGATGATATCTAGTTTATACGTGGTTAGTGTCAGCTCCGATGGAAAATGTGAGCTAAATCATCTTGATTCTTGAATAGTGGTACTCTTTGTTTATTGAAAATATTGGTATTTTTTTTTCCTGCAACGTATGAATGAGAACACCACCCCTAATTCAGTCATTCTGCTGGTTTCACATAAACCCTTTTGTAAACTAGAGATAGTAGAGGATTTGAATTGGAGACCTGGTTTTCACATTCCTTGAAAATCCAAATGTTAGAAAACCATGACTTGATAACATTCTTGAGGTAGAATTCACTCTCAAAAGCTAGCCATTTAGAGGAGGATGTCTCAAGTGTTATATAGAATCATTGGTTTCTCAAATTAACCGATGTGTGACTTTTGTCACTTCAACACCTCTGTGTTTGACAATCTTGAATTCAGGTCCATCCACCACCTTAAGTTCAAAATTCTTTGAAACTGTAAACTCGGGATTCAAAATTCATAACTAGCAAGTAAGGATTTGGAAGTTATTTAATATGTTTACATGGCCCTCTCGTTTCATGGATTGTTAGTTTCAGTTTAATTTATTTCTTCTTGTTTTCTAGGTGAACTCTGCTAAGGTAACATAATTTGATACATAAGCTAACAGAAGCTCTTATGAAGTACGTCATAATCAAAAGTTGGTAACAGAAGTTATTGGCAGCCAATAGAATAGATCTAAATGCATCAAAATTAATCACCATCTTATTGTTGATTTTGACTTAATTCTGGAATACTACTGAATTTTAGATGCAATATGATAAGGTCCACTTATCCTAAACATATCATTATTAAAAAAATATTTATCCATGTGCATCACTTAGATGGTGTCTTTTTTTTAATAAATTCTCTACTGGAGAAGGGGGATATATGGATCGATTTTTTTTCTCCAATGTTCTTTTTGTTGCTCTGAAAATGAAAAATATGCAAACCTTTGTCCTTTTTTTACTATTACTATTTTTTGTGTTTTATATGTAAAGAGATATTTACACATAATGTTGCAATGGTTGAATAATAAAAAGTAATTTAGGAAATACTTTAATAGAATTAGGGTTTTGAACCAGCAGGTTCAACACCATTTGAATCACTAATGATTGGGTCTGGAAGCCCAAACCTAGCATGTGTGAGGCAACACAAATTTTTGGCCGAGTTGTAGAATGTGGGCACTCATGATCCTGACTGCATTAGCTCCTTACTTTTTAATTTTTAATTTTTCCATGTTTCTTAATTTTAAAATAGTTCCATTTGTCATATTTCGACTGATCTTATCAAGAAAAAGAACAGCAAAGATACAATGGCACAAATGAGCAGCAATTAACAAGCGTGCTTATGATACAGGGCTATTGGGAAGTCTTTACTATGATCCTATGTATATTTTTTGTGCTTTTGATGGCATTATTTGAACTGATCTTTGCTTTACTACTTGAAGGTCCTAGAGAGGGAGAATATAATGAACAGATTTCAGGAAGTGACTACTCAGTTAGAACAAGCTCTGAGTGGGGTTTTCTATGATAAGCTTGACATATCAGATGAAGTTAGGGAACAGGTAAAGAGCCATCCTTGATTTATGTTGTGTGCATGCCTTGTTGCACATGGTTTTAGCCAACTGATGCAAGATATTATGCTTCTTAAAACATGTCTTATCCAAAGAACAACATCTTTTCGGGAACAATCATTGCCACGGGCAGGGCTCACCTTATTTTGGTATGTAAGCGATTGATATCATGCATTCATCAAAGAACAAATCATGCACTGTTCTCTCTCTCCCACTGTTACAGTTATGAGAGTATATATCATTCATGCCATTCAATGGGAATAGATATTTACAACCAAATGGCATACATTTAGTCATGGATTAGATCATCTGATGGGGGAGATGTTCTTGGGCATTTCCCAAACATCAATGCATCAAGTGCCCATCGTATGAATGCCTTGAATTAGCAAAAAGTGTTTGCCAATTGACTGTTTCTTGGGCCAAGTAAATGAAAATATTCTGTTTTCCCTCTTTTAACATGGATTCTGGTGTATTCAAAAGAACTTGAGACGTTTTGTTGAATGTTAATTCTTTTAGGTAATGATAACTTAGTGAGCCCAATTTCCTCGTTCTTTTGGTTTAGGCATTCTATAAGAGCTTAAGGGGGTCCATTTATTTACCATGTAGGGAAAAAAGGGCGGTGGTGGCCCACATAGGTGTAGCTCGGTTGGCTTGAAATTCTAGGAATATACTAGAGGACTTGGATTTGACCCTTCATGGAGTTATCCAATACCTAAGGCTTACAGGCAGTTTCATGTATCTAGGACATTACTCTCACCACCAATGTGGGGTGGGATACCTATGATACTATTAAAAAAAAAGGTTGGTGGGGGTCGCTTTGCATTTTCCCATGCTATTTTTTTGGGGTTGTCTTCAGGGATTTATGCATGATATTTGAACCTCTTTATCAGATAAAGGCAAGAAATTGAACTTCGTGTCTTTTTATTTATTTATTTATTTTTGGGTTTAATGATGAAATGAATCAACTCCCATCATGTCCAGGTTGAGGGTTTTTTGCCTCTCTCTTTTTTTTTTCTTTTTTTGGTAGGTATGACTGATCTTGGAACCTCTTTACCAAATAGGGTAAAAATTTGAACTTCATGCCATTATTATTTTTTGTCTTTTTGAATGCTCTAATGAATCAACTCCTGTCATGTCCAGGTTGAGCTTGTGCATGCTCAGTTCAAAAGGGCCAAGGGGCGGGTTGACACGCCCGACATTGAGCTGTACGAGGATCTGTCATCTGCTTACAGCAGCAATGCAGATATAGATCCTGCTATTTTAAGGAGATTGGTTGGAAAGTTGTACCTCACAAGCCTAGCAGATCTCAAGCAAGAGTCTCTTTCCTTGCAAGAAATGGTTGATGCAAGTGGTGGAGATCCAGGGGACAAGGTAGAAAAGATGTCGATGTTGCTGAAGAAGATCAAGGACTTTGTGCAGACGGAAAACCCTGATGTGGGTGGTCCTGCAAGTGGCAGGTCTGTTCCTTCAGGTGGTGCTGATGGAAATGTCAAATCTCCTGTCATACCAGATGACTTCCGCTGCCCAATTTCCTTGGAGTTAATGAAAGATCCCGTTATCGTTTCTACAGGACAGGTAATTGTTATCTCATATTTAGTCTCTTGAATTGGTTCTTATCTTTGAGGTATGTTCTACAGCATGCCACATGTTGTGAGCACTGTTAACAGATGGCCATGGTCATAATTCTTTCTTGTTGGGATAATTGTCTCTGTCCAATTGGTGGCTAGGCAATGGACAATTAAGCTAATTGTCTATATTTACTAACAGCAACATTGGATGGTGAGGGTTATCTGGCTGGGTGATATTTAGTGTGTCCCATTCATTATAAGACCAATCTTATGAAAGGTTTCGGTGGCCCAGGAAATGCTTTTTAACACATAGAGAATCACCAATCAGGATTGTTTTGCAAGGGAAATCAATTTTTTAAGTCTATGATGCACATACATGTGCTTATGTTCTACTTACATGTGTGGACACTGTATGGGGAGGGAACATGCGAGAAAAAATGCCCCATTCCAATGGTTATTTAAAAAGAAAAAACTCAAACACACACACACAGAGAGAGAGAGAGAGAGAGAGAGAGAGAGAGCCCTCTTGGAATATGGAATATTTTCTCCCAAAATATTAATAATTTGAAAGGACTACTTTGCCCTTATTTTGTTTTGTGAATATAGAAAGAATCATGTAGAAATAGACAGGGATTTTGGATAGTTGTCATATTTGAAGTACTGTGTCCACCATGTCCCCATGCCTAGATTTCAAAATTGGTGTGTTGTGTCTCCATCCCCATGTCTGTATCCAAGCAACATAGTTCTTACTTCTTAGTGCATACATGTGCATGTGCCTGAGCATTCAACATGTGTTGACAAACTCCACCGGATAAATCCCTGACTCTACCCTTTTTTTTATGATGAGTTGTGAGTGGGAGGTGAGCACCCCTCAAGAAAGAGCTACACACTGATGTACTGAAGCTTTCATAACACAGGCATATTAAAAGATCTTGGTTTTGATGCCTCAATAACCTTGTGAGGAGTTTGAGAACTTTGGAACATCCATCTTTTCTTTGAGCAGCTCTTAGGAGAATAGCTTGAGGAGAATGAAATTAGGAAGTGGATAGTGGACATTGAAACCACAATGTTGGGTAGATGTGTAAGAAACCACACGAATAAGACAGGTGAGTGAAGTTTCATTTTCTTAAGGTCATTTTGGTCTCATGAGACAAGCCTTTAGGCTATCGGCCTATGGCACCAAGACTTTTTAAGGACCAAAGTCACAAGGCTAGGGTGATCAGAAAGGGACGAAGTTTTACCCACATGTATTCATGTGGTCCCTTACTTGTCCACCTGTGTGGTACCTTAATCACCTTTTAGGGCCCCTCATCCTGTAGTCGCTTGTAACGCTGACCTTACTGTCTTGTATATGTTTAGTAGGTTGGCCTCGAATTAGGAGATATGATTGATGTGATGATGCATGAAATATTTCTCTTCGTTATGTTTTCATTTTGGCACTCTATCGTACACCTTAAAAAGGATTTAAAAAGTGCTGCACTTGGCCATATGTTCTGTCCTTCCTTTTTCCTTTTATATTCTTTTGTATCTTACCAAGTGATTTATGGGTTGTCCAATGTGCATCTAGATCGTTGCAAACTAGCTAGCAGATTTTAGGTTTTACTGGTGATTCAGGTAAAACTTACAATGTAAATAGTTATACATGCAACCACTAGTTTGCAAGTTTGTTCCTATTCAACTAAGTTATATTCTTGTTTCCCTCAAGCTTTCAATTATTAACAGCTTCATCTACTATCAAGAATAAGCAGAAAAATCATGGATCACCTTGTTAGCAGCCATGGGAGCTTTTGATGAGGCCTTTGGAGAACTAGTTTATGGATAAATAGAATCCAAGCTGCACCACTTCATCTATTAAATTCCACTGCCTAAGTTAACTCCTTGAAATAGAAATTCTTTCCACCAAACATTAAATATGAGAGCCGTTGAGATTCATTGATGACTTGTCACGTGCGTATGGGGGTCCAACTTAAGGTGTGGGGCTAGGTGCATGGAATTGATAAAGGGCTTGATTTCATTCGTTCCATTAGTTTTAGAGCTTTTGGCATATTGCTCAAGCCCTTAGCAAACTATATGGTAACCATTAGGGCATCTAGAGTTTGTAGATGGCATAGTCTACTTGTTTGTGGTGATCCTATATGTGTGGCTGATATAGACTCTGTGAATATGGGCCATTAGGTAGGCTCTTCATTGTGGATTTGTGGGTTGACTGTTGATCCTGAACCTTGCATGGTTCTATTATAGGTTAGGTTGATCATTGGTCTTAGCCTTGAATTATTCCGACCAATTAGTGAATCACACATACACATGCACAGTGACCATGGAAATGCCACCAGATGACAATGCTTGTGCATCTTCCAATGCTTAAATGGTTCTTGCTCCAAACATTAAAATTTCATTTTCATAATTGGTTGGCACTTGAACAACCTTGATTTACTATGGACAATTGGAGATGCATAAATGGGAGATTTTGGCCATAGGGTGGATTTTTATTGAGAGAGGATATGGAATTCATTGTGGGGACGGCTCAGGAATAAACTTTTGTGAAGAGAAGTGGATAAGGGAATATTTTAAATCAAAAGAATAAATTGATCAAGGGCGTAATGGATGTTGGGGGTGGGGTCAGGTGGGATTCATCGGCTTTTAGGAGGAACTTGATCTTGATTAGCTTTTTTTTGGATGGGTTTAAGCTGATTGGATATAGTGAAGATAAAATGCTTTGGAAAAAAGAATCTAATGGGATCTTTTCATGCAAATCTTTGTTTTATTTGATAAAGCCTAATTCAAACTCCTTGTTTCCTTTCACAGCCAGTTGAAAATCTTTGGTCCCTTCTCTTTTTCTATTTTTAGGTTGCGGGAAAAAAGAGTACGCCCAAAACATACTGAGGAGCGAAGGCCTAGGGAGGGGCCCAACCCATAGCCACACAACTACAATGGGAAAGAATAGGACAAAAGCAAAATGAACAATCAAACAGATAATACAAAAACCAACCCAGAACCAAAAGCAAGGATAGGGACCCCACTGTTCAGCATCCAGATTTTCCCCTTCTTTAGCTAAAGTATCAGCTCTTCCACTGGTTGATCTTAACACATGAAATGTATGAACGTTACGCTGCCTGATCTTATGCCTAATGAACTCCACTTTATAGAGCCAATACCACAGTTCTCACTTCTAGCCCATTGAATCACTGAGAAGGAATCACCATCAATGATATCTCTAGCTGACCCTTCCTGGCTCACCACATCTACCCCAACCCATAGGGCATGCAATTCACCTTCAATAACCTGGCAGCTTGCTAGGGGCCCTGTGTAGAAATGGATTTCCTCACCCTCACTGTTTCTAATAACACCACCATACCCTGCGACATTCTGATCCAGATTAGAGCTACTTCAAAATTAAATTTCAATCTGTCTGGAGGGGACTCTGCACCTTAGGTGCAATGGCCTACTTCTAACAGGAACACACCCTCTATTCAACCATAATCTATCAATACCTGTTGCTCTGATCGTACTAAATTCTGGAATTTTGGTCCCATATAAGATACAAGCTTTTGTTGGAAAAGTGAAGAATCCATGAACCACCTTTTCATTTGTTGCCCCTTTGTTTTGCCAATATGGTCTCATTTGCTTTCCCTTTTTGCTATCATGTGGGTTCCTCCTCCATCCTTTCAAGCTCTTATTTTGGATGTGGTTTGGGTCCTTTTCCAAAGGATGGTCAAGTAATTTGGCAAATGCTACCCTTGGCCATTTCATGGTTTGTGTGGCTTGAGCATAATAGGAGGATTTTCAAAAACAAAGCTTTGCCCAAGGAAGATCTTCTACTCAAAATCCAAGATATAACATTATTTAGTAGGCCATGGTCACTGAACCTTTCAAATGCTTTCTGAGTGGATCATTTTGTCGGGAGCCGGTCATCTCTCTCTTAGATGTTTGTTACATTGTGATTGCTTTTGTAAGTCTTGCTAACTTGGCTCAATGCCTCACCGGGCAAGTCTTGGCCTACGTTTCTTATCCTTCCATAGAATGAATTTCAGTTATCTTTTTTCTTTTCTTTATTCAAATTTTGGAGGGCCTTGTCAGATTATGCTGGAAGGATGCATCGCTATCTTATTATTTATTTTGTTCCACTCCCCTCTTTTGCAGACATATGAGCGCTCATGCATTGAGAAGTGGCTTGATGCTGGACATGGCACATGCCCAAAGACACAACAGACGCTTACTAGCACAGCCCTCACACCTAACTATGTCCTACGCAGCCTCATAGCCCAGTGGTGTGAGGCCAATGGCATAGAACCACCTAAGCGCCCAGGCAACTCTTCTGAGCCCAATAAGACCTCATCAATCTGCTCTCCTGCTGAACGTGCCAAAATTGATATCCTCCTTTGCAAACTTGCTTCTGCCAGCCTTGAAAACCAGCGCTCTGCTGCAGGTGAGTTCCGTCTTCTTGCCAAACGCAATGCTGACAACCGTGTGTGCATTGCTGAGGCAGGTGCCATCCCACTTCTTGTCAATCTTCTGTCCACAACAGATCCACGAACACAGGAACATGCTGTCACTGCACTTCTCAACCTTTCCATCTGTGATGAGAACAAGGGAACCATTATATCTTCCAATGCAGTACCTGGTATAGTCCACGTACTCAAAAAGGGGAGTATGGAGGCACGGGAGAATGCAGCTGCCACTCTCTTCAGCCTGTCAGTGGTGGATGAGAATAAGGTGACAATTGGAGCATCGGGGGCAATCCCTGCACTGGTTGGCCTTTTGAGTGAGGGGAGCCAACGTGGAAAGAAAGATGCGGCAACAGCACTCTTCAACCTGTGTATATACCAGGGAAACAAAGCAAGGGCAGTGCGTGCAGGGGTGGTTGGTACCCTAATGAGGTTGCTGACTCAGCCAGGTGGTGGGATGGTGGATGAGGCATTAGCGATTTTGGCAATATTGGCTAGCCACCCTGAAGGTAAGGCTGCAATTGGTGGTGCAAAGGCGGTGCCTGTGCTGGTTGAAGTTATAGGGAGTGGGTCCCCAAGAAATAGAGAGAATGCTGCTGCAGTGCTGGTGCACCTGTGTGGTGGAGATCAGCAGCATTTAGTGGAGGCACAGGAGCTTGGGGTGATGGTTCAACTTTTAGACCTGGCACAAAATGGCACAGAGAGGGGCAAGAGGAAGGCAGCCCAACTGCTGGAGCGAATAAACAGGTTCACTGAGCAGCAGAAGCTTGCCCAGGCTCAGGCACAGTTGCCAGCACAGATGTCACAGCTCTCAATTTCAGGCACTGACGTTTATAGATGAGACTGGATTTTCATGTGAGCTTTTCTTTTATTTTGTATTTTTGCGTTGTTTTTGAGGGTTGGAGGGCGTTATCTTATCGAAGCTATCATCCCATCTATCAGGGTAGGCTTCATGAGTTTTTTCTCCACTCCATCCTAAAAGAAAATGTTCTTAAAAATGATGTGGGTGGGAAAAAAAAATAGAGTGAGGTGGAAGATCACCTCCCCGCCTGTAAGATATTCATTTAACATGTTTGTTTGATGTGTGCATTGGAAACTAAATAGGCTGGATGAAGGTTGCATATCCATCCGAAGAGGAGGGAGATTGGGGGTTCTGAATTGTGATGGCATGTGTGTAATCTAGTATTTACTATAAATGTAACATCCTCGGTTTTTATTGAAGGAAACAAATCTCTATCCATTGGTAAAATATTACCAACATTAGAGGACATCAGTTGCCCTCTTATGTAGATGAGAAATTTTGATATGTTTCTTCTATTGGCTGAATTTGTTTGCTATTAATATCATTTTGACAGCATCTTGTGACATCTAATGTCTTATTTACAGAGGACACTGGTTCAAATAAAGGACAAAATACATGCAACCAGACCAACCACTCCCAGGAGTGGCTGGAGAGCTGGAATCGTCGACGATTAGGCTAAAGCTGTACCAGACGTGTAATATAAATGAAGCTCTTCCCTCGGAAACCCAATGTCAAAGTGCGAGAACTGAGGATGAAAATGGGTTATGCACATTCCAGTCCCCTTGTCAAGATCTTCTAAATCAAATATGATTGATTGGCTTAACATTCAAGGTGAATAAATAAACTCCACATTTCAGGCATGAGTCTAAAGAATGTGTTTTAGGTACAATCGTGAAGGCATTAGATTCATCGAGGTCAATGTGACGAGTTGAGCCGCCACCAGTGATCACACTAAGTACTGTATAATTCAGAAGCAGCAGCAAGAAAGGCATGTTAAGAGTGGAATGAATTCGGAGGAGTGACAGTTTCACCCATGCAAATCTGCTCGGCAATACCAACCTTTGGCAAAGTCCTGATATGCAAGAATATGCATAGAAGCAGATGATGAAGGGGATAGAAACTGAGCATGAGCATCCACCAAGATTCTTCGAAGAATGACCTCTTTGAATCAGTTTTCTTGTGAGCAATCCACTTGTGCTCCTTCCAAATGTCTCAATCCAATGCTGGGAAGCAGGATTTTAACAGTGATACGAGCTGGGGTAAAAAATGCGTTGCACCGATAAAGGGTGCCGATACACCCATATCGGTGCAACACAATGTATCAGCCGTTACAGGCCAATACACATATGTCCGTCACCCATCTGGACCACGCACCGATGCGTTGCGGCCAAGATTTTCCTACAATGTATCAGTCGCATTTTTTACCCATGGATACGAGGATAGCATCTTCATTACATTCAAGTTCAACACTACACCTAAATGAATTTCGCCTCCACTCACCTGACCACTCCAAATACTTCCTTCCAGAGATTGCAGCATAGGCCAATGGCACTGAAATCATGTGTATCATTGCAATTCCATTACTTGGTCAAACTCGCTCAACTCATACTGCCAACTCAATATGAGGGACTCGGCTGAGTAGGCAAAATTATGAACAAGTAGGTTTAGTTTGAGACTAACCGAAGCCCAATTTGTAAGTCTAAAGTGCTTACTTGAAACCAAAGTCAAAGAAAAATCAAGCTCAACGAATCCATGATAAAATTCAGAAGAAATATGTTCTTAAAAGGCCAAGCTCCATTCGATCAAACTCAAGCTCGTGGAGAAAAGTCCAATAAAAATAATTTTTAAAGATCATTATGACCTACAACACTTATTTTGCATATTCTAATACTGGTTATTTTTTTTTCTTTCATAAATTTCAAATCTAAAAAAGGCGGCATATTTTGATTTGACAATTTCATATCCATATAAGCAGTAATGCAAGACGTGATCTAAGGTCAACATTTGATTTTTTTTTTTTTTCAATTTTATTGGATAGTTGAAATTATTTTTAATATTTGATTGCGATCTATTGTAGATTGGAGATTTAGATCTAAATGATCAAATTATGAACTAGATCTATTTGGGTTGGTGATTTCTTCAACAATTATTGTTGAATTAATTTGGGTCCATCAATTGAAGAATTGGCTTAGATTTACACCTCAGTTAGATCTAATCAATAAGCAATGGATTTGATTTGATTTGATTTAATGGGATGAATTGAGTTGGATTCATAAACATTTTTGGGAATCCATCAATTGGTTATCAGAGCTCAAATTATCAAACCCCACTTAAGCAATTTTGAATCTGCAGCCAAACTTGTTAAGCAATACTGACGCAAAGCTTACACATTTGTCAAAGATTAATCAGGCTAAAAAAAGATTAGTGAGGTTAGAAAAAAAACACTGTACTCCCTGGTCTTGAGTGACTGAGGAGGCTGGCTTTTTAAGGACATGTTGAATGATGTTAGCATTTATTTGTACTCTACTCTGCATCTACGACATTCATTCAATAAAGAAAGCTAAAAAGAAGATTGTGTAATAGATACTCAAACTTTAAAAAAGAGAGTAATAGAGAATAAGACAAGAATTTAATATTTCATGGACCAAATTGGTTTTGTATTATGTAGATTAATAACAAAAAGGAAAGAATTATAAACACCTGGAAAAATTATCTCCACATAACTATTTTCAGATTTTAGGGTGAAATTATCATTTTACCCTCATATTTTTACTCATTCAAACGAATTATCAGTTCATTTTGACATTAGTTCGAATGAATAGCCCACGTATAAATTCAATTCATTCGAACGAATAACTTTAAAGTTTTAAAGGAAATTTACACTATGCATTACTGTAGCATATGGAAGATAGACCGTTATTTTTTAAATACTGTGTATTTCCAAAATTTCTCAAATTGAATACCCGGACTAATTTCGATAATCTAATAAAAATACTTTAAGATTTAAAGGTCTTTTGACACTCCCAAATGTGTTTTCGGCACAACCTAGGGATACCCTTATTTTTAAAACACTGTATTTTAAGCATTTGGGTGTGTCAAAAGACCTTGAAGTATTAAAGTATTTTTATCAGGTTATCGTAATTAGTTCGAATATTTAATTTGAGAAATTTTGATAATACACAGTGCTTAAAAAATAATTTTAAAGTTTTTTTTTAAAAATATTATTTAAATAATCAATACTGTGCACAGTCGTTCGAATGAACAATCGGCTCATTCGAACGAATGGGTGAACAGTAACGCGCATTACTGTTCACTCCATTCATTCGAATGAATTGAATTTATACGTGGGTCATTCGTTCGAATGAATGATTCATTCGACCGAATGATTCATTCGAACGAATGCCAAAATGAACTGATAATTCGTTCGAATGAGTGAAAATACGGGGGCAGAATGGTAATTTCACCCTAAAATCTAAAAATGCTCAAAAATCATATTCTATTAAAATAACCCATCAAAAAGTTCAGAGAGTAGGGAAAAAATTGCACATAATTTTTTGTTTATTTAGAGAAAGTATAATGTAAGTTGCTATGATTATTAATTTGGCATAAATTAGAGAGGAATCATATCCCAGAATTCCATGCCCAAAATAATGTAGACCATGTGTTGAAGGATAAAAATTGAGGAGAGACAATGAAGCCCTCAATTAGAGTTAGATTTCTCCAAATACTTACTTTAAGCCCTTATGAATTTGTTTTACCATTAGATTAACTTAATATTAAAATTTTTTAAAGAAATTCTTTAATATGTATAGTTAAATGACATCGTCCTAACCCACATGAGTGTAGCTCAGCTGGTTACCTCCCACCTCAAGACGCGGGAGGTCACGGGTTCGAGCCCTCATTGTCTAGCCTTAGTGTGCCTTAAGGGTAGGGATCCACCCGTGGGGGTTTTCCGCTGGGTATCCCGCGGTTTCCTACACGTAAAATCTAAAAAAAAAAAAATGACATCGTCCTACAGTCCTACACTCATTTAAAAAACTTAATATATATGAGTGCTAATAAGTTTGGAGTCCCAGTCAGGGTCTGAATATCAGCCGTTTTTGTAAAAAAAAAAATTAAGGAGAGAGAAAAATATCGGCCGATATATTGTATCGGCCAATGTATCTGCCGAGACCGTTTTTTCAACCCCTAGTCCCAGTGATGATCAATCTAAATCTTAATACACTTTATATATAAAGTCACTTGCCTTAATTTGACACCCATCCAATAGATACCTAATTTAAATTAAAATCAACTTAAAATATATATAATATTTGGACCATGGAATTAAAGGTAAGCATGAGTGACTCATGGTGAATTTGACCTAGTAAAAGTATACAATAATTTCTTATATTGTTGTATACTTGTATCCTATCTCATGAATTGGAATTATGAAAAATGGACCCCATAGAAGTGGCACATTGGTTTGATTAATTCTGGTCTAGTGGTTTGGTCAAGGTAAAATGTTTAGATATAGAGTTAGACATTTTTAAGATACTTCAATACAACACTGACATATCATAGGTATATTATGGTTGGTCAGTTCTGCAATATTTAATTGTATTTTTTTTTATTACATATTTTATATTTTTAATTTCAGATTGTAATTTAGATTTGTTTTTTTATATATAAGGAGGCACTCCTCCATTTATATTTTTCATATATGTCATCATTTATTCAGTATGAAGCACAGGAATTGAGACACTCCTAATTACATTAAAAATGAGAGAACCTAAATTAAAATATTTAACTTTTAATTACATTATATCATCAATTAAATACATTTTTAATGAAGAATGATAACTATTTTCTGGATAACATCAGTATCCTCATTTCATACTAGAAGTAAGACTAATTTCACAGGTATATATAAATCTCCCAATTCACTGTTGAGATTGAACATGAGTCGAACTCAAAATTCTACTATAGGAGACTAGCATCTTTACCGTCACACCAACCCCATATTGTTAAATATCAAAGTACATTTGAACACTCAATATTTAAATATTTAATCAGGACATGCTAGATTCAGCAAAACCAAATCCAATTCATCGAATTGTACACCAAATTTTTCAGAATTCAGACAATCAAAATATCAATTTGTTCACCTCATAAAGCGGGATCTTGAGTTCAATTTAAGCTAAATTTCAACCGATCACTCTCCGTAAACTTAACTACTGTACACATATCTCTATATTAGTATCACCTCTAACAAAACATGAGATACCCATCAATTTTTTTTTTTTAAAAAAAAGCTAAAATAAATACTTTATAAAGATCCTAAGATACATGTTCTGCACCACACTGAAGCTGATATTGATTTTTGAACCCAGCAAAACCTTATTATTTTAGCTTTGATTGAATCATAACTTGTGTTGTCAAAAGCCATGATTGAAGGAAGGTCTACGATAATCATGCAAGTCTAAGCAATCATGGCAATTTTATCAAAAGATAAAACAAATACCGACAGGCTAATCAGATACGCCAGTATTACTGGTCTGCTCTATTCATATTGTCTCCTTTCTGGTCTTTCTTCCTTTTTTTTATTTCTTTTTTCCTTTCTTTCTATGATATATATAAAAGCAAAAGGTTACGGAGTCTTCAGAGGGCTCACCAGGCATCAGCTGAAAGTGATGGCATTGGTACCCCAGCCAAGGTGGTGGGCCATACCACCATTTCTGTGGGTCCCATCTGTACAACCAATCAGAATCCAAGGACCATTGTCCTCATACTTGCCAGACTTTCCGTGTCGTGTGTTTTAGGTTTGGAATCTTCTAGTCATGATAATAGAACTAAATTTCTTATAATGGTCGTGTCTATATTTTACTGTTCTTCTCTAAAGAAACGATGTAACAGATGAGGAGTCATTTTAGAAGAAAAGAACTACACACTTAAGAGCTGTACCGGGGTAGGCTCAGTGCCTTCTTGGGGGCCCTAGGCTCTGAGAGCCGTTACAAATGAAAGTCTTATAGCTTATTGGAGGGTCTTAGAAAGAGCCCTAGTTGATCTAAAGTCAGGACTTACTCTACTTAAGAGCAAGTACACCCTCCATTTGGAAAGTAGATAATCATAAACAAAATTATAAAATAAAGATAGCGAAATCCATAAGATTAAGGTGGGTCATACTTGCTCGAAATTAAAATTAGGCACGCTTCCCCGTAATATAGCCCATAGCAAAGGGCAGATCTGACTTCTGGACTAGCCATTTGTTCATATCATATCGTTCATTGATGTTGATTAGTCTGACAATGTCACTGGTCATCGTTCCACAATTGGTTATTGTATTTTTCTTGACAATTTTTTTATTTTCTGAAACAATAAAAAATATTTTTTCTTATTCTAGTGCAAAAGTTGAGTATTGAATCTTAATTAATACTACTTGTGAATTAATTTGGCTAAGATGGCTTCTTCACGACACGGGAGACGTTAGGACCCACGCCACTTCTTTGTGATAAGAATAGTGGTGTGATGAGAATAGTGCTATTCAATTTGACAAAAACTCTATTTTTCATGAACGAACTAAATATATTGAGAATAATTGTCATCTCATTCGCCATCACTACCTTTAAGAGGTCTTTGACTTGTTACTTCTCAACTTCACCTTGCTGATTTATGGACTAAAAGTTATTCAGTTTCAAGACTTTTCAGTTTTTGTTTTCCAAACTTCAAATGATCACTCCGATGGTAGATGGTAAATTTTCCAAACTTCAGTTTTTATCTTTCCTCATGAGTATAAATGTATTGCTAAGAAATTTACAATTTTTTTATAGGTAAAAAATTATTGGATAATTTTGTTTGGATAATTCCAACAATTCTGTAACTGTGTCGAGAGGAAAAAAAGAGCCTGGTAGTAAAAGAAGTAGGTGAAAGCTGAAAGTGTCATGTACTCAAAATTCACCCCCAATCAATAATAAGAGAAAATTGAAGAATCTCTTCAGATATTTTTTTTAAATTATTCGATATTTTTTAAATTTTAATTGATATTTTTAAAATTATATATTTTGACTGAAGCTTGTTGAGGCGGTGAACGATCTAGGAATTTATAATAGGCTCATTTTTTGGGATATCTAATCTTAACAAGTGGTATTAGAGTCAAATTTCGAGCTATCTCATATGAATTTAAGAGATTCCCTAAGCGGAGGGAATTGTTGGCCATTATAGGGGCTGCGAACAAGTACCACATTGAAAGTTTAGAGAGAGATTTAGAGATTTATAAATAACTTAGGTCACTTCACCTAATATCTAAGTCTCTGACAGAGCTTATATAAAAAAAAATCAGAAAGACCAAATTCATTACAGATGGGACAGTTCTAAATTCAAAATCATGAGCCAAGACTAGAAAAAAAAAATGATAGTTATTATTATAAATTAAGTACAATCTTGTACTAATTTCAATAAGCATTTTACCACCTTACAATTTACTGGGGACTTCAATTCTTTCTCCATTCCCAGTACTTAGATGTGGACATTTCCTTCCAGTGTTCCCATTCTTTTCACCTGTCATATTCCAAGTGGGGTCAAACCAGGGGCTTCACCATTTACATTGCCTATTCTCCTTCAATACCCTAATCCTGCCTTGATGGGTACAGAGTCTGGACCCGAAGGTTCAAGTGTTCAACCATGAACACATGGATGAAACCCAATTTCTGTAAATGAAATTGATGAAGCCTAGTGTCAGCCTTTGTCCAAGCAATTGCCATGCAACTTGGCCCATCTTGTGTCATTTCAGCTATGAACTGCCAAATGACAGTAGAATATGATCACAAAGCTCTCAATATTACTTTTTAAGGAGAGGGGTAGGTTGATATGTGTTTAAAAATTTATTGATAGTTTTGAGAGTTTAAATCCCACTTTATTCTTTTTTTTTTTTTTAATTAACATGTTAGAAATTCAGACAAGTCCTACGTAACCTCCACAGATGAGTCCACTACTCTAAGGCATTCCAAGATTAGGTCATGGGGGCTCGAACCCGTAAACTCCCGTTTTCTGAAGCGGGAGGCAACTACACTCATGTGGGTGAAAAGATGTGTATGTTATCAAGTTAAGGGAAAATTTTAATTAGTGTGAACTTTCTCAATTGCAGATTTCTTATTGAATTATTAGTTAAATTTAAATAATGAAACTTAAGTAAATTTTTGTGTTAATTTTTGTGAACCAATTTATAGTGGATAATTTCTAAAGTAAACGGTGTGAGGGTTTACATTAGGTCTTTAGTTAAAAAAATCATAGAGAGGCACATCTTTAAAGGGATGTATTTTAAAATTTTCCATCATATATAATATATTAGTTTTTATAAAATAAGGTTGTGTTCCACAATTTTGAGATTGTAAATCTATCAAATTTGAATATTGTTAGATTTTAAGTTTGTTGTATTAAATATTTAAATATTATTTGATTTTCCCTCTATTTCAAAAGTTGTTCTCATAGAATTACTCAATATGTATAAATTAGAAAACTTACATATATCTTAAAAATTAATGACGCACTCTAAAAGTCTTAGCACTTGAACATAAAAACAAATCAAAATTCCAAGCAAATTTAAACCCTAATCTGTCTTTTTCAAAGAAGCCTGCCCACACGAGAGCAGTGTGTTTGGTTTCTTGTGGGTGGGACCCTTTCATTGTAATCAGTTGATTGAGAGAGAGAGAGAGGCTGCTTTATCTTTTTCCCAAGCGTGTCTGTCCATATCATATCATTCATTCCCTTCTCTTAAGTAATAATAAACAAATAAAAAAGTATTATAATGTAACTTTAGGGAATTATCAAGTGAGACCAACTTGCATTTCAAATAGATCAAATCTCACTAACACATAGGACCTTTCTATGGTCCATCTCTGCTGATATCTGAGTAATCTGGGTACCCATTTTTAAAGACTAATCTATTAAATGGAGTGACTCAAGTGCGTTATAAATTTCTAAATCTCCCATTAAATTTTTATTGCGAGACTCATTTACGGCCCTAACAATCTCTCTCCGGATATCTATTCCAAAAGACTACTCTAGTAGGTCGAGTGACTCAAGTCTCTTAAAAATCCTTCTGCCTTCCAATGTGAGACTTGTTCGCAGCCCCACATAAATACACATCTTTTTGAATATCTACCCATTTAAAATTTGTTCATCTTAACATATAATAATTCTTCATTAATCATCATCAACATCAACATCGACATCGTATCTGACATCCACAATGATTCTCACCTAATCCATGACCCTAACCCGCAATAAATCTAACCCACAATAAATCATCCTTCATCAATCCTCAGGGTGACCAAAACAAAATCTCTTTCTCTAACCATCCTTCTACACCTCTCCTCTCCCTTCCCGCACCAAGTCAGACAAGTTGATGCATTCATAAATTCCTCTTAAGGCTCGTTTTGTTAACTAAAGTTCTTTTGATGTTGCTTTGAGATCATTTCAATTTTTTTTTTTTCCATCCTTATAAGCTCTACCTTGAAATCATTGGATGATCACTTACTACTCTTCCAATTCTCTTTTTTTTTTTTTCCTTTTAAAGGAAAATCTTGGTAGAAACTGGCCATTTGATCAATGTTTTCCATGCATGCATATTTTTAAGTTATTTTACGTAACTAAGGATTCGACCCAACTGAGTCAATGCTTTTCTTTTTTTTAAACATTCTTAAATTAATTCAAATAAAAGCATGTGTCGTGTTCACATTTGACCATTGATCATAGGGCCCATAGTTTGATAAGAAAGAACCTAACATATCCATTCTGCTGATGGTTTTGTCAATTTACATGTGGGAAACTTCAAACACAGTCCTACTAAAATCTCCATGGGTGAGCCCATTATTTGTAGGGTACACCGAGATTAGGCCATGGAGGCTCAAACTCGCAACCTCCCACTTCCTAATGATTTTGGTACAGTCGATGATAAAAGAAGAGGCAACTGAGAAAATTCACCGCATGCAACTCAATGTATCTATATTATTCTTGTAATCTGTCGAAACTATTTGGTTGCATATGATTAGAACATTAATAGGTGTCGATGATTCAAATGATCAAATACAAAATCTATTCATCAAAAGAGCCCCACTGCCCCTTTACTGTAGAAGATGACTTCTTTCTTACCTTTGATTCTTGGAAAAATGGACAAAAATCCTCATTATTCTCAGCTAACTAAGGAATCATTACACTTTATAAAAGCACAGGTTCTGGTCCCCAATTTTCAAAGTGTGGTCACTTCTCTCTCTCTCATCAATTTTCAAAATATCTGTCAGCACATATCAAATTTAAAAATCTAAATTTCTTATTTTGAAATATCACGTAGTTTTAATCCATAATATAGATATTCTCACTTTACATTGGAGGTGAGACTAATCTCATGGATATACGAAACCATCCACAAACTTCGCGTACAGACAAACCCGATAGGAATTGAATCAAAGATCTCTAGTCTAATTCTAAAAACTTAGACTGACTAAGCTACCCGTACGAGTTTTAATCCATAGTTGGATTCTCTTGTCTCACTCTAAATCTTTCTCAACTTCTCATCTTTTATTTCATCTTCCCATTTAACTCATCGAAAACTTAGGACATAAATGTTTTTTATGCGGGTTCGAGCCTCCATGGCCTAACATTGGTGTGCCCTAAGGGTATTAGACTCACCCGTGGGGTTTTACCCTGAGTATCCCACAGTTTCCCACATGAAAATTCAGAAAAAACATATTTTTTATTTTCATTTTTCATAAATTTATAGAAATTTGATCTCGATCAATTTTACTTACAAAAAATTATAGGTCAGTATGTAGCATAGAGAGAGTATCTAAAGACATAGCACATACTACTAATGCATTATTAATGCAGTATTTAAATCTCTTAAACACACATGAAAACGCGTTGCATGTCATTAACACTTCATTAGGAATTTTAAAATAGAATAAGACCAAAGCTAATTATCTCAATGACCATAGTGCTCCCTCACGAATGCTTCATTACTATCATTAGTGGCAGATGATGCAAAACAAAATCTTAAAATAAAAATGAAACCCCAATTAAATCTTAATCCTCCTATCAACCATACGAAGCATATATTATGCAACATTATTGAGAAAAAAAAATGCTTGCAATGGGCCACATGTGAGATTTCCCAATCAAATAAACAAGTGCCAAAAATCATTCCAAGAACTCATACAGCCATACCATCATAATAATATAACACTAACATTTCTCAAGATCAATGGCAGCTTCTCAACTTAGATTTATACAAGAAATTCAAGTAAGTAACAAGGATCAAGAAATTTCAAACTTTTTTCGGTTATGTGCATATGAAATATTTATGAGCTATTTACTTCCTACTACACTATCAAAATCTTTTTAGATTTTGTGAAATTATTGGACCTTTCATTGGATTGGTAATAAACGTTATTAATTTTCTAATCAAGTTTTTTTCATTTAATCCATCGAACGGTAGATCCAATAGTTTCAAAAAATCTAAAAAGATACATATAGATATTCTTATGTTTAGAAATTAATCAATAATTTAGATTTTTAAGAGATTGACCCACATGCCCTACATAATGTCATTTATTTCATCCTTAACATTAAGATAATGCATAAGATCATTCTTCTGAATCATGATTAGAATTGTAACACCAGTAAAACCTGAAATCGCGGGTCGGGTCATTACAAGAATGACATTGCATTCACCTCGTTCTATATATCTTACTGTGGTGTCTATGAAAACTTGGAAATAAATGGTATGAATTTTGCAAGGGAAGAATGCTGGCTGTCTTTGAACTAATTTACAAAGAAGTTTTATACATTTCAATCAAAAGATGTCACTATATTTTTCGTTCCATGAAATAAGAAAAATTTAGACTTTTTATTGGAGAAATGATAAGAGCAACCATTAATTTTTTTTTTTTTATAGGTAATACAAAACACTGTAATACTCAATGGTTATAGGCCGACTTTGAAAATCAAAGAGAGTATAAAAAATAAACATTTCTTTTTTATATATAAAATAAAGGCTTTTTCATCAAAAACACAAAAATAAGATAATTTTTTTAATGAAGAACAGATAGACGCTTTTCTTACTTGACATGACAATATATCATTTATTTTTAATAGAAGTAATATTTTTAATATAAACCACAAAAAAGTTGGATTCCTACAATACGAGACCAGGTTAAATTTCACTACATCTGCTAGAAAATGTAAATCAAACTCAAATATAATTTCTTATTTCCATGAGAAAATAGACAGATAGTGTTGTATACACTTGAGGGAAAGAATTTAACCCATTTGTAAAGAGTATTTCCCTGCTTTTCATATTTGAGTATTTTCATTTAAGTATATTGAGCTTACATCTGAATCAGCTAATATTTTTTTTTCCTTCCTTTCTTCTTTAAGAAATAAGGATCGAGTATGCAAATGTGTACTTCTCCATTGAATCTTATCATTTTACACATATGATTGACGTATAATAACGGTAAAAGAATAAGAAATATCACTCATATGTGTAAATCTTCCAATTCACATACCATTTAAATCTACGGGAAATGGTTCAATGGGGTCGAGCGTGAATCGAAATCAAAACTCCAGTTCATGAGATGGGTATCTTGACCCATGTTATCAAAAAATTGTTGTGGTGCGAATGAAAGTGTTACATCAGTTGTGAGGGAGGAAAAATCTAAAGACTTATAAAGAACTAGATCACTCAACGTATCAAGATAGTCTTTTGGGCTGGAAGGTTAATCCTAAAAGTGGTATCAAAACTAAGTCCCCAAACAACAATATGCAGACTCAAGAATCCCTTAGCCAAACGGGATGGTTGGCAATGTTATATCTATCGTAGAGCCTCATTCGAGAGAGGGGAGAGGATTGTTGGGTGCAAAAAACTTATAAGGAACTGAACCGATCCACCTATAAAATGAATCTTTTGTAACCAAAAATATCATTTTCGAAGTATTCCAACACATTCAATTTATTCCTACCAATCCAAACTATTGGTCATTTTATTCACACTGGCTTCTTCTGGACAATTGGCTCCACCATTTTGGTCGGAAAAGATGCGAGTCACGTAGTGGCACATGGTGAGATTGTGCATGGTGCAATCTATTGTGATTTGGTTAGGGTTAGGGGTTACGAGAGAGAAGAGATGACAATGATGAAGAGCATCCCATTCCCATTCCTATTCCTTTTCCAATTGCTGGTTAAGAGAGAATCTGCAGATATATGATTGAGCACACATGCGATGTGAGAGGGGGACGTGAGAACATGGAATCCGGGGGTCTCTTTTATGTTTTATCCTCTTTCTTCTTTCACTTGTATTCAACAACAGATGAGAGAGAGAGAGAGAGTCTTAACTCATAAAAGCGAAAGCTGAGGCTAGTCAGAAACATCTCACGCCTATCCATGTGACTAGAGGAAAGGAACAGAGACTGTACCTTCCTCACTACACAATGCATGGAATTCCGAGCCTCCTTTGATTTGCCTTCGTACCCTCTCTCTCCCCTCTCCCCTCTCCCCTCCCATCGATCCTTTCACCCATCTGCTTTTTCTCTCTTTCTTCTGTCTCTGAATACTTGCCACCCTCATCCCCACTAATTTATCCCTTCAGATTTCTTAAGTGCAATAGGAGGACTGCTTATTGGCACTTAGTTAAACTGACTCCATTGTAAAAAAATTTATAATTCTTAAACAATCAGTTCATCAGCTAGATTAGTAAAAGTAAATTTTATAAAAAGTCTCACTTCATTTAAAAGATTTCAATCGATACTTCTCCTCTCTCTCTCTAACCTCTTTATTTTAAGAGCACTTGCTGTTGTTTGTGTTTTTCCAATTCCAAATTCACTTTCCATACCCTAAAGCTTTTGAATGGGGAATCTAAGGTTGGTTTTTAATGGCTTGTTTTACTCTTCTAGTTCTAGGTTGTATTTGGACGAAGAATAATTTTTGGAAAGATTACTCTTGACCAGAAGTTATACTAGATATTATAAATACCCATTATTTCAAAATAGTTAAAGTTGAGATATTTTATTCTTATCTAAATATGGAAGGAAAGAGAGAGAGTTGCTCTTTTTTTTGAACTTCTAAATATGGAAGGAAAGAAGGAAGAGAGGAGAGGTGGGTGTGTTTCTTTGACTATGGTCGTATAATGTTTTTCTTTGACTATCAGGTCTTACATAATTATAACGGTTTGTATACAATCATGATATGTTCCTTGCATGGATTTTGGCGATTTTTTGGGCTTTTCCTGCCACCCCTTTCTCTCCCTCTCCCCCTCTCTCCCTCCCTCCCTCAATTGCTATCTCACTTCAGATCCTCTTCTCTTCCTCTCCTTTGCCTCTCTCATTTCCATTCACTTCTTCATAGCTTAACCAGAGATTGATTGAAATAATCAAATAAAATCATTTATTTTATCTATTTTGTGATCCACCTTTTTAGTTCTCCTCACTCAACAAAACTCATGCCTACTCTCATTTTATCATATAAATATGATTTGATAAATTAGAAAATATCATTCAAATCAAACTGCTGCCAAATTAAGGTAGTGACACAGCCAACCTGAAATCATTCACAGCGAAGTTGTTTGATAGTCTTCAAGGAATCGAAACTTAAGAAGGGTAATCCTCTAATGGGGATGTCATGATTTTCAAAACAACTCCGACCAAAGCCCTCATTTCTATGCTTTAATAAACTTGAATGCGTATCGTATCTAAAGAGGGTATTGAAAGCTAGGTTGTGAAGATGGCTACTATCACTACCACCTCAATTCCCATGTTGTCGAAGGACATCTATGAAAATTGATTGTCCAAAAATAATGCTTGCCAAGTGCATTGAATGTGTTCTTTCCTAAGAGGTGTTAGTCTATGTCTGTATAAAGGTGTGTTGTGTAGCCTATTGTATGGCAATCAAGTGAAATGTATTCCAGCAACACTGGCAATCCAGTGAATTGTAATTCCAGCGATAAAGAAATTCCAAATATTTTGTGTAGGCTCTCTATTGTTCCGTGGTAATCGCATTTGAGCATTTTCTTGAAGTGGCCAAAGATTTATCTGAGCAACAGATCTCTTGAAAGGAAACAGAAGAAAAACAAAACATATAATTTAAGCTTCTCATTTATCACATCCACGGAGCAAAAATGATTTATCCAACTAAATTGAAATTCAATCCATTTCAATCTCTAAATGAGTTGGAGCTAAACAGTGTTTGAACTAGTCTGAACTTCTGTTTTCAGAGAGAGAGAGAGCTCTTGCCTGACCCAAATAGTTGAGATAGTAGACAGTACCCGCACTTTTTTCGCCCTTGAGTAGGAAAGAGCAATGCCTCTTTCTATAATATTACATGGTCTGGATTCCAAGAAAGAGTGACTAATCTCTTGTTACGAAATCACGCATAGAATGTTTTCAATGTAGACAAAGATCATCAGTTCAGCAATCTAATTGGTTTGCAGTTCGAGGTTGGAGTTGATTTAGTAAGTGTATTCCCTTTGCCTCTCTAGGATGTTTGCCTAGAAATTTAAAAGATTCTAATGTCTAAAGGACAAGTGAGATTTGATCAGAAGACATGACCAGAAATCATACTCAACAATTCCGATGCTGAACTCTTAACAATTAGCCCTTCATGTCTGATATCACACTCCAACTCAAGCACCCATTTCTGTAAACATACTGTAAAGTACAGAAGAAGAAAAATTAATAAAAAAAAAACCCAACAGAAATAGATGAAAAACTTGAAGACTACCATTTCTAGACTCTTAAGTAGATCCTGATGAGATGAGGTCCTCAATTGCAGTTTCAACTTTTCATACTCAGGAGCTGATGTCTTGGATTGAAGCTGCACTAAAAACTGAAGCTTCAAGGCAAGGGTTGCAGCAACCCGAATCGGAATTACAAGAGATGGGCAGTGGAAGAAGAGGTAAAACCAGAGAGATCTGTCCATGCACTCCCACCATCCCAGAACTGATCATTGCCCATGAACTGCCTTGATAAATTCAGCCCTTGATTTTCCTCCATTTTAACACTCGAGCCTGGCGGCCTTATCCGGAGCTGACTGGATCCACCTGCATAAGGTGGCTCTGATCCTTCCCCTTCAAACGGGTACAACCCTGGGGGTGGATCCAATCCAGTCAAGAAAGGGAATTGCTGCTGCACTTGAGGCATTCGCCACTGGTCTCCTATTTCCAGGCCTCCACTGCCGCCAGTCGTTACGGGTACTGGCGTTCGGAATCCACCAAAATTCAACCCGATGTCGGCTGCACCGTAGTCGGCGAGATGGTGCAAAGAGGCCATGAAAGGCAATTGAGGGGGCTGAGATGGAATCTGGCCTACTACTTGAGAGGGAACGGCAGCAGTTCCTGACTGGCGCTCGGCTGATCCTGAAGATTTGGAGCTACTTCCTTTGCTTCTCTTGTTTCTCCGGCACCCGCCGCCTACCGGAACATTCCTCAAAGCACCCCCTCTTGTCCAATACCTACGGCAAGTCTTGCAGAAATGGCGTGGCTGTGACAGGCTGTAATTGTTGAAGTAACAGAACTTGGTGTTGCTAGAATCGCATCTTGGGCATTTTAGCGCCGTCTCAGGCTGCGGCAGTTTCGCCATCCTGGCACGGTCCGCCAACGAACCAGGCCTGATTGAGCCACCGCCGCCAGTACCTGCCACATGTAGCGGCACCGGCAGCTGTGGCTGAGGATTGTCACTGCTGCTTCCTTGCTCATGATTTTGTTGCTGTTGAAAAATAAATGCAATCAAAGACAAAAAAAAAAATCAAATCAAATCCCTGGTATATTCAAGAAGAAGCCATAAAAGTGTAGGAATATTTTTCTTTTATTTTGCTTTTTTCATTGAGAAGCTATGGACAAAAATTAGAGAGAGAGAGAGAGAAAGAGAGAGAGACCTGCTGCCAGTTGGGAGGATCAAGATAGACGGGAACAGATGTAAAAACCATGGTTTCTTTCCTTTCTTTTGTAAAGGTTGATGGGTTTAGTGGATGGTGGAGAATAACATAAGGAGTTGCAGAGAGAGAAGGAGATGATATGTAAAAGGAGGAGCTTTTCTTTTCTTTTTATTTCCCTTTCAAGTTTCTTAGCTCATAAGCTTGTTTGTAATGCTCAGCTGGGGAAAAAGATGTTAGTGGAGAAAAGAGAGAGAGAATGGAAACCCTAACATGAGAAATAATTAAACAAATACAAAAATTATCAAGAAAAAAAAATACAATTTTACTATTATTTTTCTTTTTCTCTCTCTTTTCTTTTTTTTTAAAAAGAAAAAGTAAAATTATATTTTCTTTTTAAAAATAGTACATTTTGAGAAAAATTTATAGTGCACAAATCACTATCGAAATAAAAAATGACTTAAATAAACGAAAGGAAAGATTGGTTTTTGGTGCCATTCAATGGCCACTCTCTCACATAGACAGTACATGAACAATATGACCCATGTTCAAGGTGTCCATGAAGTGTGAGCCCCACCTTAGATTATCCCATGTAAAGAGAATCTCTGTTAGTATGATCTCAGCCATTCAAGTTTTGGCCTTCTAGCTGTTTAAAGTAGACTCTTGTTGTGCTTTTTCTTTCTTTTATGGCTACAAATGGAAGATTAGAATCCTCTAACTAGTGATATTTTCCTTACAGTGGGACATAAGATGGTGACATCAAATCAATGGTTTTGATTGTGTTTGCCTCAGTACTGTAAATTAAAAAATCGTCTAATCTAAGGCATGTCCCTGGGGACCAACCACTATGTACAGATGAATAATAAAATGTAAAAGTGGTCCCACTATTGATGGCATACACAATGAAAGGGTGACTAGAGAATGGGCAGTGAAGAAAGGAAACACAAACATAACCCACATTAATAAAAAAAAAAAATTTAAAGTTTTGCAGAGTATTTGATTAATTTTCGAGACACGTGGAAGTCTTTTTACTCATTTTATAATAAATCTTTAAGATATAATTATTATCATTATTTATAAATGATTTGGATAGATAAGCAATAATTCCCCACCATTACCAAAAAAAAAAAAAAACGCAAACTTGTTGCGTCTCCTGCAATGTCTGAACTTGATGGCTGCATAATAGGGCTGCAACTCGAGTCGGGTTTTGATCCGACCCGCAGGACCCGACCTGAGAAATCATGCAGGCCGGATTGAGAATTTCGAGTCAGCGGGTCGGGTTGAGAAGTCAAAAACCCTCATGGAATTTGGATCGGGTCTGGTTGAGGGTTTTATAAGTTAATCCGACTCGACCCGACCCAGCTAAAATGGGTTCAAAATACAGGTCGATTCAAAATTCAGGTTAATTTGGGTTAGAATTCAGGTTAGGTTGGATTGAGAAGTTCGGGTGAAGAATTCGAATCAGATTAAGTCAAATTCCATAAATATCAACTTGGATCAGATTGGATTTTAAAATATTCGACCCATCCGACCTGAGTTGCAGCACCTTCTCTGTATTTAATACGTCCTGAATGAAATATTTGCACTTAATTACGTGGAGAACAACTAAATGTGCTTCTTTTCCATCAAAATTACTTGAATGCCACTTCTTCCCTTCCCGTCAAAACATTGTCTCCTATAGCTAAAAAAAACTTTTGGTTGCCTTAATGGCGAAGGGAGCGTAGAGACTTCACAAAAGCATTGCTGGCACTACTAGATGTGGGTCCACTTACTGGCCACTGATCAGATGGGTGGCTTTATCCACTGTAGACACTTATCAGTGAGGGAAGCTCCGCATTCACAAGTATTGAGCAAAAACAATTTTCAATTTGTAGAATAATGGTTTAAAATAATATTATATTTTATATTTAAATATACATTTTATTAAAAATTACGTTAATTGGATTAATCATGTTATATTTTAAATACATAAATCTAATATAATTAAAAAAATTGGTTTCCGGACTTTCTGTAACTATTGAAATTATAATTTGATTAACTAAATTAGAATATCTTTTTTGTCAAACTTATATCAAATTATATCTTTTCTATCATCTCTGTCTAAAGTCGCAAATATAAAAAAATTACCTATTTTGTGCTTACCAACGAACTTAATTAATCTCACATTAACATTAGCCTGATTAATTTGGTAGAATAGCTTTAATTTGGATTTTGTTATTCATTTTGAACTCATATTCGATACTACTCGTCATCATTATCATTATTGTTGTTGTCATCATCATCGTAACCTCAATCTCAAATAAAACTATAGAAAATTCGACAAAAACGATAGAAAAATTCAACAAATAGGTGTACGCACGTAATGATTGTCTAACATGCTATCCTACCTTTTCTAAGTAACTCCACATCAAATAAAACACTTTATTACCCACATGGGTGTAGCTCAACTGGTTGCCTCCCGCCTCAGGAAGCGGGAGGTTGCGGGTTCGAGCCCCCATGGCCTAACCTTGGTGTGCCCTAGGGATAGTGGGCTCACTCGTGGGGGTTTTACGCTGGGTATCCCGCGGTTTCCCACACGTAAATTCAAAAAAAAAAAAAAAAACACTTTATTGCACATTCTTGTTCCTATGTTATTTTGATCTATTTTGATTATTTTAATTTGTTTCGGACCATTGGTCGAAATGAACCGAAAAGATTTACTTTTTTATTTGAAAAAAAGCTATTGTGTTGTACTTTTTTCTTCATAAAAAACTAATCATTTTTTTCTTTTTAATCCATTAATAATTATTTTGTAAATTTATGATTCTAACATTATTTACTATCACGTTATGGATTTTTCACTTTCATAGTTTCATGCACATCAAGGAACACGATTTGGAGAGGTCCAGCGGAGCACAGAGAGAGTTAGGCTGTACAAAAAAATGGTGGCGGGGAGTGAGTAGTCGCCATCAGATGCCTGCGGTCGGGATTCTAGCGCTCCTGACCCGCCACGTCAGATTTAGGTGGGCCCCACTAGGACACTCAGGTACCATTGCCACGAGCGCGCTACCGAATCTATGGGTCGGTGCCAAAGCATCAGTTCCGGCCGGCGATTTTAAGGCCCGACACTGAGTCGCCTATTTTCTAGATCGGCAGGTCGTTTATCTAGGGTTGGGCTCTCCACAATTAACTTAACTAAGATAAATAAATAATTATCTAATTAAGAAGATGACGAGAATTTTTTTTTTTTTTAACATTGTTTCTCATGTAGAGTTCGTACATTTCACTAGTTGTTCACTTACTTGTATATTTTTTTTGAAATATTACAAATTTAAAAAAAATAAAATAAAATTAAACTCTCAGATAAAGAAAACATTTTTTTCTTTATGATGAAAATGATACAGAAAATATTTCAAACTTATAGCACTGCTGAGTGGTAGATTATAATTAAGAGTATTATCAAGTCTTATTATAATTTATTTTTTCATTATTATAAAAACAATTTATCTTATCAATCTAAAATTAGAATATCGATATTTTAACTCAACTTTCAAAGTATTTTTTTTATATTTAGTAGGATAATGAGACCCATCAACATTCCATCCAAATTTAAAAAAAAATTATGAATTCTCTGCGGTAATTAAAATTTTAAAATTCATGTGTAAAAAAGAAAAAGTTGTAATCCTGTTACGTTGGATTCTTTTCATCTCCAGAAGTCCTACGTAAGGGCAGTCCTCTCAAAAAGTACGTGAGACGGATTGATTTTCACCCTAGGTCCATTTACATATAAGAGTAGTCAAAAGTTGAATATATAATTTTATAAAAATAATATTAAAAGATATTATATCTATTTTATTAAATTAACTTTTTTCAAAGTTTAAATTTATAAATAAGTGCCTGGCAAAGTCTCTCCACTTTCATTTTTCATCAGCACAGAGGCTATACTCTTGACCACTTTTTGGAATCACTCACATCAATATTTGTGGAACAGAGAAGAAGAAAAGATGGGCTAAGATGTTTGTGGTGGAGTGGTCCAATGGAGCATCACAACGTGGTTGTTAAAGGTGAGCTTTGCACAGTTGATACGCTTTATTTATTCAGTGTTGAAGGAACAGGTTGGACCCAAAGCAGCTGCAGCTGTTTCTTCTGCACTTAGTTACATGGTTCAACCCTACCTTGCCCAAGAAAAAGCATAAGGACGTAACTTAGCAGCCTTAAATGTTCGACCCTACAGTACCCAACAATTTAAAAATAAAAATAAAAAGTTTATCCAAGTATCCAAACTTCCTCAAGTTTATACACTTACTATCTTCCTTTAGTTTATAGTAATGTGATAATAAGGAAAGAACTTGAGTCGGCCTTTTCTTCTTTCCGTCCTTTTGTTGATCGGAATTCGAGTGTCTCTCCCCTTTCGTTTTCGATGTTAGAAGGTGTTAGGGTCTCTGAAACTTGATTAACAGATATATATCGGTCCGATCGTGGGCAGTATATAATATCTCTTTACGTGAGAGAGAATAAATGAATCAAAATAGTAACAAGCGTCGATTATCCTTTCTTCGTTTATGTAATAGACCTTAGATGAATAATGCAATAATTTATGATTTCAAACATCTTCCTCTTATCCGATTAAGAAGAATGAGCTTTCTTGGCTTTCTTCTTTGACATTTTTCATATACTTGAATATACAATATATAAAAAAAATAAGAGATGATGAATTATTAATGTTGTTTGATAAGAACTTAAATTAATGAAAAGTGGGATAAATCATTATGAAGAGGAGAGGAAGAATGTACCACGTTAGAAGGGACGATCAAAGAAACATAAAGCTCTTTTTTCCTACTTCATTATTACTAAAAATCAATAATTTCATTATTTAACTTTAATATAATACAAAAATGTGTAAAATGGTTGAATGAAGGAAGAAAGGAGAAGGGGGAAACAAATGCAATGCAATAAAGGCCACATGAATGCACTAGCTGATTATTAACGGGAGAGATTCCCGTTCATTAAATGATAAACATGCTGGCGAGTGTTCTTTTTCTGGAGTTCAAGTGGGAAAATTAAAGAACAGGAGCAATTAAAACAGCGATCTTTTCACAGATATTTTGTGTAATCTAACTCAGATTTTATTATATTGTTGATTTTGCCTTTCGAATCGATTCGCCGTACCTTTTGTTTTAAGTGATTTGAAGGTTTCGGCAAGTCAATTCAAAAGGCAAAATAGGTAATACCAGTGGTCAAAAATTCGGCCCGGTCGATATTCAAATATCGGCCGGTAAGTTTCTCTCTCCTCCGATATTTGCATTTAATTGCATTTCTCTCTCCTTCGATATTCAAAGCCGTTGAAAAACTGTGAAAACCCGTAGAAAATCGTAAAAAACTGTGGAAAACCGTCAAAAAACCGTATCGATTTTTTTTAAACAAAAAAAAATCAAATAAAATTTAAATATCGATTTTTATGCATATCGGCCGATATGGTGACCGATATCGGTCATATCGGTCGATAACCTTTTTGACTGGCCGATACGATATCGTTCGGCCCTGAAAAATCGATACATATCGGCAGATATAATATGTATCGGACGATATTTCGACTCCTGGGTAATACAGTAAAATCCGCATCTGGTTACACAAAATACTTGTAAAAGGATCACGACCCTAAAAAAAATGAGACAATAGATAAGGAGAATGTCCTCGATACAAGCTTTTGAAAATACTCTTAATTCTTCAGTGACGTAGAAACTAAGATGGAGAACACTAAGAAAGAAATGGATGAGCCCAATATTCTTTTTGCAAAGTTTTCCATAATTTTTTTTCTCACGGTTGGTGGAGAACAAAGGCTTTGACAAAAATAGCTATGTTCATTGGTTGCACAATTCTTTTGAGACTTTGTCCTAATGTACTAAGAGCTGCAGAGGTTTGCACTTCATAAATTACTTTTTTCCTTTATATTTATTCATATAATCCGTGTCTCATCTACCAAAAAAAAATATAGTGCCAACTAAAAGCTAACCTGTTATGTAGAGTGACCAAATCTTTTCTAAATCTCTAGATATCTTTCAATATGAGACTCGTTTATAACCAGCTCCAACTCTTTAGTCATAACAAATAAGACCATGGAGTCGGTATACAAGAAGAATTTCCCCATGGTGGGGTATATCTTGAATGAAGTTGTAAATGTGGGAGAAATTATCCTTGCCCACACTTATAAGGTGTTGATGTATACACTAATGGAGTTGGAATCTAAGAAAGAGCATCCTTAGTCAAATGAAAATGCAGTACCCTAATAGAGTTATGAACATAGTAGCTAATAATTAAAAAGTAAGACTCACTTTAAATGACTTTGAATGAATACTTACCCTACATTAAAAAAAAAACAATTATGACATTCTTCAAGCATTACATATCATTGTAGTTTGATCCAACTATTGGACCTAATTAAACTAAATTGTAATAAAACCTGTCAAATTAATGGTTTAATCTTTAACAAATTGAGCTAAACAACCAATATATTATTCATTGGCATCAAGAATAACAATCTTTTAATTTCTTTTTAAGAAAGGAATAGTTGAAAGAACCCATATATCTGAAAACAAAATTGTCAATGTGCGCAAGATATATTATTATTAATGAAAAACATGAAATCTTATGCTAAGAGAAGACCATTTAATTTTAAAGATTAGCATAGAAAATGTTAGTGAATAGGAATATGAAAGTCTCATCAGCTAATATTCTAGCTTTGTACTAGTCACTACCCTCTACAAGTCAATGAAAGATCTCTAAGGCTGGTTTAAGTGGTTAGACGTTCCCTTCACCTTCATTGGTCTACACCCTTAATTTTCTTCTGCTTACATCTTAAATTCTTCTTCCTTTTCCAAGTTTCCACATTCAAACAGATGTTGATCTTTTCCAATAAAAAGCATCCTAGTCAAATGAAAATGCAGTATGGTGTTTTAGTCGGACTGTGTTTGAGTTTTCCACACGTAAATCCAAAAAAAGGAATGCACTATTATGCCTCGCTTATGATAGAGCACCCTAATAGAGTTATTGTTGTGCAAATTTTAAATTTATAACTCGCAAGCGCACGAACCATTTAGATAGTATAGCGATTAAATGCGAGGTCGAACCCATCGGAACTTAGGAAAATATATCTATGAAAATACACCGTTGAATTAAGTATTTTAAGAACTTTAGGAAATATAGAGACAAATCATAAATATGAAATAATTTATCTAATCTATGAATTTTAATCTCAATTTAGAAACATTCTAGATTTAAACATACAATCTAACAATTTAACAAATTTTAATTAAGATGGTGGATTTAATCTAAAAATATAAACAATCTCAATTTAATTTAAAATACAAAATTAAGATGCAATTAAATTATTTCCAACCTACTTCATCAATTTCAAGGATTTGAATTGTTATAAATAAAAGAAAACATAAATAACATCTAAATTACCTATATACATATTTACAATGGAACTGGATCAAAGAATCAAAGAGGTATTATCATCCAAATTTAATGATAAAATAACAGCCTAAAACACGGAGCTCACGTAAAATTTCAATCTTATTCAAGTCTTTCATCAAATTAGTTCCCTAATTAATCTGAACCTTAGATCTAGATTAATCATGCAATTCTCCGATCTAAATATTTCATTCATTCCAAAGAACCTGAGACCTAGAATAGTAATGTTAATCAAAGATCTAACTATTTCATATGTCCAAATTAACTACCAAGGGAGCAGTCAAGAACTAAAATTATTCAAACCATCATAATAAAAATCAAAATTTGGAAAACTATAATTCTAACAATCTCACCTTCTTTTATTAATTAAAACATGGAATTAAAAATTACAAATCAATGAAATTTTGGAATAAAGACATAAGAAAAATACAATGGAAATCAAAATCCACCAACCTTAGAACCCAATGTGGATTGAAAATCTCACAGTCTTTCTCCTTATCTTCTTTCTCTCCTCTCCTTTTCTTCAATGCCCAAGTTCAGTTTTCTCAATGGGAGATGGCTAGTATTTATAGATGAAAGGAGGTGGAATGAATGGATTGGATTCAAAGATTTAAATAAAGCAAGGGACACATGGAGGGCTGATATGACTTGTGCTAAATATGGAATGACTTAAAGGAGGCAAGGAACAGAATCTCGTTCTTTACACATACACCATCTTACAACTCAGTTTTGACCTTCTTAAGATCCGAATCAGGAAAAGTTGTAAACTGTAGCTCTTGAAGTCTTCTTTCCAACGCAAAAAGAATCAAAGCAATCAGACATCAGAGTGGAAATTTATGACCAAAATACCGAACATCTGTCAAACCTTCCTTATTTTTCTCTCTTTCTTATTTTCTTTCTCTTTCCTTAATCCACTTGCCAAATTCGAAAATCCTCTTATATTGACTTCTAAATTTCGAATTTCCTCTTGAGATAATGAAAATAGTATTCACACATGTGGATTTCTTCATGGGCTTTTCTTAATGAGTTTAATAATTGGGCTTTTCAAAGTATGGAAAATCTAATAATTAATTTTACCACTTACAATCAATTCTAAAAATGTACTAAATTAATCCAAACTCTCATAAATGGATTTGAATTAATTAGTTTACAAATAAAACCCCTAAAATTGTGGTAAAATAATTATTAAAAATTCCAACTTTCCAAAATATAAACTTATGCCCATAAATTCCAAATTCTCCTTTTTAATTCTCATATCTTGCATTTCCCTTTAAATCCTACAAAACATCCAAAATCTCATTAAACATATTCTAAAACACACAAAACAAGAGGCTAACTAATCCAAATACAAGGGTAAAATAGTCATTTTCCTGTGCTCATCAGTTATGAACATAGTAGCTAATAATTAAAAAGTAAAACTCACTTTAAATGACTTTGAATGAATACTTACCCTACATTAAAAAAAAGTAATTATTTTAATATAACAATTATCATTTAATTATGACATTCTTCAAGCATTACATATCATGCAGTTTGATCCAACTATTGGACCTAATTAAACTAAATTGTAATAAAACCGGTCAAATTAACGGTTTAATTTTTAACACATTGAGCTAAACAACCAATATATTATTCATTGGCATCAAGAATAACAATCTTTTAATTTCTTTTTAAGAAAGGAATAGTTGGAAGAACCCATATATCTGAAAACAAAATTGTCAATGTGCGCAAGAGATATTATTATTAATGAAAAACATGAAATCTTATGCTAAGAGAAGACCATTTAATTTTAAAGATTAGCATAGAAAATGTTAGTGAATATGAATATGAAAGTCTCATCAGCTAATATTCTAACTTTGTACTAGTCACTACCCTCTACAAGTCAATGAAAGATCTCTAAGGCTGGTTTAAGTGGTTAGACAATACCCTTCACCTTCATTGGTCTACACCCTTAATTTTCTTCTGCTTACATCTTAAATTCTTCTTCCTTTTCCAAGTTTCCACATTCAAACAGATGTTGGTCTTTTCCTACTAGTCACTTTCACTAATCAATTGAAATAATCCACAAATTGGCAATTGCCATGATCATTCCCCCAAGTGAAAAAGATGCATTGCCAAAAGGGTATTCTCACTCAATTGTCTTTACATTCTTTTCACACGACTAATCTTCAGAGAATATGCAAGCTTGTCTATCCACACACCCCAGATAACTATACGAGAAATGACCCTTTGGAATGGAATGCGAATCGAACTCGGTACTCCCATTTTCTGAAGCGGCTTCCTAACTATCACTCCATCTATGATTCACAAACTAAATAATATTAAATATTGTACGTGAATGTATGGATTAAATATATATCTTTTTATATAGTAAGCTAATCTTCCTTCAAAAGTTATTGGTTGACAATGACTTGGTAAAGGAAATGGGAAGACAAGATAGAAAGGGATAAAAAGGAATAATCAACTAAAGTCTTAATTTGGACCCTATTTTGCCAAAAACTCCAATTGGGTTTATGTGACAAGGACATGATGGAAGAAGTGGAATCGAATATGAGAAGTAATATTCACCCATTATGCACTTTGTTTCCCTCTCATGTACGTCTCTTCTTTTTATAGATTAACCAGAAATCACTGACAAAGACAACACTCTCTCAGTAAATTATGTAAATTGAGTCAAGATTGAATGAAAAAAATAAGGGTAGCCATTTAGACATCTGACTTTTCTTTTAACAAACACCCGATTTCAAAATTTTATTTGAAGTTACCATTTTACCCCTCAATTTTGTGGGAATGAATCATCTTTTGTAAAAAATTGAGAGGTAAAATTGTAACTTTCACACAAAATTTTAAAATAAGGTGTCTCTTAAAAGAAAAGTCGGGTGCCTAAATGGCCACCCATAAATAATTGATATAGAATTGTGGTACTAATCTTCCTACTTCTATCCTACAAAATTTCAACTTATAATTCCAAATCCAAATATTTCATCCACTCTTTAAAAGAGCCTTGAATCAGAAAAATAAGTTTTATCTATCCTAAATATTTCATCCACTCTCCTCGAATCTCTTCAAATAATTTCAATCATAAAATTATAAAAAGAATAAAAACAAAATCAAACTCTCATCATACATAAATTAAATAATTGGACGACCATGATTCTAAATAAATCCACCTCTCCTTTATGAATAAAATTTGAATTAAGAATTATAATACAATGAAATTTTGGAATAAAGACATAAGAAAAATACAATGGAAATCAAAATCCACCAACCTTAGAATCCAATGTGGACTGAAAATCCCACAGTCTTTCTCCTCCTCTTCTTCATCTCCTCTCCTTTTCTTCAATGCCCAAGTTCAGTTTTCTCAATGGGAGATGGCTAGTATTTATAGATGAAAGGAGGTGGAATGAATGGATTGGATTCAAAGATTTAAATAAAGCAAGAGACACATAGAGGGCGGATTTGATTTGTGCTTAATATGGAATGACTTAAAAGAGGTAAGGAGCTAAATTTGTATAAGGAAAGTGGGTGTATAATCCCGTTTTTTACACATATACCATCTTGAAGCTCAGTTTTGACCCTTTTAACTTTCGAATCAGGAAAAGTTGTAAACTACAAAGTTGTAGTTCTTGAAGTCTTCTTTCCAACGCAAAAAGAATCAAAGCAATCGGATATCGGAGTGGAAATTTATGACCAAAATACTGAACATCTATCAAACCTTCCTTATTTTTCTCCCTTCCTTATTTTCTTTCTCTTTCCTTAATCCACTTGCCAAATTCGAAAATCCTCTTATATTAGCTTGTAAATTTCGAATTTCCTTTTGAGATAATGGAAATAGTATTCACACATGTGGATTTCTTCATGGGCTTTTCTTAATGGGCTCAATAATTGGGCTTGAGGTCCAAAATAACTCATAATGGGCCCAGGCTTTATATTTAAACATTTTTTCTGTCATCCTCACTTTTAAACCTGCAAAATACAAAATTATACTAATTAGATAAAATTAAATAAAATGAGGTATTAACAATAATAAATTAGGAGTAAAATATGTATCTATTTTGCACTCATCAATCGCCAAACAAACCGTCACAAATTATCAAATAATTCTTACTGATCCAGACTAAAGCAAACTAATTTACTAATCTTTTGTAATGGCCAATTAGAATATGGATATATCATATAAACATTTACTTTTTACGTCACTTGAAAATATGATTTAGCCTAAGTGCCTTCATGTCGCTGTTTGACGCATGCATGTACCCAACTATGACGTCGTTATGTTTCATTTCTGCTGTCCCCACAACACACTGTCCTTGTTTGCAATTAGCTTTTTCATAGATGTTGTTATCTATAATCTTTTATTAAGATAAGTTTAGAGAAATTCTTTTTTTTTTTTGGGATTATATGACGAGATTTGAAAAGAAAAGTCTAAGAGTTAAGGGTATCAATGAGTTGGATTCAAAATTTCGCATTCAGTAATTTAAATCTTTAATTTGAAAGTACTCATTTATTAAATAAGCCCAAGTCATGTTGAGTAAATGGGTCATTGTATTCAGCTTAGATCCTATTTTTACTCAAGTTCACATTGAATTAGTAGTTATTGTTTGTAAATTACTGTTTAGTTTGATGGTCAATTTTTTTTTTGTTTGCTCAAGGTCTTGGGATCAAGTCTCTCTCAACACAAAAATAGTCACTCCCCTTAGTTCTGTACTCCGCGTGTGCGGATTGAAAGGTTTACACATACTCCAAAAATTAGTCAGGTGGGACGCTTGAATACCTTAGTCTTATAAATAAATTAGTGGTTAGTAGGTTGGAAGGTTTACACATACTCTAAGAATTAGTCAGGTGAGAGCTTGAATACCTTGGTCTTATAAATAAATTAGTGGTTAGTAGGTCCCTTAGTCAACCTATGTTTTTCCGAGTTTGGTAGAGGTTAAGTTGTTAGATTGGTTTAGCAATTGCCACACTCACCTAATCAAACTCGTTTTAGAAAAAATAGATAGTTACAGAAATTAAAAGACTATAGGTACATAAATTGTTAAATAATGCCCCAGATGAACTATGTTGCCAAATATGAGAAATTTCTTAGCTATCTTCTTCCTTGATGAATGCATAATTTCGATAATAATCGAATGTTTGGCTTATCCAATATGAAGTCTTAAGAGAGTCTCATATCGTCTAATTTGAAAAACCAATGACTCTATATAACACTTGAGGCACTCTTCACTCAATGACTAACTTTTGAGAGTGAGTTTTATTTCAAGAATATTACCATGTCATAATTTTCTAACACAATATAAATGTGTTTGAAGTTCCAAATTACAGACAGAATATAGCCCAACTTGAACCAATTAAGTTGAAATTTAGAAATTGGGATCAAGTCCCCTTCAACACAAAAAAAATCACTTCCCTTAATATTGTACTCCGCATGTGCGGATTAAGCAAAAATACCATACCCATGTAGTTTGAAGTCAGTGGTCAGTGCCTTAATCTTAATTACTTATTACTTATCTAGTAAACGTGAAATCACGTGCTAAGTATTGTTTTTTCCTTTGTGTATTTTAGTAAACTTGATTAGATAAATAAAAAAAAGGAAAGAGTTTGATTAAGATCACGTAAATGGGTGCAAATGCTGGTGAAATCCAACATCCACTTAGGCTTTAGATAATAAAAAAAGAGATTTTGGAATCTAATTCCTATCTTGGTGGAATATATCTTTACTCACTTTCATGCAAAAAAGTTGCCTCGTTTAGGGCTCGGAAAGAGATGGATGCAGCTTTGCTTTGATTTGATTTGTCTTTCTTTGTTAGCAAATAGTACCACCATTCATTGGTCATGTGCACCACACAATCACCTCTCCTTTCCTTCCTAATAAACTACTATCAACATCTAAGACAGGCCCGCCTTGCATTAGGTGAACTAGGCCACTACCTAGAGCCTCCAAATAGATAGGGCTCCCAAGTCGAGTTCAATTTTTTAAGTTCACATACCTTATTTTACGTTATAAATTTATTTTAATGTTTGTTTTCTCAGCAAATGGACTTGGGGCGTGATGGTAGTTGGTGTGACGTGCATTCCATAGATCACATGTTTGATTTACACTGGGTACATTTTTTTCATCCTTTAGTTTTATTTTTATTTTTATTTTAAAAATTAAGAATTGAGATGATTAATTGACTCTATTACAATATTAAAATGATTATATAAAGGTCAGATTTTAACTAATCATTATTCTTATAATTTTTTTAGAAATTTTAATAAAAGTGTGATCTAAAGAAGTCCCCAATTGAGGAAACTTATTGTTCATTGTAATATAGATGGTTGAAAGGAAAGAAAGTGGATTTACATTTGAATGACTATTTTGTATTTTATAGTTTATAATTGAGTGATAATTTTTTAATAAAATTTTACTTTATAAGTTGTTTTAAATGCATTATATACTTTAGCATGTCAACTACTCTTTTAAATACAATAAAATAGTAATAAAAAATAAAAAATCAATATACGTTACAAGTGGAAATTAAATTTATCACAAGAAAGATTGAATGGGTTAACTATCTTATTTATTGAAAAAGATATGTTAAAAAAACTTAAATATAATAATTTAATTAGTAATTTTGCAACTCAAAATCCTCGAGAAGAATAAATTTTAGATAATACTTTGATATAAATTTGATTATGATATTTTATTTGAATGTTTCACACTTTGTAAAAAAAAATATGATTTTATTTTTTATAGGTATATAAAAGGCCTATCTTAAGATTTCGCCTAGGGCCCCTGAAATCTCAAGACCGGCCCTGATCTAAGATTTATGTTTAGAGAGATGTTGTTATCTTAGTATCTAGATTCTATAACATTTTCTCAACTTACAATAGAAGTGGAAGATCATTCAACTAGGACCCACCAGATCGACGGTAGAAGACGTCTCTATTAAAGATCTTACTTTTACATCAAAAGCTCCAAAACTAATGGAATGTAAAAAATTAGATCCATTAAAGCTCTCACATGCTTAGTTTGGCATCCATACCAAGTTGAGACTGAGCTTCGCCAAGCATGTAGAAGTCATCGGTGAATCTCAAGAGTCTCATCAACATGGAGTTGTTGATTCTAAACTGATGGGAATTGTCTCTATTTGAGCCGGTCATTGGATTTAGAAATTTCTTAAAAAGAAATTTCATATTCTTTTCTTTCCTTTCTTCTCTCCCTTCCTCTTTCTTCATTTGGGAAACATTTGTATAAGAGAGACAATAAAAACAGAAGACCTCTCAGTGGCTCGTGTGGCTATGTATTGTTTGGGTTTGTGAAGAGATAGAACAGAAAGAAGAAATTTGTGGGGATTTGTCTTGTAATCGCGAGAGAGAGATTTGTATTTATAATTCTGTTTTGGATTTAGTGGAACTTACCGTTGTCTGTGGATATAGGTTTCGAGCGAACCACATAAAAATTGTGTTATCTCTTCGTGAATGTTTGATTTGTTGTTTGTTTGTTTCCGTTGCTTAATTTCGATTTTGGTATAATATAAACCATCATCGGCTATGAGCCCGATTGATAGCAAACGTCGGGTGATTTTGATTCCAATCTCAACGGGTTTAGATTGCATAGTATTTTCTTCCTATCTATCATTACAAATAGAATTTTGAACTAGAATGGGATTCCAGATAAGTTTGGTTGGACACAAAAAAGATTTAGTTTGTTCCTAAGGTCAAAATCTTTCACACTTGGTTAAACAAGTTCCAAAAATATTTGAAGTTTTATTTACATGTTATTTCTCTCCTTTCTATTTTAACTGTTTTCACCTCAATTGCCATTGTCAAAACAGTTGGGATGAACCATCCTAAATATGGTTCGTTGTACACGACTTCCAGGCCTTGACCGTCTTAAGCCCATTGTCAAACAGGTTAGCTAGGCATATGGCCCAATACTTCCAGAAAACTTACTAGGCCCAGACTGGCCCATTACAACTATTCGAGTTTACGTCCGAAGAATTTTGGTTCCCAAGGTGTGGGTGGGGTTTGCCATAGTTCAAAAACTCGAATTAATTAATATAAACAAGACTCGGCCAAGTTGATTCAATTAGAATCAACTAATTACTCAGTCAAACCCTGTAGAGTTGCTCAACTCAATTGTCCTCCTGAGTGAGTCCAACTATTTAAATTTTTAACTATGGAAGCTCTTATTATGTAAAGCAACACCTTCAAATAAGAGCAAATGACCGGCCTGGATTGGAGAAAATACTTGGAAGACACCTAGAACAAGAACAAGCAGGGAGTAGTCACTTTTGGCAATCATAAGCATTAAAAATTCTATCCTTTTCCTTTAGGATAATTCTTGAATCACCCACAAACTGTTGGGTACAAACGAGTCCCATATGGATCGATGAGAGGGAGAGAAAAAGAGGGAGTTATATAGGCTGGGGATCTCTACCTATCAAGTTAGTCTTTTGGGCTGGAAGCCCAGTCCCAAAAGTGGTATCAAAGCCAGGGTCTAAGTCACCGATGGATCTTCTAGCCAGACGGGATGGCCGGCGAAGTTCATCCTCTGGAAAGCCCCGTTCGAGTGGGAGGAGAGAGAGGGGATTGTTGATACAATGAGTCCCACATCATTGAGAGGGAGAGAAAAAGAGGAAGTTATATGAAGCTTGGGATTTATGTGGAATTTTAACATTCTCCTACTTTGCTATCAAAATCTCTCAACACATGGAATTGCTTGGAGAATCACCTGAGAATGGAAAAATGTCAAAGGAAATATTGAGCATTGACCTGGGAAACTTCCAACTTGGGATGAACATGGATCAACTGGGAAAGAATTTGGGCCATCCACAGCCTAAGCCTGAGCCAGATTGCCCCATGTTGTTTCAGCTCAAGCCGAGTCTGATTTGTATGTAGAGGGTCCACAATATTTAAATTACAATTTTTTTTTTTGGATTACATGGGTATTTTAATTCCACATTGGAGGTGAGACTAATCTCACGGGCATGTGTAAACCTTCAAATCCACACACACCAGTTAAGTCTACGGGGAGTGGTCCTTATGGGTTGAGCATGAATCGAACTTACGACCCTATTTCATGAGTTGGGCATCTTGACCGTCAAATGCCGTTACTTTGAAGAAATTAGAGTGATCAAAGCAAGCATACACCTTGTATTTAAACTACAAATTGACTAGGAACAAAAGCCTGATTTCCATTCTGTTACTGAGGAAAACCAAATGAAACAGAATTTGGGCTTTCACTAGGCTCGTGATCAAAACCCAGCTTTTGTCATAGAAGGTCTTGCAAATCCAAGGCCCAAGCCTGATCGTAGCCCAAACTCAATTTTGATAGCATTTTGATTCAAAATAGAGCCCAAGTAGGCAGAAGACTTGGTTACAGCCTGCCCAAGTTGCTGTCTTCTCCTAACTCATGTGCATTTGAACAATGGTGAAGCCCATCTCTGAGTTTCAGTTTAGAGAATGCTTTGGGTCCGACTGAGTCCGGAACAAGTTGACTAGGTAGGCACAGGCTTGTAAGATTTAAAATCAAGTCTGCACAACAGGGCTGGATTCCAGCACCAAGCTGAAAAATGTGGGTGGGCCTCAAAACTCAGATTTGAGCCAGCATGTACTGAACAAGATACCAGGCCGGTCTGAAAAATACATGTACTCAGGAGTGTAAATATCGATTTTTAAAATCTATATATATCGGCCGATATGATACGTATCAACCGATATCAGTAGGGTTTTAAAAAAAAATAATAAGAGAGAGAAATATATCAGCCGAGATATCAGTCCATACCGAGATTTCGACCCCTGCATGCACCGCATCCGCAGCCCCCCTTCTATACACCAAAGGATTAGTGTATCTACAGCCGAAGAGAACACCAAAGCAATCGAGCTGCTTGTCATTTTCCAGCTATAAATTTTGAAAGATTATTTTTCAACAATACAAAAAATGAGACTCTTTTCTATTCTTTTAAAGAATCCATTTCTCATGAAACGATTAAAAAAAAAAAAATCATAATGAAAAAAAAGAGAGATTTTTCTCAGGCACAAGATGACACTCAGTTCATTTTCAATAAAATTAAAGCCTTTAGTTCATTTTTATATACATGTTTTTATTTATTTATTTTCAAATTTTGTAAAGCTATTAGATTTATTAGAAAATTTATAAAGTTTATCACACTCCGTAGATATAAACATGTCTAAAAATTGATAAATGATTTATTAGTTTTCTTGAGTAGACTCCATATATCGCAAATACTACCATTTACAATCATCTTTACTACTGAGATGACAACATCGGATCATTTTCTTTACAAAGCATTTTTCAAAATGAAGGAGAATATTTTTTTTAACGAAAGGGTAAGAATTCATTCGAGAGAAGGGAAAAACATCTCCAAAATACCAATATCTAGATGTAACTTGATTGTTGCTAATTTGAGAGCAGATCATCTAACTAAAGAGGCATTATATCTTCACTAGATAAAATTTTAGAGGGCCTAATGTTAATTTTTGTCATTTATTTATTTTGGGGTTGTTATTTATTGTTAGCCTTAGTATTTTTGTCATATTTTGAACTAGTCTAGAGAGCTACCACGTAGGATTATAGAGTATTCATCTTGACCAAAAAAAAAAAAACTCTAGATATTCTTTAATATTTTTATCTTTTTAATTTTATTCCTAAATATTTTTCTATTTAGCTGAAAAAATCAAGATTGAATCAACAATTGTGTTTCAATTTAATATTTCACATCTATAATTTTCTACAACTTAGCACTTTTTAGTTTTTACTCCAGGATTGAAATTTTGATATGAGCCGATAAAAATTCCTCTTATTTTTTTTTACAAAAATCATTAATATCGGCTGAGATTATTACCCCTAAGTATCTCCCACCAAATACCAATTCAGGTGACGAACAACACATCAAGAAAATGGAGGGTAGAAACAGCATCATCTATACTAAGTGGGACCCTCTCTCACTTTCAAAGTTGAATTTGAATTTTGAATTTTGCAGATGTGGATGCTGTCCAGATTCAAGATTCCTTGCTTATGTGGACATGATAGCAACCGCTCAAACCTCTCTTTTCCTCTCTCTTTTGCTTCTTATGGAATCTGATTGAAACTTGAAAGGAGAGGCTAAGATCGGCAATTAGCATTATACTTTCCCCATGAAAGGGATCGTATTGAGGCTTTTATTGTTTAACTTCCACAAAGAATTATGTTGCATGTCTTGACAACTCAAATTAATTCAAATTTGAATTGATTTTGTTTAGTGCAACTTAATTTTATTTAAAATATGATGATCTCTAGACCCTAGTGGAGGAAGTAAAAATTTAATTAGAATTGTTGTCTTGTCTACTCAAATGAGGAAAAAAAAGTAGAAGAGAATAAGATTTTTTTTTCCTCAAATATTTTTTAATATGAGAAATATTAAAAAAATGACATAAATGTTATGTTACAGGAGAAAGTTTAGTCGTCTTTTATTGATGGAACAACATTCTATTATATTTTTTGTATTTTATAATATTCTGACATTTGAATGATAATATTGATGAATTATGACAACATATTAGATTCTCACTCTATCTCAAAAGATTATTCTTATAGAGTTACCCAATGTGTATGGGTAGGGAGACGTGCACATGTCTCGATAATTAACTGGGTACTCTAAAAGGCCTAGACACATTCGTCATCGAAAATATGAAAGAAAATGAAGATCAATTTGATTAAATTATGGAATTAGTTCTTTAATTTTGTGATAAATCTGATGGTGAAAAGAGAAGTCTTTCTAAAGATATCTGACTCGAGTTAGACCTCAAAAGAGATTTCTTGAAGGTTCATTAGCAAGGACAATAAATTGTAATGAGATAAGAAGAAAAGATAAGATCTCGTATCATCATTTTATCTCTTGGAAACTAATTTAGAAAAAGAATTCTCCCCTTTTTATAAGGCTTGGGTGACCTCTTCGAAAATATTTTTAAAGTTTTTTTTTCTTTTAATTTTGATTTGAATCAATACACTACACGAATATAATTTTGTTGGAAAAGGGCAAAAACCATAGGACTAAACATGAGTCACAAACTTTTTTAATTCAATTGCCTCTATATTCTAATTTATTTGATTAAAAATTAAATTACAAAAAAAATTGTTTTAAATTTATTTTAAGATGTGTAGAAATAATTAGTAAAATAAATATTTTTATATTAACTACATGTATAATTTTTTTCTAAATTTTGATTTAATTGAAAAGTTATTGAAGCTATAAATTATTTATTTACCTATTTTTTAATTAAAAAGTAAGTTTAAGGATCGTGACTCAATCAAGTCACGTTAAAGGTTCTCGTGTGGAAAACGAGAAAAGCAGCTTTGTTGGACGACTCTTCTGGAATCACTGGAGAGCCTGACTCTTCTTTATTCTTGAACACGCACCGGGTCTCCTCTCCGTAGACTTGGAAAAGTTCTGGGCCGTTCATCTTCCTCAGATTGACGGCCCACAGCTCCCCGAAGCTTCTGGAAACCTTACGGTATTAGTAATATAAAGCAATCTTTCTACTTTCCCTTACTCGTTCCAATCGGAAACTCAAACTTGTGTTTCTCTATATCTCCGTCCCTGTTTTTATTTATAGGTTTTCTCTATTTGATTTTTTCCTGATAGCGACTTGAAGAAGCAGATCAGATCTAATCCGATGGCCGGAAAGGGAGAAGGACCAGCGATCGGAATCGATCTCGGGACGACATATTCATGCGTGGGTGTTTGGCAGCATGACAGGGTTGAGATCATTGCAAACGATCAAGGAAACCGTACGACGCCTTCCTACGTTGGTTTCACCGATACAGAGCGGTTGATCGGAGATGCGGCCAAGAATCAGGTTGCAATGAATCCGATCAACACTGTTTTTGGTGAGTTCCCTTGCGTCTTCATTATGAAATCTTAGATCCGTTTAGTGGTGTTAAAAGGAAAGTACTTTCCTGGAAACTGATTTGTTATTTACTGAAAATTGTTAGAAATTACTTTTTGTTAATTGTATTTGGTTGTTATCTTCTAAAGTTCTTTTCTTGACATGCTTTATGGTGTTTTCATCCGTAGTTTTTGTGATTCTGTTGAATCTCAGTCTCCTAGGACTGTGTTGGATGCCTGAGAAGGAAACCCGTTTCCTCGAAACAGATGGAGTTTCTACAAATTTTCTTTAAAAATGTTTGATTCATTGGCATTATGACTTTTATGGAAATCAGTTTTCTTTTCATACATTTGATTGGAGATTGTACCTGGTGCCTCTTTCTTCGTCGTTTTCATTAGACTGGCGCTCTGTACCTGGTGCCTCTTTATTCGTCGTTTTGGGTGTATGATTGTGTGTGTGTTTTTAGTTCATATCTATGTTTTGATCATTGTAGGTGAGGTATTGTTGGTATTTTGCTTAGCAAAGGTTTAATGCTTACAAAGGAAATTAATTCTCTGAAAATAGATAGATTGGAATAGCAATTAATTTTTCACTGTTTCTAAAATTCCGGGTTTAGTTGGCTTTGATTCTGTAGACTTGTCAGTCTTTTGATCTGGCGAACAATTTTTTTGGAAGATCTGATTGAAATTTACTTGGTTCTTAGCACCATTTGCCTGTTGTGTCACATTTATCTCATCAATTTTCTTTTGTTTCTACTTTGCTGTAACTCAGATGCAAAACGATTGATTGGAAGGAGATTTAGTGATGCCTCTGTGCAGGCCGACATCAAGCTTTGGCCCTTCAAGGTTATTCCTGGCCCTGGTGACAAGCCCATGATTGTTGTCCAATACAAGGGCGAGGAAAAGCAGTTTGCTGCTGAGGAGATCTCATCCATGGTTCTCATCAAGATGCGTGAGATCGCCGAAGCTTACCTTGGTTCAACCATCAAGAATGCAGTTGTGACTGTTCCTGCTTATTTCAATGACTCCCAGCGCCAGGCAACCAAGGATGCTGGTGTCATTGCAGGTCTCAATGTCTTGCGTATCATCAATGAACCCACTGCTGCTGCAATTGCCTATGGTCTTGACAAGAAGGCCACCAGTGTAGGTGAAAAGAACGTCCTCATCTTTGATCTGGGTGGTGGCACCTTTGATGTCTCTCTCCTCACTATTGAGGAGGGCATCTTTGAGGTGAAAGCCACGGCAGGAGATACGCATCTTGGAGGAGAGGATTTTGACAACCGCATGGTGAATCACTTTGTCCAAGAGTTCAAAAGAAAGAATAAGAAGGACATCAGTGGAAATCCCAGAGCATTGAGAAGATTAAGAACTGCTTGTGAGAGGGCCAAGAGGACGCTCTCGTCCACCGCCCAGACCACAATTGAAATAGACTCCCTGTTTGAGGGCATTGATTTCTATTCCACCATTACCCGTGCAAGGTTTGAGGAGCTTAATATGGACCTCTTCAGGAAGTGTATGGATCCTGTTGAGAAGTGCTTGAGAGATGCCAAGATGGACAAGAGCACTATCCATGATGTTGTACTTGTCGGTGGCTCAACTAGGATTCCCAAGGTTCAGCAATTGTTGCAGGACTTCTTCAACGGGAAGGAGCTCTGCAAGAGCATTAACCCCGACGAGGCTGTTGCCTATGGTGCTGCTGTCCAAGCTGCCATCTTGAGTGGTGAGGGCAATGAGAAGGTGCAGGACCTCCTCCTCTTGGATGTCACTCCTCTCTCTCTTGGCTTGGAGACTGCTGGAGGAGTGATGACTGTCTTGATTCCCAGGAACACCACCATCCCCACTAAGAAGGAGCAGGTCTTCTCTACCTACTCCGACAACCAGCCCGGTGTGTTGATCCAGGTCTACGAGGGTGAGAGAACAAGAACCAGAGACAACAACCTCTTGGGTAAATTCGAGCTCTCTGGCATTCCTCCTGCACCCAGGGGTGTTCCCCAGATTACAGTCTGCTTCGACATTGATGCGAATGGAATCTTGAATGTGTCTGCTGAGGACAAGACTACTGGACAGAAGAACAAGATCACCATCACCAACGACAAGGGAAGGCTGAGCAAGGAGGACATAGAGAAGATGGTACAGGAAGCTGAAAAGTACAAGTCTGAGGATGAGGAGCACAAGAAGAAGGTGGAGGCCAAGAATGCCCTGGAGAACTATTCCTACAACATGAGGAACACCATCAAGGACGAGAAGATTGGATCAAAATTGGATGCAGCGGACAAGAAGAAGATAGAGGATGCAATAGAGGGGGCGATCCAGTGGCTGGACAGCAACCAGCTGGCTGAGGCAGATGAGTTTGAGGACAAGATGAAGGAGCTGGAGAGCATCTGCAACCCGATCATAGCAAAGATGTACCAGGGTGCTGGTGCTGATATGGCTGGTGGCATGGATGAGGATGGTCCCTCTGTTGGTGGCAGCAGTGGCGCTGGTGCGGGCCCCAAGATTGAGGAGGTTGACTAAGGAAGGGGTTTCTGCTGCTCTGTTTTCTTATGTGTCTTTTTCTAAGAAGATTCGATAAATGTGTTTTTGTTATTCCGGCTTCTTCATAGTAAGAGGTACGGTTTTTATGTCGTTAAACTTGGCCTAATACATCTCTGTTTCTTTCTTTATTTTGGTGTAGAGCTGGTTTCTTTGTTTTTGTTCTACCTTTCAGATAGGAAAATTAATCAAGGACTCCCTTTGCCGACAGACTGAGTCACGAGAGACTGAAGCTGACTATTGGTAATGAGGTAGTGACTTCGTGACTCTACAAAAGAAGAAACCCTCCTGCTTTAGAACTCTTTGGCTGCCTTAATTTGTAAATATTTTAAATCAAGAGATAAAATGATGAGATAAAATAATTAGATTCACAATGGATTTTCCTGTAGAAAATCTATTGAAATGAAGTTTCCAATTTCGTGACTTTAATAAATTTTCTTTTCCTTTCCCAGAATGAAATTCAAGCTTAATTAGCGGTCTCTCCACCTTAGAGAAACCCAACAGGCATTCATTATTTTTCTATTGCCTTTTCAACTGGGGGATAGATGCTTCTTAACTAGACACGAGAATTATTTTATCTTTCGTAAAATCGGCTCACAAATCAGATGCTTCTTAACTAGACACGAGAATTATTTTATCTTTCGTAAAATCGGCTCACAAATCCTTTGCATCTACAGTAAATTGGCTCGTCAAAATTCGCATCAACAGTAGCATTGGCTTATCAAAATTCTCATTAACAGTAAATCGACTCGTCAAAATTTGCATGAAGAGTAAGTTCGCCTTGTCAAAATTTTCTCACGAGCAGTAAATCGGCTCGTCGAAATTTACACGAACAGTAACATCAGTTCGTCAAAATTCACATGAACAGTAACATCGGCTCGTCAAAATTCGCATAAATAGTAAATCGGCTAAATAAATATTTACATGAATAGTAAATCGGCTAACTGAAATTCGCCTCGGCTAGTTGAAATTTTGCAGTTCATACGAAATGTCTGATTTTACTCTTTATGCGAAGGATAAAATCGAAAATCCACTAATTCTCGTCTGATCACACAAACGTTCCATGGAAGGATTGCTGCTACTATCAAATTCACAGTTTCTATTTATTTAAAGAATAGTAGGTGTTGAAATTGAACAACTCTCAAATATCAATTTTAAAGAACTAAAAAAGAAAAGATAATATGTAATGAAATCATTAATGAATTAGCCCATAGATTGACAATTACTTAATTATGTAGGCTTAAGATGTAAAATGCTGCTGCTAGAATCTGTACTGGAATTCATTTGAAGGGCAAGAGGCTAAGAGTAGTAGTGTACTGTTGCTGCTAGATTATTAGAAGTGAAGAGAAGGCAGACTTGATTCTCATGGCTCCATCTATTTCTAACTGCTGCATCAGGAAAGCCCCAGATCCTTATAATGCTGCCCTCAACCCATTTGTTTGTCCTAACCATTTCCCCCCATCGCCCAATGAACACATATAGATGGCTTTCCCACAGCTTAAACCCCAAGTTCCATGTTTCTCCCTCCACGTTGTAAGCTACAATAGGAATCTCTCGACCCTCATGACGAACTTCATGCCGTTGATCCAAGCTTAGACAACGGAAAATTCTCTCCTCAGCTGCCTTCTTGTGGATGACAAAACGATTTAAGTTACGGTCTACATCGCTTTTCATCAATCTTTTCTCCCAAATGAGACACAGCTCCATCTGCGCCATCTCTCGCCTGCTTAGTTCTCCATTGAGTCTTCCAAACCTTGCATCTTGCAATGGAAAAAGTTGGCGTTCCACTCCGTCCATTCCAGCGTCTACATCTGCTTGAGTAGCAAGTAGGTTCAATCCTCTACTGGATTCCATAACTCTAGTTTAGGGTTTTTCCGATAACAAGGCGGAATGCAGGTGTACAAGCTAGAGAAGTTGAATGCTGGGTAGTCTATATAGCACCATCCAAGTTCCAAGTGCAAAGCCATCAAGGCCTGGGCAAACCACATTTTAAGAGCTAGTGTAGTGCACTTGGGACAAATACATGCCAAGATCAAGAATGCCAAGGTTTGGTTTTTTTTTTTTTCTCTTTTGAATTCTACTTGCAGTTTAGATAAACCCATTGATCATTACCATGTCTTTGGCAGTCTACCAACATTTTCACTGCAAGTTCAATCCTAAGCAGTTCTCACAACATGCATGGAAATTTCAAGTAAGTTGTGTGATACAAAAGACAGCTTCATTGGTTTTCACAGGATCAAGGCTTGAAAACTCTGAGAATTTAACTCTTTAACTCAAAATCCAAATAGTTTCTAAGTATTTTGGAAGAACTCACTGAAGTTTCTAACTGGGCCGAGTTCTTAAGTCAATCTATCGAGTTAACCCAATCCAATAAAAAAACCTAGTCCCTGGGTAGAGTCAAATTTGGTGAGAACTGAACTTGAACTGACTAGGCCAAGTTGTTGGTTGGCTCGCCAATAAGCCCCAACCCGTACACCTATTTGGTCACTTGATAGTATTAAATTAGGTGACGTTTTTAATCTAACTAGGCCATGTTATTAGTAGACTTATTAGGTTAAGTTGACAAGTCAAATTGTGATCAAATCATTTCATTCACTTAATCTAGTCTTCAAATAAAATAATGAATTATTATTTATTACAATTTAAGAGCTGCGTGAATGGATATTAATAATTTCAAAAAAAAAAAAAGTTATGAAGTTACGAATAGTATAATGATATTGGGTTATACTTAGTCTGATTATTTGATTAGAGGCTTCATAAATCATAAATGATTTCATTTTATTGAGTTATTAACAATATGTTTTTTTTTCAATAATTTTAATATTTTTACGATGAATGTATATTAAGATTCAATAAAAATAGTATTATGAGATCGAACGGAGTCAGCCAGTTGACTTGCCGAATTACTCGGTTGACCCAACTCAGAAACTGAATGAGTCCTGGTAAAAAAAAATGAGAATACTTTAAAAAAAATTATCTTACCCACCGAATCTCCCGATTAATCCAACTCAATAATTGGCCTAGTCCATATCCTAACCTTCATTTATAAAATCTGATCTACTAATTAAAAATCTAACCAAGCTGAGTTGACTCAACCAAAACAAGTCTTTTTCAAAATTCTCACACACAACTTCGGACAAAGACGCCAGCAGTTTTTAGATGGTAATAATGATATCTAATAGCCTCACACAAGGTAGCTCAACTGGCTGACTCCCATATTTGAGTCACATAGTAATTCGATGCACGTGGCCTACGGGAGTATGCATGCATCTGAAGTTTTACCAAACACCATCGTACTCAGAGAAGGTAAGGGTTGAGGTTCTCCATATTGTTAGCCTTAGGTCTTTAGTAATTGGTATTCATTTATCAAGGCCCATGTTCATGTGATCCAGCCTTTGTTCATGTTATCCAGGCATTTAACCAAGCCCCTGAAATATGAATACTAAAGACAAATTAATACTCCTTAGACAAAGTTAAATGTCATTAATATACAAAAAATTCATAATATCGTCTGATCAGTTAGATTCTTCATGTCAGATATATCATTAATACCAGGGGTCCGAATATCGGCCGATATACCAATATATCGGCCGCATCATATCGGCCGATATCGGTGGTTTTTGTTAAACAAAAAAATAAGGAGAGAGAAATTTATCGGCCGATACCATTTTTTCTACCCCAGATTAATACCAATCAATGTGAAATCTCTCCAATTTAAGCGATTGTTGATGGTGACTAAATTCCTCGAGCAAAATGGAAGTCCTTAAGTTTCAACTTACAGAACTGTCTGTGACCTATGAACTCACTAAAATTCAACATAATGAAATGAAATTCCACCCTCTTCATAGCTGAATCTCAAGAGTTGAAATTCACACTTTTTTTCATTCTTTCATCATTAAAGTCTCTAAATTTACATAGTTATGATTGTCTGATTAAATTGCTTCTTAGAGGGAATGTTCTTTCCATCTAAGCCTCACCCTTTGTTGTTGGAAATCCATACATGATGCCATGGCTACTGTAATCAATTCATCAGTTCTTTCAGAGTTTCACTTATGTTCCTTCGCTCTACAAACACAATAATCTTTTTTTTATATATATAACATGGGTATTCTCACGCCACATTGGAGGTGAGACTAACCTCACATATACACGAAATCACTCCCAAGCCACATGTAGAAAACCTCCAATGGTTTATTCTTGAAGCTTAAGCTTGGTCTGAAATTTGAATGATGGGATCCTCCAAATGGTTCCTCCTGCCTGCCCGGACCATCAATGCATTTAATTATATGCAGTACATGTGGATGAATCTGAATTCAAGATACCAGTTTTTGAAAAATCTGATAAATATTAGCCACTATTTCAAATATATCAACTGATAATTTGATCCAAATAGTGTCTATACCATATTCTATACTACCAATATGTAGCTGAGATAACGAGTTTTTATTATTATATAAAAATCAAAACAGTGGTTAATATTTTAGATATCAACCGATAACTGAATCCAAGTGAGCAGCGTCCTAAAAAACTGTCTCCAAAATCTAGAAATAGGTCGAGTGACGCTGGGTCAAGCACCAGACGCTCCCCCATCTGACTCAAAAAAGGGAACAATTCAGTAGCTTAAGTTTTTATAGCCTAAAGATCCTACCATGAGATCCATCCAGTGGATGACTACTTCCTTCCTCGGCTTAGCCTCTGTAAATGGTAATTGATGCTACCCCAGGGCTTTTTGGGTTTGCCACACTGCAAGAGTCACCAAAAAGAAAGTGTGTGATTTACATTGACCAAGTACACAAAACAACAAGCAATTTAACCCTAAATTAATAAACACCACATGCTTTTCACCGAGCACTTGGTCTGAATACTATGAATGTCCTTTCCTGATTAAAATCACTCATATGGATGGCCCAAGATTAACAGTGATACCACAATATACTGCTGGACTAACCAACGAAATTCACACACTGCAAAGTGGGAGAAGTGGTATTTTTTGTTGTGGAAGGGTCCGCTGGTCTCACTAGAAAAAAGGAAGAACATGGTGCGGGGGACACACTAAACGGTCATGTACAAAAGAACTCCTCATTTTCTCAAGGAAAATTGACACAGTCACACAGTTCATTCCTGTGTGAAGACCACCATCCAGGTGAACCTCGCATTTTCAGTCAAACAAACAATGGCACTTGTTTCATCAAGACATCATGTACTGCTATGTGAAGTGAAAACAAATGTCAGCGTGATTTAACAAGTGGGGCATGCTTGATGTATAATGTATAATGTATAATGTATAATGTATAATGTATTTGGGGAACAAGGCCCTCCAAAGACCTTTCTTTCAAAAGTGAAAGTAGCAAACAAAGTAGCAACCTCAAGGTTGCAACACAAGTGCCTTCCATTTTACCACCTAGCTAAGAAGCAATTGATTCCTAGGATTTGGGGTGTGAACCCTGAAAAAGACAGAGGGTTATTACTACATGCAAGAAGACCAATAATCCATTCAACAATCAGCTCACCAAGACATCTAATCATCCACCCTGAGTTCAATTCCACTAATTCTCTCTAACAGAAATAGGATAAGACTAGACTTGGCAAAATCCTATCCCAACCCATTAACACAATCCAAAACTGACCATTTTTAAAGGATAATGGGCTTAAAGAAAATAGCCATTTTTTTGTAACCTGGGTATTCCTACCCCATATTGGGGGTGAGATTAATACCATGAGCATGTGTAAACCTCCCAATCCACACACACTGGTAAGTCAATAAGGAATAACCCCGTGGGAAGTAGCCAGAGGGGTTTGAGCGTAAATTGAACCCAAGACCTCCCTTCATGAAGGAAGCTTATTGACTGTCAAATCAACCCCCTCTGGGTTAAAAAAAAAAAAAAAAACAGATCTCCGGATTAAAATTTAGCCATTTTATGAATGGATAGGAATGAGTGCATGTTGAAGACCCAATCCAACCCGTTACCAAACATATATGCAACACATCCAACTATATGAGGTTTAACTCAATAATGATGACATCAACAAAGAAGTAAGTCATGTGATTTTAATCATGAGATATTTCCAAGTTATGCTGCATTACCAAAAAGACCATAAAATGACTAATCAGCATTAGCTTGTCTATAAGCTCAATGCAAAAATATTGTCACTGTCACAATGGCAAATCTAAACTATAGACCAACTAAGCTCGCTAGCAGACTTAGTCTTTAGATGCACGCTCTTTGTGGAAGTATAGACATGCTTTAGGAGAGTTATACTTCTACCTCACTCGCACATTACGTTGCACACAGTGATGTGGCAAACATAGACTCTCTCTCTCTCTCTCTCTCTCTCTCTAAATGGGTCTAAGTAGATTTGATTTGGGTTTAGGGTCAGTAAATGGACTAATCTATTTAATTAAATGGGTACATTGGTTTAGTAGTCCTGACCTGCTTTTTTTTAAGTGTGGGTTTAAAGCAAAGTTTTAAAAATAGTACAAGTTGACTTGCCCAAGTCCACTCACTAAGACTCAATCTACACAAACATCACAACAGCTGGTTTTAATTTTTAATGTAGGTATGAGAAGTACCTTATTGGGCGAGTGTTTTACACAGGGAAATAGAATCATGAAAAAATTCGAAATTTTGTGTGTAATATAGGTCAAGCCTTTCCTTTTTTACGAATGATGATGATGATTTCATTCAAAGAAAACCAGAAATTTAGTACAACAGAAAAGCCCAAACTGGACCAGAATTGAAAGAAGATTACACTGGACAAAAAGAACCAGCCACATCCGGTGAAAACACCTAGAGCTTGAAAGGAGTATATTGGTATTTAGTAGCAGCCTTTCGTGATGTGTTGGAGTTTTGGTGTTTCTCTTTTCTTGTTATGTGGCCTAGAGTGTTTTGTTGGCTCTTTGGTGGTAGAAGGTTTCCTCTGTCTTTTTTTGTCCTTTTTCTTTTGTGAACACTGCACACTTCTTGTGCGTTTAATGAAATTACCATTTCAAAAAAAACAATAATACAAAAGACCTGTCCAGCACAAAGAGAAAATGGAGGGCCAGAATCAGAAGTTAAGAACTAAAATGCCAAAAATCTCTGATACACCTGAGGTCTCGGAACACCCTTTTAGCAAGTACATCAGCATCACCATTGATCTCACTTGGGATGTGAGAAAAGGACACAAAGATGCTTCCATACATATCTAGAATATCCACTACAATATCAACAATCACCCATGAACAGATGTCCCAAAACACCCAACTAATGACACAAGAAGAATACCCTACATTAATTAAAAGGAAGGAGGTTTCTTTGATTTGCTAGCTTAGATCCAAAGAGGAACCACTGCTTCTGCAAGATAAGCATGCCATTTACCAGCAGGACACAAGAAAGCAATAAGAACATCGTTCCTCTTGTTTTTAATCACCCACCAATACCAGCTGGGCCAGAGGCACCAAAAGCACTTCCATTGAAGTTAAGCTTAAAAAACCAGGGTGGGATACTGCCATGAGAGACTATAAAACTTAAAACTTATATTCGTACATTTTTTTTTTCCAAATCTTTTAATATTTTTTATTTTTTACCCTTAAACTCTCAATTTGCTAGACTTGGTCAAGTGGAGCAGGAGAGTTAACTCAGGAAAGCAGACTTGGTTTTGGTATCCACTGTCTGAGTTTTTAAACCTTGGTTCAGAGAGGGTTTACTCATTTAATAAATTAGTAGAAAATTTGTGGTGGTGGTAACCCCTTGCAAGGTCTACCTAGGACTTGTTGAGATATATTTAGATGATTTAGATTTTCATAGATTTAGTTAGATATATTAAGTTACTAAAGTTGTATTTTCCATTTTAGGACTTTCCCCTTTATTAGATTTTACCTTCCTTATTTGTATTATGTTTTCCCTATTAATATAAATCATAGGGTCTCTCCTTGATTAAGGAAGACACAACAAACTCTCTTCTCTTCTCCTCTCCTCTTCTCTTCTCGTTCCTATTCTTATTTTCAACATGGTATCAGCCAGACGATGATCCTATTGAGTGATTATTCAGTAAACATGTCTCTTCTTCTCTCCCTCTGCCTGAGGAGATACATGGGCAGAGGGAGGGCGGGACATCTGGATCAAGTTTTTCCCATCTGTGACTTTATTTACAGATCTGATCTTCCTAACGAAGACTGCCGCTAACCAGATCTGCAGATCTGTGATCTGGTTGTAGATTTACTATCCCTTCCCAGATCCATTTTGCTGCGTACGGCAGCGTTCTTAACCTGTTTTCGCTTTCGCTGAGATTTTGTGATCTTACGTTGTTGTCTGTTTGCTGATTGAGAATAGCCCAGCCAAACCTTTGGGCGTCAAACCACTTCTTGGGTTACAGATTCGTGCGGCATAACCTTGTTGTTTCGGTCCAGATCTAATATACATAGGTTTGACCAGTCTGTTCAAGCCCGAGAGGCCGAGACTGAACCACTTTCAACCATTGACAGCCAGATCTGAATCTGTTATGTCTTGCTGCTTCTGCTTGGCCGCCGCAGTCAGATCTGACATAGATCTTTGATCATTGCCCATCTTGACCAGATCTGCATGCATTGCCTAAGCTTGGCTGATTTGTTCGAGCCTTTGGTGGCTCCATCCTCAATCTGCCGATCTTTGTCCAAGAGGGATCACCTGCAACCGCCAAACTCTTTTTTTTTTTTTTTTTTAGCCTCCTTTTTTTTTTCCAAATCTGGGGTTTTTATTTTGATATCTGCAAAGGGAGGGAGGGACATCTTGATTAATAACCATTCACGCACGGCAGATCTGAAAAACCAGATCATTGTTTGGCACCTGTTGCCTTCGATTGAGGGCTGCTTGTGCTGTTTCCACAAGCAGATTTAAGAGATCTGTCAACCGTGCTCTTGCCTTTCGTCTTTGGCGGTCCTTGCTGTTTGGTATTGCTGCAAGACACCACAAGGGTCTCCAGATCTGCTCTTGGCCCTTCACATACGATTGTCTCTCCTGCATTTGTTGGCTGCTCTGTTGTTGGCCGTCCCTGCTGCATTTGGCAACGGCATATTCGTCCCTTTCTATAGACGGGCTTCAGCCCCTTTTCTGAACGTCGCTATCAGACCCTTCTTCAAATCTGCAGCAGTGTTGCAGCCCATAGTTCGAGCACAGTTCGCTACCCACCAGATCTGGCTTAGATCTATGTTTAGTGTTGCAGTTTCCATCCAATTGCAGATCTGGATTTCTCATCAGATCTAGTCCCAGCATTGGCCGCACCGGCAGATTTGTGTCCTGCTGCTACAATCGTGCTCGGCTCTTCGTTCTCATATCAAATCTGAGATCTTTTGCTTCTGCTGCCCCTGCTTGCATGCAACAGCAACAACCTCTGAAGATTCCAATTGCAGTTTACAATCCCCAGTTTCAGATCTGACCCGTATTCTCTATGCATGCTGAACATCTTCTGTTGCATCTTGCTGTTCTCATATCTCCATTGGAGCCGCTTGCTGATTCGAGAGGGCTTCATCTTCCTCTCTATTGATGTTGGATTGTTGCCTACAGACCTGTTCTTGCTGAAATCAGATCTGCAACTCAGTTTTTTTTTTATAACAATTGCACAAAGGCTCCTGTATCTGCTGCTCATCACCGCCATGGCCAGCCTTCAAAGACCAGCCGCCGGTTGGTATCTCCTGGGCACTTTTGCATGTCAGCATGGATAGAGTACACGAACATAGAGAAGGCACTTCTACGTGGCTTTCGACTTGGTTCGTGCTTTGTGGGGCCCATTTCTACGGTCTTGTTCTCAGATATGGCTCCTGTCATCACCTATCTCTTCACTGAATCTCAATAAATAAATAAACTCCTCACTCCCTTCCTTTTGTTTACCAAACGGTCCTCTATTAGCCTCCGAGATCTGATTCTCCAACCTTTTGACCTCGCATTTTAGAGATTTTTTTCCCTGCATTTTGTGAATGGTTCATAGGGCCATCTTTATTTGATCCCTTAGATCTGTAGTCTTTCTTCAGATTTGAACCTAAAATCCCACAACTCTACCATCTTTTTAGCCTGCATCATATATGTATGGTGCAATTTTGAGTTTGAATGCTAGTGGAATCCTCTGAGACCTAGTCTTTGGTCTTGTTAAATGGAGGTTTAAGCTTTTCTCCGTTTTACTGTTCCTGCCCACGTTGCTGTTCCTCGTCGGATTTCGGTATCTTCTTTGGACCGTTTCTCTTTGCGGCGGGCTTCTGTAGCGGATTTTTAAGCCTACCAGTGTTTCTTCCCTTTGCAGGTAGCACTTTCCGGCATTAGATCCGGCCACTGAAACATTTTCAGCCGGAGGGATCCCTCATTTTCCCTTCCCTTTTTTTTTTTGGGAGAACTATACTTTTGTACGGTGGTGTTGCAGTCTTGTTGTTTCAAGAACTGAGTCTTCACCGTTCATTCTCCAATACTTGTTTCGGTACATGCTGTTGCGGGATGTCAACTGGCTTTGTTTTTAGAGATTCTTGTTGATCTGTTTTCGCTCCAATCAGATGGCATCACCATTGGATCGTAAATTTGAATATGTTCAACCTCAAGTGGGACCCGCTTGAGCTTGTGTGGGGGTGTTGAGATATATTTAGATGATTTAGATTTTCATAGATTTAGTTAGATATATTAAGTTACTAAAGTTGTATTTTCCATTTTAGGACTTTCCCCTTTATTAGATTTTACCTTCCTTATTTGTATTATGTTTTCCCTATTAATATAAATCATAGGGTCTCTCCTTGATTAAGGAAGACACAACAAACTCTCTTCTCTTCTCCTCTCCTCTTCTCTTCTCGTTCCTATTCTTATTTTCAACAGGACTTGCCCACTTTTTTTATCAAATGAACTTGTGAGATGTAATGTCCCACAACATATGAGTCATCTCCAGAAAAATTAACCTATGGCGTAAAGTTCCTAAACCTAAAGAATCAATAATAGTAAATGAAAAGCAAGAAAAATAGAGCACCTGTGCATCCATACACGCACTTAAGCGTTCCTTCTGCCGGACACACTTCTCGTCATTATTATTATTGAGAGACAAGCAATTGAGAAATGCTAACATTTCCTGCATGCAAGATTTCCGAGCATTGGCAAACTTCTTTGGATTTATATACAACGCTCCAGATTTCCGGCCCATTCTCTTCTAACTCAACCTATATAAATTCAAGAATCATAACATAAACCTTGATTAATTCCAGAGAAATATCACATCTTAAAATTTCAAAACAACAAAGTTCAAATGCTAACCTGCCAACAAGCAGGCAAGCATGCCAATGTTTGCAAGATCTAAGTCATTTAGTAGTGGAGCATCCCATATCAATGATATGGCCCAAAGAATCATGACAGTCCACTCATCAAGTACCTCAGTATGTGAGTAAAATCAGCAATACACTCTGAGTGAGTTCAGATTAAATGAAGTCTGATTTTAAGACTGACTAACTTCTTGCATCTCCCATTCTTTTCTGGCTCTTTTCTTTGTCCCCATAAACTATGATGCCATATACAGCATGGATATAGCAGGGATACACTATCAATACAGCAGATTGCCCAACACAGATAAGTTGCCTATATTGAAGTATCTGTGCAACAGACCCCATAAACCTTTTCGCCCATTCACTTATTTAAGAAACAAAATCCTTGGAATCAACATCTAAAAAAATGCATAATATCAAACAGACCCAATATAAAAAAGATGCAGTGTGTTGCTGCAGCAGTTGAGGTCTCCATACATCCCTCAGTAAGAGGTGTACAGGCTTCGGTTTCCATGGATAGTCTACATTGCTAAGAACAACAGAGGAATCACATACAAGTAGCCGGATCACTGAACTTGCAAAGTGCCTACTTACACCTCTTTCCTTTACATAGTGTACTAGTTTTAAATCCTTTACTACCTCTCAATTCCTGTATAAATCTAAGGCTGAAACTTTCCTTGGTTCCATCCCTCTGAAAGGCTCCACTGTACCGGTGATGAAACAGTATTCCCCGTTGATGATGCATCAATGGCAGCTTTTGTGTTGAAACCCTTTTACTTATTTCCTACCACACCCCAGGAAATGACCAAAAAGACTGTTTTCTATAGATTTTGCCCATTTGTTGTAGGGATTGGACTCCTAAAGACACCTGGAACAACTTCTACCTCATCTCATTCAGATCCCTTTTTCTACCAGCACCTCAGGTAATGCTATTCCTAACTCATGGCCATTTTCAGCACTTCAAATCATATAAAAGTAGTAATAAATAGGGTGCACAACCAGGTGTTTTGGCCAAGGTATCCAACCTGCAATATCTTGGCCTCCACCCGATGTGTTGCTGCTTGCACATGTTGGGGCTGAGACCTAACAATCCAGCGCTGGTGGTAGGGACTCCATCAGTGTTACCCTTAGACCCGTAGGCTCCTAACGGAACTGGTGGACTGACCGCCACAACCTCACCTCGTGAGCTCCTCTCGTGGGAATGGATATGGATGAAATAAGTCCCACATTGCCTATGCAGTGGTAGGCATGGGCGTTCAGGAGATGTCTCCCTTCTTTGGTGTGATGCGTTTTGAGCAAAATCGTGAGCCCAAAAAGCCGGTGGGGTGAGGGAACCTTGGTGGGTCGGCAAAGCAAACAATATCTCACTTGGTTGTTGGAAGGGGGGTCCATGGTTCAGGTTCGGGTACAATTTAAAATTTGGCAATAAGAAATAGGTAGCCAAAAAGTCGGAATATACAGGTATGACACATCTTATTTGAAAGATTTGCTATATTATTGCATAAGTTTAGTATATTTACGTCTTTCTAAAATATTTCAAACAAAATATACGCACATATGTTATATAGTTATAAAAGTTTCTAATTAAGTATTAATACTTAAAAATTCATATTAACTAGAATATCTAATCACTCTTGAACAAAAAAAATGCTAAATACAATTAGCAATTAAAAAATTAGGCTTAATTAAGATGACCCTACATCAGAGCTAGGTAGAGGCAGAAAATGAGAGCCTAGGTGATCCTTTGACTCTGAGACATCCACCTTCTTCGCCCCAATTTCTTGAAAACCCAGAAATGAAAAGCGTTCACAAATTTTGATCCTTCAATCGAATCCTATTGACGGAAATGGGATTTAAGCAAATGCTAGTTTTCCACCTTTCTCCTTCAAGCTGGTGAAAATCCTGAGTTCTTAAAAGGAAGAAAGAGCCAGTAATTTCAAAAGCTGGAACAAAATCCTATTGAAGAAAATCAGATTCAGGCTAGTGCCATCTTTCCACTTCCAAGGCTACAATTCTATAAAAACCCTCAACTCTTATTAGGAAAAGACCATTCACTACTAGGAACATTGATTGAAATCCTATTGGCGTTTGAGGATGGGCCATGCAGATTTGCAGATACATCTAATGGTGGATACGAATCCACCATTAACAATTCGTAACTATGAAAATATTTTGAGCCAAGAATTCAAGATTTACATCTTCTTAATAAGAAATGAACCAATAAAAAAAAAAAACACAAACAGCAGCAGCAGCAGCAACAAAAACAACGACAACAATAACAATAATAATAAGAAGAAAAGAAGAATACCTTAGACGTGATTCCGGATGGTGAAGACTGAGGCCCAGAAGAGGCGGAGTAGGTAATGAGAAACTGGGATTGGGGAAGGAAGAGAGAAGTGTTCTTCGTCGATGGGCTAATGGGCTACTGGAACATTCTGAAATTGAGGGTTTATGGGAAGAAAGAATTTTTTTCAAGTACCCTCTCAAGTTATTTGACATCTTAATAAAATCCCTTTCTATTTTGAATTTCGTGGGTTTCATTACAAAATCAATTCCAATGAAAAAAAAAATGGATTTGTGGAGGAAAAAAAATCATGATTAAATGATTTGATTGGAATGTCTAATTTTTTTTATATTTATTTGAAACTTATATAAATAAGAAAAAATAGTGTTATATTATGTTAAATTTATGTAATAAATGAGTTGAATTCGGTAGATACAAACTTAGATCACCATCTTTAAAATGTGCTAAGTGGCCATTTATCCAAATAACATTTGGCACTTGAGTTGAGTCAACTCATTTATAAATGAGTTATCTCAACTATAATTTGTAGTAAATTATTTAGATTAAATCATTTAGAATTAACATATGTATTAGACTATTTAATTACGAATCTCACTTCATAGCTTGAAACATTTTGTCTCTCATAAGTGATGACCAAGGGTGGAAATATCGTTATTGGTCGAAAAATTTCTCTCTCCTACTTTTTTTTAAAAAAAAATCACCTATTTTTTACCGATATCTAAGATTTCGTGTCGACTAAAATTATTACCTTGAACACGACTGCTCAGCAAGCAATATCTTTGCTATACACTTACATATGTACAACTTTTTATTACATATTCTCCATTAACTTGACAATCAACTTATAAAATAGGATCACTAAGCATTTTTTACTAATTCTAACCTGTCGATTAATGTCTCATACTTTACCATGTTATTGATACAGGGGAAACTTAGCCTACGGACACTGAAAATGGTGAATCTAGCAAAGAGCAAAAGTAAGGCTTCATTTAAATTGAGAGAAAAATTTAAATGGAAATTGTAAAGAATTTTACTAGTCACACAAGAATTTTTTAGAAGGAAGATTGTTCTACCATGACTACAAATTACAGAGAAAGTGGAAATATACTTCAAAATTATTTGTCTTATTTTTTTAACAAAAAAAATTATCAAATAAGTTATTGAACACGAGGTCTCTCGTTTACTATAGTTTTTTTCATAATTCAAGCATTAAAACTAATAAGAAATAAAACACATACCCTCTCGGGGGCAGGAGTCTCTGGAGCGAGAGTCTTGAATTCAATTCTCACTCCACGCCTAAGAGTTACTCTTCATAGAGTTACCCTATTTGTAAGCAAGGAGGCTTACATATGTCTTAAAGATTAGTCGAATTCTTTAAGAGATTTTGACACTATTCACAAGAAAAAAAAAAGGGCATTCTCACATTTTTTTTTTTTTAATTTACGTGTGAAAAACTGCGGAATACAAAATAAAAATTGCATACAAGCAATGAATAAATACCAAAAACCTGCTTCGCTTTCCTCCGTATTTACATTATCTTATACTAAATAAGATAAACCTATAGAAAATCTATGACTCTATTAAATCAACACAACAATATTTTGATTTTGACCTTCTGATCATGATAAAAATAAAATGACTAAAATGCTCCTATAATTTGCAACTCTATTGAGTTTTACTATAAATTTTGTCATAGTATCTTTTATATATATATATATATATAGGGATATAAGTTAGGAAAGATTGAACTTGAACTAGTTAGCCCAAAACAATTTGGGATCAGTTTCACTGGAAGTAATTTGGATTAGGTTTGATCCAACATTAAATTGAATTGAAAACTAGTTGGTTAAGGTTGATGACTTGGTTGAAACCCACTTTATTTTTTTTGTTATAGAATTATTTTTTAAAAGAGTTGTATTTAATCTGTTGTGATATTTTACACTTCAATAAGAGTAATGCATTCAAACAATATTTACTTCTCCAAATTATATAAAAGAAAGTTTTTAATCCCTTGAATCACTAAAATGATTCTTTAAAATGTCTATTTAAGTGAGTTTCACTATTGAAATTAGCATATGCCTTATCAAAATATTAAAATTTTGGACTTAAAAACATAAATTTAATCAAATAGATCTCAAATTTAGAGGCAAAATAGGAACCATTTTTAATATATATCCTCCATATAACTACCATCAAATAGTGAGGCCAAAGTTACGAATAGAGAGATTTATACATGTTTTAAAGAATAGAGTCTGCAAGAAAACTTCATCTAAAAATTTCCATCAATATTTATATGGTCAATGTTTCAATATTGACTAAAGTTTAAGGTTCAAACTTCAAAGTAAGTTTATTAGTTATTCTCAATCTTAAATTCTTGTAATTTAAGATTTAATTTTAAACTTTCAAATTAAACATTTGTTCCAAGTAAAACATAAATAACTATGAGAGGGTTCCAAATCAATAAAAACATCTGGGAGACTTTTAAGGTGTCTCCATTTAGGAAGACTCCTTGTTAGAATTTAAGTGGACTAGGCATTTTTAGTTGGGGGTACAAAGAAAATGTAGAAGATAGTCAGTGTATAAAATTTGATTTCCATTTAATCATTTTAATAATGTAATTTTAGATTTTAAAAGTTTGATTGTTATAAACAATAGTTTTTGTAGACTATTTTACAAAATTATAATAATTAAATAAAATATTTTTTTATTATAGTATCTATAAAATCCTCTATACAGTTCAACACATGATAAATATAAAGTATTTTTAATTTAACTATTGGCCTCCTTAAAAACTGCTCACCTTAGCATATGGTTTTGCAAAATCTTCTTCAAAGATTACCATAATTTAAGGTAAGTCTTTTGCAAAATCCTGTGGCTGTAGTTTAGTGGTGAGAATTCCACGTTGTGGCCGTGGAGACCTGGGCTCGAATCCCAGCAGCCACATTTTTTTTGTCACTCAAAAAAAGAAGTAACAAAGGATTACTAAGCCCCATCATATATCAAACAAATAGTTATGGACTATCTCAAATCAAAAAAATAAAATATAAAAATAATTATTAGCCATCTAATCAAAATATATTTAAATTAACAGCTATCTCACTATTGATTTTAAGAAATTTAAATATAATCATTAAAAATGATTATTGGCTCTAAATTTTATTTTTACAATACTCTACGACTTTATATTCAATATGAGATGATGGAGTCTAATGTCCCCCAAAATATATAATATAAAAGTTAGTCATTTAGACACTCAACTTTTCTTAAAGAGATATCCATTTTCAAAATTTTGTATGAAATTACCATTTTGTCTTCAATTTTGGGTGAAAGAATCATCATTTTTTTGAAGAAAGTGAAGGGCAAGACAAAATAATAATTTCATACAAAATTTTGATATCGAGTGTCTAACTTGCCATCCTTATTATACTTATATTATGCTATTAAAGTTCGTTACTTTCGCTTTTCTTGGCTTTTTTAAAAAAAAAAACTTCTGAGTTTATTCCTAATTTTACGGTAGTCCAGTTTGATTTTTTTTTGTCACCCTATCGTCGTTTTTCTTAAATTCAAAATTAACAGCTCTGCGCATGAAGACAAGCACTTCATTTTCAAGGAAAAAGTCAGACAGTATTGAGTTTCAAAATTTTTGAATTTTGTCACTTACTTTCCACACCAGTCCCCATAGCAGAAAAAAAAGATACACCTCTGCTCCTCCTTTTCCTCTTTCCAAACATGCGATTTCCATTTAAAATTCAAAATTCTGAAAACTTGATTTTGAATTCTTCGAGTTCAGTAACTCAACAAGATTTTCTTTCCCAATTTTCTAAAACTCAGTAGAATTTGTCATGCTTACTTGAAAGTCAACATTCCATGAATCGAGTCTACTCAGTAAAGTTGAGATTTTTTAGTAGGATAGAAATGAAGCTGGGGTAGTAAACATGGAAAGGGTTGCCAATGGCTCCAAATGTACCCATGTTGGACGGAAAAAGGTCAACATGTCGAGTCAGTTCAGTCCAATCAACTATTTTATTGGATTCAATAGGTTTGATGAAGTTGTGAGCGTTGATTAGGCACTTAAGAACTCATTTAAGTTGCAGAATGTCTTAGATTCAAGTCATATTAACACAAAAGAGTCATTCTTCGTAGTGTTATCTATTGTGTACGGAGAAGAAAGTTTGCATATGCTCTAAGAATTAGTAAAGTATTCTAAGAGGTCTTGACAACTTGGTCTTAAAAAAAAAGATATTTAATGTCAAGTTTTGTCAAACAGGGAAATAGTGCTGTGAAGTAGGAATCATCTTCCACTCCAAGTGGGTGAAATATATCTGTTTCATAATATGACCCTTTTTTTTATTTTTTGAAATGACTTATATATTAATAGAAAAAGAGACATTAGATGTGCAGATACAAAAAGAACACAAAATAAACAGAGAATACAAAGATCTCAAAAAATCAAAACATTCTCGAACAACCCCTAAACTGAAAACAACCATAAGAAAATAACTTATACAAGATCAACACATTCCTTCTAGATGTCGGTCATAGAAATATTCTTAAATTCTTGAAGAAAAGTAATCCATGAGATGCACTTAGTAAGAACATGTCTAAAAACTGAATGCGTCGTCTAAGCTGACAATAACCCATTTTGACAAATGCCGACCACCTTATTGCTCCTAACCAGGCTGGTATTGTCTTTTGTTCCATGACAACGTGATCTATTTTCATTTTTATAAACCATCTACTTACATTGATACTGTTGTCAATTGACAGGCCTACAAAATTTCACCATGAGTGCCAACTTCAGCTCAATTTCTTAATGCAGATTTAAGCTCAACTCATACTCAATTCACATAATAAACACCAACATGCATAGACCCAAGACCGTAGTCTGGCTACATTACTAGATGCTGTACTCAAAATTACAGTAACAAAAGGACTTATCATTAATCCAAAAGATCAGAGGGAAAAGCTGCATTGCTTCGATGAGAATCTTGTCAGCTTTATCACTTTAACAGTCTCACTTGGGTTAATTATAAATCTGTCTATCCACACAACATATTAGTTAAGTTGAGGAGTAATCTACTAAGAATAATTCAGAAAAATTTAGGAGTGAATCGAGTTTAAGACTTCTCTTTAGAGAAGATAATGGCAAAGAAATTGACTATAATGATAGGGGAATATGATGGAAGCATGGACAACTGGGAGTTCATCATTCTCTTGCCATCCAGAGTAGGTCCCACCATCTAAATTATTAAGACAGTAAAAGATGGTCACAGGCTCACATGTGAATAGGATGTTTGTCCTTAGCTCCGACAGCTCATCTGCAGTGGCAGGACAACTTACAATTTCAATTCGTATTTGTGCAGGGAATGTCGCTTGGCTCCAAAAATACCTCGACACTAGTCACAACCGCCTTCTTAGCAGGCCATTACCCACCCATAGAAAAATTAAACAAAATAAAATAGAATAAAAACACAGAAAAACAGCGTAAATCGCTAATGCTAGAACTTCCACGAGAATCAAATCTACATCGAAATCATTTAGGAATTACAGCCACATTAAACAGAAACAACCACATATCTAATTTTTCGAGCTGTTAGCTGGTCTGATGGTGGAAGGATAAGAAGGCAATGGAAGCACCTGTGAAGAACTTGAGTGGAGTTGATGTTGCAATTTCTCTTTGTTCTTGCCTTTAATGAATATGAGAAATGACCCTTCTTCTTCATCTGAAATCATGGAAGTAGAACAGCCATCTTCAACAACCGCACCATTCGTGTGAATCTTCATAGCTCTTTCCCCTGAAGTTTTTCTGGACAGCTTCTCCTCAGCATCCTTCAAGAACTTGAATGTTGGGGGAGGAGAGGACCTCATTAGATTCACCTCGGCATCGATCGATGACTCAAAGAGAGGATTGAATCCATGTTGGTTATAAGAGATGAAGGGAGTTAAAGGGGGAGTGAAGAAAGGTGGAGAAGAGAGGGGGGTCAGATATGGGGTCTCCGCAGCACTAAGGAGTTCAGTCAGACTCCTAGCTGTAGGCCCCTTTCTACACTTGTCATCACCACTTTCTGATTTCCCATCATCTGCCTCCAAATCCAAATCCTCCTTTGTCTCCTCCTTGATGGTGAAGAGAAATCTAGGTGGACCAGGGAGGTTCTGCAGAGTCACAATTTCAGTCTCCAAACCATCTTCCCCAAAAGATTTCAGCAACTGGCCATCTGAATCACGCCTACAAGCATCTGGGGTCTGAGAATCCAGTGCTGTGGGGCTCAAAGAAGAGGATTTCTTCCTACAAAATAGATAAAGAAGCTCTCTCGCAGAACTGCTTAAGTCATCTTCAATCTCTCTGCTAGCTATTCTCTTTTTCCACCATAGGAAGTAGTACAGCTCAACTACAAGAGCCAGAAGAAGGCAACCAAAAACAAGGCTCAGACCAATGCCCAAACTACTCAATGTTTTCATCATTTTTCTTCTTCTTTTTTCTCTGTAAAAATCACACCCAAGCAGCTAAAAGCTCCCAACTTTTAGTGAAAAATCCACCCAAACTAATCAACTGGCTAAAAACTGCTAAATCTGACATTCCAATCTAAGTACGGTGCCCAGAACAGGTAAAAGATTTCATAATGGCCTACTTACAGGTGCTGAAAATTTCCACTTTTGCCTAAAAAAACAGAAACACAAGCCTCCAATCCCAATACAACCCTGCTGAAAATCTAACATTTGAGAGAGAAAAAAAAATCAAATAGATAGATCGCCAATGCTCATTCAAAGTGGTTCGAAGTGCTGAAAATCTCACCACTGCCTAATAACCAATACACAAAATCCTCAATCCTGCTAAAAATAAATTAAAAAATTTGACAAAATCCAGAATTGCGATGCTGCATAAACCATCGAGACTAACCTTTTCCTGAGCATCAGTCTACCCAATCCACCTTTAACTAAAAATCACATTCCAAAACCACCATTCTTCATGTTTGTAATCTCTTCAAAAAATCTAACTTTCATTGGAAATAGCAAAGCCCAAAACCACCCAGCTGCCCCAAAAACTAAAGTCCCACCTTTTTACGGAAAATCACATTCCAAAACCATGAGTTATGATTGAAATCTTTTCAAAAATAAGGAGCCAGTTTCCATTGAAAATAACGCTATCCAAAATAACCAGCCTGCCAAAAAAACACAAAAAGGCACACCTTTTAATGAAAATCACAATCCAAAAAAATACTAATCATGATTAAAATCTCTTTAAAAAAAGTCCCACTTTTCGCTCCAAAGAAAAAGACCCGCGTTCTAAAATCCACATTCCCACTAGTAAAAACTCAAAAACCTCACCATTTTCCATGAAAACCCCAGAAACCAAAACTACCCATCTTGTACAAATGCTTATAAATGAAATCCCAATCGCCAAACCATCTTTTCGGCACCAATCTTGTATGCTTGAGAGGCAGTCAAAGCAGCAGTCGTAAAAACAGCTGAAAATCTCACCTGTTACATGAAAACAGCACAAACTCGGAAAAACCCATTGTTGCCAGGGGCATCGAAGTGCCAAGAAATGAAAATCCAAGCGCCAAAATGTCTTTCTGTGGTATCTTCATTGTATAGTTAAAGATGTCGCATCGTTCAAAGGCTGTTCACATGGCCACGAGAACAAAAGGCCAGGGACTTTTGGTGTTAAAGAAAAGGACGACGACGCTTTCGGTGATCCTGGAGACTACTTAATTTGTACTGGGATATTTTTATGGAGGACGCTTGTTCTTGTTTTCCTAGTTATTTAAATAATAATATTATGCTAAGACATATGGAAATAGATATTCAAAATTCGAAAGTCTAAAATATTTTTTTTAGAATGAAAATTACTGACCATCATTCAAAAAAATAATATTTTTTTTTTGGATTTAAGTATACACAATCTTATTAAAATATTTATGGGTAGTACCTCTACTCCTTAAGGCATCGCCAAAGTTAGTATGTGGAGTTCAAGCCTCTCACCTCCCACTTCCTCAGACAGGAGGTAACCATCCGAGCTAACCCACGAGGGTTAAATTATTTAATTTGAAATAACTGAGTTTAGATGAAAATATTATATTCACTTAAATTTTAAATTTAAACTTGAATAAGACTTTAATATCAATTTGTATTCGAATGCATATATAGACTTTTTTTTGGCGAGCGATTCTCCCACTTGAGAATTGTGTATAGAGACATGAGTTTTATGGTATTTTCCATTTTGCCCTTTAAAATCGCTCGCCAAACCTTCTGAATCGGCTCGCTGAACCCTTACAATAATAGAATCACTGATTCGGCGAGCTGATTTCTAAGAGCAAAATGGAAAACACAATAAAACCCGTGTCTGTATATAAAAAACACCCGTATGAGGATCGCTAACCTTTTTTTGAGCGATTATGCATATATAGATATAACTATATTTGAATCTAATGAGCTTCTAATTTGAATGACAATTGATGTAAGTAACATATTTGCTATTGATGTACATATTATATATCAAGTTATATGAAGAAAAAGATTTAAAATTTACTTTTATATATCCTTATCATATTACCTATCAAATTTAGAATTAGAAGATAGTATTAAATTGAGATATAGATTTCACGACTTGAGTTATAGATTTCTATTATATATGTTGACATTTTTATGCTTTTTTTGTATTTTTTATGCATTAAGGTATTTTTTAATTATTTGTAGATATGTTCTTCTAATTTTCATTAATTATATGCTTTATGGATTTATATTTTTAAGTAGAGATTGTATATTTAATTAATTTTTTTATTATAATTTTTTTTTTTTTTAGTTAGTGCATATTCAAGTCCAAATTCAAATCCTACAATATGAAGCGGATGCTGATGTAGATCTATATATGAAAATTCGACATGATTTGAATATGACAATATTAAATGGATGTGAATGCAGATAAAAATATTATCTATATTCAATTCAAATCTAATCTATTTATATCCCTATTTACGTATAAATAATTTATCATTCAACATTCTACCAAATGTGAATTAATTACCCACATGGTATAGCTAACTGATTTCCTCCCGCCTCAAGAAGCTGGAGGTCAAGGGTTTGAGCCCCTATGACTTAATCTTAGTGTACTTTAAGAGTAGGGGTCCACTTATGGCGATTTTACGCTTGGTATTCCACGATTTTTCACACATAAATTCAAAAAAAAATATAAATTAATTTCAGAATATAATCTAGACACCAAATTTTCTACTACCATACAACATGAAACCTTTTCCATGGGTGAACCCAAAGCCGAAGAAGAGTTCACCCTATTATATATATTTAGGCATTAAAATATATTTAGATTTATTGTATTTCTCTATTTAAAAAAACCTTTTTTCTTCTCACACTACCTCAAGAATTTGTTTATAATGAATTTGAACTCACTTTAAGTTGATCTCACTGTTGTATCCAAAACTAATCTTATTTTGATCATTCATCTTAGGCCCTCGAAAATAATAATTTTTTAAATTCAATAAACTTCACTTTCATGAGAAAAAAATATTCTAACAAATATCTTTCAAATTAACCTATTTTCGTACATAGGATCTTACTCTATGGGCCTCATACGGTGCAAACTGCAAAGACGACATCACCGCAGAGACAGCGACTCCACAAAAGTATTGTCTAAAAAAGTTTAATATTTTAATTATTTTTTTTCATTTTATCATCAATGGTGTTTTTGTAATTATGAAATTTTTTGTCGTGAAAGAGCAAAATCAGAAAAAAAGAAGAAGAGGTCATCAATTCTAACACGGACAAGCTTTGTTAGGAGATAGCGGACGGTACATCGGTAGAAGTAAAATAGAATTTCACTTCATCCCATGTCTCCTGACAATTTTGCCATGTTAGGACATACATCCAAAAATAAATACTCAATTTTTATAAGATGATATTCTATGACAGTAGGAAATTCCATGTTGAAATTGTTTTTTATAAATTATTTTTTTAACATTCAATATTACTATTAATATGATAACAAAAAAATTAACAACTTAATGTTTGAGTTAGTGAATAATCTAAAACCTTCTAAACTTTGTCAATTCAGTGAAGGCAAGTACGAGCCACAGAATAGATATAAAATTTATCTTTAAACTAGGGATTTAAATCTCAGTATCAACTAATATCGACGATATATATCACTAATATATATCGGATATCAGCCGATATATATCGCATTGATCGATTTTTCATAATCATAGATACTTTGTTTACATCTCACAATCGATTTTTCATAATCGTAGATACTTTGTTTACCATCTCATGCTTGTGAGTATCTTCATCAAGATCACGAGAGATTCTCTCTCAAGTGTCAACAACTAAAATTTGGTGGGCAACTCTTTTTTTTTTTTTTTCTTTCTTAAACCAACTTGAGTGAATTGTTTTATCTATAGATTAAGAGGAACAACAATTTAATTACTTGATAGCTTTCAATGGTTTTCGTTAGTAAAAGAATAAAATACATTATAAAATAAGGAAGAATGATTTTATCTTGTGAAGTAAACATAACACTAAGTAGTACCATTTGAGACACATCAATCTATTATTTAACATATACATATATCTTTTTAGATTTTGTAAAATTACTGAACTGACCTCTAAATGAATCAAATGAGAAGAGATATAATAAATTTTATAGTTTTTAATTAAGTATTTTTTTCATTTGATCCATCCAATAGTTGATTCAATATTTAATTATTTTTTATAAAATTTAAAAATACATATATCTCATTATATTTAAAAAAGTAATAAATAATTTATTTTTTTCAAAAATAAATCTCATATGTTCACAATAATGCTAATATCTTTATTAATGAAATGAAAAGGTAGAAATGCAAACCTTTATCAAAGAAGCCCAAACTCCACAACAAACTCCATACTTGGTTCCAGAGGTAAGAAAACGCCCATATATTTTTGCCCAAAAAAAATAAGGAGAGAGATCTCGGCGATATCGGTCGATATCTCGCTTGTATAATTGATACTCGATTCAGTGCGTATCGGCCGAGATTTGTATCCCTACTTTGTACTCGAGACTAGGGTTGCAACTTGGGTAGTTGGGTCAGATTTTGAGCTTACCTGGGCTTGAGCTCGAATAATAGTTTAAGAGTTTGAAGTTGAACTTAAGTCTACGTTAACTCACATAGGATTTGAGCTCAATTTCAAACTTGAAATGTATAAATGGGCTTATTAAAACTTAACCTTTTTTAGATCTAAAATAGAAATTTTTATATTATTCTATAAAATAAAACTAATATATTTTGTATATAATATCGATTAAAAAAATTAGATTTTTAAAATATAGTTTGAATTTAAGCTTTTATGTTTAAAACTCGGACTTTCATGTACTGGGCTCAGACATAATCCCGATTTTAATTTGAGTCTAATATTTTAATTCAAAAAGAATATGATTTGAATTTAAATTAACTTAATTTAGATTGTTTTGAACTTGTGACGTGCTTTAAATTGCAACTGTAACTCCATTCATTCGACTTGATGGGTTTATTAATGAGACTTATGATTAAACATAGTATATAAAATCACATTTGATTAAATAAATTAAATTATTTTTTAAATTATAATTTAAAAACAATAGAGATAAAAATTAATGTATTCAATTAAAATAATTTATTTTGGAGAGAGACGAAAATCAGAGTACATCTCTACGAATCCAACCGGCAAACAGATCGCTGTTGGCGTGGCGTGAATAAAAAAAAGGGTTAGTGTGGTAATTACAAGTTTCCACTACCGCGTAAACGTGAGCTATCGACGACCAATTGATCAAAGCAAACTTCTTCTTTTTTCACTTCTTGTTTATCAGAAGAAGAAGAAGAAGAAGAAGAAGAAAGAAATTGATTGCCTTTTCTCATTCCATTTAATTTTTGTTTGAATCGAATCTACAAAATCCGAGATATGAGCTTCCTTTTCGGCAGCAGAAAGACTCCTGCAGGTATCCGTTTTGTTACTAATCTGTTTTCCTATTGCATCTGATCGAGATCCAATGAAATTAGGTTTCCCTCAATCCCAAATATTTCTCTCTCTCAGTCGCATAATTCCTCTGAATTTAGATCTTATTTTAGTTATTCGATGCGGAGCTATGTGGATGTTTGGATTGTCTAATTTTGTAGTTAGGATCCGTTTCCACGGACTGCGAGTTGCTAGTGGTGTGCGCTGTAAGGTCAAACGTCTATGGATCTGTTTGAATTGGGTGAAAATGATTTTCGCCTGGATAAAAAATTGATTCACCTGTTTGGGTTCTGCGGAAAATAGTTCACCTTCTTTTGCCAAATTAGTGTGATTCTTGAATCGCCTAACAGCCTATTGATTTCAATTTTCACACACTTTTTTTACTACAAGTTTCTGCCACGATACTGAATCTGGTTGTTGGAATTGCCTGTGGAATCTGCTGAAAAAGTTCGCCCTTTGTTTTTCATACATTTGAAGGCTCCCTTGTGTCGGTCGGTTGCATTGTCTAAAGTCAAACATCGAAATACCTAGGAAAAGAATGGATTCATCTATTTGGTAATTGAACTCCCTTGCAAATGTTTTCTCCATTTTTTGCCAACATAGGAAATTCATGCACTGTGTCAATTTCAAGTTTCACCTGCCTTTTGGCTGAATGTTTTTGCCTTCGTATGAAATTGCCAGTTGGTTAGAATTGTGTAATCCAAAGTTCAAACAATTCTTTGCCAATTATCCTTTTGAATCTTTCTTTATGGAGACAACTTAGGGTGCATTTGGAACGTTTCCATAATTACCTGCTGGACTATGTAGGATGATAACCGGTGTGAAGGTGTGAAAAAGGAGGTAAACAGACTTGCATTAACTGAGTTTAATGAACTTACCAAACAATGTCTACCAACAAAATTAGGTGGGCTTCTCATATTGCCACACCCCTTTTTTATGTTAATCACAGTCATGAGCTTCGGTGTTTTAGAATTTAGACCCTTTTTTTTGTTAGGTACCCGTCCAATATGTCAAAAGCTCCAGAGCTAATGGAATGTAGAAAATCAAAGCCCTAGCCTTAATCTCCACCCGTCGCCCATACCTCGAGTTGGACCCACTAGGCACATACCAGACCACTAAGCTTTCGACTAGCATCCTGGTGGCCCACTCTATCACGGCTCTCACCCTGGACCAGGTAGCCCTTTCCACCTTTGTGGTGGCTTCATTCTGGCACTAGGTAGCCCTTTCCTCAAAGGTTGCCCCCCTCTAGGATTCAAACTCGGGACATGGTACCTGCTCTCTGATACCAAATGTTAGGTACTTGATCAACACGCCAAAAGCTCCAAAGCTGATGGAATGTGGAAAATCAAAGCCCTTAAGCCTATACCATACTAGGCTGGTCATTCTGATGCCCATATCTCAAGTTGGACTCCACTAGGCACATAACATTCTCACTTAAGTTGGCAGCAGTTCTTTATTGGATTCTATATTTAATGAAAATACATGGGCGGGTTAAAGTTTCTACTGCTAATGTAGATGCATCATCTCTTGCTTGGCATGCCCTTCCAAACTAATAGTTCCATACTTCTCAAACATAGGATAATCATCATATACCTGGTTGCCCAGTTATGGGCATAGTAGTTGAGGAACCAAGTTGTCATAAAGCCTCAAGTGCAGTCCACACACCTAGGAAGACTTTTGATACTTTAAAACATATTTATATGTTCATTAAGTTGTGTATTTACTTGTTTGATTTCGTTATAGAAAACTCAACATTGAAAATGCACAATGAAGTTCATTTCAGTGTTATAAAACCCCGAAAAAAAAATATCCCGGACCGGATTTGAGAAGTTATGATTTTTAAAGGTCCAAGAATTAATAGTTAAAATAGGGTCAGTTTTGATTGGGTTTCAATCGAGCAATTGAGATCAACACTATATGGGTTCAAATTGGGTAGGGATCCAATTCATGGGAGGAAAATGTGTATGAGGGGGGAAGGGGTATTAGTGGGGCCTAAAAACTGCCACTCATTCACAACTTTACTCATTGGAATATATAGAATATCATTATCTTTTTTGAGATTGGTTCTGTTTAAGAATTCATTTTATCTAGAACATCTAATCGTTATTATAGAAACTCTTAAAAAAGGCTTATTGTATAAACATTTCTGATAACACTAGGCTTAATTCAGATGAACCCACCTTAGTACTAGGTGGCACACATACAACATAGATCTGGAGCCTAGGCTCAAATTTGAGTGTCTAATTTCTTTTGCTCATGATTTTAGTTACCAAGGGCATTACAGATCTGGTGAAGGCCTCTTGACCACATTCATGAATCCATTTTGACCACAAAAGGATAATATAATGAGGATCAAATTAACTCATAAATGTGTTCAATGTTGTAGATCCACTTTGTGAAAATGGAGTTGTCTAAGTCTTTATTTAATATTTATTTGAAATGGATATGATTTTGTATCTTGGGACTTGATTTGTCACCATTGCATATGTTGGGTTAAACAGAGCTTCTGCGGGAGAATAAGCGAATGCTCGACAAATCTATCAGGGAGATAGAGAGGGAGAGACAGTCTCTACAATCACAAGAGAAGAAGCTCATTGTTGAAATAAAGAAAACTGCAAAGCAAGGGCAGATGGTATTCTATCTCCTTATTATTATTCGACAACTTTGTTCTTTTGTCTTGATTTACTTTCTTTTTATTAATGGATTCTCATTGGTTTAATTTACAAAGTTGATTTTATGTATAATCTACCACAATAGCTTTTTGAAAAGGAAATCTACCACAATAGCTTCATCTGGTTATAATCTTTCAAGTAAGAAATCGTAAAGCTCAAGTGAAAATATATTTCAAATGACATTCTGAATCACCTTCCTGTATTTGTATGGTCATTGCTCATGTCCATCTTTGTGCTGAAATCATAGGCCAGGATGAGTTTCTAAACTATGGGTGTCCAGCTTCGTGCAGCCAACCTATCTTATTTTGCATTTTGATGCTTTTATTTTTATATGGATTATGTTGCATTATTAGTTCTATGAATGGTTCTTATTTCATGTCTTTGTGTAACTATCTTAGTTTAAATAGATCCTCTACGTAGAGTCTCATGAGACAATCCAATGTAAAGAATGATATGAGAATCAATGTTTTTTACTTCTACCATCTTCATGATTGAATCTTTAAAATTTTGGTGTATTCTGTTTCAGGGGGCTGTGAAAGTAATGGCAAAAGACCTTATTAGAACACGACATCAGATAACAAAATTTTATGCACTCAAATCACAACTGCAAGGTGTAGCACTCAGAATTCAGGTGATATTTTCAATTCTTTTGTAAATATTAGAAAAGTCCACATGTGGTTCTTGTTTTATTCATCATTTACTTTCCCTCTTCTCTGTTAGTGAAATAAATAGCTTGAGATTTTGAAAATATTGTTTCCCTGTGCTAAAATTGGATTGTTTATTGTAAGGACTATACTGTATTGAATATGGCAACTTTCTCTGTGGGTCTTGTTTATCCCACATGCACACCTTTGCAAGGGTATGTGTCATTGTGTCAAGCATACAGCCCAACTGTCATACACCAAACCTCTAATCAAGTGGGGCCCATATTGTAGAATCCAGCTGCAAAATCACGTTTATCCATTACAGAACAGGCCTGCCGACATGTATGAAAAAACAACCAACGGGTAGCATGAGATTGTGGGTTGTCAATCTTTTTGGAACTTGCTAATCCAGAAGTTGGTTTTGGTTATCATTGAGCAGCATTTACTTGGGAAGAGTTTAAAATAATGAACTCATCTATGAATCTTCATTGTGTTATCTTATAAAGCCTTGTATTTTGGCACACAAATGGTTCTGGTTAAAACTGGTAGCAGCGAGGAATCTGCTCTTGCCACCTTTTAGAAACAATATTAAAAAGTTGTGCTAGCAAGTGCTATTTACTAAGACTTCTACTGAGAACACCCCTTAAATGTGGAGTAGGCTCCACATGTTAGTGGGATGTGTCAAGCATAATATCATTCAGAGGGTATTGCCCTGAACTCTTTTTGCAGGGTGCTTGGTGGATCAATTTCAATGGGAATTAGTCTAGGTTGTCATAATGCTTTTGACAATGTAGTTCCAAGCTTGTGTTCTTGTACTCTCTTTCTGAGTTCGTTGTCTACATCTCTCATTGGGGCTGAACTGTCTTGTACTTATTTTTCAGTTTTCTTTAATGTTTTTAGTGATCATTCAAAAGAAAAAAGGGTAGTGGGATGTGTTAGGGATTGCATGGATATGGCGTGGGTGAAATTTTGTTTTTAGCCTTCAAATTTTGATTGTTAAAAGGCGGTTAAAAGTAAAATTATTATAAGAATCTTTTTAAGGGGTTTGCCATTAGCCATTTTTTTGTCATGCTTAAAATGGTCTAGGATGATCTTACTACTACAGAAATGGAATGTTGTAACGAGAAGAGGGATGAGAAAAATATGTGAATGGTCATGTTTGTCATTTGTTGTTGTCTACGTGGGGCCATTGTTTGGTATGTGAACCTTTCACATGACAGAGACCACTATGGATTAGCTGCCTAGAAAGATATTGGAAGATCCTAGCATTTGAAAATTTGGTGTGTTATGCATTAAAGGTGGATTATTACTTTGCAACATTTCTGACCTTTTTATGTTGGCAGCTGTTCAAAAGGTTCGGAATATCCCATCAGGGAAACTTATGGGCATGGTCCATGCCCTCTAGGCCTTAACAGAGCAATTGTTTTGGTAACCAACCGCGGTCTCACATTACAACTGCAAGGCCTGTGGTTATCATGCTTATTCTCAAGTTAAGAATCATATAATTCCTTACAAAAAATAATATAGTGAAGTAAAATAAAGGGGTGTGTGTGAAGCGGGAGTCTTGCGTTCGATTCTCACTCCATCCCAAAGGGCCACTCCCCATAGAGTTACCTGGTGTGTGTGGGTAGGGAGGCTTGCACATGCCCTGAGGATTAGTTGGGTGCTCTAAGAGGCCTGGACACCTTGGTCGTAAAAAAAAAAGATACGCAAAATCAATATCCTAACATGTTACATTATCTAATTTTAAAGTTTGCCCAATTAGGTAGATTTATTTCTTAGATCAGAAACATAAAAGCTTGACTAGGCTTGAAAGTTTGTTTAGTCGAGTTGAGCGACTCAACTGTGTTAACAAAAGCTTCTTTAAAAGAAATGTGTTAACAAAAGCTCATTAGATGCATATTAGAAATAATAAAAAAACGATGGACTTGTGTGCAAAATTTGCAACATTGGCAAAGCTTAATGTCTTTTAGACAAAATCAGTAACATACCCCATAGTAACAAAGGTAATGGTGAAAAAAGATTGATACAACATTGCCCAATACAGCATTAACAAGACTCTTATCAACTCTCTCTACACACACAAAAAGGATACTGGAGCACCCTTACGCTGCATGCTCTGTTAGCACAGGGCAAAATGGGTTCCATCTGCAGTGTTCACACCTTTAGCCCTCCTTTTAAACCGGTTTCTTACCCACTTCGACTTGTTCTGAGTTGAACTTGCTGTTCAATCAAGTTATGGCACTTCTAATGTTTTTGGCTTTGAAACGTTACTTGGAGGACTCATTGAAGATTTCGAGCTGATGCTTGGTCATATCCTAGTTTAGAATTTTTCTACCAGTTCATCCCCATGGACACAAGTCTGCCCTGCCCCATTTCCTAGTTTGGACTTTTCCAACCAACTCACCCCCATGGACACATGTCTGCCCCACATGGGGCAGGCACGGGTGTGTAGCCATCATCTCTCTCTCTCCCCCCACTCATACACATATGGACTTGTGAACGACTGATGAAGGAAATGGCAGCATCACTGCATTTGGTATCATTACTTGTGATAATGCCCTCGTGTGAGACCAAGTTTTGACAAGATGTGTTGATCACTGCATTTGGAATCATTACTCGTGATAATGCCCTCATGTGAGACCAAGTTTTGACAAGATGTGTTGATCACTGCATTTGGAATCATTACTCGTGATAATGCCCTCATGTGAGACCAAGTTTTGACAAGATGTGTTGATTGATTCAAACATATTATCTCAACCAGTGCGATGATTATCAAACATAAAATTTCAATTGAACCAAGTGAACAACTGAAGGATAGTGGAAGACATGGGGATTGGACTGCATTATATACCAGTGCCATTATAAAAATTTGGGATGCTCTTAAATGAACAATGAGTTGGCTTGGGAGTTAGTTGAGTTTTGACATGGTGATTCAACTGGACCAAGCATAAAATTTCTCAGGTACAAGTTTTGCAATGAATTGAACAAGTCCACTTGGCTGATCTTTGAATAGACTGCTGATTTTTTATTGTATGAGTTTTTGAACCTGGTTTATTTAGTCTCCTACGTATCAACCTTGTATGTATCTTGAAGGGATTCTTGCATATGCTACACCATTGTCATCATCATTAAAACCTTCATCCCATCTATTTGGGTTAGCTTTTAAGGATATGTCAAATCGTGCATCTAAGAAATCGTTCCACTTAAAACTGCATTCTTCTAGTGCCTTGGGCTCACATTATTAATCAATTAATTCTATTTAATGTCTCATTCAAAAAACAAAAAAATTAATACTATTGTAGACTTGTAGTGTTACTTTTGATTGTTGTTTCTTATGTTCAACATGGAACTTTTGCCAGTTCAGTTATTTATTGCCATACCTGCATGTTTCATTTGACATATATGTCGAATTTTGAGACATGGAGGGAGAGTCAGAAGTTAATCTTATCATTTCCTTTTTAATGTTGTTTCCAGAGATCCAATTAAAATACTTTGTTTTGAAATATGGGCTAGGTATCATATCCATTATAAACATGTTTCTAGTTGTGTCCAAATTTTAGGGTTTATATTTTCTCTTTCCATTTTGACTCCAATTGTTAAGACACTGTTATACGTGAACTGTATTCACTTGTTTTGATAACTCAAAAGTGTTTGTCTGGAGTTTTTTTTACTATAGTTCCTCAAAGCTCAATTGATCTAACCTTGGAACAAATCTGCTACTTGCATGGGGTCTCAACAGCCAATTGTATTCAAATTGCTGGTGAAATGAATGGGACTATCTATTCTCCTGTTCATGTGGGATGGCCCGGAATTATGTGCACTGGCTTCCCCCACTTTTACCCAAATCAAGGTTATACCTGAAATTCCTTGAATAATGTGGACTAATGTGGACAACACACAAAATAAAGCATTCCAACTGGCCTCCTTTCAAGACCCAATGGACACGCTTGTGTACCTGTATCTTTGTCAAACTAATGGACTCGGCAACCGATCATTCCCATTTTGATACTGGAGGTGTGCTCTGTGATATTGCAGACATTGAAATCAACACAGGCAATGGGCGAGGCTATGAAAGGTGTTACCAAAGCAATGGGACAGATGAACCGGCAGATGAATCTACCTGCATTGCAGAAAATAATGATGGAATTTGAGAAGCAAAATGAGAAGATGGAAATGGTAACAGAGGTCATGGGAGATGCCATTGATGATGCTTTGGAAGGAGATAAGGAAGAGCAAGAAACAGAAGAGCTTGTGAGCCAGGTTCTTGATGAGATTGGAATAGACATCGATGCACAGGTATATTCCTTTTTAAGTTTTTTATTTATTTTTCTGATAATTACAACAGTATGTTTCTTCACATTGATATCTCTGTAACTTCTGTAAAAGATGACTTCCTTCTTGCTGCCTATATACAAGGATTTCATTTTTGAAAAAAGTTATTTTCATGCACATGAGGGACAAATATACAATGTTTTATGAAACCAATTTTATGGTTCTCTGAATCATACATGATGCTAAAGGCATTCATAAGTAGCAGCTTCCCATAAAAGTAGTCCCTTTGAAAAGTCTTAATCATTTGTTCTTTCTTAATTAAATGTTGATTTCACGCTGTAATTTTCCATATTTTTTTTTTTTTTTGAAGAGGTGCAAATACAAAAAACTAAAAGATCAAAATAAGGAAACAATGCTAGCCGCTACCCCCAAGACATCCACGAAGAAAACACAACCAGAAAAACTCCCAGAAGACCTTAAGCTAAATCAATACATTCTTTCCAGGCACACAGGATATCATTAGTAGATATATTCTTGAAAACCGCTAGGGTAGAGGCCCATGAAGCACACTTGGCAAAAACTCTTGTAGAAACAGCTTCAAACGATTCAGTACTATCCTTAAAGATTCTATTGCTGCATTCCCACCAAAGACTCCACATAGTGGTGAAAAAGCTCAGGCGCCACAAAGAAGAGCATTTTGAGGAAACAGAAACCATGTTCCAAGCATAGGATAGCTCAGCAATTGTAGAAGGCATCACCCAATCCACTCCAAACTTTTGTAATTTTCCATTTTCAAGATGCCAATTATCAACTAAGATAATCCTAATGAAGATACTGGTTTCGTCCTTTATTTATGAAGAAAAGATGTTAATGCATGATCCTAATCATAATGGGGCCAACCACTTGGACATCTTTGGAAGATGCTACTTGAACATCTTAGATTATTGTAAGATCATTTCAACATGTTGATCTAACAAAGCTATCTCTCAATGAAACATCTTGACATACCTTTCTGGCCTAATTCTGGGCTCTTTCTGCTCTCTCATGGTGGGAGGTCATGACCCTTTTCGGAAGAAGTCCAAAAAACTACAGAGATTCATCACCATCATCATTAGAGCCATTTATTGATCTATATGAGTTTGACACTCATAATTAGGTTTGGCAAATGTTTTATGGGCCCGCTATCTATTGCATGGCCATATGATCTGAACCCACAACCTTATGCCTACAACAATGAGCAATTACCACTATGCTAAAGTCTCTTGTCAAGAAGTTGTGGCCACTGCATGGGTTATTTGGAAGGAGAATAACAGGAGAGTATTCCAACATGAAGCATAATCAGTTAGGTCTCTAATCAGAAATATAATTTCTTCACTCTTCAGTGGAGCCTTGGATGGAAGGAGATGAGTGGTAGGAATGCATCTCAAATTTATAATGATTTGGAATTCTATGGTCCGAGGAAGCTAAGTCTTGAAAATTTTCCATGTGTCATGTGTGTTTTGAGACACTATTGTCTTCTGTCAGATTATTTGTGCGCACTCTTATTCTATATCTCTGTCCATTTTTTTTCTCATGGACATGTTCCTGTAAATTCTATAAAAGCAGTTTCAATTTATTCACACTCGTAAATACGATTCTATATTATATGCATGTGATGTGTTGGCAGACACATACATTTGATATCAATATATCATTGTCTGCGTTGATAAATTGGTTTGTAGAGATTTTTAGCAGTCTCCCTATTTGATGCTTCATACATACTGGGTAACTGATATCTGTTGGTTTTGTGCAGCTTGTCAAGGCACCTTCATCCTCAGTGACAGCGCCAGCTGTAACAAACAAGGTTGCCCAAGCTGAAGCAACAGGAACTGATGACGGTGGGATAGACAGTGACCTACAAGCCAGGTTAGATAACTTGAGGAAAATGTAGCCCACACATCAGCATTATTAGGATTATGCTGCGAGAAAGAAACTTGGGCCATGTAAATTTCAATGCCTACATATATATATACAGTACTGCAGTGTTTGGAATGATGCGATTTAATAAATCATGTTATGTACTTGAATCATGTTTAGATAGTCCACATGAGATGTAAATGGTTAGTGAATGGCGAAGGTTACTATGATGAATCCCCTTCCGCCCCCCACCCCCCATCCCCACCCAAGAAAAGAAATTCATCATACGTTTGCACCAATTTGCTGTTTCAATGGACTTGAGCTTGATAGTTAGGCGATTGAACAATAATAGCCTACGTCAACGATCGATAATCTTCAGCTGGGTAATATCCCCACTTGGGCTCCCATGTGGGTTCACTGGGTCATACTCTCCTCACACCCATCTACCCACACCTCTCCCCCCCCTCCCCTCCTTCTTCCCTCCTATTAGTTTTATCCATATCCAGTTTGAACTCATTTCAAGTTGATCTCATTGTTAAATTAAAAATCAATCCAGAACTGATCTTATTTTGACAAGACCCTTAGAAATTCTAGCTATTCAAATTCAATGGATCTGATTCTTTATGAAAGCATCATCTTGAAAATACCTTTCAAACCCACCGATCTCCACACATTGGATGCGTTGAGCAAAATGCAAGGGAGCACTAACAATTAGATGAAAATGATAATCTCTTCACCATATGTTCTGAGCTGTTGACCATATGAGGTGTACAATAGAAATGGGACACGGGTGTCCACCAGATCGATCTTCTCTTGCAGTGGATAAAGGCCTCCTCAAATTTTAATACGAAATTCAATGTGAGTTGTGATGCTTGTTTCTGATTTAAAAGAAATTATGGCTTGGATGCTCCTCCTCCTTGCAAAATAGAACTTCACATTTCCCAATCTAAGAGGGAAGTGGGACTACTTTCCTGTTTCCACAGTATGTGGCCAACAAAGGCTCAAAGGTTAAAAGTCCATGCATCTAAGAGGGACCGATTGAAAGGATCATGGAAACACCCGGAGGGGAATTGTATTACGAATGGAAAATGCACGCGTAGATGATTAAAATCTTCGCATCGGCCAAACCTAGGGTACTGCAATGTATCATGTAACATGTCATGGGATCTCAAATGGTTCAAGACTGCATGAATACTTTGGGATGTTATGGATCATTTCCCCTATGGAGTCGCCATATCAATCTTACTTAGGTCTAGGGGTATTCATTGCAATCAATCTTGCTTAGGACTAGGGGAGTTCATTCATTTTAACCCAGTCTGCGACCTTCATGACTTAAACAAACGAGTTTGAACAAGAATTTTTATCTGATGGATCGGGCTTGAGCTCTACTTAAAGCCTGTTGAGGCCTGTTGGGCTCTTAAGCTCGTTATTTTCTTATATGTTATGTAAATGTATCATATGGTCATGCTTTGTATTATTTTATTTTATAAATTGAAAATACACTTAAAAGACCTATATTTCAAAAGTCTATTTATAGCTATTTGATCTTAATGTTCAAAATCACTATGTGTCGAATCTTTTCAAAGATGTGTGTCAGTTTTGACTTTTAAGATTGTGTGGCTAAAATTCTATTTTTAACCTTTACGCTACAAAATAAAAATAGTGTCAGATGCGACCATTTGACCAATTGCAAAATAAACGGACTTTAAACAACGGACTCGGGGTTGTCCTTTAAATGTCTGACGGGCTTCAGATGAGGTCGGGCTTTTATAGATAGAAATGAAATTGAGCTCTCTTTCGTTTTGGCAAATCCCGGCCCATGAACAAGCCAACATAAGACTGATCCCAGTCGGTCAACCAACTTCATAATCCATGGCCTTGATATGCCTTTACGACTGCTACATCCCTTCCAAAGATACAAATAATCCTCGATCAAAGTTTCCTTTTTAGAATCAATTAAAACATTTTCTACAAAGATTTCCCATTCAATTACTCTCCCAAAACATGCTCATCCCCACCAGTATAGATTCTATCTTGAAATCCGTAACAGCAGATTGTCAGGCTGTGAAATGGCCTAAGAGATTGTGCGATGGCCATTTTCACCACCTGATATATGGTCCGGTTGATTTTTGGAAATCAAACCACAGAATATTTTCCATTCCTGTTTGATGCAGTTACATTTTTGTGTACTTTGAAATGCATACTTCTACCTATCATTTTCTCCATTCATCCGAAGAGCCTTTTTTTTAAGACGAAGGCATCTCACTTGACTAATCCCAATTTACACATACCAAGTACAGAACAATGGAGAGTGACCCTTTTTGTGTCGAGGGGAAGAAGCTTCTATATTATCTTCTTTATTTTAATTCAAAACGCTACCTTCACTACATTGAGTGCAAAAAATATTAAGGGCCTGTTTGGTGAAGTGATATATCACAGGTGAAACACCAGGTGATTCCCAAAGGGGTGATCTTCTGCTCCAATGGACTTTCCACTAAGAGTTGGTGCTTTCACTTGTAGTTGAAGGAGACTGCATAATTCTTGAAATTGGAATGAATTGGGCTTACTCATCTCAATTAAAATGCACTACCAAATTGATGAAAACAGGTGAATCACCTGCTTTTGCCCGATTAGAACGAGCCGCCCTTGATGAAACTCAAACTGGCAATTCGTCCTGTGATTCCTCTGCATCTGGGGTAAGGCATCCTGGTGGCCTGAGCACCGCTACATCGGCACGACAGAGTGGGCAACTTGAATGAGAGTAGAGCCACATATCAATACAAGCAGCATGAAATGAGTGTTTGCATTCTGGTAGCTGCCGAACATCTTCACCTTCCATGAAAGCTTGCAAGCAAACAGAACACTCATTATCTAAAGCCTGTCCATTAGCCTCTTCTTTCCTGTACTTGGAAATGGGAAGTAACTCCCCGTTGAATTCACCAACTCCCGGAATCACCTCTTCAGGTGGCGGATTCAGATTCAGACTCTGCCGCGGCGGCCGATAATGTTGCCAGCACAAACTCAGAAAGAGGACAACGAAGACGAGGAGCAAGACGGCCTCTTCAAGGCTGTAGGAAAGTGTTGAGAAGCGGGCCTTATCATCCATGATCAAGGATTAAGAATTTGAAAACTCAACTTCACTTGCTTGAAAATCAGATCAAGTCCAGAAATTCTGGGCCGACACTACTTCCTGGTTTTGGCTGAAAAGCAGAACTCAGAATCCAATTGGGTCGAGTAATTTAGCTTATTTTTTTCTAGTATTTTCTAATTTTCAAATGTGGGTATGATAGAACTGAGAACATTTTCTCTGTAGCTGCGGCTGTCCAAAAATGGCGAGGATAACTAAGATTCTTACATAGATTAATTTGAGAAAACAAGGAGAAATCATCAATGCAGAGAGCCGTTGTTGCTGATGCAGAATAAACTAATAAGAAAAACGGACTGCAGTTGAGTGAAGCATTTAGGTGCTGCTATTCTTTGTTTAATGAGGTTAAGAGAGATTAGGAATAATTAAGTCAGTTTAATACAAGATTTTAAAGGCTATTTAACAGTGATGTGCAGGAAGACGCGAAAGGCTTGATACAGAATTACATTGGACATACGGAGTAGGCTAGTAAAAAAATCAGTTCGCCCCTGTATGGGCCGCAACAGGCCGATACACATCCCTCTGCACATGTCCATCACCCTTCCGCGTACGTCTAGACTCCAGCTGCAACACATCGGTGTGTTGCTGCCGATAGTACCGGCCTTTATTTTTCCAGTACGTTACAATCGATACACAATATATCAGACGCATGTTTTACAGGAGATTCAGGTAGTTTGCTCATAAGATTCATTGATGGGCATCATCATCAGCATCAAAAATTTTGTTTGGTTATTTACATTAGGTTTGGATCAGGCTCAGCCTAAGTTTGAGCCCATAAATAATTATAGTTACGAGTGCTGACACGAGATAGATGAGATTAATAATTTTAGTGATAATAATGAAATTCGTATAAATTCATAATCAAAGTGATTCAAATATTAGAGTTCCAAAATCACACCTACTAAATGAAAATTTATATGTAAAGAATAAAAAAAATTGAGCAGTAAAGAATAAAAATTGTTTGAAATTTTATAAACCCCACTTCAAAATTTTGATTTTACAAATTCCTTAAAAACTATAAATTCTACGAAACTTTAATTTTACACAAAAATTCTATGCCACCAAGTAAGTGTCAAAAGTTTTGAAAATTGGTTTGAACTTTGAAGATATCCAGAACTTATAAATACATTTCTACTGTATTATTCCATTGAAGGTATGGTGCACCCCTTTAAACCAGTGGCTTTTGTTCATCAGAGAATAAGATCCTAGCCGTTCGTTAATAATATACAGGGCCTAACCCTTTCTTGTTTTTTTTATCCCAGAGATTTAGGTTTGCCCAAGGATGGGAGAATGGGTGGTGAAAAGATGGACCCACCAAAGCTGACCAGGTGTCCAAATATGGTGGGCCATACCAACATGTACTTTAAAATTGGAAAAATGCACTAGACTAAAGACTTCAGGCATTTCAGACAAAAAAAAGTGATTGTGACTGAAAAATATCTTTCAATTTCCCTGTCTCACATTATTTTACTATTTTAACTCCCAAAACTTAGCATTACTTTACAACTTTATTCTAGCAAGTGATCCACTGAGGTCTGTCCCTCCAAGTTTGACTCTTTAATATCATTGTTTGAATGTTGAAAATAATTTTGCTTAAAGAATCAATAGAATTTTAAATCCATTAAATTGATAATTTTTTATAATTTTTTTTTAAAATTTAGAAAACATAAATGCTCATATATACCTCAATGCAAGTCTACAATCCATTATTTTTTACACTCAAGCACAAGAGTTTTATGCGGGGCTTAGTTTAAAATCAATCTATGCTGTTAAAATTATTATTTTATTTTTTAAAACTTAACTTTACTCTTTTATAATTTTTATTTGATGTGTCTTCGCTTTAAATTAATTATAACATATCAAAATATTTATTCAACAATTTTTTCTTAATATTAAAAATCAAGTATTAATATAATTCAATAAGTCCTATTTTTTAAAGAACTATAGCCCCTCATGATAGTTTATCCATCTATATAATTTTTATTATCATCAAGTGAGATCCACCATTTCACATGGCTACACCTGCCCTATATCCTAACATTAAAGATGATGATAAAACGATCTATTTACTAAAATTTTAAATTATTCATTAATTTATACATGTTAATATATGTCTCTTTTGAAAATTTGAAACTATTAAATCTTCAATTAAATAGACCAAGTGAAAAACATTTGATTAAAAATTAAAATTTATCATCCTCTTCTCATTTAGTCTGTCTAACATTAGATTCAACATTTTGAAATAAATATAAACACGTATATAAAAATTAATGAATACTTTAAATTAAAGCTCTATTATATATTAAGAAAATTCACCTATTATCAAGTTGAGCTACATTAAAACTCAAATAATTAATTCATTCATTTTGAATCTTCAAAAGCTCTAATTCACTCATTTAATTTAATAAATTGATTCATATCCTAACTAAACATCTAAAAAAATTCTAAATCAATATGATCTTCTTATCAATTTAAAATCAACTAATTTTCTCATAATTGGTGAATTTACTACTTAACCCTTACATGTACTACCAAATGGATTAAAGTCAAACTTCAAAGTGGAGTTAGTGGTCCAAATTTGGAATCTATGTTCATTTACTAATAATAATAGCTTTTAAGGTCTTCAAGTCCCTCGATGCCACGTTACAATTACATTTCACGTGTCTTATCTTACCCTCCTATTTCCAACGTCCGTAGGTCCTACTTGTAGACTACTTATATAAGGAAAATCTAAACGGACGTTATAACGGCTATGGATCAGTTTTCACCGGGTCTGCTCAATTTAAAACTGGCCATTATCAAGCCTGAATGCACGTTAAAAAGTTTAAACCAGAGATCTCTTCGTCGGACTTGAAACTCAAATTGAAACTCAAATTGGGTCGGATTTTAATAAATTTAATTTAATTTATATAAAAAATTATTAAATTTGATTTGATTTGAGTTACTCATCTCAATCGACTCAATCCAAATATTATTTTATAACTTAATGTACTTGAGTCGAGTTGCTTTTATATTTCTCAATTCAACTTGACTCTAATTTAATGCTGATTTATTTTTTCCAATCCGACTCAACTTGAGATATAAAAAAATATAACTCAAACCCGTTGATTTCTCTGATCGTGTCATCCAAGTCAAGTTAAAACCCAACCCAAGTTTCATCCCTACTTGGACCTATTTGTAGGACCACAATAAAACAAAATTAAGTAGATTTTTTTTATAAATTTGAATATTAATTTTTTTTTTGGTAAGTCAAGTGTGTATATAACCTCTATTATGATGATTAAATAATTGAACAAGTGCGAAAAATATGGGTCTAAGTGCCTGCTAAATTTAAGAACCTATCCTATAATTTTTTGATAAGTTGATATTAAAAGAATTCATAATTTTAAACTCATAATAATTTAGATTGAATGAATGTAATGATTTTATAATTCTAAAATTGAAAAAATATCAATTCCACTTTCATTTAACTCATTCCTATCAAGATATAGAATTCACTCTCCAATCCCATTTAAAGTTAGAAAATGCCACATTTTTAAGTGCACAAAGTATTTAGATTAGACTTTGAATTTCATAGCTTATTCTCAATAATGAAGCATGTGGCTCTATTAGACCAATTAGAATTGAATTTAAGTTAAGATAACCCTTATAATGTGGACCTTAATTTTCAATGTTAATGACAAAGGGATTTTAATCATTTGTCATTGTTTATTTGAGATAATAACTTAGGAGCATTTAAATAGATCAAAGTGGATCTACCCGTAAGAATAGAGGATCGTTTGTAAGAGTAATGGTAATACATTTTTATATGTCACTGGGTTGGCCTGAGCATTTTCTTTATAGCTTTATATGTTTTTTTTTTAGGGGTGAAACTCGGGTTGGGTCAGACCTGAAAAATCATATGAGTTGGATTGAGAAGACAAAAATCCGCAGGGAATTCAGGTCGGGTCAGGTTGGATTGAGGTATTTTCAAGTTAACCCAACACGACCCGATCCAACTTAACTCAACTTGGCTAAAATGGGTTCAGAATGTAGGACAGGTTAGGTTAAAATTTGGGTAAGATCGGGTTGATAATTTCGAATCAATAGCTCGGATTGAGTCAAGTTGTGTTCCATACATATTGACTAGGATCATGTTAGGTTTTAAGAATCCCGACCAGATTTCAGCCTAGTTTTTTTTGTTAAAAGCGAAGGAATGACAGACAATTGGACATGGATGCTGGCCCAAGCCTTTTAAGCATTCTTATGAGCCACACGACTAGAACTTAGATTTAGGCCCACTAATGTCTACATCAATAGAATTTGAAATTTTAAGGGGTCATTTATCATTTATCATTTCTCAACTAATGAAAAATATAGTCCTTCTATTTTTTTTCTGAAATAATAAGATATACTTGACAAAAGAGAAAAAAAATCACATTAAGGAGATAACATAGCTTTTATTTTGAATTTTACTGAATACAGTATCTCATTATCAATTCTCATCTCCAATTAGTCCAAATGAATGTAGTTCAAGTGTAATCTCTCGCGAAGAATCAGGAGGTGTAGATTCGAGTCTCCATAGACTTGGTATACCCTAAGCGCAGTGAAAATCACCCATAAAAATTTTAGACTGAATTTTCTACAATTTTCCACACCTAAATTCAAAAAAAAAAAAAAATCACGATCTCCAATTTTCAATGATCTTTATTTTTTTATGCTGTTATAATTATTTTCTTCCTCTAGAATTTGGCCACCACTCAATTTGCACCCACCTCTTTTCCCGGTCACCAGTCGGCTCTCAACCACCATGTCTGTCCTGCAAGGTGGTGACCAACTCATCATTGACCACGTGGCATTTGGAACTTCAACTTTTCATCATATAATAATATAATATAATGGAATCTGCTTACAGCCTTACAGTGTCTGATGCTCCAGAAAGACCTGAACACAAATTAAATGATCTGACCGTAGGTTTTGATGACCCACTTTCAAATTGAAGCACTCCCTCTCAGCCTTACAACCATTTTCTCTTTTTGGCTAATACAATCCATATTTAAATATTTTCCATTGAATTTGATGTCACTTGGTGTTTAAACTTTAAACTAATTCAGAACTTGGCAAAGAAGAAAACATTTCAAAACCTTTATGCACATGATTAGGAAAAGATTCAGAAAAACTTAATCAACATAAATTGATCATAAGCTAACCATAGGAAAAAATTGATAGGGAAGAGACAATGATTGAACATGGAGAACCTTAAATGCCTATATTTTTATAGATATAGGAAATTATATGAATATATCTATTTTATATAATAAAGAATACGAGTAGAATTAATTCTTAAAAATCGATTTAAAAAGAGAGAGGATCAATGTGCTTATGAATGGCAAAATCCGAAAGTCCACTGACGCTATGGGACTTTTGCTAACACATTCTTCAACACCAGAATTGAAGAGAATCAGTTATTCTCATCTATACAGAACTAGAGTTATGAATTTAATCCATCTCTATAGTATCCTACTTTGATACTATAATAAATATATGAATATAATTTATTTTTAAAAATCAACTTAAAAGAAAAAGATATTCATGTGCTTTTAGCCGAAAGTCAATTGACGATTTAAGACTTGCTAAATATGAATAAAAGAAGTTCGATGTTCATCGTTGTAAAAGAAACCACTCTTCTTATCACTCTCTTTCCTTTTATCACATGATAAACTGCTTTCTTCTTTCTTTTCATTTCATTGGTGTAACCTAGATCTCAATGAAGTATTTTATTGTAAAAAAAAAATATTTTAATTTTCACAACAAGTGGGCCCCACGTGGCCCACTAGACAGCAAGAGACAGCATCAGCTGGTGAATGGACTGATTCTATAGGTTAAAGGGCAGAAAACACCTAAACTCTTGCAAAGGTGATATCTGGGATTACAGCTACCATCGAAACAAGACAAACAACAGAGACAGAGAGAAACAACACTGATACATAATTAATAAAATAAAATAAAATAAAAAAGAAGCCAATGGATACGTAGTTTAGCATCTCAAAGGCTTTTGTCTGTTTTCTGCAATGGGCGTCCTCCATTTTTTCTGAAGATCGAAGCTGTTTTCTTTCTTTTTTTTTTTCTTTTTTTTTATGGGTTTATAAGTGGATTGAAGGAGAGCCATGGAAAGAGCATTGTCTTGTATAAAAATCATGGATGTGCTCGTTCCACGCAGCTCCAACCAAGTCCACAAGAGGCTTTGTGGGACACGTGTCTCACATCTAAGCCAGACAGCAGTGGGACCCTCCTCCATTCCTGGCCCACAAGTAGGGTCAGTGGGTCCACTCAGAGGTTCTCCTCTTTGTGCATTCACATGTAAGAACCTCATGTGAGCGTCACCTGACGAATGGATCTCCTAGTTTCAGCAATTTGTATGTTTATCTGCATAGAGGAGTTCACACTATTGTTAAGATAGAAATAAATATTATATTTTTTTATTTAGAAATTTCCTCTTTATTTACTTTCCATATCTATATTTCAGTTTCTCTGTAAATAAGAGTTTTATCTGGCGAATGAATCTCCTAGTTTTAGCAATATTATATGTTTATCTGCACACAGGGACCAGAATAGTAAGATAAATTTAGATGTTAAAATAAGAATAAATATTGTATTTTTTCATTTAGAAATTTCCTCTTTATTTGTATTTTAGTTTATCTGTAAATAAGTTTAGAGGGTCTCTCAAGAAGACATGTCAAATTCTTTGTGTGTTATTTTATATGATACAGATTCGACCTAACTTTTTTTTTTTTCTATCAAGCAACCTTTTCCGTTTCTGCATACATAAAATAACAAAGAAAACCCTTTTGTCCCCATCATCGTATAAAAATCTACTTACCGCATTTGGATTTTGATTTTAGCAAGTTATTGGGTGGTATTTGAATTTAAGAAATCATTAAATTATTCGGGCTGCGAATGAGTTGCACATTAGAAGTGTAGAGGGAGATTTAGAGATTTATAAAAGAATTGAGTCATTCTACCTAATAAATTGGTCTTTCGAGATACATACCCAATTCAAACATAAACTTTATGGAAAAGTCGATTTACAATATTTAGTTATTGCCCTGTTTTATTGGGAGAAGGTGAAGTAATCTTAAATAAAATTTATTTTATTTTTTGAGATAATAGAAATCCGCTCTCAAGGATAAAGAATTTATCCTTTTTTGCAATTTTACACCTTTTCCTCTCTTTTTTTTCACATCTACCATGAGGAGAAATCTCTGCTTTCATCTTATTAACAGGTTGCTTGAGGAGAAATCTCTGATTTCTCTTGCTTTCTCTCGTTCAAACGGAGCTTAAGATGCTCTCAGAAGTGCACCAAAGTCACCAACTTGTGCCAGAAAATAACTAGGGCTGGTTCACAACTTCACATAATCAGGTCTAAACATCTGTTAGATCGACTTAGTATTTAGTTTTTTTTTTGGCATTTTATCTAAATAGTCTTTCGAGGTGTGTGAAAATCCCCCTATTCTTATACACTGGGTAATTCGACGGCACTTTACTCTATATATATTATCATAAGAAGTGACGTTTCATTTAGGCTCCAATACCTCTTTCTAAAGATCTTGCTCCCAAACAAATTAGGATAATCCCTTAAGGTTTCAACTTAGTATTTAGTTAACGTAAAAAATGTGGCTGATACACCATAATACATTGTTGTAGCCGAGGTCTAGACGGGTGATGAAAGAAGATCTATCGACTTTCAACGCAATGTATTTTTTACATTACAAGTTTAAATGGGCTAAGTATAGGAATTGCATCTAATCTTCTATTCATTGTATTAAGCCCCTTTAATATAAAAAGGATAATACCCAAAAAAAATTACAAATCTACCTCTGTATTGCTTCCTAAAATGAATGAGCTAAAGATAAATTTGCATAAAATAATTATATTTTACTTTAGAAAAATAATTATAATAATGATGAACATATTTACTCTTAAACCCATATCAGTCAAGCTTAATTACAGCCCATGGACCCACCATGATTGAGAGTAGAACCAATCAACATGAAACAGTAGTTTGATGCAATAGTTAAGAATAAAAAGAAAAAAGCCATATTGCTGCACTTTTACAGCAATTGGACATTAGTGAGGTGACCTATCATAAGGTGAGCTCAAATTAATAGTCATATTCATAAAACTTAGGTGCTTTCCTTTTTCTTTTTCTTTTTTATTAATATCAACTAACTTTCATTCCATTAATTTCCCAAATCCTAATACCAAGTTTTGTAAGTGTGGTTATAATCATTGTGACAAATACCATTTTCGGATTATTAACGGCAATTGGTAATAACGGGATATTTTTAAATTCTCAGATTTTTACCGAGAATTTAACTGGAAAATCTCACGGAAATTATAATATTTAAAAAATAAAAAAATAGAATAAACAAAAAAATTAATGAAATAAAAATGATATAGGGAATTTACTGGGAATTTATCGGGAATTTACTGGCAATTTTCTGGGATATTATCGCGTTATTAACATTTATCGCGTTTTTAATGCAATTTTATCAGAAATTTATCGTCGTGGAGATAAAAATACGTTTTTAACGTGGTAATGGTATTTTACCGATAAAAATATGGTAAATTTGAAAATACCGCCGCTATTTGTGACAAGGGTTATAATCACCACCGAGCAGTAAAAATCTGGATTTTTCAACAAAATTCTATTGAGACTTTTTAATTCATTCGTTTTATTAAATAGATTTCAAGATCACTTAGTTAGGTATAATATAAAGAGGATTATATATGAATTTCACATCTATTGAATCATTAAATCTCTTGATTTTAAACTTTTATAAAATCAACGATTTATAGTTAAATCGAAATTTATAATCAAGATTATATAACTTGATGTATTAATTGATAGAGAAACTTTATATATTTCTTATCTATGTAATTATCTATCAAATAAACTCAATTATATGAGATCCACAATCCATTTACTAACATGTGTCATTAAAGTGTGATATCCTGCACCAAACCGATGTGGGAGTTCCACATCAGTTTGGAAGGAAAGGGGTCTTGGGTTTATATGAGACCAGCCCACCTTAACTCACGAGAGGCGTTTTGGGTTGGGCCATGTAAACTCGCCGTGTGCGAGGCCAAGAGCGGATAGTTTTTTACTGAATTGGACCCTAAGCTTTGTGTTCGAGTCAAATCGTTACATAAAGTGTCTCACTTGTGAAATTTCACTGGCCTAATTCGTTTTCCATGACCATGTCATGGTATAAATCTTTGTTTTTTTAAGAGGAAATTGTGCAATTTTATAATTAAGTTTGGCAACTGATAATTTATATGAAATGCGTTGTGATTTAAGAATTGGCCAACTTTAAAAAATTGGAGAGAATTTTTTCTAGGGAAATTTTTTCTAGGGAATTTTTTTCTAGTGATTCAATTATCCTGCTCATCAATTGACTCAAGTACAACACAAAATATATGGTTCAGAATTAATATCTTCGATCCATTTTAATAAATGGGTCTGTCAAGTAAATTATGGGCGAGTTGACTTGACTTGCTTGAGTCTCTCCCATTCATTAACAACTCCAATAACTAAACTCAAAAAATAAGATTAACTTTTTTATATAAATTATAAATTATAAATAAAATTTTAAAATATATAAATTACTAAAAACATTAAAATGAATCATCTCTTTATCTCTATATCAAAATGCAATTTTGATTGTAAACTTGTAATTAAAAGAAAAGGTTTGAATTTTTTTTTTTTAAGTTAACTAGTCGGTCTGAGTTGACTCTGATGTAGGACACAGATTGTGTGGACCCAAGTGGTCCCAGTCTAAGGTTTAAATATCGGCCGATACATATCGTATCGGCCGATATATATCGGTTTTTTTAAACCGAGTAATATCGGCCGATACGATAAGTATCGGTCGTACATACCGAATATTGGTCATAATATCGGCCGATATTCATAAATATCGGTATTTAAAAAAAAAAAAAAATTTTAAAACACCGATACGGTTTTTTCGCGGTTTTTACACGGTTTTTTGCGGTTTTCCACGGTTTTCCACGTTTTATGGTTCTCAGGGATATTCAATGTTTTTCACGGTTTTTCGCGGTTTTTCGCGGTTTTCCACGGTTTTCTGCAGCAGCAGTTCAGGGTTTACGGTTCTCAAGGTGTTCACGGTTTTTTGCGGTTTTGTCACGGTTCACCACTATTAATCACAGTTTTTTTCGGTTTTTTCACGGTTCCGATATCGGAGGAGAGAGAAAATGCCGATATCGGTATGAGAGATAAAATTATCGGCCGATATATCGTCCGTATCGGATATCGGCCGAGCCGATTTTTTGACCCCTGGTCCCAGTTACTATTTTAGCAAGCATATTTGATTTTTTAATTTTAATTTTATTTGTTTAGTAGTTTTTCTAATTAAATTAAGATTCTATTGTTTGCTAGTTTCTTACTTTGTTTAGATTTCTTCTTTTAATTTTCTTCCTTTTATTTAAAGGAGATGATGTATAGTTTGGAGAATACTCTATCAAATCATGGATGAAATATTGAAGTCTATTTTTATCTCTTTTCTAGCATTTTCTTCTTCCGGCCAAAGCTGAAGCTGCAGGCAATTACCCATTCTCTTAGTCTCCACGAACACTTGGGATCCCAGATATTGCTGGATCACTCTGTCAGTGAACATCGATCCTAGATCAGACCCGATTCGATAGAATTTTAAATCACGCAAGTCATTGAGTTTTATCAAATTTTCCTCAAGAAAGTTGAAAACTCACTAAATTACTCAATTTAAATAAAATTTCAACTAGTATATTAATTTTTGAGGTTTCAAAAAATAAAAGAAAAAAATGAGAAATATAAGACCCACAACTTGGATGGAAAAATCTGACTCATATAAGAGAGAAAATTTAGGGTGAAAGGGCAGTGAGTGTGTGAACGCCCCTTTTGACTATTTCAAATACATACTTACATAATTACATAGACAAATGCGCTTATCTTATCCCTATCACTATTATAGACTCTCTTCATTAGCTCTGGCCGGAAAGACTTTGGATTTTTTCTTCTCTTTACGCTTCACAGACATCCCAAACTCTACTTTTATTTGGTTGTTAGTCTTCCACAAATTCCAAGTCCCAACAACATATCTTATCTACTGCCTCATATCTATTCCTGTTGACTTGTTCAATTCAACCATCAATATCTTCTTTTTAGTCAGTCACTCTGTATTTGGGCCAAATATTATTTTACATATCTGGAATGTTAGTTAACGGTTTGAGAATGATTAGTAGTTCAAAATATCAATTTTGATAGATAATTAAATATAAAATAATGTGATTATCCAAAAATCATTACTTTTGTAAAAGGCCCTCTGTATGATTTAAGAAATAATTTACAACTTAAGATACTGAAAATTTAGAAAATTAAATGATCTAATAAACTCTACTCTACGTTGAAAAAACTTCTACAGTCCAAGTCATTCAGCACAATAATTCAGATTCTCCCCAATGTTTAATAGATTCTTGGTTGATTGGGTGCAATGAATCTTATAAGAATTCGTCTCTCACTCATGGCTAAATTTCAAAGTGCGTTTGTCACAAAACAGTGAAGCCGTGATTAGCTAAATTTTCATAAAGTGATTACAAAACAAAATTATAAGTGGATGAAAGAATTCATGTCTTGATCATCCAAAAGATGCATAAACTCGTCCGGATAATTCTACTTAATTAAATATAAAGTTTATATTTTTTAAAGCACCCAATTAATTTTTAAGTAATGTGTAAGCTTCTTTACTTACACACACCAGATAATTGTACGAAGAGTGACCCTTTGGAGTGAAATGAAAATCGAACTCATGACTCTCGTTTCTTAAAGTGAATTCCTAGCTATTACTCTAACTCCTTTAGGTTGAATAGCGTTGTTTTACTGATTTTTTTAATCATGACAAGAAATATTAAACTTGTAATTTTGGTCTACCAGTTAACATCACTAGACTGATTCTCTTATTATAAGAAGCATCGGTTCTTCTACCATTTTACATATATAAAATGACAATAGAAACGAGAATAATAGGAAAGCCAACACCATTGTTTCACTTTCAAGCTAATTTTTCTAATAAATTCAAATTATGGTATTGTGAGGTGCCTTGGTAATTTCAGTTTTAAAAATAAATTTATAAAGTTTTAATCAAAATTATTTTTTAAACCATGTTAAAAACTATTTGAATGCTTGAACTGTGTTTTTCTGAAAAATGTTAAGAAGTTATCTCTTTGGATCTCTTTTTTTTTTTAGGTTGCCCATTAAAATTTTAAAGCCTATTAAAATATAAACTTTATATTTAATTAATTTAAACTATCAAATAAAAAAAAAAAATGGTAAAAGAATTTCCTACTAAAAGCCTAAACTTGAATAAGAGCTGTTTAGTCTATTTGTTCCAAACCAATATACTAATTACTAAATATGAGAGAATTTCTAATATTATTTGAGTGAGGTTGGATTAAATAATAAAATAAACAGTTCAAAGTTTAAGTGCTAAAACCAAAGATTACAATTATCTACTATTGGAAATAGACAATTAATAAATTAACTTTTTTGTTTTATAGATTTAGATTTTATGAATTTAAAATTTAAAAGACTTCCATTGGTAATAGACAATTAATCTTCAATTTAAGGGACTATCTTCGTTCTAGATGAAAAAAAGATTAATATTCTATCTAAATATTTTTATGAAAAATAGTACAAGAAAATATTTTTTCTACATTTATAAAAAAAAAATGCTAATTTAGAAATTCATTGCAACGAAAAGTTGGTTCGCCTGCACACAATCTTTTAGGTTCAAATAATCATAGATGTCGCGATAGAGTTTATATGAATTTGAATAAAAAAAAAGTTGTCTAATTACCTAAAGGACATTTTGGTTATTTAAAATAATAAATGTAAAATTTTTGAAAATAAAATATTGAATTTTACTAGTTTTTAATTAGAGTCATGGTAAAACTTGTTCATACTAATCATAAGACGACAAGAATTCTTAACACTGCTCTACCTTTTTTTTTTTTTTTTTTGAATTTACGTATGAAAAATTGTAGAATATCCAACGTAAAACTCCAACCTTCTCCAATACTTTATATAATATAAGTTAGACATGCGATCTTTATATTACTGTCTTATTCATTTGATAGGTGATTGTCAATTTTCATTTTTTTATAATTTTTTTTACCAAACTTTAATCATACTAAATTGAAAAGATGGATTAAGAAAAAATGTTCTTTTAAAGAGTTTAATTATGTCTAGAAAAAAAATATCTAGCAACCAACTTTACTTATTTCAACCTCTTAACCCAACTGAAATTTAAATTTAGATATACCCTTTGACTTAGCTCATAATTTATATTTAATTTGGGTTGAGTCGATTTAATTTTGAATTTAATAAGTTCAACTTTAATTGTTATTCAATTAAAAAGATTTTGGGTTAAACCATATGAGTACTAGAATAATGTATAATTTATAAAATTTATAATGTTAAATTGGTAACCACGTATAACAGATTGATGGAATATGATAAATTGAACCAGCCCGTACCCTTTTGTGTCGGGCCAGGCCCGAACCCGAGTTGTATTGCTTTTGGTCCTCTTTATTTATATGTCAACTGAATCTGAGTTTGTGTGGCAAACGCACGTAGCAATCTTCACGTTCCTTATCATTAGAGATGGGAGATAAAAAGCCGCGCCGACCTCTTCCTTAGTCGTTACCGTCAACGTTAAGTGACGGCACCGTCAGGTATTTTAAACGGCGGTCGCAACCGGTGTAGGCCGCGACCAAACTAAATACCGTTAAAGGAGACGGTTTTCCCAAACAGAGTCCGTTATCGTTTCTCTCACGTCCGTCACTCATGGAAAAGCTAGGGTTTTTCTTCTCCCTACCGTTTCCCAAGGTAACCTTGCCCATACTCTTTCGATTTCAGATCTGCTTATGCGATTTGATGGCTTTGGAATCCCCTTTTTCTCTCTCTGTTTGGAGGATTTCTGAAAATTCTGGATTTCGTTGATTTTGGGGTCTCCTTAGATTCGAGTTTTTCTGGATTCCCCTTTTTCTCTTGGGTTTTGATTGAGAAGTGGAAGAGATTCGGAAAGATTCTAGCTTTTGTGGATTTTACCTCTTTTTGTTGCTAGTTGATGATTTCCATGTCATTCGGGCGGTGGGATTGGAGGGAAAAATCCCTCTTTTGAGTCTTGTCTGGGTATGGTATGATGGATTCTAGAGTTGGAATTTTTGAAATTCATTGAAAGGATATTTTTGTTAGGTATTTTTAATGATGGTATTGGGTTTGGTTGCTTCTTCTTGTCTTTACTGTATTGAGGGATTCTGGGGTTGGGATTCCTGAAATTCCTCAAAATGATCTGTTTGGGTAATTTTCATTGCGGGTTTTGGGTTTGATATACCTGCTGATTGACATTTCTGGGTTTTCTGGAATTCCTCCTCTTCTGTATTAGTGAGTTCCAAGTTTAGGATTGCTGAAATTGCTCTAGGGTCGATTTGTTGGGCCTTTTTTTGTAATGGGTCTTTGGTTTGATTGTTTGTTGGTTTACCTTTTGGGGTTTTCTGGAATTCCTCGTCTTTTTGATATATGACTTTTGATTGTAGTTTTGTTATTTTCAGCTGCTCTGCTGGAATATCTGAAATTCCTGGAGGGGTTTTTTTTTTTTTCTAGGTATTTTGATGATGGGTTTTGTGTTTCATTGCTTGTTCGTTCGTGTTCGTAAGGTTTCTGTGGTCTCTTGATTTACATTTTTATTTAAGGTATCTGAGGCTTTATTTTTTTTCTGTTTTGGGTGTTAGGATTTGTGCAGCTCCTCAAAAGGGGTGACTGATGGGGTGTTTTTGATGTGGTCTGGGTGTTGTTGCTGGGCTGATTCATGATTCTGGGTTTCTGAGGTGGGTTATGTGGAATGGATAGTGAGAGATGTTTTCCCTGACTGTGGCGGAATTGGATTGAAAGGAGATAGGAAAAGATGGGAGAAGCCCTCCTTACAACGCTATCCATGGAGAATCACCACCCCTCCACTCTTCTCTCCATGGACTCTAGTGCAAAGTTATTACATGATGACTGTGACCGTGAGCTGAATCGACCAATAATCCTTTCTCGCCCACCTGATATTAACCTTCCCTTATCAGCAGAGCGTAGCCCACCTCCTCCACCCTGGTCTAACAATGATGTATGTGATATCTTGGATGTCAGCCTTGGGTCTCAGATCTATGAAACTGAGGCCCTCCTCAGTCTCCCTAAGGTTGGGCGAAAGTGTGCGAAACGAGGAGATAGCATCTGGGGTGCATGGTTTTTCTTCAATTTCTATTTCAAACCTGTCTTGAGTGAGAAATCAAAGGGTAAAATTACCTGGGATGGCACAGGCGTATCAGGGTTTGATAAATCGGACCTCCGGCTTGATGTTTTCCTGGTTCAGCATGATATGGAGAACATGTATATGTGGGTTTTCAAGGAAAGGCCGGAGAATGCCTTGGGTAAGATGCAGCTGAGGAGTTATATGAATGGCCATTCTCGTTTGGGAGAGCCACAGTTCCCATTCAGTGTTGATAAGGGATTTGTGCGATCTCATAGAATGCAGCGGAAGCAATACCGCGGTCTCTCCAACCCACAGTGTGTTCATGGGATTGAGGTTGTTAGATCTCCTAATCTGGCAGTGATCGCCGAGGTTGATCGCAAGAAATGGATGGAGCTGACGGGAAGGGACTTGAACTTTTCAATCCCAACCGAAGCTAGTGATTTTGGGACATGGAGAAATCTTCCAAACACGGATTTTGAGCTTGAGAGGCCGCCACCTTCTCTTAAAAGCACTTCGCATCAGCATCCAAAGAAATCTCTCAATGGGTCTGGTTTGAATTTGTCAACTCAAACATCAAATCATGCTAATGGAGATGGGATGGACCTTTCACCAGTTTCCAACAAGCGCAGGAAGGACTTCTTCCCTCATGGCAATGATGATGATTGTTGTTTGCCAATGAATTCATTTTCCAACCGTGTTCAAGATATGGAGATCCAGCCAATTGAGCCTGCATGGTTGAATGATTTTTCTGGTGTGATGAGGCATTCATATGGACCAGTTACAGCTGCAAAGACCATTTATGAGGATCAAGAAGGATATCTGATAATGGTTAGCTTGCCTTTCACAGACTTGCAGAGTGTAAAAGTTTCTTGGAGGAATACTCTTACACATGGAATTGTGAAAATACTTTGTGCCAGTACAGCTCGAATGCCATTCATAAAGAGGCATGATAGGACTTTCAAGCTCACTGACCCATCACCTGAGCACTGCCCTCCAGGGGAGTTTGTAAGAGAAATACCACTTGCAACCCGAATACCAGAAGATGCTAAGCTGGAAGCATACTACGATGAGACTGGTTCTATTCTAGAGATAATGGTGCCAAAACTCCGTGTTGGATCAGAAGAGGAGCATGAAGTTCGTGTTTGCCTTCGCCCTCACCTTGGTGCCAATGAGCTTCTATTGACCTGAAACAGCCAAGGTTGGCTAAAGTATGGGTGGTTGCTATGGTTGGTATGCCGACGCTGTACCATAGAATGAATCTATGAAAAGAAAGTGCATCCTTACCATACACATTTGTTTTTTTTTTTTTTTTTTTTTTAATTTTTCATATCACAGAATGAATGAACGCTTTGTTGTTTATGGGCATCTAGATGGCTTTTGATTGGGGTTGCTCCTGAGCTGCATGCTAAAGTTCGTAATCAAATGGTAAGCAATTTACCATAAAATTAAGGTTTTGTATGTATGTGCCCCATCTTTCAATTCTGTGATTATTTAATCCCAATATTTTTCTATTATCTTCTCGAATCACTTTATGGGCACCTTTGGGCATGACTTTATGCCAACTTTGTCGCTTCTGTATGGGTGGGTGATCAAAAGATGGGGGAAATTTTGTATATGCATTAATTGATTGTGATGGATGTGTAACATGGGATATTGCCATGTATTACTCTGATTGAATGAAGTCATTACATCTTATCTCTCTTTCTTTTTCTAAGAGCGAAGTTGAAAATTAACATATGTTTTGAATTTTTTCATTCTTACATTTTATGTCCTTCTAGCTAGCCATCTGGATGTTGCTTTTACTGAATAGCGAGATTTTGACATTGTTAGTGAAGGTTGAAGCCGTAGTTGAAATTAGACATTTTATCTTGTACCTGTTCCAAAACTGTCTCTGCATTCAGTTATGGATGTTTTGACATATCATGGCAAAGGATCTATCATTTGAAACATTGGTATATAAATGCGTATTTGAGTGCTCCTAATCAATGCAGATTTTGATGGTAATGCTACATGAGGATAGGGATCATGTATTCCAAACAATGGAACCACATTGGTGATGAATTTCCATGCATTCACCCATGTGCGTTTTTGTGTCTGTATGAGGGTGAGAGAGTGAGAGTGAGAGTGAGACTTCTTGTGGTATTTGTTTGTGAGTGTTGAATGAGGTCTTCCCAAACTCTCATTCTCTTTAGCTGTGTATATCCTCTCTAATTAATAAAATATCTGTACACCCCTGTTTTCCATGGATGCTCCTCTACTCCCTGTGTTTACATGCTTGTGTGTGTGTGTGTGAGAGAGAGAGAGAGAGAGAGAGAACCTTCATTGTGTCATTTGTTGCTTATGCTAAAGTCTTCTTGAACTCTCATTTGGTATTCGTGTCCACTACATTATCTCTTATTAATAAATAAATTAAAAAAAAAAAAAAAATATATATATATATATATATAGAGAGAGAGAGAGAGTCATTTATTGATCAAGTTTTGTTGAAAAGACCCTGTATTCCATTCTTGACACCCCCCAAAGAGGCTTGCTCCCAACTGGCAGCATGAGTTGTGTGTGTGTGTGTTTGTTCCATACAATGGAATTACATAGGTGACTAAATTTTGTTTAAGACACCCCTTTCCAAATAATAATAACATGATTTGAATCTACTTCTTATGCGGTTACAGTGAGAACCTTCCAACTGTGCTATGCACAACTGTGCTATGCACTCTTGTTTGAAGCCCCACTATTGACTCAGTTCACCTTGACATATGAACTGCCTGATCTGGGCTGAAGTATCTGCTAGGGCTCTGTTGGTATTAGTGTAATGTTATTACTCCCGAAAGTATGATGTAATGTTGTAGAAGTTTCTGTAGTTTTCTCTCTCACTGTTGGTTTTTGTTGGTGTTACTGGGTTTCATGTTGTCTGTTTTGTCCTTTGACCAACCATTAAATCCAATAATTGGATTCCCTTTACTTGAGCCTGCAACCTTTATGGTTGCAACAATGAGCACCTAAGAACTGTGCTATAGGCTCTTGTCATGAGTTGGAGCATTGTGATCAGTAAATTGCAGCACTATGCCATGAATAGAGGTCATATCAGTATGATCTAGGTCATATTTAATTATTATTATTATTTGGATAGCAGGTCTAGACTTCATTCAATCCAATGGGCCACAAAGGTGGTCAAACCCAATCCAAGTCAGACCAAGTCTACTTCACCAGTTCTCTGTTAACAAACGTGGTCAACCAAGTCATATGTTGACAGTCTCACAAGGCATGTATTTGTTAAGATGGCCCAGATGCCTCTGTTGGCAGTCTGCTGTAGGGTGCAGCGGAGGTTGGTTGCACACTGCAGTTATTTCTTGTTGTCTTTTGCACCGAAGTGAATGTAGTATAAAACATGGCACGGAAATAGAAATGCTAACAATGCTTTTGTTAATTGCCCCTTTTCTTCACCATGCGGTGCAACTGGTTATACAATTCAGTTATTTGAAAAGCAACAGTTAGTATGATCTACTTATATTAAAATTTGTACTATGGAAGGCAGGAATCATTCCTCTTTATGGGCAGTATTAACAGGAAGTTTCTTGTCAATGAAGAATAGTGCCTCAGTGAATCCTTTGGAGACTCAGTGCTTTGCAGATTTGTGGCATGCATTGCTGGCTTCTCTTTTGTTTAGTTCATCGATGTAAGGATGTTTAATCTTTTTCCTGCAAGTGCTTTTTGTATGTATAATCAATTGAGCTAATCATTATTACGACCACGATCATCATTATCAGAAACTTCGACCATCTTTTTGAGGTTGAGTTTCCGAGTTAACCATTTCCACTAAAACCTATTGACAATCATGTTCTTCATCACCCCATATTCTATCATTTTTTTACTACATTATTTGTAATGGCCTCTCAATTTTGCTACTATCTTCTACTTCGTAATCCTTTGAGTCTCTGTACTGTATTGATTGTTTCTATTATTTCATAGATGAGCCCAAACCATATTTAGATGATTTTCCCTCATCTTGTCTTCTGTTGGAGCAATGATTAAGCTCCCTCTAATGCACTCATTTCTGAATGTATGTTATATTGTTACTCCCTTCCATATTGATATACACATCTCCGTTATTATCACGCGACTTTCAGCTCTACACGCAATGCAGGCTTACACATGACACTTTTCTATTGCATAACACTCCACTAGTTGCTTTCATTTTACCCACTACACCTATTGTATTGGCTATATGCCTATATCCAAATCAGTAGCTGATACTTGGTAAGTACCATAGTTTCTCCTCTGATACTGAGTTCTTCTCACTTTTAGTTGGTCCATTATCCTCTCTACTCTTAGATCCATTAAACTTGCACTTCATATATTCACATTAACTATAAAATAGACAAACAACATGGGCATTAGGGTGTTGGTATTAGGTGTTCCTGTTCTAGATATGTTTGTTTCCTTATTATGATTAAGTCATAAACCAATCGCTATCTATCATTTTCATCATCATTGTAGTTACTTTCCCTTCATCTCCTCGTGACCACTTACTTACCCATGTATCATTTTTGATGAATGATGACCTTGTATCATTTTCAATTCTTCAAACGGGGATTGTTTCTGGTCTCCATATATACTTTTGCCAAAATCATCTCAAGCAACATTCCTCATTTTATTGTCCTTTGGAGCTACTTTTAAAGCCTCCCTCTCTAATGCTATAATTTGTATTTCCATATTTTTTAAAGTTACTCTGCACATCCATCTTACCATTTAAACGTCCTTTACCATTGCCTTATTTACTTGTCCTCTCATTATCACTGAACACTCTGCTCTAGAAACCGTTGCAGGTCCGATGGCTATAATAAAAACTTCTTTTTAGCCAACGTGAGATTTTCATTCATTAGTAGTTGCCTTCCCGATTGTTTTCCCCATTTTGAAATAGAATACAGGAATCTTGCATGACACATCTGCTGCAGTCTATTTACTTTTGAGAACAGCAGAATCCTCCATTCCTCCCATCTATGTTGAATTTTTATCAAGTCGATTTCGGTCCGTTTCGGCTTAACATTTTGAATCCGGTGGCGTTTTGGATGAGAACATTACATATTTCAGTATTGTGTTCGTTCGGGGGGGAGCCTGCCTTTCCGTCACTGCTGGGAGCTCAGGTGAAGTTTTTATTTTTTATTTTTATCCATCATTTACAAAATTACCCTCTTATATTTTTCAAAGAGATGCTTTTAAGAGATGGGCAATTAAGTAATTTAATAAATGCAACCCTTCAAAGTCTTCTTTCCTCTTACCCCAATAGTTCAATTCCACTTTCTACCCTAGCCTTTCTTTTAAACGACAAAGAACTCTAAGACCCCTCATATTTCTCTGATGATGATAGGTAAAACTACATATGCATGTAACTCCTATAAATCACGGACATCAGATTACTACGGGACTTGGAACACTTCTTATCTTAGCTGCTAGCAGAAAGTGAGATAAGATCGTTATCGTTGTGCCAGTGATAAGAGAGTGACAACACCTGAGCATATTAAGATATTTTCTTTTTCTTTATTTCTTTACCATATCTCTAAAGTGAGTAAAGTCTAACTGGTTATTATTATTTTTCTCTACCATGTGACATTTGGTGCTTTAGTTGTTTTTTATTTGTGATTGTTGAGTTAACCTACTTTTTTATGAGTTATGACATAAATTTTGATTTGATAATCATGTTTAGATATTTCATTATAATTTGATAATGTACTTACAAGCATGATATAAGTATTTGAGGGTAATTTATATTTTTTATAGAATAGATTTAGTGTAGACTAATAAAAAATAATCAATTGCAGTAGTTTTATAAGTTATCTATTGTTTTTTATAATTTTTTAAAAATCTTTGTCATCTTTTAAAAATTGAAACAATAAAAAAGTCAACTTATATGCATATGGTGAATGGAATTGGTCAAAATATCGATGTCATGGTTGGTTGATAAGCTTGCTTTTCTTCCCTGTTGGGTTGGTGCATTCCATGTCTGTCAGTTAAAGGAGAGTTTTATTTCATTGGCTCTTGTTAAAATTCTTCAATCTAACACTAAATTTATGACTGGAAAGATGGGTCCCACTGACAATGGAAATGGTGTCTTCTACTTTTTCAATATGCTGATATATTGAAATTTCGGCTTAAATCAGGTAACAAATTTCATCTGAAATTCAAAATTCGGCTGTTTTTTTTTTTTAGAATTATATTCGGGTTAAAATGTATTTTCAGATAATATTATTAAATTTTGAAAATAAAATAAATAGTTTTTTTTTTTTTTTTTTTTTTTGAATTTACATGTGAGAATTGTGGGATATCTAACATAAAATCTTCACAAATGAGTTTATTATCCTTGGCGTAAATCAAGATTAAGCTATAAAAGTTTAAATTCGTAATCTTGCTGAAATTTATTCGTAATCTTGCTGAAATTTGTAATTGAGAGCTGAAACAGCAAGCAATGTGGCACTAGCTTTAAGGAAGATTCGTTGATTGGGGTATACACGTGTATGATGAGTGAGACGATCCTTTTGTTATCATACTATGATGAGTGAGACGATCCTTTTGTTATCATACACGTGTGGGTAGAGTTGACCTCTTTTTAAGGGAACCATGTTAGGTGGGCCCTTTATCTAAAGATACCAAAGGCCCTTAATCTTAAATTATTTTTGTCTTTTTGTCAATAGTTTTTTTTTAAGATGAAGTTGTTTCGATTTTTTAGAGGATCTGATTAATTCTTAAAATATGTCTGAATTCTCTTATCCAACAAATCATACAATCATAACATGTAAAATAACCTTTGAAAGAGTGAAAATTAAACTCAAGACTTTCTAAATTTAATAATTGAGTCTTACGCATCACTTCAACTCCACTCAAACCATTCTTTTGTGAACCATAATACCATAGTGACTCATTAACATACATAATAAAGCCCCTTGTAAATTAATGTAACGTAGCGTAGCAAAGGAGGCTATGTGGTTTATATCCAAATAAAATTAAAACACACTCCAATTCTAATATCCAAATAAGTTCCAAGAAAAATCCAACCAACATTATAGAGTGCGTACACTGAATAATGACCCTGGTCTTTTCGTTGCCTGCCTCCTCACACGTTCCAGTGCGTCCATGTGAATCCCGAGAGCTCCTATAGAATGGTGTTCGGTGATTATAAATTTATAATAATATTTCATGTAGATGATCTCCACCATTGATTCAGTTTTTTAGACACTTCTCTTTTAAGACATGTTTGTTAGATTTTTGGGAAAATACCTTTCAATTAAAAATGGATTTTAGAAGATTTTTTTTTCTAGAAAAACAGTTTGGTAGAAATATGCTTCCTAAACTTTCTTTTTTCTGTGTTAGTTTGCCACTAGGGATGCCATAAAAAAGAAGAAGTTCAGATTGACTTAAGCTTGGGTTGGGCTTATTTTCCGGTTCATATATCAAATCTGAATTATATTTCGGGTTAGATAGCGCCTACTCGCCTAGTATATAAAAGGCGGAGCTTCTAAGCCATAGTTTATAAAACCTAGTTTTGTAATTTATATTTTATAAAATTGTACAAAAGAATTCTCATTTAGGTCACGGGTATTTATATTTTATAAAATTGTACAAAAGAATTCTCAATCTAGGTCGGGTCAAAAATTTATCCATACAGCAGAGATATCAGCCAGTATTTTTCTCCTAATTTTTTTTCCAAGCAAATACCGTATTGACAGATATCGACAATATCTTGAGCGTGAATAAATCCTCACACACACAATCGAGCTCAGGCCTTGGCAATACAATATGGACCAGGCTGGGTTTTTAAATTTGATTAGCCTGGGCTTAGGTTTGGATCTGAGTCCTTTAACTACAATTCAGCCCAAGCTTGGGTAGACACCAAAACCAGTCGATCTTCTAAGTTGCAGCCCTATTTGCCACTAACCTACATGTGGTAAAATTAGTGGATATATGAGTCAAGTTGGGTTTGATTGAAAGATTGTTAGAATATCTCTTTTTTTCCAATAATGTCGTCATTGCCGACGATATGATGTCGTCGTTAGGATTGATTGATTTATTTTATTTGAGAAGTGAAAAAAAGAAAATTAATCTTCACATTCCATTCTTCTCATCTAATAGGTCCCACAAAAAGGCAACTCAACAATTCAACAAAGGAGAACAGCTTTTGACTACTAATCAAATTTGCTATCAGTACTTTATATATATCATGGATTTTAAACTTCAATAACATTAAAAAAAGAAGAAAATTACCAACACATGCCATATATGCAGCAGAGAGGGAGGGGGATAAAAACTTTCCAAAGAAAGAGAGCAGAGCTCATGGCCGGCAAACCCCTAAAAGAAAAATTCCCCATGCTCTGCCAAATTGCGAGAAAAATCAGATTCTTCAACAACACACTAGAATAAATCGTCGACAATTTATATATCTAATCGACTTCTTCAATCTTGGGGCCAGCACCGGCGCCACTGCTGGCACCAACAGAGGGACCATCCTCATCCATGCCACCAGCCATATCAGCACCGGCACCCTGGTACATCTTTGCTATGATCGGGTTGCAGATGCTCTCCAGCTCCTTCATCTTGTCCTCAAACTCATCTGCCTCTGCCAGCTGGTTGCTGTCCAGCCACTGGATCGCCCCCTCTATTGCATCCTCTATCTTCTTCTTGTCCGCTGCATCCAATTTTGATCCAATCTTCTCATCCTTGATGGTGTTCCTCATGTTGTAGGAATAGTTCTCCAGGGCATTCTTGGCCTCCACCTTCTTCTTGTGCTCCTCATCCTCAGACTTGTATTTTTCTGCTTCCTGTACCATCTTCTCTATGTCCTCCTTGCTCAGCCTTCCCTTGTCGTTGGTGATGGTGATCTTGTTCTTCTGTCCAGTAGTCTTGTCCTCAGCAGACACATTCAAGATGCCATTCGCATCAATGTCAAAGCAGACTGTAATCTGGGGAACACCCCTGGGTGCAGGAGGAATGCCAGAGAGCTCGAATTTACCCAAGAGGTTGTTGTCTCTGGTTCTTGTTCTCTCACCCTCGTAGACCTGGATCAACACACCGGGCTGGTTGTCGGAGTAGGTAGAGAAGACCTGCTCCTTCTTAGTGGGGATGGTGGTGTTCCTGGGAATCAAGACAGTCATCACTCCTCCAGCAGTCTCCAAGCCAAGAGAGAGAGGAGTGACATCCAAGAGGAGGAGGTCCTGCACCTTCTCATTGCCCTCACCACTCAAGATGGCAGCTTGAACAGCAGCACCATAGGCAACAGCCTCGTCGGGGTTAATGCTCTTGCAGAGCTCCTTCCCGTTGAAGAAGTCCTGCAACAATTGCTGAACCTTGGGAATCCTAGTTGAGCCACCGACAAGTACAACATCATGGATAGTGCTCTTGTCCATCTTGGCATCTCTCAAGCACTTCTCAACAGGATCCATACACTTCCTGAAGAGGTCCATATTAAGCTCCTCAAACCTTGCACGGGTAATGGTGGAATAGAAATCAATGCCCTCAAACAGGGAGTCTATTTCAATTGTGGTCTGGGCGGTGGACGAGAGCGTCCTCTTGGCCCTCTCACAAGCAGTTCTTAATCTTCTCAATGCTCTGGGATTTCCACTGATGTCCTTCTTATTCTTTCTTTTGAACTCTTGGACAAAGTGATTCACCATGCGGTTGTCAAAATCCTCTCCTCCAAGATGCGTGTCTCCTGCCGTGGATTTCACCTCAAAGATGCCCTCCTCAATAGTGAGGAGAGAGACATCAAAGGTGCCACCACCCAGATCAAAGATGAGGACGTTCTTTTCACCTACACTGGTGGCCTTCTTGTCAAGACCATAGGCAATTGCAGCAGCAGTGGGTTCATTGATGATACGCAAGACATTGAGACCTGCAATGACACCAGCATCCTTGGTTGCCTGGCGCTGGGAGTCATTGAAATAAGCAGGAACAGTCACAACTGCATTCTTGATGGTTGAACCAAGGTAAGCTTCGGCGATCTCACGCATCTTGATGAGAACCATGGATGAGATCTCCTCAGCAGCAAACTGCTTTTCCTCGCCCTTGTATTGGACAACAATCATGGGCTTGTCACCAGGGCCGGGAATAACCTTGAAGGGCCAAAGCTTGATGTCGGCCTGCACAGAGGCATCACTAAATCTCCTTCCAATCAATCGTTTTGCATCTGCAGTGCACGATAAATTCATGTAAGACTCATGAAACGTCTATTGAGATCCAAAATTTGATTCCAATTAAAACATGAATAGCAACAATTATCTTTATTACATAATACAATACAAAATACTAGTTCCAATATTGATATTATAAATACATCCACTTAATTTTTTAGATTAATTATCACTCTCTTTTTGAAAGGGGGTGAATGCTTTCAGAAATTTAAAAATAATTTCAAATCCAGGTTTTACATATAAATTAGAGATAGAATTCCCCATCGAATATTGATCGCCCCTATCAACAAGATCGAAGGGTACAAACAACTCTATATTATAATCACCATCATTATTAAACCGAAAGAATCATACTCAAGTGAAGGGATACACCAATACTAAAAGCCATTCTTAAACCACAGACGCGCACACATACACAAACACTCATCAGTTTCCAAGAAAGCACTTTCCTTTGCATGCCTCTACACAACCACAGATATTGAAATCTAACAGAATCTTGATCTACGACCAGCGTTATCACGAAATCATGATCGAAGCCGCAGATCTAAGCGTCAGTTTGGATGAACGGAGCATTTACTTTTTAAACAAAATAGCCATGTTATAAGCACTTCGCAACAAAAAAAAAAGGCTTCCAGCAGCGCAACTATGCTTCGATGTGTACAAAATAGCCTAAGATAATGAGAACACGGCGCAGGGGAAAAGAATCAGATCTAAGTCCTGCTGGAATGCATGGAAAAAGCTTGGTACTTTTAGGAATATAATTCCATGAAAGTACTGACCTTTTACTGCATCCCAAACAGAACCTAAGAGATTGGTATAAGCTCTGACAATACAAAAAAACTCATAAAATAGCCATCAAAATATTTTAGGCTAAAATTCGATCAGTTTCCAGGAAAACACTTTCCTCTACGCATATCCAAAACCGATCTAGGATTCCATAACTAGATTGCAGGAGAACTCACCAAAAACGGTGTTGATGGGATTCATGGCCACCTGATTCTTGGCCGCATCTCCGATCAAACGCTCCGTATCTGTAAAACCAACGTAGGAAGGTGTCGTCCGGTTTCCTTGATCGTTTGCTATGATCTCAACCCTATCGTGCTGCCAAACGCCCACGCAAGAGTACGTGGTTCCGAGATCGATTCCGATCGCAGGTCCTTCACCCTTTCCTGCCATCGGATCTGAATTGATATGCTCCTAGAATTCAAGCAAGATCGGAAAATCAACAAAGAAAAGAAGATAGTGTAGATGAGAAACGAGATAGATCTTGCAATCTGAGGCTACTAACTGTTGCATGCAGAGGGAGAGACGAAATTATATACGAATTTGGGCTCTGCTTCCAGAATCTTCTGATCGTCCTCCGCCGTTGGATCCTGATGTGATTGACGGCTAAGAGCTGTTACAAAAACGGAAATTCTTATGTGACTGTCGGTCTCGGCTTCCACTCTCCCCAGCTTTCTTCCCGTTCAAAAACTCTAATATTACATCACTGAGCCACAAGTGACTCAGTATACTTTTAATAACCTAATAGCTTATTAAAAAATCTTTAAAAGTTTTAAATTATCACTTCTACAATTATTTTCATTTAAAATGTTTTATCCATTTCAATTAAAAAAACTCCATTCAACTATCAATTTTTTTAAGTTAAATTTGTTGACTTTAAATACTTTTCGAAGCTAACTTTTTATAAATTGTTATCACAACAATAAATTTATTAATTTTATAAAATTAATAGATTTCATATCAATGCTAAATTTTATTTGAGTTCTGAGAGTGTCCTTCGGACTTGTAGATGGATCAGTGTTATTGTTTCTAATCTCATTAATTAAAAAATTGATTATTTTGAATAAAATAAAAAGACAAAATTTTATTTTTATTATTAAATTTATTTTTATATTTACTTTTTGAGAAAAAAATCTGCAAACCTTTATTTTGTTTAACAGTGAGAATGGATCCTTTCTCATGTGCACTGTAACAGCCGTCCGATGTTGTGGTTCCACCCACCAAAGTAGTCTGACACCGATTTTCCTAGTTCTTTCTAGAATGTTCGGATAATAATTGTATTAAAAAATTAAAATTAATTAAATTCAACCTTCCTAAACAAATATCGACAATCTTCGAATTGAGGGATCCAATAATAAATAAGATTTGGGTTTGACATTTAATTAGTGGGAGTCTTTGAAATGAAAAAGGTATCATGGGAGACCTCGTGGATGCTGGTTGGGTTCTCTTGAGAGGTTAAAAATTAGATTTACAAGGAAGATTAAAGTGTTAGCAAATAGAAATCATTGAATTATTTTAGTATTTAATTTAACTATCAAATATATATATTTATATATTATCTATTATAATCAATTTAATAGTAAAAATGAATTGAAGGAACAAAGCCGGTCCTGAAATTTCAGAGGCTCTAGACCCAGTATACTGGTGGGGGCCTAGGCCTTAGGAAAAGTGCATGGTAAAGGCCCTCAGCCATTAGTCAAATTGAGAGATATGGTCTTAAACCGGAGCTGGCCCCGTGAAGGAACATAAAAAATAGTTTAACATGTTGAATAGAAAAAATCTAAACCGACTTCTGTAGATGAGTGGATCTTATTTTATTTTTGGGTCAGAATTATTTTTAGAAATTGCTAGGTTAATGAATATCTAGGGTCGGTCATTAGCAAGGATTTGTAGAATGTAGTGGCGAATGGTTACACCAACGTGGCCGATCGGCAAGCATTCAAAGCACTTCCAAAGCGAAGAAAGATTCGTGGAAGGAGACCTTCCCGGAAAGAAGATCTAAAGGCATTGTATGTAATTTTTCAAGTTGCAAGAAGAGCCAATATTCGACAAAATATCAGAGTAGACGTTAAAGAAATGTGGGATATTTTACAAAAATACTACAAATGTGATGATCGAGTGTGGGCTTAAGTTGTGCCAAGCCCAAGCCCAATTACAAAGTAAAAAGCCCGAGCCCAGTTACAAAGTACTCAGGTTGAAACTTGAACAACGCCATATTTGATTGGCTCTACCTTCAGGTGTCATATAAAATTGGGTCAAATAGTAAAGTGCAAGTTTGAAATATGGCCAGATTATGAAATATCAGCAATCAAGTACTTGTCCTATTTCAATTTTATTTTGATTTTTAAAGAATCATTCTCACGTTAAGTGTGTCAAAAAGTCTATTAATAGATTATAAACCTGGTGGAAAAAAAAGAGGTCTAAGACATTATCTTGTTGTATAGTTAGTGCTCAATAATGTTTTCCTACCTATGCAGCAATGCATGATTGAGACAATGAGAATCGAAGGTGAAAATAATTACAAAATGTAGCATATTTGCAAGTCAAAACTTATAAAAGAATGTCATCTTCTCATCACGTTAAAGTTTTGATTTGTGAAAATAAAAGAATAGGATAAGTAATTTGAGATAATTTCCAAATGTATATAGGACAAGTATTTTGAGACGGATGGAGTATCAGAAACCATGACTTATAACATTCTTAAGGTAAAATCCACTTTCAAAAGCAAGTCCTTGAGAGAAGGGTGCCTCTTCAAGTGTTATTACTGTCATATAGAGTCATTAATTTCTCAAATTAACCGATGTGAGACTTTTGTCACTCCACACTCACCCTCACGTGCAGTTGAGCCTTGCAGCTGCACGTGAAAACTTTCACACACGTACAGCTGGACCCTATGGTTGCACGCAGAATCTATTTTGTTACCATCCTAGAAAACAATGACTTGATAACATTTTTTATATAGAACTCATTCTCAAAAACTAATCGTTGACAGAAAATTACTTCAAATGTTATATAGAATCATTGGTTTCTCAAATTAACTATTAAAAAACCTTTGTCATTTCAGATGTAATTTCAACGACTGCTCACACTAATTCTAAGTTCAATTGTTCAAATGTTGTTCTTTGGTTTTCAACCAAGATGCTTTGCCTTTATTTTCCTTGTAATCACCATGTGCTCAGTCATTGCAGGATTCTTAAGATTGCCCAGCAAATTATGGCCTTCGAGTTACATGGTATCAAGATCTATAGTAATGGAAATTGCAACTTAAGGCTTTTCCACTTACTGAATCGATAGATTCATTGGCTTCAGGGAACATTCAACAGAATTACCCACTTACGCCATTCTCGAAAGGCAGGAGTAAGTTCCTGCCAGTTTCTGATATTCATCCTAAAGTTGAATAAGAAAGTAGAATACAATTAATATATAACTGCAATATATTTGCTGATAACAAGCCACTAATCACTCCATACTTGAAATGAAGCATTGATAGAATAAAATAAATGTATAGTTTTTCTATCAGACCAACATGAATTAGCCATTCACCCAAAAGATCTCAAGGTTGAAGGAGTTAACAACAATAAGCTCAAACATTTAGCTCCCTTCATATTTGGGGTCTGCCATCACATAATGGTAAGCAATTATCAGAACGAATATGAAGATGCCAAGAAAATTGGCAAAGAATCCCAAGTCTTGGTCGTCGATCATCTGCACAACAAAACTAACATAAGAAAGTACAAGTGGATGGTTACCAACACCTGAAAACTATAAAGCTGAAATGAAGATGTGAGGAAACTATTACTGCAACAAAAAATGTTTTACTAATGGCTAAACCTTAGGCTAAATTGTCGTGTGCTCCATATCAAGAGTTAACCAGAAACGTCAACAGGAGACATTCTACTGTGTCTTGCTGTGCACAGGCCATAAAAAGAATCATACATATCCATCTATTTGTTTAACATGCCAAATTATAAGTATGGGTATTTCAGGTCCAATATGGAACATAGCATATTTTCCACTTGAGCTGAAAAACATGACATATTATTCATCTCTTTGTTTATATCAATACTTCATGAGATATGTCAGACATATAACTTCCAAGGGGTTGGTTTTTTAGCCAAGAACCCGCCTCAAGAAGTGGGAGTCCTGAATCCAAATCTCATCCCATCCCAAAGGGCCACTCCCCGTAGTTTTACCTGGTGTGTGTGGGTAGGGAGGCATGCACACTCCCCGAGGACTAGTCGGGTGCTCTAAGAGGCCCTAGACACCTCAGTCATAAAAAAAAAAAAAGAACAAATTACTGCAGATACAATAGACAGTTTTTGGTGGATGAGAGAGCCAAGGCCATCCCTATAAACACCAAGTTCATTCATGATCTTCACCTACATGTGTGCAACCAATCGCACATGCAAGCACAAGGAGGCTCTTATGCAGTAACCTATGACCCACTTGTTTAGTATAAAGAGATGAGAAACATCCCTTGTCGGGCATTTGGTTCAAGAAAATAAAATTCAGCAACCTAAATTTTCTTATCCATCTCAAAAGGGTATTAAAACATTTAAACTGATAACCATCATGGTTAAACAAAGAATGGGGTTGTTGAATTCGAATTTTGCCATCCAGATGGGACCTTTCCAGCCGTAGTGGTTCCAAAATTTTAGAAGGTTATAGTTATTTACTAAAATATTCAACGACATTCATCAACACACAAGCAACTGCCATCAGGATCAAATTCAACTTCAAAGCAGTACAATGGATGTCCCATCAAAATCCTTTAGATAAATTGAACACACAACCATGGATGCTTTCCATCTCTCAATCAATTGAAAAAAGAGAACAACAGCAAAAGCAAGAATTGCCCTTTAGGGTATACCATAAGAATTAGTTCTCAATTCCCACTATCCATTACGTCATTGGATAATTTTGCTTCCATTCAATAAGCTACAACTTTCTATTAATAAAAAGGAATGAATAGAGAAGACTTGACAATAATAACATCATACCCTGCATCTCCACCACTCATTTTGAAATCCTATATTTAAAACTTTAAGATATTCATCAAAAGTGATAGTGGAGATGCAGAGCCTAAAGGCATTACACCATTGGGTCTCCTATATGTGATTATCTCTTTATGTTCCCCTAATCTTACCCCCCAAAAAAAAAGGTTCCCATCACTTACAAATTACATAAATCTGTGACAGTGATTGGAGACCAATGAAATTATATATAGCACTTGGAAAAGTTTACATGCCCATCTTTAGGGAAAAAATCAGAAATTCATCATTTAGTATAAGGGTTAAATATCTTGATTCTCCAAACCCCAAACTCTCAAGATACATGGGTATTCTTTGAAAAATGAAATACGTGGGTATTGTGAGGAACTGAGGATGGATGTCATTTAGTCTAAGGGTTAAATATCTCAATTCTCCAAACCCCAAACTCTCAAGATACATGGGTATTCTTTGAAAAATGAAATGTGTGGGTATTGTGAGGATGGATGTCATTTAGTATAAGGGTTAAATATCTCGATTCTTCAAACCCCAAACTCTCAAGATACACGGGTATTCTTTGAAAAATGAAATACGTGGGTATTGTGAGGATGGATATAACTTTTAAGCAAAATCATGTCAAGAGATCGGGGGAACAGAGGTCCAAACACTGATTTGTAGCCGAAAGGTATTCTTTTATCTAAACACTAAATCTCAAATGAGCCTAGAACATAGATAACAGGAACTTTGTTTTCCCTAGCAAATGCCTACATTTCTCACTTCTTGCTTCTTGAACATAAACACTATTCGAAGTATAGCAAAAATAGAGAATTTCAGGCATTCATTTCCTTTACTCTTTCCTTGCCCATTTCTCATCCTACAGTCTGGATATCATATCTTACATAGATCTGACTTTGGAATCTTAGAAAAGAGGGATTCTTGAATCCAAGCATTTCTCTCTCAATCTAGTAATCTTGGATCAATTACTCGTTTACAAGCATCTGGGAGATAGAGCAGCTTGTGTGTTTGTAATCAGAGTAACATATAACATGTGTATCGGGGCCTTGTATGCATTGTTCGAGGGATGTGAAGAAATACAGAAATCTAACACCAATTTTCAGATCCAACAAACATCACCTCAACCTCAACTATCCACCCCCACCCCACCAAAATAAACAAAAAATAAAAATAAATAGATAGACAGATAAAATTGAATCCACATGTTTCCCTGTGGATTTCTCTAATGGCAAACTGGGCATAATATTATCGTGACGAATGTCTTCCCAGGAAAGAGATGAAAACGTATATATCTCCATGATAACTAAATAAAATTTGCCTCAAAGGTGACATATAATAAGGTATGACTAAATACAAAAAGCTACTGCAATTCTGTATGTTTTGAAATCTTTAAGATCATAGTTCTATTCATTCAATTAGAGATGGGTCTTGCCTAGAATTCAATTTGTACATTACCCATAGTGTGAAAACGATACAACCTACTAAGGAATAAGATCAGATCAAATCAGATCAGATGAAGAGAGAGAGAGGGCATACCTTGCTAGAGCTGAGAGGGTTCGGGGTTTGATAACAGACGCCTTCGGAGTTTTCCGCGACTACGAAGCGCCTGTGAATTTTCTGATTTTATGTATGTGAGAAATAGGGGTGAAACTCGGGTCGGGTTTTGGCCCGAACCCGCATGACCCGACTCGAAAATCATGCGAGTCGGGTTATGAAAGTCGGGTCAGCTGGTGGGCCGGGTGGCGTCAGGTTGAGAAGTCAGAAACCCACATTGAATTTAAATCTAGTTGGATTGAGAGATTTTTAAGTTAACCCGATCCGACCTGATAAAAAGTAGAGTAAAGTAGGTTCAAAATGCAGGTCGAGTGAGGTTTTCGGTTGAATCGGGTCAAAACGTCCGGGTCAAAAGTTTGGATCAGGTCGGCTTCCATATATTAGTAACTCGGTCCGGGTTGGATTTTAAAAAACCCGATCCGACCCGGACCGATTTCAGCCCTAGTGAGAAAGTATGTGATACACCGACTACTACTTTCAAAAATTATCCATCGAGAATAAATTTGGTGTGAATTAGATGGTTGATTTTTTTCTAAAAAAAAGTATATTAAAGATTGAGAATAAGTATGTTTGATATCATTAATTTTAAATAAGAAGCAAAATAAAGTTTAATTTTAAAAAATATTTTAAATATAATTTTAAAGATTAGTTATTGATAGAACTCAAGCTTAAGTCAATGGTAATCTAATTCATCGGATAATAATAGTAAAATAATATGAATAATTTCTCCTACTACTTTGATATTAATAATTTGAATTTAAAAAAAAAGTTGACATAATTGCCATCTCACAACCTGTATCCAATCAAAACTAAATATATAGATTTTTCAATTAGAAAATTCAAATTTAACAAAAAAAAAAACTTCTAACCACTAATATGAACTTCAAAATAGATGATTAAATATAAAATTAGAAGTTTTTAACTTAAAATTGAGTCTTTACTATTTAATTGACTATTTTCATTATCTTGCATTAGAGAGACAAAAGTTCTAGTTGAAACTAAATTTTTTCCACATGTAAATAAGACTAGAAATTGGGACTTATTTAATGCAATGGAGATTCTAAGATAGCAAGGTGGATACCAAGATACACTTAGCATGTGCCAATTGCCAATTGCCAAAGGTGTTAGCTTCAAATGTTGGAGCTAAATTGTCATCCCTAATCCTAATGTCAAAACTTATCTGATACCTTGCATCTTTTGCTAAACAGATGAAGAAAACATGTCAAATATGCATGATCCAAGCCTCCAAGGACTAAACATGCCCATGTACGCTTCACACATCAGATTTCATTCCAAATCATTATGGGCACAATTTAGGTCAACTCTAATCTAACTAACCTAGTCAAATATAGGTAGGGTAAATCAACTCATTTAAAATATGAATCAGAACAAAAAAGGTGACATATTTTTAATTTGGGTAGAATTAGTTTGAAGCAGGGGCACAAATCTCGGGTTTTTGAGGACCGAGATATCTCGGCTGATTTTTTTTAAAAAAAATAAATAAATAAGAATAACGGTTGTGAGCCCAGCTGATATCTCGACCGATATTTACCCATACCGGACGAAATTTTAATTTTTTAAAAACAGCCTTTTTTATTTTTTTAAATGAATTTTTCAAAAAAAAAAAAAAAGGCTACCGAGATATTAAAAAAAAAAAAAATTGGAAGAGAGAAAAAATCTCAGCCCAGATCTCGGCCGATTTTTTGACCCCCTGGTTTGAAGACTTTAAGGATCCAACCAAGGCCCGTGTAGATGGATTGTTCAAAAAGGTTTTGTTTGACTAAAGTGACTATAACTCACTTTAATCAGATAAGTAAAGTCATATTTTTTAAACCAATGAAAATTGATGTGGTTTGATCAACACATTGCATAATTAAGATGGAGTCAAATTAAATAAGAATCCATTCAAAGGAGGTAGCTGGTTTAATAGGGGAATGTGACAAAATTGGAGCCATAGTGGGCCCCTTTTGCTAAAGTTTTAGTCTGAATTGTAGGTGATATATATCCTTTTTAATATAAAGATGACTTTTTTTAGGCATAATTCATTGAGTTGGGCTAGCAAGATACACGAAACATGACTTATCAAAGCATGCTATCAAATAGTTAATAACTCACGCAATTGCGTTCATTTAACAGGAAATTTCATTGATATAGAATATATAGAATTTTAATACCAATTGATAAGTCATATACTCTTGCCCTTTAAATTATGATGAATTTAGATCATTAATTTCAAAATGTTAAAATAACAAAATAAGATAATTAGATGAAAGTGAAATTTCATACACAACTTACACAATTTATTTGATTGTATGCCTCATTGGAGAATCAACACTATCTCAACAGAGTTTTTATAATTCATTATAGTAATTATGTTCTAGTAATGAAGAGTAATTTTTATGAATGCCCATAGCCCAAAATAAAGCTAAAAAGGTACATTTACCAACTTAATTAATATCAAAATAAAAATTGATCTGTGATCCAATTTAACTTAAATTAAATTGGGTGTCCCAAATTAAAATTAAATTGAGAATTTAAAAATGAATTGAATTATGTACAGATCAGAAAGGGGCAAAAATTTGAGTCAACCTTGCCCATTTGCCCACATTGCAACCAATCCCATGCATTTGTTGTTGCCTCTTTGATTTATTCGTTCCACCTTACCGAAAACCATTACCTTAAAAGCCATCTTATTGACAGATTTGAGTAAAACAAAGGGGACGATTATTGTTTAACTCATTCCATCTTATCATCTCATTACTTGTTTTCCATTTTGACAGCAGTATATGATAAATCACTGAAACATGAATGAAGAGTCATTCCAAGCAATCAAATTGGATGTTTGGTAGCTTTCTAAGAGACATTGAAAACAATTTCAAACAATCTTAGACAGATCTAAGTACTGCTATGTTTTATGGGAATTGAACACCTGGTTCAGCTCCCAGGAGGTAAAAAAATGATAAAACACACAACTCACCCAAACAAAAAGCCATGAGTAGCTACTCGTTCATGCACTCACCGACATATAATACATGGAGGAATCACAGTACAGACTCAAGATCCTTAAAATATTCATGCTGGAGTGCACTCCGCGCTGTAATTCTTTTACACGGTTCCAAGCGAAGCATTTTCTGTCAACAAGAAAAATCAGTGAGATTTGTTTACAAGAAACAAGCAGTGTTTCTATGGTTAGAAAGCTAAAGTCATTTGCAAAGATTGATTAGTGTTGCTAGAGGAAAAGATTCAACTAAAGTTGATAAAAGAGTAAGAAAAAGTTTAACAGTTTATTTAAAAAATTATCAGAAAAAGGAAAACACTAACCAATCAAGATGTCAACATATTTGTTATAATATTGTTTCAGAAGTACAAAAGTACAGGTTAAAGAGAACCCTGAAAGATAAAGGGTGGCCCCACTTGAAACATAGATACAGCTCTCTCTTGACATAATGCTCGTAGAGAAGGTATTGTACAATGCCAACATTATGGTGCCAGCATATTCTAATTATTGCAAGACGTCAGTTGCATGCTCACACGAACAGATAAAGAACAAAAGTCTCCTTCATGTTTCTAGAATTTTCAGCAGTGCAAGTGTAGAGAACAGTGTTTCCGGTGGCCACAATCGTCTCTACGTCCACACGGACAAGTAAAAACCAAGGTCGGAAAAACTACAGAAAAGAGAAAAGATGAAGCTAGGGGGGAAATACCAAGACAACCCCATTTTTTAATACAAAGAAGCAGCCACTGACTTTCTTGGTACCAACAAAAGCAAGCAACTGTCTCCCCTTTTTTGATGGAGTAGATAAAAACAAGCAACTTATGTACTCAAGAAATTAGCAGAAAATCAAATAAAAATAAAATGAAATTAAGAACCGCTTCGTTACATGAATACTGTGCATTAATGTCAACTTAATTTCTGAGAACACAGGAAAAACTGATCATGGAAAATCAAAACTTACAGAGAGAAGATCAGTTCCTGCAGGTTCGAGATTTGGAACAACAGTTGTCAAATCCTGCACAGAAGTGAAAGTACACTCAACAAATGCTTGTAAGCCCCTCAAAATCATTTAAAAGTGTGCGTGTGCATGTGACCAACAAATCAACACAGATACCTTAGGAGACCATTTGGGAAATGTAGTCTTGAAGTCAGGTAAGTCAGTCACCCCAGGCCATGTTTCATCATTCGGTGTGCCCGTAACTCTTTATAGGTGAAAAAACATGCATAAAGAAAATTGGCACTGAGAAGGGCTATATAGACAAAATCACTTTAAAAAACTGAGATGTTTTTACAAACAATAAACTGGAAATCCCATATGAATTGGATATAATTATAATACCTGAAAATCTTGAACAATTCATCAATTTCAGAATCACCAGGAAATAATGGGCGATGGTTCACCATTTCAGCAAAAATACAACCCACAGACCATATATCAACAGGAGTAGAGTAATGCCGGGATCCAAGGAGAATTTCTGGTGCTCGGTACCACAGAGTTACCACCTAAAAAGGATTGAAAGCAATTTAAGTAAGGCATTCAAAGAAATTAAAATCAAACCAGCAGGAATTAAAACATCTAAAACTGCAACAAATCCATACTGCCAATGCATGTAAAAATGCACTTATAGATCATAAGAAGAGTTCACATTTGAGGTTTGTAGGAAAAGTTTTATCAAAATCTTACTTTTCAGTATTTAAATTGGTGAAACACCAGCATATGGTTAACTTGTAACTGGCTATGGAACATAACAAAAACAGTTCTAGGATATGCATTAAAAAATAGAAAATAGAAGCGAAAGGCATTAAATAATGTGCGGAGACACCTCATGGGTAAATGTCCGCACAGGAATACCAAATGCCCTAGCCAGTCCAAAGTCTGCAAGCTTCAGAGCATTAGTACGACGATCTATCAGTAAATTCTGGGGCTTCAAATCTCTGTGAAGAACCCTGTGAGAATGGCAGTAAGCAATACCACGAAGAATCTGATGCAAAAATGTCTGCAAAAGGAAAAGAGGAAATTAGCCATGTAAAGTTTTAACTGCAAGAGATACAAGACACCACCATCAACATTTATACTATGCAATTCCAAAGGAAAACAATAGTCCACTGCCAATGGCAAAAGAGCCCTATATATTTGTTATCATAACCTTTATATCTACAATAATTAGATAAGTAATCAATCAGCAGCTAAGTTGCATAGATATGGGTGCAAGTGTTGGAGTTCGGCACAGGTGCAAAGTAAGACTCAGCAAACCAAAAAAAAAGAACACAGCACAGCATCATATTTAAAAATATATATGTATATATAGAAATTTTAAATGAAAGTAAGGTGCTAAAATAATGCTAATAATGTACTAGTTTTACTCTAAACAATTAAACGACAAACATATTGATATCTTTGTAATATTTCAATCATCTCAGAAAACAATGTTAAAAAGCACAAGAAAAGCCAATGAAGAACACGTGCAACTGTTCCCCAGGTGTTTTTTCTTAGAACTTCAGCATACACATGTCATCTTTGACACTGTACTCCTTTGGAAAGAAGCCCTCCATAATGTTTGACCCTCCTAATATAGGTGAATATTAGTTACATTCGGCTACCAAGACTGATCTCATAAAAACCTTTTCTTTCATAGGTTCTGATCTTTATAATGAAATAATTAATAAAGAACTCAATCTATACTCAAGAATGGAAATGAAAGTTTCTAGATTTGATCTGTCACAAGTTAACTACCAGAAAACATTTGCAAGCTAATCCTAAATCCAACCATGTGACCTATCTACGATGGAAAATACTATGTTCACGAAACAGTGGTATGTTCATTTCTAAATTAAATATTGAAGAGCTAATAATAATTAAAAAAAAAACATTTAACATTGAAGAGGAAACTTGATGTTTCTCGAGACCACTACTCAAAAATAAATAAATAAGTGTTTCTTTTAGAGAAGACACGTGCTCTTCCAAGACATGGTATGCTCTGAATAGTTCAATCACAAACAGAGAAAATTCTTGGCTTCTCAAGAATTTGCTGATAAGTATATATATATATAGGTTAAAACAGTAGTGTGCACGGTATTATCCCACACCTAGAAATGGGGCCCACCAAATGGGGTGGTGACGGCTTTGTTAGAAAGGTCTTTCCTTAAATATGTGGCCCACCAAAAACTACCTTAATTGAATCATCAAGCCACTTTTTTAACTCTCCAAAATTTTATCAATTTAAATTTATGTTTTCAATCTTTAAACTTTGATGCCTTCAAAAACATGACTTGATTGATCCAACCATGGTCTTTGTGGGCCTCAAACTCAAAAGAAAAACATTTCCAACAGACCCATCACCACCCCATTTGGCAATCCCCATGCCCAAGTGTGTAGGGTAATACTGAGCACACCAGTGTGTGGGTGATCATCCTTAAATTAATAATGGGGCAAGGGTTAAAAACTACAGTACTACTACTTTTTTGAAGTAGAGGATCCATCCTTAGATCATAAAAGATCGACTGGTGTTTAAGTCCATTACCCATCTACGAGTTATGATCCCAACATCTTCATCTCTTCTAGATGCTTTTTATGGGATAAAAAAGACCATTTCAATGGAACAGCACCATTTTATTTCTTTTTTTTCAGATAAAGGTTCCATTAGACATTCAATAGCACTTTGAAAGAGAAGCCTAAACCTGAGTGGAAGGCTGAAATCACCATTGCACAGCACTGAAACTTGATCATGCAGCATAGCATTAGCTATTGATACAAAATTAGACGCAAGGAAAGGACCACCAACCAATGCAATGCACAGGCACACGGTGATCAGTCAATGTAACAATTTTTATCCTTTTGTATGTTTAATGATCCAAATTTCTCTCGTAGCCCACAACATACTACAGGATGACCACAAATCCCTATTATCAATATTTCAAGAAGCAAACTAGTGACATTAAAAAGGAGGCAGTTGATAATTGATAACAATCAATAATTAATGAAAACTAGCAAAACATGGACAAACTTCAGGCCAGGCGTAACTTTTTTTTCACCCCTTCTTTTGCAACACCATTTGCATCCTCATTGGCACACTTCATGGTGCCTAAAACTCAGTGGGCGCCCTAACCATGCAATGAATTTCCTTCATGACATCAGCTTAGTACCAAGGGAGTGGCAAGTTGGATAAACAGACCCCTTTTTCAATCCTGATAAAGAGGTTATAATAATTTCGGAAAAAAAAAAAAGGTTAAACGGACAAGTTTGATATTGTTACAGGCAGTCCATGGTAGGAAAAGAGGCATGAATAGAAGGAATGTGTACCATACAAAGTTTCCATACAAATAGATAAGCAAAACGTCCAAAAGTTTCACCTTTTTTTTCAGAAGTTGGTCCAAATCACATTTGATCATGGTACAAATATATCTCAGAAGGAAAGATCTCACCTACTTTTATCATACGTGGATTCTTAGCAAGCTCTGGACAAGAATCCATGTGCTTCTTCAAGTCTAGATCCAGATACTCAAAAACTAAATACAAGCGCTTCTCATTGTGCACTACATCCTGCAGCCTACATCCACAAAAGGAACAGAAGAGAGACTTCAAAGGAAGTAATCAACCGCAAACAGACAGATAATATGCAAACAAATGGAGAGAGAAATCACATGCATAAATCCATTTCAAAAAAAGATGACATTGGAATCTCTGAAATTATTAGAGGACAAGTCTCGACTGTGACGAGCATAAAAAATTTCCAAACGTCATAACAAGCAGGCTCTGAAGTGGATTCCTCCACCGCATGGGCATCTGAAATTGATTTTTTATCGCAGCAGCATCCAAGAATGTGACAAGGCTGGTTTCAGTGGCATTATTTGTAATGCTGATCAGAAGAGATTCCTCATTTTTCAGGGCCTCTAGCTTTAGGTCATGCAGTTGAAGCATAATGTATGCTTTGTGGAGGGGCATTAAGAGTTGGCAAGGTAGGTGGGAAAGATGATTTAATAGAAAGGGATTCTTTTACTGCTGATGAATGAATGATGCAACTTGTCCCCAGTGGGATCTAGATAAAATGGAGATGATAAGCTATCATATTTTAAGATCAGCCAATGAGCAGACTGCTAAGCTATCATATTTTAAGATCAGCCAACGAGCAGGCTGATAAAGTAGCAAGACTGGGAGCTGGCCTTGTTATTTTGGACAATAGCTAGTTTTTAACTTTCTTTTGGCTTGGATTTTGGGCTAAGGATTTCCAGTTTGATATCATGTTCTGGTTGTATTCTTCGTTTTTACTTGGGTTGTGTTCTTTCTGTTTCATTAATAGAGTTATCATTCAAAAAGAATAAGGCAAAAGCAATCACATGAAAGAATCCAGCTCACGTTTTTGTAAGAACCATCATTTATCCCAAAAAAAGGCATCCAACCACTACTTCATAAACAAGATTTTGCACAAAGTGGTAGACTGCATAACAAAAATGCTTCTGAATACCCAAGGCTTGTGTCAAGTCAGCCAGTGGTTATGGGTAGTAAAATACAAGTGTTTCACTTCACATAGAAATTGCAGCTAATGTAACTTTTTTTCTGAAAGCCAAACAAAGCAACTTTAACTGGTACATGTCAATGCCTTCACAAGGTAAAGGGAACAGGCTATAACTGCCACCATCTGATGTGTATCATTAACTTTCTCTACATAAACTATAGCTGCCAGGAATAAGGAATTTTCAAGCACAACCACCTGATTGTGCATTTAAAAGTACCCTCAATGATAACATTCTGGATCCCCAACCAAACTGCCACTCTAAGATGCATAAGCAATGGCTGAATGTCCACATGGTTTATCTGCAACATCCAATCGCACCCAACAAGGTTCTTAATATATTACTTATATGGGTCTCCAAGCCAACTGGGACCAACAAAAGTTCTAATACATCACTTAAGTGACCCCTTAGAAGGTAGAAGGTTCCTTTTTAAGAGAGACACCATAGAAGGTCTTGTAAACCAGCCAGGCTGAGACCTCCAAACGAATTACTATAGAACATCTTGGCACAGCCATATGACAGAGGAGATCACACATTGCAAACCACTGAAGCAATTAGATGACACTGATAATTTCAATCAAACCCCTCAAAGAGCATTGCACCTTTTTTGGAAAGCCCTTTTTATTAGAGAAAGAATGCAACCCACAGCATGCTCTACCTGAAATGGAGGAAACGCAAAAGGATAAAATGCCCCAAAGAGAAACACTAGGATACCCTTAAACACCTAGACTGAGGACATTACATGATTGCACTACACAATCTAGCCCATCCTTAGAAAACAGTTGGCATCCTCATCTACCGATCACTGTTATCTGCTCTAATGAAGCTCTCGGTAATCAGGCTTTACAATTCCTTTACCATATCAAGGAACTTACACAGAAATTGTACTCCGTTAGACATTCAGTCAATGTAAGGAATCACCTTGAAAATATCCCCATCTCCCGAAGTATTTGACCCCAAAGGATAGTGTATGAAGTTCCACATGATCGGTGTAAGAGTTTGGAAAGGAACAGGATATATGAAATAGAATGCCCGTCATGGTTTCTTACTGTGGTCTCTCTCTCTCTCTCTCTCTCTCTCCCACTCCTAGCTACAATGCACAACTACCATTTACGTTGAGTTTAAGCCAGCCTGAATAGGTTTGGAGTTCCCAAATACAGGATAGCATCAATCCAAACTCAAGCACTCCAAATCAGATTTTGACATCAACACGAACATTTGGGTAATGAAGACCCAATTCACCACCACATTTTTTTACTTCCAGGAGAACCCAAATTACTGTCCCTCTGAATGCACGGCTATTCTGCTCCTTCCAAGTTAGCCCATATACCTGCTGTCATGTAAGGATCCTATAAAGTGTTACTTTTTCGGTTACCTACCAATATCTGCTAAGCATTGATAAGCTGCTCTAGTGATTTGGTCATGCACAAAGCACTATGATATATCAAACATTGAAAGAACAGCTGCAATAAATAATAGGTGAACGAGCAATGAACAAATGGGGAGCATCCTCTCATCCTGAAGACACAAGCATTGCATGATAAATGATGAAATGCTGTTGTATAGAATCTTCCGTACTGTAGGGCAAATCTGCACAGATGGTCCCAGAATAAATTTAAGAGTCACCACCTAGTGAGCCATTCAAACCAATGGTGAAGATTACTCCTGCACTGGTGAAATTAAGGCCCGAAATTGTGAATAACACCGTGTCTATCTGTCTGGACAAAAGATGATATTCCAAATCATCTGGATGTTAGCATTACATGCAACAAGGTATTCATTACCACGTGTGCTTTTACAATGCTAGAGTATCTACTGCTTCCAATGAGATGATGATAATGATGATGATGATGATGATAGACTTGATTGTGGTTACATGTAACCGCTAATATGCTAGACTATTTCATCACTGCAACCATAAAGGTTACAGGATCAAACCCAATTGAAAGTCAACTCCGAATAGCTGAAATAAATGGCTTTGAAAACAATAATGGCTGGTAATATCACAATGCATTTCAGTGACATGCTATTCGCAACTTGAAACATAAAGCTCTCATATAACTTTAATTGTAAAATCCTTCACTTCCTCTGCCTCAACATAACCTACTGTGATACTAGAGGGCTTAAACTACTATTTATGAGTAATGATAGAGACAGAGATACCTGTCAATGTTATACATGGATGTCACACAACATGTTGCAACCCTCCCATCCCTTCATCATCAATCAAGAAATAGTGAGAGCAGACTAGTACGTAGTGAATTACTTAAATCGAATGGCAGGCATTGAACAGCGTATATATTACATCCTTTTGACATTTTTATCTTTTACTAAAGTTAAAACTGTTTGATTGACCAATAAATGAGAATTTAATAGAGGAAACTAAAACCAACTGGAAAAGGAACATGTTCAAATATATAACAAAAATATCTGCTCATTTCTAGCATCAGGACCAATGAATATATCAAGTACTTGCAAAGAGACCGGACTACTTTTTTCTGTTATCAGTAAAGAGACCTGACTATATTTCCATGCTGCATTTCCTTCAAGAGAGAAATTTCTCTAATTGCTGTGCTTGGCACTCCCTCATCTTCCTGCTCCAAACGGATCTTCTTAAGAGCTATAGTTTCATTGGTCATCCGGTCACGTGCCTTGTACACAACACCATAAGTCCCTTCCCCAATCTTCTCAACTTTCTCATACTACAAGAGTCACAAACACAATGAAAAAAGAATATATCAGAGTGTATTCATACAAATAATTTGCATACAAACAAAAAGAACACCTAAACCAACCAAGAAAATTTCGGAGGATTTACCTGGTCCATTCAATCCAGACTGAAATTCTAACAGCACAACTTAGGAATCTAGAGCCAACCACTTCAAATAACACAATGTCACTAAGGCTCGAATTGTTATCAGGAGATAATGAGTATGGAAACTCTACCAAAACCAATAAAAATAGAAAAATGAGTATAAAGACAGTACACAAAATAAACAATCATGTGTGCAAACATAACTAAGGATTGATGAAAATCTGGGACATTCCCACCTCGTCAGGTGAAGATGAAAGGGGACAATAAGGACAAAGATGTCATAGAAGAACACAACCAGCACAATTGACATGGAAATGTAACAACAGATACTCAAAAAGAGGGAAAAGCTTCAATGCATGAAATAAAATGTGAAAACCCACAAAACAATCAGATAAGAGTCAATAACAAAACCTCCAATTAATAACTGCATATCCAAAACAATATGGAATCTGATACTGGAAAAAAGAAAGCACAAAATAATGCTTGAGCAAAAGAATTGCTGAGGTGCGACCAATTTGTTTCACAAAGAAATGTCACAGGCAGGATTGACATATCGAGTGGGCTTTATCAATAAAAAATCTGTGCCGGCTCCATAATAATAGGGAAGAAATCACATTAAGTGGGATTATTCTTAGCCAAAAACTACATAGCATTGGTGATAAACATAAAGTTGGAAACAAATGAACATAAAGTTGGAAAAAACATTCAGAGACCGACTCGAAAAAAAAATGATTAGAACCCAATTGCAGCCAAAAAATAATTCATATCCACTAAGAATCAGTTTGTTGAAGTTCACATTTCTTGCCAGAGTCAGAAGATTGGATGCAAATGAACCCAATATCTGATGAATATAGAAAAATACAACTATCGTCATCCTAACCATTTGTCCCATCTAACTGCAGTCAGCTTTCTGAGTTCAACATGTCAACTCCACCAGTATTTATGTGCAACATCCTTGCGATTTGAGTAATTTGCATGTGGCTTTACTAGGAAATTTCCGATATGCAAATTCTGTGTTTCAGATCCATCTAACCAACAGTATATGTGGGACCACCATTTTAGTAATCCATACCGTTCATGTGATGGGCCACATAGTGGATGGGACTTACCCGGAAGAATCGTTTCCATCAGATGATCGCCAATAGAGGACATTTTTTGGCTACATCCCATTGGCCATGCAGCAGACCAAAAATAAACAGTTTTGATGACCAAATTATGGCATGACGCGTACTGTCGCTTAGATCGATCTGAAATGCTCAATCAGACATGGTACATTTCCTCACAGAAACCAGACGAAAAAATTACTCTATTGCCACAATATTTCACAAGAACACAAAAAACAAAAACTTGGATGATTCTTGTCCAGAATAAAAGGCTAAAAATATATAGATAAACAACATTGCAAAAAAAAAAATGATCCGATCACAGAAAAAGACGAATAAAGAACTAAATAAGTACATATATTACAGTAAAATACTACAGTTCCAGTAGAAGCAGCATCAGAAGCATATTAAATTGCAGTGAGGAGAAGAAGAGATAGAAGGAACGGATTTTTGTGGGGGAAATGGGGATTTGAAGCTTGCGAGTTGAAATCGAGTAAATAAATAAGGAAAAGAGGTGGAAATTCAAAAAATGGAAAAAAAGAGATCAGATACTGAGTTGAGTTGCAGGGAGAAATGCATCGAAGAAAAAAAAATGCAAGAGAAATGGTGGAATTGATGGAAATGTACGAACCTGATAAATCTAGGGTTGGAAATTTTCTCTTCTCTTCTCTTCTCTTCTCCTCTGTTCCGTTTTTCAGACAAAAAGAAGAGAGAAGAGAAAATAAGAGAAGAAATTGAGAAATCTGAAATCTCTCTCTCTCTCTCTCTCTCCCTCTCTTTTTTTCGCGCTTTTATTTATTTTCCTTTTTCCTCACTAGCAACTGCAGCAGCTCGGAGTAAAGATCGCCTGTGGCAAATGCCGCAGAAATATTCTTGTAGCATTTTAAAATATATGCAGTTTCTTTAATTCCTTGTACCGTTAAAATCAGCGAAATTTAAAAAAAAAAAAAAAAGCATTATATTGGCAAAGGATAATATTTTATATAATTAAGAACTTTTTGGCTCATGATTGATATTTTAATCAAGGAAGTCAAGGAGTTCCCTTGATAAAAGTCTTTTTTTTTACCGCCATACTGTAATGAAACTGGTTGACTCCCGTCTCAAGAAGTAGAAGGTTGTGAGTTCAAGCTCCCATAACCTAACATTGGTGTGTTCTAAGGTAGTGGGCTCACCCACAAGCATTTTATGTGTGGTATTTTATGGTTTTTCACACATAAATTCAAAAAAAAAAAAAATTAAGTAACAATTTAATTCAACATCTTAAATTGAATTAATTAATGTTTTTAAATTTGATGTGCCCAATTGTTGTATTTTTATGACCCTTACTCTTAAATAAATCTCATTCATTTGAATCGATTAGTTATGCTTACGAGTTACGAGAGCCCAAGTGCTTATAAGAGGTTATTTTTATTATATAAAATTATAAACCATTAACTTAAATGGTTCATCAGTTTCCTGCAGTTATAATTGTCAATTCTATTAATTCTACGTTGGTGAATATTTAGTTCTCCTGAAACATTTTTGACATTTCATCTATTTCGGTGTTCTTTTCAAATAAGATGAATATATTAATTTTAAAAATAAATAATTTAACTCATTTTCCTTAGAAATAAGTATTTCACTCAAGTTTCACTAGTTGAGTAAAATAATTTGGCTTTTGCAAGTCTAAATTATAGAAATATATTAAAAATAATACTTTTCAAAGTGATGAAGAGTTTTATCCAAACTTTTCAATAGATTGGAAATGTGAATGTTTAAATTGAGAAACAAATTATAAAATATTGTATAAATGTACCATGTAAAGTGAAATAGGACCAAAATATAGTTAAAATATGACAACATTATCTTTATCTAACTGAGATTTATAAAAAGACTTTTATGTACAATGGAAGACGTACTTAGGATCTATAAAAAGTCTTTATATAATTATATAAAATATGATATATTATATTAAAAATATCAATTTTTGGGTTTTTTTCTACTTAACCTGATTCTATTGGAGAAAATATTGAAAACCATCTTAATCCTAAACGTGATAATCTTTGACCCAACCCTAATTATTTTAAATTCTAAGTGACTTATAAATAATTTGTACATGCCGAGTTTAAAATAAATTTTAATTTCACCAGATAATTTTCGTTTAAAGATTCATGATTATTCTAAATAAAAAATAAAAAATGACCCAATAAACGATTTATGTTAGTCTTAATTAATTTTCTACCCAAATCAACAATATTCACGAGAATATCTAGAGGTAGAAGTTCTCTTCAATTCTCTTACCTTAAGAGAAATAAGGAGACAACTATTTTTCAATTCTCCTCATTTCAATAGAGGTAGAAGTTCTCTTCAATTCTACTAAAGGAATTCATCATATGATAACTCGTTCAGTTGGAAAAAGCCACCACCCACAAGAAGGGGTCGAAATATTGGCCGATACAAATCGTATCGGCCGATATGTATCGATTTTGGAGAGCCGAATATTGGCCGGCTATTTTTTTTTTTTAAAAAATGAAGAGAGAGAAAAATATCGGCCGATAACATTTTTTAAACCCCTGCCCAAAAGGATCTATTTCTACTAAATGCATTCAAAAAGGATAAGACACAAGGGTGATAAAAAGTCATTTTCCATTGCATTCGAGCGCTTGTTTTTCTCTATAATATTATGGACTTCTCTTTTCATTTTTCTTTCTGAATAAATTTTACCTTTATTAAAATAAAAATAAAAACACAATCTCATAAATACAAAACCCTTTCCTATAACAATATCTCTCACTAAGTACTGCATTTCTCTTTGAGTGACAATGGAATTATTTGCTCTAAACTTAGCACTTCATCCTACATCCTTTAGAGACAAAGTGGGTGAACGTACTTTCTATCAACATAAAAGCCTCCAAACAAAGTATGATTAGATAAATCAAATAGAAAATTAGAAGTTGTACTTTGCACTAAAAGAAGAAAATTACTGATAGTTAATGTGTTTGATATGGACTTATGACACAAAACTAAGCACAATTACTAAAGAAAGATTTGGAATTTGAATAAAGGAAGATGATTGAGGGCCAAGATCTCGAGTGATCGGTTTCGAGGTAATAAAAGAAAAGGATTTAGAAAGGATACTTTCATTTGGCATTTTTTGTAAGATTAACAGTGTCTTTAATGTGGCCCACATTCATTTAGAATTTGAAACTCAAGTGTTAGATTCATATCTCTTGCATGTAACGGTTGAGAGACATAAGTGGGTCAATTACCCACTTTGATGGAGTGTGGGTTTAAAGCTTTGAAACTGCCATTTGGGTTTTCCTTCTTACTTAGTACAGCTCTTTCTCAATTTATCCATTACCTTATGCAAAACTGAGAGAGATCAAGAAAGAGAAATCCAAAGGCGTTTGGAATCTTGTGTTATTCGTGTATTGCAGAGAAATCAATACACCTGTCTCGGATATGTGCTTGGAAGAGAAGAAAAGAAGTGCAGCCAAAGGACAACAGAAATACACTTTAATTAGCGATGGATTCGGGTATGTATTTTGGTTTTGTTAAGATGTTTATTTCTGCCTTATGATTATAATGATTATGATCTTTGTAAAATACCATTTGATTCACGATATTGTGGCATATAATCAGTGGATTGATCTATGTATGATTTGGGTATAAGAAAGATAGTACTCTGAGAATGTTAGATTTGTGTGATTCAAATGTTTAAACACTCAATCCCATTAAGAAAATAATTCTGTCAGTTTTTACTCATCTCATATGATAGAGAGTACACAAATGATATCATGTCAAAACACCATTTTTATCTTAGAAAAGGATAGTTTCCACCATCTCGATTGTAGAAACTAATTTCTACAATTTTATATAAAAACTTTCCTATTAGTGTCCAAATGACAAAATATTAAAATCCTACCATTTTTTTTAAAACTTTTCTGTCACGCCCCGACCCGACCGGTGGGCCCGGAACACGACTGATTTTTTTTTTTTTGAAAGGGAAGTAACTAAACCACAAGCATTCTTGCTGGGCCGGATCAACAGTTAAGCCCAGCGGTTACACCTTAGTCCGTTTAAGTGAACTCAAACATGTACCATATGCCTGTCTCCAAAAACCAAGACATGAACAACACCAACACATAACATAATCAAAATCAAACATCATTGATTAATCAATCATAACATTGTCTCAAATGGCAACATAGCCGATTACAATATAAATTAAGTACCACATCCGGTACTTAATACAAAAACAACGGTTCCAAGAACCAACAGAAAGATCAGGGCATTCCCCTCCGGGGGAATCCCAAGGCACTGCTTCAGCTTAAACGCCCTCCCAAGGCACTGCTTCAGCTTAAACGCCCTAAGCCTGAAAGAGAGGGTCCTCATCCTCGGGTTCATTGCCTGAAAGGTGAGTGGTGTGAGCTAACTAGCCCAGTGAAGGATAATTAACAATGCACATTAAGTAAATAGCAAAACAGGTTAGCAACAGTTCAATATCACATGCTTGATAACAGTAAGCATAATCTCAAATAAGATAATAACATCATCAAACTATCAATCACTGCCATTGTCCACCGTAACGCCTGCCGACTACACTGAGACCAGTATTAAGTCCCGACACGGTCAAAATACATCCTTACAAGTACATCTCCGGCTCTTAAACTTAGCCGATACTGACACCCTCAAGTCAGCAACTGATGACAGCATGGTCCGCCCATGGTCCAGTAGACATAAACCATCTCTCATATGGCCGATATTCGTTCAATAGCCCCGGTACGTGGAAGCAGTCTTAAATACACATACGGTCAACACCGTAATATCAGATCATCACAGCACTCTTACCATAGTGCATTGTATAGGCACCTGAGTGGGTTCATCAAAAATCGAAACCACTCATTGCTCAATATAACACCTGTTTACAAAATCTGCAGAGTTAAGTTCCCTCACCGTTTTGTGTGGTCTACGCGGTCTCTGTCAAACAACATGCAAGTGCTCAATCAATATATATAACAAATACGTACACATACGTAGTATTTTGGAAATCACACATTTTCCCACAAAATATCCAGGGTTCATGGAAATGAGTCTCCTACTTGGTTTCTATCCTTTTTAAATTATCCACAAGATAATAATATAATAAACATAAGGGGCTCAGTCCAAACTCATATTGTCTTCTGGGCATTGACCAGATTGACTTATTGAGTAAGGTCTAGATCCTCGGGTCACTTCTCGGTTGTCTTCTGGATATGGACCAGAGCTGACATTTTGAGTAGGCCTCGAGGTCACTCAGTGCCCAACTATAGTGTCGGCCTGAAAGTGAATCACTCAGTTCCCGACTAGTGTCGGACTGAAAGCGTATACAATAGTATTTACACTATAAATAATAAGAGGAAAATGGGTTAGTACAATTTTAATTAACAGAGGGGGTATAAATCACAACAATTAATCAAACACATCAAATAATCAATAAACAAGATTAGAACAGAAATCAAACAATATTTTATCATTTTCAAAAACGGGTTCCTCGGAACATCACTTCGGAACTTGGGTACAGTGGCTTCGGATCGTCCGAACCACTCCAAACTGAGTTACTGGCCTCGGATCTTGAGGTCTGACTTCGGATCGTCCGAAGACTGGGTCTCGGACCTTCCGAAGTTTACCCGAAACAGAAAAACAGAAAACAACGAGTCTCGATGGGTCTGCAGATCTCGGAACTTCCGAATACTGGGATCGGACCTTCCGAAGTGTTCGGATCTTCCGGGCTGGCTCGGTCCTTCCGAGTTGGCTCGGTCCTTCCGAAAAGGGTCTGGCTCGCCTCGGACGGTCTGGGCTTCTGGTTGAAGCTCGGAACGTCCGAAGGCTGACGATCCTTCCGAACTGGGCTCGGTCCTTCCGAGTTCGGCTCGCTGCGTCCGAAGGGTCAGGTTCGCCTCGGGCGTGCTGGGCTTCGGGGTGAAGCTCGGAACGTCCGAAGGTCAGACCGTCCGAAGGTTCGGACCTTCCGAAGAACGACTCTCGGACCTTCCGAGAGTCGTCTTCCTCAACTGTCTGCACCAGCAGACAGTGACGGCGGATGAACAGTGAAATACGATTCCAAGAAGGGAGGGCTTCCCGGATTCGTTTTTCACATCGGTCTGATTTGATGGACTCCTCTGGGAGTCCTCTTTACACAGGGGATTGGTTTGGAGCTCAAAAGCTCAAAGGGCCATCCGATTTTAAGGGTAGATCATCACGGGTACATGAAACCCATGGTTTTCCTTAAAACTTTAAATCGGTTTTTCTCATTGAAAACATGGTCAAAATCTGATTTTCTTGATTCAAAACTGGTTAGAATTAAGAGAGGAATGCAATGGATACCTTGGTTTCGATTTTTAGTCTGAAAATAGGGTTTTTGGAAAATCTTCCACTTAGCTTACTGTTACTGAAAAAAAAACAGAAGCACAGCAGGTCTCGGCCGGGTTTAAAACAGAGAGCAGAGGGAGAGAAGAAATGCTGGGAATTCAAACCGAGGAAAGGGCCTGAATTTATAGGATTTCCAGCCGGAAAATCGGCTGAAACCGATGGGACATGACAACGGGAGGTGATGATCACCGCCGGAAGAAGGGCCGAGCGGCCAGTGCACGCTGCGTGGCGTGTGCAGGCTGCTCTGCCTTTGCAGATCAGCCCCTGGAAATTCTCGATTTTGCAGAAAGGTCCTATTTTTCATAAAAACTGATTTTTAAACTACAAGCAATAAATTTAAAACTCCAAAATCAGATCCAACCTTACAGATGGGTTGGGTTTTTTAAAACTTAGGTCACCATAAAAATTTTAGATTTTATCTCTCATTAAAAACCTTTGATTTAAACAAAAATCACATTTTACCCATAATTACTTAATTAAACAAATGTAAAAATAACTAATTTGTAAATCTTATTTTCAAGTGAAATGAAATATCTAGATCATTTTTAAAATGATCTAACACCCGATACCATTTTCAAAATTTAACTCCTTCCCGAAAATATTTTAAATAATTAAAACTCTCTTTCGGGCGATATTTAAATATCATTTTCTGAAAAATAAATTCATTTTAAACTTAGAAATGCAAATCATTCAATAAGGAGAGTATTATCAATCAATGAAAATCATCAAATCACACCAATTATGAAAATTTACACGACAAACGGTAAAATTACTAAAATACCTCTCCAGCTCGACGGGCTGGATCACTGAGCTCACGGGCTCAGATTTGGGCCTCGCTTGGGCTTTCATCAAAGCCCTGACTGAAAACCTTGAAATCAACCGGTAAAAACACGATTAACGAGGTAAACTACGCTTAATCCGAGGCAGGATATTACATTTTCCACAATTCAACACAATCGTATTGAATGAATAATGTATTTCCTCACACCTTCTTCACCAAAACACAATCATGGCATTCTCTATCATTAAAACTATTGATATTGGACCAAAATCCATAATAAATATCATATTCCAAAATTCATTAACCGATTGAGTTGGTGGTCAAAACCCGTTTTTGTCCGTGGGAAGTTTTGGGATCCAGCCTCCCTCAACGACAAAAGGGTGACTTCTAATTGTTCTCTATCCAGCGTGTGTAGATTGAAAAGTTTAGACATACCTCAAAGATTATTCAGATGAGACGCTTAGATACTTTGATCTTTAAAAAATTACAAATTTCATTTAACGACTTTCGTTGTACCGGCTCTTCATTAATCTCTAACTAAGCAAATATATGTATATATTTTCAATCGAATATGCGGAAAAAATGGCATGAAAATCAATTATCCCAACTTCATGTTCATGGACCTTAAAATTTTGACTTATATAAATTAATTGATTTTTATCAGCTTGTCCCATAAAAAGGACAATGTTCAGATGTGGGAGTTTCCATGGAGCCCTCTACGCATGTAGCCCAAGCTATGTGGACTCTACAGAGAGTCAAATTTTAGAGACATGTAACAATTTTTTGAGGGCTCATTTCACCCTCATTTAATCATTTGAAACAGGAAATTACATAAATAATTAGTGTTGAAATTCTTTGTATCTAATCATCTTAATCTAGTAATTTTAAATTTTGACTTGAAATAATCCATTATTTTTAGTGGACCATGGGGAGTTTTCTTTAATTAATCATATCTATGAGATCCTCTATGCATTTCATCGAAACGAACAAGAGCACCCATGTGATGCACAGGATTAAAAGTAAAAATATTTATTCTCGTCGTCCTTGAAAATATAATAAATATTTTAAAATTTTAATTCATTTTTATGCTTTTTTTTTTTTGAATTTACATGTGAAAAATCATGGAATACTTAACGTAAAACCCCCACGGGTGGACCCCTATCCTTACCCTTAATGCACACCAAAGTTAGACAATGAGAGCTTGAACCTGTGACCTCCCACCTCATGAGATGGAAGATAATTAGTTAAACTACACCTATGTAAGTTATAGTATATGGCTTTTAGACTAATAGTTGCCATGTTGTCATTAAAGATTAATATCTTTAACTTTATAATAAATTTTAATATGCAAAAGAAACTAACATTGACACGTGAAATCTTTAAGAGACATGTTTTTCAGTCGTCTGAACATAGTTTGTAAAGTACAAAATGTTAAATTAATCAATATCTTTACCTTTGTAATAAATTTTAATACATAAGAGAAATAGTGGAAAAAAGTTAGAGAGCAGTATTGAAATAACTAATTTTAATATTACTTATAAGTTATTAATTTTTTTAACATGTGATTAATCTAATAATTGAAAACTGGGTAGTGATCCTCCCACGGGAGATTTGTGTAATCAGACACAAATTTTAATATATTATCAATTTTATCCTTCACATGAACCATAAAATGGGTTCACCAACCCATCGCATGAATATTAAAATCGATTTGATAAAGTTCCTATGAAAAGTAAATCGTCTGGTCGAAATTCTCATAAACAGTAAAATGTCTTGCAGAAATTTTACTGTTTATGCGAATGGTCTGATTTTACTGTTCATGCAAAAAGTAAAATTGACAATTCACTAAAATACGTATCGGATTATATAAAATATTCGTAAGAAGATCCCTACCGTGGAAACCGCTTGATTATAGTGAAGATCAATAGCATAGAAGATACATTCAATTCAGGTAATGGATAGTCGGATTAGCAAAGAGTGGGTTCCATTGTGGACTTGCTGCAGTTGGATGAAAAGACAAGTGATAATAATTGAAGGTTTGAAACATGTGACTCGCTCAGGGGAGAGACCTAATAAGTGCAACTGTTTATGATGCTCTCCTAGGGAGACTTATATATTTTGATGTAAACTTAGAGTTAAGTGATAATTTCAACTCCTAATCAATTTTTAAAAGTTAATATGATTGATAATTTGATATAACTGGAAGAGAATGAAACATTACTAGTCTCACATCCACGTGATCCTCTGCATAAACTTTCTAATGAAATAATGAGCTTACAACAAAGTAGACAAACAATTCTTTATAAACGAGCATATTTGATTATGAGATTTGTTGTGATTAGGGGGTTTAATATGCATCGGCTAAAATATATCGGTTTTAAAATTTATATATATCGGCCGATACTTGTCAATATCAAACGATGTCTGATATATATATCACCGATATAGTAATTTTAAATTTTTAACTAAAAAAACATAAGAGAGTGATTTCGTGGCGGATACCGAATATCGGCTGCATCCTAGATTTTGACCACAACTTGCGACAGTAAATAATTGAAAAGGAATTTTAAGCAACATAATTTCAAAAGTAAATTATAAATTTACCTTAACTTTATCATATATTCAAGACAAATAAAAGATGAAGTAGTTAATATATAAACTCTAAAATTCAAATTAAAAAAAATATTAGCGCCTTTATTTTTTTCAATCATTACATAAAATAAAAAAATCACTTCCTTTTTAGAGTTACTGAAAAAAGACATGCGTATTTTTTTTTTTTTTTCATTTCTTTCAAACACACTGCGGAATTGTGGTAATAATACTGCTTAGAGTAGACCAGAAGACAAGAAAACATTTAAATTTTTAGGAAACTTTATGAGGTCGGTATTTTTTATATATTGAGTGAGATTGAAAATGTTTTTTACAAATTATAATTTTTAATTTTTAATATTTTAAAATTTTATGTTTTTTTTTTTTTTTAAGATTTCAAAATATTACACGAGTTTAGATAATATGACTGATAGTTGAAATTACTTGAAAATATTTCTGGACTCAGACCGGTACAATTATTGATGTCTGTATTAAATGAATTGGAAGACAGTTTCTTTTTAGGAAACTGCTTTATGAGGTCGGTATTTTTTTTTATATTGAGTGAGATTGAAAATATTTTTTACAAATTACACTTTATATTTTTTAAATATTTTATATTATTTAATTTTTTTATAAGATTTCAAAATATTACACAAGTTTAGATAATTTGACTGATATTTGAAAATATTTCTGGATTCAGAGCGGTACAATGATTGATGTCTGTATTTTGAACCAGGAATCATACACCCAAGTAAGCTAGTAGACTAAAACTTCAAGATTTTTTATAATTCTAAAAAATTATAATTTGAAATACTGAATTTTAAAACTGTAATATAATGAAATTATTTTGTTGAAAAACCAAAAAATATGCAATCTGTCATTGTCGAATTCGGTGAGGGACCATGAAAGTCTTTACAGTAGGAGTGTAGGACTGATGGCACCAGCTCACTCCCACTGCACCATTGCATGGCCCACCAGGCCACCTCAAGTGCTTAAAAAGTTATAATAAATTCACTTGAATTACATTTTTTTTTTAAATTTAGAACTGAAATTTCATTCAAAATTTTACTATTAAGATGAAAAATTCGGTTGAATTTTGAAAAAAATTTCAGATAGAACTTTTTTTTCGTAACAGGTATATTTCCACTTCTCACAGGAGGTGAGAATAAACTAGAAGCATATCGCAAGCCACCTATAATGATACGTTGATGATGAGTAATTTTTTATAGGGATTTGAGTGTGAATCGAATTTAAAATCTTCTTTCACAATGAGAGGTTTTTGACCGTCCATTGATTTATTCAATTCAAATTTTATTGAGTTGATAATTCTTGAGGAGTTAGATTGATGGTCAATTTTTACTCTTATTTGAGGGAGACTTTGAGATGAAACACCTCTCATTATAAAAAGGATCACTTCCCTTAGTTTTGCATGCAACATGTGTAGATTAAGAGATTTATACATATTCCAAGAATTAGTTACGTAAGACATCTGAAAAATCCAGGTAGGAACACTTGAATACCTTAGTCTTATCTACATGGGTATAGTTCAACTGGTTGCCTCCCACCTCAAAAAGTGAGAGGTTGCACGTTCGAGCCCCTATGACCTGACATTGATGTGTCTTATGGGTAGTGGGCTCATACGTGCGTTTTTTACACTGGGTATTCTGAAGTTTTTCACTCGTAAATTAAAAAAAATAAATTAAAAAAAAATAAAAAATTATTGAGTTAGATTGAGATTTTTCTATTTATTTTTAAACCAAGAACTTTCTATTTATTTTTAAACCAAGAACAGCATGAGAAGTGGGAAGATCACGTGGAAGCTAACGGCACATGGCTGCCATCACGGCCTCCTCATGAGTCATGACCATACAGATTTGAATATTTGATTATTAATTGACTTACCTTCTCTGCGTCCTTTTGCCGACGAGAATTCAAAATTTGGAACCGCCATTCCACCGAATTATATATTTGTCTCCTGTTCTTGCCGCGCTCACACTTGGAAAAATGACACGACCACAGGATTTTATTTTTGAGATGTGAACTTTTCTGATCTCTGTCTTACTCTTATGTATAATTTAAAATTCTAACTTTCCTTTTCAAATTTCAAATTTTATTTGGTTATTATTATTATTATTATTTGAATTTACATGTGGAAAACTATGGAATACCCAAGGTAAAATCTCCATAAGAGAACCCACTACCCATAGCGCACACGAAGATTAGGTTATGGGAGATTCGAATATGTAACCTTCCACTTGTTAAGACAGAAGACAATCAATCGAGCCATGTGAAATTAAAATTTGAAAAGATCTAATTGCTGAGTCATGTGGATCGACTCAAAGGTGGGTGATCATATTATCGCATTTGATGGACTAAGAATAGAAAAGAAAAAAGTTAATCTTGCCCGTTTGAAGTGATTTTAAGTATTTTTTAATGTGTTAGGCTACATTATCATAGAGTTGAAATTCAAAAAAATTAATGAAAATAATTCAAAACAGTAAAACTTAATAAAAATAACTGAAATTAACTCTAAAATTGAATAACTTGCTTTTAAATTTGAAAATAACTCAAAATTTGATTAAAAACAATTTTTTAAAAACTTAAAAAACTTGCTCAGCCATACGTAACACCGTCTGATAAAGACGTATGTATCGATGTTTTGCACTTGGCGAAATGCCCCAATCTGTATCGATAACCTAAAATCTGGTACATATCAACTTGAACCTATGCTTATAGTAGATCTTATGGTTGATAATTGAAACATTCAAGTGTTACCAAGTTAGACCCATTTTAAAAAATATTCATAACTTTATAGAAAAGGTCTATTATAAATAGGATCACTATTCGTAACTATCTGAGTAAGATCAACTATGTCATTTCAAGTTTAAATATTTTAGATTCTTTTAATCTCTAAATATTTATATAATTAAAATAATAATTTGATTGATCAAAATAAAGTGAATTTTTAGTTTATGTCTAAGTATTGTTCGGAATAGACCATTATCATTATTTAAATAATCCTATATAGGTAATCATCATCAACAACCAATATCTAAAGCTATTTAGAGTTCACTTTTTGAAGTATTTTTCTTTAATTAACCATCTAATAAATCATACTCTCAGTCACTCTACAATCTAATATGTCTCTTTTTATTATTTCTCTCTATATTTTTAAAAGTCGTTATCTCCTCTCAGTGCTCGATCTTTAGCTTCTCAATTTTACGCATTTGTATTGTACTTGATTTTCTACCTATATAATCAAACAATCTTAAACGAATTTCTTTCACTTTGTTATTTATCAAAACTATCTTTAAAAGTGGAGAGATTATTGCAGGCTAAAATGATGAAAGAGGAGAGAGAATTTCCTTGGTTCCTAGTTCCTAAACGGGAAGAAAAAAATGAGCGAAGAAGAAGGAAGAAAGGCTGGGAGGTCCGAGCAAAACAGAGAAAATGATTATATAAGAGTTAAATATTTTTTTACCATCTAGCTGTATTGCCTGTGAACATTGCCAGGTCACTTCTTTCTTCTTCTTTTTTCTTTTCCATCTATGTAAACAACTAAGCATTTTCCATGGAATTCCTGAAGTTAGGCCCTCCTGAATCAAAGTTTTGAGTTGAATGGAAACTTACTTGCTCATGTTGATAAATCCATCCAAATCATAATATCATGTCTAACATGTTATATTCATTATTGTTTTTGTTTTTTAATGCCCAAAATATCTAACTTTTAGAGCACCCGATTAATTCTTAAGACATGTACAAACTGCCATACTCATAGACTGAATAACTCTTCGGAAAGTATTGAGAATCCAACTTAAGACCCCCACTTCGAGGGCAAATTTCTAGCAATCACTTAACTCCTGTGGGTTGTCATATTCATTCTTGTTAGTTGCACTCTATTCTTAATTTCCTACAACCAAACAAACCCTTTAGATTTTTTTAATTATATTATTAAATTTCATCTAATGGTTATTTCTAAAATTTAAGTTTACATAATGCACCAAACAAGTAATTTATTTATCGGCCCCTTGTACAGTTGTATGTAGGATTGTAGGGCAACAGTGGTTAAAGTTTGAGATAACTTGCAATTCCCAACACTCTAATCCATAATGATCTCTTTATTTTCATGGAAGGCCCTGTCTCTCAAGTCTCATCCGAATCGAGTTTCTTTTTTTCTTTTTTAAATAAAATAAAATAAAGAATTAACTTGTTTTTATATATTTCTTATAAAATATAAGTAAAAATCTCAACCTAACATGCTTTTCAGTTTCAATTCGAGTTTGTAATTTACGTTAAAAATTATTGACCCAACTAATTGTTTGACAATGGAATCGAAATGAAAAACTTGCATTTTTTATTAAATTTAAAATAAAGGAGAGAAGTTGATAAAAACAAATACAAGTAAACTCTTTTTTTTTTTAACTTAGAGATGCCCAACGCTAATGTTTCATCCTCCAAATTGAGAAAAATATGTATGATGATGTGTGATTCCCATTTCTGTTCAAAGAAATTATTTGGAGTGTGTAAATAGAGAGATTTGTACATGTCCTAAGAATTTATTGAATACTCTAAGAGAACTCGAAACCTTAATTTTAAACAAAGAAATAGAGAGAAAATATGTCTTCCATTATTTATAACGGCCTCTAAGCACTCTACTCTTTGTGCAATGTAGAAATAGAACATTAGCAATGCTTCCTCCTTCATTTGTTGTTCTCTCCCCTTATACATAAGTTTAATTACAAATTTTAGTTTATTGAGATTTTTAGGCTGCTACTTACATTTAAAAAATTCAGTCAAAATTTGAAACCTTATCAATGATAATTCAAAAATATCGACCAATACTTAAAAAAAAAAACATATTTTAACCTAAATTTAGAATAAAAAAAATTAGGCCCAAAAGGGGTCTTATAGCCAACTTTCACCTACTCGATAGTTAGGGCAAGTGGTGTGGTGGCCATATGGCCAGCTAGCTGGCCATATGGCCACCCAATATTGACTGTATGGGAGTGGTTACTAGTGGGGCCCACATGCCTTATTGTTAAATGGCTGGCTATATATAACAAATGTATAGTCAGCCATTCTCTCTCTCTCCTCTTTTTTATATTATATTATATTATATATATATATATATATATATAGTTTTTGATTTTTTTGATTTTCTCTTTTTATTTATTTATTTGATTATTTTAGATTTTTTGTTTTGTTTTTTGGTATAATTTGTATATTAGAACAAATAATTAATTTTTTCTTTACTTTATTATTTTATTTTTTATACAAAAAATAAAAAATAACTCTTTATCTTTTGATTTTTTTTCTTTACATTTGTAAACAAAATATATGATAAACAAAAAATTAAAATTATTCTGTACAAAAAATTAAAATTATAGCTATTGAGAAACAAAAATATTAAAAATAATATTTTATTCATCGCAAACCATATGAAAAATTATATATATGTTTTGTTAATTTATTTAATTACTTGTGAAAAAATATGTAATGTCTTTATATTTATTTTCTTTTAAATTTGTTAAAAAAATGTACATAAAAAAATAATAAAAAAATATTAAAAAGTAGTCATTTTACTTAACACTATACCGTGTGACGAAGCTGGCTAAAAATTATAGCCAGCCGTGTCATCAAAAAAAATATTATTTAATTATTTGGCTGGCTACATTTAGTGACATAGCCAGCCATATATGACCATCCCACACCACTTGCTCTTAGGTAGTAGAGGAATATATGTGGCCATAGTCCCATACTCTTCAGTCTTCTCCACGTCTCTTCACCGTGTCCCAGAGAGTGGAAACTGGAAAGTTCTGCACCTTATCCTTTGAAATGGTCAAACTGGATTTGATTTAATGGATTCAATATATGATCTTGGTAATACTATAGGCCCATTGAAATTTAAATATTTGAGCCCGATGTCCAGCCCAAAAATTATTAACTCTTAGTTTTGCCAATAATGGGCTAATTAGTTGGGCCACTCAGTTCATGGCCATTTGATTCTTATTGGAACAAATTAACGAGTCCATTTAGTATTACTCATACTCTTCACTGTTATCTGTCCAAGTTTAGGTGAGCAATTTAGTAGTTCCATTTGGATGCTACAATTTAGTGAGTTTATTTCTGTTTGGACGGATCGTTTGGTTGGGTCTGCTTAATTTAGTTCGTATGGTCATTTGGATATGAATGGACCATCTTGAAGGTCTTGGATGCATCCATTTGGATTAGGGTAGATCCTTTGGACATATTCATTTTTTGTCAGAGCAAACCATTCTGTGAGCCCATTTAGGTTTAGGTGGACCATTTAGTCTGTCCATTTTAGATTTGTTTTGGACTACTTAGTGGGTTCATTTGGGTTTGAGTAGACCATTGGGATTGATTCATTTGAGAATTGATGGACCTTTTAGAAGGGTATAAGATTTGGTAGTCCATTTACTTGGTCGGCTTCCACTTGAACTAAAGCATTCGCTGAATTCATTAATCTGATTAGACTGCTAGGAGAAGTCCATTTGAAATGGATAGATCATTTAAAGGGTTGAATTGGGTTTGAGCCGTTGTTTGAGTAAATTGCATGAGTCCATTAAACTCATTGAAGTGGTTTGATTACGTAGGTATCAGAACATATATACGAATCCAATAGATAGAATTAAGAGCTTAAAAATTGCATATATAAGGTAGTGAGAGACCATTAGCAACATGAAAAAATAATAAATAAAAATATGATAGATAGTGTCATGACTAATTTTATGATTTAGGATAAAATCAAATGAAGAAAAAAAAAACTCAAAAGACCGACTCCAAACTGCGATTTTGACTAAAGATCAAGTAATTTTAAATAAAAAATGAGCCTAAACTAACATGTTGACCGACCTCAAGGCAAAAGACATTAGCTCCATCCTTGAAGCCATGCCACCCTTCAACTTGGGCCAAATGAGTTCGGCACTGAGACTCGCTCTTACTTAAAAATGGTATGGGCTGATTTCCAACTACCAAATCCAAAATTTGGCTGATATTTATTAGATTTCAAGAAAATTGCATGCAAATATAGTGAAATATTGAATTTTTTAGAACGGGCCAAACACCAATATATTCAAAAAAAAAAAATTGAAAGTTGAAATATCTGCTGAAAACCAAGAAGTCTGCTGATATATATCGGCCTGGCTCATCTGAATTTTTTTTTTTTGCCGATACTCAGGCTTTGGGCTACTAAACTAATTCAAATGTATAGATTAAGTTATTGAGTAAAAAGTTACAACCCTCTAAGGCTCTAACTTAACGATCCAGAATCCAGATGAGTCACACCATCTCCAGCCCCAAACGGAAGTTTATGAAAAGAAAAAAACATTGAAGAAGAGAGAGAAAAAAAACAGCAATTTCTTTTAAAAAATTAAGAATCGATCACAGTGGGATTTGAACCCACGACCTTTAGATTCGGAGTCTAACGCGATATCCACTTCGCTATGCGATCTTAAGTAGTGCGGTTAGGGACAGCTTTTAAATAACGATGAAGCGCGGGTCTCACATTCTTCAATATCGTAAATTGGACCGGCGATTGATAAATCTCCCAAGTCCCAAATGCTCTACACACTTAAGATAATAACTTTATAATTTCAATTCAATACATGTCTACAAAGAGCTTTCGCACTTATTGAATTTAAATATTTTTTTAATTAAAATCATAATGCAACAATTATATATTTTGGACTGAAACAGCCCCATGAATAATATTTTTCTTTATATTTTTTTAACAATTTTTTTTTTTGAAATAATTATATTCTAGTAAGAAATGACAAAGAAATTAAAAGATCAAAAAAATATATATAGAAAAGGTACATAATAGTAAGATAACCATCAAAAGGTCTATGTTCCTAAATTTCAGAAAGACAATGATAATGTAGATTAGATAGTGTTTGTCGTGGTATTGTTTAATAAATGAGACATTTAAGTTGTATGTGAATTAGATCAACTTATCTTATCTAATAAATTAGTTATTTAGTACATGAGTTAGATTTATTAAATTAGTTATTTCATATTTTCATATATGAGTTAGATTAACCCATTTTGAATTACTCTCATTACACTAATTTATTTAATAATATAGTTTAAGTACAAGTTAAGTGGAGTTAATTTTTTTAATAAATAAATTGATTTCCTTCAACTTTTTTAAGTTTGTTCGTCGTTTTAAATTAAGTTAACTTATTTAATAAATAGGTTCAGACCCATTAAATTATTTTATTTTATAAATAAATGAAATTAGATAAGCATATTTAATCATGTCATATTTGATTAATCTATTTAATAAATAAATTGAATTAAATTAACTCACCAACTTTCTTAATAAATGAATCAAATTAAAATGTATATAATCAAGGTTTTTAAAATTTATTTGCGTGTCTAACGATGTGCTTTATAAATTTTTGCCATTAATGGAAAAACATTTTAGGCTGGTTTCTTAAGAAAATTTAACTTTGAGCATTAAAATTTTAATCAAATAAACATGAAAAAAAATTAAATATATTTTTTTAGAAAAATTTATACAAGCAAACATGCCCTTAATGTCTACTTATCAATTTAGTTGTTCTTTCATTCGTGAGAAACTATGACGCGTTTGGTAGGTAAAAAATCTTAATTTTATTTTTATTTATCGCTTTCCTCTCATTTTTAAAAATTCAAGGAAGCAAATGATATTCATAATTGGTTATTCATTCCTATTTATCCACTTCAGTAAAATTTACAAAATTTATAATTACAAAATATTTTTAAAATTATAAATTATGAATTTTCAAAAAAAAATCAAACAGCCCCAAAAGATTTAGTTTTACTGTTTAAATTTGAAAATAAACTATTAATTGATTTTGTACTCTCACAAAATCTCATCAAAACTGATAAATGTAATCAAGCTCAGTGCACGAAAAAGACATTTTGCTCATCTCCCATTTTAAAAATCGAATTATTTTTATCAAAATTTAGTTTAATTAAATTCAAACAGAGATTAAAACATTTTAACCTGTTTTGAGCTTTACGGTGATATAATGTATTGTAATATTTAATATAAATTATTAAAAAACATAAATAATTGAAAATTATATGCAACAATAAAATAATGAAAAATACACTTTTAGTAAAAGAAAAAAAAGAAGATAAAATCAAAATCAATAAGAATTACAAGAGTTTTTGAAAATACCGGAACCTTGTTTTAGATCCCACCATCTGTCCTCTGATTATAGACGACAAAATCCGACTCTGCAAAACGAGAGGAAAAACACAATTTTATAAATTCCAATCGAAAGGATCACAGAATTATTGTCTTCCGGAACAAGGCAAGGCAATCCGTTTTGGATCTGAATTGGAAAGGGGAAAATACAGAATACATCCAATGAGCAAACTACTTACCTTAGTAGATGAAGAAAAAGGACAGGTCTCCGATCCAATGATAAAAAGACCGGTTCGGGATGAGAAAAGAAAGGAATTCCGATCATCTTGGCGGATCTCCGATCTACTAGTAGCAGTTCTCCTCTTCCTTTTCCCCTGTAAAATCAAACGTCGACGGAAAGGGGCAAATCACCCTAAACGGCCAGGATTCTGCGGTTTTGAACTGAACATAAAAAACGAGGAGGGGAACTTGGAAGTCGTAATACAGGAATAAAAGAAGATTGGAGGAGTGAGTATTAGTGGATTACGCTCTTTCGATGGTCCCGCCCCTTGAACATGTGGGCCCATAACTAAATTCGAAACCACTAAATATGCATTAAGTAACCCGATAATATAGAATGCTTAGAAATAATGAAAATCAAATAATTTGGAAGTGGTTATATAACTAAATGGTAAAGGTAAAAATCTGAATATGAACCTTTGAAATCCCTCCACTTTGATTTTTGAAAACACTTTTGAAGCAAAGATTATTCGTAGTTGATTACTCACTTCTACAAAATTTATCTCGTCTAAATACTGCAAAAGTCTTCTTTATTAAAACATGGATCTAGAGAGTTTTGTATATTGCAACACTGATTCACTGGCTAACACCCCCACCAAATTCAGGCAAAGAAAAGCATATGGAGTTTCAATATCAAAATTTGATGTCTCAAAGAGGAATGTAATTTGGTGAGAAGATCAGTCAGTTAGTGATCACAAGAAACAAATGGAAGAGTAGTGATGCATTTAACATGCTCCAGACGAACATATTGACAGTCAATCTAAATGTGTTTGGTGCATTCACATGGATCTTCAGAGTTGGTTGTGCCCACATCATTCCTATCATGTAGACATGTGTTGAATCTCACATCAAATGTGTGCTGGGAATGTTATAGGCTTATAAGTGAGATAGACACTATCCATAATGGCTAGTCATTTTGGGACGAGTGACTCCTCAATGACAAGTGGCATTAGAACCAACACGGGAGCACTATCGTGTGGGTTCAGGGACATTACAACTGGGATCCTCTTAATGCATGGGCCATATAAAAAAGAGATGTGTGTCTCCCCAGCGAAGGTGTCAGGGATTGAGCCTAGGAGCTTGTCACGTGGATTAATGTTGAGTTTCACATCATATGTGCGCTGCAAATGTCCTAGGTTTATAAGTAGAGATAGACATCACCTAACAGGACTAGTCATTTTGGGATGGGAAGCGCTTCCATTCCGATGTGAATTGGAAGGTTTGGTTCATCTCCTTAGTTTGGTATGATCAATTAGTGCTCCACATCGAAAATGGTCCGAGAATCTCCCTAGACAGTTGGATTCTTTGGATCCAAATTCTCTCGAGATTTTGCCGAATTTTGCCGAATTTCCAAGCCGATTCTCAAAGAATTTCCAAGCCGATTCTCAAAGAATTTATTATTTCATAATATGGAGTTATATGTGGGCGTTAAACCCAATCCTACACTAGTCGGATCTTTGGAAATTTTTATTATACTTTCCTCAAATATCTAACAATTCATCTTTTGAATCACAAAATAAAATTTGTGCTTACAAAATTATCTCCAAAAACCTCTATTTTATTGGGTGAAAATTAACAGTTAAATATAGAATTGAAGCAATTATAACATCAACAATATAGGTAAATCTTATTATATATATATATTGTGTGTGTGTGTATTTTGAATTATAAAGTTTTGAACGTCTAGTTATAATTTTTGGGGTTGGTTAGAAGTGTAAAGTTAATGGTTGAATGTAATTATTTTACAATAATGTTGATAGTTTATGATAATAAATAATATTAAATTAAGTGTAACAGTGATCGCATGCTAAGTGTGAACTGTGAAGTACATGTTCTGACAATCTGACTATTTATCAGATAAAAAAGTACTAAAAAAAAAGTGAATTCTCCGAAAAAGATTTGAAAAAATGTATATTATATAGAACTTACATATCAACAATCTTGGCCAACTTCACAAAATATGAAGGTGGGCTATCCACCAAAGTATACAAGCCTCATGTATTTTACTCTAATTTGAATTTGACATTCATTGATGCATCTTATATTTATCTAAATATTTTATTTTGATTTTGAAAATTAAGGATAAAGATGATCAATATATCTTATTATTATTTATTTTTGAAATTTACTATATTAAAAACACTTTATAACCAAGTATTCAATATTTCATTATTTTTATTGTTACGGTGTGAGGTTTCACCTTTAAACATTACATGTCTTCCACCCTCAACAATTAAATGTTAAAATTCGAATAAATAGCATGGAAAAGGAACCTATGAAAGAAACAAGTAAAAAAAATGATACATGTTAAAAATTATTATATGGGAAAACATGAGGAAAAGGTACTCAGATGTTTTTTTTTTTTATATAATTTTTTAGAATAATGAGGATTTAATGAATCTAATTTTATAAAACTTAATGATGATATACTGTTATAGTAAAAAACACTTAATATTATAGGCCTTTCCACCTTTAAGGCTTCAACAATTAAATATTTTTTTAAAGAAGGAAATAGAAGTATATGTGATTTTTCAAAGAAGGAAAAATTATTAAAATGTCATATTTTGTTCTTAAAAATTAAGAATAACGATGGTTTTGTCTCATAATTAAACATTTGAATAATGAGTGATGAGGAAAAAAGGAATTTGTGGCTGCTGGGATTCGAGCCCAGGTCTCCACGGCCACAACGTGGAATTCTCACCACTAAACTACAGCCACAGATGTGATAAGCTGTTCTCTAGATGCTATTTGATCTCTTTCGTCAATTTTCAAATATCTTACGTCAATTTTTCAAAGAAAATCAGATCAGTTGTCCAAACTTAGGTGGCCCGCTAACACTTGTAAAGTGGTTTTCTGTGATGTTTTTGGACGAGAAAACTTACAGTAGGAGAGGGAAGAGTTTTTTTTTTCTAGGATTTTTACAAGATAAATGATTCAAATGATATTGGATGGATAATTTAGTAAATTTTATGAGTTCTAATGACCCATCTCATTAGTATAATATTGTCACGCCCCGACCCGACCGGTGGGCCCGGAACGCGACTGATTTTTATTTTTTTTGAAAGATAAACTGAACTACAAGTATTTTTACTGGGCCGGATTAACAGTTAGGCCCAGTGGTTACACATTAGCCCGTTAAGTGGACTCAAACATGTACCATATGCTTCCCAAATACCAAGATACAACAACATCAATACATAACATGCTCAAATCAAAACCAACATTGATTAATACAACGTAAAATAAAATCACTCATTGATTCATCACTCAAAAGCATTGTCTCCAAAGGCAACATAGCCTATTACATCAATTCAACATAAATTAAGTACCACATCTGGTACAAAAAGGGACAATGGTTCCAAGAACCAACAGGGAAAGATCAGGGCATTCCCCTCCGGGGGAATCCCAAAACATTGCTTTAGCTTAATCGCCCTAAGCCTGAAAGAGAGGGTCCTCCTCCTCGAGTTCATCGCCTGAAAGGTGAGTGGTGTGAGCTAACTAGCCCAGTGAAGGATAATTAACAATGCAAATTAAGTAAATACAAAACATGTTAGCAACAGTTCAATATCACATGCTTGATAGAAAAATAAGCATAATCTCAAGTAATATATCAACATCCATAAACCATCAATCACTGCCATTATCCACCGTAACGCTTGCCGACTACACTGAGACCAGTATTAAGTCCCGACACGGTCAAAATACATCCTTACAAGTACATCTCCGGCTCTTAAACGTAGCCGATACTGACACTCTCAAGTCAGCAACTGACGACAGCATGGTCCGCCCATGGTCCAGTAGACATAAACCATCTCTCATATGGCCGATATTGGTTCAATAGCCCAGGTACGTGGAAGTAGTCTTACATACACATACGATCAACATCGTAATACCATAATCATCACAGCACTCTTACCATAGTGCACCATGTATAGGCACATGAGTGGGTTCATCAAAACAGAAACCACTCATTGCTCAATATAACACCTGTTTACAAATCTGCAGAGTTAAGTTCCCTCACCGTGATCGTGTGGTTTCGCGGTCTCTGTCAAACAACATACAAGTGCACAATCAATATACATATCAGATACGTACATATACGTAGTATTTGGAAATTACACGTTTTCCCACAAAATATCCAGGGTTCATGGAAATGAGTCTCCTACTTGGTTTATAGCCTTTTTAAATCATCCACAAGATAATAATATAATAATAAAAGGGGCTCAGTCCAAACTCATATTGTCTTCTGGGCATTGACCAGATCGACTTATTGAGTGAGGTCTAGATCCTCGGGTCACTTCTCGGTTGTCTTCTGGACAGGACCAGAGCTGACATTTTGAGTAGGCCTCGAGGTCACCCAGTGCCCGACTATAGTGCCGGCCTGAAAGTGAATCACTCAGTTCCCGACTAGTGTCGGACTGAAAGCGGATACAATAATATTTACACTATAAATAATAAGAGAAAGGGGTTAGTACAGTTTTATTTAGCAAAGGGGGGGGTATAAATCATCACATCACATAATCTAACGAATTTTTTTTTTTTTTCTTCTTCCCCGTTCACTGTCTGCAACAGACAGTGAACGGCCGGTGAACAGTAAAATCGAAAATGGAAAATGGGCTATTTTCTGGACTCGGTTTTTACATCTGACCGGTCCGATGGATTCCTCCGGGAGTCCTCTTTCCAGAGGAAGAGGTTTGGAGCTTTGAAACTCAGTGAGCCATCCGATCTTAACACCGGAAGCTCACTGATACGAGGAACTCTAAATTTTTTCCTAAATTTTTGAAATCGTTTTTCTCACTGATTCAAAATTTTTTCATTCAAAACTGATTGAAATTGAAAGGGGAATGCAGTGGTTACCTTGGATTGAGTTTCTGGGCTGAAATCCGATTTTTTTGAAATTTTTTTCCTCTAAGTTACTGTTACAAAAAGAGGGAAGAACAGAGAGAATCGGCTGGTTTTGGCTGAGAAAGACAGAGAAGAAAATCGGTGTGAGTGAGAATCGAAAACTAAACCGGTTTTTATAGGTTTTTTGGCCGAAAAATCCGGCGTACGAGGGATGGGACGGGACGACGGCAAATCGCCGGAAAATCGGGCAGCAGGTCACACCGCACGCGGCTGATTGTGCTACAGTAACCGCAGGTTTTTGGTTTTTGCAAATCAACCCTTCAAGTTTTCAAATTGCAGAAAAGTCCTAGTTTTCATAAAAACTGATTTTTAAACTAAAAGTAATAAATTAAAAACTCAAAAACCTGATCCAACCTTACAGATGGGTTGGGTTTTGAAAACCTTGGTCACCATAAAAATTTTAGATTTTATCTCTTATTAAAAATCATTTATTTAAATAAAATTCATATTTTACCCATAATTACTTAATTAAACAAATGTAAAAATAACTAATTTGTAAATCTTATTTTGAAGTGAAATGAAATAACTAGACCATTCTTAAAGTGGTCTACCATAAAATACTAATTTCAAAATTTATTTCATTTTCAAAACCCTTTAAAATAATTAATACTCCCTTTCGGGGTTTTGACGGGCGGGATTTAAATACCATTTTCTGAAAATAAATTCATTTTAAAATTAGAAATACAAATCCTTCATTTAAGAGAACATTATTTACCAATAATATACACATATCAAATAATATTTATAAAAATATACACAAGAAGTGGTAAATTACCAAAATGCCCCTCCAGCTCGACGAGCTGAATCACTGAGTTTTCGGGCTCAAGTCGGGCCAAACTCGGGCTTTCCTCAAAGCCCTAACCAAAATCCTCGAGATTAACCGGTTAAACAAGATTAACGAGCTAAAACTCGCCTAATCTGGGGCAGGGTATTAAATATATTTTTTTCCCCTTTGGAGCCCATATATCCTCACGGTTTTGCTTTGGGCTAAAGTGTCACACTAGATCCTAAAACGTGTTGTGTTTGATGGAATGAATGTGTTAGATAATAAACTCCTCTCTATTTATTGTCCTAGACAGTATGGGACCTTGTGCACTCCTCACTAGTGCAAATCTCTCTGTGGTCACTTATACCTCTCTACACATGTGCGAGCCATAACAATGGTATGGAGAGGTGTAAGTGAGAGATTGGCCATAGAGAGACTTGCTCCAATGAGGAGCGAACAAGGTCTCATACCGTCTGGAAAAAGGAGTGGCGAGGAGTTTATAAGTTAACACACTTCTTCCATCTACTCCAGCATTCTTTGACATTTATCATGTCACATTGTGTGTCTTGTGCACTATATTTACTCCAGCATTCTTTGACATTTATTATGTCATATTGTTTACTCATCAAAGGAACATACTATTTTAGAGTATATTCAAACTGATCATTTGAACGAATGAACATATATAAGTTCATTCGTCCGAACGAACTGAAATTACACTGATCTGTTCGTTCGGACGAGTATATTCATCTGAACGAACTGAAAATGAACTGATAATTCGTTCTGATGATAGAACACGGAGATGTAGAATGATAATTTTACTCGATTTTTTTAAATCGAATGTGTAGAGGCAGAAAAATTGGATGTGTGCATCGGCCGCCTTAATAAATTAATGAATTATTAATATGTCAGTTACGTCAGATGAGTGTTTTATTTTGTAAATGGTGAGCCTTACCGGGTCGGGTCTATCAAATTCCCCGTTTACAGCGCATGGAACGCCCGGTAGTGTTTTGCAAATGGTGAGCCTTTACCGGGTCGGGTCTATCAAATTCCCCGTTGACAGCGTATGGAACTCCCGGTAGTGTTTTGCAAATGGTGAGCCTTTACCGGGTCGGGTCTATCAACTACCCGTTGACATCTCTAGGCTGCATGGAACTCCCGGTAGCGTCGACTACATCGAATCAATCCACGTCCAAAGGAGAGGAGTAGATAAAGGCTAAAAAATCATTTGTCTTCTCGTCCCCCGATGTCACTTTTTGCTCCCGCAGTCAGATTTCTCCAGATGGGTCCAACATCAAATATATGTCAGCCATTGATATACACGGGCCCCACCATAGTAACGGTTGATACAGCCGGTCATGGGTCCCAATGGCAGAGATCGATTTACCGACTCCACCTCTTTTTCTCATCTCTCAAAAAATTCTGGATCCAAACTCTCCAAGAGAGAAAAACCCTGTGGTTTTTGAAGTTCGCTTTCCTCTCCATCACACAGCCTTGGGTTTCCAAGCTTTGGAACAGAGAAGGGAAAGAAGAAAACAAAGACCAAAGCCCTAAAGAGCCATGTCTGCAGGGGTTTGTGGGAAGCGTCTAGGGTTTGAAGAGATGTTCGAGACTTCGGCAGCGCCGACCAAGAGATCGCGGTGCTGTCGCCTCGATTCGCCGATGCTGCCCTCCGATTTCGGGTTCGCATCCGAAGATCGAGTCTCGTTTCTCCTCCGGATGTTCCCCGCCGTCGATCGCGAGGTTCGTTCCGTGCCCACCGTTGGATTTATCTGCCACTTTTCATATTTTAGCAAATTAATAATTTATGCTCCACCCGTGAATTATCGATTTCATCCTCTCTCTCTCTCTCTCTCTCTCTCTCTCTCTCTCTCCCTCTTTTAAAGTTATTTTGGATATTTGAGTGAAACATTTCCAGTCATCATGATATGGATAATTTATGCTCTGATTGTGAGTACTCAATTGTACCCTTTTTTTTTCCAATTTTTTCGTTTTTTTAAGTTTGAATACAACATTTCCAGTCATTATGGATTATGCTACTATCTTCTGGACTGGATGGATTGTTTGTTTTCTTTGAAATGTCTTTATATCACGATGAGCACTTAGCAATTGTGGCATGAACTTGTCTTTTTTTTTTTTTTGGTCAACAATAAATGATGGGATTTTTATGATTAAATCTAGATGTCCCCATTTAATTTTTCTAAAGTTTACATTTTCAGGTTACAATCATGGTTCAAAAAATTGGAAGCGGTTATTGTACCGGTCCTTAATGGTTCATGATATGAACAGGATGATATTTTCAAATATTAGATGAACCGGTCGGAACCAGTATGAAATTTCAAAACCTCATAAAAATTCTGATAAATTGTCCAAAAAATCTAGATATTGAAAAATCTTGGATTGTAAACTTTGTTTTTGATCTCATTCAAGATTTGACATTTGAATTGCTGACATTACCCCCTAAAGTATTGTGCCCGGTTGAACATTGATGTTTACAGATACAATATGTGCATATTCTGCCTCTTCAGTTTCATTTTGGACTTAACCATTAATCCATATCATCAAATTGGGCCATGCTTGGATAGTATATGGAATATCTCCCCAATCCATTTTTATCATAACCGTCTAATTAACATATTCTTCTGTGGGAGGTTTCTCATATTTGGAGACCTTCTATGACCATGCCATATTGTTATGAGTTCTGTGGTCTACAGCTTTGTAAGTGTATCATTATGTTCTTGTGTGTTAATGCTTTCTCCAATCTGCTCTACATAGCTTTAAGCTTTCTGTCCAGGACCATGACCAGGACTGAGTGAGTTGCCAGATTTGGTTGACCATGCGACCCCTTTAATTTTTTTTTTTTTGAATGGTTATTATATTAAGAAAAGAGAGAGCACCAGAGGTGCAAATACAAAGTGCAAAAAGGAAAAACTAGAAACAAAACAACCTGCAACCCCACAACATCCTCGAAGAACAATAAAATCTGGAAGAAACACAAAAAGGACCTATGCTAAGTTGATACAATCTTTCCACGCATGCAAGATATCATTAGTAGGAGCATGAAAGCATACCTTCTGCTACATTTGGATTATCTATGCACCATCTGTTCAGTTTCATGCCACTTATCTTCCAACATAGAGATGGTGCCTTCAATCTCCACATTTTCTTTGTCTACTTAGGCAAGATCCTGTAGCAACAGCTGTTTTCATTGTTAAGGTTGGTAAATATGATATATTTTCTAGTACTTATAATTGATGGTGACATTACTTTTATAGTAAGGTTGTTTTGGTTTCCATTCTGTGAGTTTTTTCTCTTTTGGCCGTTTCTTCTCTTTAAAGAGAATTCCTGTTACCATTTCTTGTTAACCTAGAAAACCTGGACCCACTGGTTTTCTTGCTGAGATGGAGGCTGTTAGAAATTTATTTTTAAATATCGGAACAAAGTGATATATCAGCTGTTGAAATTTCAAGCGATATGGGTCATATTATCCTGACTGATATTTGTTACAAGGTTAGAATTGTATTATATGTGAATCAATTGTTGCACGGTTTGGATGATACAAGATTTATGGTAGATTTGGTAACCTGCCAAGCAAATAATGGTGGATACATGCATGTATATTGCTGGGAGACGCCTTGGATACAATAAGGGCATAAATTCTTCACAAAAAAAAATAAATGAAGTGTCCAACACAACATGATACTGAAATGTTGCTTACCTTATAGTGTTTGGACATCATAGCTGGAGGCAAATCTGATGAGAGTTGTGGATGGACTCCACTGTGCATAGTTAGAGTCAATGCAACAATTTTGGGTTCGTATGTGTTGATGTTTCCTTATACTGTTGGGTATTTGTTCTCGTAGTTGCTTTCTCATTTAGAATTTTTTTAGTAACTATTTATGATTGCAGAATTAATTTAGTATACCAGGTCATATCCGTTACAAATATTTTTTACCAGTTGTGCAATAATCAAAGAAGGACAACATTTTATATGGTTAACTATACGAATTCTTGATTAGATTATGCAGCTCCTTCTCTAAGAAGTTCATCATTATATTTGCTAGTAGTTAGAATTTTATCTAATTCACCCATTATTCTTATTTATTCAGTTGGTGGAAGCAGTTCTTAAGACTCATGATCATAGACTGGAGGATGCTATTGAGAATCTTCATGCACTTTCATTTCGTGATTTTTCAATGAAAAGTAAGGTGTTGAATCTTAATGCTGTTGGCATTACAAGCAATGATGGTACTGTTCATGGTCAATAAATATATTTCCCTTTTTCTTTGACTTAGTTTTTTATTTGGAGTTTGACAGGGCCTGCTCCATAGCTAATGTATGCTTTGGTGCACCTTGTAATTCCACAGATGAGCGACTCATGGTTTGTTCATCCACATTCCAGACATTTGTCTGATGGGCCACTCCATAGTTAATATATGCTTTGAGACACCTTGTAATTCCACAGATGACGGTTCATGGTTTGTTTATCCACATTCCAGACAATTGTCTGATATGGTATATTTGGCCTCCTCTTGGGACATCACCGTGTTCTGACCAAATATTTGCTGGCTACCAAATGAGGAATTAGGATATTATATAATCTATCATTCTTTTGGGATGTCCATCTCAATAGATCCTGTTAAGTCAATAGTCTTGATCACCAATCCATGGTTCACAAACGAACTAGGAATCTCGAATGCAGGGGATGCATTTGTTCTGGTGCATTAATTTATATATTATTTTTAGTGATCTGATGAAATCAATTTGCATGGCATTATTTTTGGACTTCATGCCCATGTTTGTGGTGGTTGTATGCCAGCTGCTGACAGTACACACTCACCCGAGCAGAAGGTTGAAGGCTTTCAGAATAATAAGTTACATATTGAATCTAATAATCCCCACAATGGGACACCATGGGTGGATATGTTTGTTCAAGAAATGAGGAGTGCATCAAATTTGAACGATGCTCGGGATCGCACTACAAGGATTTTAGAGGCGTTTGAAAGAAGTGTTGTTGCTCAAACCAGGGAATCAGATGAGGTAATTTGGGTTGCATTATCTATATCTTCTTTTGCTCTGTTATAGGTTTACTTTTCTTTATTTATTAGTAGATATTGCTTTGATTGTGGCAATTTTCTTGGAACAGCGGGAACTTGTTTTGCTCAAAGATCAACTGCATAGCTTGGAGAGAGAGAACCAGATTTTGAAAAGAGCTGTTGCCATTCAGCATGAGCGCTACTTGGAACAAGAAGAGAAGGTGAAAGAAGTGCAACAGCTGAAGAGTGTGATAACCCATTACCAAGAACAAATTCACACTTTAGAGGTAATCGATATTACTTATCCAGGTCTCATATAATCTTGTGATCTGTGGCATTTTTTTCTTATACTTTAGAGAAACCTGATCCACTTTTGTTGCTCCTGGTCTTCACCACTGTTTTACTGTCACTTCTGACAAATTCCTCTCTTCCATTCCTCAGTTCCATACCGTAGATGCTGCAATGTGTGGCATTCTTTTTACTTTCCACATATTTCTGCATCCATGTAATTTTTCCGAGCTCAGCTTTTATGCCATGCTCCATTCATGGACTAGTTTCTTTTGGGACTTAATGCATAGTTTATACAGCATTTAATGGCACATACAGAACAGTTACCAACCCATATAACCTGAAAATCAATTGAGGGATATCACTTGTGTGAGAAAGTGCAATTGTGCTTCACTGGATGTGTATTTAGGTGGAGGTTGGCTCAAATGCATATGGACTTTCAGACATCGCCTAATGCCTGTCCAATGTCCCATCTGAAATTGAGCGACTTCAAAGTTGAACTGACCTGGTATGTGACTGACTGACTTGGCATTGATTTTGTACAGATAAACAATTACACATTAAAGCTCCACTTGCAAAGGGCACAGAACTGTACCAACTCTATGCTGGGCCATTTTCCCCCTGATGTATTCTAATTTCCAAGGACAATTATGTTTTACCAATTTTGCATTTCCTCTCGCCAAAGGTATGGATCCAACCATGAAAAGTCAGGATGAATGTCCCTAGTTCTGCTTTATCATATCACAGTACCACTATTCACCGTGGAAAGCCTTTTGTTTTCATACTTACCACACATGATATGTGATTGGCATTTCTTATAAGGGGTAGCTTGTCCTGCTGCTCTTCAAGAAAGAGGATCTTATGTATTTATCTACCGTTCAACGTGAAATGTAGCATCTTGATGTTTCTGATATTGTATTTGATTTCAAAGCAGTTGAGAGTGCTTCATTTGTATTTGCTTATTGTGGACATGTAGAAGATTGAATGAGCAGAAAGGTACTTTCTTTTTAAGCTGCAGAAACTTTTTGATTTATTGATTTATATACAATCATCTGATGTGATATATTCATGTGATGCATGTATAGCTTGTCTAAGGATCAAGATAGCAGTTTTTTGTGCTGCATTTGGTGTTTAATTAATCATCGTCTTCATTTGCCCCTCCCCCATCTATTTGGTCCACTCTTTGAGTTTTACTTTTTGATTGAACTCTCTCGTAATCATTATTTAAAGGATACGATAGATTGCAGGATTTTAGAGCAGATAGATAGATGGGATAAGTGGCATTGATGATGACGTTTGTGATCGTAATGTCTTTCACTCTACAATCTTTCATGGTTTTTTTATTCCTTCTAAGTTTTCAACAGCTCCTTGCTCCTCATACTCTCATTTTTTAACCTCTCAACTCTTCATTTTGACCAGTTTAATTTTGGGATTTTATGTTGAAAATATCTCGAAAATTTCAAATTCTGAAAAACTCTTGGGCCTTTATAATTGCTGAAGTTCTAAGCTCATTTTGAGTTTCTAGATACATTATATAATTGTTTTGAATATGAGTGACCACTTAGGATTGCCTCTGGAATGGAATATTTTGGCATTTTTCTTGTTTCAGTGATCCATTTCAAAATACGTGTTTTTTTAGAAAAAAATATATAAGTAAATATGTAATTCTTTTTACTAAAAAGGAGCACTTACATGATTTAAACACGAAAATTTATAAACATACTAAAATATGTTAAACCATTTAAAATGAGGGTAATTTCTAATTCAGAATTTTAATATATCATAAATAATATTTAAATTAAAAATGGATTTCACAAAAGAAAAAGATAAAACACGACCCAAGTTAAGTTGACATAGGATTAAAGTAATGCCAGATAGTTTTAGTACTTGGTACAATTGAAATAGAATGGAATTGATAAGTATGTGTTGAAGTCAATGAATTGAAACCATAAAATTTCTTACATAGGGTTTTACCGTTGGTCGTTCATATTTGGGTCATTCATGAGATCTTGTAAGGTTGTACCTTCGTGTTAAACATGGAGGGGGAAGTTTTAATGATCAAATCATTTATTTATTTTTATAGGTGATTTGTAGTTTAGATTTTCAGTATTTTCTAATATGATTTCTGGTTTCGTAATTTAATTTATATTATTGTAATATTTAATCATATTTAGCATGGATAGTAATTATTAAATAATATTGAATAAGATTCTTTTAAGATTAAGGTGTTTAAGCTTCTTAGAGCATTTGATTAATCTTTACCGCTATTCACATAAACTGGATAATACTACATGAAGTGCCCCTTTTGAATTAGATATTTGGTTAAATAAAAAACCCTCTTAGCTCCTTTCTTTAGCAGTGGGTCTTATTATCTGCAACACAAGCACTCTAATATCCACAGACCTCACATACTGCATGATGTTCAGAAAAAAAAAATCCCAAATTAAAACATATTATCCCATGCATCCAAGTATCCTACTTAGGCTGTCTGCCTTTGAGAAAGTACTTTATTTGAATATGTGACTTATAAAAAATCATCTTAATTAAATCAATCAAGTAATGTTTGTAAAAATTAAAAAATATTAAAAGACTGTTAATCAGTTCAATTAAGTTTTGTATTTAGTTCTCTCGAGTGTTATAACTTATATTTGTTAAAAAGATGAAATCACAAAACTAAAATGGTCTATTGACTCTAACTTAATCTATGCTATATCCATAATTTCTTATATTCCAGATAAGAATGTGGCACTTGAAGCCCATTTGAAATTTAATCTCAATTTTTTATATTTTGATAAAAAAAAATCATAGTATAGTACTATACTGAATTTCTCCATTAGTATCAAAAGGAAAGGTTGTTTTTTCATATTTTAAGACTATTAAATTAAGACGACATAATGGGTTGCCTTTTTGAGTAATTATGAAAGTGATAGGTTCTAGAAACTGGTTTATTGCAAACATTCAATGGGTGAATTTAAAAGAATAAAATTTCATTTTGATTAGATAAGAGAATATATGTTTTTTAAGGCTTTTAAAGTTTCACACTTTTTCAACAATGGAAAATCATCTGATAATAGATTTAAAAGTCAAATTGATGGCAAATTAAGTATGGGTGCAAGAGGGTTGATAGGTATGAAGGGTGAATTGGATCTATTAGATTACCGTGGATCTTATAAGCTAAAGTTTGCATAATAGTTTTGTGAGAACGGTTCTTATGAGAGAATTGTTATATATATATATATCACAAATTGTTCTCACAGGTATACTGGTAATTGTGGATTTTGATAGATTTAAAAATCATGTGTGTATTTTATGTGTATAAAAATAATTTAATTACACAATTTTGACCATACTTTTGAAAAATTCGAAAGCCGATGATAAATAAGGGTGCAATTCTACCACGTTCAATCCCATGGCTAGATTCATTCTATCAAATTATTTTTCATAAACATTATATATAGATATAAATCTTTCAAACTTATCAAATCTCATAATCATAGTGAGCTCCACGTGGAGCTTCCATCGTGAGAGTCTATCGGGTCTGTGTCTAACCATTTTCCTCTCTTTCTAGTAAACTGATCGCTGTATCTAGTTTATTTTTGAAATAAAAAATAAATGTAAGTACTACATAAAATATCAACAGAGCTGATTAGAATTAGACTTAGATGATATATAGGTGGACAAATCTACAATCCTTTCAGTTTGCTATGGGAATTTGATTTTTAATTATCAACGAGCTTCAATCGTTTACCATTTATATAAACATGCAACTAAATTAAGCAGCACCTTACGTCCTTACCATCTAAAGCATTATAAAAATTCATTTTCAAAATTTTACATATATTGTCTCAAAGTACTGCTGACGGGGAGTAATTTACTCTAGTGACCAATCTATAATATAATGAATTGCAATAATTATTTTTAATTTCTCACTCATTAAAAATTAATTATAATAATTTAATATAACAAGTGACAGATTACAACCTAATCACATTTTCTCAATGTATTTATTTAAAATTTATTATAAAACTAATAAAAAATATAATAAAACTAAGAGCAATTCTAGAGAGAACTTTTGCACATCTGGTGCTTCTTTCTTTATTAATACATGAACCATTTAAAAAAAAAAAAAAACTCTAGAGAGATCTGGATATCCATTTATTACGAGAGAATTGCACATTTATAGTAAGATTAGAGTTGAAATCGGACTGGGTCGGGTCGAGTTTTTTAAAACCCAATCCGGCCTGAGTTACTAATATATGTAACTCGACCCGAACTTTTGACCCATACGTCTTAACGACCCGACCCGAATTATAACCCGACTCAACCCAAAACCCGACCCGCATTTGTACTTACTTTAGCCTACTTTTTACCGGGTCGGGTCATGCGAGTTCGGGCCAAAACCCGACCCAAGTTTCACCCCTAGGTAAAATGGACTCTCTACGACTGTGGGATAGATGAAGAACTTCATAGATGAGGTAATGTGAGGAAAAATTCTAGATCCAATCAGTGTAGATGAGTCATAAAAAATTAATATAAATAGATTTTTCAAAGTTTTGAATATGCTAAGATGGATATCAAATTTTACATAATTAATATCTTTACATATTGTTTATATGTTTTTTAAGAAAATATATAATTCACCTATCTCACATTGAGCAACTGGTTCAAAAATTAGAGATCTCATGTTCGAGTCTTGAAGTCATGCAAATCACGAAGCTGCATGTATTTAAAGTCGTTTATCATGAAAAAAATAGTTTACCTCAATATTTAAAGAATGATCTTTTCTAAAACGCAAGCACGGATTTTATTTATTTATTTTTCTTTGGGAAGCGGTATACACAAAACACCGGTCATAATAGAGTTGAATGTGCTTTTTCTTCCATCCACGTGTATCATTTCAATTAATTCGTTGCTGGAAACGAAAGCAGCTTTCGTCGTTCTACCTGCCCCTGGTCTCAAAGAGCGCAACAGTTTCCTTGAATCAAAACAAATGCCCGGGACTGAGGCGAGGGAAATGAAGGAGCCGAGAGGAGCAGAAGCGAATATGGAGAAAAACCCTGAAAAAACTTCAAAAGAAGAAGGACGAGGAGGAGAGGTCTCCTCTGCAACTCCCGTGCCCAAAGGTCCTCCGTTGTTTTCAACAAACCAGCCTCCCAAAACGCCCGTCTATTCGTCTTCTTTTCAGAAATCTGTACGATTCTCTATCCCAATCCATCTCATAGTTAGAGTGAAAAAAATGGGAAAAGGGAAACCATCTTTTTCTCATTTAAAAATTAGAACTAGGTGATAGATCGATGTTTTTTTTTAGAGCAGTGAAATAGAAAATGTGGCATTTGTTATGACATAGACTCTAAATGAAAAACCAAAATATTTACTGTAGTACATCAATATCAAACTTCAGTCCCATCTAACATTTCTTATTCTTCCATCTAATCTAAGACTTCCATGGTTTTGAAATTATCCATTTCATAGCCTCATATTTTAGACAAATCATCTATTGAGAACTCGCGTAGTGAGAAGCCAGTGAGCATTGAGCGCTTTTTGTGGGCGTATCATGTCCCGTGGGCATACTTTGGTAAAATGTTTGTTGTTGGCGGGGTGGGTTTGGGGCTGGGGGAAAGGAAGAGGGTTGTAAATGCATACCCTACAAAGAAATGCCTCTACAGTTAGCTGGGCTTTTTTTTTCCAGCCATATAGACACCTGGATTTCCCGTCTCTATCTTTACGAATTTTGGAGTGAAATTACCATTTTACCCCTGCATATAAATTTATTCGAATGAACTTTCAGTTCGTTCGAATGAATATACTCATCCGAAGGAACTTTAGTATAATTTTTGTTCTTTCGAACGAGTTTTCATTCGTTCGATTGAACAGTTTGGTTCATTCGAATGAATGAGTCTAATTTTGTGAAGGATTGACATATTCGTTCGAAGGAATACTCGTTCGAATGACCTAAAAATACACTGAGGTATTCGTTCATATGAGTGTATTCATCCTAACAAACTGAGAATGAACTGACAGTTCGTTCGGATGACTTAAAACGTAGGGGTAGAATGGTAATTTCAAAAAAAAATAATAATTTGAAAACGGGTGTGTAGAGGCAAGAAATTTGGGTGTCTGTATGGCCTGCCTTTTTTTAAAAAAATAACCGGGCATATTCTTCTTCACATAAAATGGCTGAAGTTATTTATTTACTTATTTATTGAATATTTGCGTTGTTGCCTTTCATTCGTTGAGTTTGGCGTACTTTGATGAAAAAATTACAAAATGCTCCGCTCGGGCACAATGCCCCATGTGTGTCCAGTTTGTGATTAATCCATTTTGTTTTTATTATTATTTTTTTCTTTTAAAAACTTCGATCTAACCTTTTTACAATTTTTATTTGATGCATCCTCAATGTTGGATTAATTATCATAGGTTACCGCTACTTTTTAATATTTAAAATCAAGGACTAATATGATTCAATGGATCTCATTTTTGATAGTATGATAGCCCCATGATGATCTACCCATCTATACGGTTTTTGTTATCATCAAGTGGGTCCTATTATCTGATGCGGACCATAAAAAGACCTAGGTTTTCAGTCCGGCCATCTGCTAGACCTGCCCATACTTTGATACAATGTTACCATATATCATATTTTAGAAGTCTACATGAAACGAAGCATGCAGATCAATCTATAGAGATCTTGCTTACCAGGTTCTGTTCCCCTTGTCTACTGTTACTCAAATTATCCATTTTTCAGGTCACTAAAGGAAAAAAAATAAACCAGCTATATTACAAGAATGCTATTTCTTTCTATCAACTATTGCATCAAGCCTCTTCTATTGATAGGTCTGCTTGGATGAATGGTGGTTGGCTAAAGTAGAAAGAGATTGCAATGGGAAGAGATTGGCTATTGGAGGGTTAACATCAAATCGGTAAGCTAAGATCTTTGTTTTTTGCCATGCTTTATTGTCCAATGAGAACTCTTTGATGTAAAATATCCTCCCCCCCCCCTCTCTCTCTCCTATTTATGATATGGGCTTATTTGGTAGAAGATTTTGGAATAAGAAATTATTGCTAATTTGGAATTTCACAAAAAAAATGATGTAGGAATGTCATTTAAGATGGTTTGCACATACATAGAGCACTAAAAACAATACTAATACAAAGAACTGAAGGACTATACCTAGAAGGCACTAGGAGATGGGGGAGGCCATAAAAGTATTGGATCACGTTGCTAGAAAGAGATGAGAGATTGTGGTGTGTTAAACAATGTATTTCTTACAGGGTTGTATGGTAGAGTAGGACTCAGTTGGATGACCTTGACTAGATGGATTAATTTTTACCTTAGTGAAGAGCGTTTTATTAATAAGAGAATTGACTTACATGTGCATACCATAGCCTTTAGTAGACACTATTATAACACTCACCACATAGACAATGAAAAATATGGCTCTTATGGTTCCTACTTGATGAAAGGTAGGGTTGGGTGTAAAGCCTACCTATGCTTCCAGCGTAAGAAATAAGATTTATTTTGAAAAACTGGCTCGGAAATTCGAAAGTACCCTGAGAGAACTCGGATCCAAAGAATCAAGTCGTTTATGGAGATCCTCAGACCAACTTCGATGCAGTAGTGCTCCTTGATCACCCACCCGAGGCTTCAAGGAAGTTAAACAAAACCTCCAAATTTTCACCAAACTAAGGAGATAAAGTCTATTTCTTCCTTAGATGAAATTGGGGCTTATTTTGGTGCTTCGTATAAAGCACTGTGAATTCCATGAGATTCAGTGGCCCTCTTTCGTGCTCACTGTTGGCAACTACTAATTGATGCAACAAAAAGGTTGTTGGTTCAAATCATATTGCCATTTCAAAGAAAAAAGCGAGCACAAGGTGCTTGGATTCAAGACAAAACTAACGTCATGTTACACTAGGGTGCATTTCTTGTTTTTCCCTGGTGGAGCTTTTGACCTATGAATGATTCAGAGGTTTGTTATCTCAAGGAGCATAAACTATTATACTCATTAGTGGAGTATTACTTTTAATGCTTGTTGTAACCAGGTTTCACTATTCATGTTCCATAGGCAACATGCTGTGAGAGTATTTCTTTCTTCACCAATTTCAAAGAGACATGATGCGTTCACTCTTGAGACAGAGGATGGGATCACAATTTTTATTCAGGGTCTCATAAACAGATCACGGACTCTCCAAAATGGGTTCCCTCTCGAGGTATTTTTTTAGGTTCATTTATCTGATTGTATGTCAAGGCAGCTGGCACACATGTTTAGCTTGTCATTTTCTCTTTGATTGATATAAATCATCATATGGTGTCTAACAGTCTTTTAAACAGGCTTGCAATAAATTCTTGACTGGTTTTCCTTTTAACTGGGAAGTCTATATTGATCAATTTCTTGGAAAAGAATCCTTCCCTCAAAGTGCTTCAACAAGTGGTTCCAGTAGCAATGTCTTCTCCATGAAAACTGCCAATAGTGCAAGTAGTAATCCACGACTTTGCTTAGATGAACTCCCAATAAATAAAGAACTTGATTGTTTAATTTCTACACATGGAAGTTCTGAAAATGATCAGCTAAGGAGATACATTTTTATTGAGATACTTAATAATTGCAGTGTTGATGCTTCAAGGAACACTAAGTTGCAGAAGCATCGAGATGTAAATGGTTGTCCAATGATGGAGGCTAGCTTACCAAATGAAACTGCAGATAAACATGAGGTGTCTAAGGGTGACAATCAGAGTGGTGGTATATCAGAAATGAATGTAAGTGTTCAAAGTTTAAGAAACACCAACAATGTTGCACCAGAAGAAAGCTCAAAGCTTTCTTCCATTTCTCTGTCTGGGGACACTGCTATTGACAGGATATATCATGTAACTAAGAGCTCCACTCTGCAGAGAGGTTTAGGATCTTCATGTTTGGAAAACACTGGTGCAGATAAACATGAGGTGTCTAAGGGTGACAATAAGAGTGGTGATATATCAGAAGTGAATGTGAGTGTTCAAAGTTTAAGAAACACCAACAATGTTGCACCACAAAAAAGTTCAATTGAAACTGCAGATAAACATGAGGTGTCTAAGGGTGACAAGAAGAGTGGTGATATATCGGAAGTGAATGTAAGTGTTCAAAGTTTAAGAAACACCAACAATGTTGCACCACAAGAAAGTTCAAAGCTTTCTTCCATTTCTCTGTCTGGGAACACTGCGATTGACAAGATAAATCATGTAACTAAGAGCCCCACTCTGCAGACAGGTTTAGGATCTTCATGTTTGGAAAACAGTGGTGCATCGTTGGTGACAGTGTCCATGCCCATAGAAACTTTGAGTAAATACAGCACAAGATCACACACTAGGTTGAAGAATCTGAGAAACTGCCAGAAAGAGAACCAGATAACTGATCACATTGTGGATGATGAGAACATTCTTACTTCTACATCAATTACTTGCATTTCTCAAGATGATAGATCTGGATATAAATTAAGCGCTACGTCGGGTACTTTGAATGAATCTAATCTTGGATCAGAAGTTGATAAGGATTTAGTTGTAACAGGCAAAGATGAGCCAAGATGCTACACTGGTATTGCCTCAAAAGTTACAGTTCAAACTGGTCATGATGGAAGTGATTCCACTGATTCATCCAAGCAGGAACTGCACATTTTAAAGGAAACTCCAAGTGAATTTGAAGTTGGAAGGTTGAGTCCAGTGGTGGTGGGTGTGCCAAAGGAAACTATGAGTGAATATGGTGCGAGAAGAACAAGCACTCGGTTGAGTGCTCTGAGAAGCAAAAAGAAAGAAAATCAGACCCCCAGTCACACTATGAGTAAAGAAAGCATTCTTCCTATTACATCAACAAATTGGATTTCTCAAGATGTTGAATCTGGATATAAACTGAGTGCCACCTCAAATACCTTAAATGCATCTGATTGTTACTCTGAAGCGACAAATGCTTTGGCTGGAGCAGACAGAGATGAGACAGGGTGCTGCACAAAAGCTGCCTTCAAAGTTACGGTGCAAACTGGTGATGATGGAAAATATTCTATTGATTCATGTAAGCGGGACCTGCATGTTTTAAAGGAAACTCCACGTAAGCTTGAAGCTAGAAGATTGAGTCATGGATTAATGAATTCAAAGAACAATCTGCAAGGGAACCAGACAGCCAAAAGAAGTGTGAGAACTGAAACGAATGAGGTCAACTCTGGGAACTCTTCAAATAATGTTTGAATTCATACTGTTTAATTTGAGTTCGTAAAGATTAGATGCCAATTGCTTTAATTTTTGGCATTGTTCGGAGGACCATGTTTACCGTTTGATACAGATGCATTTGTTCCCCACTTCTGCAATATTTTTCAGTTGTATTGGTTGTAGGAATTAGTGTGTGCATGGTCTTGTTGACTCTGCGTGCCCTTGAACTGTAGACTGAAACTGTATGAAGACTTTTCTAACTCTTAAAATAGGACTAAGGTCATCTTTCAAAAAAAAAATAGGACTAAGGTCTGTCTGAGAATTATTCTTAACTTCTCCATTCGACTTACATCTCATATGATGTAAGTGCTGTAGGTCATTTTATTTGCATGGGCCTATGGATGTAGTGTATCGGTTTATCCTATGTTATGGGACCTAAAGATTTCTCCTCTAGAGGCATCGCATATTATAGCCATAGCCATCTTGATATTGCTTCTTTTACAGATGCATGGTGGATTTGTACTGGTTCTAGAAGAGATGTGATTTATTAGAAGTTCATTATTACTGTAAGTTGATTCACAGAAGAGTTAAGAGGCAACCGGTTGCAAGATATTGTGCTAAGGTTTGTCCACTGGGGCCATAGCTGATGGGCGATGTTAGATTAGTTGTAGTGAAATACTCTCATGACTGAATTAGGTATTATACTATTTTCCTGATGGATTCTTATTATCTAACATGCCTACATTCTGTATTCAATTGATCCTATATATCATAAACTAAACATATTGAAGTAAATTTTCTCTTCAGTGGAAAGAAATTGAAACTGAAGAGCACATGTTAACATCAGTAGAGACTAAAAAATCAACTTTTATTTTTATTTTTAAGAGAAACTGGCAAAAATCAATCAAATTTAACCCTTTTTGACCATGGTGTGATTGTTATTCTCATCCTTGGCGAGGGGGATGTTCAGAGATGTATGTGCTGCACCTGTTTGTGTGCTGTGAACTGGAATTATAAATTTCTTGTATTAACTCATCCAATATACACTTCACATGGGGATACCAATCAATATGTCCAAATTCTGGGCCTTCGTGTGTAGATTATGGCCCAATAAGTAACAGTTTGACAATCCGAAGGGCATGTTTGTGTGTTTCTACAGATAAGAAAGTTGGAAAGGAAACCGACTGTCCTATCCTCTCCACAGGAAAGCGGTTCCTTGCAAATAGCCCTTAGAATCTACGCTTTGCACTAGATTCTATGTGCATTTTCATTGAAAATCCCTTTCAGCAAACATGAGAAAATAAGAAGTGTTATCAAAACCACCTTGCCTTTTTTGCAGACCTCTTTTTCTTTGGGTACAAATGCCGTCATTGAGAACCTATTTTCGATGAAAAAAACACACATGCCCTTTCACTTTCTAGAATTTAACTTGGCTATTATTACCTAATCAGCTGTGTGGCAGTGGTAGTTTTAATAGAGCAGCTTTTGTGTTGTATTTCATCTAAAGTAAAGGGTCTTAATTTGGACTATAGATTGAAATGCTTGTATGAGTGCATGGAATCTTTGAAATGCATATGATAGTTGTGTTGAACAAATCTCCATGACAGATCCTTTCTAGTTTCTTCCAGTATTATCTCAACATTGTTCTTGAGATGATGAGTTTCGTATTTTCGTCTTTTGAAATATTGCTAAAACAATGAAATATTTTTTTATTTTTTTAATAAAATTCTAGGGAGAGTGATTCAGAGAATTCGGTATCTTAAAAAATTGGTTAGGGGGCCATAGGGTTGGGATGTGAAGGGGACCTAAGAACAAGAATGAATGAAGTTTCATCCCTATCTAACCATCCCTAGTCTTGGGTTTTTCTCCTTATAATTTTGATTGCTATAAACCATTGTCCTTTTCCATGACTGCTTTGATTAAGGCTGGAATGATCAGATGAGGATTAAACATCGCCCATCCCTGATTCATGTTTTCCCCTGCACATCCCACCCACTATTGTAGTTCCTTGTCCAATTTTGAATTAGTCATTCCCTTGAGTGCAACTCTTATTAAAATATGATGCCAAATCCTCCAATTCCATGCAACATAGCATCTTAAGAAGATATAGTTCAATTTTTAAAGCCGTATGTACTATGAAATTTGAATGGCTTATTATGGAAATAAGAAGGCCTTGAACTTTGTAGGTAACAACATAGAAATTGACCACAATATTAATATTGCAAAAACCTATTTAGTTTAGTGTTTCTCCGGCTTTACGTACATTAACTCTTTCTTAGTGAATTAATCATTTCAATTCCTAGAAGCATGACATGATAAAATGCACCTAAAAATAACCTATGGTCCAGCCTTATTTAGAGTAGCTAATTACTAACTTAACATGATAACATATGATACTCTTATTTATTGGTGTATGCAAGGTGATGATGCGGAACAAGATTTTAGGATTTTCTAGGTGTGCTTATATTATTTGTTATTCTGAAATAATTTCAACTGCTCTTGCTTTCTATCTCTTACATGTTTCCATAAGAATGTTCGATTTTTTTTTTTTTTTTAAGTATATTTGATTTGTTTACAGTTTTTGCACTTCTTTTCAGATATATCAGTCCGTTACCACTCCAAATGGAACAAAGAAGTTATCTATGGATTCACCAGAGTTTCTCAATTTGAAAAGATCGAGATCAGGTGAATTTCTCATTGCATTCTCGGGCAGTTTTTTCCACATAATAATTTTTGTTGGTACCCAATTCATTATAAATGGGACAAAGGCTTTGATGATGAGTACCACGGCGATGACTTGATTCATTGTAAAGGGTAATTGATTGTTAGTATAGGTATTATTTTCATCTTACCATGTGCTTAATTCAAGGTTCTTTTTTTCTTCCTTTTTCTTTGGCAGGGAGGCTGCTGGTTCCTAGACTAGCACCATGGCACAACCAGGCATTAATCTATGATCAGGTGAGTAGTAACAGTACTGTTGCCCAAACTCAATATTATCTTGTGTGTCTTCCACAGATTTTCATCCACATATGCACTTGCCAGAAAATGGGCATTCAACAAGCATGCTGTATGTGAGTGCATTCATCAACACTATGGTTTATCAGGTTGTCAATTTGCATGTGCAGATCTTAAATGTGTGTTTTCCACTTCTGATGCCATCCTTTCTTAATGGTTAGTGAGGTAGTCTGTATCTAAGATAGTGTGATTAAATATTCAAATTTCTTTTTAGGGAAAAAATATTAACTACACCAATTAATAGCCCCTTTGAAATTCAATTTTCATGAAGTTGTTCATTTTTCAGTTTTATACTTATGGGTGAAGAAAATGCACATGCGGGGACGGTGAGCTCCAGCCACTCATGTGTACTTCATCCTTCTTGTTCACCTACAATCATCCAAGAACCTTTATCTCTACTATTGTAGAAATGTGGAGGGGAAATTTCCATCCTCATATGCGTCATTCTGATGGCGTATATACACCCTTATCATGTTATTATCTAAAAGTAGGAAAATTCGTGTAGAAGTGACTGAAAGTAGAAAAAAATGATCTTATGATTAAATTTGGTGAGTTTAAAGGATCTGACCCCACTTTTTTCAAGTGATCGCAAGTAAATTTTGAGGAGTCAAATAGTTGTAATCTGCTTCATTTTATCACACACAGTAACATACAATTGGAAATTCGTACTATGCTTGAGAATACCTCGTCATCAAGATTCTTAGAATTAACACTTAATTTTATGGATTCTAAAGAATAAGAAAAGCTCATCCGAAAGTGGCTGATAATAGAAAAAGGAATTTTAGGATTTCATTTAGTGAGTTTTAAAAGATTTGACCCATTTTTGTTGTGTTAGTATTAACAAATAGAGAAAATTCGTGAAAAAAACTGAAGAAAAGAAAAGGGATTCTAAGATTGGATATGTTGATCTAGAAGGATTTGGTCCACCTTTAGATAATAAGTGTAGTATCTGTTCTTATTATCTAAAAGTAGGAAAGTTAATCTAAAGAATAGAATGAAAATATTTTATTGTTAAGTTTGGTGAGTTTAAAAGATTTTTCTCACCTTTTTCACGTTAGTATCTGAAAGTAGGACTTTTTTTGTGCAAAAAAAATTTGAAGTGAAGAAAGAGTGACCTACTCCACTTTTTTTTATCAATGTTTCTCTAGCAAAGCACATGCTTCTTACTAGTAGTCATATATACCCAATTAAGTTTGTCATATGCGAGTGTTTCCTTATGTTACCTGGATTTTTCTTTACCCTTTTGGTACTACTGTCATGCATGTGTGATGCATGTTGAGACGGCAACTAGTTTAAAATTATTAACATGTTCAATGAAATGATTAAAGATTGCAGAGCCAAGTTGTAGAGATAGGGTTGAGTGATGAAGTAGAACTTGAAAAATGGAACCTATATAAATGGGATAAGGGCTTCAATTGTGATGCTACATGTTTTATATAAGTCACCTTTAAGGACACCCCTGCCAACCCTTATCTCTACAAATGGTCTTTGTCATAGCATTAGCTTTTGGAGACTATTAGCATTATGATGAATTGTTAGGGTGGTACTCCTTTAAAGCTTGGAAAGTTATTACAACCTACTACAACTGAATGTGTCACTCCTTTACTGAAGCTTGGGGCCGTTCACTGGTACGTGATAAAGTAGTGACACACTGACACAAAGCCCAGTTGATCAATATGTATTTATTTTTCTTTTTCACGTTGTTGGCATTGATATGTTTTGTACATTTTACCTTGTGTAATTCCGTAGCTAGAAGTTATGCGTTTTCCATTGTTTCTCTTGATTATAAATTGAATTGTTGAAGAATGGCCAAAATTGACATTGTCATTATTTTTTAGGATGGCAAGATTACTGGAATTAACTTGGGCTTCGATGAGAAGGCATCGCCTGCAGGTATGCTTCCATCGATAAAATGAAATTTTGCTGCTATATGAGAGATGTTTGGAGAGTGCTCCATCACTCCATTTAAGTGGGTAGCTTAATGTGCCGCTAGAATACCTACTTGCCAGTGCCCTAGAAGTGAGTCTCTTGAGGGAAGTTATCACATCCAGGATGGTTTGATGAGGGCATCCCAACCAAGGGAAGACATGGTGAGGGGCAAGGATGCTGTGGGCAAGTATTGGTTGCTGGCTTAGTTTGGGTGGAAAATAGGGAACAGTAGGAAGGAGCTTTGGGGAAATTGACAGTTGGGAAGTAAGGTCTCAAGGCATAGGTGGTATGTGAGGTTTGATGCACACCAATATTGACAATCAAATAAGGGGAAGTAAGAGAATTTTTAGGCAGTGATAGAGCATGAGAGGGAGCCCCTACTAGTGTTGCATGACTTGGAGCTTCATGAACTGTTTGTTTCCAGTCAAAGTGACTGTTTCGGTCAAAGGCCAAGCTAAGGGTGGCTTGAGAATGGGAATGGGCAATACCAGGGTTTTCCAATGGTATGAATGGTAACAAGCTGGAACCAGGACTTTGCCAGCATGATGTCTCCCGCCCCTCCAAACTTGCCCAATAAGTAGGAACTGCTGACATTGCCATGCCATTCTTGTGATTCCAGGGGATTACAAATTGACCCTAATTTCTTTATAATTTGGCGAGGTTTAGCTTTTGAGAAGATGGGTAAGTTCCTGCCTTGTCTAACTAAGTGTGGTCTACTTATTTTTGGGCTTCAAACTAGTCCTTTGGCGATCTAAAATACAATCTCATTCCAATTATCATCCATTATTGGGTCTAGACTACCTTGGGCCTTGCCCAGGATGGACTTGAAATTCAGGCTTGGTGCAAATTGCGTCCCATGGGGCGTGAAACTCTTACGTCCCTATTGGCTGTTTTTGGGTGGTAGCAGATACTCTATTCATTGAAAGAAAGAATAATTGATAATTTTCTGACATCATGGTATTTTATTTTTTTGATAACTAGTTAGGCCATTTTCTACATGATAAGATGGTTGCTATCTGAGCAACTTAATTTTATTTTTCTTTTATTTTGTGAAATTCTGGGATCATGTAGCCTAATGAAGTTCGTAGTCAGCATTTTATCTGAATGACTTGGAGTAAGTTATGACTGCAACTCTTAGAATATGCTGAATGTTACATTCACAAGGTTGCAGGTTTGAATTTGCGTTAAAAGAGATGAGCAGTTTTTTTTTTCTACAGCAAGTTACAACAGCTATATTTAATTCACTTAACAAATTAGATGCCTCCACCTGTTGCTTTTGTTTAAAAAGGCTGATGTCTCGGGCACTTCGACAAAATAGTGAATGGGTGGATTGGGATTAAAGTAAAATCTGCATGCAAGTGTACTTGCAAGTAGAATCTGACTCAGATCCTTGATGCGAGACATCTTCATTTGCATCCAGATACTTGCTTATAAATTTCCATCTGTCTGATGCGTGATCTGGATTAGATTTGATTTACTTTTAATTTTTTAGTCTATATATGCTTATACCATATGTATACTTTTTATGTATATTATTACACCTATGCCATTTGGACTTATGGATTATTGGATTTGGATATCAGCTGATATTCAATTCTGTGTTTAAAAATTGGATGTTGTGTTCAAATGCGGGTTTTGATAAACATTTTAAACAAATTTGAAAATTGCATTCAAAACTTCAAACGTGTCTATTCCAGGTTTGATTCTAAGTTACATCCATACTCTTTCAGGTGGCTACTGTATTGCTTGGCATGTTTTGGTGGCGTAATTTCATACTAGCCAAACTTGTTTGAGAGCTGCTGAAAATGCCCATATGTGTCACTGTTAGATAGAGTGCATACATCCTTTCTCTTGTAAATAATAATGCCAATTGTAGTTTTATGTATACCATTTCTAATATGAATCTCAAATGATTCAAGTCATGTTATCATTTCAAAAAAAGAAAGAGAAAAAAAGATCATTTCAAGTGATTCTTGCGACCATATGATACATTTGCTATATCTATAATAGCCCATTATAGCTATAATGTGCTATCAGATGTTATAACTATGAAAGCTTGTTTTGTGTGCAGATAGCAAATTTAAACCAACAAAAAAGAAAAAGAAGCTCTTTTGAGTTTCACCTCACAAGATTATGTGACATGCCGAACAGTTGAGACAGTTGTGAGTCTGTGCAGTGTATGTCTCTCAAAATTTTCTCTGTTGCTTTTCAAGATGGTTGTGAGTCTTTGGAGTATATATCTCACAAGAATTTCTCTATTCAGTGTCAAGACAAATGTTTCTATATTCGGCGTCAGCAATACTCTCTTCTTACTAGTTGTATTTATGTCTCTAACTTGGTGTGAGCCGCGGGGTGGCATTTGGAATGATCAGATGCTAACCAGTTTGTTACTTGTGTATATAACTAAAGTTAGAAGTGGATATATGCATTTCTCTTCCTGAATTATGTCTTAAAAACTGGTTTGGTTACTAACTGATTCTCACCGGTTCAGGTTAAAATGATTTGAAAATGTGATCTAATACCAGTCAAAGTTGAAGATATAAAAGTAGTCAAATCATATTAACAGTGCTACTTTGTTTACTTTAATATTAATATTAAAGGTGAATACTAATGTAGTTTCATGTCTTCTCTTCACCTTTAATATTCCATCACAGGCTCAACATATTATCAGTGATGAATACCCTTTTAACTTTTTGTTTTGCATAGGCTAGTCTCAACTCTCAAAGGGTGCTATATCTGGAAATCCAAGTTTTGTTGCAGTTGTTTTGTATGCCTCTGATGTAGCACTTTTTGTATGTTCTAAATGCCCAGGACTTGTATACCATCTATGTATGTGAATTGCTTTCCTTTGGGCGACATTGCCATGAGCAATAGTATAGTCGGGTCCAACAAATGGGGTTAAGTTTATTTGAAAGGCATTATCAAGATGATGCTTCTCAAAAAAAGGTTAGATTTATTGGATTTAGAAAGTTATGATTTTCAAAGGTTTAAAAAATAACAATTAGAATAAAGTTAATGTTAAATGGATTTTTAATTCTCAAATCAGAATGGATTCAAATTGAGTTGAGATACAATTTAAATTGAATAGACAAGTATGAGAGTGAAATGCTGGTTTTGGATCTATGATAGACCCCAATTAAGACCCAAGTGTAGATGTCGTTTAAAAAAAAATCAAATTAAGAAGTGTAGATGTCGTTTAAAAAAAATCAATTCTATTTAAAGCTTCTAATTTTTTATAAAAAAAAAAACCCTCTAATTGAGGAATCTATATCCAGCCGTTATGCACCTCTATATTCTCCAGCATTGATTGGATGACCGTACGGTATTTACCTAAGATGAGTGAAACATTTCGTGGGTGGAGCACAATTTTTTTCTAAAAATTTGAATTCTCACAGCTAAATTTTCTTGAAAAATAGTTTAAAATTTTTTAGAAGCTTTTCTAAGAAAATTGACACTAAAACAAATGAATCTTAAGCATCTTTATCATATACATATCCATCCATTTATTAAATAGATTAACATAATCCAAATAGATTAACGTAATCCCTATTAAAATTAAATGAATAGACTCGACATGATCCATTTATTAAATAGATTAACGCAATCTCTAAGAAAAATAAATGAATAAAATCAACCTAAGTCCATTTCTTGTATTAATCAATTAAATCATTCCGAGTTAATTCAACAAATGGATCCTCTCAATTTGAGTAGCCAACCAAGCTCAAACAAATTGACCCAACTCAAACTATATTTAAAGCTTAACCTAATCAGACTCGACAATACCACTTATTGACTTAACCCAACCTGGTTAACCTCAATAATCTTAAATATCAACTTGGACCCCTTTATTAAACAATTAATAAAACTCATACTTGACAATATATCAACTCATTTATTATATGAACTAATACAACCCATTTATTAATCAAGTTTGCTTATATAAATGACAACTATAGAAAAACTTTTAAATTCAAAAACAGATTCCTACTAACTTCTAAGTTGTATTCTTTAAAAAAAACTGACAAGATTCATCTTTGCAAAAAATAAAATAACTTCATATCAAGTCATTAAAAAAATCCATCAAAATTCTGTCCCAAAAAACCCACTGCTGTGCGTGAGATTTAAAGCCAGGCATATTGGCAACTTACGTAATACTTTCAAAAACTGACGCACAACCACCAATAGAATTTCGATGGGATTTTGAAACCTGCTCATTTCAATCACATTTCAAAAATGTAACAATCACATTTTCATAAAAATATCTTGTTTACACTAATTAAAATTATATATAAAAAAAAAAAAAAACACTGTAATAGCGCGTCTGTGCAAAGCTGCCTAGGAACTAGGAAATTCAGAAATGTGGTAGATGGTTCATCTACCAAAACTTCCTCCTTATTCAACTGAAAAACATGTGCAAGATATCCAAATAGAGTATCATTTCATCTCAATCCTTTCCAAAAACAATAAGAAAAAGCAGCCACACATGGACCAAAAGAAAAGACTGTTGACCCAGCATTTGATTCAATGGTTCGACCGTGTGGGAGTTCACCTGCCAAATACAAAGGATGAAAAGGAACCAAATTAAAAACATATACATATAATGACCAAACAAGTTAAAAAGATGCATAGTAAAAATATCTTTGTGCATTCCATGAAGTGGGACCATAGCCACATATCCCTTCATTAGAAAATATGCCTCTCATACATACAGTTTCCAACCATGTAGAACTTAGGATCAAAAACCTCTTAAGAAGCAACTCTAACATTAAGAACTCTATTTCTTCAAGGAAAACAGTTCTATAGAAGAAACTATGTTTAGGCTTTGATTAAAATCATCCAACAAGTGCGACTATGGAAACTCAACGCTTTTACTCTTTGCTTCAAAATATATTTTCTTTGAAAATGAATTGAAGTGTTGAATTGGCAAACAAGCAAAACCTTATCTTTTCTTTGATAAATTTTTCTATCCCCTCCCCCCCCCCCTCTCCCTTCCTTGGGAAATGGATTCTATGGAAGATATTTATTTGATCTTTTTTCTTTTTTCTTCTTGGCAAGGAGCCTTATTTCATAGAAGAAAATAGAAGGGTTTCATTTTCCATTTGTGGAAATGAAAAAACAACTCCATTAGGCAAAGAGTACTCATCTATTATAGTGTAGAACCTAATTAAAGGGACGTATATGCAAAGACCACCATAACAGGATGGATAATGAAGTTCCACTTTCATCCATCCATCGTAATTATATGGTTTTCATTGAATTGCGCACTGTTATCATTCTTTTTAAGAGAAGAGATGACCAATGAGTGACGTTGAAGGCAGTCGATAAATACCAATTTATGTTTATCACAAAACTTTTGTTGAGAGAGAGAGAGAGAGAGAGAGATCAGTTTGTTGAGTGACACGTGAGGTACCATACCTCACCTACATAAGTATTGGTTTTGTTTTTTTGTTGTTGTTGGGGTGGGGGTAAGTTGGTTGGTTAAAAATATTAAAGAAGAATATCGAAATGTGTCAAGTGACTGTATGAGTACAAACAAGAGTGCAAAAAGGAGCCAACCCTGCGCTAGGGAGAACAAACACCATTCCCAGTGATTTAGAATAATGAACATCATTTCCCCATCATTTAATATAGAAGCTCTAGATTAAGAATGGCCACAATCCATAGGCAACATTCTGAAACAAGGGTAAGGCTTTTCCATAGAAATGGATGTAAACCAGTTTCAACTTACTTTCCAGATGTTGTGTACAAGTTATGCTAACCAAAGATTACTAAATTGATAGATGGACATGACCCAGAACCCACTACGACTAGTGTGAATGTAATTGAATTTTTTTTCTGATTACAACAGTTCTATTGTATAACTGATCATCATCCCAAAAAAAAAAAAACAGTTCTATTGCATAACAGAAGAAACCAACTAAAAGGTCAAGACTGGAATATGAAATTAATACAAAATAATCCCACACAGTACAGGAACGTAGACAGAAACAGGCAAAGCCTCAAAGATCCCCAACCTAGCTTTGTTGACTTGTCATATAGTAAAGAAATAATAATATGTAGCTCATTCCTTACCCCAGATAGAAGGTATTCTGGCTTATGATAATGATGATGTAGCCCATTCCCCAGAAAACTACATATAATTCTACTTGTTCCAATAAAAAAAGTACTTGCCAAGATTAGATTTTGCACCAAGCAAAGAGCAAGAGGAAAAAAAGTTCAAGGGGCTCTCTAAATAAAATCGAGAGAGATCGAGAGATCGAGATCGAGATCGAGAGAGAGAGAGAGAGAGTATTAGTGATATTTTGCAAGTATCACCCAGTATTTTGGAAAAATGCATATTTCGGTTTGAGTTTAGACGAAAATTTTCAACTTCCAGATTTCAGCTGAAATTTGTAACTCAGCTCATAACCTGGCAATGCAAGTCAGTGTGCCTATAATGTGATTGCAAAGCTGACTTTTGAAAAATCATTCATGTTAGATGCTTGCTCGCGTTTGTTGATATCAATAAGCAAGATCTGCCCTTTATTTTTGAATTAATCGACAAGAGTTGCTTACTTTTTCTTTTTGAATAACATGGGTATCTCCACCCCATGTGGAGGTGAAACGAATCTTACAATAGATGAAGCCACATGCAAGCCTCATGTATCGAGTTACTCTAGGAGGAGTTGAACCCGAGGACCTTTAGACTATTCCTAAAAACTAAAGACAACCGCGCTACCCGTTCTGACTGAGTTGCTTACCTTTGTCGATTGCCATTTTCTAGAACATCAGATTCCTGAAAAATGGAAAACAATGAAGAGCATCTTTTAATGCTCAAGAACACCATTGAGCAAAAGTTATACCTCCAATGTGTTTTCAACAAGCCTAAGTTGAACCTCAAATACTTCTCAACAACTTGACTCTACAATCACATTACGGGTTTGCTCACCCATACTTCCAAGGCCACACATCGTAAAGGAGGGTTTACAAGTAGAGACTACTCCACTAGAGTGTAACCTCTCAAAGTTACTGTTACCTTCATCATCATCATTGCTTCATTTTGGTGATGATCATCATAGTGATGAAGACTATTGCAAAAACAAAAGATCAACTAATTTTTTTTTATGAAAACTGATCACAAGCACTTCCGTTTATTTTATAACGAAGAACCCAAAGACCCCCACTCCTCTCCCTGAATACGAGGGCATTGGGCCTCGCAAGCAACACACATCGGTCGATTACGGAACTGAAACCTGGGAGCCCTATTCCTGATTCCATCTCATCATTTATCTTCAATAGAATTTTGACGCAATAAGTTTGTCTTCCACCAAAATGTCTTTCTATTCTTTCTCAAATCAGCATAGTTGTTTTGACAAGAGCTTAAATCACTTCCAAAATACTAGAATCCTAAGCGTCCATTCAGTCTGTATGGTTTGATACTTTGATGAGACATTTATAATGGGTGTTGACAAGTGACAGCAAAAATGATGATGCATTTGCAAAATAGGAAATTATCCACATAACTTGTGATATCCTGACCCATGAGCCAGAAGCCAGGCCCTAGATAGGCTAATCCAAGTGAAACTGAGCCCTGTCGGACGCGCCAGCAGAGTGGGCCGGTCGGATCCGACAGCCGAGCAGTGGGTGGGAGTTATGGAAAGTCCCACATCGGCAGTTGAGGAGTTTGAGAGGGGGTTTATAAGTAGCCTTGCTCCCTCAAACCAGCAAGACGCGTTTTGGACCCGGACTTGGGCCGGGTTCGATACAAAAACCGTGCGGGCTCAGGCGTGTGCACGTGTGTGCCCAAAGGAGACAGTATCTTGCTGGGCCGAGCCCCAAGCCCTTTTTTATGGGCCGGGCTGTTACATAACCAGCTTAGGTATCTCCTGAAGATGAGCATCACATGGCCCACCTCTCATCAAAGCTAAACTATTTGATTAGTAGTGAAAACTAAGCTCCTTCAATAGAGAACTTTGTTCAGGTCCGAGTTCAAAATGGTTTTGGGTAACCCAAACCCATTGACAAGCCAAAGTAGGCTTCCTCAAACAATGTCTATCAAGCAGTATTGCATGCCATTACAAAGAAAACCATAAAATCTATTTGTAGCTTCTTGAATTTTCCAGCTTCTGCTGGTAAAACACAAACTGTGCACCCTAGCAAGCTTAAATTCAACCCAAAGAGTACAATCCCACTTTAAATACAACACTGCAAAAAAGGTGGAATCGCAGAATTTCTTTGTCTCACATTTTGAATTACAAAAAGTGATAGTACAGAACCAATTCCATTTATCTTAAGAATCATCTCCCCACTAGAAGTTCTAAATCAGACAAATTCAGACATTTGGATTCAGCCTAAAATGCGCTAGTCATAAGAAAAAAGAAGTTATTGCATCAACGCACAAAAGCTACATCAATTGTTTTGTAGTAGTAAAAAGAATATTTTCATAGGAAATAAAAAAATCCCCACCCCAGATCTAACCTTTTTCTAAAGCTGAAGCGAGAATATAATTACATACAGTAGAATGTCAAAATTTAGAAAAAGAGAGACAGAAGAACAAAAATATCAGGTATCAAGCAGTAAAAGGGGGGAACATCCAGAAGCACAATGAGATCTGGTATCAAAAGGTAAAAGAGAGAACAAATTAACGCGAAACTCGTAAATGAAATGAGACTCTAAAGTTTCTTTGGGAATAGGGGCAAAGACAATAACATACCCATTGCGCTTCTGCATGTAGGGAGAGTTCTTAGCATCCTCCTCTGAAAATATAAAAAATAGAGAGTTAAACGAGGGGAAAGAAGCAAATAATGGAGGAAAAAAAGAGACGAACGGGCATTTGCCAATATTACAGGTAGAGGAAGGGTAAAGAGAAAAATACCTGTGAGACCGAGGGTGAATTTTGTAATAATGGTGCCGGTAATGGCAAAACCCACCAGAAACGGCCAGTTTCGCTTCCACTCGCGCTTGAAGAAGACGGGCCATGGATCGAACTTCGCCATCTCTCTCAGTGTCTCTCGGTATCTCTCTTCGATTTCTAGGGCAAGTGATGGAGGAAATATGAACGAGATCGAACCAGTGTCCCGACTAAGGAGACTAGTATAGAATATTTGACACGTGGCATTTTTTAGAATTTAAAAAAAAAATCTGCGAAGAAAAGGTTAAGCAGAATTACGAAGGAGAATTAGTCTCGACTTTCCATTGCATTCTCGCGTCCGTCCTTTCGTTAAAAAAATTAAATCATTATCTTCTTTGGATCTATATCTCAAAAGATTTCAACAAGAAAGTTAATAGTTTAAAGTTTTTTATAAAAGTTACATTAATATTCAATGAGAATAGCTTTTAAAAGTGATAAGAATATTAATAATTAAATAAAATTTATTGGGAATCATGTAAATAGAAAGTGTATAAAATTATGAAATTTATTGGCACAAGACTAATCATGAGCTAGGCTTTCCTCTATCTCACTTGACCTGTTTTGAAAAATTAAGATCCTCAATATTTGTAGTTTATTGAATTTTTTTAAAATTAAATCTTGAGCATATTTAGTTGAGATCTTTAAAAATTTAACTATTTAAATTGGAAGTACGTATAATGTGTTACAAGTAAATCAAATTTGAACTCAAAATTTAATTTTCATTATTTAATTTTAATGGTTAAAATCAATAGAAATACTTAAAATATCTAGACAATGTTATCTTATGAATTTGACTAGTAAAATCAAGTGAGTAAATATAGATTTTTTTTAGCTGAAATTTCATGTACTTACGGCTTATCAAATCTAATTTCAAATCAAATGCTTAAGATAGTGTAGTTAGAGGCCTTTTTTATTTAAGACGAATTTCAATAAGGTTATTTAAGAAGGTTATTTACACTATCTTAAATAATAACCTATTAACTAAAGCTCCACCATCTCTACTAACACTCATCTAGTAGCCACAGTGAAAATGTGGTAGACATAGAGGATCAAATTTTAATAGTTCAAGTGGTAAATCTTAAAAAGTAGAGGTATTAAGTTGGAGCCCTCATAGTTACATCTAGTGTGTCTTAAGGATAATGGATATCACTTGTGAGAGTTTTACGCTAAATTTTTCGTAGTTTCCTATACAAATTAAAAAAAATATATATATATTAAATTTTAGGTTAGAATTTTATCAAAAATTAGATTGCTCAAAGGAATCCATCAAATTTGGGGAACAAATGGTGAAAAAATGCTATAATACTAGGCCTATGTTATAAACTCAATAATAGCAATTGATTTTAATTAAATTAAAGACTAAAACATGAAGACACATATAGGATTTTTAAGGCCCAAGCCCGACTTCAAATAATTTAGGCCCAGGCAGGTCTGATTTGAGCTTAGGCCCTCTAATTATAATTTGAGCCCTAATGTAAATTGACTTAGAACTTGATCCTAACACACACAAGTTGCACCTCTAACATTTTGTTACGAGGGGTGAGTTGCTTGAACTCTCAATCAACTTAATATTTGAAAGCTTCTCAAACTCCACTTGAGTGTTGAAAACAATTTTTCTCCTATCAGAATTTGCAACATATTAATTATCTATTTCTCATCTGGAAAAGTCATAACGAATCTTTATATGTCCATTGTATTCTTATATTTTCTTTGAAGAATTAATGACATATATATAACTTGATTTAGGTGCCAACCATATCCCCCATGGAAAAAAATCTCTATTGCATGAAGTAAATGGTTGAAGTGATTTTATACGGTTGGCTATCCTAACATGGAAAAACTCTTTTAGCAGACACGGGTTTTAGTGAATTCTTCATTTTACCCCAATCGGACCATAAAAAAAAAAAAAAAAACAAACATTCATAAATCGGTGCAGTGAGTGGATCACTTTCCAGTGAATTTGTTTCCTTTATCTTGATCACTTTCTAGTTAATCGGTGCACCGATTTGCAGCTGATAGCAAGGAACTGAGAACGAGAATTTGAGGAGACGTGAGAGGATCCGATGGTTCATGATTTCTTAAGACGTGAAATAGTTCAAATAGGTGCACTGATTCACTGAAAAGTGATCCGGTCGGTGCACCGGTTTCTTAATATTTGATTTTTTTAATTTTTTCGTAAGGACGGATGGAGATAAAGTGAAAAATCTGGAAAAATCCGTACCTCCTAAAAGGCTATTCCCATGTTAGGAACTTAGGATGACCACCCTTTAATACAAGCAATGATAATTTGAGAGTCAAAATAAGACACCACAGACTAAAGAATTGTTAAATCAACATCTACGGGACTAATGGCACTCACATATTTACATGTGGGGTCTAATAAGAATCTTTGGATCTTATTATTCTTTTAAAACAGATGATTAATCTAAAATTACATGTTGATAAAAGTTATCAATCATTAAATTGTGATTGTCAATGACACATGTAATGATAAATATAATGCTTTTCACCCTTCAGAATAGATCATAGATGCTTAGATCTAAATAAAAGTTCGGTTGAAATTTAAAATTTTTATAGTTTATTTATTTTTTAAATATTACACATTTAATTTAAATATATCTTAAAAATTAGTTAAATACTCTAAAAAATTTGAACACGTTAATCTTAAAAAGAATTCCACATTTCATAAATCAGATTTCCTTTCAATTGAATGTAGACCACTGGGATCCATTCTCTTCTTATTACTTATAAAGTAACATTCGAAACAGATCTCCTCTTAAATGGTGACAGCTCCTTCGTCGAGAGAGGTGAGTTACATCTTACTGTGATGTGAGTTATTAGCAATATGAACGTTTAATAAGTTTTTTATTATTACTAATTTTTTATATTATTTGATTAATTTTTTTAAGCACGTGAAAATCTTCCAATTCATACACTGACTAAAATTACGAGGAATGATACTATTGTTATTACTAATGTGAAGTATATTTTTGGAGAAATATGAGAAAAAATTGATCTTGAAAAGCCAATTTTATGTGATTCAGTAAATATAGTAATGAACTGTTATAATTTAAATATTTATCAATTTTTTTTATAGATTGATAAAAAGCTGAGCTTACCAATCACAATTTTAATATCATAAATAAAAATAGTAGCTATATTATGTAGACTAAAATATTAACTGACGTATATATTACATTACTAACTAATATTTATTAGTCTTTAAATATTAATATTTACTAAAAGTTACTTAAAACTCATTGAAAATGGAACTGCTACAGTCATGTAATTATTCTAAAACAATATAAAATTTGTATCCAGGTGTGACATTTGATGTATATTATATATAATTCTAATAAAAAACAAGAATTTTATAAAATTTTATAAATGAATCAAAATTAAAATTTAGAATTAAGCAAAATCTCTATCTATTTTTATTAACGATTTTGTTCTTCTACACCAACTCTTCAGTTAAATCTTACATATAATAATTATTGAGTTTTTAACATTATCTAAAAATATTCATTTTTTTACCTTGAATAAATTTAAAATTCTAGAGTGGCTGGCTTAGCATGGGTGGTGGGCCAGTAGGGCATAAGGGGATATACGATGAAGAGGATATAATTTGATAACTTTAGAATAATAATTTTCCCATTGACGATTAGGAAAGCTGACGTGGAACTCACATGCAGTGGCGACATTGCCTGAACCGGACAACTTTACAAGAGAGAGAAGCACCCAAAAGCTCGTAAGCCAGAATTCACTTAATCGAGCCGTCGAATTCGCCCGCTAAAATCCAAAATCCAAGGCAAGGCAGAGAGGGAAGGAAAAGGGAATCGGCATCGGCATCTGCATCTGAGCAACGTATAGGCGGCAGCGGAACGAGCGGTTCCAGCCATCGGTATCTGACGCAATCCGGGATGAGGTTGATGAGCGAGGACGTCGTGGTGGTTCAGCACGGGAAGAAGGCGGACGAGCCCAGCCTCATAACCGTTAACTGTCCCGATAAAACGGGTCTCGGTTGCGATATCTGCAGTGTCATTCTCGAATTCGGTTTCTGCGTTACCAAAGCAGGTGTGCTTTTCATTTCCTTTTTCCTTTTGTTTCGGTTCGGCGTTTGGGCTCGAAATCCATGTTCTCGTAGAATTTTCTGTAACGTTTCGGATGTTACACGATTATGGTTGTGTTAGTGGGACGGCCTTAACTCCTTTTATTCTCTGCGTTTAGGATTTGGAAATTCGCAAATCACATTTCTTGATTTTATCATTTTTTTTTTCATATATTTTTGCCTATGTTATGTTTAGAAATTTGGGAGTTTAGCTTTTTATATTTTATAGTTTTTACAGGCTAATCCTAGGAGCTCAAGTTAGCGAACTGCTCTACCTGTGTGGGGCACTAGTAACGACAATATGGCAACAAAACTGCACCACAATCAGTGAATAGATTAAGGAATATAGTTTAAGATGGTCTGCATACGATATTTTTTTTTATATTAGTTTCATCAATATTCATCATAGGCTTTCTAGTTCTTTTATTACTATCTTTTAAGATCAGAATACAACATTACGCCTTTTCTCCTTTTAACAAACTAAAGTATCAAAATGTCCACTAGTTGATTACTTGATTGTGTTTAGAGTAAAGATTGTACATTATTCTTTATTTTTGTTTTTTCATTTCTTATATATATATATATATATATATGCCATATCTCTAAATACCACGTTGTCGGATTGACAAACTAGTATCAACCTAGATACCATTGCCCATGTGACATGGGGCAACATACATTAATGACCAAAACAATCCCATGAGAAAGAACTGGGTTACAAGTATAATGAGTTAAGAAGCTTCGAAGACTATTAAAGATGGATTGATGTGGTAAGATTTAAAAAAAAGCATGTGCTTAGTTGTTGCATAGCAGAGAATATGATCTCTGATGAGGTTCAGTGGACAGAGATGACACAAAAAGCCAACGCTACATGAATGGGAAGATCTCTTCAATGGTGATGATGAAGATTTTTATACTCTAGACCACATTGATGTTTTATTTTATATGTGTTCTTTTCATATGTAGGAGTTCCAAATTAAAGATTTATAGGATTCCATTCCCCTTGGTTAAATTCAATTTTTTTAAAAACATCAATTTCATTTCAATAGAAACTTTATTCTCCATCTAATTCTGATGACAGACGTTTCCACTGATGGGAAATGGTGCTACCTCGTCTTCTGGGTAGTCCCTCGGTTGAGCTCAATGACAGTAAGTTGGGAAAGCTTGAAAAGCCGACTTCTATCTATCTGCCCTTCTTGTTTTGTTTCCTTCTACTTTCAAGAAGCAACTCGGCCCAGGCCTTCACCGGTCTACCTGTTGAAGTTCTTTTGCCTCAATCAGAAAGGATTGTTACATGGTAATCACACAGCACTTTGATCTAGTGTTCAAAATATCCCAATTTTGTTCATTTATATATAAAAAATCAGTGATTTGTTTTTTGAGTCATTTATCATCTTTATACCAAGCCATAGATCCAATTTTTGTTTTTATTGATGCAAACTGGTTGTTGTTGCATGTTAAATGGACTTAAAATATTACAGTATTTTAAAATTAAAAGAACACTCACATGAACATGTCAAGATCAAATTTGTGAACAATCTCATGACATGTATCACGAGAGAGTAGTGGCTTAGTGGATGTATGATATAATTTATTTCTACTTCATTTTCTTTTGTTCTTTGATTTGTTGAATGAATGTAATGACTCGTGAGTTTCATGTAGATGTCACTCAGGTTCTTTCTGATCTGGAGCACGCAATTCACAGAGTGAAAGTCTCAACGACACCAGATGGTCGAGTTGTGGACCTCTTCTTCATTACAGATGGCATGTAAGATTTGTTCTTGAAATATGGATGGCTGCTGTCTCAATCTTATAATCTATGTATGAATTTGAAGATGTTTGAGGAATTACAATATCTTGTTCTATTCTTTGGTTTTTTCCCGTCCCTCCTGCCGCTGAGCTGGTGCTACTATTTTAGCTTACTGTTTTTAGATCAGTGGTTGAATTTTTGGAACATCTAGCACTGGTCCCATAGAATGGAAAATTGTGCAGTTGCTGACTTGCTGTTTAAAATGAGCCCTGTATTTCATCAAGGTTTTTTAGTAACATCTGTTCATGCACCTTATGAAACATCTATATAGTAAACTAATAAAGTGATCAGGACTACTTATTTGTAGGATGTTATTTGAGTGGACTCGGAACAGAATTTGGAAAATGATACTATGTTAACCACCTTTCAAAAGGGTAGTTAGATAATGATGAACAAAACCTAAGCAATGACCCACATTCAAGGGGGGAAACTTTCTTGTTTTTGGTGGGTTCATCCAATCTTCGTAATTTTTAGCTATGCTACTAGATCAACTGCCCTAGACTCACTACAGGTGCATGACGGGGATTCTTGTTTATGTAAGTTCCAAAAAAAACACTTCAAGTAGCATTTTTAGACTTTTTTAAAAAAAAATCCTACAATGCAAGAAGGCGTTGCCATATTTAAGCACTTCAGTCTTGGTTCTTATAACTTTCTTTTTAGATAATTTTTAAGTGTTTTTTCTTCATATTTTGTGGATTAGCTGACTTTTTTTGTCTGTCTGAGTCCCTGTTCTTTTAGATTATACTTTCTATTTATATATACGGAATTTCTTGTGTATATCCAAAAGTATCATATCAATGTGTACTTTTGCTGATAGAATTTCAAAAGGAGCCTTCTAATTGGTTTTCTATCTTAACAAATGTCAAAAAAAGGGATTGGTTGAAACTTGAAATGCTGATTCTTGTTTTGTTGTTTGATTTTATTTATTTTTTCCCTTTTGGATGAGTATAGAATATCGAGTTCCTCTATGTTGTCTCTTTTTACCTGAGGTCTATGTGGACTCAAACTTCTTCCAAATCCACTACTCCACTTTCATTCAATCCCTTTTTCATCCCGTCGCAACTCAAGAACTCTTCCACTATTTAAAAAAAAATGAATCTAATGGTTTACTGATAGAAAGAAAATAACCATTTAACTGGAAAAGGTAGAATCCTGTTTAAGGGTTTAGGTTGGATAAGAAACAAGATATGAACACATTTATCAAGGATTTGTTCTCTGTTGGATCTGATTGATGCTTCGTTCTGGGTTCTTTAATATTTGATTGGATTCACCTGAAATAACAGGAAGTATGATATTTACACATTTAGAACAAGTACTTATCTGATTCCCATTGTTTGTGCATCAAGGAAACTTAAACAGCATAGAGAGACTATTTTCTAATTTTCCATCCCACACTAGGTCAAAGCTATTGTTTTATGGTGAAAAAGTTGGAAAAAAAAGGTTATCCAAATAATGTCATGTACTGATTCTTCACTATGCAAAATGTGTGAGTAGAACATAACCATCCATAATGTCAAAAGATTCGGACTGCTTGCAATTTGGCTAATATCCAAGTGTACCCAAACGGTAAAGGTGTTTCTAAAAGCATTTTGTGGTTCATCAAGTTTTGGCTATCTGTTCATTGTTGTTGACAAATGAGCAAGTCATTGTTTGCCATGCTTAGGAGTACAGACAGAATATACAGGTGTTCTGATTTCTATTCTTGTAATGTTAGGGACCTTCTGCACACAAAAAAGAGGCAGGATGATACATGTGAGCGACTGAATGCTGTCCTTGGAGAATTATGTATCAGCTGTGAGATTCAGCTGGCAGGGCCTGAATATGAAGGTTTTCAACAAGGTTTCTCTTCTCTTCCCCCAGAGATTGCTGAAGAACTATTTAGTTCTGAGTTATCAAAAGATGAAAGTCGTTCACAAGCTTGTACTCCAGAACTGGCAAAGCTGAAGAAGGCCAACATTACAATGGACAATTCCTTGAGCCCAGCTCATACCTTGCTTCAAATTCACTGTGTTGATCAAAAGTGTCTCCTTTATGACATTCTGAGAACTTTGAAGGACTGCAGCATTAAGGTAGGTTGTAGCCATTTTCCTCCCCTTGTCTAGGGTTTTATGTATTTACTCTTGATAATTGATTATGTTTGGGTGGTTGTGGTTTGTAAAAGATATGGATTTTGCTTAGCTTATTCACACACCTGACACCTACCTGCATCACAGTGTCAATGTGTGCCAATGCTACATGTATATGATAAGAGCCATTTGTCACCAGGCCCATCATCAGTTCCTGGCTCATATAACACCTGTTCATGTATCACTTGGACTACATGTGTACTGGAACTATGAAAGAAATGCACTCTTTAACTAAAAGGGCCATTTTTCACATTATTGCAAATGTGGTCTACCTGATGAAAGTAGGTGACTTGTTTGGAGGGGCAAAACTAGTATAAATATTAACCTATGGATTTAGCACCCTGTGGAGTTCACTTGATGTGTGTTAAGTGTGCACGCATCTTGTTATCAAGGAGCAGAGAAAATTTGTGTTGATTTCTGGATACTTGTACAATCACATGGAAAATGAACATAATTTCCTCTTTCAAGGAGCAGAGAAAATTTGTGTTAATTTTCTCTTGTTACTTTAATTCCTTACTGTCAATTGGGAAACAAAATTGTATGTAGGCCTCTTCAATTTGTTGGCATCCAGCAGAGATTCTGCTATATTTCATTAGGCAAACATGAAGTTGTACATATTTTAATGTTGTTATTGTCATTCTTTGATAAGAGTTTTGTTCCTTCTCATGTAGATAGCTTATAGCCGATTTTCATCAAATACAAAAGGTTACCGTGAAGTGGACCTATTCATCCAGCAACTGGATGGGAAAAAGATTTTGGATGCCGAAAGGCAAAGTGTTCTGTCTTCTTGTTTAAAAATGGAGATGCTTCATCCATTGCGAGTGGTAGTTACCAGTCGTGGTCCTGATACAGAACTCTTGGTTGCTAATCCAGTGGAGCTGTCTGGAAAGGGGAGGCCCCGTGTTTTTTACGACGTCACACTTGCTTTAAAAGTTCTTGGTATCTGTATTTTCTTGGTAAGAAATACTTCCAACCATGCAGAAATTTGGAATGTGGTATCTGTATTTTTTGTTTGCTGGTTTGTTGTTTTTCTTTTTTTGGATGAACACCTTCCCAATTCAAATAGCTCTTTAGCATGGATGGTTTAGCCATTTATTTTGTGAGTATTTTGACACTGCATTTGTAAAACCCCCTCTTTTTCTCCCTTTTTAATCTTCTCTCACCTAATGTGGTTTCCTCTTTGCTGCCACCCCAAATGCATAATGAAAAGTATAGAATGAGTAACCATCCTTCTGTAGAAATGTCTGAAGTGCCTGTGATTTGGCATCCAACCACAAGCAGTTACATTTGTTCTTTTCTTAATGAGGATTGACAATTTCTTACTCTGTCTGTGTAGGCTGAAATCGGGCGACACTCCACACCTGATCGCCAATGGGAAGTCTATAGATTCCTTCTGGAGGAAACTCGTGAGTTTCCACTGGCTAGCGGTCGAGCTAGAATTCAGATTGCAGACAGAGTGAGAAAAACATTGATGGGTTGGTAAGCTGATCGCTCCATTCTATAATTCCAAATGTCCATGGCTAGACATTTATGGTTGTAAGGTTCCAATCCCAATTATATAGTGCATTCACAACCAATAACAGGTGAATTGTATGTTATTTCCCCTCCCCCTCCCTCCCTTCCCCAGTTCAACTCTGCAAACCTTGTGGTTCCGGCAATGAGAAGTGAGCACCTTCCAACTGTATCACGAGCTCTTGTTTTAACTTCTTATGACTTATATATATATATATATTTTTTTTTTCCAAAATGGTCTGACAAGCTTGGTGCATCAATAGTACCATTAGCATTAGAACAATGGGCGGAAAGGGCTCTCAAAAGGGTCCACGCATAAAAGCTTGAATGGTGTGTACGACTAGTTCTGGTTTTATGGGAGGCTCACTTATGATAAAAAAGAGCCTTAAATTCTTTCAAATGGCTACCATTTGTCCTGGTTTTGTCCAATTTACACCTCATTGTTTAACTTGGTTTAGGTGAGAGGATGGGCATTGGTCACTGCATCTTGTGGATTTGAGTGAGGAGATCTCTGTAATTTCTTCTCTCTTGCTCTTCCCTTCTTTTGATTACACAGGAAAGAAAACCTCTTCTCAACTCCCTACATTACAATTAGAATTACAAGTATTTGCTAATTAACTTAAACCTCCCATATACAACATCCTTTGCTAATTAACTTAAACCTCCCATATACAACATCCTGTAGAAGATCATGCTATATACAATTTTTGCATCCTAGTGAAAAAAGAATAGAAGATGAATAGGTTGTTGCACTGTCCAAGTTTCGTTAAGAACTTCTATTTTTTGGTATATATGTTGTGAAGTAAATGAGTAGAATTCATCCTTAAAAATTGGCTTTTAAAAAGAGGGAGCCCATGTGCTTATAAACCCTATAACCCCAAGGCTCACAAGCGACGTGGGACACGCTAATACTCTCCCTCAGCGTTAGGACTGGAGACACTCAAATCTCCCCCTCCATACAAAGTTGGAGATATGAAATTGACTCATCGTACCCCTACTCTGATTACCATATTAAGTACATGAGTAGAACTCATCCTTAAAAATCGGCTTATAAGGAAAGAGAACTTCATAAACCCCATAACTCTAAAGCTCATAGGCGATGTGGGACATTCTAACATATGTCACTCTTCTTCACGTTTGTGAATTGTTTTTTTTTTTTTTTATTGTCTCTTACAAATTGATCGTTGATTTAATATATTATGTTATTGGTGGTATGTGATTGGATTTTAACTAAATATTTGTTCACTCATTAATTACTTTAATTTCAAAATAAATCAATAAATAATCTTATGCTACATGAGCACGTACCATTACTAGTGCTATTTAAAAATTATGGAAGTTTAATAATTAAAATAATGATTTAAAGTGACTAAAATTTGAAGAGATTAAAATATTATTCTTATTTATCCAATTAAGATGATATTGTGATTTATTTTTTTGGATAACATGGATATCTCCACCTATATTAGAGGTGCAATTGTAGGTACATGTAACTGCTCTCAAGTTTCGTGTATCAAGTAAGACCCAGAGGGAGGAGTTGCACTCAAAACATTTAGTTTGATCTAAAAGCTTAGGTCAACTAATTGGACCTCATTTTCATGCCCAATTTTGAATGGGCCCTCACATGAAGCTAAAGTAGCTAATGTAGGGTTACAAAGTTTAGGAAAATAAAAATAATTTTAAATCATAAAAGTTTATAAATCTTAAAAGATAAGGTTTTATTGATTTAATCAATGTGATTTTTGTTAGATAGCGTATTCAAACATATTTTTTTTCTTTCAATTAAAGTGATTTTTTTTGGATTCCATGTGTTTTTATTAGCTAAAATAGTTTATGTATTAATGATGTTAATTGAAAAAAAATTGGTGAAAAAAGATGCATGATTCAATCAATTTAACTAAGGTAATGAACTAATATCCATAATTCCATTCAAAAAATCTTTTGTTGAAACTGTTTTTTTTTTTTTCTTCTGAATTTTACATGTTTTTAAAAGCTGCGTGATCAAATTTAGGAGAGACAATTAAAATAGGAAGTGACTGATACATCTGATGACAAATGAATAAAATTATACTCTGATTAGCCGACAATTTTTCCTTCCTCAAATTTTTATAAGCTATTGGCATATTTTTATCTTGATAATTCATTTCATACCATTAAGGCATTAACTGTGATTAGCAATAAAGTTAAATATGAATATCCACATGGGTGTAGCTCAGCTGGTTAAGCAAGAGGTCACGGATTCGAGCCCCTAATAACCTAATCTTGATGTGACTTAGGAATAGGGGTCCACCCATAGAAGTTTTATGTTGGGTTTCCCATAATGAATTTACGATTAATGTGTCCTTTAACGAGTCAAAATACTTGCTCTTTGATGTGTTGCTCACTATCTTAAGTATCGTTGTTTGAATATATTTACAAGAGATTACTAATTTCTAAATAAATAATTGTTAGAAAATATATTAAGAAAATAATGACACATTGAAATATTTTCTAAATTTATAATTTACTAAAGATATTTGGTTACGTATGAAAATATTATTGCAATGTTACCAAAAAATATCATGAATATGATATTGTTATTTTTAGGTATATTTAAAAAATACTATCAATATTAGAGGATAGAAACAAATCAAAAGTAAGATTAAAAAATAACTATGTATAGATAGATTTTAATAGCAAATAAAAATTATAAAACTAAAAAAATATTGAAATGTGTTGTTAAAGTGTAAATTAACGTAAAATGTAAATTCAAAAAAAAAAGTAAATTAACGCAATGGTAAATTTTTCTATTAGAGAAACCAATTATTGAGAAAAGCTATGATTTTCATTTATCAAACAAAGTTGATTTATATGGGTATGTTTGCCAATTTAATATTTAAAATTAAATTTTAGCTTTAAATGAAAAGTTTGGATTTATAACTAAACGTTATTAAATTAGTTCTACGTAGTTGGATACATTATGTAAAAGTAATATATTATAAAAATTTCATTATTAATCATCTTAATTTTAAGTGATATCTTCATTATTTAGCCCTCCTAATTTTAAGATATATATCATGAAAATTAATAGCAATTTTATATTATCCAATTAAAAAATGAATGAATATAATTTTACTTAAAAAGTTGAACTTTGTATTCTAAAGAGATCTAAAAAAACTCAAATCAAAATTTAAAGTTAAAAAAAAAATTTACTTAAAAGAATACCACATTCATTTTAGTATTTTCTTGTTGTAAGTATTTTATAAAGATCTAAAACAATTTTTGTATAAATACATTTAAATATAATAAGTTTTATCTATATTAAAAAAATATTACATTAATAAGTATTTTTATTGACTGAATGAAATAATATCATCTACTTGAGGTTCTTATTTTAATAAATGTACGAAAAATAAAAAATAAAAGTTGAAAAAGTGGGGCCAAATGGAGCATGGGACCGAACGCCTTCTCAGGTGGTTGTTTTAACGTTTAAAAAGCTCTCACAGTCACACACTCGCAGATTTTGAAGCTTCTCAAAGAAGAAATGAGAACCAGCAGCTGCTCACTCCTCACTTTCTTCTTCCTCCTCTCCTTCGTTTCTTCTTTCCTTCCATCCTCTCCTCAAAGCCTTTCAACTCCTCTCCGTCCTCGAAAATTCGCAGAAAGTCTCATCAGATCCCTCAATCTCACCCCTGGAATCCCTGAATTCGAAGCTGAATTCGTTCCAGATGGCCCTCGCCTCGTCGAGCGCAGGCTCAATCTCAATATCCTTGGAGATATTGGGTCTGATGTCTCTGTTGAAGATCTAGGGCATCATGCCGGATACTATCGCCTCGAACATACACATGCCGCGAGGTTTTTTTTTTTTACACCTCTAAAATAATCTGTGCATGCAGTTGGAATTTTAGAGTTTAGAATAATTTGGAGGCCTTTGTTGGTAAATATTTGCATGTGCTTGAATTTTTTTCGTTTTTATTTCTTTTATTTTTTTTAATGAAGACCTGGATGTTAGAACAGGAGAAATGGTGATCTCTGCTAGTAATTGGTGTATATGCTGGAAATTTGTAGAATTTTGGATTGGTGAATCACGACATGAGATATAATTTTCTATGCTTGTGGAAGATTCGGATATTAGAAAAGGGGAATCAGACACTCTACTAATAGTATAGATGCAACAACTTTTGTAGGATTTTCGATTTTTTTGGAGCCTTAGATTAGTTTTTCTTTTTGATGATTCAGATGTTAGAATGGGGGATTGTTGATTTCTAGTAGTAATTGGTGTGTATGATTGGAATTTCTAAAATTTTGGATGCTTAGGAGGTTTGAATTGATGAATCCGTGCATGCACTTGACCATTCTTATTTATTTATTTATATTTTTTAATCTCTTGGATGTTAGAATAAGGAAGTCAGTGCATTCTATTAATAATCAGAGTGTATGGTTAGAATTTCTAGATTTTTGGATGGTTTGGAGGTTTAAATTGAGAAATCAGTGTATGCCCTTCCGGGCTTAAGTCAGAGCATTCTACTGCCAATTGATGTATATACTTGGTATCTAGGATTTTGATGGTTTGAAGGTTTGGATCGATAAATCAGTGCATGTGATTGAATTTTCTTTACTGAAAATGGTGCATTCTACTAGTAATTGGTGTAAAGCTTACAATTTCTAGGGCCTTGGATGATTTGGGGTTTTGGATTGGTAAATCTGTGAAATAACTTGAATTTTCTAGGATGCAGATGTTAGAATGGGGGAGTACTATGATGACCTGGAGGTTTGGATTAGTAATAGAACCAAGACTGTTTCTGCTGCATTAAGAGGAAATGACCTTGTTAAGCTTACACAGAACCATTTTTTTATGCTTTGGGATGACTGTTATGCTGCTGCTTCAAAACTTGAATTTGCCTTTGATCCAATAGAAGTTCCATTCTGGGATCTTCTATTGTTTGCAAATGACCTTGTTAACCTCACATAGCCATGTTTATGCTTCTTAATGATATGTATATTTTAAATGAATATGTGAAGGGGTGGTCATTCAATGCCCATTCAGATGAAGATTGTATTTCTACGTGCATATTCGAATTGTAGTTGCACAAATTGACTGAATATAATATATATATATATTTTTTTTTGAATAGGAGTTGTTGTCGTCTTCATCATTGTCACAAATGCCAGTTTCGGGATATTAACTGCGACTGGTAATATCGGGATATTTTCAAATTCTTGGGTTTTTAACTGGGAAATTAACGGGAAAATCTCACAGAAAATATAAATATTTTAAAAAATAAAAATATAATAAATGAAAATATTAATGCCATTCATGAACAACTAACAACTAATTCAGAATAAACAATAAATTAGGATATAGTTCAATAAATAACCTACAATCTTTAAAATATTGACAAATTTTTTAAATCATTGCAGAAATTTCATTAAGATTATTGCAAAGATTTCTTAATCGGAAATTTACTAGGAATTTACTGGAATATTATTGTGATATTATCATTTATCACATTTTTAACCCGATTTTATCGGGAATTTACTGTTAAAAACGGCAGCGCCAATAAATACCTGTCATTAACGCGGTAATGGCATTTTGCCGATAAAAATGTGGTAAATTTGAAATTATCACCTATATTTGTGACTTTGGTCATCATCATCATCGTCATGATTATTAGCAGTTCAAGTGGATTTTTCCAATACTGCATCTCTAGTTTTGAATAGATAAATAGCATCATTTTTTTTAATAAGCATCCTGGTGTTGTGTGCAGAATGTTCTATTTCTTCTTTGAGTCACGTGGTGGCAGCAGTGATCCTGTTGTTCTCTGGTTGACTGGTGGCCCTGGATGCAGCAGTGAGTTGGCTCTTTTTTATGAAAATGGACCTTTCAAGATTGCCGATAACATGTCTCTTATTTGGAATGAGTATGGATGGGACAAGGTATGATTTATTCATGGAATTCTAGCTCTGTTTATGGTCACAATTTATTGAAAGGTTCTGGTGTGCCAATCCTTTTGATACTAGGATCCTTAAAAAACTGGCGATCCAGGTTAGTATTTTTAAGTCTTAGACATTCAGACGTGCATAAAGGTGAGGATAAGGGATCCCTCTCTGCATAACTTGAGAATCAGATACCCAGATTATGAACTCACACGTGATAGTTGTTTTAAACACTGTTTAGTAATGTCAAGTCTTAGACATTCAGACGTGCATAAAGGTGAGGATAAGGGATCCCTCTCTGCATAACTTGAGAATCAGATACCCAGATTATGAACTCACACGTGATAGTTGTTTTAAACACTGTTTAGTAATGTCATCTGGTCTACAATCTTGAGTTGATAATATTATTCGGGGATATTTGAATTGATTGTCATTGGCAGTTGTAACCAATGCTATCCATAACTTTATTTGAGAATTGGAACTTAGAGTATTCATCATAATTGATCCTTGTTGCCAACTCCAGGTACATGGGATGAGGCTTCTATGATAATGATTTTGCAATTGACCCCTGTGGTAATGTGATGCAGGATAGGTAGGATTAAGAATACCCAACCTCAAATTATAGTGGAAGCTTGAATAATATCTTGAATAACCCTTCAATCTTCACAAAACAGTCTTTCGTTTTGCACTTAAATCTTCACAAAACAGTCCTTCGTTTTGTACTTGAATCTTCACAAAACAGTCCTTCGTTTTGCACTTGAATATTCACAAAACAATCCTTCGTTTTGCTAAACAAAATAACAATTTTATTGATCAAAATAATCTCTCCTCCAAACTGGCTATTATAACTCCTTAAATAAAAACACCTACTAAATAAGAGTCCTATCTAATTAGGAACTCCTAATAATAAACACCTACTAAATAAGAGCCCTATCTAATTAGGAACTCCTAATAATAAACACCTACTAAATAAGAGTCCTATCTAATTAGGAACTCCTAATAATAAACAACTACTAATTAAAAACAAATCCTAATAAAACTAAGCCACGTGGTGGCTGTTTTTCCATTCCACAAGGTGTCCCAATTTAAGTAGGTTTGGGATTCTCAAATCTTCCAATGTTGGGTCTTCATCTTAATTGGGCTTCAAATTTTGGCCCATTTTAAAGAGGCTCACCTTGGACTTTGGGCTGACTCAAATTGTTCATGCACCCGCCGGGATCAAAAATAAAATTTTCATCTTTCGTATCGGAGCTCGAGCTTGGTAAATTGCTAACGTACCCACAAGGGTCAAAATTAAAATTTTGATTACGTCCACATATGTCCGCATCATAATGTACCGTATTTCAGTATTTTATCCTACCTGTACTGGGTAGCCTAGCTTTATGATGCCTTGGAAACATTGAAAGCCCAGCAGGCCTGATCTAATGTTCTACAATTTTAATTCAAGGAAATTTCCCCCTTGTTAAATCATCATATTCATACCTGGGCAATGTTGGTGGATTTCAAAGTCTTTGAAATGAACAATGCTTATTCTGACTTCTAGAATTTGTTTCACTTATTTTGTTCCCTTTATCCAAATCTTTTCTATTGTCGTCCTGAAGAGGTGGCCACAGATGCCATTGGTGTTACCAGTTTGTGCATCTAGTGCTTACATTTTTTTTCTTAAACCAAAATGCCATGCCCTCCTTTTATGACTGGTGTAACTAACTGAACTATCATGCTGTATAGATTGTTTCATGCTGCTAAATTCTAGTGTTGACGATTGAAATGAACGAGTCAGTATTCAAAATTGATAAACAGGTTTCCATTACTTGGAGGTTAAGATCTTTCGTTGAGTCTGATCAGTCCAAAAAGAGACCTTCCATTGAGTTTGAATTTTAAGGCTATATTTATTATACAGTCTGTTGTGATGCTTTTGATTGAAGTATGTTACTTATGTACTGGATCCATATGGTGGTTGTGCTGCGCCAAAGTGTCAGTGCTTATTTCAAATGGATAATAAGAAGCATTAAAGAACTGAAAACAATGCCATCTCTGAAGAAGAATGCAGCCTGAAACAATCCAAGTGAGCTTCAAACTGATGTTAATGCACCTTTCGATAAAGAAAGAAAAAGAAAAATGTAGGTTAAAAATAAGTTCTATCAAGGGATAGTTTATGCTTTGGGAAAAATGTAGGTGCATTTGTTTAATTTTAAGTTCTTACTACTCATAGTACAGCTTTTCCATCTCACAAATTCTTCTCTATGTTGACTATTGAATGTCTTCTTGGCAAGAAAACCTTTGTTGACATATCCTTCATCTGTCATTTTTGTAGTGTGTTTTTTCCCCCATAGACAGCTTATTATAATACAAATGGATTTCACAGGCGTCAAACCTTATATTTGTTGACCAGCCTACTGGGACTGGATTTAGTTACAGTACGGATCTGCGGGATATTCGTTTTGATGAGAAGGGTGTCAGTAATGATGTCTATGACTTTTTGCAGGTAAATCTAAATACAAATAAGTAACTGTTTTCATTCTTCATTTTATTTCATGCCATCTTATTATTTATTACTTGTTTTCTGCATTGCTTCTCTAGGCATTTTTCAAGGAGCATCCAAGTTTCTCAGAAAATGAGTTTTATATAACTGGAGAATCATACGCAGGGCATTACATCCCTGCTGTTGCTGAGAGAGTTCATAGAGGAAACAAGGAGAAACTGGGCTTGCATATAAATTTGAAGGTAACTCATGAAGTCTTCTTGGTGATTATTGTTGTTTTGTTTTAATTTTTAATTTTAATTTTTTTCTTTTGTGGGGGTGGGGGGGGGGGGGGGGGGGGGGGGGGGGGGCGCGGGGTGGGTGCGAAGAGGAGGGAAGGAGGGGATGAGATAATGTGAAATTCATTGCTGATTTGCTACAAAAAGGAGAACCTAGGAAAACGATACAACCACTATAACGTCAACAAACTACTCATACCTATAATCACCACCCAGACTGGAACATACTAGAAACATATTTTGCCACAAACTTACTAAACTGAAAATTCCCACAGAATTCGCAACCAAATTTCCGATTGCGGCACTTAGCCAACTTTTAAATCATGCAAAACCAGCAGTTGGATGGCTAAAAGAGTGTGATCCACCCGAAAATATATGTAGGCACTACCTGGCAAGATGATCAGTGGGACACTTTGCCTTACAATTGGAATTGACTCATCTGTGCCTTGGAATAGCATGTGTTAACCTCTGAACTCTTCTCCAAACAATTCTCAGTTATGGGACATAGTTCTATGAGCCAAATAGCCAACAATCCATGTTGCATGGACTCTTCAAGATGTGTGATGCATTTGTCTCAGACACTAGCATTTGTGTTGGAAATTCACACCCGTTCTTCATGGACTTTTCTAGTACTTCTTCACATTATTTTCCAAGATTACTAAAATGTTCAAACAACTTTCTCCTCTCAAAACCTAACTGAAGTATTGATATGTTTGTCACTTAATTGTTTAGAATAAAATTAGTGTATTATTTTCTATTAGTGTTATTTTCACACCTTATTTTCATTTAAAATAAATTTAGATTTAAATTTATTTCAATATTGTGCCATATCCTATCTTTTTTTTTTTAGTTTGCTGGGTTTGACATCATGCATCCTTGTTGGACTCCAACACTAGCACCCATATTCATGCAACTTAACCATGGACTTTGATTGCATAACCAATTCCTAACTTGGGGTTGGGTTGGCCTAACAGCTCCACAGCTTTCATTAAACCAAACAGCTTCACACTTTTCAGAAAAAAAAACCAAATAGCTTCACATCATTTGGGCTGGTGCAAGCATAGTAGGGATCCCTTTCCATGTTTTGCCATATGGAATGGATGCATGCAAAGGCCTAGTCAAAGCCATGTTCTTTATTACTTTAGGATCAGGCTTGCCCTTTCGTACCATTTCATCCAAATTTTTACTGGTCCTGTCTTCTCCCACCTTCTTGTACGTATAACCCTTCAATTTTCTCTGAGAGGTTTTGTTTTTAATCTTTTGCTTACATGCCAAAACCATCTTAAAAAACATACCTTCATCATTTCTTCCATTTACCACCATTGAGTGTTTTTTTTTTAATTTTTGTGTGTTCTAAATCCATTTATTTTTGTCACTCTCATGCATCCTTTGTAGTATATGCAACTTTGTCATGTGTTATTTATCTTCTTGGCATTTCTTCATTTCTCAATCTTCTGCTCTTTATAGATTTTCAAAAAAAAAAAAAGATGAGCTCCATATAATAATTGTATAAAAATGCCATTTCAATTGGCATGTTATTCAATGATCGCATAATATTCCTTGGAGCAAATTTTTTTTGCCTTCGCTAATTTTATGTGCAATATCTAAATGACTAAACCAAACCTCCATCTTGCTCTGTAGTTGCACCAATAATTGGAATCTTGCATTAGGCAAGTGTCTTGATTGTGTTTTCTGTTTTTGCATGCATAGCTCTTATGCTGGTAAAATTTTGTTATCTTTTCAATTTAAAATGATCCTGAAACTGATAACAAAAAGTATTGAAATCCTATAATTCCTGGGCATTCCAAAATATGTAGCACTTCCTTGAGTACCATATCTGTTACTTCCTTTTATATGTAAAAGCTGATCCTTGCCATATTCATGCTGAATCCATTACAATATGGTGTGAAATCAATTTCAATTTTAGCCAACTCATTGTCTCTGCTCTCATGTCCACTTGAGTTATTCTCTGTATATTCTATGTTTATGTTACTAATTTCAGAACATTGTCCATGAAAGTTTTTCTCCCTTATCTAGTTGATTTCTTGCATACTAATTCTCTTAGTTGATTTCTTCTCTCACTAGTTAGCACCACTTATCTACAAAACTACATATGCCAAATAGCATTCGTTTTAACTCTACTGCGAGGTTATCTATAACTAATGCAAATACTTAAGGGTTCAAAGTAGACTGCTGGTGAAGCTCAGCTCCAATCGGAAATTTTGTTGTCACTCCACATACAGTTCACCACAATTGGAAATAATTATCACTCCACATCAATCCTAAGTAATGGATAAGTGTGGTGTCAGATTCACAGTCAACCTTCATAAAATTGTCACACTATATGATGTGTTCCGCTTTAAGATTCATCTAGGCTTAAGATATCATTCGTATTTAGCTCCAAAAAGGTACTTGTAGTTTTACCTTTTGACAGCAAATGTATGGTTAGTGCTCTTGTATCTTATTACTTCTGTTTCTCATGGTTTTCTGTTCCATGCTATTTATCTGATGGGCCCCATCTTTAGGGCAATTAGGACTTCATCAGCATCATCATATAATAAGATTTGCATTGTTTTGAAATTGGTAAAGTATCCTTCAGAATTTATTCTTATCTGTGAAGATCTGAATTTTTCTATCTAGATACTATGCCATTGCACCCTATAAATTATAGTATATTACAAGTATGGTTAGCGCTCTTGTATCTTATCACATCTGTTTCTCATTATTTTCTGTTCCATTCTGTTGATCTGATGGGCCCCATCTTTAGGGTAATTAGGACTTCATCAGTATCGTCATATAATAAAATTTGCATTGTTTCCAAATTAGTAAAGTATTCTTCAAAATTATTCTTATCTGTGAAGATCTGTATTTTTCTATCTAGATACTATGCCATTGCACCCTATAAATTAGTAGTATATTGCTAATGGAATGATTGCAAATTTTTATGTATTTTTTCATATATAATCTAGCATTATAATTGAACATGGTATGCTAGGGCTGTTGCAAAAGTGCCTTTCTCTGGATGGGAGCCATGGATCCTACATTTGTGTTTTGTGCTTGTAACTACTTCCTCACCTGGAATCGGACTGCTTTGATCTTCTGCACCATCATCCAAATTCATTAGCCCACCTTCTCTGTCCAGTCAATAAGTACCTGATATTGCCATCTACAGGTCCAATCTGTTACTTGTTACCCAGCCCAATTGCTTCTCCTGTCCCATCTGTTTGTTATCAGTTATGGTGGTGATTTTCCTGAAACCTTATATCAATTTCAACCCATTCATGTTCATCTACTGCTTGTCTACTGCACTGCAATTCCAACTGTTCATCTCATCTTTTGGTCAAGCTAAAACCAATTTCCATCACTGAATCCCAGCCTCGTCTGACCTTTTTGTTGCACCATTTTTCTGCTTTATCCCAGCCTCCTCTTTCTAGTTCTGCTGCTTCCTTACCTGGATTTGAATTTGATTTCATTCCTCTTCATCTCTGCTGCTTCATCTTTTCTGCACTGATCATGATATACCATTGTTCTGCCCTTTCCTTATGCTCACCCATTCAAGCACTGTTACTCAAACCCTGCCACCTAGTGGCACCCCTTGTTGCACCATTTCTGCTGCTATCTTACTGCATCTCTTCTCTGTTATATATTTACTTGTCTGTGTAGATCTGATTGTATCCATCTAGATACATACTGTTTTTTTTTTGAAAGGTCATCTAGATACATACTATTGTACCTCGATAAATTTAGTGTATTTTTTTTGAAAGGTCTCAATAAATTTAGTATATTACTAATGGATTACGATAAGAAGTTCTATGCCTTTTCTATTCTTGTCCCCATCCATTGTCTAGTGCCACCATGATGGGGAAATGTCCTTTAAATCTTCAGGATCCTTAACCCTGCAGGATCTATTTCAGTATCCATTGTGGGTCCATTGTTAATAATGGCTTGAGTGGTGAGACCCTATATCCATTTGAGAATAAATTACTCAAGAGTGGATCATAATTTCATGCACAGGAGCCCTTGTTTCTTGTTTGCACTGAATCAAATTTTACTTTAGGGCTAAATATCCACTGTGGGTGAGCAGCAAGACCATAGATCGGTTTGAGAATAAATTACTTAGAATTGGATCTAATTTCATGCACAGATGCCCTTCTTTCTTGCCTGCACTGAATCAAATTTTACTGCAGGGCTTTGCTATTGGAAATGGGCTCACTGATCCTGCAATCCAGTACAACTCATATACTGATTATGCATTGGAAATGGGTATCATCTCTCAAAGTGACCATGACAGAATTAACAAACTAGTCCCACTATGTGAACTGGGGGTTAAACTTTGTGGTAATTGCTCCTCATTTGCTTCTGTTATGCTTTATATCATGTCCACTCTCTTCTTCGTTTAATTTTGTCTGCTGCACTTTTCATTATGTCCTCTTTTTCATTTCAGTGATGACTGAGGTTGTCATCTGTTTTTTTAAAGAGTTGAGATTATCATGTAGTTTCTTGGATCACATGGCAGGTTCTTCGGGTGTGATCTCTTGCCTTGGTTCCTTTTTTATATGCAACTCCATATTTACTTCTGTGATGGCCATTGCTGGAGATATCAATGTAAGATTTTATTGCACCATCTCGTATCCTTTTCCTAAAATGTGTTACTATTTTATTGAAAGATTAATTTCATCATCATCATCATCATCTCTCTCTCTCTCTCTCTCTCTCTCTCTCTCATTTTTGCCTTATTTTGTCACTTTTCAGCACTATGATATCCGAAAGACATGTGAGGGTCCCCTTTGTTATGATTTTTCAAATTTGGGGAAGTTTTTAAATGAGAAGTCTGTGAGAGAATCTCTGGGTGTTGGCAATAGAAAATTTGTGTCATGTAGCCCTCTTGTTTATGAGGCCATGATCACAGACTGGATGAAGAATCTCGAATTGGGTATTCCTGCTCTTATTGAAGATGGTATCAGACTGTTGGTGTATGCTGGTGAATATGACCTGATATGTAACTGGTTAGGTAAGTCCTTTGTTACACAATGTTCATTACTTATACCATATGCTTTGGCTTTGTGCCAAGGGATGCTGTTATCTTGAGTTTTGCATGCATCTGTTTCAGTGTGCTATTTCATTGCACAGTATCTAGTTTGGCTTCATTATATTTTGTTATTTCTACAATATAGAGTTTAAAGAGTTCCTAATGTAAGGACATCAAACACACGATGACGAGTTCATTGGGAGAATCTCACTTACATGAAAGTGTTTGTTCTGAATCTCGAGGCATCCCACTTTGTACATGTGGCCCCATGGTAACTGATCTGGTGGGTGCCACTGTGGATGTGGGATGTACCAAAAAATCGCCAACTTGGAAAACCCTCTCTTTAGTACCAATTCAGTAATCAAGAGAACAATGAAGGCTAATATTTTTGGGGTGCCCCCATCTGTTATGGGCCTAACCACCCAATGAGTGTGCCGTTTGTTACTGAACCATGCCCATGTCTATATGGGTGCCTCAGAACACTATTCACTTTCTAGTGCCTGAGCTGAATGCATTCCCATCATAATAGGAGTGGGCCATTCTATTTTCGGAAGTTGTCTTCTAATTTCCATGATACTGATGACCTGATAGTCATCATCATCGTTGTTGTCAAAGCCAATTCTCATCTTTCTGGGGCCAGTGATCTGATAGTGTCGAATATAATTTAGGGGCTAAGGTTGTGAACTTGTTCATTATATTGTCATTGAAGCATAGCAGTCATGACTCATGACACAAGGTCCAATCAAGACACCAAGCAGTTTTGGAGCTTTAGGTGCAATGTGCATACTTAGGTGCCAGTTTAATTGTATTAGGTGCTCTTATTTAGGTATTTTAGAATATATAGGTTTGCTATTGTTGTGTCTCTATTACACCTATTTTAAAAGTATAATGTTACTAATCTAGCAAAAGCATACAAACAAACAAGGGTATTTTCATGTATTTGTTAAAGTTCCTAATAAATTATTATTAGCTACTAATGCATGTTAAGTAAAACTGAAAAATAGATTTTTGTAGGGAAAAAAGGGTCAATTAATGCCCACACCTTAAAGCTTTGGAAGGTGTAAATGCGTCTGAAACCTGTACCTAGCCACACCTTTGACTACCTACCATGCCTATCCTATCTGTTTGGGTTGACTGTGGTTTTAGTCATACACTAACCACTATTTAGGGCTTATTTTCTTTGACATCCACTATCTAACATGCCATTTGAAGTGCTTCATTCCAACTCTTCATTTGCTCCAACTTTACTAAGACTAAATTCATCATAAGAAGTTGTTACTGGTATTTTATGTAAATGTCCAACCAATCTAAAATTACATTTTTTGTTTTCTCTCTTTTATTGGAGCCACACATGAAGTTGTACTGATATTCTCATTGTTTCATTTTATGGGTTCTTGATTTCCATTTTAGCATATTCCATGTTTTAGCCCCATGAACTTTTCACTGTGTTTTTTCTTTTCATTGTTGCTCAACAGTCTGTTCCATATTGGAATGTGAACTTATTATTCATCTTAATTTTTATCTTGTGATTTTGTCTACTGAGAGAGATTTTTCTCCATTGAATGGAAGTCAAGTGAAGTGTGGTGATTCATGTATTATCTTGTAACAGCCCCTTCCAGAAATATGTATTCTGATTATTCTGTGACAACTCTAGCTCCAAGCAAGTGTATAATTACTTCATCCACTTTGATGTAACACAAATTGATTTTCTAGAACCAAAATAGCAAGATGCATGACGTACAATACTATTTGTAGAAGACTAATTGGTAAGCATCCTCTTGCTTCAGGGAATTTCAGATGGGTGAACTCCATGAAATGGTCTGGTCAGCAGATGTTTGTTAACACTCCAATGGAACCATTTGATGTAGAAGGTAAGGAAGCAGGATTGTTGAAAACTTATGGGCCCCTCAGTTTTCTCAAGGTAAGCTAAGCTTCTTTTTTTGGACGTTATCTGTTCCAGTCAGTTTGTCTAATCTAGGTTGGTTTGATCTGTGGTGGATCCTATCATGTTAGGCCACAGGAAGTAATTTTTTTTTTTTGGGAGAAATGCACCACCTATGGAAAGTGCTACTCCCATTTGAATATAGCATTCTAGAAATCTAAAACATCAATCATTTTATGTTTGGGTCATTTGTTTTTGTAATTGTGTGGACATTTTTTACAGGGGCCTATTTATTGGTCCGTTGTACCCTGCATGTACTTACTACTACTGTAGGAGCAGAACCTATTACTTTTTCCTGCTGTGTATGCTCATTTTAGTGTGGGGAACTTTCTATAATGAGTTGTATGCACTTTGAGGTTCATTTGAAAAGGGCATTGCTTTCATTTAGTCTGTGTCATAATTTTATTGTTCTTTCCATCATGATTGGATGCATGGTTTTCAAAAAGGCCCCTGGATTCTAGACCCTCTGTCAGAACATCTTTCTTTGGATAAACGAGCATGGAGGATTTCAAAAAGGCCCCTGGATTCTAGATCCTCTGTCAGAACATCTTTCTTTGGATAAACGGGCATGGAGATAAAACAAACTCATCCTTAACAACCGTTCTGAATCCATCACATGGATTCAGGCAACAAAGCAGATAGAAATTCAGCACACATCCTAAGGAGAGAGCCTGCTAGCCTGGAACAAAATTATTGAAGTTGGGTTTCAGAAATTTAAATAAATTTAGATAGATTTTGGAATCCAATCATTCTAGAAAACCAAAGATTCTGTAAGTCCATTTAAATCCATGGAGCAGAGCCAGCAAACCCCCTTGCACCTGATTCTTCGTAATATGCTGACAGTCAGAATTTGGTGCACATAGGTACACGACGCGGGTCATATGGTACCCATGGACCAACCCAAGGCTTCACTGGAGATGCTGAAGAGGTGGATGAAAGGACAACTGAACGAGGATGTGGATGTGCTGTTGGCTTCTGACATGTAGAAATTGTGTGCTGTGACCATCTGCTATAAGGACTTTTGTAAGTAGATACTTCCTAATGAAAGATGACTACCACCTGATTCTCACGTAGAGGACAAATTCTGATTCTGCAAACATAATCTAAGAATCTGAAAATCTCGATGATATCACTAGTATTATAATGTAATTTTTTTTTTCTCTTTTGATGGTGACATGACTGAAACCTGCCACAACCAATTGCACTGCGTATGTCTGTTTGTAAATAATATGTGGTATCACTGAATTACCAAATGTAAGTCGGCCGTGGAAAACCTTATAGGTTTCTACTTTTTTCTTTAAAAAAAAAAAAGATATCGGCGTCTTTTCGGGTTACACTTGTAAACCAGGAAGGAAGAGGCGGATATCTGTTGGTCATGGTCTTAATGGGTCTTAAGACACTTGCCTTGGGTTCTTGATGCCTAAGGACCATCACCTTATACTCTTGTAGAAGTTCACAGAATTCCAGAATCTGTTTCCACTTTTTAATCCTAGGCTACTACTGAAAAAGTGTTGAAATTTGGGTCTAGACCTAAATGGTTTATAATCGAGTCAACCGTCAATTTAGTATCTATACAAGTTGCCTTGGACAGAGTAACTTGCAGGTGACTTGTGGTCACTTGTGGAATGGGTCTTCGAGGGCTCCAAATCTTGTGGAATGGGGCTCCGAGGGCTCCAAATCTGACTTGTGGTCACTTGTGGAATGGGTCTTAGAGGGCTCCAAATCTCTTACGTCCCAGTCATCTACATGATGTTGGATTGACCTCGGTTGAATCTTTTAAAGGCATGGTGTAATGAAAAAGACGTACAACTGATTTCCTCTAGCCACTTCAGGAAGCAGGAGGTTGTGTGTTCGAGCCCTCATGGTCTAACTTTGGTGTGCCTCAGAAGTAGTTGGCTCATCCGTGGGGGTTTTAGTAGAACGTGTTTGAGTTTTCCACACATTAATCCAAAAAAAAGACTTAAGTGGGAGGTTTTTTTTTGATAAAGCACCAGTTATTGGATATTGGAATTTGGAACTATAGATGGTATTTCTTAGTATATTCACCATCATTGTCAATAATTTGCTAATGCATTTGTGATATGTTTATTTTTTATTTTTGTTTTTATTTTCTTTTTATCTAAAATCATAGTTTTAGTCACTTTAACAAAGCACTTATTACAAGGCGCCTATAAATTCCCGAGTAGAGATTACAAGTCTGTTAACAAACTAACTAATAAATATTTATGGGTGAAAATCTTAACTATTAAGCATAGCTAACAAAGCTGTGCAAATCATTTCAGTCACTTCTCCAGGCCTGAATCACATCATGGGGATGGTGCAATTGCCCAATTGGTTATCTCTTTCTTCAAAGAAAATAAATTTGTGGAAAAAATTATATTAAAGTTCTATTTATCTATGAAATTCAATCAAATGTCGGATTTTGAAAAGCTAATGTTTTGGTTGTTTACATCAAAACTTTTATTTTTATTAAAAATAAATGAAACATTGTCTCAGGAAAAATTCTTTATTTTTTCAATATTTTTTTCATTCTTCCACTATAAAAATGAATTTCTTTGAAAGAGAGGAAAATATCACATTCTTTATAGTCTTGGCAAAGAGTTTTCATTTTATAGAAGAACAAATAATAAATTTATTTATCATAGTAGAAAATAATAAATAATTCTTAATAAGTAATTAGCTAGAGCAATGGGAGAGGAACTTTCTGAAGGGGATTATGTTTCGAAAGAAATGGGGGGATGAGGTGACTTGTGACTTCTGCCTTGTTCTATTATTATTCGTCAACCAAAAGGAAGGGGTGAGTTTGGTATGCCTTGTCCGTCTTCTACAAAAGTAGAAGTTGACGTTCGAGCCTTCTTGGTAGTCCTTGGAAAAAAAAATAGCCTTTGGAGCATCGTTCTTGAGAAAAAGTAGCTCAAACAATCTACATCCTTTGTTCCGGTCTTCTCCATTGTGGAGACGTTCTCTCTCCAAAGTCTAAGCTATTAATAGTATTTTTTTTTAAACATTAGTATCTTTGTCTTACATTAAAAGTGAGATTAGTCTCATAAATCTCTCAATCTACGTACTAGATAAGTTAATGGAGAGTAATCTCATAAAAAGTGACTTGAAAGAATTGAAAATGAATTAAAATTAGGGAGCACTTACACACACCCGGTTTTTCTGCCTCTACACACCCGAATTCGGAAATTCGGGTGAAATTACGATTCTGCCCCCGCGTTTCCATTCATTCGAATGAATTCCCAGTTCATTTTGTCATTCATTCGAATGAATGGATTCATTCGAATGAATCACCAGTTCATTTTCGATTCATTCGAATGAATACATTCATTCGAATGAATCACCGGTTCATTTTGGATTCATTCGAATGAATGGGCTGAACAGTAACACGGAGTACTGTTCAGCCCGATCATTCGAATGCCCAGTCGTTCGAATCCGCCGAATGGATTCATTCGAATGAATGACCAGTTCATCTTGGCATTCATTCGAATGACTGGACATTCATTCGAATGATCGGGCTGAACAGTACTCCGTGTTACTGTTCAGCCCGATCATTCGAATCATTCGCACACGATTCCGCTGAATACATTCATTCGAATGAATGACCAGTCATTCGAATGAATGGGCTGAACAGTAACACGGAGTACTGTTCAGCCCGATCATTCGATTCATTCGCATACACAACATTCATTCGAATGAATGCCTTCAAACGTGCATTTATTCGAATGAATGTATCAGAGGCTGCCACGGAATGACAGTCCCTCTGGTTCAGTTGATTCATTCGAATGAATCAGCCCATTCATTCGAATGAATGGGATGATTCATTCGAATGAATGCATCAGAGGCTGTCTAGGAATGACAGTCCAGGCATTCATTCGAATGAATCAGCCCATTCATTCGAATGAATGCCTGAAAATGTGCATTCATTCGAATGAATGGGCTGATTCATTCGAATGAATGCCCTGGACTGCCATTCTCAGGCAGCCTCTGATGCATTCATTCGAATGAATCAGCCCATTCATTCGAATGAATGCCTGAAAATGTGCATTCATTCGAATGAATGGCATGATTCATTCGAATGAATGCCCTGGACTGCCACTCTCAGGCAGCCTCTGATGCATTCATTCGAATGAATCAGCCCATTCATTCGAATGAATGCCTGAAAATGTGCATTCATTCAAATGAATGGGCTGATTCATTCGAATGAATTCTTGGACTGCCATTCTCAGGCAGTCTCTGATGCATTCATTCGAATGAATCAGACCATTCATTCGAATGAATGCACGTTTTCAAGGCATTCATTCGAATGAATGGACTGATTCATTCGAATGAATTCCTGGACTGCCATTCTCAGGCAGTCTCTGATGCATTCATTCGAATGAATCAGACCATTCATTCGAATGAATGCACGTTTTCAAGGCATTCATTCGAATGAATGGGCTGATTCATTCGAATGAATGAAACTTATATATAAATCGATCCATGAAATTTCACTCGTCTCATTCCATTCAAAACCCTAAACCCTCGTTTCCCTCTCCCTCTCCCTTCTCCCTTGAACCCCTTTCTCAATCCCTTCTCCCTTAAAACTTAAACCCCATTTTCAACACCCACTTTTCACCCTTAAACCCCTTTTGCAAACACTTCTCCCTACAACCTCATTTTCAACCCCCTTTTCAACTCTCTTTTCAATCCCAAACCCTTGAACCCCATTTCAATCCCAAACCCTTATACTCCATTTTGAACCACGTTTTTCAAATAATTAACCCTAAAACCCCATTTTCAACCCCCCTTTTTAATCCCAAAACAATGAACCCCTTTTAAATCCCAAACCCTTAAAAAAAAATCATTCCCATTTTCAACACACTCACTCTCTCAATCTGTTACCTCGGGTCGAAGTTATCTCTCTCAAGTTAATGTCTGGATCTCGTATCTCGAATCGAAGGTAAGTCCTATCTCAGTTTTTTTCTAGAAATCATTATGGAGTTTGTTGAGGGATGTTTTGAAAGTCGTGAAGACCTTATAAATTATGTTAAGAATATAGCTCTTAAACAATGATTTGTATGTACGATAAAGAGGTCATGTAAAAAGGAAAATAAATTAGTCCTTGGCTGCGATAGATGAGGTAAATACCGCAGCACGGTTAGCTTGGATGACGATGACAGAAAGAGGAAAGCATACTCTCGCCAATGTAATTGTCCTTTTGAAGTTAAAGGAAAACAGATTGTTGATGGGTCATGGAAGTTGACCATAAAGAGTTTGGAGCACAATCATGATATATCGGATGTATTATTAGGTCATCCAAGTACAAGATGTTTTTCAGATTCTGAGAAAAGAATGATCATTGAAATGAGGAGTAACAATATACCACCACGGCAAATTTTGACGACCCTTAGAAATCAAAATCCAGATATTGGAATATCAGCGGCTGATTTGTACAACTTTTGTTCTGCGCTTCGGAAAGAGCAACTAAGGGGTCGAACTACAATTGAAGCTTTGATAGAAGATCTTCAACAAGGTGGTTATCAATACTTTCTTGACTATGACAGTGATGGTCATCTATCCCATCTCTTTTTCGCACATCCGAAGTCAATTTTTCTTACCGACAGATATCATAATGTGTTTCTGATGGATTGCACGTACAAAACCAACAGATATCATATGCCATTGCTTCATGTCGTTGGTGTGACAAGTTTCAATAAGAATTTCTGCTCATGCTTTGCATTTCTAAGAAATGAGAAATTTGAAGATTATGTATGGGCATTACAGATGTTTAAAAAGGTCTTCGGAGTGCACCATGATCGACAAGTTCTTTTGACTGATAGGGAATTGGCGTTAAAGAATGCCATTGATTTGGAGTTCCCTAATGCTGTACATATTTTGTGTTCCTGGCATATCAACAAGAATATTGTCGCTCGTTGTAAACCTTTGTTTAAGAGAATGGAAGACTGGAATGCATTTTTTACCGAATGGAATGGCCTGATTGAGTCCCCAACCGAAGAAGCATTCAATACAGCATTTGAGGCATTCAAACAAAATTTTAGAGCTGATTCGCAGGCAGTGAATTACTTAACAAGGACATGGATCCCACTTAGAAAACAATTCGTCAAGGCATGGATCGGATGGAGTTTACATTTTAAAAATCGAGCTACTTCAAGAGTTGAGGGTGCACATGCTATTCTGAAAAGTTATATATCTACATCTACAGGTGATCTAGATGTTGTCAGAAGAAAGATAGCCCATGTCATTGAAAATCAATTTGAAGAGTTCAAGATTCAACTTGAGGATGAGAAGATTCGGTTTGCATGTGATGTGTCTATTCCTTTCTTTGATGAATTGAAGGGCAAAGTTTCTCATTTCGCAATGAATGAGGTTTACAACCAATATGATATGCTTATGAACCGATCATTGAAACCCATTTGTACGGAAGAGTTTACAGCTTCAATGGGCCTACCGTGTGCGCACAAAATGCAATGGATGGACAAATTACATTTGGATGACATACACCCACAATGGAGAATAGACTTAATCTCATTGGCTGACTTGAGGATTGAAAGGAGGAGCCCTGGGGATGTATTAGATGTACACTTTGAAGGTATTAAGAACAAATATGGACATTTGTCTTCGTATGATCAAGAGATGCTCCTAAATCATCTTCAAAACCTTGCCATCCATGATAAGCCAGTCAGTCACCCTATTATGCAATATTCTAGAGGACGTCATCCAGGTTCAAGGAATTCATCACAGGGCCAAACATCTACACGTCGAGATCCTTCTGCATTTGAGATTGTAGAGAATCAACTAAATGGAAGGAGATGTGGGTTATGCAAAAATACTGGTCATACGAGGAGAACTTGTCCGAATAGGCCACCTTCTTCACAGGCATCTACGAGTGTAGATTTAAATGCTGATTATAATGTAGGTGATTTCATTGAATCAGAAACAGCGAGTTTTCCACATGATAGTGGATCTTACAACTTTGGTGACGATTCAACATATAACTCTACAGAAATGACCGAAGTAAGTTCATTCCTTAAAGAGTTTATATGTATTTACCAATCGACATATAACTTTTCCATATGTTCTAATGTCATTTTTTTAAAATGTTATGCAGTGGTCTGGTGATTTTAGAGATAATGACGATTTCTTGCAATGGTGGAATCAATGAAGTGGAGATAGGATTGTCAATAGCTTAATTTTAAGTTAGGAATGCTGTTGAATGTACTTGTCAGCTTGAATGTATTCATTTTATGTGGAATATTTAAATGCTAATTTAGTTCAAAATAACATTTTTAAAGTAACGACCCAATTCACAATGAGCAAGAGATAAATAATATAACATGTTCATTCAAAATATGAATTTTACATCTGTTTTACATGTCAATAACAAAAAAAAAAAAAAAGTACATCAAAGACAAATAATATCCGGATCAGAGGTAGAAGGTGAGGCAGGTGAAGCAGCAGGAGGTGCATCAGGAGGTGCATCAAGAGGTGCAATAGGTGGTGTAGCAGGAGGTGCATCAGGTGCAGCAAGTGGTGCAGCAGGAGGTGCATCAGGGGGCGCATCAAGAGGTGCAGCAGGAGGTGCATCAAGAGGCGCATCAAGAGGTGCAGCAGGAGGTGCATCAGGTGGTGCAGCAGGAGGTGCAGCAGATGGTGCAGCAGGAGGTGCAGCAGGTCGGGCAGCAGCTGGTGCAGCAGGAGGTGCAACAGGTCGGGCAGCAGCTGGTGCAGCAGGAGGTGTAGCAGGTGGGGCAGCAGGAGGTGCAGCAGGTGGTGCAGGAGGTGGTGCAGCAGGAGGTGCAGCAGGAGGTGCACCAGCTGGTGCATGAACTGGAGGTACATATGGAATAAGTGCAGTATGACGAGAACGGGGGCGAGAAACTACTGGTGCTCGACTATGAACAGAACGAGAGCCAGTAGCAGCTGCAACACCAGTCGGACCAATACGGGGGCCAGAAGCTGCTGCTAATCCAGTCGGACGAACAGAGTGGCCAAAAGCTACTAATCCAATCGGTCGGACCTGGGGGCCTGAAACTGCTCCAAATGGACGAGCAGGGGTGCTAGATCCTGCTGCTGCTGCTTAAGCTGAAGCACCTGCTCCAGATGTAGGAGCATGGGTGCCAGTACCTGCTCCAGATGTAGGAGTATGGGTGCCAGATCCTGCTCCTGAAGGTGGAGCAGATGATCGAGATGGCCGAGCAGGAATGTCAGATGCTGAAGCTGAAGCTGAAGCTGCTGATCGAAATGGTCGAGCAGGGCTGCCAGATGTTGCTCCTAAAGCTGAAGCTGCTGATCCAAATGGACGAATAGGGACAAAAGCTGCTCCTGCATATTCTTTAGATACCCTTGCTCGTAAACTCCCATCTGCTTCTGCTCCTAATGCTGCTGTTATCCCCCTCTCTTGTGCTATAAGCACAGCCAATCTCAAAGTATCGATAATCTGATTCTGCATCACATCCAACCTTGCAGAAACCTGATCATATCTCTGATCCATCTTCTCCTCCAAAGAAGAAATGCTATCAAGAATCTGTTGTGTGTTGATTCCAGTTGATCCTTCTTGAGGAGGAGTCCCTGCCTCGCGTGCCTCACGCGCCTCAGATGCCTCAGATGGCTCAGGTGGTGGTGGTACCTGAAGTTGAAGTGCCTCGACAACTTTGGGTACCCATTTCTTACTCACTGTGTCGAGTTGGAATCCCATCTTCTTCAAAGTTGAATCATTGAAATAATCAAATCGGTCTAAAGAAACTTTATCATCGGGGAGAAGAGGGATTCCGCGTTCTTCAAAAAATGAACATAGAAATAGACCGTGCGGAAGACTGCATCTTCTGGTCTTCCGGCAGGAGCGCATGTGACTAATGATGATATGGGAGAGGGAGATTTTTTTCCCATTCATGATGCACCAAATCAAGAAGACATCGAACCATGTCACAGTAGTATGCCCTTTTCTAGGGCACACACAGTTGACAACTATGTGGTGGATGATTCGTGCCTCTAATGTCAAATTCGAGGGGGGGTCTTCTTCTCAGTAATATCTGTCCTCCCACAGATTTCGTTAAGGGCTACCAAAACGTCAAAGCCCTCAACATCAGTGGGCCATGTACGACTGTCGTACTTTCTAATCGCATCTTTGGGCAAATTGTATAGGAGGTCTAACCTATCCCGTGTAATGACAATTTCTTGCCATCGGACAGATGTTTTAACCGGCTCATCGTCAATTCTTTCCACATTGGCATAAAATTCTTTAACGACCGTCGGATACATATCACTTTTTAATGCCAAAAATGACCCCCAACCTATTTTTTCAAATAAATCTTCAACTTTAAAACCAAATTGTGTGAAATATGAGAGGTCCACGATTTTACCGAATATGAAGGACCGTGTGGAGAAATCCTCTCTGTACATGGTCGCCGCTTCCGAAGATACGAAATAGGTGGGGTCGAATGCGGTATCCTTCTTTTGTTTTTTCCCTCCCCTTGTTGAGGTCGCTTTCCTTTTCGAGGACGATGCCATGGGTTAAAGGGTGGGTTTTTCAAAATAAAGGAAGAAGTAGGGAGAATAGGGTGGGGTTTGGGATTGAAATGGGGGTGATTTGAATAAAAGGGGGGTGTGATTCGAATGAATGGGGTGTGATTCGAATGAATGGGGTGTGATTCGAATGAATGGGTGTGTGATTCGAATGAATGGGGGTGTGATTCGAATGAATGAGGGAAGGGCTCGGGAAAGGGACTTCGGAATGAGGGAAGGCCGAGCTTAGATTGAGGAAAGGGAGAGCTAAGGATGAGAGAGACACGGCCGGAACCGGCGCCGGAGCAGGAGAGTGAAAGGGGGAGGGAGAGATTCGATCTAGGGTTTTGAAATGGACTCACGGCGAAGGAGGGAAAGGGTTAGGGTTCGGTGTCGATCGAATGAATCGACGGTTCTTATATATTAAGTTTGCATTCATTCGAATGAATCATGCCATTCATTCGAATGAATGCACATTTTCAGGCATTCATTCGAATGAATGGGCTGATTCATTCGAATGAATGCATCAGAGGCTGCCTGAGAATGGCAGTCCAGGGCATTCATTCGAATGAATCAGCCCATTCATTCGAATGAATGCACATTTTCAGGCATTCATTCGAATGAATGGGCTGATTCATTCGAATGAATGCCTGGACTGTCATTCCCAGACAGCCTCTGATGCATTCATTCGAATGAATCATCCCATTCATTCGAATGAATGCCCGATAACAGAGGATTCATTCGAATGAATGGGCTGATTCATTCGAATGAATCAGCTGAACCAGAGGGACTGTCATTCCGTGGCAGCCTCTGATACATTCATTCGAATGAATCATCTGATTCATTCGAATGAATGCACGTTTGAAGGCATTCATTCGAATGAATCAGTTGATTCATTCGAATGAATGCTGTGTATGCGAATGAATCGAATGATCGGGCTGAACAGTACTCCGTGTTACTGTTCAGCCCATTCATTCGAATGACTAGTCATTCATTCGAATGACTGGTCATTCATTCGAATGAATGTATTCAGCGGAATCGTGTGCGAATGATTCGAATGATCGGGCTGAACAGTAACACGGAGTACTGTTCAGCCCGATCATTCGAATGAATTGATTCATTCGAATGAATGCCAAGATGAACTGGTCATTCATTCGAATGAATCCATTCGGCGGATTCGAACGACTGGGCATTCGAATGATCGGGTTGAACAGTACTCCGTGTTACTGTTCAGCCCATTCATTCGAATGAATCCAAAATGATACCGGTGATTCATTCGAATGAATGTATTCATTCGAATGAATCGAAAATGAACTGGTGATTCATTCGAATGAATGACAAAATGAACTGGGAATTCATTCGAATGAATGGAAACGCGGGGGCAGAATCGTAATTTCACCCGAATTTCCGAATTCGGGTGTGTAGAGGCAGAAAAACCGGGTGTGTGTAAGTGCTCCCTAAAATTAATACCTTATTTCATGAGATAAGTGTTTTGACTGTCAAAGTATCTCTTTCGATAAAGACCTCGGCTTATCAGTATGAAGTAGTTTTCAAAATCACTTAGATCAAATTCTCTATGGGGACAAAATTGGCTGGTGCTCCACAAGGGAGGCATACCAAATGCTAGCTCATATTGAACATCCTCATAGAAGAAACTAGAATAAAAATTGGAAAAGCATCTTTCCTCCAAAAGTCCAAATTATGGTCCATGAAAAATTGATTGCCACAAGCAAGCTGCCCAAATTTGACCCATCTTCATACACTCGCTATCAAATTTTTGTGTCTTGTTATATGCTCGTAGTATTAACATTTTACTTTCACTCAGTATTAAAAAATTGCATTTTCAAAATCTAATATATTTCAAACGTATGTGTTCAAGAATATAAAACAAAAGTATCTCAAATATTAACCTATACGTTATCTTAATATTTCAGTTATATAAACTGATTTTCATCTTTGTCAATTTCAATTGTTCAATATCTTTAATGCTTATTCTAATATTTCAAGAGTCCAATAAACATTGGTATAAACTATTGACTAATATTTTTTTCCATGAACTCATACAGGATTCTGCAATTAATAAATATTTTTTACCCTCAAAATTAATATTTAGTTTGATTTTGTCACATTACTCGTAAAGTTTAAAAAAAGCTTAGTTAATATCACGGGTTGAGCTAACCAGGGGTTTAAAAATCGGTATCGGCCGATACGATATATCGACCTATATATCGTTATCGGCCGATATATCGGCCGATATTTTTCTCTTTCCTCCATTTTTTTGAAGATATCGGCCGATATGATATGGCCGATATTATGAATATTGGCCGATAACGATATGTATCGGCCGATATTCATAGCTTAAAACCAGTATATATCGGCCGATACGATATGTATCGGCCGATATTTGTACTCCTGGAGCTAACTACATATGTAAAAAAAATACTTTTTATTTTAATATTAATGTAATATGTCAAATGTCCTCAGTAATCATCACAATTCCTTGTAATCAAATATTTTACTTTCTTACAGTTAAGCTGATATACGAAAGTTGCAGTGGTTTCTTATATTTTAATATTTCTAAAGGATTAGTTTTACAATAGGTAAGATACATCGTTTCATTGTAAACCAATTTTTTGTCAACATTGGAAACTAAGTTGCAGTGGTTCCACTTCATACTTATTATTAATTTATGTATTGAATTTATGCTCTTTGAACTCATTTGAAATACACTATAAGATGAATCGGTTCAGATGGTAAGAACATCTAGTATTTAAAATATTCATTTAAATTTATTTTTAACAAAATTTTATATAAGTATAATCTTTTAAACCAACTCATCATCATTATTATTTAAAGTCCCATAAGTTCATGATAAACTTGCTCACAACAAATAGTTTCTTCATATAAGTTAGGATATAATTGAAAACAAAAATAAATTATGGATTTAAATTTTAATTGAGATTCACATTTAATTAATTATTGCTATATACATAAAAGTGATAAAATAAAATTTATCAGAAACTGGCGTCGCCCGGACTTGAACCGGAGACCTTCAGTGTGTTAGATTGACGTGATAACCAACTACACCACCACACCATTTGAGTATGCGTTTATTACTATTTCGTAGTTCTTATGGATTGGCTCTCACAAACAGTTCGGATAAAATCCATAACCACGAAACATCGGTCGTTCCTCCTGCTTTTTCCCAACCCTCCCCTGTACTTCTCGTTCTTCCCCGCTCCCTTCTTCAGACCGAAACCCTAGCGCCTCTTCGTTCTTCAAAACCCTAGATTTCTTCGATACAAAGATGTCCAGCGCTTTGGACATGAGTCTGGAAGATCTCATCAATAAGAACAAAAAATCTTCTGCCACCACCAATTCCAGGGGCGGGGGAAGAGCCAACGGATCCGGCCATGGCCCCAGCCGCCGCTTCCAGAATCGCGCTTCGAACCGCTCCGCTCCATATTCCTTGCCAAAGGTCAGAATCTAGGTTTTCCTCTTTTCTTGCCTAAACATACTTCTTTTCCCTAAGGAAGAGAGGGTCGGTCCTTTTTCTTGATCTGAAACTGATTTTGTATTTTTTATATTCCCTTTTTTTATGTAAACAGATGATCCCAGCACCGGATTCGGCGTTGCAGCCCGACATGTTTGTAGACCAGTCAGTGCCAGCAGTGTTGGCGGCGTTGGCTGCTCCAGCATCGTCAATTGAGACGGGCACAAAGCTGTATATTTCCAACTTGGATTATGGTGTTTCTAATGACGACGTCAAGGTGCGATCTTTAAGGGTTTATTTTCCTCCCTCTCTCCCCCCCCTCTCTCTCTCTCTGGGGTTGGGGGGTGTCTCAACATGTGGATTTTATTTAATTTTGAATTGTTTTGGTTTCTACATCACATTCGAATTGGACTTTTTGGATGTCAGATCTCTCAATTATTGCTTTAATTTGAACAGTGGTGTTATGTTATTAAATAGAATTTCTTTTCAAACACTATTTTTTTCTTGTGTTGTCTTTTGGAGAAAGGAAAAACCCTTTTGGGTAATTTATTGATGAAAAACGAGACTGCCGTTTAAGTCGAAATTGTTAAGGAAACTTTCCCCCCTTTTTGAAAAAAATGAACTGTTGTCTTCTTTACAGTGAGGATCTTGACTTCATGCGTCCCAAGTTCTTGTGGGGATGCATGGAGGTAGCCTTCTTGATGCACAGCCAATTTTGGCATTTCATACCTGTTTTTTGGGAATTTAATGGTGAAGCTGTTCCTGTTTGATTCAACTAGGAATCTTGGTGGTGCTTCATCCAGAACATGTGATTTTTTACATATTTTAGTTAATGGATGAGAAACACATAGAATTGGGAAAAATTATAGAATTAGCTGATTAGGAGAAACAATTCCTAACCCTATATCATGTTCTGCCTCTACCATATTTGATTAGGAAGTCACAGAAGGCCTCCAACTCCCCCTCCTTTGGAAAAAGGGAAAAAAAAGAGAGAATACAGAAGACGACCTGATTTATAATGTGAAAAATGTGGAATTAGTTGCCCTTTGTGCTTACTGGAGCCATATCACGTGGTCTCATGGTTATTCAACCCTCCTTTGTTGTGGGAGGCTGTAGACCAATTTCTTTTGTACATGCATTTCTTTTTCTTAAGCTTTTGGAGGAGTTATCCATTTTGTGGCTGCCCTAGTACCAGAAGTAGCTTGATGATTTCATCACTGATAATAATCTTGTGTTGGTTTGGGCCTAAGTGGTTGATTATATATATGTAAGGGTTGTCTTCTTTATATTGGAAATTATGAATGAGAGTTTTCTGTGAAAAAATTACTTCTCTTCTGTGAAAAAAGTTAACTTCTCTTTAAGTGAGGAGGTTGTAGACCAATTTCTTTTGTATATGCATCCCTTCTTCTTAAGCTTTTGGAGGAGTTATCCATTTTGTGGCTTCCCCAGTAGCAGAAGTAGCTTGATGATTTTCATTACTGGTAGTAATCTTGTGTTGGTTTGGGCCTTAGTGGTTGATTCTATATATATTTAAGGGCTGTCTTCTTTAAATTGGAAATTATGAATGAGAGTTTTCTGTGAAAAAAATTACTTCTCTTCTGTGAAAAAAGTTAACTTCTTTTTAAGTGAGGAAGAGCTTCATCAAAATAAGTTTTCATCTGTAGACTTGATTTTTGAAGGGAATGCATTTCTTTAAAAAAAATTATTTCTAGAGTTCCTCAGTCAAGACAAAAATGTTTGTCTCTTCGAGCATGAAGAGATCTTCTCTATACATCATAAAGCAGCTCAGGGTGGCGTATGCTTAGTTTGTTCTTTGAAAATTTCTTGATCTGTGAGGAATAAATAGCATTAAAAAGTTCATTTTAAGAGTTGTTAAAACATAAATAATTGTGTTTATTATGGTACTAGGAGATCTTTTTACGACGTGAAATAACTTGCTGGGGTGATAAAACTTCGCCTTCTCTCTGAAATTGATATGATCTATTGCAGAAGGGGTTCGTCGAATTTTATTACTGATGACAACCTTCTCATGCCATTTTTCAGTACTTTAGTCCCCTCACCCCACCCTCTTCCTTTGAAATTAATTGGGGTCATTGCTTTCTGAAAGTCTACATTTAATGGTTCATCCTTTCACCATGACACCTCATTAAGCAAGTCAGGCTCATCCAATTATCAAATCTTAGTCCACTATAAACTTTCACAAACATTTAGTATGCAAAATCATAACCAAGTAGATTCAAATCCCCTCTTTCACTCAAAACACCAGTCATTAATGTCCAGAACCAGAAGCATAGTATTGCATCCAATGGAACAAGATCTGAATCTTTCCACATTGCATAAAAAAGATAATTCAAACATTGATTCTATCCAACATAACATTTGTGACTCAGGAATATGACCAATGCGACCAACATTTTCGTCATGGTAGCAGCCAATCACTAAGAAAATCAATATAGCCAATCTATTTGAACTTTGTAAAGATCTCTAGAAATAAAATTAACAGGTCTTAAGCTATAAGATTTGAAGATGGGAAATATTTCTGCCTTCAAATCTTTTTTTTTTTTTTTCTGAATAGTGAAAAATGGCATGAGAAGGTTGTCATCAGAATGTGAAAACTCTCTATTCCTTCCATTTTTTTATTTGTCTAGTTTTTCTCATCCTCCCTATGCTTTTTTCTTTTCAGAAAAAAAAAAAAAAGTTTTTAAAGACAGAAATCCTTCCATCTTCAAATCTTATGGCTTAGCACCGGTTAATTTTATTTCTAGAGATCATTATAAAGTTCAAATGGAACTTGTGATTATTACAAAATCATAAGATTAGGAACTATATTGATTTTCTTAGTGATTTGCTGCTACCATAACGAAAATGTTGGTTGCATTAGTAATATTCTTAAGTCACAAATGTTATGTTTAAACTATACACTGTAGAATCAATGTTTGAGGTGTTCTTTTTTATACAACGTGGAAAGATTAAGATCTTGTTCCATTGGATGTGATACTATGCTTCTGGTTCTGGACATTTATGACTGGTGTTTTGAGTTAAAGAAGGGATTTGAATATACTTGGTTATGATTTTGCATTTGTAAAAGTATATAGTGGACTAAGATTTGATAATTGGATGAGCTTGACTTGATTAATGCAGTGTAATGGTGAAACGATGAACCATTAGATGTAGGCATCTCATTCTGGCCTTCATCGGAGAGCCTACTGCTTGCCTTTGAAATATGTCCCATGAGTCATTTGTTGCACATGTGAGAAGGTTTTGAAGAACAAAACCAGTTCCTTGAAGAATTTTATGCATGCTAACTGACAACATCAAAGATTCATGATATGTATAGATTTTCATGTAATCATAATAGTATATTTTATGTAAACAAGTTTCTTCTCTTTTGGTTGTGATTGCTTGTACTGAACTTTGTGCAAAAGATAGTTAAGCAATTTTGTTGAGTCGTTTGGTTTTCTAATATGAAGTAAGTTGTATGCAGGATCTCTTTTCAGAAGTTGGTGACCTGAAACGTTGCTCAATCCACTATGATAGGAGCGGAAGGTCAAAGGTATTTCAACGAGTTTGGCGTTGTCTGGTTCATCGGAGAGGACCTTCTTTTCTTGCCATAGTTAAAAGGGATTCTTTATTATAGGGAACTGCAGAAGTTGTCTTCTCACGGCGGGCAGATGCTGTAGCAGCTGTTAAGAGATACAACAACGTACAGCTTGATGGAAAGCCAATGAACATCAAGATTGTGGGGACAAATATTACCACCCCAGCTCCCGGGCCTCAGGTTGCAAATGGAACATTTGGGAATCCTAATGGTGGTCCCAGAAGGTATTCATGTTTTACCTTACAGAGAGAAAGCTGGTATTCATTTCTTTCTGAGTGGATATTGAATTTTACATTGCAGTGTCGTATTTGACCATACCCAAGTTATTTTAATGTTGGTAACCAACTTAATCATGTACTTGCAGCATAAGCACATTCTCTCTCTCTCTCTCTCTCTCTCTCTCTCCCGGTCCTAGCTTTTAGCTCAAAGGATAGCAATCTGTCTAACTCCAAAGGCAGAATTCTCATCCTTTATACTTGACAAGACTCCTATAGTAACAACTTGACGACGACTAAAAGAGGGTTTTAAGTCTACTTAAACCGTCAACTTGAAATAAGGGTTTTAGACTTGAGATCCTCGGATCGGAATCAAGGATTTCTAAATGAACCCCAAACATCCAATCACTTTGAAAGGAAAAGATGGTTCTAATTTCGATAGGACAAATTCACTGAAGAAATTAGTTGTTCCAAGAAAAATCAATTTAGGCATTGGGAATTTGAATGTTAAGGTATAATGCACTTAATTAAACTGAATTAAATTCAATTGAGAAATTTAACATGCATGAATTTTAATCCGGCTCGAATTCGGTTGAAAAACAAAGAACCTTCTAGTCAAGCAATTGATACATGCAAGACATGAACATAATAAATTCACCATGCAAACATTCAACACTTAGGTTAAAATTAATTCAAACACAAATTCAAATTAAGATTCAAAAGAACTCAAATAAGACTCACCAACACTCTGGAGTTGGACAACATACTGAATTTATAGAACTAATCCGACTAAAAAAAGAAAGTCAGATCTGCTGGATAACTCGTCCAACTCCAGGCCCAATTGCAACAACATCTTGCCTTGGAAAGCATTCTAAAAATCAGGCGGAATATCAACCAGATCCAGGCTGGCAAGCATGCTTGATCACTGCCATTCTCCAGCCATTGATCAGATCATCATGCCCTGCAAAGGCATCCCAAAAACCAGGCCCTGATTCAGTTGACAGCTCTCAGGACCCTGGCCGACTGGTTTCTGATTTTGTTGGAGTAGGTCTTGCCTTTTAATATTCTCTTGCTGTTAAAAATAAGCACTAAATTCTGTCTTTCATTTCCAAAACAGCTACATACACCCATTGGTTTCCTTCCAATTTTGGGCTTTCTAAATTCGACCAAAGTGGGCCCAACGGCCCAGTTACTGTTTTGAGTGGGTTTTCTTTGCCCTGCAAAGCCATCCCAAAAACCAGTCCCAGATTCAGTTGACAGCTCTCACGCCCTGGCCTGCTAGTTTCTGATTTTCTTGCAGTAGGTCTTACCTTTTAATCTTCTCCTGCTGTTAACATTAAGCACTAAATTCGGTCTTTCATTCCCAAAATAGCAACATACGCCCACACGCCCATTGGCTCATTGGTTTCCTTCCAATTTTGGGCTTTCTAAATTCAGCCAAAGTGGGCTTGACGACTGTTTTGAGTGGGTTTTCGTTGCCAAGTTGGCATCTGAGTGTGGTCCACATGGGCAGTATTTCCCGAAAGGGCCCTGACCCAAACTGATTTAAACGGGCTTTAATTTTTGTATGATGGTTCCAATACGTTGTGTTTGAGGTCCCCTCTTCCCTCAATCAGTTTTAAGTTCAATCTTGAGTTGAAAATAAATTATGGGCTTCATTTTTGTCTAATGGGCTTTCCGTGATTTCGTCCGGTTTGATTGAGCTTCGGTAGGCTGCATTACAAGTTTGGCACATCCCAACGAACTACTGTGTGCCTCACATGGTCACACACACATGCACACGTGTGCACACATGTTCACACTCACAAAGAGGGAGGGAGGTAGCCTTCTGTCCTTCCCAAGATGAATGGTTGCATCTTGTAACCTCTCTGTCTCTCATATCTTCCTTCTATTCTTTCCAAAAGCTCACCATGTGCGCAGAATCACACATACTTTTATGATGTCGAAGTATGATAGCTTCTTTTATCCTTCATTTCTTCCATCTCTTCTTTCCACAATCATGCTATGTCCATTAGACTCTGTACACATTCATATATCGAGTAGTTATATCCTGCAAAAGACGACATCTCTCTTATCTCGTGTTTCTTCATTGCATAGTATATCTGTACCCATGAAATTCACAAACAGTAGTTCTATGCTGCAAAAAGGGGAATTGCCTCTTGTATGAAAATAATCTGCTATTGAGTTGGTCCACAATAAGACTAACACATGTTACTGTTCCTGGAACATGCAGCAAGTCATCTAAAACTTTGGAATGTTATGCCATTCTTCATTCATTTTCATGTCTGCCTGCATATCCAATCAGACCTCCTTACGTTTCCCTCCATTATCCTCTGCTATCTCCTTGTCTCTCTCACGGTCATACTATACCAGTTTAGTTTTGATCCTTATTTACCAGGTCATGCACACGTTGAAAATTCTATTTTTGGTTTGTATTATTTGATTTCTCTCTCTCTCTCTCTCTCTCTGATCTGTCTGCATTTGCTTTTCCCCCCTGTTTTCTGAGAAAGAGCAATTGTAGCTTCTAGGTCATTTGGGCAGAAGATGTTGGGATACTGGCTGATGGATTCAAGGGGGGAACTGTGAATGATCAAAGCAAAATCTGTTAATAGCAGGGCCGAGAGTGTGAAACAGATGATAGAAAGATGATGGTTACAGATATTTCGTTGGACTGGACCTGTTGTTAACTTTGAATCTATGCATCATGTTGATTGATTCAAAGCATTCGGAAGCAATTTTGCATTCAGCAGACTGGACATTTGATTTGTTTCATTGCACAAATCAAATTATGTCCTGTGAACACAGCTTTGAACTACTTAACCCACCTTAAGTTGCACCTTCTGTTAGATTGCTTGTATGGGGCACACCAATGGTGAAATGATGGGTTTGGTAGAAAGGTATAAGCTTCATGGGGGCTCACCAAGAACCACCTATATCGGATCAATTATGTCATGATTTTAAAGTTCGTGAAAGTTTAGGGATGAAAAAAAGAGTTTGAAAGTGCCCTTTCAAAAAGAAAAGCTTAAAAGTTTATCTTAATTTTGCAGGATCTAAAAGTTTGGCTTAATTGATCCAATCAAGATGATTTTTTTTGTTGGCACAATGTTTTAAAGCTTTTATCTTCTCAATGGATTCCTCATCACCACCATTGATCTACCCCTATAGGCAGGGCCACAAAGGGTTTATGGTTTAAGGTACAAAAACACAAATATGATCTGATTATTGGTACACAAGTGTGACGAAATTTGAGTCTATTACATGTTCCCACATCAGTAGAGACAAGCTGACATATCATAAAAAAACTCAGCATAATAAGGACGACTTGATAACGAATTATCTTTCAAAAAAATAAGAAAGAATTGATAATAAATCATCAAACTGGGTTGAAGGGTTTTGCGTTTGGCTGTCTTCGGAGAACCGACAGGGTGGCTCCTGAAAGCTTATACATCCATTCATGCACTTCTGTTAGTGCTAGCAGTATCTTGAACCATTGAATATTTTGCAGGAGAAATGGAAGTTGATCTCTTTTTTCTTTTTCATTTATGTAGAACTCTCTTCATATTTGTATATTGGCTCTCTTATATTTTATTGGCCAAAATCTGGATAGGATCAGCCCTAACTCTGTTTAACCATGTTGATTGGACAGTAGGCAGGGAAGGGGGGCAGCCTCTATGGGACGTTCCCGGGGTGGAGGCAGTGGTGGCCGCGGAATGGGAAGGGGACATGGTCGTGGTAGAGGCCGTGAAGAGAAGATTTCTGCAGATGATCTTGATGCTGACTTGGAGAAGTACCATGCAGAAGCAATGCAAATCAATTGAAATTGATCTCATTTCAATCTCATATTGGCTTCACTAGCTGGGGGGTCTGTACTTAACAATTATGCATTTCTACCCTGGTGCTTACTCTAGAGAGAGTGAACATGCATCAGGATTGCTACTTGTTTTATGGGGATTGGGTTTTTATTAGTTTTGCTCCAATTTTGACATGCTCACTTAATGAACAGCTGCAAGGTTGTGCTGTGCACACATTTGGTCTGGTTACGTCACTTATTTACTTGTATTTGTTAGGGGACAGGTAAGAAATGTAATAGAAGTATTGTCTTGGCAAATGGTGATCCATATCTGTTATGCCAATTGCAGAGGGGGAGAATTCGCTCCTGTTGATGCACGGTACATGTGAAATTAAGGTAGTCATCATATTTTATATTTTGCTTCTCTAGTTCTGTAGCTTTTTACTGTATTTTGTTTAGCATTGGTTACAAGTTGAAAGCTGTAAATGTTTGGTGATGGGCTCTTCTGGTTTATGGAAATATTAGAATGTAGCTGAGGATATTAAGTTCCAGTGAACATGTAAACGTAGACTTCGTCATGGCCTGTTATATTATTTAGATTGCGGTTTTGACTTTCATTGCTCAATTGATTACGAGGAATGGCTTGCAGTCTCGTGGATCGATTATCAACAATGCAATGAAAATGGAAAAAAGTAGCCTTGAATGTTGGTGCATAAACCAGCGCTGTATTTTTTAACAATATGGTTTGGATAAAGTTCAGTAACTGACTCAACTAATACCATCTTTTGGGTTAGTAACAGACAATTTCTCCTGTGGAGGCTGGTGTGTGTGGGAAGGGACATTTGGAGTTTGTGTAGAATGGGTGGCATTACGTTCATCTATACATGTCAATCAGCAAATTGTATTGCGGACTTCTTGACAAAAGCTAGGATTCATTTACAAGTGTCGGCATTGGAGTTTTTTTCCTCTAACTAGAATTGTAAGTTAGGGGTTTGGACACATTCTGTTTTTGGGGTGGGTGATTTTGGGTTTCCATTGTTTTCATTTTTGTTTTGAGTATAGTTCTCCTATATTCATACCTATTGTAATTTTTTCTTATTCTATGAAATTTAAATTGTCAATGTTTCAAATAAAAAATTCAAGCGTTGTAATTTTGGCCTGCATCTCTTATTTTACTGAAAAACTTGTGAAGCCGTAGTTAGTCGTTTGTTGTACAGTACAAGTATGGATAGAGTATGATTTATGCTGGGAAAAACCTGTTCAAAACTTTGAAAATAAACAAATTCGATTGTCGATATAAATATCTTTACTTGAGATGCATAATTTTAATAAAATATTCATAATTAGTTAAATGCATTGCAACATATTTTTTTTTAGATTAAGCTTTGAATGAATTGCCTAAGAGGGGATGAAGTATTCAAAAATGTGTTTTTATTACGTTTTCACAATTTGACGGCAGTAGGGTTGGAATGATTGTATACAAGGCTGTGTGTCATTAAGAAATTCTCAAGGCAATGGGAATGATTTATAGATGAATCCAGTGTATAACGTATTTAGTCCGTGAAGCTCAATTCTTGCACGCAACACGATATTATCATTTGTATGCAATTTTATGAAGAATTTAGCTTAAAAATGGCAACGCTGATAAATATGTAATTAACACGGTAGTGATATTAATGACATTATGCAAACAATCCTGTTGTATGCTACCTATTTTGTTAAAAACAGTGAAACCAGACTTTAAAAAGTTAACTTCCATTCGATAATTTATAATTAACTAATTTATTAAATTAGATGTATTCAACACAAATGTGATTAAGATACCATCTCTTTCCTTTTTTAAATCTTCTTCTTTACCCTTTTCAACAAATATCTTTGTTTTTATTTCTATTTTCTATTTCAGTCACTCCTGAAATTAGGGAGTTCTTCCGAAAATGCTAGGCACAACCGAGTGATCCACTATCTGCAATGTCCATGATGAACATCAGCAAACAACATCAAGCATCCTAGACTATGATCATAGGATCAACAATTGATCATATTTCATGAAACCTATGAAAAGTTTAAAACTTTAAAGTTGCCGAGTTCCTTGTCAACAATGAATTCATGAGAGAAAAAAATCCTCTGAAGATTTTTAGAGCACAATTTGCAATTCAGGATGTCCAAAATAAATCTGAACAGGTCATTGTAAATACTGTTTTAGACTACAATTTTTTTTTCATATGACTTAAATACATATATAATAGAGAGCATCTCAAAATAAGTTCGAACTATGTATTAAAAATATTCATAAAATAATAATAGGCATTAAGAGGTACCAATATAATAGTTGAGAATGTACATTACCGTTCAAAGATTAATCAGTTCATTCCCCACAGCAATCAAACATTTCTCCGGATTAAGAGAAACTGATGGAACACTAAGAAAACTGTATGTGAAAACAACTATGAAAGATCAATTAATGAAAGGGAACAGAACAAATCTAATTGACTTTTTAACACATTTACAGAGTAGAAGGAAAATCAAACAAAAATGATCACGTGAAACAGCATTGGATTGCTGTATTCTAGCCCCTGTTTAGAAATACTAGATCCAGATGCCCGCCCACAAAATGCTGAGCTCTTGAGAAATTAATACTTGAGAAGATTTATTGTCCGAGGATGCCTCACAAAAAACACGCAAGAGCCTCGATTTGCAGAGATACAATTACAAAAAGCAAAATAGATACAACGAAAAAGTTATACACAACCCATCTTCAAATGCCGCCAACAAAAAGTTCTCAGTAGTACAAAAAATGAGCTGCTTCAACATGTGAAAGGGAAAAGAAAAAATCACTAAACAACTCAAATTAATAAAAACATGCAGAACTTGAAACAAAAAAAAAATTAGTCTCCATCCATGGTCTCATTTACTAACTTTTTTGAAAGACGTCGTCATATTTACTAAATGGTATCAGGCAATGCTTCCCGCATACAAAGCCCTGATTGCTGGATCTCTCTGGACTGATTTTTAAATAGTGAACCACCTCCAGGGATATGACCTGTAGCTCAAATTTCCAAACTGAGATTTTGTATCTGATCCATCATTTGTTGGTTGAACAAAGAAACTTAGGTCAGTGATCGAGGAAAGTGAGTGGATTGGATAATAGATACAACCAATCACTGCAATTAAAGCACAAACACTTTTTGTGTGGCCTATCTCCCTGTTTGATCCAATGATACCATTTAGTAACACCTATTCAAGACACACCGGTCTAGCATCAAAATGAATTGTATTTAGGCTTAAGGTTTTGATGGTACCTCAAAATTAGATAGAAGGCACCTGACCTTCAATCCAACCGGAGAGCAATGGAAGGGAATTAATCAAAACAATCAATGAATGAAGTTATTCCAAAAGGATTCCTGTACATGAGCGGTTCAGCCGTCGCTTCTACCTACAATTAGTAGTTGAAACTTTAAAGCTCTGTTAAACACCTGCAGCAAAGATACCATGAATTTATCAGGCCCTAATTCAACACAATGCTTAGATATAATAAGGGAAGATAGAGATATAGATAAGGATCCATGGAATAAAGATAGGCAATCGGCCCATGGAAATAATTTGCCAAATCCAAAGATGAAAGGCAACTCCAGATCGATGGAATAAATGGCTTAAATGATGATGATGACAATGAGATATATAGATACGGATATAGCTTGGATTTTCTAAGAAACTGTATGTTTTCATGGAAGATGTACCGTCCCGTGCATGGATGTTTAGTGGTTCGTTCTGGTGTCCACCACATCAAAAGAGTTTCACAAGATTTGGCACTCACAGAGTCATTCTGTTATGACTGCAAGACAGCCATTTAGAAGATGCTACTTTTTTAACCAGCCCAAAAGGATCCACCAAATGTGAATTCCAGATGTTGGATTCATGCTAATTGCAATCTGGAGTAAATGACCATACGGGCAACAAAATTAATCTGTTTTCAAGGACTATCCTACTTTTACACCCACATAACACCATATGTATCTGACCTGGTACAAAATTTGTATTACATTGCAACCAGGCCATGCACAATTTGAAATTAGAATGCAATAAATATTAGTGAAGAACAATAAAGAAACCTTGTGGTGATAGTGCCGAAGAATTCTAGCCTGATATTGCCACTCCCACTTGCTGCTCTTTGGAAAATTGCAAGCATATCAAAGCAATTGTCAATATTTAAATTACTGAAGCACAAGGTTAACAGCTTCCCCCACAGAATGTAAAACTTCAATCCAACCAGGTTCCTCAAATTATGATGTTGTACCAAGATCATTCAACAACTGGAGTATGCCACGCATCTGGAGGTATGGATTCTCCAGCAGTTTCTCATTGTTGCTCTGCTCAGTATATAGCAAATGATTAGTTAGATGTAAGAAGGTTCAATATCTGCGGAAAGGCACACAAATTAAATCAGCAACATGATCCTCTGCATTGCACGTCGTGCCACAATCCCCAACATAAGTGATTGGTATAAGAATTTGGCCCATTTGGTCGAGAGCCAAAATGTCCGACCCCATACAGAGAGAGAGAACTTGAGAATGAATCTTCAGGCCAGTTATCATATGGGCTCAAGCTCGATAAAAAGTAAAACTCAAAGGTGGCTTTTTTAAGTCAAAGTTACTTCAGGCAAAATATGAAATGCAATTGTTCCAGCTCTCCCCTACAAATCAATTTGCACCAAGTTTAGTGTAAACGGCCAATGGGCACCACCTCGCCCACATGGATCAGTAGGTTTGAAAAGCCTTGGCTTGCATATAGTGTCCATAAAACTTCATCTTCATAAGTGAAGCTATGCTTTTTAACACCCACAAAACCCACAAAATTTGAACTTTATCTAATGGTGGAATTTCATTGGGTTAGATCAATAGGCTTCAAAAGTTGGATTGGTGTCGAAATGGGTATGGTTACATTCAGGAGAATAGGTGGTTGTGAGGAAGGAATTGGATCTATTAGGTCCACAAACCAAAGTCTGCATGAGTCTCATTAGAATATATTTAGAGGAAATATATATATATATATATATATAGAGAGAGAGAGAGGAGTTCTCCCATGCACCATGGCTTACTACATGTTTCAACATTTTTAGGCCTTCTTCAATTTTTTTCAGACACCTTTTTAATCAAAGTACAAATTGATGTGATGTTTTTGGATGCACACAAGAAATTCACATATGTATGTATGTACATATTATGTGTGTATGTGTGTGCATCCGTAAGTACATACATATGTATGTATGAGGGAAATGAGGTTGCATGTCACTTCATCCTTTTTTTGTTTTTTTTAAATTAAATTTATTGGAAATTTTATCAAAATCCAACTGATTGGATTGAAAGTTCACTAAATTACCTACATGTAGACTAAATTTCATCCAAAAATGTAAAATAAAAGCCACTTGATCTCAGTGGTTGAAAACAACAGGCATCCTTATTCTCTTAATCATGCCTGATGATTTTGACCACTAAAATTCTGTGGCTTTAGTTTGGTTTGATATAAAATTTGGTTCACATGGAAGACATTTAGTTACCTTTCAATCAATCTAGTTGGATTTTCATTATTCTACCAAAAAAAATAAAAAATAGAAAAAATATATACCAAATTCTCATTATCTATTATACAGTTTAAAAACAATTTCATAATGAGATAATATTAAAAACTCATACTTCATAGAAAACACAATTTACTTGGTGTTTGTTCGTTTTAGCCAGATACTTCATACAAAAACACTTGTTTTCAAGCTCATATTCAGGCTTAAAAATTAAATCGAGCTCATCAAGCTTAAGCCAGGTATAAGCTTTTCACTTGACAATTGGCTCAGACTAGCAAAGTTTAAGCCCGACAAGAGCCCAACCTACTCCAATCCCCTGGAACCCCATAATCAATAAAAAAAAGGCATCCATATCTCATAAGCAAAACCCACCATATTTTAGGCCCATTAGCCTCATTGGAGGCCCCTACAAGATTTTGGCTAAGGTCTTAGCAAATCAGCTGGCACACAATCCTCCCTCCTTTCATCTCGACAACACAAAGTGCCTTTTTGGAAGCAATGTGGATAGACTCGATGGTGGTGGTGCATGAATGTCTCTACTCGATATTTGTATCGGGAGAGGAAGGTTTAGTCTATAAATTGGATTTTACAAGGCTTATGACAGAATAGACTAGAATTTCCTCAGTTTTGTTATGAAGAGAATCGGTTTTGGTGATAGGTGGAGAGAATGGATCCCGGTTTGTGTTTCCTTGGCTTGTCTTTCTATCTTGATTAATGGTAGTCTGAAAGGTTTCTTCCAAATGATAGAGGGGACCCCGTAATCTCCGTTCTTATATCTAATGGTAGCTGAAGTCTTGCACCTCATGTTTAAAGAAGCAAATGACGAAGGCCTGATAAAGGGCTTCCAAATTGAGCACTCAAAAATTGATATTACACATTCAGTAATGGTGACAACGCCATTTTGTTTCTTAATGCAAATGAAGCAAACCTTAGCTATGCGGTAGTGATCCTCCAGTGGTTTCAAATTTGTTCCGGTCTACACATTAATTTCTAGAAAAGCAAGATGATGGGCGTTAATATAGATCACAAGAAAGTGGTCGACTTGGTAAATTTTCGTACTACCGGGGTCTTCCTCCCTATATTGAGAAGCCTCCCAAACATGCTTGGGACCCGTTGATCGAGAAGTTCAAGAACAAGTTATTGTTTGGAAAGCTAACCTTCATCTCTCAGAGGCAAAATCGCTCTAATCATATCATTGCTTTCAAATCTGCCAATATATTTTTTTCTTCGAGTGCCCATCTTTAGTTATTAAAAGATTGGAAAGCATCCAAAATCGTTTCTTGTAGAACAATTTTGCGAAAAAAATAAGGTACCACTTAGTACGTGGGATCAAGTGTGCAAGCCAATTGAGGAAGGAGGGCTGGGGTGAGATCCTTTAAGGTTATGAATTCAACTCTCTTGAGGAAATGGATTTGGAGATTAGGGGAGCAACAAGACTCTCTTGAGAAGGAAATTTCAATCAGGAAATACAAAATGGAGCATTCTGGGTGGCCTTTTTTCTTCTGACGGAGAAACCCCAGACCCCCACCTCTCCCCAAGTAAGAGAACATTGGGTAAAACTCCAGATGCACGAAGCCCCCCTCAAGCCACATGCATCCGGTGAATACGGGATTCAAACCTGGGACCTATAGTTCCTGAACGAAAGAGTCTTCCAGTTGAGCTACCTGTGCGAAGTTTCTAAATGGCGTATTTCAGGCACGAACAATAAGTTCCTAGTATCTGGAGAGGTTCAAGAGGTAGCCAGAGTTCAAGTCTCGAATTTGTTACAGAATTTACTTAGGTGTCCATTGTAAGGACAAGCTTTTCCCCAACTTTTTCAGATGGCTGCTGATGGGGACTGCAAGGTTAAGGATGCTTTCGATAGAAGCAATGGTTCAACAGTTTCGTGCCCAGTGTTTAGAAGAAACTTGGAGGAGTGATGGGAGGGGAAAGATTGGCTCTTCAGAACCTTCTTCAAGATACGTTCATTTCTGAGGATGGGAGGGATAAAAGACTTTGGGAGCTAGACGAGAGAGGTAGTTTTCCGTTAAATGCTTTATTCAAGTTTGATGAAGAGAGGTGATCTCCAGAAAGTCTCACCTAAAATTTGGAAAGCCTTCATCCCTCAGAGTGAAAATTTTTGGTTGATTGGCCAGCTTGGGGAAGATCCTTACTGTTGATGATTGTAAATGTGAGGTCATAGTGTCTATATAACGAGGAAAATGTAAACCACCTACTGCTCCACTGCAAGTTTTCCTGTCAAGTATGGTGTCATTTCTTCAAGCTGGCTGAAGTCTCCTTGTGTGTTAAATAGGAAATGAACTTTTGGAGATGAAGGGTAGCTCATTTAGAAGGCAGTTGTGGGAAGCAATGGCCATAAGTATTGCTTGGGCCATTTGGTTAGAAAATAATGGGAAGAGTTTTCCATGGTAAATCTAGGAACATTGACTCAATAATCGACCTGATCAAATATAGAGTAGCTGTGTAGGAGTCTATTTTGGGCAGAGGCAAAGACAATAATATTTCAGATCTAATTCGGGGTTGGTTCGCACCTGAATCGAGGCCCCTGAAGAGAGGTAAGAGGCAGGCTAGTTGGGTTCTTCCTCTGTAAGGATCCGTGAAGCTTAATTTTAATGGCAGTGTCCAAAGAAGTGGGAAAGGCGGGATATGGAGGAGTTATTCATTCTCACCTTCAGTCAATTATGGTTTCCTTCGCCGGTCCAGTCCCGGTCTGTTCTTCCGATGAGGCGGAGGGATGAAGGGGAGATAAAGGAGCTTAAAAGATAAACTCTAGAACCAGAAGTGTGGAAGGTGATTCAGCGGTGGTAACTCAGTGGGCCAAAGACAGCAGCTTCCCATGGAGTCTTCTGGATAAGGTGAAGGAAATCTGAACGTCGATCAATGAGCCGGAGCTGGTTATCCCGTATGTGCGCAGATCAGCCAACAGTGGCAGAGGAGAGAGAGAAACTGGGGGCTCAGCTTGCTGAGGTTCTTCTTTTTTTGGATTGTTAGTGCTTTTTTTTGTCTCTAGCTGCTATATATCTTTGGGTTGGATGGGTTGCAGGCTTTTGCCGGGCCTGAGTGTTTGTTTTTTTTTGGGTCTGTTTTGCGGGTTGGTCCTTTTGAGATTTCCATGTATAGTGCGTTGTTTAGTTGTTTAATACCCCTTCGTGGGTCTGTTTCCTGTTTGTGGCGGCTTGAGCTCCTCTGGTAGGCTTGTACTTTTCAAGTATCACCAATCAAATTGGTTACCATTCCCCCCCCAAAGAAAAGGAAAAAAACAAAAAACAAATGATTGACCTTCTCAGCAACACGTAACATGTACAATACAGAAAATACCACTAGGATGATATTCGTATGCCTCAAAACACAAGTTGACACCTTCTCATAATTGAAAAACCAACTAAACACCCAATCTATGGAGGAGCCTTTCCTCTCCAAGCCATAACACATGGCGACTTGCTCTCCCCTGATACTGACTTAAAGGAAGTACATGTACTTCTTGTGGCATTGGGAGATCATTGGTTTATAAGAGACCCTTGCAGCAACATTTGTGTTTCTTACTATAGTAGAGCCTTTGCACAATTAAGTGATCAAGAAGCAAATATACAACACAATGTTCATAAGCTATTGGAAGCTAGACAAGGTAGATTCAGGTGGCAAAATCCAGGATGACTCCCTATTTTCACCAAATGGACAAAAGGAAAATTGATCCTTGGCTTGTTTGCTGGGTTGGGTCTGTTAGGTTAGATATGTCATCCAATCTTCTCACTCTCTAGGAATATGCAAGAATGGACAGGAAGCTACTCATGCCACCCATTCTTTGATGTTATTCCCCACTTTCAAATGGTAGTTGATTAAAAAAGAAAAGGTAAAATGCTATATGCAATTTAGAACCAGGAGCAAAAACTGCACTAAAAAAATGAAATCTCATCTGGATAAAGTTGGCACTAAAGAACCCGATCAACTCAAAGGAAGCACTCCTATAATGCTCTATGCAATTTGGATTTGATATCCCTTGAGATTTCTTTAGACTAGAGGTCCAGGAAATGCATCTGCACTTGGCAATGAAAGCTACCCATTGCCCAATTCTCTGACTTCTTCTGAAAGACCCGACTATTTCTGCCCATCTAGATGCACTACAAAATAGCCATCATTGATGAAGTTATAACTCAGAAAACCTTAAAGAGCCTCTATGGTATTTTTGCCATTTCCATCCCTTGGCATGTTGCTCCTTTTGAAATAAAAGTTTACTAGGGCATTTGCCTCAGAAGTAGAACCCACCATGATCTCTCTAACCCATTAATCTCTATAATGATCCAAAGCATCCCGTCAACAAAAAGTTAGAAACTACGGAATGGTTTGGTTTATACTCAATAATATTTCATAAATGTCAGAATCATCTTTTTCAAGCTAAGATGTCGATTTTGTTTCATTCCAGATATAGGCCAAGGATCTGAGATTATCTTGTCTTTAATAATTGATGCAGGATGTTTGATTCTTGATCCTCTATGCTCTCTTGAAACCAACCAAGCCAATATTTCAACGAGTAAACCCATGAGAAAGAAACAATCTCCTTAAAATTACTCTTTTATGTGGATTTGGGCGAAAGTCTTTCAAATGTCCACCAAAAAAAAAAAAACTCAACTTAACTCTATTCTAGCCTTGACAAAATTAAAAAATAAAAGATGTGAGACTAATTACAAACTCAAAATCAGTCACTTCATGACACCCTATTTGAAAACAAGTTATTAAACTTAGGCTAGTTAGATAGGTTATTAAAAAAGTCATCAAATGAATCCAATTTCATGTTAATTGAACATTGTATTAAACTTGAAATATGACCATTATTGGAAATCACGAATATTAACTCAAAATAAAGATTTCAAATTTACCCTTTAACAGAACTGATCACCACTTAGTTATGTACCGCCTAATTTCGACCCATTCTAGTCAGTTTCGGGATGTTTTGTCCAAAATGGATGAAATGACTGTTCCAATGTCATTATATTACTGTGTATGAGTGTGAGAGAGAGAGAGAGAGAGAGAGATCCAAGCCGCCTTAGTAGTAAATGTTAAAATAATTAATTTAAATATTGTTTTATCTTAACTTTTCAAAAAAAATATTGTTTTAGATTATTTTATATTATCATATTTTTTATTTTTCAAGCTGTCTTTTCTGAAACGGAACACCATAATGACCAAAACTTCAGAACGTTCCATTTTAAATACAAACCAAAACAGGTACTGAAATGGATTTGACAACCATGTTTTCAAGATTTAGAAAGCAGGTAAAAATTATGGGATATGCATTCATGGTAGAGTCATCTTTGAGATGATTTTGGCCACTAGTGCACATGAACCAACTTTAAGATGATTAATTAAAAGATATTCCTGCAAGTCCATTAAAGTAGGCTTTTAATTCATTTAGGACTCATTTACTTGCACGCTTTTTAAATAACTATTTATTAGGGCGGGGGAGGGGGAATGTGTCATACAAGCAGCACATAAACTATTAGTTACCGCCATTTCAAAAAAAAAATACCATTTCAAAAAACTAGTAGTTACCTGCTGTGCTTTGAAGATCAGACTTTGAAGCATTCGCTGATACTTTTCAGGTTCTTCTGTCATCATTCTCTGTAAAATGAAATTTAAATTAGAAAATGTCTTAAGATATACAAGAAAGTCAAACAAATGGAATGAGACGAGCCACCAGGGAAGAGGATAAAAGACATGCCTTCAAAAGAAATGCTGAAGTGTAATATGCTACCCTTGAATCTGTATCATCTAAAAGTGCCCTGCAAAAAAACAAAGCGTGTCTATCTTAGAAATATGCATGGATTCTACATTCAGATTTCCACGAGATGAAAATTTAGAATGGAGGAATTATTTGATGTTTTGCTATAAAACTTGCTCATCTCCTAAAAACTGTATATGTGGAACAAACCATTTGGTGATTTCAACTGTCAATATGATTGGGTGTCGGATAGACGGCCAGCCCATAGAAAAAAGAAAATGCCAAATCCAAATGAAAATACCAACCCAGATTGATGAGATAATGGCTTCAATTATGATGATGTGATGGACTGTCAATATGATGAACCCTATGGTGGATCAAAAATACACCAAAAAAATTGTTCATCAGAGGATCCAGTTTAATTTTTCTCTCTTACATGGACAAAGGGTTGTTATTGTCCACTAGCAAACCAACATATGGATTGGCATGACCAATCTGATAATGGAGGCCCAACAAATAGACAGTTAAGATTACCAGAGGATGCACCACATCTGTTGAAAAAAAGAGAGATTTTTTTCTGATCAAATATCTTTGAATTACCTAAAAAAATCCTGTCCTCCCACTTCAAGAAATGCAGCGGGATCACTGCATTTACCAATCAAAAGCAAAAGAAGAGCTGCCCGAATGTCTGATGTGGCACCAGGCAGATTTCCATCCCCTTTGCTACCAACTGCAACACCCAGTGCAATATCATCTGTAGTCGCACCAGCAAGTTGAATCAATGGCCAATCGAATAATGCCGTAGGAACACGTTCCACTAGCTGCATGGGAACGAAAGCATATCCCCTCAAAAGCAATGCCGCTATGGATGTTGTCTCGGTTAAAGGGCGGTCACTGGTTCTACTAATATTTCCCAAAAGGACATCTCTATCACCCTTGCCATCACCAATTGTACAACCAAAGATGTTACTGAGAGAGGTCAGGTCTCCAACAGGCTTTCCAGTTGCAGGAAGAACTCTCAAACATAGTTGAGAAAATAGCATGTCACACATCTGTTCAAATAGCCACAACATGAGTTGCGTGGCAAACACATAATCCCAGCTATTAAATGTTTTTTTGTATATTTCTTGATAGAATTACAAATGTGTTCCGAAAATTGGAGAAAAAAGAAGAGAAAAACACCAACAGTAAACTTGTACATATTACACCGCTGAAGAAGATGAGGCACGTGTATCAGAATGGTGTGAATATTAATTTGAGAATCTCTCAAGTGTTCTCCACAAAATAGTAGTAGTAATTAATAATATGAGAACCTCTTAACCTTAAATAATGAGAACTTATAGTTGGTTAGGGCACATTAGTCGGTACAAATGGAGAGAATTCATAGTAAAAATCAAACGGGTGTGCACATAGGCTCCAGAGCCCCTTTGCCTTGGTTCACCTAGGTATCGAGACACCTTTCAACAATCAAAGGCACATAAATAAGAGCCATCCCTTTGTGCGTTGACTACAACAAGGCCAGTTGTTGGAATGAATCATTGATCTCATAGGCCTTAAGTAGATGATGATTCCTTAAAAGATAGCCCATACTGGAAAATCCAAATAAGTTTGCCAATTTTCTATTATGGGCTACTGGCCACAGTTTACCTAGAATAATCTATTAGCAGACCACTAGTTACAGGATTACGATCTGCTATCCAGAGATCTCATGACCGACTTCCTAAAGTAATTTCTTTTAAAGCAGAAACTGATGCATGGCATATAGGAATTTCTAACACCTGCTATAAATGACACTAGGATTATAAAAACCAATAACCCATACCAAATCGTCTGGTTCAAATTGCAACCTAGCTCCAAATAGTCCAATTTAACAGAACCGGTCAATGGAATGGGATGCTTGAACCAGACAGTTCACTATGGTTCAACCACTTAAAACTGTGAACTTTCTAGTTTAAGTTTAATATACTAAAGAGAAGCACACACTTTTTTTTTTTTTGAATGGTTAATATATTAGAGAAAAAAGCACCAGAGGTGCAAGTATATTAGAGAAGCACACACTTTGCATGAATGGCATTGGCCAAAAAATTGATAATAGATAATTATTTGTTCACTTAAGAAATTTTTGTATAAAATATCTCCATTTTTTGAAATAGTAACATAAAAATGTGGGTCAATTCCTTCAAATTCACCAAATTTAATCATAAAATTTCTTTTCAATTTTTAGCCATTTTTTGCACGAATTTCATCTATTTTAAGATAATAATATGATAACATTGGACCAAATCCATCCAACTCACAAAATCTATCTTAAGATCTATTTTCCTATTTTTAATCTTTTTACACATTTTCTTATTTTTCTAATAGTAATATGATATAAACAGATACAATCTTTCAAATTCACCAAATTAAATCTTAAAATTCCTTTTTCTTCAACTTTTAGCTATTTTTTGGACGAACTTTCCAATCTTTTTGCTTGCCAACATGGAAGCAAGTCAGTACTATTTAATGAATGAAAGGTCACCTCTATCTCTCTCTCTACATGCACACACACAATATCAGTTAATTATTTTTATGTTGTGATCCTGGTTTAAAAAGGTTTCATTCATTGTGAAAAAAAAGGTTAGTTCATAGTTTGATTTTTAAAACATTGACAAAAAAAGTAAGAGTAACTCCTACAGTGTCCAGCTTCACCTACTATACCTTCAAAATGTTGATACGATCTGTTTCATTTATTTGAGCCACCAAGGACAGGGCACTACTCATTATGTCTATCACAGCATTAGCTTTCTCGAGGCGGTTACCACTTTGATCATGACTATCAAGTTCACCGCTGGTCACATGCTGCACATCATTTTCATCTAACAGAAGCTTCAAGCGCATAAGAAACTTCTCTAGAACAAAAAGGAATCCCCATCTGATGAAGTTATATTTTGATTTCAGTAGCCCACACATGATCCATATGGACAACGGAACTGATGAAACAGTTGAAGAATCTTGACTGCCGGCAATGCTGATTTGCTTTCGCAGATTACTGATATTTAACCATATGCTTGAGTTCTCCTCACTAATTTCTGAAACAAGCATCTCAACAAGCCAAACATATCCATTATGACGATAAGAAGATCGTTCTGAGTGAAGAAGAGAATGTAGTGTGGCCCAGGAGAGCTTGACTTTTGTGCCAACATCCATTTCTACAAGTCCTTTCTCTATACTATTATAAGACTTGTACGATTTTGTCAACTGTATCATATATAAAAACTCCTCATCCAAACGAGTGAATGCACTTATAACTGCATCAAATTTCCTCATGATCTTCTCCAAAAGCTACAAAACAAAAGACACTTTAAGAACAGAATATAGCAAGTATCAAGAGTAAGAAAACTGCATAAAGTTTCAAGTATTGAATTATGAACCTATGACAACATGATTAAAAACTGACCACAAAGTGTTGTCAAATATAGACCACTCCCTAATTAATTTAATTTTTTGAAAAAATGTGCTACCATACATTCAGTGCATTAATAACTAAGAAATCACATTATTTGGGAACGACTTTTCTGCCCAACCCAACCTCATCGTTCAAGCTAGTTCTACATGGGAAAACAACACGCCACCTACATGAGTCACCAGAAACACATTAAGAGGCCAACATGGGTATCTTAGGATTAGGTTGAGTTGGGATGGGGAACTTCAATTCACCCTAAAAAATTATACTCACCCTGTTTGGATTACTGCATTCCCCAGAAGAAACAAAGTAACCCTATTTATAGGGTGACATATCCCCCACTAAAGGGTGAAAGAAGCACTTCACACTCATATCCTCTCGCCATATTTCCCCATGCACTCTACTACACATGTATGCCATTCACTTTATAAAGATGTGTATTTCTTATGAGTGAATGGATATCTGTAGATGGATGCATTTCAAAAGTATTGGTGGGTGTATGAATATTTGTAATGTCACACATTTTTTGTTAGTTAGTAACAGGTGAGCAGATTGTAATGGATTAGAAAAGACCCATAAGATTCCCTCTCTTTCTTTTCTATTTACTTGTTTGAACTTCATTGTATAGGATCACTATGGATATATGTGTGAGTGGTGGACGTTTATTCTGCATCAGCTGTTTATTCAGCACGACTAACTAGATCGGCAGATCGAGAGCCAGCGAAGAAAAAGTGCACGCTAGCCTTTTCAAGCAGGGCATTCGTATAGTAAAGGTGAAACATCTTTAGTGTTGTTAATACCTCTCTTCCTTCTCCCTTCCGTTAAGGGTAAAAGAATAACGATAGTTGCTGCTATTAGGCCCGGTTAGGTACTTCATTCCCAGCTTTCCTAGGCGCTTACCAACAAAATAATGGACCACATAGCATAATATAAGCAGTGATGCTGTATTAGTTAGTACAAGGGAAGGTTCAAATTTTAAGGTTTTCCACAATTCCCCACTTGTGACATCCAAACAATATTAGATTTGTATCTTACAGTCACCAAACTAGGTGATTTGAAAGGAAAGGGAAGCAAAAATGGGGTGTACCCCACTTGTAGAGGAACCCCCTTTTTCAAGTTCACGAGGGAACCCCTTTCAACATCACCAGTTCTTATCTCTTTCACTCTCAATTGGGGGCCGGATGGAAATTCAAAAAGCCATAGATATTTTTCCATTTCAACATCACCAGTTCTGTAGTTCCAACTCAAGGGTTCCACTTGACAAGCCTTGAGCAGTGGTGCAGCCTCCTTGTGCATTTAGGGATATAATAAAGAATAGCTTGTCTGAGTAAGGTAATATAAAAGAAAATGTTTGGCAAATTTTGGAGAAAGCTAGGCATCTTTGGATGTTTCTTAGATCAATACAGAAGTACCATTTGGTTGCCCAAAAGCAAGGCTACCTCGATTGGATCAGAACCAGAGCCATATTGTTGGATAAATGGTGTAAAGCCACCCATATCAGGTGGACTGCCAGTTTTCTGTCCAAAGCTGCAAACTTATAGTGTGGTGTCAGGGTTTCCACATACAAGACAATTTGCAACATCAAACAAGCTAGGACTTTAAACTGAAATGTCATATTATAATACTGGTACTTATAGATGAATTGTTCAGAGTAATCTACCACATTTAAGCGTTCAAAGTTGGGGTATCTGGTTAAAGCTTCAGAGATGGATCTTCTCAATATCTCTCCAATGCCTTCCAATCCATGTTTAACAGCAATATAGAAAGCTTCAGGTGCATCTGCAAGAGCAAGCATGGTGGCAAGTGGCTGAATCTCATCAAAGCTATATGTAGAACCTTCAGTGGCCAAAGGCATTTCATTTATCTGATGCAAAACATAGTCGAAAAGCACCAGAAACAGATAACTTTTTTCTTCCCTTGAGTTTGCTCGTGAATACTGCACAGAACAATAGAGGTGAGATGAGGAGTGTTGTGAGAGCATCTAAATCAGATTATATAACTAAACATACGCAAATAAAAAGATTTAAGCAATTCAAGAAATAACCTTTCTCAAAAGCATCAAGAAGCAAATTGAGATATAAGTATATGGATTGAATTAGAGAATTTAGAAAATAACTGGCATATGGTAGGGTCTAGAAGATCATACAAAGTTGTTCCATCTTTTTTTAATAAAAAAAAAGACATTTTGAAAGAAGCCCCATTTCTTTTGTTTAATCTGACAAAAGCCCCTATAGTTTTTCTATATTCTAAAAACTCCCTAAAAAAAAAAAAAACCTCTTTGCCCATCTTTAACACGTTACATGGATTTAAATTTATACTCAAATTTGTAGTTGAGAATGGTTGTATACCACATTCCAATGTCCAAAATGAAACTAGAACTCCAAACTTACCAAAATACAAAAATTTAGAGGCATTTATTATTTTCAGCCATTTGACTTTTCAACTTTGATTATTAATTTCAAGGCATTTGGTCATATGGCTAATTTTTTTCTATAAGGTTGAATTTTAATTTTTAGCTAATCTAGAGGGGCCCTTTAATAACTTATTTGGATGGGACCAAAAACTTTGTTAAACTTCAATTTTCTTAAAAAGTCTTCTTCGTCCCAATTTAACGTATGCTTCATGGACTTTAATATATCATTTTCAAAAATTACAATTGGATATAACTATAGACTTCATTAAACCACATAAATTGATATTGGGTCTCCAGGTTTATCAAAATACAAAAGTTTAAAGACATACAATTCCTAGTCATTTGACTTATCAATTACGACAAATGATTTCGTGTCCTTAGATTAGATGGCTAAAAATTTCATATATTGTTGTGTTTTGATATCTTAGCTAATCTAGATGTATATTTTAGTTTCTTATATTTGAATGGGACTAAAACCTATATCTAACTTTAATTTAACGTCAGAGGATCATTTCAAAAGGACGTAATTAACAAAAGATGCAAATGTTGATGAATCATAAGGAAACAAGTCGAGAAAAAGGAGAATGACGAGGAGCAAAAAAAGCTCCCTCTATTCAAAGCCAGGACCAAGCGGCTGATGCTCCCATCTGTACCTTATCACCTCAGTACTGTTTTGAACCTCACAAAAGCAACAGAAGCATCTTAACATTATGGAACAAAACATTGACCATCTTTAAGAGTAGATACCTCAAGGCAAATGAATTCAATTCCTCCAAGCACATGAACTTGTTCAAAGATAAATATAGGAGCATTTGAAGCAGCATCTGCAGGCCCAGCATGAACTTGATAGAACATGTTTGTCAACATGCAGATAAGCTTGCAATGTACTACCTCTGCCCAAGAATGCTCCCTGCTTATCTCCAAAAGCACCTTAACAACCTGAAAGTAACACACAGATGAAGCCAATTGTCAATTCCTCCAGAAAGCACTCTTTTGAATGAATGTTTAATACATGTCACTGCAGAACACTAAACCGCCACAAATAGAAGAATTGGTAGGATCTACATGTTAAGAACCACAAAGTGCACAACTTGGAATTTCATGCACCCTAGAATAGTGGTCACTGGTCAAGGCTGTCAATGAGCCAGACCTGGATCCTAGCAAACCAATGTTAACGATCATTGAATTGAACCATGCACTGCATGTACAGGATTGAGAGACACAAAAAACAAAGGCTGCAAACCTAGGGACTCAGCTTGATTGTCCAACTTAAACTATTGACTTGGGCATGTAAATGCAGCAATTCAGGTGAGTCCTTTTTTATTTAAATCATCAAAATTTTAAATAATAAAGATACCGTGTGTATCAAAGAGACTTTACACAAAAAACAATACAAGGAAAAGTTGTAGCTGAATAAATGTGGAGAATGTCTATTCCTAAAATTACAAGAATTTGTTTAAAATTTCCGTAGTTAAAGTCAACTCTTGTCGAGCCATATCATCTATAGTTGAGTTAGTTGACCAAGGAGCCCGAGCAATCTTAAAATCATTAACAGAAATAGTATGCCGAATCTTCAATACTTTATCTAAGAAGGTCCCCAACACTGAGATCTTGATGCCCACCCCAGAACTACACCTTCGGTCACCTTCAACAATACTCTCATGAACCCCTAACTCTTCTAGCTCCGATATGCTCTCCATAAAGCAAATAATTCCACCTTAATTATTGAACCATTAGGAATTGACCCAGCAAAGGAAAGCATTGTAGACCGCATACAATTGCCGTCGAAATTTAGTTTGAGAAACCCAACAATCAGAGGAGACCAAGGAACTTATGGTCTAGAATCTAAATGATGCATAGCTGAATCCACTGATGTCCAATTTCTACACAAGTCCGAAACAGGCACACCCTGGAACTTCAACGACCCAAACATCAACCAAGCAGCCCAAAGTTTAATAGCATCCAGGATATCCGATATAGAGCATTCCTTACGTTGAAAAATCCTCTTATTTCATTCTAGCCAAATAAACCAAACAATACCCAGAACCGTCGCCTTCCAAAAACTTCTTCGAAAAGAGCTACTTGTCACCACCACCTCTTCACAAAACAACTCACACAACGCTCGAGGAAGGCAAAAAGCAATGCCCAACAGCTAAAAAAAGTGAACACAAATCTAATAAGAGAACTGACAATGAAGCAGAAGATGATTCACCAACTCAGTATCCAATAAACACAAAGGACAAGCATTCACAATAAGTATCTTCCGCAATCGCAAGTTATCAATAGTCAAGATTTTTTGTAATCCTACTAGCCATCCAAACACCTTCACCTTAAATGGAGAGAGCCCCACCCAAATTTTGGGGTGAACAGAAGGAAACTCCCTGAGTCATCGATAGATTCTTACAAAAAGAATTCACAGAAAAGAAGCCACAAGGATCTAACTTCCAGATACGTTGATCCTTCCCAATGCCCACCACAAAAAAACTTTCCAAAAGATGCATTAGAGACACCCATCCTTCTACCATTCAATCCTCCAACTCTCTTCGAAACTGAGGGCATAAAACCACCTTGTTATGACGTAATTCATAACACTCTCTAACCGTAGCTTTTTATTAGCTATTACATAAAAGGGTATGGGGAACGTTTGAGCTAAAGGAGCATAGCCCAGCCATTTGTCCAACCAAAATAAAATATTATCACCTGAGTATGCTCAATACCGAATATGGCAAAAGCTAAAGCCACATAACAAACACCCTTCCAAAAACCAGAATCTCTCCTATTAGCATTTACAATCCTCCACCCATGTCCCTGCAACCTATACTTCCGGCGAATAATGTCCTTCCATAAGCCTTCAGAAGAGTCACCCAACCTCCATAGTCACTTCCCCAGCAAAGCATCATTAAACAGACGAATTGGCCGAATCCAAGACCTCCTTCCTCCTTAGGTTTACAAACCTGAGACCAACTGACCAAATGGAATTTCCATTTTTCTCTATCATCATTCCACAAGAACTGCCTCTGAATCTTTTCCAATTTTTCAACCACCACTTTGGACATTTAAACACACTAAGAAAATAGACCGGAAGGCTAGATAAAACTGCCTTGATTAAAATGATCCTTCCTCCAAGCAACAAATACTTACCCTTCCAAGTCGAAAGTCTCCTCTCCATTTTATTAATGATCCTTTCCCAACACCCCTTTCCAGGTTTTCCTTTGCAGAGAGGAATCCCAAGATACATAGAAGGAAAGGATGCAACTTTACAGCCCAACAAAGACGCCAACTCGACACACTACCTATACTCAACATTTACCCCATCAATTCACTTTTCTCAAAATTTATCTTCAAACCTGAAACCATTGAAGAACAGTATCATCCGCATATTGCAAATGAGAAATCTTGATATCTAAATGCTCAATACGGAAACCATGAATCCAGCCCTGAGAGAAGACAACCTGAAACATGAGATGGAGAGACTCGAACACAATTACATATAGATATGGGGAAGGATCCCCCTGCCTGACTCCTTTCTCTATTCTGAAAAAAAAACCCTTAGGACTTCCACTCAACAATACTGACAAATGGGTTGAAGATAAACATGAGCACATCCAACTCAACCAATGGTCATACTAGGGTTTTCCCAATATTCTAAAAATGTGACAAAACCATCATAAATGACTTCAATTTTCTCATTCATTGGAGTTTTTTCAAGGTCCCCTAATGTGGTAATTTCCAATCATATCTTTTAGAATTATTCAATTCACTCATCTTAGAATGCACATTTCTATTACCAAAAATTTGTGCATTTGGCTTTTCCTCATAGCCCAACACTCCACAAAGCATTGCAAGTCTGATAACCACTTTATAAAATCACCCCTTTAAAGTTTAAATGGTATGGGACCCTTTTATCACACAATACTCCATTAACATGTCTATATTTCCCCACCTTAATGCTATCCTATGTCTAAATCAGTGCCTAAATTAGATTTTACAATAGAACCCTAGTACCTAAACTTATTAAAGTGCAACTTGAAGTCATTTCCAATTTTAATTGGATCACCTTCCCTACCCATTGTTCCACTAAAGTTGAACTCCATACATGGTTTTAAGTCATTTGTCTAAAAAACATTTTTCCATAATTCCAAGTTATTATTTAAGTAATGTTTTGCCTCAACAATTAGTATTATACCATCTGCGAATAACAGACACCAAGGCACCTTATCCTAAATTTCTTTTTCTTTTTTGAATGATAGAAATTTTATTCAGCAAGAGCAAAACATGGTGCAGAACAAAAAAGTCAGGAGGGCCAAAAATGAGACGAAAGAAAGTGAACAGCTGAAGGACAAGGGAGGAGCTTATGACAGACAAAGAACGGATCTACACCTAACAGCGCAGACCACCTCCGCCCAAGAAATGGATCAGCAAAAACTTTAGAAGTTATGAAATACAGTCTTCATAATCACCCGAAACCACCTGCACTCTAGTAACTGCCCTTTTAGCCAGTATATCAGCTTCATTGTTAATTTCCCCCTAATTACAAAAGCAATTAAATATACACAAAGTAAATCCATGTTGCAGTCCCACTCTAAATAAGAAATCCATCATCTCACCACACTCCATTCTTACATTAGTTGTTGCTCCTTCATACATATCTTGTATAACCTCAACATACTTGTTAGGAAATGCATTTCTTTTTTCAACATTTCCATATCAATTTTATTCGTACTCCAATGTTTTTCCAATTATCCTAGAACTTCTCCATAAATGTTCTCAACATAAGTCTTCTATTATAAACGTATCGGGTGTAAATCCAAATTGGTTTGCAAGATTTTGATTTGTGTCTTACACAATACTTTTACCATTTCTCAAAGCTTTATGGTATGACTTATAAGTTTAACACCTACATAATTAACATAATTTTTAAATATCTTATTTATTCTTATAGAAAGGAATAACCATACTCATAAGCCACTCACAAGGCACTCTTTTCTAGGCTATAATCTTGTTAAATATGGTTAGCCAACAAACCCCCGTCTTACTCAATATGGTCGAAACCTTAGCAAAACACCATTTGATCCTAACACTTATATTTTCTTCATCTTTTTAAGCGCAGCTTCTCTTTTTGATATTTTTTTCACCATCCCTTCATTTGCTTCTGCTTCCTCAATTTTTTACATGGTAGCTGATGTAGGACGCTGGTCGAATGGAGCCCAGTTAGATTATTTTCTTACCGAATTAGATTAGGTTTGTTTAATTAGCTTCCCTTATGTAATTAGGACTCTTATTTGATTTGTATTTGTCTTTACTTCCTATTTGGTCGGGACTCCTTTCCTGATTGGGTTCTACCTTAGTTTGGGTTATATATACATATGTACTGTTTGGAGAAAAGGACAACTCTCCATGGATTATTGAAAAGAATCAGAATTTATTTTATTTTCTCTCTTTCACTCTTCTTCTCCTTCTGCCATGGCTGCAGGCCTATCTTCCCTCTCCCAATCTCGGTGAAGACTCAGGATTCCCTATTTTGCTGGATTGCTCTGCTGATAGCATCGATCCCGCATCAAGTGGTATCAAGATGTGTCCCTGCATTATCAAGGACGATCCTGTTCTCGATTCGCTATTTTTGAAAAAAAAATTAGCCTCTGCCTCTATTGCAGACAAACCCACCGTCTCTCTATGACAGCCAGAAGCAAGGGCATTATCCCAGGCCAAGAACTGCCTGTTGCAGACGACTCTCAGCTTCTGCATCTCCATCCAACTTCCCTCCAACCGACCCTTCCAGTTCTGCCGCCTCCCATCCCTCCACCCTCTACCTCTCAGATTCTTCCCCGTCCCAGATTTTCCCCACCCAATCTGCTCCCGCCCCAATGAACCAAACAACAATCCAAAACTAAAAAAAAAAAAACCCAGCCCAACCCCTTCTTCCTTCGACTCCAGCCCAGATCCAAACTGTTGTTGCCTGCCAGTCCTCCATCATCTTCCCAGTCCCTGTTTTTCTTCCCCTCCTCTCCCTCCCTACCTGCAGATCTACGTCTGCCCATTGCTCGCCCATGCTCCCTGTTGCCTAATGCCCAGACCCTCCAATTGTTGCTACCAGCCTCAAGTCGTCCCACACTTCCACCCTTGCTGCTGTTTTCCCCACAAATATCATTCAACTGAGAAGCCCCTTATCGTTTCTTTTTAACTTCTTTAGCCATGGGTCCCCCACTTCCATCCCAACCTTCCCATTAACCCAGACCTCAAGCCACCACATTAAACCTATTTAAAACCCGGTTGCTCGATTGCGACAATGGCACCCAACAGTCATGATGAGCATGCCACCAAGGTAGAGATTTCCAAGAATTAATATCGAAGGTTGACGACTTTACAGAGGAATCACCAGCTGAGTAATAAATTCTCAATAAGTTCACCAGCCGAGTTTCCTAAGTTTGCATAAAACAACACATTTGTTGAAGAACCAAAACTTCAAAATTTCTTATCTTCAAATCATGGTGAAGTCAACAGATACATGATGAGGCCCATAACAGTGACTCAAAACATATGAGGGCCTTCTGTTTATCCCATGCAAGCTAGGTCAAGTGGCTTTTTAATAGCTCAGCTAGGTCAAGGTTATAAACATAAATTTGTAAGAGTGTTTCAAATAATAATAATAACAACAATAATAATAAATAACAAATCTCTTAGAAATTCTCAATATGATGAATTTTATTAGCATGCACCGTGCAGTATTCTTATGTAGAGCATGACCAACATTGTGAATTTTCACAGAAGTTAATTGTCATTCTGATTGCCAAGATATTTGGTCTATTTGACTTAGAAGTCAAAACTCAACTTTCTTTTGGTTGCCAAGATATTTGGTCTATTTGACTTAAAAGTCAAAACTCAAAACAGCCCAAAAACTGGAGAACTTACTGCTCAATACATGATTGAAATTGCATGGCCAACCTTAAGTAAAAACATAAAATCATGGTCCCTCACCCTTATGTCAAGACCTTCCAATCTGGACTTCAAAATTCTGCCTCTATCACAAACAAAGTAAAGCAAGCAACTCAGTGCAGATGCCCAGACAGTTTCTTCCCTTTCTTCTATCTGCAGAAAGGTTGAGAAGATTATCACATCACCAAAAAGGAGTAAACCTTGTTAGCAAAGACAAGTTATCACAATCGAGACAAAGAACATGGTAATAAATTGTAGATAACCAAACATATGCAAGAGACAGTTCTAAAAAATCTTCATCAAGCTTCTTATAAAATGACGATGAGAGATCAGAACATCTGAACAAGCATAGAAAAAGATCATTTTCTGCCATGACATAGGGACCCACAAAGGATGTGATATGAAGCAAGGATCAGGTAAACTGAATGACTAAGTCCTTACCACTGCCTTTGTGCATTAAATATGGCCTCATAGTAGTCGTATTTTCTTCAATCATCATCTTTTTCCTCTAATCCAATTATTATTATTGTTTGATGAGTTGATCTCTGAACCAGGTCATGCCAAAATATGTTCTACATACAGATGTCTGTGGCTACCTAAAAAACTGAAAGACCAAGCAGAAAAAGGGATCTAGGTCTGACCTCTTCGCACATCGGTTCTGCATCAATGTCCAGGGCAAGAACTCAATTTAAAAATGTAATAATTTTATACATAGGATTGCATTTATCTATATCTTTTTTTTTTTGGTTGGGTTGGGGGGGGTGGGTGGAAGGGGGTATATTAAAGAGCAATCTAGCGTGTGTAATTGAGTCACTATGGACAAGAACATAGGCATCACTAGTACTAATGAGCAATTAGAATTAGGAATGTGAGTCAGATTCAGGTTGGATAGGTAGAAGATCCATATCTAACACAGATATTGGATACATGACCTTCATCCACATCCAAATTCAAAACAATCATGTGAGTCCAAATCCACACCCAAATCTCAGGCATACTCACATCTAGTTCAGGCCAAAATCCAATTGTAGCGGTTTTCCCCTTTTCATACGACTCCCAACATTCTAGCATAAGCAAACACCTCTTTACTACATTCAGATTTCCATTCCAATATTTGGGTAAGGGTTTAGATCACTGTAAGCAGGTTTGTGTCCACTTTGATCTGAATCATGTCTAAACTTATATTTTAAAAAAAAGAATTTGATTCCAAAAAGTAAACAGAAGAGAAATGTTTATCCAAGCCCATTTATTTTGGATTGAACACTTCAAGATCTAAAACACTCTCATGTCATTAATTGGTCCATTGGTTGACAAATCATGGAGGATCATTAGCTGAAAAAATAAAGGAGTCTTTAATGAACAAAATCACAAAAAGAATTCATCTGTTAATACCTGAACAAGAAAAGAAAGAATCTCATAGAGAATGCTCAAAATCCATAATTCAAAATTATCAATAGCTGAGGGCTTCCTTTCATGTTTGCCAGACTCTTCAATTTTTTTTTCCAGTTGCGCAAGCTGTTCTTCATTGCTAAGATACAGATCTTCAGAAGGTTCCTCTTCTTCAATTGTAGGAGGATCATCAGGTAACATGGGCTCCAGTAAATGAGCATGAACCCCAAGATTCAGAATCAAATCAAACACCCGGACCCTAGAAGCCAATCTAGGAGACTTCAGCATTTCCTGAAAGATGAAGGAAATTTGAGAAACTAGACAACAGGAACCAACAAAAGGAGTTAAGATGAGAGTGATGAAGCACCTCCAGCAAAGAAAGAGTGAGTGGGGCAGCAGTCTGAGAATCCAACACATACCTACAAAAGGACAACATAGATTTCATTGGTTTTACTTCATCTAAATATGCAAATATATAGAACACATGTAGTGATATGGTTGTGTGCACACATTGGATAACAGCAGCATCTGACTACAAAATGTACTTTAGAGCTCTTCATTTTGTTTTCTTTATTCCCCTACAGTGGTTTTGTCCATGCACAGATCGATGCATGCCATAAAAATGATATGGTTCGGAAAAAAAAAATTGACTCCATTCAGAAGCCCATCAAGTCAACTAATACAGGAAAGTTTTCTAAATGATAACTAAACTTTTAGCAACTCGGTCAGCCTCACAATTTGTTGAATTTGACCACAATGGTCCACAAGCAGCTTCACATGCCATAGATGATGATACGAGTATGAGATCCTAACTGTCCATCGGGTGCAATAAGCCCAACAATTGGGATGGTTTCATCCTAAGTAGCTAAATTAGTCATTAATAAAACCAAATTCCAATTTTGTTTAAAAACAATTAAGATCAATTTAAAAAGGGAGGAATAGGTCGAGCTCAAACTATGCCAAACCCAAACTCGGCCCAATCACAAAGTGAGCTAAAAGGTTATGATTAGGCCTGAGCCCGATTAGCCTAAATGAAAGCCTGAGAACAAATATGAGCCCAAACGAGTATTTCTGTATGAAGCATTGCACTTAAAGAATAAGCATTCAGTTACTGTAGAATAGATAATGAGTTCAAATCAAGTGTGATGCGTCAAAGAAGCACCAGGTCTTTTTTCCATTTTTGGTAGAAGATTGAAAATTCAACTGAATGGATGGAATTCTAACCAAACAACCCACATAGAGCAAATTTCAACCCAAAATTCAAATTGACAAAATAACTAGGCATCATCAAGAAAAACAAAGAAACCTATTGATTTTGACCACTAGATCAAGTGGCTTTTATTGAAATTTTTTTATGAAATTTGGTCCACATGTAAGTCATTAAGCTAGCTTTCTATCCATCCCAATTGGATCTTCATAATTCACCTAAACAGTTTAAGAAAAAAAAAGGACCAGGTGTGACGAACAACCTAATTTCTTCAATAGATATCACATACATACTATTAATAGGTCCACTGATGATATAATAGGTTGGGTTGGGATTGGGATTTTGGGCCGGAACATATGTAAGTCCAAGACAAGCCTAAATAATAATTGGGCTTTAATTTTTTTACTAAGCCTGGCTCAATTAGAAATTGGGCCAAAATTTTACGCTCAAGCCCACCTTTTCTTGGACGCACTTTAAACTTTCAAATGTCCACATTCCATGTGTATGTGTTGCTCACCAAATGACTGAAGCTACCAGATATTTGGACTAGCTCATTTACATGATGGGTCCTCCACTTGCATTTCTTGGATATGGAAAAAAGGTTTTCACACATGTTGGCTATATATGTTCACATGAGACGTTCATGCACACTTTGGTTTGTGAGACCCCAAAATGGATCCACTCTCTCTCAAACCCACCCATTTGTATCGGCCCAGGTAGTTCCCATTGGGTTGTGTGCACGGAAGTCCAAAACAACGATTCCTAGGGGATTGTTGGCCATGTGGTCCCACCTTGGCCCCAATCACTCGCCTTCCCTCCACAGACTCACCTACCCCCTGTGAAGTGGATGCATGCTTATCCAATTTGACCTCACTCTGAGTAAAATGGACCAATGCTCTTAACTCCATGAAGCTTACACCATCGAATAAATTGAATCTTTGAACCTTAAAAGCATGGTTTTACTTATCCAATTAAGGTGATTTTTATAGGAATCCTATTCAAGCAATGACCTTTCCAACCAACCCATGCACATGGGCCCATGTGGGCCCCATATGCAGGTATCTCAAATAAGGCACTGTAGGGGACTGGGTTGTATGCATCTTAGCATCACAGAAATGATTCCATTGGGCAATGGGTAATAGTTCCCCTACTTTTGGCTCCCCCATTCAAATCTAAGTTCTCGAAAAAGCCACTCCCCAAAGTTTTGCCAAACAAGTAGACTGAAAAAGATGAAAACCCAATTTCAGGTTCTCCAACTACAAGAGAAACCCCACTGTTCAAGTTCCTAAGAAGCACCACTTCTCAAAGTTCTTGAACCCCACTTTTAAGCTCCCATTATCCAAACACAGCCTTACGAGTTTAACATAAAATCACATCAGCTGAGAGAGAAATATGAGAAAGAACAAGTAAAAAATTCAATGCAAATAACATATGGATCAAATAACCCTAACAAGCCATAGAATCTGATAAACGCACATGTCAATAACAAGCTTTATGAGGACACTGACTGCAACGTCCATGGAAGCCCTCCCACTGGAATTGGTTAATTTGGATGATGTATGTGTAAGATTCACACTCTTTGAAGATGTCTCTGAACAAACTGCAGCTATAACCTCATGAACTTCAGCAGGATTCAACCGTAATGGTTGTTGTTCGCTGTCCAACCCATACAAGATATTGATCAAAGCATTTTAATGATGCAATTATTAAATATTAAATATTGGAGAGGTAAAATATCAAAGTATAACAAGATGCATATACTATGAAAACTAAGCTAACTTACTAAGCCAATTATTAATTGTTAAAAAAAAAAAAATACTAGTTCGGTAAGCTACGCCTTGTTTAGAAAAGGGAATTTTCTAAAAATGGCCCTAGCTTTTGAGTTTATTTGAAAATAGCCCTTAAGTTTTTCATAATTCTAAAAAAGGTTTAAATTTTAATAAAAACTTTAAAAAGGCCCCTTGACTGTTGACTAAAAGTCAACTGGCTTTCAAAAATTATTTATACGCATAGCACATAGTTTATACCATGTGAAGTATTCTATGGAGTTCACATGAGATAGTTTTTTCACCCATTTTCTATTTTTACATTAATTATATGTTGTGCACTTGGCATACTCCTAATTTAATCATAATCATAGCTACCCTCACCGTTGGATTGAAACTGAAATTGCTTGCCATCGTTGATTTTTTGGCCCTAAAATGTAATACTCTGATTGTCTGCTTTAGTTGGTTTGAGATGATACTAATTCATAAGAACTATTTTTCAATCACTTTGCTCATTAAGTGGTATTGACCTACAAGTAAACCCTATGACATACATCTTAAAAAAACACAAAGAAAAATTCAATTACCATCAATGAACTAAGGTGAAAGGGTTTTTTTAGAAGTTTCACCAAAACTTAGGGGCTTTTTTTTAAATTATGAAACACATAAGGACTTTCTTCAAATAAATTCAAAAGATAAGAGCCTTTTTAGAAAAGGTCCTTAGAAATTAGTAATCTATGCCATTAACCAAATAAAAATATAATAACCCAAGTTTTAAAAAAAAAAAATTCTCTCTCTAGCACACAAAATGATGAAACAATCGCCTACCACATATAATGGTATACAACTCTAAGGAGAATGCATCCAAAAAACCGGCAAAGAGAATGACCCACACTAAGTATGTATCTCAATATAATTGATGACCAGTCACAAGGTCAGACCAAGCCTTTTTTTTTTCATTTTTCCCTTTGTGGGCCCACCTCTAGATGATCCAAACCTTACACACACCCCCCCCCCCCCCCCCCCCCCCCCCCCCCCCCCCCCCCCCCCCCCCCCCCCCTCCCCTCTTCTCCCCCCCTCCTCTCCTCAAAATACACACACTTTTCCTTCCTTTTGAACTGACATATGACCCAAGTTTACACCTATATCTCCCTTGCATATACTGGGGGTGCTGGTTGTGGGTGTATTGGGGTCACGAGCTGTTTTCTTCTTTGCTTTGTTTCCTTTGCTTCTGTATTTGCACCTCTGGTACCTCCTTTTCATTAATATAATCACCATTCAAAAAAATCCCACAACTATCTAGTAAATAGGCCCACCATAAAAGAAAAAAAATAAAAAAATGGTTCTGAACTGGCAACTGGTCACCCCTAATCTAGTTACATATACATACACACACGCAAACAAATATGAACATATGCAAATATTGGTGTCATAAGACACTTTTTGAGAAATGGCAAAAGAGAGAAAAATATTGAATATACATCATGATCACTACCATAACCATTTTTCCCTATTTATTTAGTTATCTTTCCAAGTTCTACATTTCCACTCCACCCCATCATAAGGCATATCTCCACCACTCATAAATCTAATCAAATCCTAATCACTCGAATCCAAGTCTTGGCCTTTCCCTTATGCTGGTACCTTGGAACCCTTCGGTATGTCTACTTGGGTTGTTCCTTGTCTTCTTTCTATATATGAAAACTGTCTTAAAAAACATTTCTCATCTTTTCATCTATTGGGACAAACATTCCAGTGATGCAATCTAAATCATTCTTTTAATGGTATTCCACACATACATCTTATCATATGCATCCATGCTCACCATACTTTATCTAATTGTCTTTTTTCGTTGTCAAACATTCAGCTCCATATAACATCACATGTCCAGTCGTTGTCTTATTAACTGCCTCTTTAATCAACGCAACAATCTTCTATCGAACAAAACTCCACTAGCTTACACACACTTAGCCTACTCAACACCCATCCTGCTAGCTATTATCTTATTAGATTCTCCATTAGGTTCTATAATTGTACCAAGGTATCAAATCTTGTTGCCAAGAGAAACCAAGTCATCTTCAATTTAAATAAGTTAATCCACCCTACTTTGAAGAAAAACGGTACGATGAAGATAATGATGATAATGATGTTCCCTGCTCTTAAAGGCCCAGAGTTATACTCCAAATAAGTGCATCTAGCAACTCATGCCTGAGCAAGTGATTGCACCTTCAGCTCCAAAAGCCATTGAAGCCATGTAACTAGTTGTTAGAAGAAACTTTGTTGACCTTTAACATCACTAGATTTTTAGTGTGTTCCCTTGCAACCTAGAAAAGAAGAGGTTGGAGTTTCATATGGAAGATTATTGAAGGGTTTTTTTTTTGGAAAGGTGATTATTAAAGTAAATATTCATCAAACAAATGAGGTGGGTTTTCATTTCCTGATATGTATATAAATAACATTCGTAAACAAAAAAATATTTTAGTTTGCATACCTGTAGTGCCGGTACTGAAAAAGTGGGCGAGCACGTGGACGGAAAGTGCTCACTGGTACATCCTCCCTGGAGAAGGAAAAGCAGAACAGTAAGAGTAAATTTTCAGGATCATATCCTTACATCAGCAAATGGTAAAGAGAATCAATTAGCTAGGAAGGGTGCAGGTTCCAACACTGAGGTAATGTTTAGATATTAAAGTGGGGTTAAGTTTCTTTGGGGTATGTAGCAACTGGCTTGCTAGATGTTGAAGTCTCATTTATCTTTGGGCTGAATTTTTTTCTCCCATTGATAAAATTGTTATTTTCAAAAGAAAATTCAGGAACAGGATCCTAAAACTACAATCATAAACTTCTTTTCGTTACCACTTTGAGAGTACGAGCAAAAGGTACTTGATAACAGATACCAGTTTCCCTGGTCAATCATGTCTAAGCTTCTCTAATATTCAAAATAGTTGAGACATTAGCTATGGCTGTCTACTTCCATGTGAACAATCACAACAATAATCTTTAGAGAATTCAAATCAAATTGTAGGATTTTCGATTTTTCAGGGGGGGCAAGCATAGCCGATTCATTATTCACAGTGACACCTATAGAACGATGTCAATGAGTTGCCCTGCATATTGGGTCTTTGGACCTGTCCTGTCTTGAATCACATTGAGCTTGAGTCCAGACTCTAGACAGCTGATACCAGCAGGGAACAGGCCCACCCATTGGCTTTGTTAGTTAGGCAGGGTGAAGCAAGTGCAGGCCATTATGCCAACATCAAGATTGTGCATGCACTTTTATCCTAACCAAAAGGATTTTCCTTGTAAACCACTTTGCACAGAATTTACTTCCAATAAAAAATAAGGGAAAAACATATAGTATAAATGATGTATTCACCCAAGGAAATTTTCCTTTGCCAAGAGCTTATGGCACAATCTATAGGTGCTTACTATGCGAACTTAAAGCTGTCAGTTCCAAGTCAAATTACCATTTTGATGATGAATAAAATGATCGTCCTAATTGTCTATTTCACAAAATATTTACTTAATATGCAAGAAAAACGTAGATAGTTCTTTCGAAGTGGCTTGTGCTAGAACCTAATAAATTCATATACAAAATATTGCCATCAAACACCATTGTCAAGAATTGTGCCAGATACAGGTTGGCAATCCATTAACAAAGAACCGTAAATGTATCATATAGTATTGCATTTCAACATTACTTGTACACCATTTTTTTAGTTAAAAGTGTACCAAGTTACATAAAGATGTCTTTCCATATTGTATGTGTTCAATAAATGAATTTTCAGTTAAGGCTACTTCTCATATCTGGTTAGGAATCATGAACAAATTACCTGCTCATCTTTGTTTTGGAAGATTCAAGCTCCCTAATCACATGGTGGACTATTTGAGAAAATGAAACCACAAGCTGGTGATCACTAATTTGTCTGTTGTACTTGAATGTTAATTCTGGTGGTTATTCAATGAAGAATACCTTGTGCATTTTGGGATGCAGTCTTCTCTTCATTGAGGGTGCTGTGGGATTTGCCTAGTTTGTTGCTGGGCCTTTATTATCCCTGGTCTTTCCCTAAACTTAACGATTGAAGGAAATTGATATGGTAGTAGTTTTCCAAGTAGTTCTTTGGCCCCTTTGGAAAAGCCATTTTACCCATTCAAGATGCTTCAGAAATTAATAAATGGAAGTGGATAAGTTTATTGAGTTGTTTTACAGAAAAATGCTCAGTGGATGATTTGTTCCAAAGTCTTTCTTGAAGTGAAGATGGATTCGTTACTTGGAAGATAGAAAAAAGTAGTTAGTGATGTTTCCACTCTCTGATATGCCCAAAGTAGAAAGCTCCTGCTGAAGGTTATTTTAAATTGAACTTTGCTGGGTGTTCTAGGGACCCCAGGTTCTGTTGCAATCGATGGGTCGGTTCATGATCTTCTCCTAACAACCATAGTTGGTTTCTCATAACCAATGTATCCTTGCTATGCCAGAGTTACAAACACAAAACATTTGAATATGATAATGGGAAGCAGCTAGTAGACTCATATTTTACTGATTGTTGAGGTTGATTCAATATGCATCACCAACCGAACTTAAAGCAAGCATTCCTTTGTGCAGTGTCTCATGAAAGAAATTTCAGAGACCTATAATGAGTGGAAGAGCCTTATGAGCATGTCTGTAAAAGCGCAAATGGGGATGTAGATAATCTTCCAAGAGAAGGGATTGAAGTCCACGTTTGGTCACCCGCAATTTATCCAACATCTCAATGCCTGGCAACAGGCACCTTATCCCACTTCTTATTTTTTTAATGAAGTTATCACCATCATCATCATTTAAAAGAATCACTGCATAAAGCTAAAAGGCTATACATTTTAAATGGCATTATCTGCAGAGATTTATTGGCTTGTTGTGTTTTTCATAGTGCCTAAGTTTTGTATATAATGTCCTTGTGAAAGCAATGAAGACTGAATAGCCACCTATATAGAAAGGAAACAATAGAATCTCAAAACAATCATAAGAAGAAAAGGGTTGTGTTTGTGTTTTTCAATGAAAGTGAGCATTCACACAAAAAATAAGGAAGTTTTTACAAATAACAAGGTGGTTATCAAATCCAATTTTTATTTTCCCATGTTTGCTAGAAGCAAGGTTTCAATAAAATTGTGCACGTATACTTGTCCAAAAAGTAGATTTCCTTTGAAGGGGGTAGGTTGGTTTTCCTCCCCACCTTTCTTATGTGTGGAAACACACAACCATCACTAGGGGGTGGAGAAATTCTTCGGCTCATTTTTCAAGAATATTTTGTTAGTACCATAATCATAAGCCTTGAAAATCAGATGGACTTCTCAAGTTGACATTTAAGTGCATGTACAAGTGTGGGCAGGAGAGAGAGAGAGAGAGAGAGAGAGAGAGAGAGAGACATGCCAAACTTGATGAGGGCCTGATCTAATACGTTTAGATGCAGTTATTGCTCTCAAATGAGAATGATCAGAGGAAATCTTAGAGGTAGTTGTGACTGCTGAAGGATGCAACAGCTGATCAAGATCAGATATATCTCTGGTTCCACAGTATTTCCAAGGCTGGCCTTTCATTTTAGCTTCCATATCTCCAACAAGCAGAGCTGCAGCACCAACTTCTAGGAAACTTTGTGTACGAACATCCTGGGTCCTTATAGCACCATCACTGGATTTACATAAATGAGTTAAGACATATCAACCATAGAAGGAATCACAGTCAATTGCTAACTGTTCAAAACATCAAAATTCATAATAAAAAAGTAAATGGAATAATCATGAACCAATAAATGTTTGAAAATCGCTCGTCAAGGGTTGACTTTAACTACGGAAATTGTAAATAATTTTTTGTATATTTGGTTTTTTTTTGGGGTGGGTTTGTGGGGGGGGGGGGGGGGGGGGGGGGGGGGTGCGGGGGGGGCATGTTTGCTTGTGTTTTGGTAATTCTCCATGTGGTGGGTCTGTTGCTGCCTGCCTTTTTCTTGTATTGTCTTTGTGATTAATGAAGTTACCTTTCAAAATAAGATGTTTGAAAATCAAAACCATGTTGTACAATATTATAGGCATCAAATTGCATTCATGTTGCAAATCATAAGTTTTTTATAATTTTCTCTAAAACGTAAAAATACTTTAAATTTTACAAAGTGAAAAAAAAAACCCCACAATCCATGTGTTCAAACCACCTATGTAAATAAAAAATAAGATAACGATAATATCATACTTAAACTTTATTGTCATAGATGTAAATAGTGTTCAAAATTCGAAAAAGATACTCATGCATATCGACTGATAATTAGGTTATAATGTACGTATAGCTTATAAAAATTGACTTGGATCGTAAAGAAGACATTAGATTTTAGTAAAACTCCTTATCATCTTTCAAAAAGAAAATCCCATGTGAACTGTAAAAGCTTACCAAATTTTGTAATTTTCTTAAAATCTGTGATTCAAACATTAGATACAATAGTTTTTTGTTCAAAAAAAATGTGTCAAATCGCAAGATTTTAACAGCTAAGGAATCAAGTAATCTAGATGTGGATTTCACCAATGGTAGCACAGGTTGGATAATTCAAGCATATACCATTATCCAGTCATAGTTCAAAAACCCAGTGACTTCAATAACATGAGTCATCAAGTCAACCAAGTTTACATGCAGATGAGTTACTCAACTCTATCAAGCCGACACCAAATAGGCAGAACAAAAGCTTTTATGACAATGTGAGGATAAAGGCAAGCTGAGTCTCAAGATTTTGAACCATACATCCAACCAAGCATATGGTGGGTGGATTCACTGGTTCAGCTAATGTAGGTGATCTATGAGAAGGCCTAACAACCCACATGGAGAAACATTGAAGTAGATAATAGAAGTGAGTACCTTTCTGTCAGGACGGATGACAATTGTTGCTTTCTGTCCACAGGCCATCGCCATTTAAGGACATCAATGGCAATATACTTACTGTCTTCCTCCCCATTAACCCTTTCAGGACTTGATAAGTTCAAAGCAGATGAATTGGTAGTTTCTTGATTCTCAGGAGACTCTCGGATTTTGATGGGAACAGGGCTTAATTGAGAATTAAAAGATCTACTTAACAAAGATGACAAGGACGGGAGAGATTTCAATGAAGCAGTAGAAGACCCAGCAAAAGTAGATGGTTGGAACGGCCGTCTTGGAAGATGTCGGGCCACCAGAGAGCGAACATAATTCAATGACTTCACCAATGCGCCACATGCAAAACTAGATGCTGGCAATGAAGGGATTGCACTCCCAGAGGCCACTGGTGATGCAGATTGTTGGCCTAACAGTTTTAGGCATGGTGATACTCTTTGATTAGTAATGAAATCACACTCAGCGATAGAATTTACACAAAACAAATCAATCTGCAACAGTGTCTGCTCTCCAGGTATGTATCTGCATCAGAAATCAAGGATAAGTCAAATTATATTTTTACATTTTTTAAACTTTATCATTCTTAACATTTTAACTTCATCAATTCTTGGATGGGTGTATGAGATGTGTGTGTGTCAGTGGGAGAGGGGGGTGGTCGGTTGGTTGGTTGGTTGAATTAATAAAGGCGCAATTAGGGAGGTCTTGGGTCCACATCTTGCCCTTTTCAAGTTTAATGTGGATGGTGCTGCCATAGGTAAACTTGGGCCGGCAAGTATGGGAAGGGTGGTCAATAATGATAGAGAGGAGATCATCTTATACTTCTCAGAATCAGTGTGTGTGTATTAAGTAGTCCAATGAGATGGAACCTCTGGGGATCAAAAGGGCTCGTTTTTTTTTTATGGTGATCAAAAGGGCTCATCCACCTTGGTAGAGACTTCAGTCAGGTAGTTTGATTGTTGAAGGGAGCTCTAGGAAAGCTAAAGGATAGACAAGTGTTAGAAAAAGGTCTCAGATGATTCAATCATGTAGTGAGGACCATTTGGAAGGCATGCAAGGAAGAACAGTTCACTTTTGACAGGTCAGCACGTCAAAAAATATTGTTGCAAATTTTTTGGCGAAAGCTGGTGTTGAGAGATTAGGCCTTTGTGGAGATTTAGTAATTGGGTGTATGGGGTTCCAGGTTTTTCATTCTCTTTGCTTTCTTCTCTACAGTGCTCCAATATAGCCCTCTTATATGGAGCCTTGATTGTACTTCGTTTTTCTTTTTCTTAGTTATATATATTTGTCTGTGTTCACACACGTGTTTATAAAAACCAATCATTATCATTCCTATGAATTCAAAATTTTCAAAAAAAAAAGACTAAGGAGTTTACCGAAGAAGATAACGTTTCAACAGTGCCACACACCTTGAAACTACTGCAGGGCTGGAGAAACAACAGTGAACATTAGAAAAAAAAAAATTAAAAAGGAAAAAAGGAAAACAACATGCATAAAAAATGAATAAGGAAGTTTCATTTTTTAAGACCACCTCAACGATGTTTCAACGGATCTCAAGAGTTCATAACAACTGAAGATGCACATGCGCACAATGTAGTTTGCTACAAAAGGGCATTTTTAGTGTCTTTAGCATATAGATTCCTTAAAGTTTCTGATTGCATATGGATAGGTGCACTCTATGTAGTTTCCACACAGCCATTCAAGAGTTCATTTTTGACAAAAATAAACTCTAATAAAACCAATCATAGCAACACTTATCAAGCTTCATCAATGATCAAACAATTGTGGTTATAATTTTCTACTGTTGACATAAACAGTTCCAATAGAAGAACGCCTAAGAAATTTAATAGAGAGAGGGGCAGGAAACCAAAATTTTGTTGATTCCAAGATGAAAAAAATGAACTGTAAGTGATGCATCTTAGAGGTATCCTTCCCCAACAATTTCACCAGGGCTGGTCATTGGCCTGAACCCAACCCAAACCCAACCCTTATGGCAAGTTTGGCCAAGTATTAAAAGAAAAACAAGCTTAGGACAGGCTTAAAGTTACATACTTTCAAGAACTGGACAAGGCTCAGATAGGGGTGAAACTCGGGTCGGGTTTTGGCCCAAACCCGCATGACCCGACCCGAAAATCATGCGGGTCGGGTCATGAAAGTCGGGTCAACGGGTAGGTTTGGGTTGAGAAGTCAGAAACCCGCATTGAATTCGGGTCGGGTCGGGTTGGGTTGAGAGATTTTTAAGTTAACCCGACCAGACCCGATAAAAAGTACGCTAAAGTAGGTTCAAAATGCGGGTCGGGTCGGATTTCGGGTTGAGTCAAGTTATAATTTGGGTCGGGTCGAGTAGGGTTGGGTTCCATATATTAGTAACTCGGGTCGGGTTGGGTTTTAAAAAACCCGACCCGATTTCAGCCCTAGGCTCAGACTTCGGTTAAGAGCCCAATGATAGCCCAATGATAGGCCCATTATTATATTTACTTAAATACCCTTTTACAGACACAACAGATATACACAAAAAAAGAAAATAAATCAAGTGCAACCAATCGCACAATGCAACCTCCCTTTTCCCATTTTTTAATGGTGTGCCCACCTTGGGATGATCCAAATGTTAAGCACCACTAAACACAGCTGGCCCCACCCCAAACCCCACGAAGAATTGGCATGTAACCCAATTTCACAAACAACTCTTGTATATATTTTTTTGACCTTGGAAAATTTGACCCCTTAAGTACTTTAATTCTTTGGACCAAAATCATGGGCTGATATTTGGTCCACCTTTGTCCAACCCAGAAACTTACCATCCCCCAACCCCACCGACACAAAAAAAAAAAATATTGTGTGGACCTCACCCTAAAGTAAAAAACAATTAAAAAAATCACTGCATGGCGAGAACAGTAGCACTATATATCACTTTAGCTCAATCTGGTCTACATTGAGAATGGTACACCTCACATGGATGCATTCTAATCATTGGAGAGTGGGAATAGGGAGTGTTCAGAGGCAGACGAGTTGGCTCGTCAGGGTGTGACTTTGTCATAAGAAATTTTAATTAATTTTATGCAGTGTGTGGGGGGGGGGGGGGGGGGGGGGGGGGGGGGGGGGGGGGGAGGGGGGATCAAAAATCATAGGTGGATCCTGTTGTGCTGTATAAAAATAAGGTGCCCCATTTAGGCAAGGAATGACCTCTAAGGCCTCATTTTGAATGTTGGAATAATTGCTCAACCCCCTCAAATCCTCTTTCTTCGGAAGTTTTATCCTCCATTTTCTCTTTGCTGTTGAGTAAAGTAAATCATGAAAAGATGAACATGACTACACAAAGTAAAATGCAAGGCCCTAATTTCGTTACTAGTTCCAGAAATCCCTAAAAATATTTTCCAAAGGAATTGAATTATAAGTCACATGCTTGTCACTCATGACAATGCCTTCATTTTCTTTACTTATTACTGGAAAGGTAACTCTGGAATATGACAATGACTACGTATTGCTCTAACCCTTATGCAATTGCCAGATTGCCTCTTAGGTGTTCTAATTCCCTTTCGAGCTCAAATTAATTTGTTGTCATTTATTATGAAATTTTTAAACATGATTGAGGATTATCTCTCCTCATACTCAATGATAGCAAATACCTACTAAGAATTCATTTTACCACTCTAGATTAACTTGAACACTATTTTGTAACGTTTATATTACAATTTTGAAAAAATATATGAAAACAAAGCAAAAGAAAGACCATACTCCAAAATAGTACACAGTTGGCAAAACAAGATTTGAATACAATGAGGTTTACTCATCACACTATACATAACAAAGAGGTTCTATACCTTCGGTCCTTCTCTGCAAGTGCATGCTCCAAAATTACACTATAGGCCACATCAACTGTTGATGGGGCAGCGAGATAGTCCTGCCAGAAAGAACGCAGCTTGATTTAGTATGCAACAAAGAAAAAATAGTGAGCTCAATACATTATTTAGTTGCCCATCTACTGATCATTATGATTGAAGCCTTATCTCATCTATATTTAGCACTGGGAGTCGATGAATTCAAATTTAATTAGATTTTAGATTCTAATGATTGTTGATTCAAATAAATCACATAGACAAAAATGTGCATGGGGAATCCAGAGGGAATAAGACTACTAGGGTATACAATTGGATGGAGAGGCTCAAAAGGTTAGTAGTCATTTTCAAGAAAGTGAAGTAACTAAAAGCAAACCGTCAAGAACCATAGGAGGAAAATGTGGACTTTTTTTTTAACTGATAGAAAAAAAAAATAAATGGGTACCATTCTTTATACATTTACTTGTTCACTTGGCACAATTTGACTTTCTTCATGAAGATACTCAGTGTATTGTGAATCATGCAAAAATCTGTTGAATATCTAATTGATGTCCCAGTTTTGCAGAGAGATAAAGATAACAGAATTTACAGATGCTCACTCTGGTAGTGGTATTTTGTGCAATGCTTTGAATTTATCGTGTATTTGACAATAGATAACACTTTAAAAATTGATGCATCAATGATAGGCTCTAGGCTTTTTCATCAAGGGGTTGGATATATGCATCACTTTTCGTCATTCCAAAGTTTAGATTGCACTCTCTCTACTACACAAAAAATTGGTATTGGACCCTTGGTTATTGGAACTCCATTTCTGGCTTCAATGTGCACTTGGTTGGCTCATATTTGATCAAATCTTTATTCATACAGCCCAAACACTCAAAAAAAAAAAACATTAGCAAGTGCATGATTGGATCATAATTTTAACGCATGTTCAAATTCTATGATGACTATGGGACTGTCAACTACAAAGTTTCGGGTAGAGAAGTTTAATAAGTATTCTTTGTACGAGCTCAAGATCTACTAATTCAATGAGGCAGATACAAGGTTTTTAAAATATTCAAGCAATCCTAGCATCTGGTTGGTCTTCAATGAAGATTATAGGCACTCAGTGGATGTAATGAAGAGGTTGATAAGCATCTTCAAGGAGGCTAAATGAAACTTTCGACCAGGTGGAGATCGCCAAAAATAGTCTTGTTTCCAAATCATGATTCTCTCCTTTATGGGTTGGTTCCTAACTTTGTGAAAGAGTTGTAGTATCACTACTCCTTTGGTTAAGAAAGCAAAATCCAATTAGAAAGCTATCTTTTGAGAAATTTGATATTTTATTTCTGGCTTTTAATGCAAATCATTTTTAGAAAGAGACAACCCCAGTTCATAGAGTTTAGACTAGAAGTTGCAAGTACAGGGAGGAGAGTTAGATAACTAAAAACGTGGAGGGAAGGGATAAAAAACACATGATTGATAGTGAAGTAATTTAGTGCCTAATTTATGATAAGTTAAAATAAAGAAGTAGAACACAAAAGGCCCACCTCAAATAGATGGGATTTTGGCTTTGATAGTGATATATACGTAAAGAGAGAGAGAGAGAGAGAGAGAGAGAGAGAGAGAGAGATTGTGGGATTAGGTAGTAAGCCTTTCTTGTGGGTCTTGTACTTCAGAAGTTCAAAATTTTGTACAAGTGATGCTATATGAGTGGATACTGCATTTTACCCAAGGATGTTACGCATCATTGCTGAACCACGTCAAAAGTAGTCTCACATTGCAGTATGTGATTTATATTTATTTTTATTATTTTTACCATTCCAAAGTTTGAAATGCACTAGCCTCCACAACACACCAGGGCTCACCCATCATGGTTGGGAAGAGGTTTAAGGTCTATGTAGGGACTAGGCAACTTATTTGGACATTTTTAAGGTGCCTTACTAGCATCGAGTCCCTAATAAGCTGAAACTTGTGATGGGAAAGAGGGGTGGGAGCAAGGATATAATAGGGAGCTCAACGTGGGTCGGCATCAAGGGAAGCCCAGGTGTTTTAAAAAGGGGAAATGGCAAAACACCACCACAATAAGCCTGATAGGACCAGAACAACAAGGACATGAAGATGCTTTCCTTTAAAAAAAATGGTAAGATGCCTTGAGCAGACAACCTTTATAGTTGCAACCATGAACCTTGTCAAATGTGCTACATGCAATTATCAGCAATAATTATTTCTTTATGGAAATTTTATAGGGCACTTGTTCTTCCCATGACTAAAAGTGATATTTACCAGCATTTATAAAGCATAAACACTAAAAAGTTAATTGACACAAATAATGGCAATGTTGTGGTTAGAAGCTACAGGGATCGAGAAGAAGGAACTAGAAGTCCAAATGGCTCATAACGCAAGGTGGTTGGCACAGTGTGTTTGTTACAGCCGCAACACAATCAACTTGAATTTCTATCTCACTTCAGCTTAAGTTGAATTTTAAAAATAATGATTCAACACTGAAATAAATCAAGCGAATAAGATCTAGTATCCTCTGAACAAAAAGGAAGAGGTGCCACAGCAGAGTTGAACAACTATATCCAGCTATAGAGGAGTGAAGCTTAAGAGAATAGGAATCCATCAATAGTCTGTATTAGACAAAATTTTCATAATTCTACTGTACCACTCTTTCATTTTTTATCCCCACCCCAAAACCAAAATGGGAAAAAACAAATACCACTTCTCATAAGTGAAACCAGGAACTATCAAAGCAAAAATCAGTAAATTGCAATGTCTGAATACGCTCTAGAACAGGATTGGTAAGAGGAACAGAAAAGTTTACAGCTAAAAGCAGAAAATTGCAACTTCTGAATGAGCCCTATAACAAGACTGAAACACAAGTAACAGAAGGACATGCGCTAAGGGAATAATCCAAGAAAAACAAACAAGGACTAAATGAATGGTCCAAGCCAAACTGCTAATGTAAACCAGAAAACATAAATGACGCATTACCATACCTACAACATTCCCAAAAAAGCTGAAATCTTTCTCTTCTTTGAGAAGTGAAATTACTAATTAAGAATGTCACTTTTTTTCAGAACTTACAATATCCATTTCAGAAACCACATACCAAGTGAAAACAGTTCAACATGAGAACGGAAATTAACAGGAAGGCCAGGAAAAGCACTTCCAAAGCCCCTCCACAAAAAGGGCAATAAACCAATAAATCAAAACCCACTTGTAAAAATAACAAAGGAAAGAGATTTCAATCTAAACAACATTAAAAGAAAAGAAGACACCAATTCTAGAACCAGCTCTAAACTACTTTAATAGATCAGAAGAAGTAAATAGAAGCTTCCAGTGATTTCAAGATTCAGCTGCTACACAAAACAAAGATCCAGTCTTTTGGGAGCCAAGAACAAAATGCCAAATCAAGGTCATTATCAGAAAAAAGTTACAAAACACCGCTTCCAGAATTGGAATTCAAAGCAAAACCATAATAGAACCACTTCCATTATAGCAGGAGGAATAAAGTGAAGCTTCCAAAATTATATTTCAAAATTCGGATTCTACACTAGACAAATAACCTACCTTTTTTAAAATCAAACCCCAATACCAAGTGAATTAGTATCAAATTAAGTAAGGGGAAAAAAACACATTCAGAATCTGAACTTAAAGCTGAACAATACAATAAATATAAACTTCTTGTCTGATGATCAAATCCTTCAAATTTGAAATGCACAATAAGATGCTGATAAGAAAAAGGTCGAAACACATTATATAAACCAGCTCTAGACAATTTTTATTAGATCAAACGAGCAAGATAAGTCTCCAAAACTACATTCCATGATTCAGCTACTGAACTAAGTAAAGATCCAGACTTCTTGATAACCAAACACGAATACCAAATTAGTATCGGTACCATATGTAGATAATAAAGAAAAAACCAGTTCCAGAAACAGAATTCAAAACCCAAAAGAGGGCCATAGAAACCGAACATATAAAGATCAAAGCTTTGAATCGAGAAAATGGGTATGTATGGCACGAATAACAGACCCGAAGCGTACGAGCGGCCTCTGAGGCAGTGGTACAGGGGTTTGTGTGGAGGGGCGATGACGAAAAAGGCAATGAAGAAGATGAGGAAAGGCAATCCGCAACAGCCCGACGAAGCGGCTCAGCGGGTTTCTTCCCAGACAAGGATCTATGCCTCTGAGACATCCCTCCTCCAAACTGCAACCTCGAACTCCCAGAGCTTCTTGAGAGACCGAAACTTGTCGACATCTCTCTTTCCCTTTCCTTCTTTCTTCCACTCTCTCTCTCTTTCTCAAAGAGGAAACTAAGAGATTTGCTTCACTCTGGCTTTGTCTCTCCTTCGCTTTCTCTGCATTTGAACGAAGGAAGTGAATCTGAAGGTCGTTTATTGATCAATTGGTCTTGGCTTTGGTTTTGATTCTCTCTTCGCTTGTGCTCAGTGTGAGAAAAAGAAGGAAAAAATAGACATTTAGGGGAGAAATAGAATGTCCCACCGAAGAAGGGCCTCTAGACGTTCCGGATTCCTTTCAGTAGTACGCAGGAATACGTTTGAGGTTGACAGGTGGGACCTCTTCCTCAAATGGCCCAGTTCTTTATCATCATGGCATGGCCTCTCTTCTAGATCTAGTTAAATTCTAAAGTTGACTTTGCTCGATAACATATTAACATGCAAATTTTGTATAAATTTGGTGGACTTTACGTTCTCAAGAAAAAACAATAATAACTAAGCAATTTTTAAAAAACTATAGAGTTTTCTTATATTTTAAAACCTAAATTGTATTTTTAAATATGTTACAAAAAAGTGAGTTCTGAATAGAATTCTTAAAAGCTGGTTAACATTTAAGATAGTAAAAATAACCTTAAAGGAGATAGTTTGGTCGTCAAAACTCACACTTATTTACACTGAGTTTTGGGATCAAGGTCGCTTCAATACAAAAATGATTATTTCCTATTTTTTTTACTCAACGTGTGTATATTAGAAAGTTTACATATGCTCTAAAATTAATAAAGTGACACACCAAGATATCTTGATTTTAAAAATAAATAAATAAAATGATAAAAATATTGTTTTACCTAAAATGAAAAAATTATAAAGTTTGATGAAAATAGTGAAACAAACATTATTTATTAAAAAAAATAAAAAGATGAGGAATTTTTTTCCTAACATAATGTAAGGGATAATGGAGAAAATATTAAAATCTTTGAGTTTTTTTTTTTAAGAGAATCATAAAAGTCCTGCATGAAAAAATTATGATTAAAAAAATGAGAAGTTATAAAAGTATGAAGCACTTAAATAATAAATGAGATGAAAATAGTGAAACAAACATTATTTATTAAAAAAATAAAAAAATGAGGAATTTTTTTCCTAACATAATGTAAGGGATAATGGAGAAAATATTAAAATCTTTGAGTTTTTTTTTTTAAGAGAATCATAAAAGTCCTGCATGAAAAAATTATGATTAAAAAAATGAGAAGTTATAAAAGTATGAAGCACTTAAATAATAAATGAGATTAAGAAAGACCAGTAAATGAGGAAGAAGATAAACTAATTTTTTTTCTAAAAAAAGAGACATTTAACCTATGGGGTTGGCATAAGAGACTGATAACCCGTGTGATAAAGTCGAGGTCTTGTATTCAATCCACGCTTAACTTTAAAGGATCATTAAGAATTAGTTAAGTGTCACACTCGTTCCGTGTAAAAAGAATGAAGAGGCCTTTTATTATTTTTATCCATAAAATATAATATTGTCATTTTTTTATTATGATATTAATTAATGAATTTGAGATGATCATCCCGAACAATTCTAGAAGGATTATGATTTTTTTATAAAATTACGTGACACAAAAGGTTTAATTTACAACTGTTGAAACGGGATGGGGTTCTTTTAGAATTTTCTCACAATTTTATTGAAGTTTACTCCTTCATCAGTGGTTTATGGACGAAATTGCCCATTTTTTTTAATTGGTCATACAGTTACTAGGTCACACCTGATACTACTTCTATTTTTTATTTTAATTTTGTAAAATAAAAACTTAAATGTGAGATTGATAGTATATTTAAACATATATCACCAGTTATAATTTCAAATTTCAATACAAAGTTTAATTTCTAATCACTTTATCTTAATAGTTGAAATTGATGGAACAACTATAAATTTTTTTTAGATAACTTTTTAATTAGTGATAGATCTTTCAGTGTTACTAATTTGTTGATTATATTAAAACACAAATAAAAATAGTGCCAAATGTAACCTTGTGATATATGTATATAATATATAAATATAGATGGATTTAAAAACCGACCGGAGTTCAAATAAAGCCGGAGTCCAATTTATTGAAAAAAAAAAAAAAGTTTGTTCAACCCAAATTATTTAAATTTAGTTTGGATGAACGAGATGTGAGGACTGCTAGACTTATATTGATGTGTTAGGACTTCTATTGGTGATGTTTTCAACATTTTGTCATTATTGGTGCTCTTTTTTCATACACATGTTGGTGGAGTCCATTTGATTTTCTAATAGCTACTTAATGGATTTGGTATCTAACATCTATGAAAGTGACCAATACAAGTATCTTGATGGCGCCCAAAAATCTAAATATTAGTCATAGTTCAGTTAATTATTTTTTATTAAGTCATATCAAAGGGACGACCCCCATTCTTGACTTCTTTGGTGGTCATATTAGGAGTCACATCAATAGACTCCAATACATCGTCCTAATTCTTCATTAAGACTTTGAAGTTTGAACATTTAATTTTTTTTTCTCATTGGCCATTTATATAATAGTTAATAAATATCTAATATTTTTTATAATAAAAAATTAAAAAGTGTTCAAGTATCTCATCTGCATAAGACTTTATCTAATTAATCTTTGAGATATGAGTATAACTTCCTTCACACATGTACCGAGTTTAAGTGATGAAAAGTGACACTGTAAAGAATGACCAAAAAGAATTTAATCATCAATCAAATTTAATACGGTCCGACCAATTTTGCTGAATTAATAAAAATCTAATATTAAGGCCCTCTACAAGTACATGACATTGTCATTTTAAATTGATTATAATTGAACCCTACTTCTAGGGCCTTGTTGGATGCGGGTCAATGGTCCTCTAGCCTAATGAGTCATGGACAACTTTGGATAGCAGGCCATCAAAACCTTATCCTAAATTGTGGGACATTCACACTTACTTTTAGCTATTTTTGCTACCAAAATATCAGCTTTAAAAAATTAGCACACACCTAAATTAATGTTTCGATTTGTTGTTTAATATATTAATGTCTCGTATTTCCTTTTTTATGTGCTCAATATAGAGGTCAATATGGTGTACGTAATTATTTATGGTATTTTTGTCACAAAAAACAGTAACATTTTTGCATAAAAGGCTAGAGACATCATATTTTTAAAATATTAAAAATACTTCTTTTTTTTTTAAATTTTAAAAGATATAAAAACTACATTAATATCATATAAAAAATATTTTTGACATTTTAAGAATATGGCATTTCAACAATAATAAATAATGGTATCTTAGTTCTTAACTAGATGCCTTTTAAAAAGAATTATCTGGGTTGATGAAATAAGTTTGCACTTTGTGCACCAAAAACTAGAGGGAAGGGTCTTAGGTTTTATGGAGTCTGATTATTAGAGTTGTACTGATGATCTGGTCATTGGTTGAGTTTTACGCTGAGCTCACGAGGAGTCGAGAGGCACGAATCTATTGAATGACATTAACACATCTCCGTTGAATTCCATTAGTACTGAAAATTATTTTCACAAAAAAACTTGAAATTTATCTTAGAGTTGGAACTTGAAAAAATTCATGAAAATAACTCAAAATGGTCTAAATTGATTAAAATTGAATAACTTGCTTTTACTTTTTTGAAATTAAAAATTATTGGTGAAAATAATTCAAAAATTGATTTATTTAAATGAAAAAACCAACATCAGCGAATACCATGTACTATCGGCCGAAAAAACAACCAATATTGGTGATTCACCACATTCCTAAATGACAAGATATGTATCGACCAATACATATCTAGGGGTGTTTTTCAGTTGGGTTCAAGACGGGCTTCACAAAAAAAGGCTCAAGCCTAACCGAAGCCCGATCCCATCCAATTAAGTCCAATTACTTTGCATTTGATACTGTTTTTTTATTTTAAATATATTATGTAAATTGAAAATATAATCGTATTGATTGAAATTATACTTAAATATCTACCATCAATTAAAAGTTCAAAATTCAATTCCTAGCTACTTGATAGTCAAATTTAGAAAATGTCCTTGAAAAGATGACACCAGGTGATTTTGACCGTTAATAGTAGCTAGAAACTTTTTTTGAAATGAAATTTTAATTTTGCCTTTTAAGTCTTCTCTCAATCTGTGTGGTTAGATTTTAAATTTATAAACTAAAAAAAAAGTAAAAATAATGGGCCTCGACGGACTATAAATTAAAGCCCGAGCTTGGCCCGTCGGACAAAAATCTTTCTCCGAGCTCGTTTATTTAAATCGGGTTCGGACTGGGTTCCTACAAAATGTATGGACATTTTTTTAACCATGCCATGAAAACAAAAACCCTAAAGAGTTTGCTTTTCTCATTTACAAAGATTATTTATTAATTTTTTAATGAACCACGCATGTTTGATTGAAATATGTGGAAAATGGTAAGGACGGTAAGTGAGTAAAATTTGATCGATCATCCCATTCTCATAATTTCCGACTATGAGAAATCTCAGAAGCTAGGTAAGACTTCCCCTTTAAATTCTACCCCAGCATCATTTTAACGTGTGCAACTTTTTGACTTGAGTTTGCAAGATTGGACCAAAGAGTTTACTATGCGACTTTTTTCAATTACCCAATTCGATAAACGCAGTTAGGGAACACAAACGTGTAGATGAAAAACTTTTAAACTAAAAAACTGCAGACACTTTTACAGTGAAAAACTCTAGATTCAACCAAGTTGAGTATTTAAACTCTAGATTCAAGTTCACTGATAAATCATTATGAAGGTGACACACATACCAAATATTTTAAAAAATTAGTTATTCAATATAGGACAATTTAATTGAATAAATGACAGTAAACCATTTTATTGAATAAATAGAAATGTATAATGAATTTATTTTGACTATTATAGAAGCAAATCTTTTTCTCGTCTCATCGGAGATACCCCACTGTGTATGAGTGTATGACAAAAATGAAAACAATACGTCCTGTCCCATCACACATAAGAACTAGTTTTACACTTTTACTTGTTAAAAGGAGGAGAGGATTCGCATCAGAGCTCAAGAGACTAGAGACCATGGACCAAAGAATATTAAAGTACTGAATGATGCATGCCGGGCGTTCACATCTATAAGCTACATTTGAACAGAAATCCAGTAAAAGTTGAAATACCATGTGTTCAAAAAAGTGCAACTACAAGACTGACTAAAACAATATCCAGAACATCTTCTGAGATTAACCCAACTTCCCAATAAGAATCAATAAACTGTAGCATCAAAATTCATGAGGCTCAAATGCTCTCTCTCTGTTGCTCTAAAGCCGTCTACTGTTAAAAGGTCTCAAAATCAATACCTGCGGAGCCCTCTGTCAAGCATCCGGCCTGATGGACACTCATAAGCAAGGTGGCCACGCCCACCACAATTGTTACAGAGCACAACCACCAGACAGTCACGGCTGATATGACCCGGTTGGTTGCATGCACGGCAGAAGATGTCGCGGAAGGGCCCACCACTGATCTCTGATGCAAGGTTTGACTTGGGACAATGGCGTGCCACATGGCCAGAGACATTACAAATGTTGCAGACAGGGTCATTTGGGCACTCACGAGCCAGGTGACCTGACTGGCGGCAGTTGTTGCATGCTTTGTCATTGGTGCAATCTGCAGCTATATGGCCCTGCTTGTGGCAGTTATTGCAAACCCTGGTGTCAAAGGACGCCACACCTGGACCTGAGCAATCACGGGCCAGGTGACCCATCTTCCCACAAGTGTGGCAAACAGGTTCACTGCTGCATTCACTTGCTATGTGTCCAGGCTCCTTGCAGTTCCAACACAAGGTTTTCCCAGTGCACTCAGCTGCAATGTGCCTGGTAATTGTAAACGGATCAATTGACAAATAGCAAAATATGTACAGACCACCAAAGGGAAAAGTTGAATCAGCAAGCTGCAACTCATTGGGATTTGCCCACCATAACGTGACATGTATGCATTATGATCCAGTGTCCAAATCATAAGCACCAACAGGAATGAAGCATGACTCAGAAACCCTATTGCTTGAATGGGCAAAAAATTATCCGTGATTGTTTCCATATTCAATGGATGAACATGATGGTCATCCAGCTATAACAGAGAGCACAACTTGGATGGTCCAGCTGACCAGGTCAGCATGCATGTACATGCGCATAAGGGATGAATCTAGACAGTGCAGCTGAGCTGCAACCTTTGGTAATCATCCTCATGAAAACAAAAAAAATCTAAAGAATTTATTGCTTGGGTTTTCCCAATTTGATCTTTCAGAAAAAAGATCTTTCCAATGGTACAACGAATCTTCACAATCATTGTTAGCCTTTAAGCCATTTTGCATAGAAGGCCAACAATACAATCTTGAGAGCTTTATGGTAAGTGTCATTCTTCTTTTTTATTAATTGTGTGTGAAATTGCCTTAGTTTTTATTTTATTCTTTGTTTAATATTGATTTATTTCTCTAACATCTTATGTTAAACATGATTATAGGTTGCATGTCATTTTAAGATTCACCATACACATTTTGCATTCCCATATAGGCATCCATCTATCATTTAGATTTAGGTTTTCCAATATTTTGACTTGTCTTATGTCAAATTTGGCATTAGAGCTTGTCCTACACCAGATAGGGCTGAAACTTGGGTGGGTTTTAATAAACCCAACCCATTCCATATAAAAAACGGCTGAGCACAGTCCGACTTGACCTGACCTAACATAGAGCCCGAGAATCTAGTCCGACCTGTTTTAGCCCAAATTAAAAAAAAAAAAAAAAAAGATTTTTTTTTAAAAAAAATACATGGATCTTTTTTCGGTCTCTTTCACTAGGGCGAGGCAGCACTGTAATGACGATCGATGACGGAGAAGGGGAAGTGACCCAGGTTCTAATGACGGCCAATGATGGAGAACCCTCTCCGATCTTGATCCCTAAGTTGAAGCATCGGGCACGAACATGGAACCGATGACGGCCAGTGACATGATAGGAGAGCGAGAGAAGATTGAGAGCAGGAGAGGACCGAGAGACGAAGAGGATTGAAAGATAGAGAGGACCGATAGTCAAGGAGAGAGGGGTCGCCGTCGGTCACAGGGAGTCAAGGAGAGATGAATCATTGTCGCTATTGTCGTCAATAGAGGGAAGCTCAGGGATCATGATCAGGGTCAGAGTGAGTGAGCGACTTGAAAGGAGAAGATGAGAAGGGAGGAGAGCGAATGAGCAACCGAGAGAAGAGAAGGTGAGAAGGGATAAAATCAAGAGCTTTAGGTTATCGCTGGTTTGAATATAAATATATATATATATATATATATATATATATATTGACGCAAATCAGGTCAGGTTGGGTCGATTTTAAAAAACTGAGCCACAACTCGACTCGAACTTAATGCGGGTTTTTCTTCAACCTAGTCCACCTATTTTTCGGGTCAGGTCATACAGGTTAGGCCAAAACCCAACCCAAGTATCACCCTAGTAGCAGAGCTTGTCTTGCGTCAAAAATCCCTATAAATCAGCTGCTATCTGACAGTTTATTCTTATCCTATTACTAGAAGAATCCAAAGGCATCAACCAGCTAACTAATCAAGTGTCATGTGGCACTAGAAGTCTGTTTCTACATGATCTCGACTCAAAACTAGGTCACTTGCTGATGGGTCATCTTGCTGGCTGCTGGGTTGTATCAGTCTGACCCTGGACTCCTATCATATCGTGAGCCTAATTTGATTAACCATGGATTAAATTTGGATGTTTGCTCCCAATTTTTGTTTGGGTGACCGAGGATTGAATTTGGAGGCATCATTGTCAACAAAATGGTTAAATTTTTTTGAGTTACTTCAGGCTTAATTACTTGTGAAATTTGAATTTAATTTGCATTAGATCTTTTAAAAAGGCGAAGCATCTTACATTTTGCTAAACACCAAGACTGTAATCTGCCAAGATATAGCAACCTACCAAACAATATTTTTAATCTGTCAAGATTTTCTTACAGTTACCAAAAACAAGTATTAATTGTGACATGATTTTTATCTGCAGTACTTTTAATCTGATAGGATCAGAATCTGACAAAGGTAAAAACCAAGAGCCACCAAATACGGCCAAACCTATCAAGCAAAAGATAAATTTTGCTTTACTATGTTAATACATTAAAAAAATTGAAACTATTTTAATCACGCATCAAGTTCAATAGTAATGAAAGCCATTGCTGATTAAGATAAATAAAAATAAATAAAACATTATGAAAGCCACATCTAAAGTGACGAAGTGAATTACAAAGCAATAATTATGACCAAAATATAAACCACAGGTCCGGGGGCATAATCACCCGATGCCCGTCGCTTGCAGAGGGATGCGTGCATCTGGAGTTTCCCAATGCCCTCGTACTCAAGGAGAGATGGGGGTCTCCGTCATTAAAAAAAGATCATGGCCAAAATGACAAAATGAGCCAAGTCATGAAATAGAGGTAGGATCATAACCTAAAGAGAACTGGATCCCTGCTCTCTTTCAATCACACCCCCCCCCCCCCCTCCTCTTCTCTCTTCCTTTTATTTTTCTTTTTTTCCCTTTTTACTTGATATGATGGATGACAAAATACACACGACTGGAGATGTATAAATCATGGTCAATCCATAATAAAAAAAAAAAAAAAACCAGGAACCGCATTACTGTGCCATAAATGCAAATTTGTCCATCAAATGCTTTTCTTGCATGCACCTAGACACTGTATTGGAAGGATGAAGCCATAGATTCATTGTAGAAATGAGGACACATGGATTTTCATGCCAAGCAATATCTAACTACTTTGCTCTAGAAAGTTCAATCTTTCAAGGAAAAAAAGGGAAATGGAGTGAAAATGTGAAGTGATCTTACCCAGGAAGCGCACAGTTGTTACAGACAGGCACATTTGGACAATCTCTGGCATAATGCCCAGGACGCTTGCAGTTCTTGCACAGATAGTCCTGCCTATAAAACGTATGTAAGATTTAGTTATGGTTACACCATAACAATAAAGGAAAGATGGATGGTGATATTTGCTCTACAACCATAAAAATAATGAATACTCCGAAGAAAAAAAATATGAAAACAGGCCACTTATGAATCTAGTTATGCCCAAAAAGTCTTGTTCTAACTTCCAATAGTCTTCTCATCTAAGAAATCACAAACAATAAGGTGGACATCAATTAAAGAGGGATTATGTATGGTTTTGCCTATGCTGAAATATAATATTTCTATCTTCTTATCCATTGACTTTGTGAGAAGCATTTGAACTTATAATTACATACAATCCAACCCAGGGACCAAGTTAAAGAACGAAAAGATGAAAATAACTCAACTCCTGATTTCATGATTAAAAAGAAGAAGAAATTAGCAATCCCATCACTAGAAAATGCAATACTTTCTTAAAGATGTAGTGGCAGTGCATACTTGTTAAAACATTCATTAAAATGTAAATATGTTCAAATGCAAAGGCGGGATTAATAAATATGATTATGATTATGATTTTTTTATTATGATAATGATAATGTTGAAATATAAGAGATACCATCCAGTAAACTTTTCAACTAGCAAAATCAAGGGTTTCACTGGGTCACAAAGAACACTTGGCAATTTTATTGGAAAAGGTAAGAACAATTGATTTGATTCTAGTATTCTACCATTACAGCATTTTTTCCTTTTTTTCATTCTTGGGAATGTTACCATTACAAAAATATTTTTAAGTGATTAAATGTCAAATATTTGGGTCTTTCTTGATTGCGGATACCCCAGTGCCATTTTTTACTGGACCAGGATGTTCTGTATTGTGTAAAACTGATTATGAATGGCACAAGAAAAAACAAAATAAATCTTAATGCAAGTAATGTTCACAATGATGCACTTTCTACATGGAGCAACTGCAACATACTATTAAAACTTAAGTGTGGTGCATTAAGCACACCCTGTTTTCCACAAAATTAGCCATTCGCTATGCTTTCTACATAGCCATCACCAAACAAGGACCTATAAATGCTGAAAAAGTACGAGGAGTGTCTGTTTATATCAAAACCTTTAGAACATAAGGCAAAGAGAAAAAAAGAAATAATATTGAACTAGAGCTGCTCCTTTCCCCAAATCACCACCCATATTTGAATTTTTAAACTTCTGGAAGAGATGAAAATGAAAACAACATTGAATTGAATTTATCCCTTTGCTTACGCACAGTCATAGAAAACCGAACTGAAAATTGTAATTAAATGGACCAAAAGTCCAAAACTCAAGCCTAATAAGCCAAATGGATGTCTAAATAGGATATAAAATCACACAGCCAATAGTGCCACTTATCAATTGGATAAGATTCACTTGTAGACCATACAAGTTTATCAAGGATCTTTGATCCCTGTGGAACCAATTAGAAAACCAAACTGTTTACCCAATTGGACCCCTTTGAGTTCCTAATAAGATGTCGTGTACTCCTTGATCGGATCTCCAATGTTATCTACATCAATAACAAGGATTTTTTAAGAAACTTTTTAATACAGAGATAGGGAGAGAAATTTTTAGGCTATCACTTGGTTAAATGGTTTGTTCCCTTTCTTTTTTTGGATTAACGTGTGGGAAACTCAGACACAGTCCTACTAAAACCCCCACGAATGAGCCCACTACCCCTAAGGCACACCAAGGTTAGGTCATGGAGCCTCGAACCCGCAATCTCCCGCTTCCTGAGGCGGAAGGCAACCAGTTGAGCGACACCCATGTATGTATGTCACTATAAGGCGGAGAAGAACTCAAAGAAGACCAAATATGCCCACTCAAATACATGGGATGAGGTCTGAATGATAAAGATGAAGACAACAATAACAGTAATAGAGACATTCACTTTGATAAACAAAGAGAGAACGATTAATGTGACAAGAAAGTCTTTCTCTATTAAACATCCATATCACCATTTTGGTCCTTCCTTTAAAGTTCTTAATCCGAAAATCTGGCTTCCTGTAATTAAACTTGTTAGTCACTATAAGACAATCTGTATAAAGAGCTTTTGTTTTCAGACACTTTCTTGTTAAGAAAATGTGAAGCAATATTTTATGAGAGAAATATATCCAAGAAACAGTTTTCAAGCAAATTTGTTATTGAACAATTTTTTGTTGGACCATGGAAGACTTGTTTAATTTTACATGTTTCAACATTAAAGGGCTCGATCTGTTCACTGATTCAAATTGCTTGCAACTGGTCTAGAATGAATGCAGTTAACAAAATATTAAAGAAAGCAACATACAGTATGCCCTTTTTTACCAATATATTAATATTATCACCCCATCAACAAACTCAAATGCACCAATATTCACCAACTACAATCATATGTGCTCCATTGCAAATACAATTATCTTTCCAGATTTTCTCTTTTATATAATAATGGTTCCATCCCTCTAGATGCTATCACCATAAGACAAGTGAACCAACAAGGTTCTAATACCAACAATATAAAATGATAAGAGGCAGGAATAAGAAAACTAAGAAAACCATTTAAACTATATGAGAAGCACGCTAACGTGCATCCTTATCATGGCAAGTTTTTCATACAATTAGGGGAAAATTGCAACCAAACAACATTAGAAACTCCAAATCAAACACTGAGATACTACGAGAACTAAAAAGAAATTTCCATTTTTGCATAAACCAAAAGCAACTGTACCTGTAAGTTCGTCGATCTCGCCTATACGGTGCATCACGGAATGAAGCGCGTTCATTGCTTCGATACCTGCGTTCTCTTGGAGGGCTCCTGCTGCCATATGATCTCATTTTTTGGAGAGGTAACAGAAATCTAAATGGATCCCCCTTGAAACTACACAATTAAAATAACTACAATCTCCAAAACACACTGATCCAAGGTCACTGACTACTCCGCCCTGTCCAAATCGCCACAAAATCAAATATCCATTCATAACCATCACTCATATCTCTAATAAAAAGACTGTTTATTCCCAAGACTCCCAAGCAAACTTCGTAGACATTTCAAATTATTAAAAAATGAGGGTAAAAATGAGGCACATCTTGTATGAACCATAAATTGTACTCAGAATATTTGGCCTCTGGTATGGTAATCAAAACTATTCAACAATTGGAACTGGGATGGATATGTAAGGAAACAGAAAATATGATTTGGACAATGATAATCATTCAACCAGTCTACCTCTCTATCAGTTGCATGTAACATATTGGTTGTTTGGCATAAATATTTTTTTTTTTAAAAAAAAAGAAAGGGTTAGTTCTCTTTTGAATAAGGAGAATTTAACCAATAGGCCATCCATCATGGAGCCAAAGTTGAAAATATTCAAACAGACTCAACTCCACTCAGTCCAAGTTACTTGACTCAAAGTACCACCAAGTCTAGCCAAGTTGCAAGGTCAGACTTGGCCAAGTTACCCAGCTTGATGACATTTTCAGTTTTGGTTTTTAAACTACACAGGAGCCTCCGTCAACAAGTTTGGCTCGCCAAGTTGTGACACAGAAGCTGAGTAATGCAATTCAGGTGCTGCCACAGTGTAAAGCAGTAACCTATGCCCTGAACCTAACAAACAGGAATAAATAAATAAACAAAATGTATAACGATTAGCAGCATAAAGGAGTTCAAAAGGCATCTCTATCCCCATTTATATTGTAACAAACAGGATACTCTTTCTTCTTATTTCATTCAATCCTGCAGTTCACAAATATTAAATAACAAATATATGGACCACTATAGAGATGTATACTTGAGTACTATAATACCTTCTCTTTTTTGGCATGTATTGATTAAGAATTTAGGCCAACATCTCTCTCTTTCTTGATAAAGGACACTCTTTCATTCTCCTGCATATACCAAATTAAATACGTGGACCACCATAGAGATGTGTACTCGAGTAGTATAGTATCTACTTTTTTCAGTGTGTAGTAATTAGGATCAATTTAGACGAGATCTAAGTTATGTTTGCCTTGTTACTCTTAGAAATGTTGGCTACAAAGTAAAGGACCAGCTGACAAAACCAACTACATCCTTTTCTCTCCTTCACATTGCATTCTTCTTCTTCCTTTTTTAATCAACAAAGAGGAAATGAACACTGCATTCTTAGAAAATATATAATAAAAAAATGATCACCCCAACAGAAGTTAGTAGGACATTGGGATGTTGCTAAAAATGTATTGTAACCCTGCAAAGGCAAGTACCCTTTTTCAGGATTTGTATATATAGAAAGGTGGGCGGGAAACTTCTCCACCGAAAAACAAGGACAGTTCAAGATAATAATCTAAGGAATTCTTTTAAGATGAAGTGAATTTAGGATATATAAGAGAAATAGGTTGCATGGGTATTAGATACATGTGTCAGAGGTCAATCCCAAATCATAGGATTCATGTATTTGGCATAATACATTGATAAATCTAAGTATATTTTTACTTTTAAATAAAAAATATGGTGCAAAAATAAAAACCATAAGTAACAACCTTATAAATATTTTAGTCAAACTTCAAAATAGAAGAGGTGTAAGCTGTAGTAATACTTTTGTAATCTTGGAAAATTAGCAGCTTGGAAAGCATTGTTAAAAGTATTGTGAATCTATCAAGAAGGTGAGATGAATATGGTATGTCACGCATTTCAAAGAATTTTTACAACAAAAATAGCATGAATAGTTATAAACCAACATCAGTAGCATGTCACTTAAGCATCTCCTACAGTGGAAGTTGATCTTGTGGTCAAGCCCACATGTGTTGTGGGACCCACGTCTGCAACACAATTGACCAAAATCTTCCAATTCTGGAAAGTCAACTGAATCATGTATGATTGATTGTAGATTGTTATTCATTTATTTCTTTCCAAAATCAACCACATGATTGGCTCCTTTGTTTATTATTTATACATGTAACTCTTACGGTTCTACATATTCAATACAATCTAGAGAAGAATTCTTCTCCAAATACTCCATATTCTCTCTTCTTCTTCTTCTTCTTCTTCTTTCCTTATTATTATTCTACATGGTATTAGTCAAGAAAGATTTCTGAAGCTCTTCGACTCCGTTTTACTGTTTCGACCTGCTTTCTTGTTCCTTGTCGGACTTTGGCATCTTCTTCAGACCAGATTTTATTCTCCAGTGGACGTCTGTAGCGAATTATCCCTTTCTTCTCTCATAAATTTGTTTCTCTTCTACTTGCTATTGTATTTCCTACTGCCGTTTCTTCTTCACTGTCGATCTAATTTTCCGGCAAAGCTCCGACCGGCGAGAACCCACCTAGCCCCGTCGCTTTTTACAGGGCTATCCATATGTAGGGTTGGATATCTGCGTTGACCTCTCTTTGACAAACTTCTACAAGGTTGGTCTTCCAGCGAATATGCCGTTCGAGAAACCCAATTTCCTGTTTTTTTGCTTCGATTTGTTGTCTCTGGGATTTGTTTGACTTCGCCCTACTACAACGGTTGTCGCCCTTGCCGGACCTGGTTGTGCCACCTTCCATCCACGGTGGGCCCCTCTCTGCTGGTTTCTTCTGCTGCTGCCTGGGACGCCAATAACCTTGTTTTTTGGGTTTTTCTTTTGTTGGATCTCTTTGCTCTTGGAGATTTTAGGCTTCGAATCAAGCCTCCTGGAATTGCCCTTGACATGTGCTTTCATCGCACTTTACTATCCCACCTTCCATCACCGATGGGACCCACTTTGGAGTTTTTTTCCTATTGCTGCCAGGGACGTCTGTGCACCCAGTTTTGGGTTTTTTTTTCCCTTTGGATCTGAGTGGGACCAGCCCTTTTGCACATGGATTTTGCATCTCCACATTCGCCCCTGCCTCTGTATTGCATCTACGAGGTTTTCGATTCGGCTTGTGCTTGGTGGGGTCCACTTCAGGTGTCTTCTTCTCAGATCTGCACCTAAACATTGGGCCTTGGGTCAGGTTTTGACCTCTATCTTCTTCTCTAGCTCTCCGATTGGCCTACTTCTAGTCTCTACAATGTCGCCCCTACCTGCACTCTCAATCTACACGGCTACCGCTCTTTTTCGCAACTGATGGGCCCCTCTTTTCTTGCATTTTTGCTCCCAATCTGCTGTCAAACGACCTGCTGCGTGTTTCTTGGACTGGATCTGCTGCTACAGTCCTCTCCTTTCCTCACCACTTCATTCCTCCAGTTAGTTCTGTTAGTTGGCACATGGATTCTTCCATTGCCCCTTCCTCTGATGTGGCTAGTGACAATGCCCCAGTGATTAGAAAGGACTTTAACTTATTACTGCAATGACTGGAGCGCCTTCAATCCTCCAAGGTATCTAATGTTGTCTCCTCTCCATCAGATGTTGAGCACCTTGCACACCATGTCTCTCATCATTCATGGATTATTGATTATGGTGCTACTGACCATATGACTAGTATGCCCACCCTCTTTTCTTCCCTTTCACCTGTTTCATGTAGAAGGTTAAATTAGTTATTGGATCCTCTACTGATATTGCTAGGAAATGGATAGTTTCAGTTTCTTCTACTTTGAACCTATCTTTTGTTTTGCATGTTCCCAACTTATCCCGCAATTTGTTATATGTTAGTGTTTTGACTAAAAGTTTTAATTCCTCTATCACTTGGTTTTCTTCTGACTGTGTTCTTCAAGATTTGCCACAAAGCAGGTGTTGGGTGGTGGTCGTGAAGTTAGTGGCCTATACTTTCTTGACTCTCGTCCTGGCAACCCCAAAGCATTTTCGAGCTTTTCCTCTTCAGAGTGTGGTTGTGGCATTGTCGCCTAAGCCATCCATCAAACCCTGCTTTGAAACAACTTGTTCGTAGTCTATCTTTTCGTCATTTTGAGTGTGAACATTGCCAATATGATAACGTAGTAGATCTCATTTTCCCTCCATCTCTCAACACAACTGCATCTACACTATTTTCGCTTATACATTTTGACTTTGCATAGTGTCGCTATTGTGGAGGGGTTTGCATCCATAAACAAACATGAGTTTAGACAAATTGAGTACGTTTTGGACATTCCAGAACATTTTATTCTATTCTTGTCATTATTTTTTAAGGAGTTTTCTAGGTGATTAATGGCAGCATTCAATGTTGCATTTTGGTACAACAAACTACAATGTAGCATTCAATATATTTCTCAGCCTATTTTATCTTGCCTTGCCATTAACCCACTGTGAACACCATCTATTAGTGGTGTTGGGGCGAGATTATCATTCTGAGGAACAGAGACAATGCCTCAACTCAAGCAACTTCTATTGTATTGGTTGGGCGATTTTCGATTCAGATAATCATATGTCCCACTCCGAATCTCAAATTTCTAAAACACCCATGCCAACAACATTGAGATTAAATAAATAACAAAAGAGATGTGACACTTATATTTTGCTGATTTATACAGAGCCCCTAAAACATGGAAGAGGAGATAAACATCCACAACACAATCCATTTCCAAATCAATGCATGACCATGGATCCATACTCCAAAAGAATAAAACCATTTCTCTGCTTCCACTTTCACCAATGAAAACCAAAAAGGAGACAAGTAAAATGAGGAGTTTCCTTACTGCTGGTGTTTTTCTACCTCAATTTGCTCCACTTACTACCTCCACTCCACACTTAATCCACATACAAACGTCACTAGAGTTTTTCAGGGCAATGAATCAAGTATTTTTTTAAAGGCACCTTTCCTACATTTTAGCATTTCAATGCTTTTATTTGATCATAGTTGTGCTAAAGCATAAAGGGACATCTCATTCTATCTAAAGCATGGGTATTCAAAATCACCACACTTTTTTGGGGATAAAATAATAAAGAGATGCAACGTGAGGACGTCATCCAAGTATTGCTTATCACTCAAGCATGCATAATAACGGGGGGCCAAAACTCTTTCATGAGACCAGATCATGCTCCAGTAGTCCAGTGCAGCTACATATAATTGAAGCAAATATGAGTTCAATAAGATGTCTTTCAAACTCCTTAATCAGCTTACCTCTCGTCCACCCTCCTATACACACACACACACACACATACCAAAAGAAAAGGGGGGAGACAGAGGGGGGTGGGGGGTCCTATCAGTTCACCACGGCCCATTAAAAAGGACATTCCAGGACTGCAATCAGACCAGCTGTTATGACACCTGCTGAAACCCACTGACTACAGCATCACCAAAAACCACAATCAGAAGCACACAGGCTATCTCTCAATGTTCAAAGCCCTAACCCGAAATTCAACATCAACATTCTAAACAATAGTAGATGAGAATTTCTTATATACACTCAAAAGTACAACATTCATGTGTAGTTTTGCTGTTTGAATTTCAAGAGGAGAAATCTATTTGGTTCTCTTTCCTGACAAGGACCTAGAAATGCCGAAAAATGTAGTAAACAATGGTCTATAAGAGAAGCCCTCATGGCAAATCCCTTTATTTCCAAAAGGCAAAAGGAAGAACAAACGCTAACCCTATATAATGAACTCAAATTCAACCATCGCATGTTTTAACTAAAATGAAGGGAAATGAATGAGTCTACCCATTTTTGGTAAATACAATTGTTTTTTAAGGGAAAAAAAATTACTTTCGCATACGTACATCTATGCAGATCCTTGAGGAATCCAAGAGGAAAAAGAAAGAGAAAGAAGATTGAAATTGGTGAATTGAACGACGAATATACCTACTTCGTGAGTCGGCTTTGGAGGCGGATGATGAGAAACGCGAGGAAGAGAGCTGACGCGGTAGAGCCGCCCCAGGGTCCAGCTTCGTAGCTGTAGAAGAGTACAGTAAATTTGAGGAGGATTGCTAATCCCTAGTTCGACGAACTTAAATTTTATTTTAGATAAAAAAATTATATTATTTTTTAATTTTTTTAATTTACGTGTAAGAAAATGTGGAATACCCAACGTAAAATTCTTATAGATGAGTTCATTAATTCTATGACACACCAAAGTTAAGTCATAGAGGCTCAAATCCACAATCTCCCTGTTCATTTTATACATTTTTATTGTTAAATTAAATAATAATTATCAAAATATTTATTCAATAATATTAATTTATCTCAAAAGTTGAGAACTGAAATGGTCTGATTAATTCTATCTTAGTTACAGGTTATCATTGTTCAATCATAATGGTTGATTGAGTTTTACCATCAAACCTTACACTTGAGAGTACTTCTTTATGTATAAGACATGCCTGATTTGTAGATACACTATTTTAGTAAGATAAGGTAATATCTGATGCAGTGTGTGCTCCGGTAAATATTTTGTTGAATATTTATAAATAAATAAAAACATAGAGAGTTATCTTCAGCTTCTATCCATGTTAAATGTTTAATCGTACATTATTTCATGCTATATGTTGTGATCTCATGGAAGAATGAACGTGTGACTTATGTAAAATCCACTTTGATATGAAGTATGGAATTGAGTTTAGTGTCTCTCTAAACATCCACCTTATGAAATAAGAAATCATTCGAGAATCGGCTTAGAAATTTAATAAAATTATGAGAGAACTTGGATCCAAATAATCGAACCATCAAGGGAGATTTTCGAACCAACTTTGATGTGAAACACTCTTTGATCACCACTCAAATTTATTGCAAAAAGGATTGCTAGTAGAAAACTAAAATCTTTATTTCTAATCGGTATACGAAGATAAAGTCGATGTCTTCTTTGGATGAAAATTGACACTATGTAAAGTCACCTAATAAAATATGATTTTTAAAACTCTAAAAATAAGGTTTTACAATTCAATTGAAGTTCTGAGATTAAAATTTGTCCAAAGTAGATACGAAATTAATCTAAACTGTTCCCTGAACAAAGAACTTCAAGATTTTTGAAGAAAGCTAAAAGGCTCAAGACACTCAAACTCAAACTAGAGAGGGAGCGGAGAAGATACAAACAAATCTCATCCATCCATTCAAAGTTTTCAAAATTACGTATGCCTGACTTTTTTAGATGAATTCGCTCAAGCCCCTATTAAAAAATGATATTTGCCTCTTTTACAAGATTCCTCCATGTACGTGAGTGATAAATCATTGTAAAGGAGAAAAAAAAAGTTAGATTTGAGTAGAAAAAAGGTCAATTTGAATTCATTTAAGTGAATTTGGACCATTGGAGCCACATGTTATGATCATAGGCTGATTTTATGTCAAACAAAGTGGCTTTGAAGATGGGAGAAGTGAGTCTTTGGCACCATTGAATTTATCTTACTTAACTGAAGCTAATCGAGCAAGCAAGGCTATGGTCATCACAGGGATCATCAAATGGCTCAATCTTGCTCTCAAAATCTTACATGATGTCCTCATCATCGCATGACTACAGAGGATATATGAGGATATATGGTATGTGAAATTTCACATCTTTAATCAGACGTATTGAAATATAGAAAGGAAGATAGTGGAGGAATATTTCACTCAGGATTTTAAAATTCGGTATCGGCCCATATTTTTCTCTCTCTTAATTGTTTTTAAAAACGTGTTAATATCGGCCAATATGGGCAATATATATCGTATATCAACTGTTATTGTAAATATCGGCCGATATCTCGACCCCTGATTTTACTGCTCAATGTCATCTGGATCTAAACTAGCTGCCTTGCATGCTAGCTACATCTATCATTTTGTGTTTTGTTTTACTGAAATAACTATCTTCATTATTTATGGTATGTAATTAAACTTTTATCTCTATCTACTTATAGTGATGAATTACAATGTTTGTTAAAAATTTATATATATATATATATTCATTCGTTCGAAGGAACGTAAATTACCCTAAGGTGTTCGTTCAGATGAGTATATTCATTCGAACGAATTGAGAATTAACTGAAAATTCGTTCGAATGAATTTATATGAGGGGTAGAATGATAAATTCATCCAAAATTTCGAAAATGAAGATTTTTCATGTGTCTGTATGGCTCCCCCATCTTTTAAGCCTTCTTAAACACCCTAGTTTAATTCACACTTGCATGCTTGCATACCCAATGTCGCAACTACAAACTTAGAACAAAGTCATGGACTCCAAGTCTCCAACATAAGCATCGTACTTTTGAAAAAAAAAAACCAATATACTCCAATACAAACTAAAAACCAACCCAAGCCATTGGATTTAGTCTATTAGTAGGGCCGTCTAGACCATAAGGCGAGTAAGGAGCTCGCCTTAGGCCCCCGTAAAACAGCCCACTCGTGCAATCCACAAAACTCTAAAAATAACAATGGAAAAAGGCCCCCATTTTAAGTTTGCGGCATACCCTATCCTTCGCCTCTCTCTCTCTCTCTCTCGAGACACTGCTCTCTCGCTCTCTGACTGCGACACTGCTCTCCTCTCTCTCAGTGCTCTCTCTCGACGTCGATCTGCCCCTTTACTTAGAGCCCAGGTATTTCTAATTCCATATTTCCATCTTCAGCTAGAGATTAATTGTATCAAGATCTGAGATGGATTCTCAGATCTAACTAGAGAGATATCGTTCCTATGGGAGAAGAGTGACACACGAAGATGGATAGTTTGGAGGACTAGGGATTCCAAGCCCTTCTTCATTGCCTTTGCCACCATCTGCGGCGTCGTCCCCGGTGTCATTAGCTACTCTGTGATGCAACTCACCAGCTCTCGCAACGAGCAGCTCGAAGCCCATCTCCACAAGACCACTAGACCCGACACCTTGTTAACGTTCTTCTTTCTATTACCTTTCTGCTTTCTTTCTATGCTTTTGATTCTCTTTCATTCTATTTGGTCCCATTGTAGATGGGTATCTACTTAAGGATCCCCAATGCCACTGATCTGAAATGGGTTTTTTCCCTTCATTATTTCTTTTCGATGGGTGTTGGAAGTTTTTTGCTTGTAATTATGTTCTTTCCTCATGCAGTAAGATTCTTTAAGACTGCACTGTGATTTATGTACCCAATTATGCCTTGTGTCCAGCTGGATTAATTTTTAATACCCAATGCCATGTGTCCTATTTTTATGTCGTGGAATAATTGGATTTGTGTACTAGGAAAGGTTGGATTGTCCCTCTCTATAGAATTAAGAATGTATTTAAACGAATGGGGAGATCAAGATAGACATGATTCATTCTAGACAGCTACCATTTCTTGTATTAAATGCACGTTTTTTTTTTTGGGTGCCTAAATGATAACAAAATCTATAAATTGGATATCTTAACTAGATAATTTTTATTATTATATATAATTAAAATTTTAATTAAATATTACTTATAATAATATACTCCCTCTGTCTCAAATTAGTTGTCGTATATGGATTTTAGAATTGTCCCAAAATAGTTGTCTCATTTGTATTGGAGTAGTATAAAGTGTGTTGAAAATTGATGTAATCACGTAAAGTACTAGCCTTATATAGAGAATTCCTTAAAAAACACAAATATTTCAATTGAGACAACTAAAATGGGATGGAGAGAGTATTAAATAGCAAGAAGGCCCCGTTTAGATTTTTTGTCTTAGGCATATGCCTCAACTTATGTGTAGACGACCCCGTCCATTAGATAGCATACCCTTGATGGTCTTAGATCCATTCCCAGAACACTCAATCGTAACCCTACCCGTCAAACCCTTCATCAACTCATCCTAGACATCCATCCACACCCGACCTCTCCAACTTCATCCTAACCTAGGCTGCATTTGGATGGGGGGTAAGAGGGGCTAATCCCCCATGACCCCTTGTTACCCTAGTTTGGTAACAAGAGATGAGGGTAAAAATTTGAAAATTTACCCTCTCATCCCATTTTTGAATACCCCTTTGGAAGTTGGGATATTCACAATATCCTACCCCTCAATACCCCTTGCCTTCTTCCTTTTATCAATTATATATTATAAAATTAAAATATTTCAAGTAATTAAAAAATTAATTTTGTTTGAAATTTATTTTAAAAATGTGTCAACATTTTCAACATGATGCATTTGGATAAGGAGTAAATTTTACAGGGGTTACCCTTGAGTAGGGGTAACTGTAAGTAGGGGTAAACTGATATATTAACAATTTTATGGAATTAATATTGTTTATTAAATCTATCTAATATAAATAATAAAAATAATTTTTTATGAAACATAGTTGTCAAAATATCCTATTTTTAAGGGATGATTTTGTCGAAATTTGGATAAGGTCTCGAAACTCCGAAAGAGTTTGAGGTTCATCAAAATTTCTTTCGGAGTAATTAACAATTTATTATCTTTGAAGTTTATTTTAAAAATGTGTCAACATTTTCAAGGTGATGCATTTAGATGAGGGGTAAGTTTTACAACGGTTACCCTTGAGTAGGGTTAACTGTAAGCAGGGGTAATCTGACATAACAATTTTATAAAAATTAATAATTTTTATTAAATTCATATAATATAAAAAATAAAAATAAAATTTTATGAAACATAATTGTCAAAATGTCCTATTTTTAATGAGTGATTCTCTCCAAATTTCGAAAAGGTCTTGAAACTCTGACAAAGTATGTTCATGATAATCTCTTTTAGGATAATTAGCAATTTATTTTGTTTAATACTTATTTTAAAAATTTGTCAATATTTTCAACGTGATGCATTTGGATGGGGGGTAAATTTTACAGGGGTTACCTGGAGTTACCCTTGAGTAGGGGTAACTGTAAGCAGAGGTAACCTGACATATTAACAATTTTATGAGAATTAATATTTTTATTAAATTCATTTAATATAAAAAATAAAAATTATAATTTTTATGAAGAGATATGTTGATATTTTTTATTCATTTATTGGGATTTAAAATAATAATATAAAAAAAATCTTTATTTATTTTTTTAATGTTAGAATACAAGTGTTCATTTTAAATTATAATAATTTATAAAACATAGATAATATTATTATAAGTTATATTATTAGAATTTACTTCATAAATATTATTTAATAATTATATTTTATAAAAATAAAATAAAAATATTAATATATCAAATTACCCTTTCTCATAATTTCAAATAAGATTTTTTACCATTAGAGTAAAGTTCTACTTTAACACTGTAATTACCAAACAATATAATGATAATCCCAGTTCAAGGGTCACGCCTACTCAAAGGGTACCCCTACTGGGGATAACCCCTCTAAAATTTACCCCTCATCCAAACGCAACCTGATCATTCTCAGATATTTAATATATTTTAGTAAACAATCATATTTTATCAATAAATTCAGAAAAAAGCCTTCATGGTCTTCAATCCAAGCCAACAATGCCCTCGATCTGTTGAGCGATGAGCCTTCAAGCCAAGATTCTTAATCTACATTAATCCTCGAACAACTAGGACGAATCTACGTGTTGGGTCACGCTTACTTCAACCTACAATCATAGACTTAACCCATGAAAATCCTCGTCCAATGGTTATATGTATCAACCCTTGTTTTGGTCGCTCATTCTTGGCCCTCTAAACATAGATGTTTGATTATATTAATGGCTTAGATCTTCTATCTCATGATTCAGCCCTTCACATATTCATGTTATATATAGATTGCATATTCTCATGTAGGTCTGAAAGATGAGTGAGTTAAACTGGATTTTAATAAACTCAAATTAATCTATATAAAAAATTATTGAGTCTAACCTGACTCAACTCAAGTTGTTGGCCCAACCTAATTTTAGTAAAGAAAATTATCACAGGTTTTTATATTTCTTGAAACTCATGTCGAATTTAATTAATTTAAAATCTCTAACTTAGTTCGATCTAAATTTCATTCAAGTCTATTCTCATTTTAACCTGACTCGATTCTAAATTTACAAATAAATAACTCAATCCACTTATTATTTAGATCAAGTCATGCCCGTTAGATTAAAACCCAGCTCATATTTCACCCCTCTCATGCAAAGAGGAGATGTCGTCCATTTAAGTCCCCATATCTGATTGGATGATTGCCCATTCATGGTAGTCCATCACTTCCTTGATACTAGAGACTTGTGTTGCAACCAGGGGTAGAAATTTTAGTATCGGTCGAGATATCGATCGATGTGAGATATTGACCGATATATTTCTCTTTTCTATTTCTTTTTTTACAAAACCCACCAAAATCTGCATATATCGGCCGATATATAAAGGTTTTAAAAATCGATATATATCTGCTGATATGATATGTCTTGACCGATATTTACACCCCTGGTTGCAACCTTTGAGCGACAATGCTGGGCCATGACGACATATGAAGTTCTTCATGACCATGTTAGGTGCTAAGGTATAGTAAGTAATTTCACCACGATTAGAGAAGTATATTCGGGAGAACAAAGTCAAGGGTACAGATATCGGTTTTTAACTGCCGTATAATATTGGCTGATACGTATTGTATCAGCCATACAACCTATTTTTCGGCCGATATATTGGCGATATATATCGGTCTGATATCGGCTGAGATGATTTATATCGGTATTTACAAAAAAAAAAATCAAAACGGTGATGGGCCCGGGTCTAAATATCGGCCCAGATATTGGCCGATATTTACGTTTTGATTTTTTAAAAAAAAAACAGTTTCTTTTTCATTTTTTTTATATTTTTAATTCAAAGAAAATAAAATAATATTGATATTTACAAAAACAAAAACAAAAGAGGAGAGTGAAATTTATCGACCGATATACATATCGGCCGATATTTGCATATCCGCCGAAATATTGGCTAGGTCGAATTTTTGACCCTTGGATCAAACCATCTTACTTCCGACCTTCAAAACAATTATTTTAAAATCTCTTTTTGTCACAATACTTAACCAAGTCCATTTATATTTTTTTAATTAATTGTATAGTGACATGCGTAGGAAAATGATAGGAAGAATGTTTTATTTTATAAAAATAAATGCCACTAATTTCAACTTTTAGATTTTGGCTCAGCTTGTGACAACATTTGATGGAAATAATTTATCTTTGTATAAAATATAATTTGATTTGATAAAAAAAATTAAGTATATTTTAAAAATAATAAAATTTATGACGCTATCTTAATCTAATAACAATTATATCTAAGAGTAGATCCAAATTTTATGTAAAATTTATTTAATAACTGTAATAAAAATAAATAGAAAACAATTAATATTTGAATTTTGTGAAAAATCATAGAAATGATAAGATGTTGGCGGCATGCCACATTGTCTTCTCCCTCGATCATTTCTTAAAGTTAATTTGTTAAACGCACTTAAGGAGATTATCTTTTGTCAATTCATTATTTTAATGTAAAAAATAATTATAAATTATAAATTTTGCTCACGGCATGAATTGGTCCAATGAGTCTAACTATATTAGAGTTAAAAAATTTAAATTATAAAATATTTTAGAGTAAAAAGATATGATTAAAAGTGATTATTAGCAATTCAATTTATATAGTAGAATTATTCATTGCATGTCTTTTTATTTAACTCGAGTGTGAGTCTAACTAAAACTTACAGGTCCATTAGGATGCAAGGATGCAACGGGCCATTTAATTTATCAAATGGTGAGTCCAAATTATATAGGTATATATCTTTATATTTATAAATTGATAAATGTTTTTTTAAAGTAAATTTGACACATTTAAATAATATTATTTAATTAATCATTGTCATTAAAAGGACAACATATTATAATTTCTAATATTATTATATATTAAATATTAAATTTCCCTGCTTAAAGCATATTTACGGTTGTTTACTATTCCCTGGATATCTGTGCATCTAACGCTCAGGACTCCGCATCCATTCTTTTAGGCCGTCAGTTTCCATGACTCGCCCAACAAAAGGAGCCGTCAGATCCTTGCCACATCATCGATCCGTGACGCCTCTCTTCATCCAATCAGAATAAAAGCGCATACCCTATAAGTGAAGGAAAACCTATTCACATCCGTCACCGCTCCTTTCCTTTCGAACGTCGACCTTTTTTACCTTGTTTTCCCCCTCGTTCTCACAGATTCAATCCCTTCCGTTTCTTGATTAGATAGTTTAAGATGGCACCGAAGGCGGAGAAGAAGCTTGCAGAGAAGAAACCGGCAGTTGAAAAGCCGGCGGAAGAGAAGAAGGCGGAGAAAGCACCAGCTGAGAAGAAGCCAAAGGCGGGAAAGAGACTGCCAAAGGAAGGAGCTGCCGGTGGAGACAAGAAGAAGAAGAAGAGCAAGAAGGGTACTGAGACCTACAAGATCTACATCTTCAAGGTCCTCAAGCAGGTGCATCCTGACATTGGTATCTCCAGCAAGGCCATGGGGATCATGAACAGCTTCATCAACGATATCTTCGAGAAGCTCGCACAGGAAGGTTCCAGACTGGCTCGGTACAATAAGAAGCCCACCATCACCTCTCGGGAGATCCAGACCTCTGTTCGCCTTGTCCTTCCCGGTGAATTGGCCAAGCATGCGGTTTCTGAAGGCACCAAGGCCGTCACTAAATTCACTAGTTCATAAATCGTATAACACTAGAAATTTAGGCTTTCTTTTGGACTGTTCAGATCGATTAAAAATTAGGTTTCTCCCAATTCCACCTTGTTCTTCATCTCTGCTTTTTTTAGAACGATGTAAAGATTTCATTTTCGACTCCTTGTTGGAAATTGATGTAAGATTTCTAAATGGAATTATTTCCTTGTTCAATTTCTGCATTATGGGGCATGATCTCGTTCACACTATAATTTTTAAAGATGGGTATTTATATTTATATATCATTTTTACATTGGCAAATTAAAAATAAATTTTGAGATAAAAATAGAATTAAGAAGTACATGTTAGCTATAAATTTGGGATATATATTCTTGACATGGCGATGAGGAGCATCGTGTACATCCTTTGGTGTAATGTAGGTGGGTTAGGTTGGTATCGTTGAACGTGGACATGTATGAATTCTGTTGAGTTTTACATCTAAATTTATAGCGATCCGATGCTGTCCCGCCAGTAAGAACTGACCGCTTTGTTAGTGTTTCTCTGTTATTTGATTTGATTTGATTTGTTTTGTACTACGTAGCAGTGTAGCAACTAGTAATTCGATATAAAAAAAGGAGCATTAGTGATTCAAAATAAAGTTTTTAATGTATGTTGTTTACAAATAATAGAGTATCAGTTAATGAGGTAAGAAATCAACGAAATAACATTCTAAACGTTGAGCAAGTAATTAGATTAAATTGACAACACCATTTCCCTCTGGCTCCCAGTTACTATAGGGAGTAATTTAGACACTAAATTAGCGCTGCCTTCTCCCGTCGGACGCGAGATAAGAACATTTTTACATCATTCGGACCATCGGATTGTTCGGACGATTATTCATGTGTCGGGACATTACGTAATGATACAGTAATGTATAGTGTATTATTTAAATAATAAAATTTTCTTTAAAATTTTAAAGTTATTTTTTAAGCAGTGTGTATTTCTAAAATTTCTCAAATTAAATATATAGACTAATTATGATAATCTGATAAAAATATTTTAAGACTTTAAAATCTTTTGACACTTCTAAATGTTTAAAATACAGTATTTTACAAATAAAGATATCCCTCGGCTGTGCCGAAACACATTTAGGAGTATCAAAAGACCTTTAAGTGTTAAAGTATTTTTATCAGGTTATCGTAATTATTCTGCATAATCAATTTGAGAAATTTTGAAAATACACAAGTGTTTAAAAAATAACGATCTATCTTGTCGATGTTACAATAATGCTTAAAAAATAATGGTCTATAATAATGCATAATGCATTAGTTAAATAATAAAAACTTTTTTAAAAATTTAAAGTTATTTTTTAAACACAGTATATTTTCTCAATTTCTCAAATTAAGTATCCAGACTAATTACGATAACCTGATAAAAATACTTAAGATTTAAAAGTCTTTTAACACTCTCAAATGTATTTTCGGTAACACTGTGTTTTAAGTATTTGAGAGTGTTAAAAGACTTAAAATCTTAAAGTATTTTTATCAGGTTATCGTAATTAGTCCGGATATTCAATTTAACAAAATTTGGAAATACACAATGGTTAAAAAATAACTTTAAAGTTTTAAAGGAGATTTTATTATTTAAATAATGTATTGTGCATTACTGTAGCACTGCAGGACGTCCGGACAAATCGAATTTAGGCATGAATAATCGTCCGAACGATCCGAACGATGTAAAAATGTTCTCATCTCGCATCCGGACCACACTGACGGAGAAGGGTAGCGCAGTAATTTCTACCAAAAAATGCAATTCCCGTATCTGCAAAAAGATTTTACCCATGTCTAAATTACTCCCCTAATTTATTTCCTTTAATCTTTAGAGACCTTTGTAAATAGTGTCAAACCAACTATACAAACTTTTGTTAGATCTAATGAGATGTAATTACTCTAAATTTCTAAATCTAAATTTCATTTTTTAGTTGCTAATTTTAACAACCCACAAAATTGAATTTTAGACTAAAATTTAATCTATAAAATAGCTCATCAAGTCTATTTTCAATTCATACAATTAATTTTATATAAAATCAACAAAAAAATAAAACAAATGTAATGTCTGACATATCTGACAAGTCTCACATTATTTATTGATATAAGTATTTCATAGTTTTTGCATTAAAAGAATAGGCTAGAATTTAATTTGAGAATTGAGATATTGATTTTTTATTAAAATTTACTTTTTGAAAGTCCTAAATAGCTCAAAAATGGTTGAGATATTGGTCTATATTTATTAGCTCAACTCAAATTCAAAATATCGAATTTAGGAGCTCAACTCAAATTCAAAATATCGAATTTATGATTATGCCCCTTGTATTAATATTGTATTTGATGAGTCCTATATACATTTATATCACTCTTCATATAGTTGGTTGTTGTTCTTATTTGGTAGATATTGTTTAATAATAATGTTTGTGATAAAATATAAAATATATATTGTTATTTTTATTATATGAACTTTCTAACTATTGTCACTACTTGTCATGAAAATGACAAAATATCAAGTTTCATTTATATTTATCAAACAATAATTCGTCTCTTAAGGAATTTTCTCGTATACTTTCACTTGTAATTGTCAAATTAAATAAATATAAAAAAAATCTCTCAACACAAAAATTAGCGACGAGAGAGAAATCCCCTACTCAGAAAAAGTCTTAAAAAATTCTTTCCTCATCCAAATGAGGACGGTAGCTTTTCCATTTTCAAAACATGTTCAATAGGCTGGATTAATTAAGAAATCAAAATTTCTATTTCAAATGTCAAAATTGAGACCACAGACTACTTTATAAGCTGTATTATCAATTAAATACGGTAAATAAATTAACAAATTATTACTAAAAGACAACACCAAAAAACAGTGTCGCTGTTCACCGGTTGTTAATGTTTGTCTGTTTTGTGAATTGGTAATGCCTCTTAATCCACTGCTGTAGAACTCAGACGTGGGCACGTGGCTTGTAGCATTAAAAAATAAAACGAACACTTATAAAATATAAATATCAAAATTATTGAATCCCATCAATATCAATTAGCATCTATTACTAACCATGCACAAGAAAACTCATCCACAATTAGTTTAAAGACATCATTTCACAACTATCAACAAATAAAATGAAAATGAAATCTTTCATACATAATCACAAGCAAAGACCATACAAGAAAATTGCAACTTTCTAAGAAATTAAAATTTAATCTCACAAATTAGAGGTTTTTTTCAATATGAATATCTAATAGCCATATATTTTGATCTTTACGATAAAATGAATCTCACAAATAGCAGAGTTACTACAATATGCAAAGTTAGCCTTCTGTATTCGTGAAAAGCATCAAACAAGTCGTTGCAGAAGAAGGAAGGATGCAGGATGAATTAGGTAAATTTGGCGTAAATTTTATCAGCTTTTATTTGGTTCGTGTGCTTTATTTATTATATTTTTTTTGGGAACCGTGATCTTTTCGTTGTTTATATGGAGGTGGTGTGAGACGCAAGTGTTATTCTTCTTTTTCTTGAAAACCCACAAATAGGTTGTTATACAAGGATGATTCAAAAATGCTCTAAAGATTAGTCGGGTGCCCTAAGAAGTCTGGACACTTTAGTTATCAAAAAATAAAATAAAAGGATTAATCAAAGGTAACCCAAATTTACTTTGTTCTTGTGATTCAAGCAAACAACTTCTTGAGAAAACTCAATTTTTTTAAGACAGATGACTATCTTCTTCTAAGGCCAACCACAGTAGCCAGCAAGTAGAAGATTGAGAATCAAGGGAGCAAAGACAAGTATCAACCTCTTCAGGAAGTACAATAGCGCCCAAGCAATGTATCCAAGGCATCATTGGCATTTGAATGTCTATTAACATTGCTTAATGTGCAAGATGAACATTTGGAAAAGAAGGCAGTGGTATCATATGCTTGAGCTAGACCTATACAAAATTCAGATTTTCCTAACCCTAGCAAAGTTCGGAAAACAGAACCCGTGGCGTTCAAGGTGGTCAGTATGTCCATAATATATCAGGTTCTTAAGACCCAAGCATCAACCAAGGGCAATAAATACTCCAGCAAAAGGTCTTCTCCTAAACACTATGTAGTGCATCAATATTTCAACATGATGATGCAGCCGAGCCATTACCGCCTTACAAAATTTCATAAATTTACGTGTTCAAGCCACACATCAATTTCTCACACAACATACAAGTTCTCCCCTGGAAAAACTTCATGTGATAAGTTTATGGAATAGCAGGCATGGTGTCATAAATTGAAGTCTAATGATGAGCCCTGCATGTGTATGTATGAAACAATTTAAACGCAACGAAATGATAAATAAATGAAAGTCCACCTATTTTTTTGGAAATCCAAATAAAATAATAACAGAATGGTCATTCCATCCATTCAAACTTTAGAAGCAAACCATGGGTTCCAACTACCCCACAAATCATCACATACCATTAGCTTGTGGGCATCGTGGCATATCAAGGAAACATATTTAGCATCGCATAGGTTTCACAAATAACAAATCACAAGATATACTGAAAATAACTGATGTTATTTAGAAGCAGACTGACCTATAACATGAAACTCGCCATTAGCCAAATTCACTTCACAAAATATGAACATTTCACACAAGTAACCAGGCTGCACGAAAGAAATCTCCAATACATTTTCAATTGGCACGGGCTCTGATAACATCAAGGCCCATCTCTGTAGGATCCGTTGCCTGAAGCTCAACCTGAATCCCATCTAGTTCCCTCTTGAATCTATCCTTAGAACTTGCATAAAGCATCTTACTCCTCACCCTTGATGTATCAGGAGACCTTCGCAAACAAAAAATAAGCAATGATCATTAATGACGCTAAAACATCCACATGCAACTACATGTCTTATATTTATATACACTTATATTTTTATTTGTATCTAAAGAACAAAAGTTACCAAGCAATGAAGAAAATCTTGCTCTTTTGGAGATTTTCGGCAGTAACAAAATCAAAGTCATAGATAGCATATCGACACTCATTTCCTGGAAGACTGGCAGTGAAATCTTCATAACTTTGGTTGGGCTCCCCCAACTTCTCTACAATCACCTGCTTCTGCACCTCATCGATCTTGAAAACTATGAATCGGTATGTTCTCTTTGCCTTCAGCTCCAGGAATTTCAGCTTGCAGTCATCATTGACAGCCATTCCTGATGCTGCATTGGCCTATATGTGAACCAAATGACACCAATCAAACATGCAGTCTAATTAAGAGCCTGTAGACCCAGGTGGCAAGTGTTCACTAGTACAACTTTTGCAGGTTCGAATCACAATACCATTTCAAAATAGATAAAAGATAAATATATTGCATTAATTCTTATAACAGTTCAAGTAGTTCATAAACCACATCCACAAACGTGCTAAAATATTGGATGATGATATATAAATCTTCTAATGCCTGTCAAAAAACTAAGTTGACACTAGAGGTTATAACCCTATGCTTCCAAGATCTATGAAATGCAAGTATTCTCAATCATAAAATGAATTAGTTCAAAATAAGGAAATCATTATAACCCATTCCTTCAAGAAGATGCATAGCATTAACCTCTATATACCCAGAAAATTTCCATCACAGGCATGGATAAGAAAATCACTCAGCACTTGTTTGGATGCTCAGGTTTTAAACCAGGATTTCACATTTTCCTACAAATCCATTTGATGCTGTGGTTGGAAGGAGTTGAAATTATACATCTTTAGAGAAAAAGGAAGAAAGCACATTCTTGGAAAAGAACCATCTATTACTAAAAATATACAATTTGATTAACCATTTTTTGGTTAAAAAACAGATATTCAATGGGAGCACTTTCCTTCCCATGCATTCAATTGGAGCCCAAGGAATGTTGGCATCCTGGGGATACCAATTTTCCCATATTCTGTAAAAAAGGGCCAGATTCCAGGCAGATGATATTCCCACATAACGGGATATACATATAAGCATGACAAAATTCCAGGATAAACAAAAGTAGTGAAACAGAAATTTCCCTGGAAAAAAGCATCGAAATAACCAAACTGCACAAAAATGCCTTTCCATTAATCCACTTTCCTCTTTCTTAGTTTTCCTGGCAAGTACATCCATCTGGCCTACAAACCTCCAATTTCATAGACAATAAGAGTATGCTCAACAACCGAATCACAAGCAATTCAAACAAATCAGATCCACCAAGCAAGCTTACTCCATTGAATTATTTAGACGCAATCAAAAGAAAGTGCTTTCTTTGAAAAAAAAAAACCATTATCTCAAGGCTCTGTGCATGGAAAGTAAAGTGCTTTCCTGTGAGATGATCATTTTTAACCAAAATTAACATTTTTTCAACCATTTTAAGGACAGACAGAGGGACATTCATTTCCATGCATCCAAACAGGGGGCAATTAAAAAGAAAATGAAATTACTTACTTTTTATTCAAAAAAGGTTATTTACCAGGAGAGCACCTTCCTTTCAGTGAAGTGATTCACCCTTTTGTTGGTTAAAAAATGAATTTTTCCAATGAAGTGCTTTACTTTCTCCACATCCAAACGTACAGAAAAATAAATAAATAAAAGGCTACCGACGGACTGAAATCAATCTTCACTCCATCGAAATCTCGCGGATTTCAACCAGCACAACCAGCGAAATAAAATAATGACAGATCTAACACCAAAATCCGAGTAAAACAAGTAGAAATATTTTTTTTGAAAAAAAAAAAAGACAAAAAGAGAGAGAGAGAGAGAGATACACATAAAAGGGGAGAAAACTCACCATGTTTTGAGGATTTGGCGATCTGATGCGGAAAGAAGAGAGCGAGATTATAGTCTGTGGAGAGAATCTAGAGCAGAGAGAGAAAAAGTATGATAGGTGGCCAAAGAGGAGAGATGACAAACCCTCGGCGTGCGGTCATGCCTCTTCGCTTCTCCTCTATATCTCGATCATGATCGAACATGCACATAGCGCGAAAGTACGGCCTCCAATAACATCCTTACACGTTATTTAATGTTGACATGGCATGGGTCATGGATGTGCTTCGATTTTATAAAAGCTTTTTATAGAAAAAAAATACGCTTGAATATGATTCTGAATTGTATCAAAATCTGAAGGGTGCGGTGTTTGAAGTTTAAGAATAAAATTTCTAATTGTCCATATTCGGAGGTGCAAGGTTCGAAAACCCGTGGCTTATCTACTGTGTCTTAAGAGCAATGTATATCTCCCGTTAGAGATTTTACTCTAGATTTTTCACACGTAAAATTTAAAAAATAAAAATCTAATTTAATAACTCAATTATTTAATTAAATTTTTTAAAATTATTTTAATTATTCACTTTATGAATTATCATGCTTCGGCTTAAAATTAATTTAATATATATTCATTGGTTTTCTATGATGCTTTACACATGGAACATAATTATATTAATTACTTCCCTTTTCAATCACCATATAATTTGTAAACACATAAATAAAAAATCATGACTTCAAAAATTCTTGGTAGAATGCTAAGTAATTTGAATTATTTTAAATATGTCTTCTGTGAGGTCCAAAGTGTTGGAGCTTTAAAGTTCCATATCTGTAAGTTAAAGATAATAGTGTCGGTCATAGAAGATTATGTGATAAGTATTTGAGATTTTTTAATTAAGTTTGTCGGTAAACTTTGAAATTGTGCATGTATACTTCGAATGACACCTTGAGATATTGTTTTCTCAAGATCAAATTGTCACAGTTTGTTAACTTTACTCAAAAACCTTCTCGTGTTGAGGTGGAGCATCCTCATTGGTCAGTCATCTACAAAAGAATATTCTACATGCTCTCTTCATTTAATTGTCTATCTCCCACAGTAATTAATACTCCATGCATCTCATTTAAAATATTTGTATTTTTTTAAAAAAAAATTATACAAGACTATCACTTTATGTGATCTAATTTATTTTTAACACACTTTATACTATTTCAATTTCAATGAGACAACTAATTTAGAACAATTTTAAAATTTATATAAGATAACTAATTTGGGACAGAGGAAGTATCTTATTTTCACATGATAAAAGATCTAAAGTTGAGTTTTTTAAATGGGTAATTACTAAACTTTGTTTATTTTTCATTAAAGATAATAGTCATCCTGATCTAGAGAGCCATGAGTATTTAAGATCATGAGGCTTAAATGGATTGTTTCAAAATTGATAAGGTGTTTTGGGTTCTTCTTCTTTTTCTTTTTATAAAAAAATCAAGCTTACCTTCTATATTTAGAAATCTTCTAATTCTCTCAATCAGGCTTAATAATCTCGATTTTTAAAATCTTGATATCTTAGCCGATATCCGATATATATCTGCCATATCAATTGATATTGATGGATTTTTTTTAAAAAAAAATATAAGAGAAAAAAATTTATTAATCGATACCGAAAGTTCTACCCTGCTCTAAATTGCTTGGTATGGCTCATATAATAGACATTCATCTATATTTTGCTTATTGTCTAGTTTCACAATTTATTTAGAGGAGACCACTAGAATTTCAAAAATCCACTACATCTCCCCAATACAACCATTTGCATACTCTTTTTTTTTTCTCAAATACGATTTGTTTCAATGGCGACTCCCAAGTGTTTTTCTTTTCCCAGTTACCAATAAACCCCACTTTTGAGACTTTTTATCATTTTTTACGCATTTCAAGTTACTGCACTACTTTAATCCCAAATTCTATTTATTGATTTGTTTGTTTTTGAGTTTCTTTTCATTCATTTTTTGGAATTTGATTGTAGATTGGTAGCATTCAATCTCCGCTACAAGATTCGTCTTCTTCGCATTTGCAAAATGAGGTCCATTAGTTGAGAAGGAAGTTTCAAATCCGATCTTAAACTCAAGAGAGACCAAATCCAAGTTGTATCGGCAAAATCCAAGTTTGATTCGATCGAGTCTTATTTAAAAATTAAAATAAGGTGAAAATAAAATAATAGGATTGAACTCAGTCGTATCAAGTAAGGTTGAGTCTGAGTTCAAGTCAATCGATTTTTAAAACCTTATATTTGAATCTATGCCACAAGCTCCACATTTCCCATTCAATAGGACCCAATTCCTTTTTGAGTTGCACATGCATCCACTCCTCTTGTCTCTTGTAGACTTGTTAAGCGAATTAGATATACTAGGATAAAATTGATTTGTTTATTCTTTTTTTAGTATTTCCAAATCATGTTTCTTTTTTATATGCTTATGCTTAATTTAAGAAATTAAAAGAGGCTATAACTTCTACCCTTTGAGTACCTCAAACCATTGATGACATCAATGGTTTTGTCAATTCTCTTCCCATCTTCCTATTACTCTTGAATTGTGTATGATTCTTCTATAATTATCGCCAAAGAAATTCTCTTCTTCATTGTTTGTTGAACCTTCTTAAAATTAAGAAGATTTTGCTTTAGAAGATCTTGGTTTGATGGAAGGAGATCTAGGTTGCCTCTTATTCATCAACTTTGTCATCCATCGCTAAAGATCTTCAATGATTGTATATTTCAGGCTGAGTTCTTGATCAATATCAGTTATTTGATTTCGCCTAGGTCATTATATGGGAGTACTATTAACATTGTATCAAACAAAACTTGCTCAGCTACTAACTGGTGTAGTCAAGGGTTATAAATTGCATTAAACTCTTAGTTACAAATGGAATTGTATATCCAGACAACTAGATCATTGAACACTTCAAGAAAATATGAATCAAAATTTGCCCATAAGAGTCTTTTCCAACCGCTTCGTAGTTGGAGTAGACACGAGGAGTCCACAACATTAAAGGGATAATAGTAGAGTACACACATGGGAAGGCCAAAAAGGAACTCGGATTTCATTGAATATACTCTGATTCGCTAGCTACACGGAACTAGTCTAGCAAGTTGTTCTTGTCAAGTCTATGACTACCTCGTGAAGCCTATGGAATCAGTTGGTGGTCGAGTGAATTGATGAACGGAACGAGCTATAGATGTAACTCAGTGAAGCCTTCGGAACTCGTCTTGACAAGAACTATATGAGCTGCTTTGCCCGTTGTCGTGGGTGAACTTTGAAACTCAATTGAGTAATTAAACCTAAGAAAAACTCATGTAAATCCACCTAATTGCATAGATTTTGCCCTTTTGGAGCAAATCCAATTTCGCATGGCAATGTTAAGGTAAATTTCAGTCACAAGAAATTCACAAAATGCCCAAATCTCACACTTGGTATGTGATTTTACAGCTCAAAGTTCCACACACTCAAACGTACAAAAATATAAATTTTGTAGAAAATATATTGTACAATAAAATTGAATGCAACTTTAAATCAGTTAGAAAACATGAATAAAAAATGATAAAACTGATAAAGTTGGAGAAATAATTTCACATACGCAAATAGCGATGACCTGTAGTCGACCACCACCATAGAGATTTTTTTATACGTAGATTGTTGTTGCTTAGCATTGCCTTTCTAAAACTCAAAATTAAATTGTGACCTTACAAGTTTTTGTAAAAAAAAAATAAGAAAAAAGGAACTTTGAATCTCCAAGGTCGGTTATGCCTTTGTCATAAAGCCCATTCGAAGTAGTGATGTTTTTTTTATATTTTCTCTCTTTGCCTTGGTCAAAATAATCTCACAATTTTTTCTTGGAGCTTGAATATGAGCATCACAAGAGGCCAAGAGGGTATTTGGAGGTCAAAGTAAAAAAAAAACAGGCCCTAAACTTTACCTCATGCTTTGAGGGGGTTGACCTAACATTCTAATAAAAAAAAAACTCTTTTCATGAAGGGATGTTTTGAGTCTGATTCACATTCAAATCGCTCAGGACTATTTTCTATGGGATTACTCTTCATTGACTTAACCAGTGCGTATCAATTGGGAGGTTTACACATGCTCAGGAGATTAGTTTCACCTCTAATATAGATTAAAAATACCCATATTTCAAAAAAAGAAATCTTCTAAAATGGATTCATTTTGGATCGATCAACTTTATCATAGAATTTTCAAAGGTCATTTATACAATTCCATTTGTTTCATTTTTGGATTGATGGCTATAATGACTCGTGGAGGATTCATTTGAAAACTATGAGGTGGTGTGCCATACTGCCATGATATTGCTTTCATTATCCAACCCGTGATTTTGCTACTTCGTGTCTTGAACTTGCCACCATGATTGAGGTATTTTGCTTCCAAACACAACAAAGTTAATTTAGTTGGAGAAAGAGGGCTCTATTGGACAATAAATGTTTCAACTTAAATGTAAAAGAGTGTGAAGCTGTGGTTAGATAATGAAAGCATGTGAATACCTAAAGACAGAGATGTAAAAAACTCCAATAATATTGAGATCGATATGCAAAGGATGCTCAATTGTCTCTAAATCCCTGTCAACTAATATGAACCTATCTCTAGAATGAAAATAATATGAAGAACAACATCTGGGAACGTCCTGGATATCATAAGGGTCTTCTTAATGGGTTTCGAGAATGCCTAGATGACCCCGCAACATCACAAGCCTTTAATATTGGTTTGTCGTGTGTAGTCAAGAGGGCATGACTATGGTTTTGGAGTCGTAGAAACATAGGCCTAATCATAAGAAGATTAGACAAAACAGTGGACTGAATGACAGTGGAGTTGACATCCCTGTAGAAATCTAAAAAGGTTCCCTGGATAGCTGCCACTTAATGTATGGGTTGGTTAGATGAAAAAAAAACTCATGACAAGCAAATAAAATGTTAGGACTGGACTTTCAATCCAAAAGACTAGCTTGATGTTAGGATCTGGATTTTTGGCCAAAAAGACTAGACTGTTAGGTGGAATTATCCAAGTCCTTTGTAAACTCAACTCCAACAATCCCCTCCTCGAACTAGGTCCTCTAGTGGAGAGAGTGACACTGGCCATCCCGTTCTCCAATGGGATCTCCTGAGTCCACATGAGGTAGTCTGAAATCTGGCTCCGATACCACTTGTTAGCGTTGATAACGGAAATAAGAAAAATACGAACGAAAAATAAGCACAAACCAATACTTGATAGGTGGAATGACTCAGTCTCTTACAAGTCCTTAGATTTTACTCCTCACAACCGATGTGGGACTCTCATTTGTACTCCATCAATTTTCCCTCAAATGAAGCTCTCCTCCAGATAGAACGTCGCCAACTATCCCATTCAGCTAGAGAATCTGTCACGCCCTAACCCGAAGGGTGGGCCCGGAAAGCGACTGATTTTTTTTTTTTTTTTTGAAAGGCTAAGCTAACACAAGCATTCTAACTGGGTCGGATCAACACTTGGGCCCAAAGGTCACACATGATCCCAACATGTGGACTCAAATACATAACATAAGTGTACCCAATAAGAGACACATAACAACAACACATAACATGATCACAAAAATCTAACCATTGAATTAAAATTCAAAATCACATCAGAGTAACTACAGAAACGTAGTAGTCCTAGTACATCACATTAACACACACTAAGTACCACACTTGGTACTTTACAAAAGAGAATGGTTTTAAGAACCAGAAACACAAATACAAGGGTATTCCCTTCAGTGGAAATCCCAAAGCAACGCCGCAGCTTATCCACTCTAAGCTTCAAACAGAGGGTTCTCCTTCTCGGGTTCATCTCCTTAAACGTAAGTGGGGTGAGCTAACTAGCCCAGTGAAGAAAATATAACAGTGCAGTTTTAAAGTAAACAACAGGTTAGTATAATTAACAGTTGCAATATAATATATCATGCTTGACAATAAATAAGCATAATATCATCATTAGTCTCATAATTCTTTCAATCACTGCTGTTATCCAACATAACGCCTGCCAACTACCCTGAGACAATTGTATTAAGTCCCGACACGGTCAAAATACATCCTTGCAAGTACATCTCCGGCTCTCCCATAGCCGATATTGACACCCTCAGGTCAGCAACTGTCGCCCATAGCCACCCATGGTCCAAAAGATGTAAACCATCTCCCATATGGCCGATATTGGTTCAATAGTACAGGACACGTGGAAGCAGTCTTACACATTTCATATGATCAACCTCATAAGCACTCTTACCATAGTGCGTCAAGTCTAGGCACATGAGTGGGTTCATCAAATCTGAAACCACTTATTGCTCAGAGTCCATATCACTTAAACCTGTTTACATCAAGCTGCAAAATTAAGTTCCCTCACCATGACTGTGTGGTTTCGCGGTATCTGTTCAAACAAACAGATAAGTGCACAATCAAAATACAGATCAAATACATACACACAAGTAATATTTTGAAAATCTCACGTTTTCCCAAAAATATTCAAGGTATATGGAATTGAGTCTCCTACTGGGTTTCTATCATTTTTAAATTATCATAATCCACAATATAATAATAAAAAAAAGGGGCTCAGTCCAAAACTCATATTGTCTTCTGGACATTGACCAGATTGACTTATTGAGTTAGGTCTAGATCCTCGGGTCACTTCTTGGTTGTGACATGGAAGTGAATAAAATAGTATTTACACTGTAAGTAATAAAAGAAGAGGGTTAGTACAAATTTTAATTAACAAAAAGGGGTACTAACATCACATCACATAATCTAACAAAAATATTTTTTTTTAAAAATAAAATAATAAAATTTATTTATTTATTTATTATTATTATTATTTTTTTTTTCAATGGGAACTAACATCACAAATCACAAGCATCAACAATATCAAATAAAAAATATGTTTTTATTTTTATTTATTTATTTATTTATTTTTTCTTCTTCTTCCTCCCTAGACAGTGAACGACCGGGAATGTATAAAAACGAATCTGGAAATGGAGGGTTTTCCGAATTCTGTTTCATATCTGACCGGTTCGATGGATTCCTCTGGAAGTCCTCTTTCCATAGGGAGATGTTTGGAGCTTTGAAACTCAGTAAGCCATCCGATCTTAGCACCGAAAGCTCACTGATACAAAGAACACGAAGTGTGGATGAAAATGAACTCTAAGCTTGGAAATTGGAGATGAACATCGAAATTTAGCACACCGACTGACCAAAGAAGAGATTAATGTGTAGTACACTGATTGACTACAACAATGAATTGATAGCACACTGACTGACTGTAGAGATGAATTGACAACATACTGATTGACTACATAGATGAATTGGACTGGCAACACACTGACTGGGTGCGGTTAGGTAACACATTGATTGATTGCGATTTGACAGGCAGAGAACATAGCGGGCGGCCTAAAGAGAAATTTTTTTTTTTCCTTTGTGTCAGGAGGAGAAGATGAATATAATATGACCTCAAATCTATGGTCAAGAGGAACACCGAATGGTGTTGGATGAGAGAGAAGAAGCTGCTGGCTGGTCTTTTCTTTATGTTTTGCCATCCTTTTTTTTTTACAGCACGACAGAAGGGTGAGGCGCTCGCTGAAGCTGGACTGGATGGAGAATGGGGATCCGCAAGGCGGAATTGGTGGTTGGCAAATCTGAGATCCAACAGGCACGAAGAGGCGTTTGCATGAAGGCTAGGGCGTTAATGGCAGATCCAGACGGGAGCGATTTGGAGATAAAAAAAAAAAAACGAGCAGAGATCTGGCATTGGGATTTGATCACGTCAAAATGAGGGATGAAGAGGTGCTGCAGAAGCGAGAGATGCAGGCCTCAGAACGGCAGCAAACAAAGGGATTGGGGGCTTGAAAGAGAAGACAGATGAGAGAACGCTGAGGACGACGATGGAAATTGCTCAGCCAAATCTGAGCGGAGTTTTTTTTTTTTAATGTATGAAGAGAAAGTATCTCATTACGGACGGCTCCTCCCTCTGACGAAAGATTCAAGTCGACAGAGGGAGAGAAGATACGGGTTTTTAAGAAGGCGCTCTCAACGAAAAAAAAATGAGGAACTTATTTGGCTCTGTACCGTGTGAAAGTGAAAATAAGACACAGATTTAAGGTGTTTCTTCTTGTAAATTATGAAGAGACCTTAGATTTTATTATATAAAGAAAATATATTACAGTAATAGAAATGGAATCAAATAAAAGAGAAAATACTTAAAATAGAAAATGCAATATTATGTAAATCCCTAATTAGAGAAATAATTTAAATAAATCTAATTATATTCTAAGATGTAGCTTGGAAACCTGACTATAATTCCTCTTCTTATGGCTATGGTACCACTTTTTAGGATCCAGCTTTCGGTTCAAAAGATTAGTTTGATAGGTAAAGTGACTCATTCTCTTACAAATCATTGGTACTCTTGTTCACACCCCAACACAAAATATGAGGTCTTAGAGGTGCACTTAATATCTAATTTTTTTTATCCAACCTTAATGAGTTCTCCGATAAAAGTTGAATTCCCACGTTTACTCAGATGCAAAGGGCAAATGCATGCAAATGAGACGTAAAAAACACAATAATCACAAGGAAAGGTCAAATTCCATTCAACACTTGATGATAACTCAAAATAATAGAAGGAAAAATAGCATTTTCAAGGCACTAAAGTCACCCTGCTCCTTAAAAAAAAATACACACTCACATTGACATCAAGGCCTGTTAAAAATTAACAAATTTAAGTTGAAAAAAGTTAAAGATCCCAAACTATAGCACAACATTTGTATTTATAGACTTTTGAAAAGAAAAGATTCTTTTAAAAATTAAACAAAAAATTTGACATATGACAAGATCTTTATAATACCCTACTTCAAAAAGTCTCACATTGCTACTGGCATTGGAAGTTTCATGTTATATAAGTAGTGGCCTTCCTCCTTCTAGCATAAGGCCTTTTGAGAGTAACAGTGGGTTGGCTCGCCAAAACAAAGCCGTGCGGGTCCGTGTGTAGACCCAAAGCGGACAATATGGTACTAGCGGGACGGATCGTTACAAATGGTATCAGAGAATGATTTAAGTCTCTGTCTGAGGGTGTGTGTTTGGTTGTTGTGTGTAGAGAGCCGGGGACGGCTCTAACTTTAGGAGGTAGATTTGTAATATCCTACTCCAAAAAGATTTGTAATACCCTACTCCAAAAAGTCCCGCATTACTACTGACATTGGAATTTTCCTGGTATATAAGTATTGGCCTTTCTCCTTCTTGAGAGAAAAAGTGGGTTGACTCGCCAAAACAAAGCCTTGTGAGTTCGTATGTAGGCCCAAAACGGATAATATTATACTAGCGGGACGGGTTGTTACAATCTTTCTATAATTAGTTATCTTTTCTCACAAGATGACTAACCGACATAAGGTAATGCCCATCTTAAAATGTCGTTGGCATTAAGAGCTATTTGAATGATAGTTAACTTTTGAATAAAGAAGAGAGAGAACATATTCTTCATGTAATAGTCTTATAATTGTCTTAGATTGAAATCTCAACAAACAATTATCATTGTTGTCACGTATACTAGGCTTGTTCATAAGAATATTTATCTTTAAAAGAATTTCTTTCTAAAACTTGCATATGTCGACGCATACTGGGGACCAATATGTCTTCTTTTAATTGAAATTGAGGTGAGTTGCTCATAAATATTCAACTAACTTTATCTTTTTCGAAACAGTCGAATCTACCTCGTGTTAAAAATAATCTATCATTTATTTCATAACTATCTCATTTGCTAAAATTCCAATTGCCATCAATAAACATCTCTTCTCCTCTTATATAATTAAGATTACTTATATTGTCTTGAAAGTTTATCAATAATCAAATTAGTAAAATAAATTTAAGTTGAATAAACTAATAAGAATTGACTCCACCACTCTTTACTAATAAAGTCAATAAGGAATTATCTTAAACTCTAGGTTAACTTCAACTACGTTATTTTATTTTTTACTTTGATGTGAAAGTTATCTATAAAGACTATTTTAGAACAATTTTTTATAATTTAGATGGAAGAAAAAAAATTATAGTAAAATTATAGGATTGACTCAAAAATATTTTAAACAAAAATGATAATAGCAACACTTTAAAAAAAGAAGTATATATGCCATTTGGAGTGGAATTACGTGTTAACGAGATTAACAACAAATTTAGTAAATATGACGACCGTCTAATTATTTCACTAATCATGTCTTTAAAATTGTGTCCTAAATTATCTAGTTAAATGAATGTCACATTATTAAATATTTGGTGGTAAATTTCGCGTACTTATATATTATTTATTGCGTTAAACATTTGTCACGCGTATGTGGGCCCAACCTGTATTGCGCGGGTGACCCGGCGCATTCTCTCTGTTCGGAATCTGTCATGGCTCGTGATACGCCGAGTGGGCCAAGGAACACGTCACCAACTGTTTGTGTGGGCTCCATAAAAACATATAAAATCTAGCTTCTGACTCTTCTCTTCTTTTCTTTTTCCTTTCCGCGCCTTCAATTTCACCTTTTTTTTAAAATTTTTTAATGTAATTCTCTTTTTCATTTATCCGTTTCGTCGTCTCCCATTTTATTCCTCTTCCACAGACCACAACCGCCATTTAGGGTTTCTTGCCGTACTCTGTGTTCCTTCTTCCTCCTTATCCGACTTCAAGAAGCTTCTGAAGAAAATCCTAACCCTAATTTTTTCTCCAGCAGAAATTAGAATTCCTCAGATCTCTCTCGTCTCTCTGTCTCTCCCTTCTCCTTCACTCTTTATATATTTATTGGGAAGAAAATATAATCCTAGCTTCTGCGGGCATTAGAGGAATTTTCAATCTCTTATTCTTGAGACTATCAAGGTAGCCATAGATTCGGGTTGGAGGAGTTTCCGGTGAACAAATCTTTGGTTCGGTCACCGTTAGCTTCGATTCGGATGTATTTTCGGTGATTTTTGCTAGGTGGGTGTTCAGAAGAATCTAAATCATCTTAGACTAATTTTCTCGTTTTTTATTTTTATTTTGTGGTTGGCCGAGGATCTGAGATTTCAAAGAACGAACACATCCCTGTGTTCTCCCATTTGTTTGTGTTTCCTTTTGTTGCAGAAGGGAATAAAACTTCAGATTTAATTTGTTTTAATGAATTTTCGTGGTTCTGATGTTGATTTTATTTCATCTGATTTGCATTTTTAACGTTGATGATATTGTTCGACATTTTGTAATTTTAATTTCGGTAATTTAAGAAATGGGACATTTGAATGGTATTATTGTTATTATTTTTTGGATGAATTGGTGGCTTCACTGACAGTAACCTATGAGCATTTTTTGGCTCTTGGATTTAAAATCTTTTTGATTCCAGAATTCATTCTTGGCGAAACGGATTTTGGATGGAGGCTGGTTCTGTTTTTGAAACAGCATTAACTGATGGCGATATGGCTCACGAGACATTTTCAACAACTGTAACTAAGCGTTCTCATCAGTGTGTTGGTGACAGTACCGAACATGAATCTTTGCTCACCAAGAAGCAGGCTGTAGAAGCTCTGGACACTGATTTGATTACGGAAGCCTCAGACAATAATAATTCTACATTGGAAAGTGCTTCTCTCTACCAGACAGCTTCTAGCCAATTCACAGATTCATCTTCAATATATGAGACAGCAATCGGTGGTCGTGGAGATGTGCCAACGGTCAGTGGAGGGAACTCCAGTACAGAAAGCACAGGTTGTAAAGAGACTCCCAGAGAAGAAAATAGCTTTGCTTTATCTACATCACAAACAATTACGAGAATTCGGAAGCTAAAAATTATATTTGGCAAATCCAGGGGCTCGGGCAATACATCTTTATCAACAGACCATAACGCAACCAAGGAAAATGGTAATGGTATGTCTTATGGTGGCCTCAAAAAAGATCCCTGGGCTGTCACTTCAGGCGCTGGAAGATTAAATGAAAGCAAGTGGGTTGATTCAAGTGAAGATCTGGAGGCAGTTGCTCGAGTAGGTATTATGGGATCTGGAACCATACCTCTTTGCCATTCTGAGGAAAACTTGGAACTGAAAATTTGTAAGAAGTTACTTTTGAATGGATACACTTCAAGTGTTAAGAAGTTGCTATCCACTGGTCTGCTTGAAGGAGTTCACGTGAAATATATTTACAAGCTACATAAGGTAAGTTTGAGTTTAATTTTTTTTATTGACATGTGATTTACTTTTCAGGTTTTTATAAACATTGTTGACTCATTTCGTGAATGCCTTTCAGAAAGAACTCCCTGGAATTATCAAGGGCTGTGGATATTTGTGTGGGTGTCCTTCTTGTAATTTTGCACATGTAAGCTAGCTCCACTTTTCTTTCTGAGGGTGATTTTCTGTTTATATCTTCATCTTAGTTGTTCTATGAAATGGTTTACAGGAAGTCAATGCTTTTGTATTTGAGAAGCATTCTGGTCATTCCACAAAACACCCCAATAACCATGTATTCTTGGATAACGGGAAGACAGTTTATGGTGTAGCGCAAGAACTAAGAATTTCGCCTCTCAACTCAATCGACAAAGTCATTAAAACTGTTCTTGGTGGGGTTATCAATGAGCAACATTACCAGGCTTGGCTAGGTGATGCATGTTATTCAGTTTTTTCTCTCTATTGCTTTTTCGTTTGAAGTTTTTGATACTTTACTCTCTTAATTATTTGTTGACAGATGTCTTCTTTACTTCTTTTAGAATCATTTCAAGCAATGAGCTTTGAACACAAGGAAAGCAAAGGAGGTGTTGGAACAGTCCAAGTACCACTGCTGCAGTGTCATTACGAGGACAATTCAATTGAATGGTAGGGAAATCTATGAATAATCTAGTTATCATAAGCTTGTCTTGAAAACTTAATTATGTACTTTATTGACCCAGATTTGCTGTATTCCACTTTAATTGCATTTGTTTTTTGTAAATACACAGACTATTGCATTAGAGCAGACATTATTCTGTGAACTTGTCTGGTAAAATACCTTTTTTTATTTAACATTACACCACCTTCAAAAACCAATAGAAAATCTGGTTTTAAATTCCACGATAATCTTCCTTTTCCTCTAAGTGATGCATGACAGAAGATAGGGTAACCCTAAATTCCTAACTTGATCATGAAAAGATTAAAAGGTATGAAAATAATGCACTCTAAATCTAAAATGGAATGAAATTAATCAATCAATTAATGATGACAATTAATTAATATAAAATTTACCACACCTAATCATGTAAATACTAAGTAACTAATCAATCCCGGTGAAGTCTCGGGTCATTTAGTCAAGGACTGGCCACGAGTATTGAATAGGTTAATCAGCTGGACACTTGAGCATGTGGGTTAGTGGGTCTTAGGGTAAAACACGATAACAAGTGAGAGGGACATAAACGAAAAGAGGGAAAATAGAGAGAAGGACGGAAGAGAGGAAGATTCACAGAGAGGGGTGGAGGCAGAGGAAAGGAGAAAGCACCGAAGGGAGGCTTAAGGAAGACGAGATGGGTGCAATGGATACCTGGGATCTGGTGACAAAGCCAGAAGGCTTATGGGGTGATTCGCCAAGGCCAGAGAGGCCAAGGGGAACTGACGACAAAGCCTGGAGGATCCACAGGACGTAGCGACAACAAAAAGGGGGGTTTCGGATGGCCACGGCATCTGCAGGGTAATGCGATAGCAAGGGTATGGTTTTGGGAGGGAGCGACAACAAGGGATGGGTTTTAGGGGGTAGCGAAGGCATAGGGATTGGCTTAGGGGGTTACGATAGTCAAGTTGCGGAACTTTGGGTGTGATGACAAACATGGATAAGGTTCAAGGAGGCTAGATTAGGGGTTGTGGCTTGAGGAAGAAAAGGAAGAAAAAGAAGACGAAAAGAGAGAGATGGAGAGATAGGGATACCTGAACTTGGAGGGCTTCTCACCAATGAATCCTTTCATAGGAGACTGAAGTTTTGCAGAACTCCAAAGCTTTACATTCCTCAATCATTCATCAATTAACTATAATGAGGGATTACAAAGTATTTATAATAAACTGACAATAACAATGACCAAAATACCGTCAAATGAAAAAAGGACTAAAATACCTCAAATAACCTTCAAAAAAATTACATCAAGAGACAAACTAAAAAAAATAAAAATGATAAATCAAAGCTCCGCATCACTAAGGCTACTCCTTCACCAAGTATCAAGGAGTAAAAATTAGTAGGTTAAGTGGCTGGGGCTATCAATCAGTCAAGCTGGCTCGCGAGAAGGCTCAGTCTTGCTCGACTAAGCTTGATTTGTGCTTCTTTTACAAATTTAACTAGCTGAGTTGAACTACAATTTTTTTGAATGTTTATTATATTACTAGAAAAGAAGGCATCAGTGGTGCAACAATTGAACTACAATTGGCTAACATGTAAGTTGAATTGAAGCTAGAGAATGGTCAACTCATGCTTAGTGTTTTTTTTTTTTGAAAAAATTACGATTGCATTCATTGGGAAAAAATACAGTATAAGAGAGCTATACTAATTCATCTTTCGAAAAAAAAAGAGAGCTATACTAATCCTCTACAAAAGGCGAGAATCATAGCAAAAATTAAAAAAAACATAACAAATACAATATGCACAAGACATGAGCATCCCAAAAATTACAAATGACACAAAGCTTCTATCTTGTCCACCCCCACTTTGGATAGGAAATCGACTACCCCATTCTCAAACCTCCCAACTTGGTTGAAGATGATAACCTTACCCCTACGGAAAGAGTAGATCTCCCTTGCAACAGTTATAAGCTTCCAAGTAGAATTCCTTCTCCTGGAAGCCCAATCAATTGCATTGGCTTATTCTCCCTTCAAAGTAAGTTTGCCCGAATGATGGCCTTTGTGACCCATAGCTGAAATGCTTTCCTGATTGTAAGAGCGTAGCCACATTAGAATCTTTGATTTAGGTTTTGTGAAAAACAAAAGTATGTAAGTGGTTATGCAACTCTCCCCCTACTTTTTTCGGCTCCAGTTTCCCTCTTACTGCTCTTTCTATATTGAATTCAAGACACCCTTTGTTTGGCACCTTCTATTTTTTTAACACTTACATTTTCTTTTGCCTCTTTTTAGGAATTCATCCCATGGAGCATTTTAGACTTCCATGTGGGGCCAACATAGGTCCAATTTGAACCCTTTACACCCCCTCACACCCTACCCTACCCCATGAATTGGATTCCTATCCAATTTGAACCCAATTTGGGTTGATTCACCATTTTATTTATTTATTGAAAGTTAAAACTTCATTAATCAAGAGAAAAAAGGGAGCAAGCACAAACCACAAGCACCCTAGAAAAACCAAAAAGAAGAAACCACCCCAAAATTACATGAACATGTTTACAATCTCCGAAGAAAGAGAAACACCTTGACGAGCTAACGCATTAGCATATGAATTGGCGGATTGAGGAACCCAAGACACTGAATATCTATACGATACCATGGAATGACAAATCTTGTCTATTTTATCTAGATAGCACCAAGGACAAAGAGACTCCGCAACCCAACTGATAACAATCTTTGAACCACCTTCTAAGATACTCCCAACTGCTCCTAATTCTTCCAACGCCAAAACACCCCTCCACAAAACATATAACTCCAGATCTAAAACAAAACCATTGTGAAGAGCACCCGCAAAAGATATCACAGAACCACCAAAACCATTCCGAATAATCCCCCCATAGCCTGCTAAACCAGCTTCTTACACATAACTTCCGTCAAAATTAAGTTTAAGAAGACCCGCTACAGGAGGAGACCAAGCCATGGACATGACTGGAACTGGCTGAGGCAAGAAATGATCTACTGAGTTCAAAGCACGATAGATATCTGATATTGTAACTCCCCGAAATTTTTCAGAACCCACCATCCACCGAGTCACTTTGTTCTTAATAACTTAAACAAGGTGAGCAACAAAGGGCTCTCTCCCTTTAAAATCATGGAATTTATCTCCATCCAAACATACCATACAATACTCAGAACTGTAGCCTTCAATTGAGTCTTTCTTAAAGAGCTCCCTAAAAAAAATAACTTCTTCATTAAAAACATCTAACCAAGACTTCGGCATGCAAAAGTCCAACCCTAATAGCTTAAAAAAGTAGCACCAAATCTGATACATGTAGATGATTGACATGCTCCTCATCAGCTAAACACACAGGGCAAACATTAACAATGAGCATATGATGCAGCTGCAAGTTATCTATAGTCAGAATTTTCTCCAGATTAGCTAACCACACAAACACCTTCACCTTGAAAGGGGCAACTCCTTTCCAAACCTTCAAACTCAACCTAGGCACTTCCTTATCAAATATTAGCTTATCACAAAAGGATTTAACTGTAAAAATCCCATGAGAGTCTGGTTCCCAAATTCGCCTATCATCACTGCTCATTTGAGCCATTAACGCCAACCAATCCTCCAACTGCCGTATGAATTGTGGACACCACATGGCTTGACCATGCCGCATCTCCATGCACACCCTAACATTAGCATCTTTATCCATAGCCAAGGGAAAAAGAGCAGGAAAAGATGAGGCCAACGGAGCATCATCCACCCATCAATCCTTCCAGAAAAGAATATGCTCCTCAGAATAAGCTCGATACCTGATATAGGAGTTACAAAGCATAGAGATAGATCCGACTGCTCTCCAAAAGCCATACACCCTTCTTCTATCCACAATGACGCGCCATCCCAATCTTGGTAACCTGTACTTTTGATGAAGAATAGTCTTGCATAGACTGTCTGAAGGCTCCTCCAATCTCCATAACCACTTTCCCAAAAGGGCAATATGTTTTTTGAAATGGTTCATATATTAATAGATAAAGAAGCATTAGAGGTGCAAATACAAAATGAGAAAGCAGAAAAAAAGAATAACTGGAAAGGAAACTACCCACAGAAAGGCAAACACCCAGAACACCAAATAGAAACAATAGGAGCTCAAGTGAGATCAACACATTCTTTTCAGGCATGTAAAATGTTTGACATAGATATATTCCTGAATTCATGTAAATAAGCAGCCCACGATACACACTTGGTGAGAGCACGTCTTCCAATCGCCGCACTGGATTCAGTAGTACCTTTGAAAAGCTTATTATTACGTTTCCACCAACGGCTCCAAAGTGTGGCAAATAAAGATAATTGCCACAAGGAAGAACACTTAGGTGAGACGGAAACAATATCCTAAGCGAAAGACAACTCAACTCAATATTCTGTAGCTTGCCTGTCGAATTTCTTATTGCTGATGTTTTTAGTGTTTTGTAAGATGTCTTTATTCTCAAGAAATCTTATAAAACCTTTTTATATGGTTTATGATATCCTTGGGATGTTTCATATGGTTTTCAATAGTTGCTTCTATGATCATTTTATTTTGTTGGAATTTTCAGTTTCTCTAAGCGAGCTTCTGAAGACAGTCTTGAGCCTTCTCCAAGGACCCGGATACCAACTTTGCATATCAAATTGAAGAACCCCATGATGCAAAAGAAGTCAACAGACCTGTCATTGGTGGCAAGGTTGGCAATCTTCACTTACTATTCTTATTTTTCTAATGTTTTTTGTGGTTGATGTCATCATCATGGTTCCAAATGGATACAAAGTATTACATTTTGATTCAACTTCTCGATTCTGTTCTTGTTACTGAATATGCTGCCATTGGCTATTTAACTTTCATATTTCATGTTCATGACTTAATCAAGATTTGCTCTTATTTTTCAATATGTTGTTTGCAGTATTCTATGGTTGTTATCATCATCTAGCTGTTCAACACATCTATTTAGGGTTGACAGTTTGCATTCATATGAGCTGTTCAATCATGCTTTTTTTAGGTCGCCGACACTAGATTCATTACACAAGCCCAAGGCCATTGTTTCTAACTGTTAGAATAAAAACAAGGAGAAAAGAAGAGAACAATGAAGGAAGATTGAGAGAAATCATTCTCTTTAGTTTGTATTTCTTGTTCTTTCTAACAAAGGAGGATACATGTTTATAAAGAGTACATGGAGCCAATCAAGGCGAGGAAAAAGGAAAGAAAAATTAATTACAATCATTTACAATCAATGATATCTAACAAAATCTAAAAGTTAATCAACATGTGTAAAATGTGATACACCATATCCTACAACACTAACCCCATCATTCGACAAAGAAATAGTATAGTACTGTGTCCTTTTTTTTTCCCTCTTTTACCTTTTTATGAGCAATAATTGTCACTTGCATTAACCCAACACTGGGTATCCCAACTGGTTGCCTCCCACTACTTTTAGTGAGAGGTAGTAGGTTCAATCCCTGGTAGCGTTAACTGGGGGCACTCTATGTGGGTGTGGGGTCTCTCTCCCAGGGTTTTAGGAGGGCGAGGCGTATGCACATCTTGACAACATGACTACAGACCGCCGAGGTGGGCTCGAGGTTTTCGTGGGTCTCAAAAAAGAAAAAAAAATTGTCACTTGCATTGGGCTTCATGCTTCCCTTGATGATAGATTCCTCATCTGTTTGGTACCCTAAGAACTTTATCTGCAATCTGCATGCGTTGCTCTGCTATGATTATATGTACTTTTTGCATGCTCACTCTCTTCTAATGGATCAAATTTTTTTCCAGATCACCATCAGCAGATATTTTGCATGAGCCCAGAGTTGTTGCTTCTAACCTTATTATTCGGCAGAAATGTTCTACTCCTGCTGGAGCAAAGAAGAAGTATGTTTCCTGTTTTTTTTTTCAAATATTATTCATGCTTGATTTTGCCATCTTTATGGGGAACATCTTCTCTTGTATTGCCTGTTAATATATATATTTTACAAAAAAGGTGACCAGCTTCTTGCTCTGGCTTCCTGCTTGTTTTGGCGCCAGGTATTTTAAGTTTTTAACTGTTTGTCACACTTTTTGTTTTTTTGTTTTTCAGGGACAATGATTTGCACCGACTGATTTTCATGCCAAATGGTCTGCCAGATGGAACTCCGTTGGCTTACTATGCTAAGGGACAGGTTGTTGGGTTAATGTCACCAATTTCCTGATATAGATGTTCTTGCTCAAAATCTAGGTACTAATTTTCTTATCTCTGCAGAGATTTTTAGATGGCTATAAGCAGGGAAATGGTATATTCTGCAGTTGCTGTAGTAGTCAGGTAATGGACTGCGCATTAGCTGTGTGTTGGCTTGGCTATTCTTTTTGTACTATTGATAACTCATACCAATTCTTTGAACAGGTTAGCCCTTCGCAGTTTGAGGCTCATGCAGGATGGGCCACTCGGCGTCAACCGTAAGTATTCACTGAACATTGACATCATCAATTAATCATTAAAAAAAATGACATCATCAAGTACAGTCTGGAAAAGCATCATCTCCGAGTGATTTTTTTAAATGCAGATATCGCCACATATATACTTCTAATGGACTGTCACTTCATGATATATCAATTTCTCTATCAAATGGTCAAAGCCTTGACACTGGAGATAGTGATGATTCGTGTACTGTGTGTGGTGATGATGGGGAACTGCTACTTTGTGACAGATGCCCTAGGGCCTTCCATACAGGTTGGCAAATTTATTCAATACCAATATGGTTTCCTTGCGTTAGATTAAGGAATGTCTTAAGTTGGTGCAAATTATGAAATGGCAACTTTTGGTATTGTCTCTGTAGCATTCTTCTCATGTAAAAAGAAAATTTGATACATTTCGTTACCATCAGAGGTTTTTATTTTAATTTTTTTGAAAGATTACCATCAGAGGCTTGTTGATTTTATGCTTGGATAAGTGCAATGATCCATACTTTCTCTTTTCAGTTTTTCTCCTGCCTGACCCTTTTGACCTTCTAGATTGTCTTAGACAAGGGGTAGGTTTCATTGTCACATATTTTTTTAGATATCATTGGTATCCCCACTCCATATCGGAGGTGATACTAATCCCATGGATATATGAAACTGCCCGCCAGCCTCGTGTGTTGGGTAATTTCAGGGAGAGTCAAACCCTAGACCTCTAATCTATTCCTAGAAGCTGAAATCAACTGAGCTACACCTATGCGGGCTTCATTGTCATTCTGTTATCATCACAATAAGGATTTTTTTTATTGGCATTTACAACTGTATTTAAATTTGGAAGCTTATTTTGAAGGGTAGTGTTCATATAACAAACACATGTCATATTTGTCAAACTGTAATATCAGTCTGATCCTGATGTTCTGCTTTCCTCTGTGCATTATTCATTAATGTGCAATTTTATTTTTATTTTTTTAATTTTCAAAGCTGAGATGATGCTTCATGTTTTGTTTTTTTTTTTTTTCTTTTCTTTTTTTAAATTCTACTCCCTTGTGTGGTTCCCTTTTCACTTGTTTGAAAGATAGCCTCTTTATTCTCCCTCTTTTGTACAAAGAACAGGAATTACTTCTCAGTAGAGTTTTTTTCATATTAATGCATAATGTGTGCTTTTATCTAGTTGCCTATTGTTAAAATAGTATTTAAGGGTTTGCATGAATATGATAGGAGAAATGGTGTTCTGTCTAAGCATCATGGGTTTAATCACTGATTGTGACTAATCACTGGTTTTCATATCCTCTACCTATTTTCCATTTCATTGTGTAGCAAATATAGAGCTTCAGTACCCAATTTGGGCAGCAGCAAATCTCAGTGTCTGCCTTGTGCAATCAATTTCGTGTATTCTTTCAGGCATTTTGTGGACCCTTGGATATTCTTTCCTTGCACATTGCGTTCAAACTTTTATCTAATTCAACTTTCCATCTCACCATGTGGATGTATCCTTCATCTTAGTGCAACTTCTTCTCTAGCTTATCTTTTTTTTTTTTTGTCTGATGTAAAGAAACCCAATCATGTCTATTGTTGGGACTTATTTGAATGGGTGTCACAATATAAAGTTGGTAAACTGAAGTTTTTAAAGGGTGTATTAGATGTTCTGTAATGATTGTTATATCGTGTGTGTGCGTGCATGCAGTGTTTGTTTTGTGGGAACTTCTGCAATTAATCTTTTATATGCTAAGCTTTAAATTGACTCTTCCATTTGGTCCTCAATGTTCACATTCTATAGAATTTTCTCCCTCCTTTTGGGACTGGATCAGTAAATATCTGGGCATGCATATAAGCTCTGGCATTTTACTTTCACATTTCTGAGTATTTAGATCCATGTTTATATTGGTAGACACTTCTATTTAATTGTTGATATGCTGAGATTTTTTCAGCCTTCACCTAACTTGTTTTTTTTTGGAGCTTACCTTGTTGTAGCTCCAATGCATAACAACTCAAATTCTCATTTCCATCTTTTGATTTGACAAATAGTTAATTACTTCAGTAAACGTTAATAGCGATACTAGAACAATGATTGGCAATCATGTTTTGTAAGCTTATTTCATTTCAACAACTAGGTCACTGAAAAGGTCTGATCCACAAATAAATTTCAGTATTTGGGATATACTCTGTTAACAATGTGAATTTGCTTTAGTCTTGCTGGATGTATTCAATGGCTACTCATGTTCCCCCTTGCCAATACAGTAAATGCACTTATACATGGATATGTAATGCATGTCTCCATGTACTACACACATATAATATTTGTTTCCTATCACTAATTTTACCTTGCTAATGGCCGTCTTGTTTTATTCTTGCTGGTATGTGCAGCTTGTTTGGAATTGCAGTACATCCCTGAAGGTGATTGGTACTGTCCATATTGCAAAGATAATTTTGGGACTGGAATAAGGACATCTGCTGTGGAAACTTCCTTAAGTGCTAGAAGACCAATTTTCATACGACTGAAACGAGTTGTCAAAGCACCAACAACTGTTGTTGGTGGTTGTGTTGTTTGCAGGTGGGTTCAAATGGCTTTATTTTCTAGTAATTCTTAGGGACAACTGCACTTCTATGGTTATTCCTACTGTTCTTTCTTCTGCATGTCAGTTTCTTAATGTTTTTTACATATCTTTCAGATGAGTTATTCCCACTCTCCATCTTTCTATAAGTTTCTTAATTTCTTTATGCCACTCCTGCCTAATGTGCAATAGTAATTTGCTAAGCATTATCATCTTATTTGGCTTATTTATCTCAGGTGCCATGATTTCAGTGTATCAAAATTTGATGAACGGACAGTTCTGCTCTGTGACCAAGTATACCTTCTAGGAATTCTCATTTTTATTGTTTTGAGATTGTTGTAAATTGCAGTTCTTATGTATTTATTAGAGTTTCCCCTCTTTCAGTGTGAAAAGGAGTACCACGTTGGTTGTTTGAAGGATAAAGGATTATGTGACTTAAAAGTAGGTAGATGGAATTCTCTGTTGATTCTATAAATTCTATATAAATTATGCTTCTTCTGGCCTGTAATGATATTAAATACTTTGTTACAGGAATTGCCAAGGGGCGAGTGGTTCTGTTGTGCTGATTGCTGTAGGATTCATACTTCTTTACAAAATTTAATTTCTAAGGGATCAGAGACGATCCCAGCTTCACTTTCAAGTTTGATAGAAAAGAAGCTTGAGGACAAAGGATTGACCAATGAAGCTGGGGGTGACGTGCATTGGCAACTTTTAAGTGGGAAAAATGGGCATTCAGGCAATAAGTTGTTGCTTTCAAAGGCTGCTGCAATTTTTCGGGTGAGTGTTGTTGATATTTAGAGTTTTCTTGCTCTGTCTCTTTAATCCGTTCTATTTACAACAAGCTATGAAAATGCATATTCATATATTTTTTTTATATCATGGGTATCCCCACTTCACATTGGAGGTGAGACTAATCCCATGGATACATGAAATCACCCACAAGCCTCATGTATTGGGTAACTCTGGGGAGAGTTGAACTTGAGACCTTTAGTGATGAAGAACCAACCTGCAACTAGGCAGGATCAAGGAAGATAAAGAGAGAGAACAAAAGGCTATGCCTTAATAAATTTTATTAATCCATCGTGTGTTGCATCTCTCTCATATGATACATGTATTTATAATAAAACAATCCAAACGAAAATAGAAACGGACTTCAAGACTAATTAGGAAAGCCACCACCTGGCTTCCTTCTAAAACATGGATTCTCTCTAATATTCTAAAACGAAAATAATAAATCCTAATCTACTCAAACTTGCTAATTAAGAAATAAATAAATAAATAAGTAAATAAAAAAAAATAGAAGTGGATCCTTGGGGATCTTCCGTGTCCTACATCATTTAGTCTATTCCTAAAAGCTCAAGCCAACTAAGCTATACCCATGCGACGCATATACATATATTGTGTATCAAAGGCTGATAAGAGATTTTGCTATTCAAATACTTGATGGGTCCGAAGTTAAAAAAAACAACAGTTGCAGGAGCCTTTCAAAGTAATGAAGCTTTTAGAGATTTTTTTAGTAACAAATAGAAGTTTCTTAGGAGAACAAAAATAATTCATCATCATTTCAATCCAAAAAAATGATGATTTGATTGAAGTGATGGAGACAAACAAGATCATACATGTAAGGTTCAATTGAATATCTAAAAGGATAGTATATCTATAGCAGTATTAATGATCATTTTTCTAAAGAAGCTTCAACTACGAGAAATGGAGTGTCAATAATAGCTGATGATGTCATGGGAATGTTCAGTATTGGTGAAGGGGTAAGTGATATTGGTGAAAGATGCAAGCAGAAGTATTCACACACTGTTAAGTTCTTAGGTCCTCATCAACTGGAGGTCAGAAATTCTGAATTTTTTGAATGATTATTATTTTATTCGTTTCCACACGGATTTTTGCTTAGTTGTCTTGAGCTTCTAGGAATAGAATAGAGGTCTCAGGTTCGACTCTCTCCGGAGTTGCCTGATACATGAGACTTGCAGGTGATTTTATGTATCTATGGGATTAGCCTCACCTCTAATGTGGGGTGGGGATGCCCATGATATTCAAAAGATTATTATTTTATTTCTTGAATAAGAAATACAGCCAAAGGGATCTGAGGACATTCTGACCGTCACTAGAATGCATGGTAATATATAGAGAAGGGGGAGAAAAAAGTAAAAGAAAGAAAGAATCATAGCTGGGTGGCTAGGACTAACGAGTCCATAGAAGTGAGGTTCTTATGGTTGGGGTATTCAACGAGTCCACACTTTGCTTTGCTAACTGATCAACTCTTACCATTGGCAGACCTGGGAATTTTCTCAACATGAAACTTGCACTTCCTCACTTCCTCGATCTTGTCTAGGTGATACCAAGGACATGACTCACCTTGGTCCATTGGATGGAGTCTCCTTTAATCATATCATCTTCACCTCCAACACATGATGTTCTTCTACCCCATCGATAGAGTCCTGATTTGGTACTGAAAACATACTTTTCATGTCTCGAATCTGTCATATTTTTGGGGCCTACTAACCTTTTCGATAAAGTCTACCAAATTTTATGTATAAAAGAATTTTTATACCTTCTCAGAGTCCATGAAAATTGACGGTAAAGCTTTTTAGCTCTTCATTTTAATTTTAAAAACTTTTTTTTAAGTATAGTCATCCATTTTTGAGACCCTAATCAGATGGATAAGATCCTTTTTAGGAATTCATTTGTGTACAGAGGTGGTTCTAAAAAAATATTTTATTTCAAATCGCACGCACGCACGCACGCGCGCACGCACGTACGCGCGCACGCACGCACGCACCTGCAATTTAGCTTAATGCAAGGTTTTAAAAATCGAGCAAGTCCTGTTATGGCTCGGCCAAGTCCTATTATTTTGACCCGATTCTAGCTGGGACTCAGCTGATACGACTTGGGCTCGGTCCCTCCTGTATATTTCAATTCCTCTATATTTGCTCTCTATTGTTCTGTCTGATGTAGTCCTTCCAATTTTTTACATTTTCTGCTATTCCTAAAATGAAATGCAAAAAAAGCTCTATTGTTTTGCTTATTGCCAGTTCTTTTTTGACAGGACTGCTTTGATCCCATAGTTGTATTCGGTCGTGATCTAATACCTGCTATGGTCTATGGGTAAGTTTGTTCGAGCAAATGTGCATGCATGAATTCATGTGTTTAAAGAACATGTTTTGTATAATAGTATTCACTTGAACTGTTTCCTTCAATTATTTTTCTTTTCTTGAAAGATATTATCTTGATCTGTAGGGGAGAGACATGGTCTTCCATAAATTCATGATACCTGTGCATAGGCGTATTTCCTGGATAAGGATTTTTTGTGGATCCCATTGCTTGCATGCATGGGCATGGCCACACCCCTAAGTGCATGTTTTTTGCTACATGTTCTGTTTTCCATGCATGTTACCCAACCTATACTGCATCGTTAACATGATTGTCATTATTTATATTTATGTAGTTTATAGAAAATTTTGTTCTCTCGTTCCATCATTGCTTCCTTTATATTTTGCAGTAGAAATATTGCCGGCCAAGAATTCGGGGGGACATATTGTGTGGTTTTAACTGTAAAGTAAGGATCTCTTTCAACCAAGATTAGTCTTTTAAGGTGTTTTGAATGGTCCCTCTCATTTGTTTGTACAGCCTTACATTTCTTGTTTTGTAACCGTTGCATGATGAACCACTACAGTTCAGTTGTTGTATCAGCTGGAATCCTCAGAATATTTGGTCAGGAGGTTGCTGAACTTCCTCTTGTTGCTACAAATAAAGAAAGCCAAGGAAAGGTAAATACTTGTGCGATTTTTTTTAAAAATTATTCTTAACCCTCTATTTGGGTCTTTTCTCATTCATCACTAAATTTTTTGATTTCCAGGGCTATTTCCAAGTGTTGTTCTCATGCATTGAGAGGCTGCTTTGTCACTTGAATGTGGAAAATCTCGTACTTCCTGCTGCTGAAGAAGCTGAATCAATCTGGACAAACAAATTTGGTTTTAGCAGGATGACGGAGGAACGGGTATATGCATCTTCATCAGTCCAAAATCCACATTTTTTCCCTGCATTCCCTGCACTATTTTTAACACTTGCTTCCCTCCAACTGTCTGCAGTTGCAAAAGTATAGGAGGGACGTCCAGATAATGATGTTTCAAGGAACCTCAATGCTAGAGAAAGCAGTAACTCGGTTTTGTGACTAAAGGCATCTATTGTGATTTTCATGAGATGTCAAAGAGTCGTAGAAATGAAGTTCCCAATTGTTTTATTCATTTTTTTCTTATTTTTGCTGCTATTTTTGTTACACGTCAGGCGGCAATTCATCAATTCAACTTGATGTGGTGTACAAAGACCAGAAGAAAAAAATGCACAGAAACTTGTAACAAAGTCCTAAAGTGTACCAATATGAAGCATGCAGACATTTTTTTTTTCATGCAGGCTTGCATCTATGCAAAGAATTTGCTTATAGTCTGACAGAAGGCCTTCAGTGCTGAACATATCAGTTGTATAACAGCGCATTCCGACAATCTTTTCAATGCATTGTACTAATTTTGTAGCCCGACACACTTGATCATTTCTTTGATGAATTAAGATTGATATTCAAAGATTGCTTCTGCATCGATCAAACTAATGCCAATCATGCTATCTAGCAGTCACTTGACATTTTTAACTTGGGAGTCTTAACTACTGGAGGGCTTGCTTTGGTAGCTCTAATTCCTCTCTACAATAGATTGGGAATTTTGAGGCAATTATGTCTTATCAACAGCTCTACAGTCGGTCTTGATTCTTCTAAGTTGAATGGGAGATGATACATTATCTGTTTGTGGGACAAAATGGGTTCAATGTTCTTAGTTTCAACACTTAAGTTCATCAAGTCAATGGTGCTGTTGAGTACTTCAAAATCCAATAGCTTAACACTTCAGCATTTCAGTTGAAGAGGTCAACATCCCTCTTTGGATTTAGCAGCTCAACAGCTTGCAATGCAATCTTGAGCACTGTTGGATTTTTGTGTCAATATAATTATAAAATAAATTTAAAAGATAACATGTGGGATAATTATGAAGTTTCTATACCATATTAAATAAAATTAACAGTTTTAATATTTTTATATTAAAAATTAGAATGAATTTTAAATTTAGTCATTTAATTAAAAGCAAGCAATGAAAGGTGGATATAAAAATCATGAAGTTTCATAATTAAAAATAATAGTACTAAAGAGATTGGAGTATTGATTTTTAATTGTGAGTTAGGCTTTACATGGTTTAGTCATCAGGGATGATACAATTCAAGGAAAATTCTTCGATCCAATCATGAAAAAAAATTAATGGCTCATGACAATCAGATTTTCAAAGTCTATCTCAATACTCAGCCTACTTCAAAGTTTAATTAGCAATATGCCTAAATAAAGAGAGTTAGACAGTCTCTAAAATTTTCAAATTTAAAACTTTTTGGCTCAAACCATTTAAAGTAAAATAGTTTGTTACAAGTGATATCTGTGACATAATTTATAACACAGTTCCAAGGTGTACAAAAAATATTCTACATTGATGATTGGATTCCAAATTTTTTATCATATTCTAAGTTTCTTTAAAGTTGAGTTTGTTGAAATTCAAGGGTTTTGTTTTATTAAAATGAAGTCCATATTTTAGTAAAATAAAACCCTTGAATTTCAACATACTTACTTTACATTAAACATTCGTAAGAACTAACGTTATCAGAACCGGACCGTCTGACAAACTGTCTTCGAAGAAGGTTCGGTTCAATTGGGTTCAGCCGTAGTCAAACCCTACTATGAATATTATATTATAAATATTATTAGATTATTAATTATTATTTTTTCTATATAAATAAAGCTCTTATAAGAAAGATTTTTTTTTTTTCAAATCACTCTCAATTATGTGTTGTAGAAAGTTGAAAATTAACTATTCTTTTAAAACAACATGATTTCCAATTCTTAATAATCACCACTTATTATTTTGTAATGTATAAAGCATTTCAATATATACATGTAGACTAATCTTTTCTAAATATATGAGTGGTCTATTATATATTATCATGGATTGAATTTTATAAATTTAATTTAACTTTCAAATCCATTCTAATTAACAATGTAGTTAGTTATTATTATTTTTTTAAAAGCCAAAACAAGAAAGTTACTTACCATGACATTCTAAATTTTTAACTCCAAAATGAAATTTATTATAATATAATGTTTTCTTTCATTTGAAAAAAGACATTTTATTTTTCATTAATAATAATTAGATAAATAAAATTATTAGATAAAATTATAAACTATACTTAATTATGTTACATTGATATAATAAAAATAAAAAATACCTTTTAATAATAATGAAAATGGTAAAAATATTAGATGATAAATATAATATTAAATTATTACAATAAGATAAATAAAAGAAAATATTATAATTTTTACTTTCAACATAAGTAAATATTGTATTTAAAATATAAAAATTATTATTTTTACATTAAAAGTAAATTTTTGATAAAATATCAGAGTACACACGGAGCTCTCTAAAAAGCCCACGTGAGTTCCTTCTCATATAGATGTTTTCACTTAAAAACTCTAATGCTCTTCTTTTAATACCCTTCTTCTTTTTACTCTGTCTATTAAACCCTAGCCGCCCCAGACGCCGCCGCTCTCTGTATTTTTCCCATCAACGAAGAAAAAGAAGAGAAAGGAAAGCTGCGAAAGGTGTAGCGATTTTTTTTTTCAATCTTTTCTCCATATTTTCATTTTTCTCTTTCCATTCTTTCACTCCGCCGTTTCATTTATGCTCATTCCATTTTTTTCTACTGAATTTTACTGTTTTGTAGGGAGGCTAGAGTCGCAGCGGTCGGCGTTTTTAATTTTTTTTTTTTTTCTAACTTTCAATTTTTTCCAAAACCGCGACTCACGGCTTACGACTGGTTTAAAAAACCGATTTAAACCGCAGCTTGAAACGGTTTTTTGCGGCTTAATTTATCAGAAGGTTTTTTAATCAGATCGGACCGAGAAGATGGCGGTTGAGGTCGAACCTGCAGCCCAACCGCGGTCCGGTCCGGTCCGGTTCTGATAACACTGATAAGAACTATCCACTACCGCCATCTGTGATGTGCCGCGTGGGCTTTAGGTACAGGGAAGCCATTTGTTTTGGGCTTTCAAACTCATCTCATTCTTGTCCATGACCATTTTACCCTTTACTGTATTTTCAACTTATCCAAATATACATGAATGGCCACTTGATTACTGCTGATAGGGCTATAATGGATTTATTGGAAAATACTAATTTTGAATATGATATTTATAAAAAATTATGAATTAATTTTGATATTACGTTTTATATGGCACGAATGTCACAAATATCGTTCTTACTATATTAAGAGCAATCGTTAATTGCAGGATATTTTTAAATCCTCAGATTTTTACTGAAAAATTAATAATTTCTTGAGTAAAAAAAATATCATACAATTTTACTTGAGTTCTTTCTACCATAAACTAACATGTATATTTTATACACTAATATGTATATTTTTCAATTTATCTCACGTTACATAAACTAAAAGATTTCATAATTAAATTCTATAGATCTAAATGCTGAATTAAGTAAATTTGTAGACATTGTTTGACTAAAAAAGGAAGGAAAAAAATAGAGAAACAAAACAAGTTATGGGCCTGCACTTTGCAAGTCAGTCCTCGCTGCAATGGGTTGTTATTTTTCCCTTAAACCATTGGGTAAAAAAATAGAGAAAACAAATTATCGAAAAAAAAATTGTTGCTGAGTGTTGACCGTCCAAAAATTACAGAAAAAAAATTCATAAAAAAAGCACAGATTTTTTTTTCCCGTTTACAGCATGGCACGCTTGAAGGAATTGGTGTAATTCACTACATCGATGCTTAAAAGAAAAAGTCCTGTAGTATCCCATTACAGAAAATCAATTTTTTTTCTATTTACAATTTTACACTGATGGTGTAATACTGTAATTCATTGGGCGTTCCTGTAGCGTGCTATGCTTAAAGGAATTACACCATCAGTATAAATAGAAAAAAAAATCGGAAAATAAAAAATGGAGGAAGAAGAACGGCTGGTGATTCATTGGGAGTTCCTAATTCATTACAGAAAGGGCTTCCTTAACCCGGAATAATAAATGGAAAACGTCCAACCCTAACTCCTGTTAATTCAGTGGCAAAAGAAAAAAAATGATTTTTTGGTGAAAATACTTAGAAAAAAGAAGAGAATTGGTTAATATTTCCTTCAAAAGTTCATTTTTAAGTGAGAATGTCTCGTACATCAGATGGAAATGCTATTCTCTGCGCTAACGCAACATGACTGATCTACAGTTCTACACTAGTGTAACTCAGCCCATCTCTGCTAGCATAACCATCGGAAGCCCTTTCTCCTATTCCGAAAGTTGCAGGTATCTTTCTGGTAATCCTATGATCTTTTACTATGTTGGTAGTTTCCTTGTTCTTTATTTTGGTAGTTTCCTTGTCGATCAAGAGAGCATGTTTAATTATTGTGCCACATCGTAGTAAACCAATTTTAGTAAGGTCTTCAATCACCAATGTGGATATGTTTTTAGTTGGTTTTGTGTTGTTGATGTACTGCAATCGACATGGCCGATTGGTCCCAACTTCGTAAAGATCTTCTGGAGCCAATATTTTTTGAAGACCAGCTATTTGGTGTAATCTTCTTCGTCCGCAATTGCCATGGCAGATGATGTTGCCCCAAGGAAAGCGCTGCAGTAGCTCTTCCGTTGATTGTTGGTTGGTGGTTTTCAATAAAAATCTAGACATCAAACTCTTCCATCCATGGCGAAGGATCATATTCCATCTCCCTTACGAGTCCACTTTTATTCATCAGCATGACTACTACCATCCGGGATATGTCGGGACTTGTTCATAGGCAAACCTTCCGTTTCCTTAGATTGGCATAAAGTCATGGCCAATTATTGGTTGTGGGAATTGGGTTTCTGCAGAGTTGGAGACGAGTGCTGGGCTGACTTTGTACCCTTGTCTCTGCAGAGTTCTCTTGAGGATGCTGTCTTTGATGGATAGTCCTACTCAATCAATGGAGGGCCAGGACGAAGCCCTCAAATGGATGATGTCATATATCACAAGGAGAAGGAGCAGTTCTATGCCCTTGACTGTGTTGGATGCATCTGGCTCTGCCACATTCATACCCCATTCCCATTATCAAACTGTTCACACTTGACAGTGGAAGGAACATGCAGATGATCTTCTTAAGACTATCAGGTTTTACGTTTTCGAGGTATCTTTAGAATCCAAGAACTGTGTAAAGGTTAAAAGCTTGGGAGACCGGACACTATTTGTTGGCTGTTATTCCTCCATGCTTGTGAAGGCTAGTGATTTCCCCTGATTCAAAGCAAATTGCATATATCACACCAATGACTAACCTGACGTCTATCTTGGTTCTGAACTTCAATGCCAAGATATGGGCAATTTTTGACATGGAAGATGGGACTGTCATATCGCTTCTTATGAACAGATTTCATCCTACAATGTCACCACCTATATGGTTTACACCTTCGCCGCCAGGATGTGTCACCCTGTCATCCATCCCTTGGAGAAAGATTATGAAAGCAAGCTTTGGTTGGAAGAACAATGGGCTTCTGTTTAGAATTTTTTTTGAAGAAAAAATATTTCACTGAGCTCTGGTTACACGTTTATACAGACTTTTACCAACCTATGTGAAGTACTGAAGTTGGACCATCTTGAACTTTCCAACTTCTGGCTGTGATTGATACCTCATGCATTGTACTGCTTAGCCCTGTGGGTTACCTCTTTCTTTATAAGATCTGTGGTGTGATCCCCTTTCCCTTGCTGTCGAGTTCCCCTCCTTGTTTTGAACTGGCCTCTTCTGCTGATGTCTTTGTGGAAGACTGTTTCTACCTTTCCGTTGAACAAGTGGTGGGGCGTTCTTTTTGTAGAAACTTGTCTGATGGTGAAGCTAAAGACTAGACTTATCTGCTTCAGATTCTTAGCTCTCTCCACTTTTCTGCTCTATCTGATGACACTTGGTGTTGGTGGTCGGATTTTTCTAGTTTATATTCAGTTAACTAATTTTTTGTTTAAAGCAACCAGTATGACGTTGTTTCTGCTGTAGATCCAGCTATTTGGACTTGTAGAGCACCCCTTCTTGTTGGTAGCTTCCTTTGAACTGCCTGTCTCAACAAGATTCTCACTCAAGATAACATTGAAAAGCAAAACAGGATTATGGTTAGTGTATGCTTCTTGTGTCTCCATGCTTCAGAAAACGTGGTTCACTCATTGTCCCTTCTCCTCTTCGGTTTGGAGTGCTACTCTTAATCTCTTTGACTTGTAGTGGTCGATGCTGCGATCCGTTGCTTCTCTTTCCTATGCTTGGATGTGGTTTAAAGGGAGTTCCAAATTCTCCTCCCTTTGGTGTCTGGCCCTCTTTGCAGCAATTTGGAGCATGTTGTGGGAAAGGAACAAGGTTGGCTACCGTGTTAAGGCAAAGTATGCAGCTTGGCTTCATCTCTTCCCGAGTTTCTGTCTTTCTCTTTTTCTGATATTTCCCATGCTTGAAGGAATGTATCGGGCTGTATTAGCTTTTCATCTGTGTTTTTTACCATTTAAAAAAAAAACCTGAAAGTACTGCACCACACTAGGAATTTGGATTCAAACTTACACTGTATTACAATTGTTACAGTAGAATGAAGTTTAAATTCAAAACAAGGCTCTAAATAAGATTTTTCTCTAACTAGATGAAAAGTTCTCGTTATAATTTTTACATTATGATTACCAAACAAGATAAGAAATGGAGAGTACTAGGGGATTCAATACTTTTTCAATTTCTTCAGTGAAATCACATAAAATTTTTCTTCACTTCTGAACAGACCCTTGAAAGTGTATGCTGTGTCCTGAGACTAACATGTGAGTGTGGTTTCTTCCCAGGATTTTCTTATCTGAGTCCAACATTCCCACATAGAAGGAAGAGAACTGCAATGTTCGAGGCCAAATGCCTCTCTCCAGTCCTCTCTTCCACTCTCAAACTGATTGCACGACAAGCCTGTAGCAAATTGTTTGTTGGAGGTCTCTCTCTCTCTCTCTCTCTCTCTCTCTCTCTCTCTCTCTCTCCCTCCCTCCCTCCCTCCCTCCCTCTCTCTCTCTCTCTCTCTCTCTCCCTCCCTCCATGTACTCATAGACCCCACCTTATGGTGTTTTTAGGATAGGACTTGGTGAGTTTTATCAGTTCCATTTGTAGCTAAGTAACAACTATATTCTAATACTGTCATTGATTTGTATTTGTTTGTGTATATCAGTTACTCATGGCAATAATTCATGTATACTAATCATGGTTACTTCCGTCAAACATTTTAAACGAGAGATTTTATTCTTGAAATTACTTTAAAGAGAAAGTGATCCTTAATTCAGATGAATCACCATGCATTTCACTCTATCAGTCAATCCATGTTTTGCTGATTGTGTTTGAGGTTCATTCTAATCAAAATCTAAGTTTGTGATAGCCGTAATTCTCACTGTTTTTCTCATGGACCCCATGAACTTTTTCTTAATAAAAAAGGAAATTAAAGAAAGGACTATGGGCCTCGTACACTTCCAATTCTTGTGTGTTCTTAACCCCAACCATATTGGGCGCATATGTAAAGGGTAATATCTGCCACTCTGCAAGGTCAATGCACCCACTAATGGTGACACCCATCAAAGCAGTAGGCCCCCTTTTGTGTGGACCCACTGTACACTTCTTAATGGAACTGCTCTACTCTTAGTGCCTGGACTGTTTGATACCATTGCGCAATTAGGCTTGGCTGTAGATGTGATCTTGAGGTTATGGAATGAGCCCCAGTTTGAAAAAAAAAAAAAGGTATTGCTTGTATACTGCTGGTAGAAGACCTGCATGGATGGATGAATGTTGAAGTTCACTTGTTTTAGCTAGTTTCCCCAGTCTGATAGGATTTTTCCATTTGTTATCATTTTTCAGTGGGGCAGTTACTTGAACAAACCCATAAATTCGGTGTCTTTTCATAAAATGATGAATCCATATTTATAAGTGCAGAAACCATAAATTGAATTGTCTAGAAGATGTCAGGTAATTTAGGTATTACAATTAATAATGTGCATAAAATCAGATTCAAAATTTTAAGAACAAAATATGTGGAAGTTCTCTTTCCTTTATTATTCTTCAACTTAAATATTTAACATATTTTTCTTCCTTCTCTGATCCATTTTCTATATTTATCTAATGGCCAGTCCATTTCATAATGTCAACAATTTATTGGAATCAATGCATCTTGGCAACTTCTTAATTAGCATAGTCATTGGAAGCGTTGATACCCAAAATGAAACCCTTGAAGCGTTATCCCATCTTTTGGGCTTGTGACTTCTCTACTTATCCATGTTTATGGCCAAAATGTAAGTCATTCACAGCCTAAGATGTCACTTCTCACTGCCTCATTCAAGTCTTTATTGGTCCTACCTTTCTCTTAACTCCTTGTAGAGGTTTTTGCAGTATTGAGGTCCCTATTGTAAGAATTATCAGGAAGTCCAACGTTCAAATTTCATGTATAGATTTCTCCATTTATGAGATTAAATTTAACTTACAATCCTGTAAAAACTGCTTTGCCGCATTATTGGAAATGTGGAAATAGCTTGTCGCATAGACTTGTCATTGTGTGAACCCCTCCTTGGATGCATCATGGGATGATCTCATAGTTGTGCCAGTCTTTTTTTTCAAGGTCCATTCTTTGTTATCAATTGGATGGTGAGATCTTTCTGTTTGATATTATCTAGTAGACCTATTCATGGTGGGACCCACCCAATTAACAGTAAACTGTAGACACATGTAATATGTCCAATTTGTTGCAACACTACCACTGAGGAATCTGGTTGTCACAGTCTGGTTAGGTAGCCACTGTGATTTGAAATTACTATCGATGCATGCACTACTATTACAAAGTTAATGTCAGTTGTGAATCTAACTTGCAAATTTTAAACTGCAGGCCTTTCTTATGACACCAACGAAACTCTCTTAAAAGATGCTTTTGAGCAACATGGTGAAACTCTTGAAGGTATCTGAATAAGTCCCAAGGATTTCCCTAGAAAAGTGTGGCCAGTCAAGTTGCTCTTCCATATTCTGTACCGTACAATATATGAGGTGTTTATTTCAGCAGAAATATAAAACATGTTTTGTTCAAAGTTTGATGTATTTCTGCCTCATAGACCAGCTTAAGAACATGACCGATGGATGGGCAACTGGTTTTCTTTAGAGTGCATTTTAATGGGTCATCTGTTTTGCTAAAATATTAAAGGTTTCTGGCAATTCATATTGAAACAACCATTATTCATTCTGTCATTACTTGGCAAGGTTTTAACAGAAATCACTGTTTACATCCAACAGTTAAGGTCATCTGTGATCATGTGACTGCAAAATCAAAAGGGTATGGTTTTGTTCAATTCAAGTCAGAAAGTGATGCAAGCACAGCCCTGCAAAAAATGGATGGCCAGGTAAATTTGATGCTTTGTAGTCATATTGTACTTGGTCCAAGAATAAAAGGTGGTCTAAGTCAAGTCAAAGTCAACTTGGTTGAATCGACTTGGTTTCGTTTCTGACCAGGTTGTGCATGACTAGATGCAACTTGTTCAACTTAATGCCATGATGTGTGTTCCCTGCTATACACATGTGAGTCAGTTGACTCTACAGGGTTTTGGTGCTGATTCGTACAGTGAAGCTGAGATTTGCTTCCTTTGAGCCTCAGAAGTGGAGGAATTGTGGGATCCTGAAGTGCAGGTTTGTTGCTCCTTCCAATTTTGTAGTCCCACTTCAGAAGATGTACTCTCTTCATTGGCCTCTAAATACCAATTAAAAATAAACTGTAGAAATAGTCCATAAAGGCCAAAGAGTGAATGCTTAGGACCTCCCATGGTTATTTTTTGTTTGACCAGTAAGGCTCATTAAATCATTGGTCTCAACCATGGGTTCCACGTGCGGAATAGGAGACATCAGATTTTGCATGTGTTGCAGAGCAGGAATAGAACTTCTTCAAATTTACCTGCCTTTTCCATTGCAATGAATGTTGGGTCCTTGTCTTGTTCAGTTATTGGATGGTAGAAATATCCGTGTACATTATGCAAATAAAGGTGCAAGTGGAAATCATCGGTCTTCTTGAAAGTTGATGCATGTAAGTTTCTTATCTCTTTTCTTTATTGAACAGCACATTTCAGGCTATGCTTGCCTCATTTTCTAGTTATCCATATTTTACCTTGTGAGAATAATTTTGGAAAAAAAGGTTATTTGAAAGATGCCATTCATCTGATTGCTCACCCTCTCGTAGTTGAATATGAAAATTGGCTTTATTGTCTTTTAACCGTCCATCTGCAAGCCAGTTGTCATAGTGGTTTTGAACGTTCTATTTGGGAGGAAAGTGTTTTATGCACAAGCAATCTGGAATACTGAAATGAGCTTGATCTATGTGAAAGGCTGGATTTGAATACATTGCAGTTCATTCACTGCATATTTCGCTCCCCTCTGTTAGGAGCTCATTGCATCCAGGTTGATGAGGCCATCGAAGAAAACATTGTTAAAATTGCACGCCAATTCTACAAGATTTTTTACCGTGGCAAAGTGGGGCTTAAACTAGCTACTTTTAGCTCCAAAATGGTCTCTTTAATGCATATGGACCCTAGCCATGGGCTGGGGACAACTTTAAGAGCATAATAGACCCCACATGAGTTGTGGCAAGGCCAAAACCCTAGCATGCAAAGAGAGTTACGAGTTTGAGTTGGGTGGAGGCTAAATCCCTAAATTTGAGCTTCAATGGCGTGTGGGCTCTAGTCATCATTCCAAATCCAACTTGAACTCCTACGTTGGAATGAAAATGGCGTGTGAAGGTGGAAGCTTTTGATTGGTGGAGACGCCTCATGAATCCTAGGTGGCACACTGTGATTGGTAGAAAACATGCAGCAACTTTGTAGGCGTAATTGAAGTATCAAACGATATCCGATTTTCACAAAATTAGGTCCATTGGTAAAAAAAGCTTATTCACTAATCTTTCCAAGCCGAAGTTTATACAATTCCAATATACATAGACAGAGTCATGACCATTTTTCTAAACAGGTGTCAAGAGAGTAACGGGAAGCTCCATTGTTTTGTTATTAGGAAATCTTAAGTTGGCAAACCCTACCTGCACCTCCTTGGCTGTTTTTTTCTCTTTGTTCCACTCTCTCTATAATGCTATAAATAGAGGAGGGTGGCAACCACAAGGGACACTTGAATTTGGAGATTTGAGTATTGAATACAAGTTTAGAGAAAAGTCTCTAATTTGGGGTTATCTTTCAAGTAAGTTTGCTTTGATGTCTAGTTTCTAAGTTTTGTTTTGAATTACTTTAAATTATGCAATTTTCCATTTAAATTCAGCAGTAAGATTAATTGAAATCTGATTGGTTTATTGGGTGCATCTTTTTAATTTAATTCAATCGAAATTAAAACCTAGTTTCATTGCAAACTCAATTTCACCTCAATTTTGCACGTTGGCAATTCTTGGTTGAATTTTGGAACCTTTTCTATTCTTCCCAGAGTGAAGTTAGTTTAGGTTCGTCAGTTTCTAATTGGGTTTCCAGTTGTCCATCACTAGGATGAAATCCAATTAGCGGATTGGAACGGAAGTGAGATCCAAGGAGCTCTTTGAAATTCTAGACGGCCATGCAATTTGGATTCTCTCAAGTGCCTAGTAGCTTGAGCTGGGTACGGGTCCGTCATTTATTTTGTTGAAGGCCTAGAGAGGTTCTTTACACCAACCTTTGCCTTCATCACAGGTTTTGTTTCATTTTATAGTGGCATGACATTGACATATCAAAAAAGCTTTTCTTTTCTTTTTTCTTTTTGGCATCAATTATAAAAATGCAATTAAAACAATAAAGCAGAAATACAAATGGAGAATCATCATATAGTGATGATCATCATGCCCCCTAACCAACCTACTAACAGTCCTTGGTTGGATTGAACAGATAGATTTGGGGAAAGAGGGGGAGTGTGGGGCCAATGTTGTTAGGAAGAGGAGATAAAGGTATGCAAAATGCTTATCCCACATGCAGGTTATACCATACAACAGAATCCAAATATGATCACCAGACCAAGAGTCTCCATCCACTGATCTGATCTGATCTTTTTAGTGGGTTTTGCCTGAAATCCATTCTGCCTTCACTGATCGTCTTGGTTTCATCTTGGAGGCTGGAACTATCCAGAATTAGAACAGTGGACAACTGCCTCACCGAAACCCTAAAATCAACAAACCAGTGGTCCAAGACCATTGATGGATCTTCCCTCCAAATCCAATCTTCGATCCACACCGACAAGGATCGAGGCCAAGAATTTATTTTGTTTGGGTTGTATTCTTCACATTAAAACGCAAAAGCTTTCTCCATTTCCGTCAAAAACCTTCAACTCCGCTCAAAATCTACTTTTCGACTACCTTCTCCCTTCTCCCTTCTCCCTTCTCCCATACTCCTTTTCTTTACTTTATCTACCCCGTTCTCTGTCACACTAATTTTCTTTCCCTGGAACTGATTTCCATCCAACATAGATATTGCACAACCAGCTATCCCTCTGTTGTAAATCTCACAAAAGCAAATCTCTTCTCCGGCCTGAACTGCTCTCCGTAGGAATGTAGCGGTTGCAAACTGCTCCCACACCCCACTCAGGGATGTTCTCCACGAAGAGAGAGATGATATCTTGCCACCACCTCTCAGTGTCAGTTTCTGCAATTGGTGGTCTTCGTTTTCTTCTCATTGAAAGCTAGCATCCATGGCTTTCTTGTGAACAATTGTAATTTGAGAACCCATACTCTCTTTGGAGTTGCTATTCATTTATAGATGAGTATCCACCATTACAGAATTAAAATTGGTTACTATCCTAAACAAGGAAACAAAATCCTAAAAAGACCATTTCATCGTTAAGACAAATATGCAAATATTGGATTGCACAAAAAAGAAAGGGTTCCAGCTTAAGCCTTTTCATGCTCTTCATGACCATTCAGTTGTTCACTTGATACACAGCCCTGCTGATGACTGATTTAATTGATGATTCTATGATCATTTGCCAGACAAAAAAAGCCCATGGTAAACAAGTGTGCCTCTTTGTAGCCTGATTTGGTTTAGTTGGTATCCTAACCTGGATAGATTAGTTGATCAAGATTAATAACTAAATTAGCAAACGTGTTTACTTTTGATAATTATAGATTATGCATTTACTAAAATTGTTATTAGACATTTCATGGTTTATTAATATTGTCAATTGATATTTCAGAAGAACAGGAGAACCATAACCATTGATGTCTTATCCATCAAGCTGGGCTGGGCTGAAATGCAGAAGAGAAGGAGATCTATCTTTGTTTTCTCATGTCTTTCTCTGTTGTAATATTATGGTTAAACATGCCAGATGCATTTTCAAAGTTGTTTCATCACTTGTGGCTCAAACAGAAAAAAGCAATTTCTGAAAAATGGGTGTTCTTTAAATGATGTTCATACATGGATCTTGACTGGCTTATGCTGCTATATGCTAATGTCTCTGCTTTTATTTACAGTGTGAAGCAACACCCATAAAGTTCACTATGGTTGAATCTTATTTCCATCTTTTGTATTGTTTTTGGGATCTTACTCATCAGTGGGCATCACTTGGCTTCAATTGTGGTGAGACCCAATTTGGAACTACAAACCTAGAACTCAGCCTGTTTAGTAGCACGAGTCTTGTTTGAGAAATTGAAAATTCTATGCTTCGATACTACACTGTCAAAATATTGTGTGACATTTCAAAAGAATTCTGGTTCCACTAAGAATTGCATTGTGCAATCTTCCTAGTTGAAGTAGGGTTTTGAATCTCGAAGATTGATAATGCCAAAGTGTGAGAAAGTAAATATGGGGTTTCAAACCCAATACAGGTGTTAATTCACATGAGGATGTATCCAAACTGAGGCCATGAGACAGTTGTCAGAGGATATTTCTAATGCAAACCATTTACCTTGCAGCAGAATCTTCTCGGGGGAATGCATGTAATGTACTTAAATGGAAACATGAAACAACCGTGGCCTGCTGTTTTCATAGTTCGAGAATTGGAGGCTCAAATTTAATTTAGAATCCAACGAGTCAATTTCTTTGGAATTTAGCACACAACTCAGCTGAGTCTCTCAACTCGAGTCAAATCTAAGTTTTAAAATAAGCTTGGTGCCTTGATTACCGTACTTGGTCCATGATGATCCGTAAATGGATCGAGTCACAATGGAGGACTGAATTGCCGAGTTAGAGTCACATATTTGATTTGTAATATATTCGACGCCCCTACTTGCACCCCATTTGGATGGAGGAGCGGGACTCGAATTTAAGATGTTTTCCGTCAACACACAAACACAAAATGGAATAAGGGATTGAGACTATTTTTTTTTTTAACGTGGTAAACCCACTGAATGAGGAAATCTCCACGTGCCAATCTAGGCAAAATTTCCACCATGGTAAAGATATTTTTACAAATCAATGGAGAGATTTACATGAAAGAATTCTCTGCTCTTTCACCAAACAACGACAGACTAAAAGATACATAACAGTCCAAAGATCAGTCGATTGAACTACAGGTTCAGCTGACTGAATTCTTAACTGGATCTTGTTCAGTCGGCTGAATTACTCCCTACTGCTAGTCGGGTTATAAGGGAACATACAGAGTATGCTCCTCTATGCTGCTAGTCGCTGGACTCCACCGTGGTAGTGGGGGCCTTTTCTCCAGACCTCAACCTCTTCTTTTTAACATGTCAAAAACGGTTTGGCAACTTCCCAGTGGTTGAGAATATTTGAATTCAAACAAAATGTAACAGTCGGTGGTTACCAAAACTGCACTTGAATTCAAAATTCAAGTGGAAACTGACGAGTTTTGTGACTCTGACTCGACAACTTAGTCCTCCATTGTGACTCGATCCGTTTACGAATCACATAATCTCCACTTCCACCTCTCTCTCTTGTACAACACCCAGCATTTTAATCCCATACAATCTGATACTCTTTAACCCTTTCTTGTACATACAGAATTTTAGGCCACCAATGGCAAAATTAGGATGGATTTTAGGTCTACAGACCATCCATAGAGGGGTGGGAAGTGATAATAATACCTACACGAATGATTTTCACAGAACCAGTCAAGAGTCAAGACCATCACAACCATTGGGAATGGAGTTAGCCTAGTTTTGAACCACAATTCACCATTGTTTTTAAAGTTTTCCTCATGTTCTACAGTTATTTTCAAGGTTCAAATAATTGGACCATGAATCTACCAGCAGCATCTCCAATCTTGAAAAGAATGGATCCACATATGTTCTATCAATTTCTCACAACAGAGACTTAATAATTGAAGCTCCGTTAGCAAATCATCGTTGTGAATATGTAAAATTAGATAGTATTGCTATTGTCATCGTCAAAACTTCTACATGTTGACCTGCCTTTTCACGGCTGCGATTGTCCTAATCTTGGTTTGTCATGGAATAGTAATACGTAGGAGTTATTGCATACAATTCTTTTCTCCTATCAATATATAAAGAGACAATCTAAGGTATCCGTCAAATAAATCTTGAATGTTTTTTCAATGAACATGGTGATTTGCTTCCACGTTAGAAAAAAAAATCATCTAAAAAATTAAAAAAAATAAGAAATTAAGATGAGATTTAGTGAGTTTAAGGATTTAGTTCAATTTTATCATATTATTATCTAAAGAGATAAAATTCATGAAAGAGTTGTCTAGAAGAATAGAAAAGGAGATTTTATGATTAACATTGGTGATTTTGAAGGATTTGCTCGAAATTCTTTTATATTAATATCTAGAAATAGAAAATTGTGCAAAAATTGTAAATTATAAGAAAAAATATTTGCTATAAATTTCTAACTAATTTTACTCCCGCAAATCGTGTGCCTTCTACTAGTATTCAACAGAATTTGCAGAACCGTTACATTGAAGTTTTTTTTTTGTTTTCTCTGGCTTTTTTTTTCTTTTTCCATATAAGCAAATTTGATTTGGTAGAAAAGCATTAGCCTTAAAAGAGAATCTGGAAATCCCAACTCATCTATCTCAGTAATCAGCGTCCATTGCTAGCAGCAGGGGGAAACAAAGATTATTATACAGGAAAAGAGTATCACTAGAACAAAATACCTCATCTTCTGGAGAGAATGATCACACCTACAACGAAATTCATACAAGTCACCCATGGCCTCATCTGGTGTACTCTAAAAGCAGTGCGTAACACCCATGGGGATTTTACAATAGATTTTCCACATGTAAATTAAAAAAAAAAAAAAAATTCATACAAGTCATTTCTTGTGAGAAGTCATCATTTGAACTAAAAAGCCACATGATCTCATGTACTAGTCCCAAAGAAAGCTGAATGACTGGAACCATCTTAGACAGCAGCCTTTTCCTCCAGATGTAGGGGCTTTGCAATTTCAACAAAAATAAGCCGTCCATTGAGTATCTGTCAGTTTCAAAAAACAAAAAACAATCCATAAAACCGGTTTGTAACGAAACAGTGAGAAAAAAATAGTTTCGTACATGCAATGCCTGAAGCAGTAACACCGAAAGGGAAGAGCACTGACTTTTGAGTTAGAAATTTAGAGTTACCAAATTAAGTGCTCATTTTTACTGTCTGTGCTATGAGGTCCTGTTTAGATTTTAGAAGAGCTAAAATTTTATCTGAAGATTCCCCTGTACTCCACCATTTTCCAACAGTCTGGGATGGAGGTGCATGATCCTGCATCATTTCTTCACCATCTTGTTCTTTGTGAATTCCCCCATTCCCAATAGTAAGCTGGTGAGAAAATCTGAATTTGGTCTGCCTTGAAAGCAGGCGTTTCACATTTTGTGTAACTTTCAAGAATAGACCAATGAAGAAAGAGGCAAATGTCAATGAATTCCAGCAAAGGTAGACATTAGCCATTCCAAATGTACCCTATGTGTGAAAAAGAAAATCTGAGATTCCATGCCAATATTCTAGTTCTCTATGGTTCATAAGTGCATGGTTTCCATATTATTAGATTTGAACTTATAATGACTATCTTCGTGTTTTAAAAAATTCAGGGACCGTCAATGAAAGACCTATCAACAAGAAAAGCCAATGTAGTTGATAGGAAACAGATCTTTCTTCATAGAAGAAATGATGAAAGTTTTCTCAATTGCCATTATGGAATGAATGAGGTTAAGGCAGTTTCACATGGTTGAGAGAGTTCACGTATGCACATGCCTTCTTGATGGAGGCCTTAGAATTAGACTTCTCCATCAAGTTATCACCATTCCTCTCAGTGAGCAATTGTAGATGCTGGGACTAGACAATCAAGGTTTGAGGCAGGAGATTGTTGTGATCAAGAAATACATGCATCCCAAAGGTTGAAGGGTAGAGCACATGGCAGAAGGAATCAGGTATATTTATGGGTTTTATGGAGGTGGCTCCTGAATTTATCAGGCATATTAAGTTTAGAGCTGGCTGAGGCTTCTGAAGTCCTTTTCTGTAATGATGTTTGGTGGAGTAATGCCACTATGAGAAGCAGGTTTCCCTTCCTCTTCGGAATAGTAAGATGCAGAACTGCCAAAGTTGCACATTACTATCACATTTCAGGAAATGGGGGGTGTCTGGACTCTGGCCTTTAGGACTTTTTACTTTTGAAACATTTGGTTCCCTTGCTCCAGAAATGGTTCATAGTGATGACTGTCTCTGATATTCCCTGACTTGTAGCATTCCAAAGCCTCTCCTCAGGTGATTGCATTTGGTTGGCTAGCAGGCAGGAATGAACAAAATCCTAATTAATCAAACATATTACAAGCAGGCAACATGTCATAGTGAACATGAGCATATGCTGAAGAACCACAGAATATGTAAGCCATCTATTTATCCACTGCCAGTATGCCAACAAAATCTGTCTATCACATATGTTAAATGGCTCATGCAAATCATCTGCAGCTGATTAATTCTTGGTAAATTAGATGGGCTAACAGCAAGACCGACATCTTATGGCAGCTTACCCTTCCAGTGGCACCGTGATCTCATGAAGAGATAAGAGATGCTTCTCTCCTAGCGGAGAGAGTTCTTTAGGGACAAGATTTTAATGGGACTCCTCTTATTTCCTTCTCTGGGCGCCTTCTGAGATGCTTTGCAAACCTTTGTGAATGGGTTCCAATGGGCCCAGGGTGTGACCTGTCCTTCCAAGTTCTTTGATAAAGTCAAGAATATCCGCTTCCTAATCAATTGGAAAAAAAAAAGTCTTTTCTCTCTCACAGAACGTGGATTGCCTAATGAAGAAGCAGACCATCTAGCAAAGGATGGGGCAGCCTTCCAGGGGTTGGCAAAAATTCATGTAGTCCACCCGTATAGTTTTAGGTGGTGTTTTCACTGTTTTCATTGGGCCATTAGGATTTTCTCCTCTTGAGAGGAATATATCTTTTATATCATATTGGGGTTGTATTCTTTTTTCCATCTAATATAGTAGTACTCATCCAGAGGAAGAGGGGAGAGAGAGAGAGAGTTACACAACAACTCATAATGAGAACGATACCCTGCCATCCATAGCTTTCAACGCCATTTGTGCTTCAGCTTCAGATTCGAATGTCACAAAACCAAACCCTTTATGCCTTTTGGTTTTCTGGTCCATAACAAGCCTGGCTGAGCAGTAACCAAGTGGAATAGATTGTTAAACTTCAAGTGAAACCTCACAAGAGGACTACTAATTATATTATACACAAAAGTGTACTGATAATTCCAATTATTTATTTAAAAGAAATCTATAGGGGTGAAATGCATGTGGTTCCTGGGGAAATGCAATAAACTTAAAAAGTTCAGAATTAACATGCAAAGCAATAAATAATCTCTTTAGTCATATTAGAAAAGATGGCATAAAGTGAGTTTCAAATGAATCTCAACCATTCCTTTAACAAACAGTTGCAATTTGCTTCTATGTCAAGGAGAGAGTTTATAGTGATCAAAATGTTAATAATACAGGAATTATATCTTGATAAGTTCCTTATACAATGATGTGCCAATTCCGGGTAGCACAATCTGACCGGCAAGAGAACATTGGCTCCAGTTTCTCTAGCGACATAGCATGTGTAGGCCCAGCTCATGCTATGAGAAAATTCAAACCTCTAAAACAAAGAACAAAGAAAGAAAGAAAGAAAAAGAAAATGGAAAAACCATCTCCTCCTACTTTTTTAGTTGTGATACTCTTTTCTCTCCTACCAAAATCCAAACACCTCCAAATCTATTGCAGGTGATTCCTCTTTTAAATCTGGCGACTCTTTGCCTCTCCTTGCCTCATTGTCTCCACATACAAATACAGCTACAAACTGCCTACCACCCCTGATGCAGGACAGGGGATAGGGTAACCCTAAGTGCCTAATGTAATTATGAGGAGATAAAATTGATGAACCCTAAACATGGTTGAAATTTAAGAATTAAATTAATAAATGCAATTAAATAATATAAATAAGCCACAAATAATCAAAACAATTCTTGGAATCTAATGTAGGGAATTATATTAATTACCAGACCAAGTTGGTACTCAAGATGGGGACCTTTCAAAATTACGAGTTCGTCATGGTATTTATAATAACTTATGTCATGAAAAGACCAAAATACCTTATTACAAAGAATGCCCAAAATACCCTTAAATAAACCCAAAATTACATCAAAAACCCAATCAAATAAAATAACCCATTAATCCTAAATCAAATAAATTAATCCTAAACAAATAAATACTCCTAAAAATCAACTAATCCATGTTGTCATCCAATGCTCTGCATCAACCCCTCTCCAAGATCTCAATTGCTCTCTGCACAATGAATGATTCAAGGTAAAATTAAAGCCTCAATCTCCTCCTTCCTTGAGATGTCCCATGGTTTCTTTCGAAAACTATTTAGATTCGAGATAGAACCCAGTCCCCTTCTTCCCAGCAAATAAGCTGCATCTTCATCATCCTCTCAGGTTTCCTACTGGCAAACCCAACCTCTTGCTCACGATGATCTTCTAATGATGTGTTGTCTGGGTCAATGTACAAATGTATACAAGGTTTGGTTGGACAAATGTTCATATTAAAATAAGAAAAGGTCTAATAGAGCTTTAAGATTGAACTAATTTTCAGGAAATTCTTTTGGGGAGATAATGAATCAAAAAAGAAGGTTCACTTGGTAAGCATGGTCGGAAGTGATCAAACCAAAATCAAAGGGTGAACTAGGTTTAGCTCCACTTCAACTGAGAAATCACGCCCTGTTATGTAAGTGGGCCTAGAGATTTGGAAGGGAGCAGGATGCTTTGTGGGTGAGGTTGTTGTCAGCTAGATTTGGAGTGGAGGAGACTAGTGGTTGGTCGTTGAGCAAGAATGTGGAAAAGAAAGGATCTTCGATGCTGAGGACTTGGTGGAAATTAGGACAGGAGGGTAATCTAATGGGTTATATCTACAAGAGTAGAACTAGACTTTTAGTGGGAAGAGGTGATAGAACATTGTTCTGGAAGGATTTGTGGTTAGGGGAAAGGCCACTCATGGAAGTTTTCCCGCGACTATTCAGGATCACCGGTAACAAAGAAGCATTAGTGCAGGATTGCTACAAAGTTGATGGAAATCAGATATCTTGGCCTTTGGACTTCCGGAGAGCCCTCCGATCTTTTGAGGTTGAAAGTCACGAGTCTCTCTTAGAAATGTTGAAGGAATTTCCTATCTCCTCAGGTGATGCGGATGAACTTGCGTGAACTGGGGATTCGTCTGGCAGCTTCTCGGTAAAAAGTTTGGTTGATCTAGCTTTACATCATCATTCCTCGGAGGAGTCCACATCTATCTTGGCTTGGAAAGGAGTAGCCCGTCCTAGGGTTCAAATCTTCGTCTGGTGTGTGTTAAAAGGTAGAATTTTAACTAGATTGGAGCTTAGGAGAAGGGGTTTGCTAGACTCAGAGGACAACCCCATTTGCCCTCTTTGTGACTTGGCGGAGGAAGACTCAGATCATCTTTTTATTGGGTGTCAAGTGACGAGGAGTCTTTGGACTAGCCTATTGAATCTTTTAGATATTTCTTGGGTCTTCAATAGAACTTGTGTTGGCTCCTTCGAATCGTGGTTCATATCGAGGTTGTCTCCGAGAGTGAAATTGGCTTGGAACACTATACCGGCAGTTATCTTGTGGACCATTTGGAAGGAAAGAAAACGCTAGAGTCTTTGAAGGAAAGACATTAGACATTAATGAGCTCTTACAATCAGCACATTGGAGACTCTGTGTTTGGCTCCTCTCTAGCAAGGAATTCAGTGGTCTAAAACCCTCGGACTTACTATCATCTTGGGAAGGTTGTATGACGGGACATAGAAGGTTAGTGCGCTCCTCAGAAAGGTGGACTCCCCCAGAACAATCTTTCATGAAATTTAATGTGGATGGGGCAGTCAGAGGTAAACGGGGGCCAGCAGGAATTGGGGGGGTACTTAGGAATCACGAGGGAACTTCCTCTATCATCTTCAATGAGTCAATTGGAGTTAGAGATTCCAATGAGGGGGAAATCCTTAGTATTAGGCGAGTTTTAATCATCTGGAAAACCTATGGGGCGTGGAAAATTAATTATCGAAGGGAACTCGGCAAATGCGATCAAATGGGCTAAGGGACTAAGGCGCCCCCCATGGAAATTGATCATCACAGTTAGGGAGGTCAGACACCTGGTTGCTGGGATGGATGTCTCCTTTAATCAGATCAGGCGTGAAGCAAATGGCGTGGCAGATTATTTTGCCAAACTTGGAGTTTTGGACCAGTTTTTCGGCCTTTTCTTTTTATGAGTTTTATATGTTCCTTTTGCAGCTCATGTATTGTGTAGCTTGTTCTCTTTTCTTATTATCTTTCCTGGTTCTCTTTTATCTTGGGTCTAATCCTGTTAAACCCTCTTTATCTTTTGTACTTGTTTCCTTTTCTTAATGAAATCTCTTTGTTACTGTTCAAAAAAAAAAAAAGATTTAATGTTATTTACTTTGTTTGTTCTGTGAGATTTAATGTTATTTACTTTGTTCTGTGAGACTCATCTGAAACACACTTGCCATTTTAAATGTGCACCATGTACGACACGTGTAAAAACTAGAACTGAGAAATGAAACAGAAAAACATTTGGTTCCTGGAAAACCAAACAATAAGTTTGGAAGACCTTCAAATGCATACCTTCTGTAACTTCGCCAAACTGTGAAAATGACTTTCTTAATTCTTCATCTGTGGTGTAGTATGATAGCCCTACAACACAAAAGGAGAGGTCGCCACAAATAGTTAAATTTAACCCTTTTTTCAAGAATTTAGCAATTTCATATCTGGTTTCTACGAGACCATAATACTGCTGCCACCAAATTTTGCATGCTAGTGGCAGTATACATCTGGTAGAAGACCCTCACAGACGTATGCTATATGCAATTCTTTTCTTTTGTGCTACTAAAACTTGGTTTTTATGAAGTGAGTCTTGGACTGGAGAAGCAACTTAACAAATGGTAGAGTAAACAAAGTAGAAGAAAGGGCACAAATGAGATTCTGAAACAATTGACACCCAAGTAAAGGTACCTTTCTTAACAATGCAGCAAATATATAAGAAAAGAACAGAAAGCAACCACACAGCATAATTGAAAGGAGGTGCAATCCACCATGGTTAAAAAGATAAACGAACACAGATGATTGATCTCTCTACTCACAGTAATAAAAATGCCACTGCACTTCCAAAAGACTTATCAATCTCACAAATATGAACGAAAGCATCAAATAAATGCAAGGAATTGATTTTATCAGTTAAGAAGCTTGAAGGTAGCCCCATTAGATGAAAAGTGAGGGAGTGCTTTTAAAATGGTTCTGGCATGTAAATGGAAGACTAGCGACAGTCCTAGTATGAAGAACTAAACAGTTACAAATGGAAGGTACAAGGAAGAGACCATTAAGGACTTGGACTGATGGAGAATGGAAAAACATGGAATGTGGAGCACCATAAAATATTATTTTTGATAGGGGGAGTGGAAATATAGAACTTGAAAGCCAACCTAAGATGGGAAAATATCTATAATGATGATTATGAACAACCAACGAACTGGTTTTACCCATGAACCATGGCAACTCAGAGGCCATTTAATCAACCAAGAAAACTGAAAAGCCTCAAAAACAGCCAATATTTCCAGATGATCAGAACTATCAATCTGTGGGAGTGGAAACAGTACCAACCAAATGTCTCCATTGATAAACCAAGAGAACATTCCATTCATTAACTTATATCTAATTACATAAATAATCACTGGGTTAGATTTTTTATGGATGGCTAATTTAGATCGCCTACTTAAATCTATAGATGCCAGTGCAACTACTGGCATGCCATGTGTCCTTAGAGTAAGAACTCATTTCATCCGTTGATATCCGCATTCATCGTGCTATTAAGAATCTTCTTTGACTAAATTCTAACTCATCATATTCTTTTGGGGGCTTCTTTGATTCTAAAGCCCCATTTCTGTCTCAGGTTGAGTCAAACAAATGTGCCATATGCCTACAATTCCACACATATAAGTGCTTGAGAATCGGTACAGCTCAAGAGAAACAAGCACCAGGGTGCTGAAAGACAAAGGATGCTTTGGATTGCAATTGCTTGAAAATTTTGCCCAACCCAAGCAGTTCCATAGGTTTAAAATCCTAACTAAGAGCTAAGAGGTACAAATAACAAACGTGGCCAATAGTTTTATATCAATGGCTAAAACATGAAAATAATGGGAGTCTGTTGACCATTAGTATGCAAAAGATTGCCCACTTTTAATTGCTAAAATCTGATCATCTCCCTCTCACTGAACCTAAGGAAAATAAAAACCACAAAACCAAGGGATAGAAGTCCATAACAAGCTTTAATTGAATGCATATCCAAACATGCAAATCAACAAACAGTTGCTGTGCAATGTCATCACATCTAGCAATTTACTTCTCTATTTGAGATCAACTTTCTGAGTTATACATTTCAAACTCTACCCTATGCAAAATCAAATTCTCAGTCTACAATCTGCCATGTTGTTTCTTATCAATTCAAAATTACTCTAGTGGTTGCCCCTCCCATTGCCTTCTAACCTCAACTCTCTGTGTTACGGTTGTTTCTAGCCTTCTTCCATACTACAAAACCAAAAATGTGCATATGCATTACAAGATCCAAACAGATGCTTAAACGAAGTAGAGAGTTTATTTCAAGGGATGGGACTATCTATGATGAAAAATTTTGGATGGTTTAATAGATTGTGATAGAACATTTTACTGTTGGAAATAGATTAAAAAAAATTCGATGGCTTAATAGATTATAACAAAAGCTATTACTGTTGGAAATGGATTCTACAAATCATCTTAGCATTTTAAGTTTTTTAGATGAAAATGAAGTTATTGGAATAAATATGTTTATCTGTGACATCGAATCCATCTATCAGTGTATAAAGATAACCTCAATGAAACTCACTGCTAACAAAGAGTCGAGAACTGAAACTTCTGGTCAGAGGCAAGCGCTTCAAAGAGGTGGAGCAAATTCCCGCAATTTTCTTCCAAGAAAACGCAACTGATCCTGACATTTGATGATCCAATTCAAAGCAGGGAAACACCAACTACATACCAAGTTTGACAACAGTTGAACCCAGTTAAACTTTATTTATTCTGATAACTTTAGTAGTAATCAACAATAACTTCCATATTAAATGACCAAAATAACAATCAATATAAGATTTCTTATCATCCTAGTTTTCACCTCAATCTAATTTTTATTTTTTAACCACACACCATCCATTTTCTAAAGAAATTTGCTAACACCCGTGATGGGTACAGCCTACAATTAAGCTAATACTAGTCTAAAACTCATTGTTTGTAAATCTAGACCTTAAGTTTAAAATCTTAATTTATTTAATAAATATAATTTTACAAAACCATCTAAACTGTGACCTTTCGGTCTTTGCAAATTAAGTATTAAAATAATCACCATTTTCTATTCTTCTATATAAAACAAATATAATAAAAAATCATAAATCTATTGTAACAAATGGTAATTTCAAATGCCGTAAATCTTACAAATCTTTCCAATCGATTAGTAAGGCAACACTCTTTACCATCATGATAAAGATATCTTCAATTGAATTATAGACTTATGGTACAAAATAATCATTTCAAAAGAAATTTTTATTATGTAAGTTTTAATAAAATAGTAGAAATGTCTCTTAAAAATTCATGTTACCCATCTTTTAAATACATTATTAGTGCATACATACTATTTTTTTCAAATAAACTAAGATTGATTATAAGAACATGCTACCAAAAGTTCAGCCAGTTCTTACGAGCATGTCATGTGACAGTAAGTTCAACTTAGAAAATAGTAACACTGAAGAAAGAAAATTGCACAGTAAGATGGAAAACAAATTCCATGGAAAGTCATTTCATTTGCATTTACAGTACCTGAAGTCATTCATCACATCCCTTAAAACTAAGGGCCACATAACAAGGAGTCAAATATGAAAAAAAAAAAACCCTAACTACCTCAGAGAATTCCGACCTTTCACCACATCCCTAAAACCCCACAAATTACAAACAGACCCATCAATTCTCCAAAGATTAGGTCAATTTAAGAGCTGGTGAATTTAGTGACGGCCTTGGTGCCTTCAGAGACGGCGTGCTTGGCCAATTCACCAGGAAGAACAAGGCGAACAGAGGTCTGGATCTCCCGAGAGGTGATGGTCGGCTTCTTGTTGTACCGAGCGAGTCTGGAAGCTTCCTGTGCAAGCTTCTCAAAGATATCGTTGATGAAACTGTTCATGATCCCCATCGCCTTGCTGGAGATACCGATGTCAGGATGCACCTGCTTGAGGACCTTGAAGATGTAGATCTTGTAAGTCTCAATACCCTTCTTGGACTTCTTCTTCTTCTTGTCTCCGCCCGCAGCTCCTTCCTTTGGCAGCCTTTTCCCCGCCTTTGGCTTCTTCTCCGCCGGTGCCTTCTCCGCCTTCTTCTCCTCCACTAGCTTTTCAGCCGGCTTCTTCTCTGCTGGCTTCTTCTCCGCCTTCGGTGCCATTGAAAACGATCAAATCGAGCAAATGAGAATTAGATAAAAATGCAAAGGGCAGATTCTAGTTTCGATGGGAAGAAAGAGTTCCTTAAGAGTTTATTATTTATAGGAGACGCCTTTGTGTTCTGATTGGACGTTGATGTTGAGGCGTGGATCGATGACGTGTTTCATATCTGAGCGTTCATTTGATCAGGAGAGGCGAGGTTGTTAACGGTTTTGAGGGATGTAGGCTGCGTATGGATAGGGGGTAAGAGGGGGTAAATCCCGTCACCTTTGTTACCCTCATTTGGTAAGAACGGGGTGAGGATAAAAGTTTAAATATTTATCCTTCTTATCACAATTATGAATATCTCATGGGACGGGTATTCACTCTTAAATATCTCTCCTTACCCTCTATTTTGATATTTCATGAAATTTTTTTTTTATATTATTTATTTATTTTGGTGAGTACTTGGCTTTTATTTATTTTTATAAGCACTCTATTATTTCTATTTGATTTATGAAGAGATATGTAGAATTTTTTTATTCATTTATTGAAATTTAAAATAATAATAGTGGTTTTTTATTTTTTAAGGAAATCTTGCCCCTATTTACCCCGTGCCTTCCTCTATTTTTTAAATTATATATTGTATAATTTAAAAATTAATAGATTTCAAATAATTAGCAATTTATTTTTTAAATTATATAGATTTTCAACATGATGCATTTGGATGAAGAGTAAATTTTTACAGGAGTTACCCAGGTTAGAGGTAACCTGACATATTAATAATTTTAGAATAATTAATAATTTTATTTAACCCATATAATATAAAAATAAAAATAAAATTTTTTGAAACGTATTTATCAAAATATCTTATTTTTAAGAAGTGATTCTATCGAAATTTCGATAGGGTCTCAAAACTCTGAGTGAGGTTCATGGTAATCTCTTTCAGAGTAATTAACAATTTATTCTGTTAGAAGTTTATTTTAAAAAATGTGCCAACATTTTTTAACGTGATGCATTTGGTGAGGGGTAAATTTTTATAGAGGTTACCCTTGAGTAGGGGTAAACTGACATATTAACAATTTTATGAGAATTAATAATTTTATTAAATCTATATAATATAAAAATAAAAATAAAATTTTCAACGTGATGCATTTGGGTGAGGGGTAAATTTTTATAGGGGTTACCCTTGAATAGGGGTAAACTGACATATTAATAATTTTATGAGAATTAATAATTTTATTAAATCTATATAATATAAAAATAAAAATAAAATTTTCAACGTGATGCATTTGGGTGAGGGGGTAAATTTTTACAGGAGTTACCCTTGACTAGGGGTAACTGTAAGTAGAGGTAAACTGACATATTAACAATTTTATAAAAATTAATAATTTTATTAAATCTATATAGTATAAAAATAAAAATAAAATTTTCTGAAACATATTTATCAAAATATTCTATTTTTAAGGGGTGATTTTGTCGAAATTTCGATAGAGTCTCGAATCTTCGAAAGAGTTTGAGGTTCACAGTAATCTCTTTTAGAGTAATTAACAATTTATTCTGTTATAAGTTTATTTTAAAAATGTGTCAACATTTTCAACATGATGCATTTTGATGAGGAATAAATTTTTATAGGGGTTACCCTTAAATAAGGATAATTGTAAACATGGATAACCTGACTTATCAACAATTTTATGAGAATTAATAATTTTTATTAAATCTATATAATATAAAAAATAAAAATAGAATTTTATTAAACATATTTGTCAAAATGTCCTATTTTTAAGGAGTTCAACCCGTGATAATTTTTAATATTAATTTTATATTTTTTGTTATTTATTAAACTATTATAATAGTTTATTGTATTATATATTTTATTTTACCAATTAACAAATTATATTTTTTTATGAAGAGATATGCTGATATTTTTTTATTCTTATTGGGATTTAAAATAATAATATATATTTTTTTTATTTTTTTTTTTACTGTTAGAATGCAAGTGTTCATTTTAAATTATAATTATAAAAAAGAATCTATAAAAATTAGATAATATTAGATTTATTTAATAAATATTATTTAATAATTATATTTTATAAAAAAAATCATAAAATTATTAATATATCATATTATCCCTGCTAATAGATACTAAATAATATTTTTTACTCTTAAAATAAATTTTTACTTTACCATTATAATTACTAAAAAAGATAAGAGTAATCCCTATACAAAATGATCCCTCCAAAGGTGGCCCGACCCTTATAAAAATTACTCCGATCCAAACGCAGCCGTAGCGTTTTGGAGAATTTGTATTTTCAACTTTGTTAAAGTCTGTACACGTGGCGTGTTATGATTAGAGGGTTACGGTGCCTGCGGATCAATGCGTTGAAGGCTGGATTTCAAGTCACCGTAGATGGTCTTGGTCTACTTTTAGTTACAGAAGCAAGGGTCAAACTAATGTATTACGTGCGCCGTTATGCTTCTATGATTCTATCGTTGATTAGTAGTTCATACATTTTTTTATCTCTTTCGATTTTTTTAAAATATATTAAAAATTATAAAATGTAAGTTTCATTTCTTCTTCAAAAAATTATAAAAAATTGGACAAATTAAATATTCAACGTCTCAACCGACTTTGAACGATGGAGACATTACAAAATAGACAAAAAAAAATTGTAAAATTATCAAAATGGTAGGTTAGAGCACTTGAAAAACTCTACAAGGAGATAAGGATTGAATGAGGAAGGGGAAGGAAAGGTTTCTCTCTCAAGTGGCGCCCACACGTTTAAAAAAAAAAAAAAAAAAATCTACTGTCCAATACTTGACTGCAGCATGATATAGCCGCTTCAGACATCGAATGAGACGAATCGATATTGGCCGATACACAATGTAATGTATCAACTGCATTATTGTATCGGCCAAATTTTTGCATTGTATTGGTTGATATCTTAACCTAAGCTTACATATGCGTTAAATGGGAGTTTTTTATTTTATCTAGATTTTATTTTATAAATTGAAAAGAAAAAGATAAAATGATTTTTTCTTTTTTTTTACATAATCATATACACCATCTTAATAAATATACCAATACACAATTCATTCCCTTTTATACATGGGCATGTCTACCAAACAAACTTGTCTTCAGGAGTAAAAAAGGCAGTCTACAACTCTACACATATCACATCGTCTGTACATAGATACAAAAATGGGTGCCCAAATAAACACCGGCGTTTTCTGCCAGTAGACATCGAAATTCAGATTTTAAGTGAAAATTACCATTCTGCCCTTCTGTGCGGAATTGAACTGAAGAAATCGATCGATTGATCCCTTGAATGAGCGGAATAAAACCACCGTAACAAATCAATCGCACGATGAAACGATCGATCTGTTATGCTACGGTAATTATATTATTTAAATAATAAAAATTTCTTTAAAATTTTAAAGTTATTTTTTAAGCACTGTGCATTTTCAAAATTTCTCAAATTTAATATCCAGATTAATTACGATAACCTGATAAAAATACTTTAAGACTTCAAGGTCTTTTGACACTCCCAAATGCTTAAAACAGAGTGTTTTATAAATAATGGTATCCCTTGGCTATGCCGAAAACACATTTGAAAGTGTCAAAAGACCTTAAAGTCTTAAAGTATTTTTATGAGGTTATCGTAATTAGTCCGGATATTCAATTTGAAATTTTTTTAAAATACACAATGCTTAAAAAATACCGTTAAAGTTTTCTCTTTCCTTTAAAACTTTAACGGTATTTTTTAAGCACTGTGTATTTTCAAAATTTATCAAATTGAATATCCGGACTAATTACGATAACCTGATAAAAATACTTTAAGATTTTAAGGTCCTTTGACACTCTCAAATGTATTTTCGGCATAGTCAAGGGATACCCTTATTTGTAAAACACTCTATTTTAAGCATTTGAGAGTGTCAAAAGACCTTAAAGTCTTAAATTATTTTTATCACATTATCGTAATTAGTCCGGATATTAAACTTGAGAAATTTTGAAATTACACAGTGCTTAAAAAATAACTTTAAAGTTTTAAAGAAAATTTTAGTATTTAAATAATATAATTACTGTAGCATACATTAACAGAATCGATGACTTCATCGTGTGATCAATTTGTTATGCTGGTTTTGCTTCCGCTCGTTCAAGGGATCAATCAATCGATTTTTCAATCGATCGATTTCTTCATGTCAATTCCACGCGGAAGGGCAGAATGGTAATTTTCACTTAAAATCCGAATTTCAGTGTCTACTGGCAGAAAACGTGGTGTCTATATGGGCTCCCTACAAAAATATACTCATTTATCTTCTAGTTTTCAATATTAAGAAGGGTAGCTATTTAGACAAGGACTTTTTTTGAGACACCTAATTTCAAAATTTTATATGAAATGATTATTTTGCTCCTCAGTTTTGGGTAGAGGAATTGTCTTTTAAAAAAAATTAAAGGATAAAATGGTAATTTTTACATAAAATTTTAAAATGGGATGTCTCTTAAAAGAAAAGTAGAGTGTCTAACGGGTCACTCTATTAAGAATTGTGAAAATGTTAATTTTATACCTAAATTAATTTTGTTATTCAACTCAATATCTTTTTATCATTATTTATGGTTTTCGTCATTAACCATTTACGAAATTTACTCAACATTAGGTTATATAATTTGAAATACACCATGGTGGTAGTGTTTAAATTCGAAAAAAAAAAATTGTAGAAGACTTTAAATGGTACCTTAATCTAGCGGTGATATACCAAGTCTATCAAATATTTTTCGAGAAAAATGTACATTTTATTGAACTTTATCAAGTATGTGGATGAGTCGAATGTTTTGTAATTTGGAGATAAGTTGATTTAATCCTTCACAATTTTACATCGGAAGAAAAGGTGGGTGACTTTCTTTGGAATCATTAAAATGATTTAGAATAAGGTAATGTCACATGTATCAGTAATCTCAAATTTACCACATTTTTATTGACAAAATATCATTATCATGTTAATAACTCTTATTTATTGGCAAGTCGGTAAATTTTCGATAAAATCACGTTAAAGATGCAAAAAAATGACAATAACTCAATAAATTTTCAGCAAAATTCTTATTAATATTTTTATTTATTATTTTTTTTTATTTTTTAAAACATTATATTTTCTGTGAGATTTTCACATTGATTTTCTGAGAAATTAAAAAGATCACAATATTACCAAAAATATACTGAAAATGATATTTGTAACAATGGAATAAAGTACATTTAAATTAAGAGGTGGTGAGACTTGGGAAAATGGAAACGATTATTCTCAAATTAATTTATTTGATAATCTATTAATAAGAAAAACAGTGCAAGAATAATACTATGCCACGTTGTATTTTTATCGAAATATGTATTAGAATATATTGATAACTAGGCTGCAAAGTGGAGGTGAAAATATCGGCCGATTTGATATGTATCTGCAGTTATGATACGGTTTTGAAACCGCATCATGTCGGCCGATATTATATTCGGCCGATATGTCGATATATCGGCCGTATCATATCTGCCATTTTTTTTTTAAAAAAAAAAAGACAAGAGAGAAAAATATCGGTCGATACTGAATTTTACACCTCTGCTGCAAAGATTGAAACTTTTTAAAATATTAATACATCAATACATCAAAATTCTCAGCTGCTCGATCACTGATATGGTTCTACATCATGATTCCAGGGCTTGATCATTTACATGGTGTGGCCCACTTGTTGCTTGCATGAATTTGGGACACTTATGATGAGGCAGGGTAATGTAAATCATTCACATGCGTATGGCAAACTTTAAAGGGGGCTCCTTTACATCCCACCCACTTCCTCAGCCACCGCTTTGTATTGATAAATATTTATAAATCTTAACTTAAAAAAAATATATTAATGAATATTTTGAAATTTATATATTTTGATTAAAACTAGATAAAAAAATTCATCCAAAAATTCATATTTTGATTGTAAAGGAAAAGCTTAACTGTACTAACAGCCACTTCAACTTCCTTTTGTCTTCTTAGAGGATGAAGATTCATATTTGTAATAGGCAGTCAGGTTTTACGTTTTTATTATTTATATAATTTTTTTTATAGACATGTGTAAATTATTGAATTTGAGTGTAAATCAAATTCAAGATTCCACTTCATGAAGGGAACATTTTGAGTGTCAAATCCATCTCTTGGAGTTGAGTCATGACGAGTTAAGAGAGAACAGAGGATTAAATTATCGATTGTCAGTTAATTTGTACTCCCTCTGTCCCAAATTAGTTGTCCTTTATGGATTTTGGAATTATCTCAAAATAGTTATTTCATTTGTATTTGAATAGTATAAAATGTGTTGAAAATGAATGAGATTATATGAGTGCTAGTCTTATATAGAGAGTTTCTTAAAAAATACAATATTTCAAATGAGACAACTAAAATAAGACGGAGAGAGTATTAATTTTTGTAAACTTTTAAAGATGGTATTTAGATTGAATTAAATTGAATCATTAGTTAAATTTTAAAACTAAATATGGTAGTAGGGGAGAAAACTCAGCCGATATTTCTCTCTCCTATTTTTTTTTTACAAAATCTACCAATATCGGCCGATATAGGAGATATATATCGGATATCGACCGATATTGTAAATATCAGCTGATACGTATCATATCAGTCGATATATAAAAGTTTTAAGAATTGATATATGTCAACCAATACAATATGTATCGACCGATATTTACACTCCTGTGTATAGATTTATGCTAAATTGAAAGTTTACACTAAATTTTATAAATCGACATCCACACATGCACATGGGGCACATATCCCAACATGGGAAAGTCTTGTAAAGACTGCTGCAAGATCTCAGCCACACAGTGCATATATCCAACTATGAAGGTCCCAAGATAGGGAATATGCAAAGACTGCAAGATCTCACAGGATTTCAATTGATTGCAATTTATATTTTGGAAAGAAAAATAATACAAACTTGGAATGTAACTCCACACACTTGAAATGTAACTCAATGTGGAAGTAAAGTGCATTCAAGATGGAGAAGAGTGAGATATGATTTCGTATGAACGGATATGATTGACTTTTCGTAGGTGTGTCTTCCATTATTTACTAGTCTTTCAATTATAAATTATAATGATTTGATTGATTTTTTTTTTTTAAAGGGTTTGTATTTTCTATATATACATCGTTAATGAAAGAGGCCAGCGAGCTATTATTCAAATTTTTACATGGTATCATAATTAGACAGTCTCACCTTGAGTTATTGAAAATTCTACAATATAAAACCCAAAAAAAAGGTAATATACTATATTTTTTATAGATTTTTTGTAAGACATAAAGGAGAAACTTCACTTCTTGAATATGGGTTTCTGTCAAGGAGATATAATTGACCAATGAACAAGGCAGGTGTAGAAATTATAATCTATGTATTGTACTTAATAAATTAAGTTATTACATGTATTTATAGTTCCTAACTGACTCTAAGACTATCCCAATCTTACATGGACAATCATAGAAACAAACCATCCTGATCATGATTCATGGGTCTTTCTTGGGTATGATTTTAATACACTGAGTAAATAAGAAGCATCAAAGCCAAAGACATGCCAAAGATTTCAAGTTGCCCTTGTGGTCTGATGACCACCCTGTTCATATCATCACCACACATCTGTCTTCTTATTCTCCATTGTCGATGCTGCCCGTGTGGTTCGTCAGCGCCATCGCCACCTCCGGAAAAGTTGCTTGAATTCCATCAGAGGCTGAATTGGAGCTACTAAGGAATAGAGATGGAGAGATGTAATGGGAGTTGGGTACTTAGTGCCTTTATAGGTTTTAAGGAATGGATCTTCTCAGCATATGCTTCCAATGCAGGGAGGATCCTTCTGTAACTTTATTTTATTTTACTTTATTTTTCTTTCGTGTTATGTCAGGAGGGTCCTTCTGTAACTTTATTCTCCACTTCTTTTTAAAGGCTGTGTTTAGTGTTTACAAGGGGAGAAAAGATTCGGATGAAAATGGAATGTAGAAGTGGTATCTACCGAAAGTGTTCTAATGTGAGTATCGGTGATTTAATAATTGATACTTTTGAGTCTTGTTACAATTACCAAATGGCATTTTTAAAGCATCCATCCAAAATTCCCTTGCTTAGCATAGTGGGTTGATGAAAATTCTCTCTTTTCTCTCTATTTTAGTGGGAATGAAGATATTAGAACCAACAAACATAATTAGTCCTATATCTTTTAATTTTAAAAGAAGGTGATTCGGTCATTTTAAGTTTATGTTAGTTGTTAATCTAAAAGAGTTAGAGTAATAGTCACGAATCCACTTTAGGAAGCAGGAGTTCTGAATTTAATTCTCATTTGATTCTCACTCCATTCTAAAAGACCATTTTCCATAAAGTTACTATGTATATGAGGATATAAAGAGATTTTTACATACTTCGAAAATTAGTCAAGTGCTCTAAAAAGTATTGATCATCAAAAGTCTATATCAATTGTTAAATTTTTCTATTAAGTCAAATTTACTCTGAATTTATACACATGGCATGAGGTAAATGGTCGTCCTACAAATTTCGCAGTACTACAACACTAGACTATATGTTTCGGATTTGGAGGGGTAATTCTGTAATTTAATTTTTACTTCTTTGCCATATGGCATCACAGTGGGTCCTTGATTAAAAGGGTTTGGGTCGATACGGTTTTTATAGTACCGAATTTACCGTATGAGGCAGAAGTACGAGAATTTTTCCTGTGATTATGTCTTGGTCGCTTGGAGCATGCTTGTGCATTTTAAATGATTTTTTTATTAAAAGTTTGACGACAAAAGGCATTTACATTTTTAAAGAGTTGGGGTATGACATAAGAAAAAATATTTTATTGGAATTTTCGTTTGTTACTGTTCTTTTTTCAATAGAAGATTCTGGTGAAATAGTGATTAAAAAAGTTTTTAACCTTAGACGAAAGTAAATGTAGTAGAAATGAAAGGAAGTAAAGAAGTGTAGATATCGTTTTGCATATTTATTTTTAAGAGTAAAAAATTCGATACCGATCAGTGTATATCAACTGATATTTAGATCCCCTTCTTTCCATAATAAATGAAAAAACAAGTGGCCTCAAAATTCAAAATGCAGAAAGCACCGACAAACGTACATGTCCAAGTGTTGTAGGCCATTGACTTGTGGACTAACAATGTTTAAAAGACTAGATCAAAGTATACAGTTGACAATTGTGTAGAAAATTATATAGACAGTGAAAGAAATTTCACACCTAAAGACCCAACCAACTTCTAGCCACGTGATTTTCATCCTTGAAAAAACAATGACCCAAAATTTTATGCTGCATCCATGTCCCAATCGTATTGACTACGTCAAAAAAAGTTGAAAGCAAAGAGGGTAAACCACTGAGGTGGTAATTTTCATTATGAGGATTAACGATCTTACCAAAAATTTCTATAAGAAACTAGGATAAGACTCTTTCTTATGACTTTATAAGATCAGCTATAAAGAATGAGTAATTTATATAATTTAAAATTACAAAATTATAGTAATCAGTACAAATTTTCACTTACATATTATTCGTGTCAATTTTTGTACACATTTTACTTTTTAATCATATATTTCCTAATAAGAAAACATTGCCTTCCTCAAATGTTTTTAATTCTCATGGCAAACGCACTGTATTGGACTATCGGCTACAAAGACACTCGCACCGAGTGATTTGTACGAAAAAGTTTCTGTTAGAAAAATAACATAATTGTCTACAGTCAAGAAATGCTTCACCGGATAACTGGAGTATCATGATCGTAGCCCAGGTCTTCTGCAAAGAAACGCCCACCCATTTTACCGTTTTACCCCCAGTTTTTTTTTTTTGCCATGACTGATTGCCAACTCGGGTTTTATATGCAGTCTTGAAAAGAAAGCTTTATTGTATTCTTATGAATAATAAATGACTTCATTAGATAGATATGAGCTAATAAAATTAGAAATTCAGAAAAAAAAAAAAAAACAAGCACATATGCATGACCAATTCAGTTTGTATATCGTATCAATTTTTTTTTCAAAAACTAAGTTGACATAGCTGACACCGGATGATTGGCTTGAGTTTCACTGTTCTGCATCATGGATGGACAAAATGATGGAAACTTTTTTTCTACATAACTTTTCTAGATGCTTTAAAAAAATCAAGAAAATACCACATTTTTTACGAGTTAAATTGTACTGGTTCCACGTCCACCAAACACATTAAATCAACAAGTGGGTGGAAGAATAAAATCCAAACAGAAAATAAGAAAAATTAAAATTGAACCACGCAAAATAAATCCTTTATAAAGGAAATTCATATACCAATTCTGTAACACTATGTTTTCTCTTTACTTTAATTTTTTAACTTTCGATGTTCACAAGCATGCACCACATATGGCTTACAATGTAAATTTGTCAAGTGTATAGAAACATTCAACAACATTCAACAACTGATGCACGCAACGTGACATCCAAGTAAATATATAAGATAGAGTTGTAATAGAACATTAAGAGGTGGCAAAAGCATTATGGTCCAACGTCCTCTACACCACAACATTACCTCCTAAGGTTCTCCACTATGTCTGCACCACAACGTTACCTCCTAAGGTTCTCCACTATGTATGTTGCATAGAGATCCCTTCACATTATAAAAGAAAAATAATCAATCAATCTACATATCAAAGGAATGAAAACCTTCTATCATAGCATGGAAAGAGCAAGCGGCACTTAAACCAAATAGTGTGTAAGGTGCATATTACACTATTGTGTCAACTCTACTGTTTTTCCATTAAAAAGATTAGGAAACAAGCCTAACCGAATTTTAGCCAACTAAGCCCACAACTCTATTGTGCATATCAGTCGAGATATCTCGAGTTTTTTACGGCCGAGATATCTTGGCCGATACGCACAGTCTCGGCCGTACTAATGAGATATCAGTCGATACACATTTATACGGCCAATATTTGTCCCAAAAAAATTAGAAGAGAGAGATATCAGAGATATCGGCCGAGACACCGATATCTCGGTAAAGGCGATTTTTGTACCCCTGCTCATGATAAACCCACCAACTCATCCAATACGAGTTGGCCTATAAGCCAACTCATTGTAATATCACCCTCCTAAAAGCCAATATTTATGTCTAAGTTGCAGACTAATTAATTTTCAGCTTTATTAGACTTTTGTCAAGTTCGAGAACTAATTAAAAAGCTCATTTTCAAATTCACACAGCAGAAGTACATACTAGTATGTACGTGCTTTTGGAAGTACATAAATTTCTCCTTCTGATCTAAGCCATTCCTATATTGAAAACGACAGTATACCCAGAAATTTCCCCTTATTAATTGACTTTGTCGCAACTGTCAATCATGATTGTAATTGCCCAGTTTTAATCACCAATTGGATAGAAGGTCAGCCAAAAATAAAGAAGAAACGCACTTGATGGATGGCTTAGATTGCCACAATGCAAAACCCACCTGTGGTGTTGCCACCTCTGCATCCACAGTTTCAATAGATTTAGCAGAATGCACTGCCAATCCAAGGAATGGGTTTTTCTCACATAAACCTTTTTCACTCCATGTCTATTTATTAGTTTTCTCCGTGATGAGAAAGCTGAGTTTGGGTTGTGCCGCTCTCAGACTCCCTAAGATTATTGTAACTTCTCTATTCTATCTTTATTATTAATGAGTCATTATCTCAGTGAAGAAAAGTACACCCCCCTCTCCCCCCCCCCCCCCCCCAACAACAAAAAAAAAAAAAAAAGTACAACCACAGCCTGCTCGTGATAATTAACCCATTTGGGACACAACTATCAACAGAAAAATGCAGTTGTTCTCAGAATCCTTACATGGAGTGCTGGATGGCTTCATAGGCAGTAGAAGCTGGCAGAAACTGGTCAACTGCAACTTCTTTGTTTTCATTTTTCTTGTCTGGTTTTTTTCATTTATCAAGGAATGCAATAAAGATTTTACGATAAAAGAGTGAAATCAAATTAAACATATGAGCAAAATAAGAGCTTATATGATTTGAACCTAATGAATCATACTCTTGTAATGATGATTCTATATGGTTTACTCATCTTGTTCCAATGGTCTAGACAATTATCCATATGGAATGAGTGATACTTTTGAATTGGATGATAGACATGTAGTGGACAACTTTGTAATTCTCATAGCCAAACATGTGGTCAGTGACATGGCATCCATATAGTTGTAAAGCAAAATACATCCTAATTTTACAGTTTTGTAATGATTTTTTTAGCTTTGCTCGATGGGGGGAAAGGGACATGTCAAAGTAGATGTGCTAAAATGGTGTTAAGAGTGTTAACTATAAAATATAAAAGGATACAATCTTCAAAGAAGCGCCGGATTTCAGCCAAGCGATGAGGTGGGAGCTCCTTGATATCAGTGTAGTGACGGTATTCAGGATCATCTGCACACACTGCAATGATTTTGTCGTCCTTCTCACCCTGTTCCAATCAAGCCTAAGTAAGAACATGTTCCAATGAAATAAATGTTGACAGAAAACGAAAAACATTACCTGATCAATCATAGGCATGAGGCCTATGGCTTTAGCCCGAAGAAAACATCCTGGGAGAACTGGTTCCTATATCAATTTACAAAGGCATGAAAAAGCAGTAAGTTATATTGTACTTTGACGATAGTTGTCTTTACATATTTTGAACCATATCCATCAAAAATATTAAAAGCTCTCTCCCTCTCTCTCCAAACAGAAGACATGGGTAGGAGAAAACAAATGAGATTCCCTTATAACCCAGCCTATAATAACTTAACAATCAAAGCCAGCTAGACTCTCAACAGACAATCATGCAAATGCTCAACCTATAAGATGCACATTTCACTATTTCACTTGGCCCAAGAGTTTCAGTGAATCTGCACAGGCAAGCGATCTCAGATGACTCAACTGTTCATTTTTTTTTTTTTTTTTTGAGCTAGATCCACCATGGACAGGTTATGGAACAAAAATAACCTCCTGTTCAACGATGTGACCCATGCCTTTACTAAATTAGTAGCAGTTACATGTAAAATTTAGTCTTTTTTCCCTTCACCATCCACTAAGCAATCTAATTATCTGATGCCTACAGTTGTCCAATGGAGTTTCCAGTATCAGCATCCATGGCGTACCACAAAAAATTGAAATAGATCAATGATGGAATGCTTCAGTGAATATTACCATAGCACAGGTAGTGGTGCAACTCAGGAAGGAAGCTCAGCCTTTGGGGCAGCCTGGTGTATTTAATGGACTCAAGTTGAGGCCCAGATTGACCTGTTTGATCAGGCCCAAGTATAGTCTTATTTGTATTAATTGGACCTGAAATAACTTTAGTCTGAATTTAAATGTTTGCAACACCACAAAGCCTGGTCTTTGAGCTCAAGTTCAGAAGAGATTGGAAGACTGACTTGATAATACAAATAGATTATGCAGACAAAATCGATTAGCTACGACGGTGACATGCTTTCAGGATTCGTTCAAGCTCAAAATTGGGCATTAAGAATGGCCCAGGTTTTCAAAGCATTAGGTCCAAGTATGATGCAAATTCAAATGGGGCATTTTTAACCTAAAATTATGTAGTGAGTGCAGATTACTTGAATTAGGCTTACCCAAGTTTCACCTGTAGGCATGGTGAATGTATGAAATGTATAATACCTCCAATCTAAAACATATTGTGCTGGGCTCACAACAAAGCCTCAGAACATGTTTAGCTCATGCCCGTATGCAGATACATGCACTACAACAACAAATTTGAAATGGACAACCATATCAAAATGGCATACCTGCATGATGACTAGTACATCAATGGGGTCACTGTCCTCACACAGAGTACGTGGGATGAATCCATAGTTGTGAGGATACACAACAGAGGAGTATAGTATTCGGTCTACCTGCAAGTACGGATATACTTATCATCCTCATTCGAACACAGACAAAGACATGATAAAAAGCACAAATTCTTACACTACCTTTATCAGCCCAGTTTTTTTGTCCAGTTCATATTTCACCTTGCTCCCTTTTCCTATTTCCACCACCTACAGGAATTAGCAAATATCTGTTTTAACTAGACCTTAATTTTTGTCAGCAGGCTCAATTAGATACTATTTACCATTTCTTAAAAAATAAAGGTAATCAATCTATTGACCTAAATACACAATCTTCTAGCACTTGTCCAATTACACATATTAGTTCTTTTCCTCAAAGCGTCAGTACTCAATACTGACACAACTAAAGCCTTCAACAGTTCGATCCTTGTTCAAAAAGTATGCAAATGATAGCATGATAATGTTAGCAATCACATATTGATAGCAAGTCATTGTGTGGCATGTAAAGGTTAACAGACTATCAGTTCTTCATTCTTTTTTTCCTTTTCCTTTTCCAAAGTCAACATATGCCATAGCCTTACACAGTTGAAAATTGTCGGAGCTCCAGGTCCTGCATCCAAAATTGCAAATGCAAAATCAAACATATGGAAAAAAAATATGGATTTTTATTTGGAAATTTGAAAAATGAAACATTTAAGAAAAGCATATTTGGTTCTTAATATCACTGCTATGTTATTCAAAAGAAATTTATCAATATAAGAAATGCATGTATAACTGGAAATGAAAGAGGAAACAAGATCCAAAAGATCTTCAATACCAATCTCCAGATCATGCCAAGGGTGTGCTGCAACTGTCCTCCTAGACAAGGATGACAATATCCGTTCATTGAGTGGTTGAGTTGTTTGGTGGGGCTCAAATGCCTTGTTTGGAGCCTCAATTGGAGGAGCCATAACAACAAGCTGGTAATAGATAAACGAAGCATGTCAAAAGCAATTAAAATCAGCATCTTATCAAATGAGAATGGTTGAAAACTTGAAAGGGAAACAGGAATTATCTATGATTTCTAGAAGCCATTAGTTACAAAGACACGTATCAGACAATAATAGGCGGCAAAACTGCCTTTTCTTTTCATTCTTCTTCAGCATCGCAGAGCAATGTACTTCACGTTCTAAGAACTACTTGTTATGGTATTAGACCAGCCGAGCATGTTTCGATATGGAGTCTTTTAGGGAACTCTATGAGGTAACGCAACCTTGGTGGACGTTTTGCCTAAAGGCAAGAAAGTAGAAAAAGAGATTCCACCAAGGGAGTGACACAATTCAAATGATTCAAAAGTAGGAGAAACTGTTAACACAAGTCATCTAGTATGATTTCTTTTGCACACAAGTATGTGAGCATGCACACAAATCGAGGAAAAATATTGAGCAATATTCTTTCTTCCAAAGTGTCCAAATGCAAATGGAGTCATATTTTACAGAAATTGACATGGCTGCAAACCCTTTAAACATCTCTCTCCTTAATCATCTTTTATTATACTTTCGGGAACATAGTTTGGTCTTAAATTCTTTATATGTTGTTCAAAAGTTTAAGTTGTAGAGAAATATTTGTGTATATAATAAATATATATAGTAATTTTAGAAAGGAAAGGAGAAAAAGGTTAAGATATAGACTTTCATATAGGCAACCATAACAGGCACTCGAATGTGGGTTCGCAAAATCTATATTTGTGGAGGCCAACATTTTACAAGAATAAATCTTTCGATCTCTAATATTAGCATGCCCCTACAATAGATCCCAGTATCAAAAGAATGCAAGCAACATTCACCATTGGATTGAGATACGACACAAGGAGGAACTAGATCTCATCAACCCTCATAGTATACTTTAAATCCAATAGGGAATATCATCACTCTTGTAAAGTGATAGTGCGGCCCATCGCCTCTCATTGGAGAGGAAGCAATCGGGATCCAAGGGTTCCCGGCATAAAAGGTAAACCCACATATATGAATCTGCAAAAACCGAGCCCTTGAGAATGGTCCAAAAGACAAAAGCACATGCAAATGAGATTTAAACTCCGAGGTGAATGAGTGGAGTAACAAGAAATAATGAAATGAACAAATGGTATATGACAGTACATAAAAAAGGAGCTAAAAAATGGCTACTATAAAGTATAAATGGGTAAAAAACAGTAAATTATACAAGATCAGAACCAACCACTTTAAAAAAAAAGTAAGTGTTCAAACTTCAAAGGAGCAAGATCATGTAACAGAAATCCCGCACAAAACGAAACAAAATCATGTAATGCGAACGCAAGATCTACAGATTGAGCAGAAATCAGTGCAGGGGAACACATTTTCCACTCAAGATCAACTAGATATACAACAAATACGTTATCAAGTCCAATAAACCTGGAAATCTAAATATATACCTTCACGTGGAGACCTACAATAATGAAACAATTCACTAAATCCAAATTAAAACCCCTGGAAACATTTTCCGGTGCCTGAAACGCAGTACTCGTGCAGATCAACACGAAATTCAACAAAAACGCGAGTTTAAACGCTTAAATTCTAAGAGGCAAAAAATCCAATTGTCCAGACTGAGTTCTCCACAAAATGAACATCAAATTCGACAAAATGGAGAGAGGATCTCCAGCGCTGGAAATGACTAATGAAAGAGAAAAGACAAAGACGCATGCGGAGTGAGTGAAACAACAGTACCTCGAGAGATGTTCGAAAACGAAACCCTAGTTATCCAGATCTCGAAATAGCAGTCAGGACAGGGGAAAGAGGGGAACGAGAGAGAGAGCGAGCAAGCGAGAGCGCGCAATGAAGAAGGGATGGCGCTTCCCGCTTCTTCACTTTTCCGTTTTTAAAGATCCGACTTCAGTGCATTTGGAGATTCGAATGGAGCAAAATCGTGTATCCAGCTGGATAGGTGCTATACGTGTCAAAATATTAGTGGATGGATTTATGAGGGTGGGTCCAAATGACGGGACGGAATTCCTAACAGTCTTGCGTTCTTTTTGGGTCATGACGACGCGTGGATCGGACGGTGGAGATCTGCAGTCGGTGGTTATAAGGCTGAGACGAACGGCACGGGAAATGGGAATCGCGTGGAAGCCACGCCTTCCGTCTCTCTTACACACTACCAGCATTATTCTGGAATAAAAAAAAGGATTCCTCAGGAATTTGCTTGTAATCCTCGACCAGATATTTTGCAAAGTATCCTCAACTATAATGGGGTCCACATTAGGTTACAAATAGCATTCTCTAATTGGACCATCCATCCACTGTCAACGAATCCAAAGTCAAACAGTCAACGGAAAGGGACAACAGCACGTGTCTTTACCTTTCATTTACCATTTCATTTCATTTCATTTCAATAGTAATTTCCTTTGTCATTGCTCGTTGAAAAGTCATAAAATGATTTAAAATTATTTTTTATGATAACTATATACATCTATATAAAGACAATTGTCTTTACTTATTTTAAGATTTTAAAGACAGGATGCCTCAATATTCAAAGGCTCGGCATTTACTTGAAAAAATTGCCTCTACGTATTTAATTCCATATTCAAATGACAAATTATCACGATACATTTTCATTAGTTTGAACGAATGTCTAAAATGATTCATTCGAACGTATATCTTATATAAATTTAATTTATTTAAATGAATCGAGTGAATAGTAACATACATTACTGTGAAATTTAATTCATTTAAATGAATCGAGTGAATAGTAATACGCATTACTGTTCACTCGTTAATCCAAATGAATGGTATATTTTATTCGAATGAATTAATTATTTAAATAATAAATTTTTTTTAAAAATTTTAAAGTTATTTTTTTAAACAAAATGTATTTTCAAAATTTCTCAAATTGAATATCCGAACTAATTACGATAACCTAATAAAAATACTTTAAGATTTCAAGGTTTTTTGACACTCTCAAATGCTTAAAACACATTGTTTTACAAATAAAAGTATCCTAGACTGTGTCGAAAACACATTTAGGAGTATCAAAAGACCTTTAAGTGTTAAAGTATTTTTATCATGTTATTGTAATTAGTCCGGATATTTAATTTGAGAAATTTTGGAAATATACAGTGCTTAAAAAATAATGGTCTATCTTCCATATGCTATATTAATGCATAGTGAATTAAATAATAAAATCTCCTTTAAAACTTTAAAGTTGTTTTTTAAGCACTGTGTATTTTCAAAATTTCTCAAATTGAATATCCGGACTAATTACGATAACCTGATAAAAATACTTTAAGACTTAAAGGTCTTTTGACACTCCCAAATGTGATTTCGGTAGATCGTAAGGATATCCTTATTTGTAAAACACTGTGTTTTAAGTATTTGAGAGTGACAAAAAACCTTGAAGTGTTAAAGTATTTTTATTAGGTTATCATAATTAGTTTGAATATTTAATTTGAGAAATTTTGAAAATACACAGTGCTTAAAAAATAACTTTAAATTTTTTTAAAAAAAAATATTATTTAAACAATCAATTCATTTGAATGAATTAAATTTATACAGGGCATTAATTCGAATGAATCAAAATCGCAGGGGTATGTATGTATTCATTCGAACGAATGTCAAAATAAATTGGGCATTCGTTCGAACAAATAAAAATGTATGGGTATCATGGTAATTTGCCACCTGAATGCAAAATCGAGTGTGTAGAGGCAGTTTTTCCGAGTGTGTTAATGCCAAGCCTATTTAAAAGTGTGTCCTTATCAACTACTTGTTTTTTTGGTAGATAAGAAGATTCAATCTTAATTTATTTTAATGTTTAAGTATTCATGTGATGTATTTAATGACTGATTAAAATAAATTGAATGTGTTTTAAATCTACCATCCAACAATTGATGATTTTTGTTAGAAGATTAAGTTAAGGGCCATCAATAGAAATTGAGGTATGAGGATCTTCTCTAGTGAAATCTTACGCAGAAAGTAAATTAATCTCAAGTTTTTAATTATTTTTACTACTGTTAAACAAAGTATATTTTCAAAATTTCTCAAATTGAATATCCGGACTAATTACGATAATCTGATAAAAATACTTTAAAACTTAAAGGTCTTTTGACACTCTCAAATATATTTTTGACACAGCTGAGGGATACCCTTATTTGTAAAACACTATGTTTTAAGTATTTTGGAATGTCAAAAGACCTTAAAGTGTTAAAGTATTTTTATCAGATTATCTTAATTAATCTGAATATTTAATTTAAATTTTTTTAGAAGTACATAGTATTTAAAAAATAACTTTAAAATTTTAAAAGATATTTTACTTTTAAATTTTTTTAAAGAAATTTACTATAGCATAACATTCATTCGTTCGAAGATTCAACTGTACTGAAAAATAAAAAGAAAATCTTTTGAATGATTTTACTGTGCAGTCGAATCATTTGAAGGAACTGAAAGATCAAAAGAAAAAACGTACGAAGGAAAACACAGGAGGGCAAAATGGTAAAATCTGGAAACTGATATCTGGTGACAAGAAAAACCTGGTGTCTAAATGGGCGGCCGTGATAAAATATCTATTTCTTCATGTACTCTCAACCCAAGTACAATTTGACATAGTTTTGATACAAAATTTTAGATCTCATCTGCACAAAGATAAGAGTGGATTTTTACTTTCAAGCTAACATCTGGTAAAAAAACTCTCTTAATTAAGTGCCATTTTACAACGAGGTTATTGACTAGTGAAAAATCGGTTCACTTTCTTGAATCTCATTGCTTGAGATAGTTGTTCAAAATCAGGGATTTAAAAAACGGCTGATACGATATATCGGCTGATATTTTTAGCTCTCCTTCCGATATTGACATTTTCTCTCTCCTCCGATATCGGAACCGTGAAAAAATAAAAAAAAACCGTGACGAACTGCAAAAAACCACAAAAAACCGCGAAAAACCATGAAAGCCGTATCCTGACGAACCGTTACGAACCGCAAAAAACCGTTAAAACCAGCAAAAAATCGTGAAAGCCGTATCCTGACGAACCGTGTTGAACTGTGGCGAACCGAAAAAACCCATTAAAAACCGCAAAAAACAGTGTAAAAACCGTATCGGTGTTTTTTTTTTTAAAAAAAAATTTAAATACCGATATTGGGACCGATATTTCGGTCCGAATATCGACCATATCAGCCGATATTACTACTGTACGGTTGATACATATCGTATCGGCCGATATTTGCACCTTAGGTTCAAATATTAAGATAGTGATTTGGTGTTGAAATTGAGTTGGGTCATTAAAAAACTATCATTGGCGAACTAAAACCCTAGCAAACTTTTTACATTAGATGCAAGACAATGATAGATTAGAGTGAAATATTAGAATTACAATTAGTCAAATGCACACCTTAATTACATGTAGGCTCCAAACTGACACCTTGCTTGGCACATTGTGCGCCTAAGCCCTAATTAGTTTATTTAGGTTTTTTTTTCCTATAATAAGCCTATTGTTTAAAGTTCTTCTATAGTAGTTAGTAAATATTATTGTTAAGATGATAATTGATAGTAATACTTAATTAAAATTTATAAATATTAAATTTTGTGATATATGTAATTCATGCTTATGTATGTTCTTATAAATCTCAATTGTTGATATATCTTGGTGCTTTGGATGATTATTGTATAATTTATTTTAATGTTATCATTAAAATTGATGATCACATTAAGGATAATTTAAAATTAGTTAAAAAAGAAGATAAATTAAGAGAAACTTATTTGATGTAAATATACAGATAAAATATTGAAGGCAACTCCAACTTATATAACTCAGAGACTACGAGTTGTGTATAAAAAATAAAAGGTAGATCAGTAATATACAAAGAATAGAGAAAAATAAATAACTGAAATCTGAAAAAGAAAAAGAAAAAGACATAAATCATTGAATGTATAATTTAAAATACAATATGTCAGAGCCATATGATTACACAACAATGAAATATGTTCATTTGATACTTGATTATATACACATGGAGTATATAAATTTTTTCTATCAATTGATAGTCTAAATCATATAATTTTAGTTTTTAAATTTTAATAATTATAGATTTTTAATTTTAAAAAAATTAAAATTAAAAAAGAAAATTATTTGATAAATTTAAATATGAAGCAGTAGTCACGAAGTCCTCTCAAAATTTGACAATAAGCTGTAAGAGAAATTGATCGATGGGTTACCTCTTCCATCCCTCTCTCCTCCCTGAAACATCCCTCTCTCTCCTCCCTGGAACGAAAACCCTCTCCTCTCCCCAGTCCCGCCACTTTCCTATGGTCGATTTGCCGGTGATTTCACGCTTGAGCACAGGTATATGTAATTTTCTTCAATAGATTTTATTTTTTTCAAGTTTTATTTGGAAAAAATATACATGTAAATCCGAATCTGATTCTCTCTGTCTTTCTTTCTCCTTCTTCCTCGTCCTCCTCCCCTCATCATTCGTTCTTATTCTTCTTGTTTGATTTTTTTTTTCTTTCTTCTCATTCATTTTCAGCTGAAGATGATGGTTTCCCTCTTCCTCTCCTTCCACCTCGGTATCGACAGATTTTTTCGAGCAAAGATACTTATATTTTTCAATAGATTTTTTTTTTCATTTTTCTAATGTGAATAAATACACCAAATCAAGATTTATTTGTTTATTTCTTTCTTCCTTCTTTTTTACCTCTTCTTCTCATTTGATCTTTTTTATTTTCATTTATTTTCAGCCGACTACGTGATGATTTTTCAGTAGTAAAATGTGATTAGGGTTTGAAAAAGGGATTTTCTGATTAATGCAGGTTTCCCTCTTCCTCTCCCACCCGTCTCAATGGGCGATTTGCCGAAGGTATCCACCGCCATTCTCCAACACTGGTACAATTGCATTTTTCGAGCTTCAGACCATGGTCATTCAACAGTGTATATGTCTGCAAATGTGTGGCCTAATATGATAATTTTTTTTTTTTTGTAATTTGAAGTAAATTGAAGCATGTCATGAAGATGCAAATTGTTGTTCTTAATATTCAGTAAAGAAAATAGGATGGCTTGGAAGGCTCTCACAATTCAGTTGGGTTGCTCCAAGCCTAAACTGAATTTTTTGAAACAACGCCACGTTGCTTACATCTGATGAGTACAAATTGTTACTGATTGCAGACTTACAAGTTTAACTCGAAAACTTGAAATGGGGGACTCAATTCAAATTTCCATTGAGTCGAGAAACTTGACCAAGTTTTTGCAAAAAATAGGAAAGACACACTGACTCGTTTGACTCAAAATTCTATTGAATCGGCTTGGGCTTACTCGCCTGAATCATTTCGAGTTTTTAAACAATGAAATGTAGGAGATACACATTCAAAGAATATGAGTCTCACATTACAGTATAAAATTCATAAATCACATATCCCATGTTAGAAATCCTATGAAACTTGAAACATGATTTGTGCCAAAGTTTTGTCACTTAAAAATAGTTATAAATTGAATAACTTATCTTATTTTTGGGTAAGAGAAAAGTTCTTATTTGATTTTTCCCCCCTACTTGAAAGATCAGGGTTTCCATTTAATTAAAACCAATTTACTTACAAAGGTCACATAGTGCTTCAAAACTGCATGCCCAAATACCAATCCGAATCTTCCAATTCTCGTTCTCTTTCGTGACCATTCATTTAAGCTCTCTAATAATGTATGTACTGATCAAAATAAGATGTAGAAAGGAGATCTGTTCAATGTAGGAAGCATGATCCAATTTGTGACAGTTATAAGCACCAAATCCAATCACCAATTGAGGTTTAGGGGGTGACTGGGACCCACCAACTGTTGCTCATGGTACAAGGGTCCTCCCATCATACTCTCAATGTACTGAAGATCTCAATACTCTGCTGGAAGAGAAAAGCATCTATCAATGAAAAACAGAGGAATAATCCAATTTAATTGTCAATAACAATTTAGCATCTAATTATAACGATAAGTGGCTCTAGTAGTGGAGTTTAGCCATCATTCTATTGGAGGGTAGTTAAACATTGGCAACCTCCACTATGCTGAGAAAGGGAATTTTGTTTATCCTTTTAATCTCCTTTATTATCTTTTAAGTATATGACTCAAGGACCCAATAAATGCCATACAGGATAACCAGCTTGCATAGTACCAGTGGGTCATTCACATCATCCATTATATGTCCTACAAATAGATCATCATAAAAGCTAAAATAATACCACAAGAAAGTTGTTTCCAATTTTACATAAACGTTCTAAATGGACATGACCATTAAAAACAAAACTCAACAATCAGAATTTCATTCGTATCCAAACACACCCTATTTGCTCATTTTCTTAATGCAACACGCTGGGACCACTTGTTAAAAATTCTAGAAGTCCTAATTTTCTCCTTTGCTTTGCCTTTTTGGGTGTTTCTCCCAGGTAAGGTGTTCCTCAGGTTTGGCCCATTTGGATTTTTTTGTCTGCCTGGCCCGTTTGTCTTGGCCTGACATTGTTGTATGTTGTAGTTCTTCTTTCCCTGCTTTCTTTGGCATGTTCCCTGTGCCTCTTGTATCTTCTCTGTTTCTTCTTAATAAATATTATTGTCATTAAACAAGGAAGCAAGGACCACTCCCAGATCATGGAAACTGAGTGTCCTAATGAACATTGAGTAATACCCCAAATACTCACAATATAAGACTTAACCATTCAATGGTAGCTAGATAAATGTCTAGAAAATTGTAATTCGATAAAGATCTTCATTCTACAGGTCATGGTAAAAATCCATTGTTGTCAAATATTATAAAGTACTTCTCTATTATGCCTGTAGATAACTGCTAGAGAGAACACGTGCAAGGAAGCGCATTGTAATAGTAAATAATTTGAAAGGGCTTCAGGTTGGATCTTCATCCAACTACAATTTGGTTCGTGGTTCAGTAGATCATGGAACCTATATGCTTACTGGCGGGGGGAAGGGGGGAGAAAGAAGGGGTGGGGGGTGGAGTATGGCTTGTGGGGGTGAGTTTTTTTTACCCTAATGAAAATCCATCTTTGCTCCTAATTGATGTATGTTTGGTTCTAATTGTGTCATAGGGTTAAATTGTGGAGAGATACATTTACAAACAAAGAGAAGGATTGGTAAAATATGGCAGATTCAGCCCTCAATAGTCCTCGAAGAATGCTGAGTTTATTGAAGGAGAGGGCAACAGTCTCCCTCTCGGATCCAGATGAAAGGGTTTCTGGCTTTGCTCTATCCCAAGAGCATAGTCCCAAACCTTCTGAGATCTACGGTTTTTGTCAGCTCCATCTCCACTATTGTTGCCACAGGTAATTTTTAGCCTTTTAATGCGAATGTACTTTATGGGGAGATCTACGGTTTTGTCAGCTCCATATCCACTATATATATTCCTTCATTCATCATAAATCATGATCAACCTTTTCTGTCATGCAACAGTTGAACAAAAAAGTCAAAGAATGTATTTGCAACAGTGATATTCTCATATTTATGTCGCCTTAAAAGCTCTGTTTTACTAGTTTCCAGTTAGGATACATCCAAGATGACCTTATATGACTGGTTCATGAGATTTATTCATTTGCCTTTGATGATGTACATTTAACCATAGTCCAAATGCAATTTGCAATTGTCATGTTTCTAATGAAAGTACTTCGATTTTACTCTTGGTAGCTATTTTCCTGGCATGGGCATATATTCCTGAGCAGTGGCTACATTTTCTAGGCATCACTTACTATCCTAGCAGGTTCGTAAGCTCTGATAATCCTGCCTTCTTTTTTCCTGTTTTTTTTTTTTTTGCATTTTCTGAATTTCTTCTGTTGGTGATTGGAGTAAACATGTTTTGTTGGGGTTTACTCATAATGATTTGTTGTCTTTACTTGTGTCAAGCCACTTTTTTTTTTTTAATTTTCATATTTGAACAAACATCTTTCTGTAAGTCGTGGTGGTAAAAGGGTGGGATTACCGTTGTACACTAATTTGTAGTGGCATTGAAAGCTCATACTTGCATTAGGTAGATCCCTGTTTTCCTCCTCTTACATTTGAAATTGAAATAGTGTCTATTTCTTGTTTTATCTGGCTCGTTACCTTGCATGACAAAACTCAACCTGGCTGGACTGGAGCACTTCTCAACACACCCAAAGATCTCAAAATAATAATGCCATTTCATTATTCTGATCTAATTGTTGCAATAGCTTCTATTAGGCAATAATGTTTTTCAGTCACCTATGCACAGTCAAGCACTATAGTATAGTGCCTCATACAATCCAGTGGTCAATCCACTCTTTGGGCCTGTTCTAATACAATGACTGTTAAATTCATGAGTGACTAGGATTTAAGAAAGTGGCTCCTCTTCCTTGGATTCTTGAATGTCAGGCACCATCCCTATGCCTTTCATCAATGTAGCTTGACATCACAGTTTTTGTTTCATTGCTCAACTGACTTATTCCCCAGTGGAAATCATGCTTGCCAAATAGATTTTTCCAAATGTTATTTCATGTACACGTAATGCAGGCAACTTAGCATAACGGTTGCTAATCTAGCAATATTACTCCGGCAGGATATGAGGGGCATGTTTGTCTTGGAAATGCATCTGACATTTCTCTCACAAAACTAATCTATGTTAGCCATGCAATAGAAACACATAATGCATTGCAAATATTAGTTATAACAATGAGGAGATTTAGGTTGTTCTTATGGTTTCTGTTACTATTGTGGGTTGGGCACTGGTGTCCTTTACTTGTGTTGCTGTTTTTTCTCCCCCTCGCTCTACAGTTAGGACCATGAAAAGACCATGTAAGCTTCTTCTTTTGGTCCCTGGGGAGAGTCAGGTAGCAGAGCGGTCACTTTTGTGACAAGAACATGTAAAATAAAAGATACGGACTCCAAATATTTCTTCCTACATCTACTTGGCTGGACGGATATTATGATTGTATATATATAGAGTGCAGATCCCCTTAGAACCATGCTCAAGGATTTCCCAAGCTTCTATCAAAACTCAACAAAACCTGAAAATTATTGGCTATAGGCCTTTATTGTTGTATTCTATTGCTTTGCTTGATTTGGGGCTTAGTTAAACATCCCTAACTTGTTGCTCCATTACACCCTATCACAGAAATGGCCATTAGCATTTTTAATCGGTCTAGAATTGCATAAACATAGGGTCATTGATAGGTAATTGAATAATATAAGCCATTTAATGAATCCAATTTCATGTCATTTGGATGTTGTACTACACCTGAAGTATTACCATTATTTAAAAGCACGAAAATAATGATAATATTTTTGAAATGATTCATGAACATAGTACATAAAATAATTAAATCTATATAATCGAAAAATTTGTTGTTCCACCAGTAGAACATTGGCCCTCATGTGTGGTCTGCTGCAGCACGTGCATCATTAGTTAATTCAGTTGCCTTCACCTTTGATGTTTGTGGATTGAAAACTGTTTAAAACAATTTATACCTGAGCACTAGTAGTTTACCTTTGAATTCTTTTCCCTTTTATTAATAATTATAATGGATGCATCTTCTTCTCTCTACTCTGTCATTGATGTTTTCATTCTCTGCACTTTTTCCTCCTTTGCACTCTTTTAGAGCCTTCTCAATCCTCACATGATTTTGACTTTCTGTACTTTGAGGAAACTTTTCAATAGAACCTCTAGCACAGTTGATAACCCTTTGTTTTGCAACCACAAGGTTGCAAACTTGAGTCTTTTGGGCCCTGGGTGTCAAATAGTCAGTTGGCTGATGGAAAAAAAAAATGTCAAATTCAATTATGAGTGCTAATGTTAGTATGAAATGGCGCGTCAAGGTTTGGCTGTCTTCGGAAATTGTAAATAAATTCATGTAATCTCTTGGGGTGGGTTTTCTTGTAAGGTTCTCTTTCTTTGGTGTCGGGCGCCGTTTTGGCTTCCTGATTGTATTTCTTCTTCTTTTGTAATTAATACAATTATCTTTCAAAAAACAATTGTTAGATGAGACAAATGATTATGATGATATTGATACACTTCTAGGAAACTGTTCCTAGTTATTGAAGAAGTCTCAAGCTTCCCATGAAAAGAACATGCATTCAACATCTATTGCTCTGCAATTGATCATAATGTAACAATTTTCCTATATGAAAGGGATAAGATTGTGCATGGAGAGATATTCAGCATGTATTTAGTTACTAGCATCTCCATGCTCAATGCCTTGAGCAACAACTTCTCTATTTACTTATCCAAATTTATGTAGTTATGCTTCTCCCATAAAAATTAATTAAATGCCTTTAAAAAGGGTTAATGTTTCTGGAGAACTTATTGCATGTAGTGTCTTTTAGCTAACGTAAATACTGACTGGATGTTTAATAGAGTAATATGATCAAAGAGTTGTAAAATCTCCGACCCCAGCCCTCCGGCCCCACATGCACCCTCCAGCCCCACATGCACAGGCATCATTTCAACATGTTGATCATTTCTGAATTTTCTTTTTATGCTTCTCACTATGGGAAGCTCTTAATTGCCTTAAACCCCAGAAAGAAACTAAGAAATATGAGACATCAATATTATTTTGGCCAGCTAATTGGTGATTATTCTAAATGATAAAGGTCAAACAAGGTAGTAGACGTGATTGTTACATGGTCTCTTCTCAAATTTGCAGAATTGTGATTATTCACTGTATATTCTTTTGCTGGATTAAGCTGTTGACTTGGTTAATTGCCTTACTAGGTATTGGGCATTGGCAATGCCAACTTATGCCATGGTTGCAGTATTCCTAGCCATGGGATTTTATGTTGGCCTGAACTTCATGGTCACCCCACCCCCGACCTCTTCGAACACGTTGTTCGGTAAGCCTCAAACTGCTCAACTGCACTCATTTTCGTTGTTTTAACTTTTACCCAATCTCTGCATCTATTAGTTGGGGGAAGTGTGTTTTTAGGACACCAGACAATTGCTTCAACTGCAAAATGCACTTGTAATTAAAGCAATTGATGACTTAATTTCCAAAGTCAGTTGGAATTGTGTAATCAGCTCTGTTACTTGCATTGAAGCTTTTTCTTTTGGCAGATGAATATACTCGAGATCGAGCGATGTTTGTGGCTTCAATGGAAGGCACTGAGAAGCCTATTGAGCCCATCTCTGATATCCCTATAAGCGAGATAAATGAACTTATGTTCGGGTGATTATTGTGACAAAAACTTAAAAAAAAAGAAAAAGATAAAGAACGTGTAAACTTTGCATGCTCAATATGATTCTTTGTCCTGTTTGTACTTTTGTTATATTTAATTATTTATACCTATTTTAGAATTTAGATGGGAAATCAGTTTCATAGAAATAAAATTAATATGCAAATAAGCCAAGTTAGAGTTATAGAGAGCTGGAGCTGGCCGGCCTTGCTCTTACCTATTCTGACCTCTTTTTGTTACATATCATGGATTACTAGTTGCCTCTAACTAAGACAGTTCGCCTTTGTGATAATGGGTCCCACCTTTTAAGACCCAAATAGTGCACTTGAGCAATAATCCAGTGAATGGTAATTAAGTATTTCTGCATAATTTCAATCAGGTCCAAATATCGGTTCATGGTACGCTGTAGCACCTCAAAAAGCTGATGCGTATGGGCTTCTACAGGCCCGACTTAGCCATGTTAAAAAATCAGAATTTTCTCCCAAGTAAATTTTTGGGTATTTTTTCAAGCAAACGAAATTGAAATTAGATGTAAATCATAGGTAACTGTGATTAAATGTTAAATGAAGTCTCTAAAGAGACCGCTGATAAAATTTTTAGTGGGATATGTAGAAAATGGCAACTATTACCATAAGCTAGAATTTGATCTTCATGTGATTTGGGCCTTTGAAACTATTACCATAAGCTATTGAGTTTTCAAGTTATAATGATTGGTGGAAGAGTTTCTCTTGACTTGTGGCATTTACAAAATGTATATCCATCTCATTCTTGCAGTGTCTAGTCTGTGGTAAATATATATAGCTTTTTGAGTGAAAATAAACAGTTTTACCTCTCTAGATCTGTTGAATGTAAAAACTGAAATAATCTCATATGGGGTATAGCTCAATCGGCAACTACTTTAGCTCAGGAATGAGAGGTTCCCAGGTTCGAGTCCCATAGTCATGATGCCCTTGGCTTGTAAGAGTCTGCGTGCATTTCGAGTTTTATCTAATGCCTTTGAAGTCGGGAATAGGTGAGGACATTGGTTTTTTTTTTTTTTTTTGAATGAGAGGTTAGTTATTCATTCAAGAGGAGCCCAAGATAATACAAAATGATACAAAAGACCCACAGTCTGGGCCAAGGAAGAAGCAATATGGACAGGATAATCAAAAGGAAAGCCCAACACCATACAAGAAAACAAAAAGGTGCAAGAAATAGCACAAAGGAAGCCCGCATCCAGGCACAAACACAAAATCAATAGTTAATCAGTGTGTTATCCACAAAAGAGAATATACCAGTATTGTTACCAACAATCAAGAGGGTAGTGAATTTCCTAACCAGGTCCTTCTTGCTGCAAATAACCATCACATTCCCAGAATTAAATCTAGTGAGAAGGAATTTGGAGGCTCGAATGTGGCTGGAATGTGACCAGATATGATTGTTGAACTGATTGAGATATCTGGCAATTGCATCAGGCACCATAATTTGACGAAGAGGGTAGCCCATCCTATTCAGGAATAACAGAGTGCGCTGGATGAAAAGAAGCAGGGATAAAGTGCTATCCGAGAGGAGCAAGGGAGTGGAAAAAAAGCCACCAGTTCCAGTGTTACATTCATTGCATTTTCAGCTCTTCTGGGTTTTTTTGTCATAAAAAAAAATGTAAAAACTGAAATAGTACATTCATTGCATTTTCAGCTCTTTCGGTTTAGAGTGACAAAAACATGTAGTGCAATATAGGCAATAGCTTGTGGCAACAATTGCAGGCCCTCATTACCTTTGAAGGAACCCCTGAACTCGTCGATTTCATCTTTAGTGCTGGAAAATAGAATCCCTGCCTACCTTGTTTTTCAACTTTTTACAAGTCATAAGATGTGGAGCTATGTTTGTAGTAAGTGTTGTTTCTATCAACCAAAAGCCGACCGGAAGTGGCCGGGGTGGGTTGGGTTTGAGTTATTCTCTCGGCCAAGAAGCCTTAACTGAGTTAAATCCAGGGCTGAGTAACGTTGTCTTTTAGGTTTATATGGTTTTCATCATGCATTAAAAACAAACAAAATGACCCAAACTAAAGGAAAAACCACCGATGTTGGAAGTGTCGTGTTCGGAAGGTTTACATTTTGGATAATCCTAATCAATTGAACCAAGTTACAAATCAGTGTGGATCTCATTGTATCACCACAGCCATCATCACTTAACACAATATCTAGATGTCAGGTATACAAGACGTACTTATCATAAGTGTTAAGAGATTGAGTTCTGACCAGAGATGTTCTTGTCATCCTACTAGTTAGGATGGCTTTAAATGGTATTAATTTGGACTTAGGACATGTAGATCTGACTTTTTAAAAATTTAAATTGTTAATTAATTTCTAAATGCAAAGAGGCACATACTTGTAATTTTTTTTTTTTTTAAGATTTTGTGAATCTATTTTCCATCTGTAGATCATATGAGAGGAGTATGATAAACTTCATTTATTTTCTACTCAAGTACTACTGAGCAATTGTTCGAATTTAACTCACTTTTTTTTTAAATTCAAAAGTTGCTCAAATAAAATGTTCAATCGAGACAACTTTATCAAGTAACAAAGAACAAGGTTCACTTCTCAAAGGGATCTTATTTCCCACTTCTTTTCTACTAACAAATTTTCAAAACAAGAAACATGATATTACAAGTCTCACTTGAGGAGGAAAAAAAAAAAACCCTTGTGACTACCAAAGAATAAAGGGTGGAAGGAGGTGTTCTCATTTCAGTCGCTGTCCATCTTCGAACCAATAAAAGGCAGTCTGGAGTCTGGACTGTACTCAACAGCTGGTAATTGCAGTCCCAAAGGCAAAAAGGAAGAACCCAAAGCTGAAAAGCTGGTACGGGGCATAAACCAGACCCTCCCAAAGAAAAAAGAATTACAGTATATGGACACGAAAACAGTAATGTAAGTAAACGTTATATAATGAAAAAGAAAAAATTGAAGAGAAGAAGAAGGCGTGGGAGAGGTTTGTCAGGCAGGCTTCCCCATTACTAATTTGTGATTCTCTCCTCATCATTTCCTCTCTCAACACTCAAGTTTTAAATCCCAAAACATTCCCTCTGTTCCTTCCTCTCAAAACATGGCAGAAGTGCATCGATAAAACTGCTCATGACGTATACCAAAACTGCAGGCATTGCACTCTCTTTCTCTCTCTCTCTCTCTGTCTCTGTCGAATCTGTCTTCTTGCCGGCTCCTTATATTGGGTCATTCACAAGACACTACAAAGGGGAGAATATCAGGCCTTCCAACAGCCCACACCTGAAAAGAACATGTACAGGGCCTTAGGCTTCGCGTGCGCACACATCACATCATTGCCCCCCCTTCTCACCTCCCCAAAATGAAAGCCGAAAACTTAATACCATTTCTCTCTGGATACTAATCAGTAATTGTATATCCGGGTTGAGAAGGTTTGTAGGTGGGAACGAAAAATTCAAGTTCTAAAGAAGGCAGAGATCCTGTCTCGATCTAATTCATGACAGAATGAAAATTGGTCATTCTTTTCATTTTTATATGTATGGATTGATTTGATGGGTGGATGGAGAGGAGAGGACGTGGTCAAAAGAGAATATGGGGCCCACATATGACGTGGTCAAAAGAGAATATGGGGCCCACATATACGTACATGAAGGAGACAGTGAAGGGGGGTTGATTAGAATTCAGGACCAGGAAGAGGGATGTTGGCGTTTGAAGAGCTGGTCTGTGGTGAGCTGGATCAGCTGCTCTTCTGCTTGGACCTTTGCGGATGAAGATGATGATGATAAGGAGATAGGATCGAGATTGAGAATGGAATTTGTGTTTGTCGTTTGCTTGGTTGCTGTGGTTGACGACTTTGAGTTGAAAGATCTCCTGAGCTTGATTCTGCCATCTAAGTCCATTTTCACAGAGAAGAGGGCGCAGACAGGCCTGTGATCTGAGAATCTTGACTCGCCCCTTGCATACCACATTTGTTTTAGTCCCTCCCCTCGCCACAGAATACGGTCACACCTGCGCCACCAATGCATCTTGTTAACAAACTTGAGCCCGTCGCTTTTCCAAATGCGTTTGGATTGGCTAAACTTGTTAATTAAACAGATCAATGTGTCAAGCTAATCAACCATGCAAATAATTATCACCTTTGGACCGACCATCTTTTGATTCTAAATGAAGAGATTCATTCAAGTAATGAGGTACCCAATTTGTTTACTAGTGGTGGAAGACTCGTCGGTTCCAAATTTCATCCTTTAGAGCACCAGAAGTAGAGGTTTTTTTTCTTCTTTGAATTACAAATTTATGAGTTAGTGAATTAGTGTAGCTCTGGTGTTAAGCCAAAGTCATGTATGATGCCATGTGCATCTTTAACTACACAAGAGTGGGTTTGACTTAGACCAAGTCTTACAAAACATGTATTTAGTATGATAATCATGATTATCTTTATGGCTACATGATCCTAGTTCATTGATTTTTGTTCTCTTCAACTCGGGTTGTCCACTTGCTGTAAAGATAAATAGTCTTTCACTTTCTAGATTTTAGAACGAGGCAATGGTGGGTACACAAGAAAATATTCTAAAATATTGTAGTGTCTTCAACATCATTTCTATTGCATTATGAGTATAACGCATGTCTCTTAGAGTACTTGACTAATCTCGGGTCATGTGTAAACCTCCCTAGCATGGAGAATGACTTTTTTAGAGTGGAGTAGGAATCAAACTCAGGACACTCCCACTTCGACATATTCCTATTCATCACTCTAACTCCTTTGGATTAGTTAATATCTTTGTTTAAAGACAATAAAACCAGATTCAAGGGCTCATTGAGTCAAGCGAGTCTTCTACAATATTGTTTTTTGTCTGAGTTGAATTCTAGAATTTCTTTGAACTTTAAACATTTAATAAAAGAAGGAAGATTTTGCTCATCTACCGTGATAAAATGCAACATTTTGGTGAGGTAAAACTAGGAAAAGAAGAGGACATACCAGGCAGGTGTCCGCCGCTTTGCTCTTGATCTGGCCTTTTCAACAACATACCGATCTGAATTAACAAGATACTTATATGTTGGAGGGAAGTAGATCCTTCCTTCTTCCCAACCTTCAAATACTCTGCCTGCTTTCTGTTCAATTCGGAGCTGCCGATAAACAAAGTTAAATCTTAATCAATAAGTCATTATAGTTTTACAGGTTTATTTATTTTTCTACTTTAGTAATAGCAGATAATTTTAGAATAGTCACCTGATCTTTCTGTAATAACGCTTGCCAATCATTCTTTTGCAACAACTCATGCGTATCAGCACATGCAGATGTAAGACGATAATTCAAATCCCCAAGCCAAATGATCTTACTGCAAAATTTAACAAGAAAATTAGCTTGAATTGGGTTTTTCTTTTAATGAAGGAATTGCATTTCTTAACATGGATGAAAGGAGTAACGTCCACTAATGATCTTATCAATTGAAGTAATGTGACCTACTCGTGTTCTAAGATGTTGTCGGGAGAAAATTCCAACGCAGACAATCTGCTAGACCTTGGAAACCTTGTCTTCTTTAAGATTTCTGAGACATCCGAATTTCTCCGAACCTCATCACCTTCCTTCTCACCAGAGGTCAGATGGGTGGACACGAAGCAGAACGTTGTCCCCTGGAGCGTCATGCTAATGGAAATTGAGCCCTGTGCATTAGAATATAATAGATTAGACTTAGATTAAATAATCTTTAACAAGCTTGTATATTTTTGAGATGATAATCTTGATAAAGATTGAGTAGACATGATCACAGACTTCACAATGTAAGATATACAGGCATCTCGCTCAAGTAATTTTTAGACATGTACATACACAAAATACATGATAATAGAAAATGATCTTTTATATATTAAAAAAGATTTGATCTTAAAAATTTCACAAACAAACAGAGATTTTGACTATCAAATCAATCCGTTAACAAGGGTGTTAATGTGTTATGAAATAGTATTCAGTGGTCCACATTAATGTGACAAGGTTGCTATGAAAAACTGTTCAGTGGTCCACAGTATGTGGGCCCATCATGTTCAGTAGCAAGATCCAAAGTTGAATAAAAAAGCGAGAGACCAAGTCAGTGAGTCACTACCACAGAAATGGACCCCACCTGATCACAATACAGAGCTGAGCAATTAGGGTCCACTTCCTATCATGTTTCATGATTTTGGCGTACTTTCAAGTGAGTATTTTGTAATTTTGTGTAAATGAAGAAAAAAAGGGAGAAATTTTACCTTATTTCCCAAATAGCCCAGGATGCCTCTCCCAACGCAGGACACCTTCAAGTTGCTGATTTGTGGGTGGAGGTCTTTCCGGACCCAAACGCACAGATAAATGCCCACCATCTGCTTGCTTGCGGCCAAGCAATACCTCCCACGTGTCCGGCTGTGGCTTTCTGACGGGACAACATCGACGAGGCTTGTCAAATCGTTGTTGAACTCGAAGTCGTCGGCTTCCGTTTCGTCGTCCAACGACAGTAGGTCCGAGAAGCTGACTCTCGGTTTCTGGCTCGGTTCGTCTGTAGAAATGGCTCTATTGTAATTTTGTCCAAATTCAGGCTCTCTTCTGTCGCTGTTAAGAGCTTTGCGAATAAGGGATAGCCATTTTGCTGCGGGAACGTAGTCCTCGGCTCCCAGGACGTTCCCTGCATTCAGAGGGACGATTTCCTGAAACCTGATTCACGCCATTCCAAACAGATTTCAGAAAAGTGGACAAGAATCAGAATCCATCTATTATATTTGAGAAGAAAATAGCGACCAAATAAGAAAAAGATACATGATTTCTGATAAAATAAGCAGAAAAAGTAAAACAGTAGAGTGATCCTATTCAAACAAGGATAGATCGTAAATGATTTGGATGCGACAAAGATTACAGTGACCCATGAAAACGAGAAGGTAAAAGGAGCAAAACATTATAAACTTGATCAGATCGGTTGCCGTAACAATACCGAATTTAGACTCTCGAATGGAGAGTTACAAGAACTTTTTACTATTTTACAACTTAAAATCCTCTCATTATTGTTAATCTGAGATGTATTGTGGATATAACTGGCACCGCATATTGTTTTATGAGAGAGAGTAGAACATATGTAATAAGAGCCGTTTTTCTTTCAATTTTTGTCTTTATATAATAGATCAGTGTTAAACTCGTAGATGTATAAAAAATGAATCACGAAAATCTCTATATCGTGATTTACTTCTCTTTATTAATTTTTTTATATTATTATTTGTGTATGATGAAGAAGATGATTTTCTCTCAAGAATAACTTCATTCAAGTGGAAGCAATATATTTTTCATATATTCGTTAAGATGTTGGTCGCTACTTATTATAAATATGCACTACCTTGTGCATATATTGTTGAAGCTGAAGTTTCATTGATCAATTTGATCCATTCATAATTTTGGCACTCATCAGTCATCATCCTTCCACGTGAATACTCTGCACCCAACTGATTAAACAGCATTCAATGCAGTGCAACGAGGACCCACAAGCGGAATTATCTATTGATGGGGGCAAAAGGGTCATATTCCTTGCGAGTTGCGACCAACCAAATTGGCCCATATGATTGCAAGTTGTGGTGGATTAATTGGGAGAAGCTTTTAGGTTGAGCATCCATCTATGTCCATTCACCCATTCCCGCATTTGATGTCTATAAAATGATAAAAAAATAAATAAATCCAACTGGTCTTTCATCCCGTTCCCGCAATAAATGTGGAGTTCACTGGAAAGTGGGTTCAGATTTTGAGTGTTACCATCCTACGTTCTCACCTCAACCTAATCACACCAACTTATGTTAAAAAAGAGGTGTTATTAATTCAATGGCATTTTCTATATTTCTAATTATTTTATGTGTGCCATCTTGGTAGATCTATATAGCTCTTTCAAATGGAAAGAGAATTACTAGTTGGCATCCCACAAAATTACTGTGTTAATATTTCCTAATAATGTGATTTAAAGTGTGATAAAATGATATCACCAAAATAAAAATAAGTTCATCTTGATCTATCTCATCATCTTGGTATGGAGTTTGGACAACTAGAGGGTGATAAATCTATTTATGAGAGAGGGAGGGAGTAGTACCCAAGGACGTAAATGTCAGCAGGGGAGGACGAGATGAGCCAATCCTTCAAGTTCAAGCTCCCGTTTGGTGCCTTTCCTCCTACGTTCCATGTGCCTACAAACATCCTATTTCCACAAGCACAACAAGTCAATAGATTGAAACAAAAATCATAAATGGAGAAGAACTGAAGAAGTAAGGGTTGTCATAAGGGCACACCATTTTTGTCATAGTTGGTACCATGGTACCACTTCTTTTCTTTTTTTATGATTTAAGTTTTTGCTCCCATATTAAATCAAGGATACCAAGGGTGAGTATTGACAAACATGTGGTTCGCAATTGGGGTCCCCTCTGGAGGGCATCAATGCAGAATGGATGGCTTTACTGCTTAAAGAAATTGCACCCTTTTGCATCAACCAAACAATTCGACGATGGTTTTGTCTCTGAAAATTTTCATCGAAGTGGTCAAGATTGAGTTGAAATACATGTTGGAGCTAGTAGGTTGACCCAAGTTACTAGGGATTGGTCATGGTTTAGAGCTCATAAGGGTTATCATAATAATCAAAATTTCTAAGTCTAAAATCATAAGGGCTATTATAATTAGATCGGGAGAAGTCCCTATGAAGTTTTGAGCAATCAAAATGAGCTGTCAAGAATATCCAACTATAAACTACTTATTCACGATCCAAAAGTACTTGAACTGACTACCATTGACTCATTTTTTATGACCTTTCTATTTGGTGACCCCACCGGACCTCATCAGATACCACACATCACAAAGATCATCGAAAGATGGGCAAATGAATGGTCCAGATGTAGTACCAAGTGTTGGTTGCTGGTGCAGTACCCAATGAGTGAAAAGGAAAACTCAGGTAAAAAAAGCAGAAGAGGAGCTCTCTCACCTCAGATCTTGAGTCTCTGAACAAGCAGGCACGTCCGGTTCGGACCTCTGTCGCTTCAGATCCTCCCCAAGCCCAACCAGATCCCTTTCTGTTAAAATAAAAAAGTACATGCAATGAACTGTTGCAACTTGCAACTCATTGATAGCTAATTCAAATAAGGGTGAATGGAGTTCTTTGATAATTGCCCACTAGTACACCTATAAAGTTTCACTTCACTTCAGACTTATAATCTACAACATATAATCTTTGTAATATTTGCTCTGGCAAATGGCAATCCATTTTCCAAAATTTGTGGAAAAAAAAGGGCCGCTGAAGTGAAGTGAAGAATACACAATTAATTAAACAGAACCCAACAAAATAGAATACCTGGCAAGATATCTTCCCCTGGAAAAACGTAGCGGTATTCCTCAGAGCAGCTATTCCTGCTCCCTTCCCCTCCTTTACATGCATCAGATAAAATAGAATTAATAAAATAAAAAAACTATTAAACACCAAAATATTACATCATCAAAGCATCGTCATAAAAACGGAAAACCGATGAGTAGAATTATCTTTAACAATTCTTATAAAGAAAGGATACAATGCATTTATAAACTCCAAGACTCAAAGATTTACATACAATGTGGGACTTTGCCAACACTCTCTCTCCGTGTCAGGGTTGAAAACACTTGACTCTCCCCCTCTATACAGGGTTGGAGTTTCGAACCCAACTCATCCCTTTGGTATCCCGCTCTAATACCATGTTAAAACACATGAGTATAACTCATCTTCAAAAACTGACTTGAGAGGAGAGAGTGTCTATATACTTACAAACCACGAGATTCAAAGGTCCATTAAAAATATGAAACTTTTGCTAACATCGGCCAAGTTTTAAGAAAAAAAATCCAAGAACTGTCTTGGGACGCCCCGACTTTGACAGACGCGTTGGCCGTCGGCCAGGATGGAATTATCTTGTGCCATTTCTAAGCACTGCCAGTTACTCATAGTCTCATATGACTGAAGTTTGAATTGTTATTAAACTAGAGTTTCTCTTATTTGTTTACCTCTATACACATAAATACATGTGAATGTAAGTGATAAGATCCCATTAAGCAATTAACAATAAAAAGATATCAGAGGCCCGTACACCTTCGAAGAACCGAAAAACTCCTATAAATGAAATAGCTGAAATGCAGAAAAGTAGGAGGAACTGTGAGTACCTACTGCAGCGTAATCGGAATGGTACTCGTCTGCTCTGCTCCTTATGTTTAGCCATTTCCTTACCACTGTTTTGGGCCAGGAACACTGAAAATGGAATCCAAACGTCTCCAGTTATTTGATTTTTCATGCATATAATATATTCTCAAAAGAAGATGATGGATGATGAAAAGCAACAAAAATCACATACCTTGCAACTTCTACAGGGTTCTATTCTCATTTCTCCAGCTCCAAAGAAACCAACAACTCAAAAGACGCCCAGCAACATCTCTGGAAACAAGAGATAGACGGTGGTGTTTTTCAGAAACATGTCTCTGAAGGGTCTGATCCAAGGCATCACATCGTCCATAATTTAAAGAAAAATAAAAAACAAAGAAAGAAAGAAAAGGAACACTTTTTTTTTTCCCCTCAACGTCCCCTGTTTGCCCCTTCTTATTTAGAAGCCTGAAAGAACTAAGAACCTAAACAATTATAGCGGTGCAGCACTTGAACAATTTATAATATTATTAATAATCACTTGTCAATATAGATAAATTAAATTGATCATTTCAATAATATATACTCATTCATTCTTCTGACAAGTTATAATTAGTGATACTGTATATTATTTTGTGCTATAAATAGTAATAAAAGAACAATATTTATATATTAAATACAAGGAAAATATCTAAAAGACAGCAACATCTTTTGAAAAAAAAAGAGTCGGTTCCAACGGTTCAGATTCAAAATCAGTGTAAAAGAGACAAATAGGCAAATGGTCCAGTCGAATCTGTTATAGCTACGGTGAACCGTATACTACCATTTACAGAGTACTTCTTGGATACATACGCGGACTACTATACTGGCCCAATAGAAAAATTAGAATTAAAAAAGTTCAAGAGCTTTTTCCCTCAACGTAGAGAACGTGAGGAAGACGGTAACAAAAAAAAGAAGCGTCTTAATTTCTTCGCGAAAGTGATCGAAATTCAAAAACAAGGGAAAAAATGAATGAAGAATTTCGAATCAAGAAAATGCAAACAAAGATAGAGGACTTTGCTAAACAATATGATTGCTAACAAAGAACTAGATAATATGAAAATGGTAGGTAAAAAACTTTTGATCTTGATTTTCAGAGAGAAGATAAGTCCCAACAATGAACAACTGGTCAACAAAATCGGTTTTCTGTAGCTTTCTGCAGTTCAGTAGATCAACAGAAATAAGATAGATTAATATTTTGTACAGAAAAATGAGTTATGGTTTTCATTAGATTGGATTAGATAGTTTGAGATGGCATTTGGTTTAAGTGATTGAGTATTCCATGGTCATTTAAACAGAAATTTGTTAAATTAGTTCTTTTCGCGGAATAAAAAAAAAATAGTCAGGAAAACAAAACTAAAGCATTGAATTGCAAAGTTCCAAAATCTTCCTAATTGAAGACTTCTAGCGAAATCAGAAAAGAATACTCGGTGAAGAAAAATCAGTTGTAAGAATCGAATTTCCCGCACTTTCTTCCCAAAATCGCTCCAATCTTGATAGAGAAACCAGAAAAATACCAGAACGCAAGTTTCAGAGCAGGAAGAAAGCAAGAACAGAGGAAGTTTCAAATTAGACAAGGAAAAATGGCCGGAAAGTACCAGAGCACAAGTTTCAGGTCGCGGACGAAGCATTAGAAGAAGAAATCACAACAAAAAGTAAAGATCTTGCGTTATTTCCCCTCCTTTTAGTTGCATTTTCGAAAGATCGACGGGCTCCAAATGAACTAATATAAAACAAGAAGAAAGAAGAAAGAAGAAAATCTTTTTTTTTGGTTGAATGAAAAAGGAACTTACAGGAATCAAAGGAGCAGCTTCCTTCAAACGAAGATTTGCTGGGAAAAGAAACGAAGATATGCTTTCCGTGGAAAAGGAATTCTTTTTCCTTTATAAATTGTGGCTTGTTAGTTGTAGCAGAAAGCTAAGGTTTTTCAAGAAATGTTATTCCATGACTGTGAGAGTACCTGCCATTTTATATTCTCCGTTTGGCTCAAAAGGGATGAGTAGAGTAGAGAAGAGGAGACGACGGGCGCTGGAAAAGCAGAGAGAGAGAGAGAGCGGTCCGCGTCCCATTTTAAAAGGGGACTGGACCATTCAGCATGAAGATGGTGGGGCCCATGGATCTCATCGGCCGGGTTTGAGGTCCCCCTCATGTGACCAACATTTAGGGGCGGTCAAAGCGTGCCGTCACCTCGTGACCCTTAGATGGGCTTCCAAAATGACTAGACTGACCTTGGTCGATCTCGTCACTTGGATTTTTTACAGTGGCACACGCGTACGGCTGTCCGATCATGTGCTCATGTAAGCCTTCCCCCCCTCTTTTTTTTTTTTTTTTTACAATATTCTTCAATCTTTTAAAAATATTTTTACACTAGTAACGCGTCATTCCAGTCTTAATTGATTTAGATTTATTTTAGATCTTTTTAATTAAATTGTCCATTAAATTTATTTTAGCTTCAAATTAAGTCAAGTTTGAGTGGATTATTCATTTATTTAATTAAGAATGTTTCTACTGAAACTCATATAAAACAACTTTTTAAATAAGTGTAGATTTATAAAACTATTTTTTAATTAAGTATAGACTGCCTAGGTAATTGTAAGACTTTTCAACTTTTAATTTTGAAAAATATAAATGTTACTATCAATATATCATTATTTGGCAGAATTTAAGAAGGAAAAAGATTTGTAAATAAAGTATTTGGTACATTCATAAGCGACAAGGATTTTATAAAATTAATATGATTTTATAAGGGACAAAATAACTAAGACTATCATAGCCTTCCCCACAAGAAAAAACTAAAAGGCTCATGTCCGGTCTCCATCTTCCTTAAACATTTTATCAAAATAGTTCTTCCGTAGTTCGACACATGGTCGAAATATCGGCCGATATGTATCGATTTTGATAAGAACTATATCGGTCGATATCATATTGTATCGGCCGATATTCACAATATCGGTTGATATCGGCCATTTTTTTTTTTAAAAAAGGAGAAGAGAGAAAAATATCTGCCGATATATCAGCCGATAATGATTTTTTAACCCCTGGTCCCCCATGTAATAATTCTTTAAGGTCAGATTTCTCAAAGGAGAAGCTCTCACTTCGATTCTTATTTTATTATAAATGGTCATTCCCCGTAGAATTATTCGGTGTATATGAGTAGGGTGGCTTACATATACTCTAAAAAATTATCAAAAACTCTAAGAGACTTGGACACGTCGATCATAAAAAATGTGTCCCATGAGTAATTTATAATGTTAATTTTTTTCAAGCTTCCAATCTCAAGCAGCTCTCGTCTTCTTATAAATTAAAAAGGTAAATGGGTATTCTATAATTATCTAATATTCATTATTGCAAATATGAAAATTGTATATTTGAGTCATTATTACAAATAAAATATTGAATGATTATATATTTTTGTTGAATTTTAAACTATACATCTAAATCCCTTGTAAATGCAGATGTAAATCAACGGATTCATAAAACTGGTAGAATGCCAATATGTCCCTTATGTGAGTCACATTTATCCATTACATTAGTACTTGGTGACTTCTCAACTAATTAATGATTAAGCCATTAAGGTAGCAGGCAGGGGTCAAAATATCGGCCAAAATATCATTCGATAAGTTTCTCTCTCCTTCGATATTTGTATTTCTCTCTCCTCCGATATTCAAAACCGTGAAAAACTGTAAAAACCGTAAAAAACCGTCAAAAAACCATATTGGTTTTATTTATTTTTTTAAAAAAATCAAATAAATTTTAAATACATATTTTTATGCATATCGACCGATATTCTGGACTGAATATCGGTCATATCGCCGGATAACCTTTTTGACTGGCCGATACGATATCGTTCGTCCCTAAAAAATCGATACATATCAGCCGATACGATATGTATCGGCCGATATTTCGACCCCTGGTAGCAGGTATGCTTCACCAACCAAAAAATCATAGTCCATGTAGTCAAATTTTATTTTTATTTTTCACAATTTCAACTAAAGGTCACAAGTTGCAATCTTTATCCAATCAATTGAAGATAAACTAATAAATGGATTTAGAAATATCCAATCAATTGAAGTTTTTTATTTCAAACTTTACAATATATTGGTTCTTAAGAAATGAATTAATATGCATTTTTGTTGGTCCAAATCATATCTGAATATATTTATACTTTATATCATCATCATTTAAATTATTTATTCTAATATAGAATGTTTACACTTTACATTTCTATTATAATTTTAGATTTTGAATTTTGAATTAATCAGAGAATTAGTGATGGTTAATTGGTTATATCCATGTCCTATAATTTGTTCAAGGCAGTTTGAACTTTGAATCGCTGGTCCAATGGGCTATTTCTTTCTTTTTCTTTTTTTAATCGTATTTTCCCTTAATGGAGGAAGATTTCGGCCGAGTTTAAAGGATGGAGGTTTGGACTGTAGCCGAGACTTTTGAACTTTGGTCGTAAGTGATAATTAATCTCTTTTAATTAAGGTGTAATCAATTTGGAAGGTCTCAATGATGTAGGGATCGAACCAATGGTTCAATTGAACAGGCATATTTATGAATCTAATAAAGTCAATAATTAAATAAAAAATAGTCAGCAGTACCATTTTCATATTATATTATATTTGCATTAGTGCATTACATAGAACGGAAAGTCATAGAACATGGTATTACTTTGTATTATTAATAATATTTAACTGGAGCCGTACAGGTGAGATGGTCCAGCCATCAGCTACTTTAGGGGATGCCGTTATGGACCACACATGATCAATCGAAAACTTTCACCTTTTTCCTTCTTTGCTCTAAATCTTTTGAATATTTAATTCATACGTATTTCCCGTACATTTTATATTTTTGAACTCGAGATATTGGCTGATACAATAGGTATCGGCTGTACAAACATCATAACAGCCGATATATTCGATATCATTAAATATCGTAATTTTTTTTAAAAAAATTCTTTTATGTTGTGGGCCTGGTCGATATTGGGCAAATATCGGCCGATATTTTCCTTTTCAAAGTTAAAAAAAAAGAAGACAGGTTTTAATTTTTAAATTTTTTTAATTAAGGAAATAAAAAAAATACACAATCGAAATTTCCAAAAAAAAATTAGAAGAGAAAATGATATTGGTTGATACGATGGTTGATATTCGATATATGAGATATCGGCGATATCTTGGTATCACCGAGATTTTTATCCCTGGTCTTGGACTCTAAGGTATTCATCCTCGGTTCAAAATAAGCGGATAAAGATACTATCAAGATATTATTACTATTTCTTTAAATTGTTTGATGTTTAATTAACCCTTTAAATTTCGAAACAATGGATTGAAAATTAATTTTTTATTTAAATCAGAAGCTTTATACTAAAAAGCTAATACAGAGAGGAGACACTCATGTTATCTCAAAAAAAAGATATTTAATGAGCTATTAATCAAGTTATAAATATTTATTCACATATAATTGTTGGGTGTCCGCGACAAAAAGACGAGTATCAGAGTAAATGATTCAAATCTTGACTAGAATATTTGACAAAAACTAAGTCAAATTTAGATTCAACCCATTGTTTCTCTAATTGGTGAGAGCTATGGACAAACTAATAGATAAATTTTCAACATTAACATTTAAAAAGAAAGTTGCATGAGACATGAGTAAATAAAAGAAAAACTCATTTAAGTCCTTTTTCTTTTTGAGAAGGCAAATCTGTCTGGTTTTGCATTTTAAAAATCGGACTCAACCTAAAAACTCAAATTGAAGATTAAATTTGACTAAAATAGTTAAATCTAAGAGCCCATCTATGTAATGTACAATTACATGCTATATAGTTATTCTAAACAATTTATTATGCTATGTTAATTCAAACTTATAAAATTTTAATTTATATAATTTAATTATAAATTCAATCTAATCTCTAATATAAATATATTTAAATTGACTACCCTCCATCAACTTCTTTGAGTGGGAGGGACTAGGAATTACATATATGCTTATTTGTGGACAACTTTCTATCATATCCAAAAATGACCTATTAGCATTATTAAGTTAGTAAACAGAAAAGAATGAGAGAGAGAAAAGGTAAAAGAATATATGGCCAAAAATGTGAATTTCTATTTCGGCCTTTCTTTATTTTTAAGGATTATAGTCCAATTTAAAATAATTACAACCTAAATAGGTCCGATCTAATTTTGAACCCTATGTTAGAAAATCATGATTTGATAATATTCTTAAGGTTGAACTCACTCTCAGAAGCTAATTATAGAGAGAAAGGTGTCTAAGTGTTATATAAAGTCATTGGTTTAACAAATTAATTTGTCACTTCCACCTGTCCTCAAGTGCCGCTGCACCCTACAGTTGCACGCGAAACTTGTTTTGATAGTATATAAGAAAACCATGACTTGATAATATTTTTAAAATGAAATTCACTATCAAAAGTTAGCTATTAAGAGAAGGGTGTATAAGTGTTTTATAGAGTTATGGATTTCACAGATTAATCAACGTAATACTTTTTATCACTTCACAATGTGTAATGTGGATCCTTATATAAAGTGACTAGGACCCGACCAGATCCGCCTAACTTGCACTCTTGTTGTTTTTCCTTTTCCAACAAGATGGAAAATGGATAAATTTGGAAATTAGATCTTTCCACATTTTTCATTCCAAGAGAGGGGTTTACAAAATTTATCACGAATTCCACCTCTTAAGTGTGGTTCAAAGGAAATGGTGTGAAATATCAGAAGAAAAGCAGGGCAAAGATGGCCAAACACGCGGCCTGATTGTCACCCATGTCAAGCAACATGGATTGCACTAATCCACAGTTTTAAGTAGTAATCTTTGATGCTTGAAAATATGCAAATGGTATGTTTTAGTGGAAAATATTTTCATGATACTTGGAATTTATTACTTATGATCCAACCTATGACTTTGATGATGACCCGCAATCCAAGTAAACTCATATCTTTTCTAAAATCCTCTAACTTAGCAAACCTAACTAATAAATTTTTGATTAGATTGAGACATGTAAACTCTTTATTATATGATATTATCATTATCATTATCGTCATTTAAAATTGAACAATAGACTCACCATTTATCTAACCCATAAAAGAAAAAAAAATCACTGATAAAAATGATCAAAGTCCTTTGGTGCGTGTGACAAATAATCTATAAATTTCATATTGATGAAAAATTATTAAGAAAACCAACCTTTATAAAAAATAATTACAAAATAAAACTCTTTCTATGTATTTTCAAGCTACCCACCAGGGTTTAGGGACAAATAACATGAAAGTAATTTTTTTTAACGAAAGTTCATATTTTCATTTAAAAATGGAAGAGCTGAAAATGTACAGTATAACCCACAGCGCGAAAAAAGCACAAAAAATAGATCATTAAAAACAAATCAAAACGGGCCCAACACGGCCCAAAACAATACAACCCCAAACATGAAAGTAATTTGAACTTTGAAGCATTGTCATTCATGTCATGCTTCGAAGTATCACGAGTAAGAAGAACCAAATCAATTAATTGTCACACTAACTAACAAGTAGAAGATGGCAGGGTTGGACCCTTCATGAACTTTATTGAATAAGAAAGCGGCCATTTCTAACCAAAACACGAAAACTATTGTCAGCTAATCAGGGCCTTATTAAACCATCCAATTGAAACCGGCCAAAGTTTGTAACTCGGTAACACCTTTTTGCAGTTTCACATGTTTGTAATTTTTTTATAAATATGATCTCTTATTCTAATGAGACAATTTTTTTTTTACTATATTAATAAAAAGTAAGAGCATCTTTTAAATGATAAAAGTGCTTTTATTGTGAAACATCGTATTAAATTACACATGAATTATAAGTGAAGTACTTTACACATAATTTTAATTAATTCTCTAATTGGCACTCTTTAATCTATTCTAAGCTCCCATCAACGTAGGAGGGAGGAGTGCGGTTAACTCGGTTTTCATGTTAATCTCTCTTAACAGTTTCCTTAATCAAAACTTCTTTAGTAATTGGAAGCTGACGGCATCCGTGGGACCCACATTCGTGAAGATCAATTATTCCATGGATCTATCCCTTGAATAAAAATTAACGGTCCAGATGCAGGAATTGTGGACTTCTAGGTGGTTCAACTAATAATGATAGTCTACATTTACCTGGTCGTGCGTGTCCCGTTCAGCCACCTAAAAGCCTCTGGTTAGGTCTATGGAAATTTAGTGTAAAAAAGGTTATCTCAAATGGTGAGGGCCAGCACGGGCATCCCCTAAAATCTCGTGGTGCTTGAAAGAGTGAGATTTCAGAAGTCTTTTGTGATTGGTATATTGAGGAATTTAAGTAGATGAGAACCCTTACTGTCTGGAGGCTCTAAGTGGTGGCCTACGCCACCTATGTCCAGGGTCGGCCCTGCAAATGGTTATATAATACTTCAATTATGAAGGGTGTATTCAGTGACCAAAAACTTAAACGAAATATCAGTAGAAGGAAGAGGAGAACTCTATAGTAGTGTGGACATAGAATATCGGAACGTCAATGGAAGGAGAAAGAGAACTCTACGGTGGGTGGAGAGAGAGAGAGAGAGAATTTTGTCAAAATGGACGTGTACAGATTAGATTTTTAAGATGGCTAAATTTGTTCAATAAACCATTATAGATTTTAATTATTTTTTCTCTCCTTTTTTTTCAAAAACATCATTTCCACCATTTTGTTATAGTACTATGTTTATAATATATTTTCATTTTTCATAATTTTGACATTATAACTTTATTTTAATAATTTATTATTTCATTATGACATTATACTAACATTACACTTCAAATCAGGAGTCTAAAATTTAGTATCAGCTGATATTTTTCTCTCTCCTCTTTTTTTTTTTTAAAAAAGCGACCGATATGATATGGCTGATATATCGACATATTGGCATAATATCGACCGATACTATTCGTATCGGCCGATATTTGAACCCCTGCTTCAAATGATTTGACCCAATGCTTTAACCTAATTAAATTAAACCATTAAGATTTTATCAACACTTCAATTTTTAAAACATTGTCTCTATCAAATTGTCGTAGCCTTGTACTTTTAGATCATATAATTTGATTGTTGCAAGTTATTATTTTTTATTATTTATTTCATAAAGTTATGTTGAATTTTTGACATTCTTTCATTCTTAAGTTTTACACATTATATGAGTTCTGACGGGTGTCAACTCCTTGAGCTAGTTTTGAGGGAATTTGTGTAGGAAAGGTAGGAAATTATATTTTGAAGATACTCTACACAGCGTATTTAAGTTGGTAACATTCGTTCTTAAGAAACTGGATGGTGCGATTTTGAATCCATTTGGCATAATTCGGTAACTATCTTGTTATAGTGTGGAACGTCACCCGAAGAACGGTTTAATAAGATTTTCCTCAATATTTCCCCTCTCTGTTAAAGAAAAAAAATAATATTTTGAAGATTGAGGTAATCTCTCAAAAAGAGATGTCTTTCAAATAGTCAGAGGATTTTAGAGAGTTTCATTAAAAAAATTGTCGAAGTGCCTAAGTTGTCATTGCCAATACAAAAAAATTTCAGAATGAGTTTGACTGCAATACTACCTTTCCAAACGAAGGTTCTAACTTACTAACCTGTTAGTGTGAGTATGTGACATACATGCCTGTCAATGTTCGACAGTTGGGCCACTGTGAGGTGCATTTTTAATGTTTATTACTTCCCAAGTTACCGTCCATGTTAATTATTATAAATTTTTTAAAGATAAGTACGGAGAATAAGGCCAAAGTTAATAAAGTTGACAGTATCAGAGATCTTAGGTTTGAGTTCCGTCACCTAATGTCTATGACTTATGAAAGCGGTGTGCATTTAGAATTTTATTTTATATCCTTAGTCCCCGAAAAGAGATGAAAGTGTTTGATTTCTTTGTCATAAAAGAAACTACTAAAGTTGTATTGCATTGATTTTGAGTTATTAAGTATTTTTATAAAAAATTATTATTATTTTTATTATATTTAAATTAGTATTATTATTATCAAAATCATTTATCTTATTTATTTTGATTCACATTCATAATTGAAGTACAATAATATTTTTCTTTTAACTATTACAGATATTTGTAAGATGTATAGAGCAGAATGAATGACTCTTTTTGAAGTTCAATTAACTAAAGCTTGTATTGATATAATAATTTTTTTGAATAACGAGGGTAATTCTGAGGTATTGATCCAAAAAGATTAATCTCTCACAGGCCGCACCGCCATTATCCCCACAACCGGTCCAGATAAATCAAGTGGTAGCACCATGTTTGATCTCGGGACATGAGGGATAAAACTTTTGAATGAAAACAAACAATCAATTCATTTATTAAATATGAATTGATATTTTTTAATCATTAACTGTGTTACATATTTTATTGTTTCTTTTTAAGTATAACATTTATTACATTTATTTCTTCATTTTCTCTCTTTAAGATGATTTCATGTCTCCTTGTGTCGAGCATATGATACCTCTGCCTCCACAATACCTTAATCAATTTAATAATCATCATTAAAATACTTTCTTTCTCTCAATGCACATGCATTAATCTTGTGGTAGCTATTTGCTTATATCATAAGTACGAAGGTGGCAATAAATGACTCATCAAATGGGACCCATTGTATCATTTTAATGAACTTAATTTTCAAAATCCCACCTCATATTCGCAACATTTTTCCTTGTCTAGGCAACGTGTCATTAAGATAGAATTATAAATTAATTTGTTTACATTTATTTCATAAAGTCTCTAACCCCTGAAGACACGACATTCCTCGTGTTGGTTTGTGTTTGGAAAATGGCTTCCACTAATCCTAACATCTCTCACTTAATCTTAAATTAATCAAACATTTTGTCAAATACATAGAATGCAGAAAGACCTTTACTAAACAAAGGGAGGTCTTCCTTCCTCCTATGAAATATCACTGGTGATATGGTTGGACACTACAGCCAATCAGAGCCTCACATTTGGTGTCCTCTATAGTGGCAAAAAGTTGGAAGTCACAAAAGAAATAATAATATTTTAGAGGAAATAGTACAAACTTCACCGCACTAATATCTTCAGTATAACTGTCTCTCTACCCTCACACACTGAGTAATTCTACGAAAAATGACCTTTTAGAGTGAAGTGAAAATCGAATTCAGAACTTCCGCTTCCTCAGATGAGTTCGTGGCCATCATTCCAATCCTTTTGAGTTGTATAAACTTTAACTTCACGTTAATGTCATCGGCTCTTGTAATTCGCTTAGTTTTTATATTATCTTTATTTTTTATATTTTAATTTTATTAAACTAAAGAATAGATTGTTATTATGTCAACTATGAAAAATAATTTTTATTTAAATGATTTTATCTATTTGATTTAAGCACTTAAATAAAATAGATAGTTGTTTGAAAATATAAATTTTAACTATATTTTATTAGTTTAAATGTGGTCATATATGTTAAGTTAAATGATTTTTTTTTTCAAAATTCTCACATTAAAAACTCTTTATTTGATTTTATAAGGTTAATAAACATGATTTTTTTTTTAATTTACGTGTGGGAAATCCAGCCTCCACGAGTGATATTCACTGCCTTTAGTGTACACCAAGTTAGGCCATGGAGGCTCGAACCTAACACCTCCCGCTTCCTGAAACAGGAGGTTAACCAGTTGAGCTATGTGGGCTGAGTCATATAGTCACGCCCCGACCCGAAGGGTGGGCCCGGAACGCGACTGATTTCTTTTTTTTTTGAAAGACTAAACTAACACAAGCAGTCTAATTGGGCCGGATCAACGGTTAGGCCCAAAGGTCACACATGATCCCAACATGTGGACTCAAACATATACCATAAGTCCTTCCCAAGCGATACAAACACAAACATTAATACACATAATTCCAAACATCGAATTATCATTAAAACATCATCAGAGTAACTACGGATACATTGTAGTTTTCAATACATCACATTTAAACAAATCAAGTGACACACCCGGTACTTTACAAAAAGAAATGGTTCCAAGAACCATAAAGCAAAGATAAGGGTATTCCCCTCAGTGGGAATCCCAAAGCAATGTCGCAGCTTATCCACTCTAAGCTTCAAATAGAGGGTTCTCCTCCTCGGGTTCATCTCCTGAAAGGTGAGTGGGGTGAGCTAACTGGCTCACTGAAAGAAATATAACAGTGCAGTTTTAAGTAAACAATAGGTAGCAAATAATCAACAGTTGCAATATAATATCTCATTCTTGATAACAAATTCAAGTATAATCTCATCATCATTTCTCATTTCATCATCTCTTTCAATACTGCTGTCATTCAACGTAACGCCTACATACTACGCTGAGACCATTATATTAAGTCCTGATACGGTCAAAATACATCATTGCAAGTACATCTCCGGCTCTCCCATAGCCGACACTGACACGCTCAAGTCAGCAACTGTCGATACCCATGGTTCAGTAGACGTAAACCATCTCACACACATGGCCGATATTGGTTCAATAGTCAAGGGCACGTGGAAGCAGTATTACACATTTCATATGATCAACATCATAAACATTTCATAATTAAATTAAGCACTTCTTACAACAGTGCATCATAACTAGGCACATGGGTGGGTTCATCAACTTGAAACCACTCATTGCTCAAGACCCATCTCATATGACCTGTTTACATCTACTGCAAAGTTAAGTTCCCTCACTGTATATGTGTGGTATCGCGGTCTCTGTACAACAAGTAAACAAGTGTACAATCAATCATAAATCATCATACATAGCATCGAATACATACACGCAAGTAGCATTTCGAAATCATACTTGTTTTCCCAAAAAATATCCAAGGTATATGGAACTGAGTCTCCTACTTGGTTTCTAATCATTTTAAGTACAATAATCCACAATATATAAATAATAAGGTGCTCAGTCCAAAACTCATATTGTCTTCTGGGCATGACCAGATTGACTTATTGAGTTAGGTCTAGATTCTCAGGTCACTTCTCGGTTGTCTTCTGGATAGGACCAGATCTGACATTTTGAGTAAGGCCTCGAGGTCATTCAGTGCCCGACAATATAGCGTTGGCCTGGAAGTGAAGTTACTTAGTGCCCGACCAATGGAGTCGGCCTAGAAGTGAATACAATAGTAGATACACTATAGTAATAAGAGAAGAGGGTTAGTACAATTTTAATTTAAATAGGTACTAACATCATATGCATCATTAACAATCGAACAACATTAACACTTAAAAACTGGGTCCCTCGGAATAAGCCTTAGAACTAGGTACTGTGGCTTCGGATCATCCGAACCACTGCCTACACTAGTCACTGACCTCGGATCTTGGGTCTGACTTTGGATCGTCCGAAGGTCCTTCCGAACCGATAAAATCCCAAAAACGGGTCTCGGTGGGTCTGGTGTCTCGGATCATGTCGAGTGAAGCTCGGATCGTCCGAGCGGGGTTCGGTCCTTTTGAACTTGGCTCAGAACATCCGGGCGAGTCTGGCCATCCTCGGGCGCTTCCGGGCTTCGGGTGAAGCTCAGAACGTCCGAGGGGTCTTTCGGACCGTCCGAAGGGTGTGACTCTCGGACCGTCCGAGAGCCGTCTTCCTCTACTTTCTGCACCAGCAGACAGTGACAGCAGACACTGTATGAAATACGGATCCTAAAACAGTGGGTTTTCCGGATTCGATTTGCACATCTAGCTGGTCCGATGGACTCCTCTGGGAGTCCTCTTTCCAAAGGGAGTGATTAGGAGTTTTAAAACTAAACCGGCCATTAGATTTTAACACTGAAAACACACTGATACACTAAAAATCAGGTTTTTCCTTAAACTTCAAACTGGTTTTACACACTCAAAACATGGCCAAAACTGGTTTTTCTTAATTCTAAACCGACTGGAATCGAAAGAGGAATACAGTGGTTACCTTCACTGGAGATCCTGGGCTGAAAATCCGACTTTTGGAAAAACTTCCTTCTAAGCTTACGGGTGACTGAAACTGGGAAGAACAGAGGCTAAGGCAGAGGGTGTTTGGTTTCACAGAGAGCAGCTGAGAGAGGTTGAGAGAGAAGAGAAGGTGTGGGAGTTGATTTGCTGATGGAGGGCCAAATTTATAGAAATTTGTCCAGAAGAAATGGCCATCGAGCCACTGCATGCTTCTGCATGCAGCCGAAGCCGACATCCTGAACAGTGTAACCACTGTTCGGGCGTTGGTTGCAATTCAGTCCCTCCAAACTTTTCAATTTTGCAAAAAGGTCCCTGTTTTGATAAAAACTCAATTTTCAACTAAAACATGATTTTAAAGGCTCAAGAATTTTAATCTAACCTTACAGATAAGTTGGGTTTTAAAAACTCTAATCACCATAAAAAACTGGGAATTTAAAACTTACCAAAAACCATTGATTTAATTAAAAAAACAATATTTAACACTCTTTACATGTTTTAACTTGTGTTAAATAAAACAATTTAAAAACCTCATTTTTGGATTTTGAAAGAATAAGTAGACCATACTTAAAATGGTCTAACATACTATACTTGTTTCAAAATTTATTTCATCTCCAACATCATTTAAAAATAATTATCACTCCCTTTCGGGGTTTTGACGGGCGGTTTTAAATACTATTTTCTGAAAATAAAATTATTTTAAAATCAGAAATACAATTCCTTAACTAAGGAGAATAATATCATTCAATAATATTCACATAATAATACAATTTATAAAATAATTACAATAAGCAGTAAATTACCATGTTGCCCCTCTAGCTGAACGAGCTGAATCACTGAGCTTTCGAGCTCAGATTGGGCCACACCTGGGCTTCTCATTAAGCCCTAACCAAAAAGTTTGAGGTTAACCGGTAAAACAAGATTTATTAAACTAAAATATGCCTAATCTGGGTTAGGGTATTATATATATAATCTTATTGAGTCTTAAGAGTAGCTGATGAGTTGAACCTGCATTTATTGCTCTATTTATTAAAAATATGATTATTATTTTGAGTATGAGAAAATTGGAGATACTGTTTAGACTTTGAACCCCACCATAACCTTAAACTAATCATATTCTCCTTATAAACCAACAAGAGTTGAACCTTAAAACACTAAATCTCTTTAATTAAGTCATTAAGTCAATAATGGGGAAGGGAATAACACATGCTCCCTCTTTTTAAACTTGGCCGGTTTGGATTTGCATAAGACCATATTAGATTTTATGGAAGATTTGGACTTACCCCAATCTAAACATGATTAGATTCACATTAGTGTTAATTGGAGCAAGGGGTCCACATCATGTGCTTTAAGGATAAAAAATAAAACTTAGATAGTTCCTCCATTTCTTTTGTTATTATCTTTATAATTAACAATATTAAGCTGACTGAAATGATGTCCTCCAATCAGACTGTGGCCGTCACCCATTTGCACAACAAGATTCTGTAAATCCCTCCAACTTTGATTAGCAAACCTAACCCAAAATTAGAATGGATTAGAGGATAGAGATGAAGGCCAACGGTTGGAATGAAGACAGGTGTGAGGGATGGTATGGCTGTTTAGTTTTTTAAATCAGGCTTAGTGACCCTAATCTTTTGTGATTTGCTGTCTTAATCATTTATGTGTTAGTGTATGTTTAGTTCACCAATAAACAATCCTTGTATGACATAAAAGTGACATTTTATGCCGTGATTATAGAGTTATAAAGCTACATATAATAAAACAATTTATTAGCATAGGATTGATTGATTATCACCGGTTTGTAATTGTACAGCTTTCCTTATTTGTAGCTTGATTTATTCATTCTTTTGTATTTTCCTTTATAAATAACAGATTCTACGCTTTTCCATCGAATGAGGAAGATACTCGGCAAATCCTGTGTCTAATTTTCAGAGAAGAAAAATTCAAATAAGAAGAAAAACATTATGACATACAAAATTGTAGCAAGTTTAATCTGTAACTTTGTACTGGTCTAATGAAAGCATAACCAAACCTTTTTTTTTAGTTGTGATGTATAAATGATTTATGATGTTAAAGGGTGTTCATGTTTTTTTTTGAATTTATGTATGGGAAACCGTGGGAAACTCAGTGTAAAACCCCCACGAGTGATACCCACTGCCCTTAGGACACACCAGATGAGGCCATGGAGGCTTGAACCTATCACCTTCTGTTTCCTAAAACGAAAGATTACCAATTGAGCTACACCTATGTTGGCCAATGTTGCTAAAGCCTAAGGTGCAAATATCGGCCGTACGATAAGTATCGGCCGTACAGTATGAATATCAGCCGATATGGACGATAAACGATCCCCAATATCGGCCCCAATATCGGCCGATATTGGTAAATATCGGTTTATTACATTTATTTCAGGTTTTTTTTTTTAAAAAAAAAAACGATATCGGTCGATATGGGCGATATATCGGTCCGTATATCGGATACAATATCGCCCGATAAGCCATTTATCGGTCCGGAAAGGCCGGTTTTTTTTTTTTTAAAAAAAACATTATCGGTAGTGGGACCCACTGCATATCGGCGATATTCGGTACAAATATCGGGCGATATTTGGACCGTTTATCGGTCCAGAATATCGGCCGATAATCCCTATATATCGGTCCGTAACGTTACAGTTAATATTAATTAAAAATTAATATCGGCGATATTTGAACGATTATCGGGCGATATATCATAGACGATATATCGCTCGATATATCGTCCAAAATATCGCCCAGGATTCCTGCATCCTATCCCATCCAACAGGCTGTGGGATTCTTTCTGTTTCCCATGCCTGAATTTTTTAATATTATTTCTGAAACCCGTGATCTGAACCGACCGAACTCTTCCACTATATGAGTACCCCATACATCTCTTCATTCAGCCACAAATTCATTCCGAAACTCACTCATCCAGCAGTGGTATTTTCTAACTCCTATCCCCATCTTACAAACGGTCATCCGGCTAGATTGGAAATCCTTCTGTATTATTGGCTTATCTTAGAAGATCATTCCGTTCAATGTACTGGAAATAGATTGATCTTCATTTTCATGTAAGTTTTTATTCCATTTTTATTTTTTAGCCTTCTGATCTAAATATTTTATGGTTTTAATGTATAGTTTAATATTTAATGTATTTTTTGTAATATGTTGTTGTTTTAGAAATATGGATTATTAATTATTGATACTGATTTATTTATGCTTAAAGCCTTAAACATTTAGCATAGAAGTTATTATGAATGTATGATATTTTTTTTCATGCAGATTAGTTTTTTTTTTTTCATTTTCTTTTATTTTCTAAAATGAAAATGTACTACAAAACATTATAAGAATTAAGAAATAGTAATTATTGGGAAAAGTTGCTGATTTTTTTTATAAAACACCCCTCTGATTTCAGAAAGAATGTTCTGTGAAAAAATATAAATTTCATGCAACGTAATTATTAATTTAAAATGTTTAAACAAAAACCTCGATTTCATGTGATAAATTGCGAAAAAATATGTAAATGTACCGAAAACATATGAATATTTTTTAAACCAACTCTCTCAGTGATTAGTATTTGTGTACTATAAAAAAATTCAGTTTCAAAGTAGATGAGGGTTTTTTTTTTTAATTTTATCATTTAATCCCCCATTTTCATGTGATAAATTACGAAAAAATATGTAAATGTACCGAAAACGTATGAATATTTTTTAAAAAAACCCTCTCAGTGAGTAGTGTTTGTGTACTATAAAAAAATTCAGTTTGAGAGTAGATGAGGCTTTTTTTTTTAATTTTATCATTTAATCCCCCATTTTCATGTGATAAATTACGAAAAAATATGTAAATGTACCCAAAACGTATGAATATTTTTTAAACCAACCCTCTCAGTGAGTAGTATTTTTTTACTGTAAAAAAATTCATTTTAAAAGTAGATGAGGTTTTCTTTTTAATTTTATCATTTAATCCCCCATTTTCATGTGATAAATTACGAAAAAAAATGTAAATGTACCCAAAACGTATGAATATTTTTTAAACTAACCCTCTCAGTGAGTAGTGTTTGTGTACTGTAAAAAAATTCAGTTTGAAAGTAGATGAGGCTTTTTTTTAAATTTTATCATTTAATCCCCCATTTTCATGTGATAAATTACGAAAAAATATGTAAATGTACCCAAAATGTATGAATATTTTTTAAACCAACCCTCTCAGTGAGTAGTGTTTGTATACTGTAAAAAAATTCAGTTTGAAAGTAGATAAGGCTTTTTTTTTTTTAATTTTATCATTTAATCCCCCATTTTCATGTGATAAATTACGAAAAAATATGTAAATGTACCCAAAACGTATGAATATTTTTTACCAACCCTCTCAGTGAGTAGTGTTTGTGTAATATAAAAAAATTAAGTTTGAAAGTAGATGAGGCTTTTTTTTTAATTTTATCATTTAATCCCCCATTTTCATGTGATAAATTACGAAAAAATATGTAAATGTACCCAAAACGTATGAATATTTTTTAAACTAACCCTCTCAGTGATTAGTATTTGTGTAATCTAAAAAAATTCATTTTAAAAGTAGATGAGGCTTTTTTTTTAATTTTATCATTTAATCCCCCATTTTCATGTGATAAATTACGAAAAAATATGTAAATGTACCCAAAACGTATGAATATTTTTTAACCCAATACTATCAGTAATTAGTGTTTGTACACTGTAAAAAAAGTAGTATTTGACAGTAGATGAGGTTTTTTTTAATTTTATCATTTAATCCCCCATTTTCAAGTGATAAATTGTGAAAAAATGTGTAAATGTATCAAAAAAATCAGATTCTTTTTTTAAATGAAGACTCTGAGTTCGTAGTGTTTTATTACTGTAAAAAGTTTCAGGTTCACAGAAGATGATTTTTTTTTTTTTAAATTTTATCATTTAATCCCCCATTTTCATGTGATAAATTGTGAAAAAAAATGTGTAAATGTATCAAAAAAATCAGATTCTTTTTTTAAATGAAGCCTCTGAGTTTGTAGTGTGTTATTACTGTAAAAAGTTTCTGGTTCACACCAGATGATTTTTTTTTTTAATTTTATCATTTAATCCCCCATTCTCATGTGATAAATTGTGAAAAAAAATGTGTAAATGTATCAAAAAAATCAGATTCTTTTTTTAAATGAAGACTCTGAGTTCTTAGTGTGTTATTACTGTAAAAAGTTTCAGGCTCAGAGCAGATGATGTTTTTTTTTTTAATTTTATCATTTAATCCCCCATTTTCATGTGATAAATTGTGAAAAAATGTGTAAATGTATAAAAAAAATCAGATTCTTTTTTTAAATGAAGCCTCTGAGTTCTTAGTGTGTTATTACTGTAAAAAGTTTCAGGGTCACAGCAGATGATTTTTTTTTTTTTTTAATTTTATCATTTAATCCCCCATTTTCATGTGATAAATTGTGAAAAAATGTGTAAATGTATCAAAAAAAATCAGATTCTTTTTTTAAATGAAGACTCTGAGTTCTTAGTGTGTTATTACTGTAAAAAGTTTCAGGTTCACAGCAGATGATGTTTTTTTTTTTTAATTTTATCATTTAATCCCCCATTTTCATGTGATAAATTGTGAAAAAATGTGTAAATGTATCAAAAAAATCAGATTCTTTTTTTAAATGAAGCCTCTGAGTTCGTAGTGTATTATTACTGTAAAATGTTTCAGGTTCACAGCAGATGAATATTTTTTTTTTTTAATTTTATCATTTAATCCCCCATTTTCATGTGATAAATTGTGAAAAAATGTGTAAATGTATCAAAAAAATCAGATTCTTTTTTTAAATGAAGCCTCTGAGTTTGTAGTGTGTTGTTACTATAAAAAGTTTCTGGTTCACAGCAGATGATTTTTTTTTTTAATTTTATCATTTAATCTCCCATTTTCATGTGATAAATTGTGAAAAAATGTGTAAATGTATCAAAAAAATCAGATTCTTTTCTTAAATGAAGCCTCTGACTTTGTAGTGTGTTATTACTATAAAAAGTTTCAGGTTCACAGCAGATGATTTTTTTTTTATCATTTAATCCCCTATTTTCATGTGATAAATTAACCAAAAATGTGTAAATGTATCAAGAAAATCAGATTCTTAAACAACAATGGCTAAGAACAATGAAGATCCAGCATGGTCGTTCGGTGAACGACATAGTAACAACAAAGTCAAATGCAACTTCTGTGAAAAGATGGTATCTGGAGGAATAACCCGTTTGAAGGCACATATAGTCGGAAAGACGGGAGATGTAGCCGCTTGCAAATGCGCACCAGCACAAGCGCAAATTATTTGCAGGCAACTACTGGAAGTGAATGCCAAAAAAAAGAAAATAAGGACTGAAGCAGAAGAACATGCTATCGGTCACATAATGGCCGACTGTTTAGAAAGTGAAAGGGAGGGCCAATACGTGGAAAATGTCCCGTCGTCTTTAGAAGAGGATCTAGACGAGATTGAGGAGGACAGAGACCTGCGGCGTGCAATGCGAATTAGTCGCTGCGAACATCAGATGAGAGGGCAGAGTGGTGCAGGTTAATTTCTTTAAATTAATTGTTTAATGTAATAAAAACAATTTATTTCTAAATTACATTAAAATGCCAAAAATTGAATTTTAATACTCTACACAGGCGGTGCGAGTGGATCATCCAGACGAAAATCTGGACTTATGGGCCGATGGAATTCCATTAAAAATGCATTCAGAGAAGGAGAACAAGTAAGGACTGAACACTACGGTGTAAATCCGAATACAGTTGGTGCTGGTGATCCAATGTGGGACAGACCAACTTCCTTGAAACAAGGAAAAATAAATCAAGTAGACAAAGAGACTGCAAAACAATTAGTTGGGACGGCAGTAACTAAGTTTTTCGCCGACAGCCATCGGCCACCGACTGAAATCTTAAATCCATATTTTAAGTTTGTGTGCTTTGCATCCGCAACTGGTGGACTTAATATCAACTTCCCATCGCCGTATGAGATTTCTATCACGTTCATCCCTCGTGAAATACAGCGGATCCGAGAATGGGTAAATAATTTTAATTCTTCCTGGGAGGATACGGGAGTAACCCTCATGTTGGATGGCTGGAAGAGTGACGATAACCGTAGTATCGTTAACTTCCTCATTTATAATCAATGTGGCACAGTGTATCATAAATCATACGACACATCAGGCCGAGTAAATGATGGTGACTTTCTTTATAGCTTGATGGTGTCTGTCTGTGAAGAAATTGGACCTGAGAATGTTGTCCAAATTGTAACGGACAATGGAGCGGGCTACAAGTCGGGAGGGAGGAAGGTCGGGAGCACATACACGTGGATCTTATGGCCCCCCTGTGCGGCCCACTGCATAGGCTTGATCCTCAAAGATTTTGTTAATATGAGGGAATTTGGGAACCTAATTGACTGGTGTAAGGATGTCACCACATTTATATACAATCATGTTAGAATCTTAAAGGTAATGAGGAAGTACACGAAACGTCGTGAACTTTTGTGACCTGCAGTAACACGTTTCGCCATAGTATTCCTTACGATGCAGAGCTTCTTAAGAAGCAAGACAGAATTGATGAAAATGGCGAGAAGTAGGTCCTTTGCGAATGTGTTCGACATGAGGAACGCTGAACATCAAAGATATTAGCAGAACATTACACACTTATTTGTATCTAAAGTATTCTGGGACAGTATCGTATCGGCCATCAACATCTCTGCTCCCATAGTCACAACACTCCGATTTGTAGACGGAGATAAGAAGCTGACACTTCCCTATGTATTTGAATGCATCATAAAGGCTAAAACTGAAGTTGTGAAAGTTAATTCTCGGTTCACTTCATGGAAATCACCAACGACAGGATTAATCAATTTTTCATCTCCAATCCACAGTTCGTTGCAGGTTAGTTTTTTATTCGCTAGTGTGTTTATATCTTATTATTGTGCATATCTTATATTTATGCTAATCGCATTGTATTTCACTTGGCAGCATATTATTTGAATCCCTTCTCAAAGAAACCTAATGAGTTAGGTTTAGAACTGTCGACCGACTCAATTCGTAACTGCGTAAGACGGACATTGGAGATTATGGGTGTCATGCATCTTGGTGAACGGACGGTATGTTTTAGAGATGTATTACTTTTGTTCATTATGATCTCCATATTTTCGATGATTTGAAAGTTGTTCATTATCCGATAATACTAATTGTGTTTCTTTTTGTTTTGAAGTTACACAACTATGAGAATCTCTTGGAGTCATTTGCGGATGAAATTGCTGATGTTAGGTTGAGAGAGACGGCGACGATGAGTGCTACACAATGGTGGACATATTTTGGCAACAGCTCACCTATATTGAGGAAGTATGCCATCAAGCTGATGAACCAGACGTGCAGTGCAACCAACCGCGAGCGTAACTGGTCGACAATTAAATATGTCCATAGCTAGCTTCGAAACAGATTATCATCTCAAAGACTTAATGGTTTAATGTACCTACACTACAATCAGAGGTTAAGGGCAAGGAATTTGAGGAGGTACCCCGAGTTGACACGGGAAGATGCCGATGATTTTTTCATCCCGATCGACCTCGAGTCTCTATTTACCTATAATGATCCATTAAGTGAATGGATCGAAGAGGAAGAACAACCTGTACTGCATGATCTAGATATATCAGTTTTAGATCAAAGTATAAAGTTGGGAGAATTGCAAGATTTCGAGGAAGAGGCGGAAAATGAAGGTCGCCGCCATTCAATAAGTGTGTCCCGCCCTCCAAATGTGGGTCTAGAATGTCAGACAAGTACAAAGATGGCTCTACGTCGTCATTCTGTTAGTGAACGGCCCACTGGGACAGATGGGGTATCTAGCTCTTCACAGAGGAGGAGATCATTAAGAGGAAAATAACCTGTTGTTCCGAGCAGCCAACCCAGCAGACGTGATTATGAGTCGGCTAGATCTGATTCTGATTCATCTACCGATGACAGTAATGGGTCAGATGATGGGTTGGATTTTACTCATCCAAATATTGTTGTGGATGTTGAGCCTGCCGGCCCAGCAGGGTATTATCCCAACATGAGTGAAGTCCATTACCAACAAGATGATAGGCAACATACACCTCCTCATGGGGGAACAAACTTGCCCGGTGAAGGATATGTATCTTTCGGATATACGCCCATAGGATATTATGGTCAACCGAGCTATGGGCACTTCGACACGAACTCATTATCCAGTAATATGCAGTCCATGTAGATTTCAGATCGTCAGTCGCAACCCTCATCTGATAGTTGGCAGTACCACAATCCATCGTCAACATCCGACTACACGTCTAATGATGAGCGACTTCTGGAAGAGATGTATGCAAGATTTTATTTCCACGTCCCGGGTTATCCATATGAAGAGTTGGATCCATATTAATATTACATTTGTTTTGAGAAAATTTGGACAAGCTTTGATGTAATTCAAATTTTGAGATATGAAATTCAATTTCATTGAGATCTACTTAAAATGAATTCAAATTTTGATAGATAACTAATAGTCTAAAATAAAATAAACAATACCATATTATTCAGAGGTCTTCACTTATAAAATACTATTTTACCTTTTATTACCACTTCTTGAAAATTTTAAAAACATGATTTGAATTTTAAAATACTATTCAATAAATTAAAAATTATAATAAGTGACACTAATCTCATTAAAAATTATGCTAAGATTGATTAATTATATAATAGGATCTACTTCTTGATGAGACTTGAGAGAATTGATGGGACATTTTCATGTTTTTATAAGTTAACATCATCTATTGTTAATTTTAGTATTAAAAATAGATGAAACTTAAATAAATAATTTGAATATGTATATGACCGATATTTAATGAAAAAATTACATTTTCAAGAAGCCCCAAATTTTCCGACATTACCCAAAAAAATTCAGACAAAAATTCAAAAAAAAGAAAAACTGGATGAGAGAGAAACTTACTGGCCGATATTTCGGCCGATATGCATATCGGCCGGCCCGGTATTTAAAACCCTGGCTGAAGCATCCATTAGATATAATATGTTAGAAGTAATTAGGTTTAGGGTTTAGGTGTGTTGATGTTCATGGACTGAATATGATAAGGAAAAGTGTCTTGAGAGTCTTTACAGCTTGTGGATCTTTCTAGGGTAAATTGGATATAATAATCATCATAAAAGGGTAGATTATGAATATTAATCTCTGTTAGTGGGCAGTTACAGATGTGGGTATCATATTTCTATTTGATTTTATTTAGTTCCATTTTAAATTATGCATGTCTGATAGAGTAGGAACATGATCACCTCATATAATGTCTAAGTTGTTGAACAAAATTACAAAGTAACATATTAAATGGTTACTTCGTTTATATTGTATAGTATTATTCTACACACTTAGACTTAGACCCACGAAATAAGATAGTAATAGATCTATAAAAAGGGTTTTTCTTTGAATATATAGTTTATAAAAAAAATCATTTTGATTGAATTGATCATACTTTTTAAGGTTTTTAAATATTAATTAGTTAAAATTATTTTTTAACTTTTAAAATTTTGTGGCCTTAAAAATATCATAACTTGATTGATTCAAAAAAGTGTTTTACGGGCCAAAGGCTTTTTAAATTGATCAATCACCAGCCAATTTGATGAACCCCATATCTAAATATGTAGGATAATACTGTACAAACCAGTGTGTCATCATCATCAACATCAACACATGTTAGGGGCCATATCTTTTAATTTTAGTCTATTTTAGTTGATAATTTCCATCTTAAATCATGTATCATATGACCGTGGTGTGAAATAATCACATGAAGTACATTCGTTGGCCCAAAACTTATATTTCGCTGAAATATGAAACTCAAGAGGACGTGGCATGCCGGCCCAGTTATGAAACTAGGCCTCTACCAGAGCACCAGTCAAAAGGTTTAGCATGTGGATCTCAGGGTCGAAGTCTCGGTCAATACGGTGCGTATCAGCCTGAGATAAAAAAATTCGGCCGATTTTTATTTTTTATTTTAAAAAAAAACAAATATCGGTGTGGGCCCATTCGATATCTCGGTCAATATTCATCCGATATAGGCGAATATCGGCCGATATCTATATTTTTAATTTTTTTTAAAAAAAACAGCCTTTTTTATTTTTTTAAATGATTTTTTTTTAAAAAAAAACCACCGATATTTTCAAAAAAAAAAAAAGGAGGAGAGAAAAATCTCTGCTGAAAATTCGGCAGGGCCGAATTTTCGACTCCTGGTGGATCTACATTGTGGGCCTGATTAGCAAATAGCAAGCTGGCAAAGCCCTGTGGTTACTTGGGCCACGACTCGACCGTACCAGAGAGGTTATTAGGAGTAGGAGATAGGTTATTTGTGGGGCAATTTTTTCCCAATATTTCAAATCACAAGACAGAAACAAGCTTGAAACTTGCTGAAATAGCCCAGTCTGACTCAGACCCAACCCATTTTTTTAGCTCCACTCCCTTAATGTACCGATTAGGTTGAGGTTTGGGGGTGTGTTCGTTTTACTTTTATATAGAAAAGGAAACATCTCTTGTGAAGTTGGAATTTCTCAAAGAAACCTAAAGAAAATCCAGTAGATTCTCAACACTAGGGTTTCAACTCAGGCAGATTGGGCTGGGTTTTAAGCCTGCTCAAGCCAGAGCCCAAATTGCAATTAAAGGGTCGAAGTCCGAGCCGGAGCTCAGGTTACCTCTAATTAGTCAAACATTACTAATTAAAAAAATTAAATTTTATAGAAATGTGACTCAAATTCAGATTCAGGCCAAATGCAGTCTTTCATGTACTAGGCCCTACCCAACCTGTGCCCCCGTCAACCTGAGCCTGAACTTTTTGGAGCCTTTTCATGCAGGCTCAGGTTAGGCCTGATCCAAGTTTCCCCCCTAAACGCAGACAATTTGATAAATCTAACAATATGTGCTAACTCTAGTGGCATGAATAGTTTAGACAATGACATTGAATTAACATCTAAATCTCTATGCAATCCTAAGTTCTATTTTTATGCTCATCTAATGTTGTATGCGAGGCCTAAATCTTACAAATCCACTCATAAAATTGTCTCTTTCAAGCTATCTGGTCCAAGTATGAGTCCATCTCAAACTCGAACTAAAGAATGAACTGCCAACTTTAGCAATTTGGTTGCATTTATTAAGAAATGATGGCTTGGGCTGCTAACCATTAGCAATTTGTTTGCTTGCATTGGGAAATAATGACTTGATTGCAACATTAGCAGTTTCTTTTTTGGAAATTAAGGCACTTCGTGTTAGGTTGCAGGAATTTCTAGTTATGTGACACTTGGGCTGTATAAAACCCAAGCCTGATTGAAAGATTTCGGGTTTAGGTTGACCCAATCTCAGATCAGTCTCATTTTTTGCCCCAAGATATTAGATTCTTAGGCTTTGAACTAGACTTGGCCCAGTACATGAAATCCCTAAATTAGCTCAAAAGCTTGAATTTGAGTTACATTTTATAAAATCTAATTTCTTTAATTTATATTATGCATAGATACAAAATTTACATAACATATGATTTATTTTACGCCCAAAGAAGCCTGAGAATAGATACACTTGTATATACATTTCGGTTTTGAAATCAAGCTCAAGTCCTACAAATGTAATTCAGATTGGGTTGAGCTCAACCGGGCCCAAACCTAACCTGCCCCATTTGAGTTGCAGCCTAGTAGTTCTGTTTTCAACATTGCCTCTTGTTTTTGCTAAATGAGTAATTTGGCTGCGTTCGGATGAGGGGGTTGTAAAGGTAATGGGGGTTATCTCTTATTACCTCTGATTGATAATTAAGGAGTGAGGGTAAAAATTCAAATTTTTATTCCCCCGTTCTCACTTTTGAACACCATTTTCTTCTAAGGGATTTTCATATTATCTGGGATAACCCCTAGTCAAAGATAATCCCAGATAACTCCTGCAAAATTTACCCCTCTTCCAAACTCAGCCTCTTGGTCTTACTTTTAATTTCTGCCAAGTTCAGCTTCTCCTTAAAATAGTTGGAATTTGGAAATTCTTTACAAGTGATAATAAGAGACAAAACCATCGGCCACCGACTGAAATCTTAAATCCATATTTTAAGTTTGTGTGCTTTGCATCCGCAACTGGTGGACTTAATATCAACTTCCCATCGCCGTATGAGATTTCTATCACGTTCATCCCTCGTGAAATACAGCGGATCCGAGAATGGGTAAATAATTTTAATTCTTCCTGGGAGGATACGGGAGTAACCCTCATGTTGGATGGCTGGAAGAGTGACGATAACCGTAGTATCGTTAACTTCCTCATTTATAATCAATGTGGCACAGTGTATCATAAATCATACGACACATCAGGCCGAGTAAATGATGGTGACTTTCTTTATAGCTTGATGGTGTCTGTCTGTGAAGAAATTGGACCTGAGAATGTTGTCCAAATTGTAACGGACAATGGAGCGGGCTACAAGTCGGGAGGGAGGAAGGTCGGGAGCACATACACGTGGATCTTATGGCCCCCCTGTGCGGCCCACTGCATAGGCTTGATCCTCAAAGATTTTGTTAATATGAGGGAATTTGGGAACCTAATTGACTGGTGTAAGGATGTCACCACATTTATATACAATCATGTTAGAATCTTAAAGGTAATGAGGAAGTACACGAAACGTCGTGAACTTTTGTGACCTGCAGTAACACGTTTCGCCATAGTATTCCTTACGATGCAGAGCTTCTTAAGAAGCAAGACAGAATTGATGAAAATGGCGAGAAGTAGGTCCTTTGCGAATGTGTTCGACATGAGGAACGCTGAACATCAAAGATATTAGCAGAACATTACACACTTATTTGTATCTAAAGTATTCTGGGACAGTATCGTATCGGCCATCAACATCTCTGCTCCCATAGTCACAACACTCCGATTTGTAGACGGAGATAAGAAGCTGACACTTCCCTATGTATTTGAATGCATCATAAAGGCTAAAACTGAAGTTGTGAAAGTTAATTCTCCGGTTCACTTCATGGAAATCACCAACGACAGGATTAATCAATTTTTCATCTCCAATCCACAGTTCGTTGCAGGTTAGTTTTTTATTCGCTAGTGTGTTTATATCTTATTATTGTGCATATCTTATATTTATGCTAATCGCATTGTATTTCACTTGGCAGCATATTATTTGAATCCCTTCTCAAAGAAACCTAATGAGTTAGGTTTAGAACTGTCGACCGACTCAATTCGTAACTGCGTAAGACGGACATTGGAGATTATGGGTGTCATGCATCTTGGTGAACGGACGGTATGTTTTAGAGATGTATTACTTTTGTTCATTATGATCTCCATATTTTCGATGATTTGAAAGTTGTTCATTATCCGATAATACTAATTGTTTCTTTTTGTTTTGAAGTTACACAACTATGAGAATCTCTTGGAGTCATTTGCGGATGAAATTGCTGATGTTAGGTTGAGAGAGACGGCGACGATGAGTGCTACACAATGGTGGACATATTTTGGCAACAGCTCACCTATATTGAGGAAGTATGCCATCAAGCTGATGAACCAGACGTGCAGTGCAACCAACCGCGAGCGTAACTGGTCGACAATTAAATATGTCCATAGCTAGCTTCGAAACAGATTATCATCTCAAAGACTTAATGGTTTAATGTACCTACACTACAATCAGAGGTTAAGGGCAAGGAATTTGAGGAGGTACCCCGAGTTGACACGGGAAGATGCCGATGATTTTTTCATCCCGATCGACCTCGAGTCTCTATTTACCTATAATGATCCATTAAGTGAATGGATCGAAGAGGAAGAACAACCTGTACTGCATGATCTAGATATATCAGTTTTAGATCAAAGTATAAAGTTGGGAGAATTGCAAGATTTCGAGGAAGAGGCGGAAAATGAAGGTCGCCGCCATTCAATAAGTGTGTCCCGCCCTCCAAATGTGGGTCTAGAATGTCAGACAAGTACAAAGATGGCTCTACGTCGTCATTCTGTTAGTGAACGGCCCACTGGGACAGATGGGGTATCTAGCTCTTCACAGAGGAGGAGATCATTAAGAGGAAAATAACCTGTTGTTCCGAGCAGCCAACCCAGCAGACGTGATTATGAGTCGGCTAGATCTGATTCTGATTCATCTACCGATGACAGTAATGGGTCAGATGATGGGTTGGATTTTACTCATCCAAATATTGTTGTGGATGTTGAGCCTGCCGGCCCAGCAGGGTATTATCCCAACATGAGTGAAGTCCATTACCAACAAGATGATAGGCAACATACACCTCCTCATGGGGGAACAAACTTGCCCGGTGAAGGATATGTATCTTTCGGATATACGCCCATAGGATATTATGGTCAACCGAGCTATGGGCACTTCGACACGAACTCATTATCCAGTAATATGCAGTCCATGTAGATTTCAGATCGTCAGTCGCAACCCTCATCTGATAGTTGGCAGTACCACAATCCATCGTCAACATCCGACTACACGTCTAATGATGAGCGACTTCTGGAAGAGATGTATGCAAGATTTTATTTCCACGTCCCGGGTTATCCATATGAAGAGTTGGATCCATATTAATATTACATTTGTTTTGAGAAAATTTGGACAAGCTTTGATGTAATTCAAATTTTGAGATATGAAATTCAATTTCATTGAGATCTACTTAAAATGAATTCAAATTTTGATAGATAACTAATAGTCTAAAATAAAATAAACAATACCATATTATTCAGAGGTCTTCACTTATAAAATACTATTTTACCTTTTATTACCACTTCTTGAAAATTTTAAAAACATGATTTGAATTTTAAAATACTATTCAATAAATTAAAAATTATAATAAGTGACACTAATCTCATTAAAAATTATGCTAAGATTGATTAATTATATAATAGGATCTACTTCTTGATGAGACTTGAGAGAATTGATGGGACATTTTCATGTTTTTATAAGTTAACATCATCTATTGTTAATTTTAGTATTAAAAATAGATGAAACTTAAATAAATAATTTGAATATGTATATGACCGATATTTAATGAAAAAATTACATTTTCAAGAAGCCCCAAATTTTCCGACATTACCCAAAAAAATTCGGACAAAAATTCAAAAAAAAAAAAATTCAAATGAGAGAGAAACTTACTGGCCGATATGCATATCGGCCGATATATCGGCCGGCCCGGTATTTAAAACCCTGGCTGAAGCATCCATTAGATATAATATGTTAGAAGTAATTAGGTTTAGGGTTTAGGTGTGTTGATGTTCATGGACTGAATATGATAAGGAAAAGTGTCTTGAGAGTCTTTACAGCTTGTGGATCTTTCTAGGGTAAATTGGATATAATAATCATCATAAAAGGGTATTTTATGAATATTAATCTCTGTTAGTGGGCAGTTACAGATGTGGGTATCATATTTCTATTTGATTTTATTTAGTTCCATTTTAAATTATGCATGTCTGATAGAGTAGGAACATGATCACCTCATATAATGTCTAAGTTGTTGAACAAAATTACAAAGTAACATATTAAATGGTTACTTCGTTTATATTGTATAGTATTATTCTACACACTTAGACTTAGACCCACGAAATAAGATAGTAATAGATCTATAAAAATGGTTTTTCTTTGAATATATAGTTTATAAAAAAAATCATTTTGATTGAATTGATCATACTTTTTAAGGTTTTTAAATATTAATTAGTTAAAATTATTTTTTAACTTTTAAAATTTTGTGGCCTTAAAAATATCATAACTTGATTGATTCAAAAAAGTGTTTTATGGGCCAAAGGCTTTTTAAATTGATCAATCACCAGCCAATTTGATGAACCCCATATCTAAATATGTAGGATAATACTGTACAAACCAGTGTGTCATCATCATCAACATCAACACATGTTAGGGGCCATATCTTTTAATTTTAGTCTATTTTAGTTGATAATTTCCATCTTAAATCATGTATCATATGACCGTGGTGTGAAATAATCACATGAAGTACATTCGTTGGCCCAAAACTTATATTTCGCTGAAATATGAAACTCAAGAGGACGTGGCATGCCGGCCCAGTTATGAAACTAGGCCTCTACCAGAGCACCAGTCAAAAGGTTTAGCATGTGGATCTCAGGGGTCGAAGTCTCGGTCAATACGGTGCGTATCAGCCTGAGATAAAAAAATTCGGCCGATTTTTATTTTTTATTTAAAAAAAAAACAAATATCGGTGTGGGCCCATTCGATATCTCGGTCAATATTCATCCGATATAGGCGAATATCGGCCGATATCTATATTTTTAATTTTTTTTAAAAAAACAGCCTTTTTTATTTTTTTAAATGATTTTTTTTTAAAAAAAAACCACCGATATTTTCAAAAAAAAAAAAAAGGAGGAGAGAAAAATCTCTGCTGAAAATTCGGCAGGGCCGAATTTTCGACTCCTGTTGGATCTACATTGTGGGCCTGATTAGCAAATAGCAAGCTGGCAAAGCCCTGTGGTTACTTGGGCCACGACTCGACCCTACCAGAGAGGTTATTAGGAGTAGGAGATAGGTTATTTGTGGGGCAATTTTTTCCCAATATTTCAAATCACAAGACAGAAACAAGCTTGAAACTTGCTGAAATAGCCCAGTCTGACTCAGACCCAACCCATTTTTTTAGCTCCACTCCCTTAATGTACCGATTAGGTTGAGGTTTGGGGGTGTGTTCGTTTTACTTTTATATAGAAAAGGAAACATCTCTTGTGAAGTTGGAATTTCTCAAAGAAACCTAAAGAAAATCCAGTAGATTCTCAACACTAGGGTTTCAACTCAGGCAGATTGGGCTGGGTTTTAAGCCTGCTCAAGCCAGAGCCCAAATTGCAATTAAAGGGTCGAAGTCCGAGCCGGAGCTCAGGTTACCTCTAATTAGTCAAACATTACTAATTAAAAAAAATTAAATTTTATAGAAATGTGACTCAAATTCAGATTCAGGCCAAATGCAGTCTTTCATGTACTAGGCCCTACCCAACCTGTGCCCCCGTCAACCTGAGCCTGAACTTTTTGGAGCCTTTTCATGCAGGCTCAGGTTAGGCCTGATCCAAGTTTCCCCCCTAAACGCAGACAATTTGATAAATCTAACAATATGTGCTAACTCTAGTGGCATGAATAGTTTAGACAATGACATTGAATTAACATCTAAATCTCTATGCAATCCTAAGTTCTATTTTTATGCTCATCTAATGTTGTATGCGAGGCCTAAATCTTACAAATCCACTCATAAAATTGTCTCTTTCAAGCTATCTGGTCCAAGTATGAGTCCATCTCAAACTCGAACTAAAGAATGAACTGCCAACTTTAGCAATTTGGTTGCATTTATTAAGAAATGATGGCTTGGGCTGCTAACCATTAGCAATTTGTTTGCTTGCATTGGGAAATAATGACTTGATTGCAACATTAGCAGTTTCTTTTTTGGAAATTAAGGCACTTCGTGTTAGGTTGCAGGAATTTCTAGTTATGTGACACTTGGGCTGTATAAAACCCAAGCCTGATTGAAAGATTTCGGGTTTAGGTTGACCCAATCTCAGATCAGTCTCATTTTTTGCCCCAAGATATTAGATTCTTAGGCTTTGAACTAGACTTGGCCCAGTACATGAAATCCCTAAATTAGCTCAAAAGCTTGAATTTGAGTTACATTTTATAAAATCTAATTTCTTTAATTTATATTATGCATAGATACAAAATTTACATAACATATGATTTATTTTACGCCCAAAGAAGCCTGAGAATAGATACACTTGTATATACATTTCGGTTTTGAAATCAAGCTCAAGTCCTACAAATGTAATTCAGATTGGGTTGAGCTCAACCGGGCCCAAACCTAACCTGCCCCATTTGAGTTGCAGCCTAGTAGTTCTGTTTTCAACATTGCCTCTTGTTTTTGCTAAATGAGTAATTTGGCTGCGTTCGGATGAGGGGGTTGTAAAGGTAATGGGGGGTTATCTCTTATTACCTCTGATTGATAATTAAGGAGTGAGGGTAAAAATTCAAATTTTTATTCCCCCGTTCTCACTTTTGAACACCCTTTTCTTCTAAGGGATTTTCATATTATCTGGGATAACCCCTAGTCAAAGATAATCCCAGATAACTCCTGCAAAATTTACCCCTCTTCCAAACTCAGCCTCTTGGTCTTACTTTTAATTTCTGCCAAGTTCAGCTTCTCCTTAAAATAGTTGGAATTTGGAAATTCTTTACAAGTGATAATAAGAGACAAAACCATATTTAATGTGAGCATAGAATTTTTTTTTTTTCACAACTTTGCAAATTAATTTGGATTGCGACCATTGGATTGTGCAACAATAGAGAATCTCCATATTTTAATTTGACAACATGGCACATAGTCTATTGATTTTAGTCAAAATTTTAATTTATAGTTAATTCTATTCAACAAATAACAAAATATGAAATAAAGAAGTAGGATGTAAGTATGTAACTATTTCATTTAGACATTAAGGAATTCTGATTGGAATTCAACATGAATAAATTAAAATGTCAAAACACCAACTTGTAAGCTAAGATATATTATTTTAACATAAACATTAAAAATATAAAAATAAGTAAAATATTCTAAAATATGTGTATCATGAACTAAGCAAGATCAACATTTGATATCTTGTATGAAAAGTCTTTTATAAAAAGCATGACTAATATGCATATTATGTATTATTTATTTGGAATTAGCCATTATATGAAAATGAGATAACTAGGGCTTCAATCCTGCTAGAAATATCTCGAAATAATTGTTACAAATGGTAAGAAACTGCTTTGCAAATTAAATTAATTAATTGTAATTAACTATGGTTATATAATTGAACAAAAACAAGTAAAGAGAGGAGCTGTCTAAATTAAAACAAGCCTGGTATTTGATATAAACAGTGACTCATTGGATTAAGTAAAAGAAAAACAAAATTCTCTTTACATGAAGATCATAAAATGTTGTACAACAGCATACAGATAGTATCATCCATCCATCATCATGGACAAAGGCTCCATGAATGACATTATTTTTTTTTTTAAAGAAAAAAAGAAACTCTATGTGAAAATAAACAGAGTCTTCAAAGATTAGTAAAGTGAGACGCTTGTATATCTTGATTTTAAAAGAAAATTAATGAACCAAAGGAATTTTTCTGATGCCGAGTGCAAAATCGGTATCGTTCTCCGATGGTGGCAAATTCAAATCAAAGCTCAATCCATTGCCACTGTTCAATTTCTTCCCCGCAGGCACTTCGGTGAACCCATCGATGGCGGTTCGATGCCTTCTCATGTGACCTCCCAAAGCCTGACCGATCGCGAACTCCAAACCGCAAATCGAACATTCATGTACTCTCGGCTTAGCTCCTTGTACCCGGTTGTGCTGATCGTCGATCAACCGTGGCTTCTTGTGGCTGGCGCGATGCCCGCCGAGAGCCTGAAACGAAGAGAACTGTCGATTGCAGGTCTTGCACTCAAAAACCCGATATGTTGTTTGCACCACCGGTTCATGGTCGACATGGCCTCCGCCGCCGCTGCGAGAGAGCAACATCAGCCAATTCGCGACATGGGTGCCGTTGAAATCTCCTCGGCCGTCCTCTCCTTCTCTGAAACGCTTCATGGCTTGGAGAATTGAAGGTGGAGAAGGAAGAAAATTGAGATGAACGATAAGCTTAGAAGCTTGTTTTTGTGGACTGACTAAGCCTTTGCTCCTTTGAAGAAGCCAAGTCAAATAGATTTATGAAGTAGTGAATGAAAGATAGTAAGCAAAGGAACTTTATATTTATAGGAATTCACTGCTACGAGATTACCTGCTATATTACTTCTCTGTAACGACCAAACCAAACCCTAATTTTTATTATTTTATGTGGAAATAGAACATGGGTTTGTTGTAATAAGATTGAAAATAGGTATTGACTCGCAGACACGGTGTCACGTAAGCGTGTACGCATGATCATGACAATGTGCAATGAATCTTTTTTATTGAAAAGTAAGTATTATTTGGACAAAAAACATTCATACTTCGGTATTTCAATTTGGTTGTTGCCAAAGTTTTTAAATGTGTTCAAGATTTTCATCTACTTTAATTTTGTTTTATGCTGAATAATGAGAGGCCAATGTGTTTAAAAAAATTGAGATGAAATGCTGGTGTTTGACTATTTAATTTTATTAAATCGTAATCATTTTTACTTTTATACATTTTAAATATCATTTCTTATTTAAGAGAATAAAAAAATGGTATTTCTTTCTTTTTAATTTATATTACTTAAACTCTTTCACATTTTGTTATTCATTTCATCTGGTGTTTAGCTACAAAACTATTAACACATTCAAACATGAGTTCAAATGATAAGTTCAATTAAGTTATTAGGACTTATTGGCTAAGGACTCAAAAAATTCACAACAAGTTTTTTTTTATGATCAAGACGGTGATGGCCTAATGATTTTTTCAAACCAGAAGCGACGAGGTTAAAGCTTAGCTCTAGTCGATAGGCTAGCAGCAAGTTTGGCTACAACGAAGCGCGAAGGAGAGGGTCTTTGCCACTTTTTTCTTGTATTTTTAACAATTAATGATTTAAATAGTTTAAAAGATTAAAATTTAGGTATCTGTAATCTAATAACATTATAAACCTTAAAAACACCGTTGGCACATCAAATTAGTTGTTTTAAAACTATAATCTCGAATTTCAATTGGGATTAACCTATTTTGATCTTTATCAGTTCAATATTTCTTAACATTTTTTAAAACTAAATCATTTCAATTTATCAATTTTAAGATCTTTATCACACCTTGATTCAAGCTTGAGTATTCTAGATTTTTCTCAATTTAACTTTCCAGGTATGAAAACGAGTTGGAGATGAGTCAGCAAACGAGCTGCAGAAGAAAAGATAAGAAAGTCCAAGTGAGAGACTTCTTCAGTAAGGAGGGAGGAAACGTGGACCGTACGGTACTATCAGGGCATGGGGAAGGGGCCTACGCTTTCACACGTTTGGTCCATTTGGCAGATCGCCCACTGCACTCTAATGCAGCATTTAGTTCCTAATTTAAAATATCAACATATATGTTTTAAGAAATTAACTATTACTCAAATCAATTGTCTAGATCACTAATCACCAAGCCTTGGCTTAATACAAAATCAAGAGTTTATAAATAGCTTGTATTTTTTTATCAAAAATATAATTTATTAAAGTTGAGAATATAGTATTAACAAAAATCAACATACATGGGTGAGTCGCTTCTCATTGGCTTTTTTTTTTTTTTTTTTCTTGGAGAACATGAATATTCCTACTCTAAATGGGAGTTAAGACTAATGGCACGGATACACGAAATCGCTCGCAAACCTTTTGTATCAGGTAAATCCAAGTGGAGTCGAACCCAAGATCTCTAGTCTAATCCTTATATGTTGACAGAATTTTGATATTTATGTACATTTGCTTGTTTTAACGTAAGTAGAAATCATCATTTTATTAGGGATTTGGGATTGAAGTTTTTTTTGAAGACCAAGGTCTCCAAACTTTTTAGAGTATCTCGCTAATCTTTAGAGTATTTACAAACTTTCTTATCCACACACATTAGATAACATTATGGGAAGAGACTTTTTTGTATTGAGAGGGACTTAAATTCAAGACCTCTCGCATCTGATTTAGGAGTGAAGATAGCAGAAAAACTAACTCTATTAAAGAAAAATAAATCATTATCCCACAACATTTTAAATAAAAAAATTGCATTAAAAAACATTCAAACGTTACCTTAGAGCAGAAGTTACAATCTACATCAATCTAGGTTTTCTTTAACCCTAATTTTTTCTTTTGAAAAAAAAAAAAACTAAACCATGAGAAACTGGCAATAAAAAGAAAGGTCGGTCTACCAGGAAATTTCTTGCAAGTCATGTACGGCCGAAATTCGTTACAGATGAGCTGAACCACTTGGGCTAGTCAACCAAAGTTTTCCAAAGAGAAGACTTTAAGAGTTCCATTCGGAGTTGCTGGGATAATACGTGGAACCTTCCAACATTCAACCCAAAAATGATCTTTAACCTTAGAAGAGACCATTCAACATTTTAGATCCCTACATTGGAACATGATTGAGCATCTCACCCATCCATCCAGTGGGCCCCACCATGTATTGGCACTAGCCAAGTGATCACAACTTCCTGCCATTTTTTTTTCATCAAATCACTGAATATCGACCGTTCCTATTTCTATTTTTCATTTAAATTCCAATTTTTCAATGGATTTGATGGTTTCCTGAGGTTGTAGTTCCCGGTTCGCGGTATGTGGCTCCATCCCTGATGGACCCAATGAATGAGCGGTCCTGATTTCGCCCATCCCCGCGACAATTACAGATTCAGATTGGAGCAAAATGGACACATGGGTGCACCAATTTCTGCTGACTTGTTTAGGTGCTTAAATCATTGACATGATCTTTTCTAATTGTTGGAATGCAGCAAGTAGGCATTTATTAATACAGAAGACTAGCAGACAATCACAATTATCTCGGTCCGTCGCGACTGACAAAAATGGAAGAAGGAAGATTATCAAGCAGTTTGGCTGTTTCTGTGACATACTCAATCTTTTGACTTCTATATTATAAATTATAATCACTAGTTAGTAGAACTAAACATTAAATAGTTGTGTGCAAAGTCAAGTTTATTAGAACATGTCAGCACAGTCATATTAAGGAAGTCAAGATAGAGTTCTTATTTGTTCTCATTTGATAAGCAAATAATGGGAGTACTTTTCATGCTTTAGGTAAGCAATCACGTAATTATGATGACAATTTAAATGGAAGCATGAAGTTTATAGATTTAAATATTGAGCTAAAAATTGATGTAGTTTAAAAAAATTAATATGCATCAACTAATACATATATGTTTTAATATTGGGGTTTTAAAGAAAGAAAAAAAAATCTTATATTTCATCAATTAAAAAAAAAAAACAGTCTACATGATTTCGTATCTACCCGTCATTTTATCTATGTTAAATGATATTCTCAAGTCTTTTAAATTTCATACAAAATTGAGTATCGGATTGGAAATCACTTTTTTTTTTTTAATTAAAACCATTTGATCTTCAAAAAATAAAAGAACTAAAGCCCAATTCTCACATGGGTTATTCATTATCAGCTACAAAAAATCTAATTAATTAAAGTAGTTTTTAACCGGATATTTGTTTATTTCCTCGAGAAAAGCAATTCAGGAGGAAATCACGAGTGGATTGAACTAATGTCATATAACAAGTACTATAAAATGTGATCTCGTGTTTGGCTATGCAAATTCAACATTTTTATTACTCGTATCAAAATCTTTATTTTTATTGACAATAAACAAATTATTGTCTTATCGAGCTAGGAAAATATTCCTTTTTTTCCTTGTCAAAATTTTCTCTCCCATGAAAATTTTGTTCATATTACATAAAAAAAAAGAGTTAAGGGTTTTATCTTATATGCTCGTGAAAAATGACAAACAGCCCAAAGGAACTAATTAGCTATACATTTTTCAGAAGTAGTAAAATAATTATTTATAAAACAAGGTATCATTCATGAAAAATTGTACCTTCCACACCAATGTTTCTCCTCTGAAGTGTTTCATGCAGTCACACAAGTTGAAGGAGAGCATGACATGCTTTGACCATTGAGTTCCATTATTCACACACCTCTCAGTTTTTCATCCATTCATTTGGAAAATCCACGAAATTCCTCAGTGGCTACTATTTTCCACTCCTTAAGATTCATCTGCAACTAAGAATTTCGAGAGAAATGCATGGCACTATTGAAAGAGCAATTAGGTCTTTCTTTAAGAAAATACTATGTAATTTCCTTTTTTTCCAATCACGTGTACTTGTAACTCATGTCATTTCTCCTCATTCAAGTCTTCGTTTCTAGAAGTAGAAGAATGTCATGCAGAGCCGCCCTGAAAGTCTCGAACTGTGATGTAAAGCAGGGGTAGAAATCTCGGTATCGGCCAATAAAATTTCTCTCTTATTAATTTTTTTTTTTTTACAAAAACCACCAATCCAATCAATATCGACGATGTATATCGGATATCGAGCGATATTATCACCCCTGATGTAAAGAATACAAAGAGATGAATGTGTTTAAAAGGTATTTTTAAGTTGATATTTCTCATAAAAATAAGATTAATCGAATTTATCAATGATAGTAATGAAGTTAATTTTAGATAAATTTTTAATTCAACATTAAGATAAAAATCCCAAATATATTCAAATTAAATACGGATATAATTCATGACAAGAAAAAGGGTGTGAGAACGATATAGCGTAATTTTAAACTTCAATATTAAGAATTGATCGACAGTGCATCTCTGATAATCAGATTCAACATAATTGAAGGTTATCAATTCATCCTACCTTTATATGTAGATTTGATTTCCATCTATCTCAGCCGTCTTTTATCTAACAATGAAATAATAATAAAAATACAAAATAAACAAAGATTATGAATTCAACCTAGTATATTTGTGGAAAAAACATAATGAGTCTATTAAATAAAATGGACAAATCTCTAAATCTAACACTCTATACCCATATATGCAAAGAGATTTCTCTACTCTAAAAATATATTCTATGCTATATTTTCTGTTAAAAAAACACATTCTCTATTCATATTTCTTTTGATTCAAATAACACATTTAGTCCCATGTTCTTAACTTCTTATTAATCAAAATTGTCACATAGACTACCACAAACAACAACTCATTTGAGAAAAAAAAATTCCACATATATACAGATCTTTCTCTTAGATTTTTTTTTTTTTATACTAGTTAATTATATATAAAAAATCAACTCAGTTGGAGTTTCTTGACCTAATCTAAATGGATGATTAAATTTGAAATTGATACATGTTATCTTTTATAAGTCCATATGGCATTAAGGCCTAAGAGTAATTTGAAATTTCTAATGACTTTTCATATAAATCTAAGGTAGACTATATCTCCTTCTATCAAGTAGAATTCCAAGCCACTTGCATATCCTTAATCTTATTTTTTAAATATTATAAGGAAAGCTAAGCTAGATTATATGTCTAAGTAAGTAGTATCTCTTCCATCATTAGAAAAATAATTGTCATTTGGGTCAGTCTTGTCTCTTCTTTCTTTCTCTCAGTCCTTTCTTAATTCTTAAGTTTAGCAATGGCATGACTTCATTAGTTTATAGGAAATTTCGTCACTGCGGAAATGTCAACATGAAATGGAATTTCCAAGGCTTATTTTACTGCAATTACCATTAACCAAACAGAAAAACACAGAAGATGAAAAATGAAATACATGTTCTGAGTCCGGTCTTAGTTTTTTCAATTGTCACCTGTTTATACATGAATCTTCTAGATAATTAAGAAGCGTCACCAATTATCAAATCTATATATATTTAAAGGAATTGGTTAGACTTAGAACTAGACAATGATTTTTCAGCCGTCAACTTTTATGTGGTTATTTTGCATGAACTTAGATTTTCATATTAGTAAATTCATAATGACACAGGCAAGTTAGTCTGAGGTAACTTGATTCAAAAGGATTTCAACCCTAAGGGGTGGGTCTGACAGTCAAGAAGTCTACCTCATGAAGTAGAGTTTCGAGTTCGATTCACGCTCAACTCCAACGGGTTACTCCCTTAGGTTCAGGCCTCTTAGAGCACCAATACTCAGGGTTAGGAAAAAATTCGTAGTCTCATAATTTTTTTTTTTTGAATTTACGTATGAGAAATCGCATAATACCCTTATCATATGAGTAAAAATTTATTAATTTTTTAAATATTATTATAAAAATAACATGTAGGACTGGTCATACAAGAGTAGTATATACTTGTATGGAAATTATAGGATGATATTTCAAGTTATTAATAGATATATCTAATAAATCAATCTTATATAAGTTAAGATTTTTTTTTTTAAAAAAAAATTATTATATTAATATCATTAAAAATAAAAATCTGAGCTTGGAAGTGAAGATGAAAATAGGAGATGATAAGGAAGGAAAAGAAGAAATTACATACGTGGAATTGATTGAAGTTGGCAAGTCAAATGAAAGAGTTAGGAGATTTATAAAGTAAGAATCAATTTGCTTAAAGGGAACGATGTTCGTTTGCTTCCAGAGAGTTGGTGGTGAAGACTGACGTATGTGGAGCGTGGCATATGATCCACGTTATCATTTGTTGAAAGGCAACCGTTGATTCAAACCTAGTACAGCAGACGAAGGTTCTGAACATTCAACTTCTAAAATTTGAAAAACTCCACCAATCTAAATCATCAAGTTTCAATAAGATAAATAACTAGAATTTGGAATAATGACTTTATATTTCTATATTATTAACACCCATGTACCATATCACAAATATCGACGGTAGTTTCAAATTTACCACGACGGTAAATTCATATTAAAAAGGTGATAAATTATAATATCGCGATTATATTCTGATATATTCCTAGTAAATTTCATATTAAGATTTCCCAATAATATCCCCGTAAAAACCCAAAAATTTGTATAAATCTCGATATTCCCATCTCCGTTAATGTCTCGAGAATGATACTTGTGACTATGCTCATATATACAAATTACAATTTCTAAATAATGAAAACAATCAATCAAAGAATCAATCTACAGATAGAGAAGCTAACAACAAAGAAAATATAAATTTATGATGTCAATCGGGTAAACTCCTGCAAACTCAACTCTAGAAAAGAGACCTAATCTCATTGAATTATCGCAAAGTTTCTAACAGTGAAGAAGTGAGTTAGGGTTGTGTCAGTTTCATATGAGACACCACTGAAGCCTCATTATTAGGGTATAATGTTTCTGATTATGTTCTTTAAGGTATAATATTTTTAGTCATCGAAATACATGGTTCTCTCTATTATCCATAGTTATGTTGAAAAAATGGTCGATAAATATTATTCAAGTCAAATTGAGTCAACCTATTTTTGCTCGATACAATTTGAATTTTTTACAAAATTGAATTACAATTGTATGACTAACTTTAAAACCTTATCATGCTTAGCAAAGAGGACAAATAAGAAAAAGCAATCACAAATGCTAACTGGCTGGCAGACAAAGGTGTCACCTGTTTATGGTGCACCTTAGTTTCAAATATCAGTTAATATTTTGTCAGATACTCAAGGTCCCAATATATATAACATGGGGTCATTCAGCAAATATTGAAACTACTGGTAGATTGGGCTACATTTTGGTTCAATTAGAAAAAATAAAAATTCTGGGCCCTAAGTGGGCCAAAATGAGGCCCAAAATATTGAGTACCTCCTATATATGAGCAAAGTGTTTTGTTTTTTGAGAGTTTTTTTTTTTAATTTACGTGTGGGAAACTATGAAAAACCCAGCGTAAAACCCCCACGGATGATACCCATTATCCTTAGAGTATACCAGGCCGGAGGTTAACCAATTGAGATAGAGTACCTCTCGAGGGAAGAATACTAGTTCTAACTTTTGGAGTTTGAGGTGGTTTCTAGAAACAAATAAGTATATTGTTCTAGACCCATACTAAGAGGATTTTTAGAGAAATGGAAGCTCAATACTTGATGACTTTGTAGTAGGGCTGCAACTCGGGTCAAGCGGGTCGGGTTTCTTAAAACCCAATCCGACTCGAGTTGATATATATGGAGCCTGACCCGACCCGACCCGACCCAACCCGAACTCTAGAACCCAACCCGACCCGAATTGTAACCCAAATCAACCCGAATTCTGACCCGACCTGCATTTTGAACCCATTTTAGTTTAATTTTAGCCGGGCCGGATCGGGTCGGGTCGGGTTTACTTATAAAATCCTCAACCCGGCCCGACCCGAATTTCATGCTGGTTTTTATCTTCTCAACCCGACATGATTTCTCCGGTCGGACCAAAACCCGACCCGAGTTGCAGCCCTACTTTGTAGTTATCATTATTGTTTGAGCTAAATGTTTGAGAGATTTAAGTGCAATGGGCTGAGCTCTCTTTGTAGTCACCTCTTCTTGTATTCTCTCTCATGTAAAAGTTCTTTATTGAAATGAAATTGGCTATTATTTGCTTCTGTTCTTTGTCTACTTTCCCTTCGTTATATGCATCTGCCTGTGCATATTAATAGAACTTACAACATTGCGTTTAATTAATCTAAAAAATCATTGAGATGTACTACAAAATCCAAATATTTAATAGCCAAAAGTTGCATATAATTGACTGGGCAATGATCTAATAGAGCTCAATTTTTTTATGATCAAGGTGTTCAGGCCTCTTAGAGTACCCAACTAATCCTCGAGATGTATGTGCAAACCTCCCTATTTATACACACCAAGTAATTCTATGAAAAATCGCCCTTTGAAGTAGAGTGAGAATTGATCAAAGGACTCCCACTTCCTAAGACAGGTTATTGGCCATCACTCCAACCCCTTTAGGTCATCTAATAGAGGAAGATTGTCTAAGCATCCACCTACAAACAGGTCCTGCTGTGCATTTTCTTTGTCCCTCGGTTTTCCCCTCATTTGCCCAACTTATGTCTTTAGTCCTATCAGATGGATATCTGAACCTCTTATATACATCCTCATGTTTATTTGAAGGGTTGATCCATCATCACCATCATCGTCCAAAGTCAACAGAGGTTGAGTATCAGATATCTTATTATCAGTTCAACCTTTCTAGAACAACTCATTTTAATTTTGGAGGTGGCAAAACAGATTGCCTACCAAATATCAACAGTCCTTTCACACCACACTTGGGTGTTCTAGTTTGGCATCTCAGCTTAATCTGATTTGGAAAAAGCTGGGTCAAGACAACCTCAGACAGGTCAAACATTATATCCTTCCAAGGCAGTCTTACAACCTTTCCCTCTACTTCACTTCCCTTGGATTAATCCTTACATAATTTGACATCATTCCAAATCATATAGACCATTGATCTAACCCCATTAAGTTTATAATGTTGGATAAAATTGAATCTTTAAGACCATAAAAAACATGGCCTTCACTCATCCAAGGAAGTTGATATCTTATAAACATCCTATTCAAGCAAAATATCTTTCAAACTCACTCATCTACATAGTCTATGTGGGCTTCATAAGGAAGTAACGCAAATAAGGCAACATTGGGGATGATTTAACAAATATAAATGTTAGGACCCCAAAGATTACAATTAGCCATTTTTCTCACCCATTTGATCCATTTTATCAATTGGCCAAAATGGAGACATATCCAACATTGCACCAACATGGCATCTTGGTCTGGCCAATTGCCGATATGCATCAGCCGAGTTTCAAAATGGTGGTCTGCACTCAAAAGGTAGAAAAGCGCCACTGTTATCATCATCAATGGAATGTCTAATATTTGATTAATTGATAGCTTTCATGTGGTGCCTGACAAAACAAAAATCAAAACTTCCTCAAATGACAAGTGAAGCAAGATGAAAATCACTAGTCAAACTCATCACTTTATGAAGGCAGGCCACCCTGTTTCTGTACATGAAGCATAAACTCAAGAGAGTCCAAATCAGGATTCAATGTCTGAACCTCTGCATACAAGAAATATTCAATAGTCTCCGGAAAAGCTAGAAAGCAACTAACCAGCCATCATTTGTTCAGATGCAATCCCAAAAAGAAATTCGTTCAAATACCTTGGATCGATATCAGTTTCTCTGTGCATTTGTGGCAGCACGTCACATAAATCATGTTTAGGTGGAGTAGTGTTTTTCCTAAGAATTTCCACCCCATAGCATCGTCATTGATTTCACTGGTAATATTTTTTTGTGGGAAGAGGGATTCTTCGCTGCCCAATAACAAAGAAGAATGAATGAGCCACTATTCTGAAATTATGTCAATTACTGGTGTGAAATCATGGTAATCCAAGTGCAACTTATGGTAATCATATCCAATAATCAAGAAAGATTGAATTGGATCAACTATAAGACTCATAACAATCATTAGATGACATAGAGAATTGGAATCCATCATTTCTACTTCAAGGTGGCAATCTACCGGACAGATACCGTGACAGTTTCTCTCTCATGATGAATGCACTGTTATCAACAGTCTCACAGAATTGTTGTCTGTAACCAGAGTCATGATGGTGAGACAATGGCATCTCATCCTGCACTTCATCTTCCAAATCAATAACAATGTTGTGCAGCAAACAGCACACAAGAATGATTCTAGGCAGCTTGTGCTTGTCAGGCCTCCACATCACTCCTTGGACAATCTTCCACATCTCTTTCAGCCTTGCCAATGCCCTCTGTGCTACCATTCGAGTTGCAAAATGTCGCTTGTTGAATTCGGATTTTGAAGCCGAAAGGTCTTTCCCTTGGTATGGGGTGATGAGCCAAGGCAAGAGAGGGAAACCTGTATCTCCTATTACGTACTCTCTCACTTCAGATCCTTCTGACAGCTTTATCTTCATCCCATTCAATCTCTCATCTTTCTCACACAGTTTGAAGAAGCCAGAATTTTTCAACACTTTAGACTCATCCATGCTACCTGGCCAACCTGTAACGATGTCACGGAACCTCATGTCAGGATCCACAATCGCCTGCACGATCATGCTGTGGTTACTCTCACGATCAATCCAAATATCATTGGATGGGTCTACCGATGGCAAACACATCATGATGTGGGTAGTGTCCATGGTCCCACAGCAGTTGGGGAGCCCTCGGATTCTTTCAAATTTGGACTTTATCTCACTCATCTCGGTTTCTGTGGTCGGCCATCTGAGATGATGGATTGCTCTCTCTTCCATGGCCTCCACAAAACGCCAAGTAACATGGGAGACGGTAGATTGGTTCATTCCAAATGAGTCTCCAATAGTAACAAGTGATTCACCAGAACCTAACCTTCTTAAAGCAACGGCCACTTGATCTCTAACAGAGAGAACTTTGCCATTTGTATATGTGAAGGGTGATGACTTTGCCATGAGATCATCCTTCACCAGAGAACATATGTAGTTGAAAGTCTTCACCGAGACTTTGACGACAGACTCAAACTTGTCCATACCATTGCATAGAGATAAGGAACCTGTATGGGGATAAGAGTCGATTACAAAGAAAATAAATGGAATAGAGTAAACTCATAAACAAGATTAACAAAGAGTTAAACATTCAGTAACTCTGATGTCCATGCTACTTTTGACACTAATCTCCAATATCCCATGATGAATTGCTAAATAAAGGGGGGAGAGACCCTTGATCTAATGGAGCCCAACACATGGTGGGTTTGGCTCTACCTAATAAAAACCTGAAAAGGCTGAATGGCATAGTAAGCCATAGTGTATGAGAAGAGCCCTCTAATATAATATTTATTAAAACATGTAAGATGCAGTTGATATTGCATCAGTAATGGAACTTAATACAGCAATGACAAAATCAGAAGACAATGTACATACAGGCGAGGCACATATGCTAGGTTGGATGTTGGATGTGGAGAGCATTAGGAATGGTCGAATGGATAAGAGGAGGAAATTTATGGGTGGCTCCAATATAAGAGAAAATCAAGAAATGTTGTATGGGATAGTCTTGTTATGCACAGATCAAGAGAAGAACTTGTATGAAGTACTATGCAAAGATCAAGAAAAGAACTCATATGAAGTACTAAATGGTTGCAAGCACAAGGAATAGAAGGATAAGCCCATAGAGATTTTGAATAGTAGTTATATATGGCATGTTAGGTCGTAGAGTGACAAAAAAAATAGTCCTAAAAAAGGATGACGCAAGAAGTAGAACTCCTAAAGCCAACCCAGATAGATGGGACAAGGCTAAGGCGGTGAAAATAAAATAATTAGTAGAAACAATTATTCATGTACGAAGCAGATATTACATGCATAAGCATTCTCCAAAACATTTATAACCAAATGCTGCAACTAAGGCCTATGATCTCCAAGTATCAAATAATAGGTGCATTAGCTCTAGACGTGGATAACTGCACCAAAATTAGACATCTGTGTGAGGTGTTGGACATGGTTCAAAAAACTGGAACCAGTGATAGTAGTGATCCCTAATTGTCCATGATACAAACCAGATGATATTTTCAAATATCAGATGAACCGATCCAAATCAATGTGAAATTTCAAAACCCCATTAAATTTTTTGATAGAATATCCAAGAAATCTAGAATATTGGAAAATCATGGATTGTAAACTTTGTTTTTAATCTCACTCAAGATATGGAAAAAATACTGCCCCTTTAAGCCAAGTATGTCTGGTGTCGCTGTATGATACTTCGTAAAAATTGAAATATTTTTTATTATTAAAATAAAATTGAAAAGAAATATAAAATAATAAAACTTTCTTCATAGATCCTATATCTAAGTATGATATGTTGTTAGTGATTAGATCTACATGCAACCTATGATTTTAAAGAATTTTATCTTACTTTGTTTCAAATTTTTTTGAAAAATAACAAGAAATAGAAAAAGCTGAAAAATAAATATAAAAAATTTCTTATATCCAAGTAAGATTTTTTTGTAACCCATCAGATCTTCATAGAAACTATTTTCTCAAACCACTTTATGTTATTTTATTTGAAAATTTTGAAAAAGTAGCAAATAAAAAATGGAAGAATATTAAAAAATCAATAAAATTTATTATTTGGTCCCAAATATTGTCTACATAATGTTTTAGTTTCATTACCAAGTGAATCATATCATTTGTTAAGAAAAACTAAAAAAAATTGATTGATATTTCAAAAAACCATGTGATGGTGATACCTATTCTGACCCAAAAACTGTACTGGATCCAACTGGTTCAGGGTTCAAACCAGGTGGTTTTTTAAACCATGGTATTGGATTCAATAAATTCAAAATATAGGATTCATGGATTTGACGTAATAATTGAATAGATTTAAGTACAAATTTACTTTTAAGTGAAAAAAGATGTAAAAAATACACAAATAAAAAATGATGTACATGTTCTAAATATTATATGATGTTACTTTTGAAAAAAGGTATGTCATTTTTTCCATCTTGAAAAACAAAGATCACAAATGTATACATGTGTATTGAAAAACATGTGTTATAAGTAGAAATCAAAATTCAAGTAAAAAGCAAATACATGCTTTAACATACTCTAAACATAACGAGTGTCAAAATGTCAAGTTATTGAGCTCCACATGCATTGAACCAAGGGGTGGCAAGTTTTGACCTAACCTAAAGTTCAGCTGCAAGAAAGAAAGATTTTGATCGAGTATCTTTGACCTGTTCAATAAGCATGTTGATCCAATCCATCCCATTTAATAAATTGGAAGGATTTGGGCTGAGGTGTTTATGAATGTGAGTCAACTTACTGGACCAACCCTAAACCGCTGGTAGCAATTTCTTAACCAAGCTGGTCCAATCTCAGCCAACGACAAAACGGCTCAGTTAAGTATTTTTGACCTTTTTTTTTTAAATTAACTTCATTAATCAAAAGCTAAAGGAACAAGAGATACACAGAGGCAGGCCAAAAGGACCCCACCACATGCAAGAAACAACCAAAAACCCTCCCAACCCATTACAAGAATTTGTTTACAATTTCCGTTGACAAAGTCAACTCGTAACGCGCCATCTCATCAGCCGCTGAGTTAGCTGACCGAGGAGCCCAAGCTAACTTGTTTAATATGTTGGGTTTGGTTTGAAGTGTTACAAAATGTGACTCAGTTGTCTTAACCTGATCATTGTCACCCCAAGTTGCACCAGTCAGTTCAAGTATAATTCGTTTTTTTTTTTTGTATGGTAACATAAAATTTTATTGAAATTGAGTTGAGAGTTTAAGAATAAGAGTAGGACCAGCAAATAACTGTCCTAAAATAATTTACTGAAAAACACATGAATTAATATTGAATTAGTGAAGTTCTAATGCTGAACATGAATGTAACACTGGCAAATCAAAGATATACTAGCATAGTTATAGACATCTGTATCCTTGTCAAATGTCTTGCATCACTATTCTAATTTTGGATAGATATATCCTTGCCAAATGGCTTCAACCTTTTAGATTTTTAATTTGATGACTGAAGGTGTCCAGGTGTCTCACCCGACTGGTCCTTCGGAGTATGTACACGCCTCCCTATACACACATGCCGGGTTCAAGCGGTAGGACCTTACTATGTACATATTCCACGGAGAGTGACCCTTCATTGGAGTTACCAGGGATTGAACCCAAGACCTCAATCTTGAAGTCTTGTGTCTCAACCACTAAGCCAACCCCTTGGGGCTTTTAGATATTACGCAGATGTCCTAGAAAACACATAAGCTTAAAGAGCCAAAAAGTAAATTCTCACAATCAAAGGCATTATACCATCTATTTGGGATTGAAATTTTTTAAGTTCCACTTTCCCACTCAACGATGCCAAAAGTAGCGTTCTCAATGTCTTTATGATCTAGTATATCTTATGTTCCATATCAAACCTAGTCTTTATGAGTCACCTCCTCCTCCCACTTCCTAGCACATGTAACCCTTGATCTTAAATGGCATCCCTTGATCTAAGGTCAGAAAGAGAATTTTGAATCTCATATAGCTTAGACCTAAGCGACTCCTTCTCGAATGTTTCCTCATTACAGTGAGAGAGAGACTAGTCATAGATAACCTTGTAACTTCTTTCTTGGTCATTATGACATGGAAGGCCCTTAATTTCCTGATGTCTTAACCCATAAGTCCAATCTATATATGAAATCCATTTTACATTAATAGCCACCCAAATGTCATCTAATAATTACAATTAGAAATAATTATAGGGACCTAAACTTCAAAAGAACTATGGATTTCCTAATCCCCAATTCCCTAAGATATGTTCCCATTTTGTAATCTACGCTGTCAAATATAGTAAGCCTACATAACTAATTGGAAGAATATCCCTTTGAATGCACCTAAAGTAGATATAAGGAATGAAACATCAGCTGGTAAAAAAGAAAAAAATAAATGGGTACCACAGGGGATCGCCCAAAAGAATATATGTGTGTATGTACATGCATAAATACACATAAATGGATACATATATAAGCAAATCCATAAAATTAAGAAAAGAAACAACTCAAGCAAGGATTCTTCCCAAGTTTTCAGCCCTAGTTGGGGCCTATATAGTGAACAATCCAAAACACCACTATTATTCTGCCCTTTAGATTCAGATCTGGCCTAGAACAAGACCCATCTGACTTATCCTCACCACTTGATCAAGTATCACTAGTGTGTGTGTGTGTGTGTGTGTGTGTGTGTGTGTGTGTGTGTGTATTTGAATGATATTTAATAGTATATATACTTATCCAACTGTTCAACTTAATGCATAAAATCAAAGGTTAAGATGACATGATGGGGACCATGTTTTAGTTCACATGATTCTATAACCATCCATCAGTACGTCCATGTCAAAAAGCAGTGCCAATCTAATATTCCATATACATATCATACATGTATGCATGCATATGTACAGATGTGTGTATGTGTAAAATTAGGGGAACCAGCCCTTAAGGGGCCCACTTTTTGCAATGCCACCTGCTTCCTGACAAAACCACAGATCCACCCCCTATATGTGAATTGTCACACAAGAACCATCGCAATACCCAGCCAAGTGAACCTCAACATTGGATTTATCTTAGCCCGTAAACTTTGACACCCTAAGATTGAATGCTGGGATGTTCAGATGGTCCCCAAAGTTGGGAATACGAGGGCCCACCCTTTGGCATGATTTGTGATAGGAATGGGAGTAGTAAACCATGGAGTACCCATGACATAATGCGATTACATTTGTTGCACTTAAAACACCACATAAACCCAGGGCTGGCCCTGGCTATAGGCAAAGTAGGCGGTCGCCTAGGGCCCCCAAGTCCATAAGCTCCTTTACTATATGTTAAATAATTAATAATGTATAATTAAAGCACAAGTTCATTCTTTTCCAGTCGGTTAGACTTGTCCTTTTATAAGTTCGAGACCCGGGATCAAATCTGGGCTGCGTTATTAATAATAATTTTTTTTATTTTTATCAAGTTATTTAATAATAATAATGAAAAATAACAATAATTTGAATTAATACTACTTGAAATCATTTGACTATTTGATAATTTTTCTACTTTATTTAAAGCGTAGGTTTCTTAAAAAATTAAAATAATGAGAGTAGCAATCATAATAATTATTATTATAATCCTCATTTTATTGAGTTTAATAATAATAATAATAATAATAAAATAATTTTAATTAATAAAGAATCTTTTAAAATATATCTATCATCTAAATAAAGAGAGAGAAATCTATATTGAGTTGATAATTTTGAATTAAATATAATTTAAAGCTTTTAAAATTTGAAGAGATGAAAAAACATAGCTTTATTAATTTGATCAATGTAGATTTTATTAGAAGTAATATACAAGTATAAATCATTATAATTAAGATAATTTTTATTTTTTAAAAAAATACAGAAAAATTGAAAAATTAAAATATTAATAATATTTTCGTTTCAAATGAGAACTTGCATTATTGTTACACTTGAATATGATAAAAGATGCAGTACCAAAAGAATGAATTGCCAAATTATATAAAAAGAATGAATTGTTGTTTTCCAAATGTATGAATTGCTTATACAATAATGTTGATTATACCAGATTACCAGTTACAGTTACCTATGCAGAAATAAATTTTTCAAAGTTAAAACTAATAAAATCTTATCTTCGGTCTACGATGTCACTAGAAAGATTGAATGGATTAGCTATCTTATTTATTAAAAAATAAATGTTAAAAAAACTTGAATATAGTAATTTAATTAGTAATTTTGCATCTCAAAATAAAAATAAATTTTAAATAATACTTTGTTATAAATTTGATTATGATATTTTATTTAGTTTCACACATTGTAAAAAAAAATTGTATGATTTTATTTTTTGTGAGTATATAAGGGCCCAGGCCCCATCTTAAAAACTCGCCTAGGGGCCTGAAATCTCAGGGTCGGCCCTGCATAAACCTTTACTCAACCCCTTTGTTTCTCGTACAACTTTCTCAGGGTTAGAATCCTTATCTCCAAAGGGACCTCATCATCATCTACGGTACCTTTGCATCTCTACCCATCACAACATCTAATGAACTAAGCTTTGGTTGTTTCTTAATAATAAGACCTCTTTAATATGCTTAATTGTTCAAGACGGCTACATCACAATCACATCTTGAATAAAAGGCCATAATGCCCTGAATATCTTGCTACTACTTGCTCATTTGAAGTCAGATGCCAATGAATGCAATTCTTCTATGTAATAAAATATACTTTGATTACATTCGCATAGGAATTGAAAGCATTAAACTATAGCTTTTGTGCATGATTTGAAGAAGAAAATTGTCTCTTCTCAAAATTTTCCAAAATGATCTTTGAATTACATCTCTCCCAAGACACCTTCAATCGATCCTAGAAAGCAAAGGGTTTACCCTTCGAATGGATGGCACCAATTACACTTCTTCTAGTCTGGGAACAATTTTGTTTTGGAAATTCTCTCAACCATATCTAACCAATTCAAGAAGTCTTCATATCTCATACTTATGTTGCATTTGGGCAACTTCAACTTGATTTAATCCATATTCCCATCATCTCATTTATAAGACTGTCCCAAACTCATGAAGTTCTCTATGCGGACTACCTCTACAGAATAGGTTAATAAAAGCTTACACCTATTCATGGCCATCATCATTAAGTTCACAATTCTAGCCTAATAAAGCTCTAGTCGAGAATTTTCTATGTGCCTGTTTAGCTCTTCAATCCACACAGCCCAACAATCAATGTGGTCCTCATATATGTCTACATGCTAGGCTTTACTTCTGTTTCACAGGCATCCCTAATTCTCTGCACTTGTGCATGCTATATAATTAATTGAACAGTGCATAAAAGCTACCAAATGCATGAAATTTGGCATCTTTCGAGATATTGATGTTCGACACACGAAATATGGTTTTAAATAAATAATAAGAACCAACTCCAGTGGAGGGTCTACACCAATTCCTGTGGACAATGCATAAATTATTACTGAGGTAGTCCTGACTCCTATTACAACCTCAGAACCCAATTGAAGCCCTAGCTTTCTTTCAACTTCTCCAGATAAACTTTTAATGATGCCTTCAATGGGATTTGCCCCGGTCATGTCCACATAATATATTTGTACTTTTATTAATGATAATATATTTGTACTTTGATACCATGCCATATCAATGATACACAATCAGTACACATGAATGGTGATACTACATTTTGGTGTAAGCAATGGAATTGAAAGCGTAGTAAATCAGGTCTGCAATCTAATTGTTAAATAGCAATGGGTCTCTCTTAATAAAATTGTGGTTCTACATAGGTGGAATTACAATTTAGCTCCCAAAATGCCAGACGACTCATATTGGTGGGATTAATGACTAAATACTCGAGTTTTTTACAAAATTATGTTATTCTTTAAAATTTGTCAACATGACTTGCGATTTAGTTGAAAACAACTCATTTACTATTTACTAATAGAAAATCCATTTGGATTTTTTTTTTTTTTATAATTTTCAAGTCACCATTTGTTGAGATTGAATAATTGACCAGTCATGACCGTCACAGAGGGTAAGAAATCAGTGATAACATGGTCCCTTCTATGTTATTTTTCAAATATAAATCAGTGGTAAAATGCCAACCCAACAAAAAAAAAAAATTCTAACATGCAATATCTTGCCTTTCAATCTCTCTAGATGTAATAAAAATAAGGGCTGAAAATATTTGAGTACATCCACCATAAGAGCGCCATCAAATATTAGTGAAGTTATGTTGAAGCATTCATTTTGGTGGAAATAATACATATTCTTAGGTAAACATAAAAAAACAGTGTATAATAAAATAAACAGTACCTCACTATTTTCCCCTCTTCAGGCTACAAAGAATGACAAACAGAGGATGTCATTTTTTCGAAATAGTGTGAGATGGTTGCATTTGTGTGGATACTGTTATATGCTTACACTATGATGGAAAATTCTATGCTATAAACATGGCACTCTAATCATTGGGTTGCGAGTTTGATATAAGATGACCAAAGATTCACTTAAAGTATATGAAGTTTTTCAACTGACACAACCTTGGAGTGATATCGTGACTCAATATTTCTTGGCCCCACACATCCCCTCTATTGTGCCACCTTAGTCCCAGTAGGCACTGCATATTTTTTTCAGGTATGATATCCCTAAAACTTCCAAAAAAAATTGTTGAAATGATATAAATGAATTGAATGTTTCAACTTCTCAGAAAAGTAAACAAGTCTTCTAGTGTCTTACATTCCATTTATAAATCAGATATTCAGATGTCATAATCTCACAGTGAGCAAGCCAGAGATTCAAAATTGACTGCAGCTGATTGAATGCAAGACAAGTTTCAAGTTTAGGTACTCCAATGAAAAAAACGATTTCAAGATAATAATGGAAGGTTAGATGGAACTGAGATCTTGAATTCTAATATGAAACTGAATCTGAGGTGACTAGTAAATAAAAAGTGGATCATATAATGATGACACAAATGCATTAGTTAAGATGGATGTGCAAAGTGCCAAGAAAAGATAGAACTAGAAATGAGCGCATCAAAGGAAATCTAAAGGTTGCTCCAATGGAAGATAAAGACCAGGGAATGTCATTTAAGATGGTTTCAGTAGATAGGTACAAGACTTGAAACAACCCCAGCAGAAAGAGAAGGTAGTAGAAGAGGCAGACTTTTAAAGACATCAATTGAGGTGGTAAGTGTTGACAAGACATGATGGATCGTGGAGCGATGGAGAGCATGACTTTCAATGGGGTTGAGAGGAAAAGTAGGATGAAAAGCAAACCCTAGTATAATGGTTGTAATAGTGATAATCAATGGAAGGTACTGATAGAAAGCAGAATACCAAAAAACTTCAATGCCATGCACATGAAACCAAAGAAAATGAAATTCTCTACAAACTGGCAGCAGCCAACTAACCATTGTATATGATCATTCACTAAAGTCTCAAGTGTCACAAGCCCATAAAATTTCTATTGATAGTTAATGGTGTGAGCAACTGACAAGGAGAAGGCTACCCAAAACTGACGAGGAGAATACTATCCAAAATTCAGAGTTGCATTCCACCGTTTAATGAATCCATAATTTGTTCTAACAACCCAACAATTGTATGTGAATGGCCAATCACCCATAGGAAATGCTATCAATCTCGTAATGATAAATTGTTGACAATGAGTTTCAGTGAATTTTGAGACATCGCCAAAACAATTAAAGAAAATGCACAGTGCTGAAACCAATAAAAGTCCTTCTCTGAGATGTATGAGACATGTAAAAATTTAAGTAGCAATTTTGATAAATGTCAGCTTTAAAAGGATTTACGGAAACTATCACCTGCGGTATGAGGAATCAAGGTTGTGAATAACCATCTACACCCTTAAGAGTTCAAACTTCAGATTTTCCTTTATAAATATCATCAGTACAAGCTTTTTGATCTTAGATCCAGACTAAACCTGTCAAAAGCTGATAGGAAGATACAACACATTTTCCTTAAACACAAAAGATAAAACCCATATATTTATATCATACATGATATATATTAATAACTGATGGAAAGGACTTCCATAGATGGTTGTCTGATCTATCTGAACTTTTTACTTCCAAGTCTTTCTATTTGTGAGAAACATGTTAGGAGTATATCTGATATCGCATAGTAAAACCCCTTTGTATGGTCTCTCTACGACAGTTAGTCTTAAAAAAATTCCAAGTGCTGGTGGAAACAGAGGATTATTGTGAGTGGTTGTCCTTCATGCCTTCAAAATGCAAATCTATTGTTGGTTGCTCCTTTTTGGTGTGGGTTTCCTTTCTATCACTTTTCCACACTTGGTAGGCGATGACCTAATAACTGCCCAATCTATCATATTTGAGGCTTTATTTCAGGGATCATTCCAAGTTCTATGCACTTTTAGCAGTTATCTATGATGGCTATTAGAAGGTGTATCGAAGGGAAAAAAACAATTGTCTTCAAGAACCAACCAGATAATTTGGAATGTGTCAGTTATATAAATTTGTAGAACACTCCATTTTTACATGTTATTGAAATTCCACAAAGAAAGATTTGAAGCCAAAGATATTGATTCCATTCCCAAGCAGCAGTCACAAAATATGACCAATGCAACATTAAAGCCCATACAACAAAACATATAAAACCATATTGACCTACAGGAAAGCATGGAAGCTGAGACCATCAAATTCATACTCAAAACAGCAACAGAAACATACAACCACTGCTACATTAAGTTCATATAACAAAGAACATCAAACCACAGCAACCAGAAAGATTCAGAAGTGCCAAGTGTCAAATCAATACTCAGATGGCAGCAGCAACATAGAGATACTACCCATATGACGAAGACCATCAGACCATATCAACCAAGAAAGAGCTGGAAACCCATAAACTAAAAAATGTTAAATTTTATCAACCCAAAAAAGGCTTTCAAGCTCAAAATCATGAAATCCACAGTCAAATATCAATAGCAAGAAATACACAAAATTGCATAAACCAATGTAACCAAGCCAGCCATATGGAACCATGAAGGCTTAGAAACTCAAGCCATCAAATCCTTAATCGTGAAAATGCCTATACACACTCAATTCATTAAAGCGAGATAGGGATGTGAATAAGAAGGGTATTTGTGGAAAAAAAAAATCGCAGATTTTTGTATTTCTGGACGGACAATGTTCCTCTCTTTTTTGTCCTGCCCTTTGCATTGAAATGCATTGAAAGAGCAGATTATAAAAAATATATGCATGATATGATTCAACCTCAGACCCATTTGAATGTAGCGAACAATAGTGGGGCTTCAGAATTGATATGCATTTGAATCATAGGGGCTAGTAATCGCCGATATGCTCACACGGTGACGTCATTGTTGTTGTAATTATAGTGCCCACTATGCCTCTCGAAAGATCAGAAGTTATTAGATTTGAAATTGTATGTACATGTAAAGAACTCAAACGCAACAATGGTATGATAATAAGATATGATGACAATGCAGCAGTTGTCATTGATCAAGAAGGAAATCCAAAAGGAACTCGAGTTTTTGGAGCGATTGCTCGGAACCAACAACAACGCATACCCAATGCTACACTAAATCCATATAACCAAAACCATTGAACCATCAAACAATATCAACCCAAAGAGACTTATAAGCTGAAAAGATTGAATCAACAGTCAAATAGCAACAGCAATAACACACCCTATGATACATAAACATACATCCAATACTACACTGAACCATATAGTCAAAACCAGAACCAAAAAAGACTTGGAAATTGGAAACATCAAATCCATGCCCCAAATAGCAAGAACAAAAATATACACAACACTGGATCAAACCCATATAACCAAAATGACTTAGAAGCCAACAAATCCATACCCAAAGAGCAATAGCAGGACATATCACATACCACATTGATATACACCCAACATCACATTAAACTCATATGGCCAAACCCATCAAACCATATTGATCCAAAGAGAATTTGAAACTAAAAGCATCAAATCCATATCCGAATAGCAACAACAACATACCCAATACCACATTAACATAAACCTAGTACTGGATTAGAACCCATAGAATCAAAACCATCAAATATTGTCACCCCAAAAAGACATACAAGATGATAATCCAAAGTCAAATGGCAACAGCAATAAAGACCAAATACCATATCAAATTCATATAACCAAAATCATCAAGCCATGTAACCAAAACCACCAAACCATATTAACCCAACAAATCTTAGAAGCAGAAAGTATTGAACCTATACTCAAACAGCAGTTGCAACACATACCCAATACCATCAAACACTACACCCATATAACCAAAACCAACAGACCATCAAACAATACCTTCTCAAAAGACTTGGAAGCTGAAAGCATCAAATGCATTCATATGTCAAATGCCAACAGCAACATATACCCAGGCCCGGCCCTGCCTATAGGTGAAGTAGGATGTCGCCTAGGGCCTCCAAATAGGTAGGGCCCCCAAAGATCCAAGATTCTGCGTGCAGGGCCTCCAGAATCCAAAAAAAACTCGAATCCACGTTCCGCAAGAGGCAAGCGGTTCCGCGTGTCCGTGCGGGACGTCGTTCTGCGTCCGTGCGGGACGCGATTCCGCATCCGTGCCTCTTCCCATTCCGCTGCTTCGTATTCGTTCCTCTTTTCGAAACGCTCAAAATTTACACCGAGTACATTCTTTTAGGCTCTTCCATTTTTGAAACTCGAAAATATTAATCAAATAAAATCTCCAAGTGATTATTGCAGTAGCCTCTCCTCTCCTTACTCTCTGCCTCTCTCATTGCTCTCTTAGTCTCTCTAGTCTCTCTCACTGTGCTCTCTCTCGCTCTCCTCTGACCTCTCTCACCGCTCCTCTCTCTATTCTCTCTCGCCGCTCCTCTCTCCATTCTCTCTCGCCTTCAGCTTACTCAGTTGCAGGCTTCCGACTTGCAGGTACTTTTTTCATCGATCCCGTCACTTCAGACTTGCTGGTACCTTTTTCATCGATCCCGTCATCTTGAATTCCTAATGGGTGTTTTAAATAATACTTTATTATAAATTTAATTTTTATATTTTATTTGGATATTTCACACTTTATAAAAAAAAATATGAATTTTTTTTTTGAGTATATATAAGAGCAAAAGGCCCCATTTTAAAATTCACCTAGGGCCTCTGAAATCTCAGGGCCGGCCCTATACCCAATACTACATTAAACCTTTAAAATCAAAAGACAAACTGTATTGATCCAAAAAACTTAGAAGCTGGAAGCATCTAATCCCTACTTAAATAGCAACAGAAACGTACAAAATACAGAAAAACAATAAGACAACACCACCAAGAAACAAAGAAAGACCATAGAACTGCAACAACAAGTAGAAGAGATTATCACCTTTACTCTTCTTTGAGGAATCGTCCCATCGATCTAAGAACCCCAGTCCAGATGCCCTGGCCGTCGACTCACCATCCTCTACTACCTTCTTCTCCACCTTCCTCCTCCTCTTGAACCCTCTAACGGGTCCCATCAGAAAACCTGAAATCAAACGGGTTGAAAGGCCAGAAAACCCACCAAAGACAACCCAAAGGAGACTTCAAGGCATGGAATTCAAAGACCAAGAACACAGAACAAGACCCATTTTGCCATGACCCAAATTCCACAACAAGAATAACAGAGAGAGAAGAGGAGGGCAGTGGGAAGGCACGTGAGGAGAGGGTGATCAGAGGGAGAGAGAGGGGAGGAGTGGCAGACTAGCATGCAGAGCTAATTTATATAAGGAGAAAGAAAGAAAGAGAGACAGTTGGTTATAGAGCTTATGATGGAGTGCTGGTAGAAGTGGTTTTAGAGCTACGTACTGACTTCAAAGACCATTGAAAGAAAAAGAGAGAGATTTCCTGAGTGAGGGGATTTGAGAGAGACAAAGAAGGATTTTGTATGCAGAGAACAGAGAATGAGTCTAAGGAGTAAGGAGGGACATGGGTGTTTGAGGACAATGTATGCAGCAAAACTGCAAAACCTCACTGAAGAAGACAATGTGCGCTCTCTCTCTCCTTTCATTACTCTTTTAACTTACTGTTGTTTTTTCCTTTATTTTTTATTTAATACAGGTAACGTCTGTGAAGCTCAATTCAGACGGGGTCACACGTGCCAACGTGGCTAATATAAGAGATTTGATGGGCCATGAAAGTGCAGTACTTAAGGATCTAAATGGACACTCATTTAATCTAAAACTTCAAATATCATTTAACTGTGGATCAGTGTCTTTAATTTAAAAGACCTGTTGGAGTAGAATTTAACCTTGATTCATAAAATCTAATCTATTGTTTTTTTCAACATAAAATTCAAAATACAATTTACTATGAATTGAGACATTTGAAAGTAAATTATAAATTTACCTAATTTTTTTCTATTTTTACTTAAGTTTGAATTTCACATCTCGTTAATAAGAGTTCATCTAAGAGATATATAGACCAAAAAGTGAGATCTCCTCTATAATCAAAATAATTGAATGTTTTAGAGATCGTTATGAGATTTCTCAATTTATGTAAAATAAAGTTTATCAAATCATCTTAATTTTTAAATTTTATTTTTTTATTCAACTAAGATTCAATTAAAATAATCATAATCATATTCTTTCTTATTGAATTCTTGACTTTCTAATGCAAGAGTACGCTTGTCTCTATTAGACCTAGCTGTTCCTCTCACTTTATTACTATGAATAAATTTTAGATGAGAAATCATATAATTCTAATACTTAAAAAGTTTATATTTCTAATAATAAATATAATTTGGCGACCATGCTTAAGGCTACTCTCCAAATTTATCTTGTTTCACCTTTAATAGGTTGCATTGCATACTATACTGGTATCCATGAAAGTCCACATATAATATGTTCAAAATAAGAATTTTTAAAATTAGTGTCTCATTGTCACTTAATTTAAAAAAAAAACTAGGATGGTATGGGTACCGATCAACTTATGAAGGTAAGAGGAATTGTCTACGACGTATTTTGGGTTCAACCGGGTTCAACTGCAGTCAAAGCCGGTCAATGAATAATATAATATAAATATTACATATAACATTAAGTAAGACACCTTTTAAAAAAATAAATTAATATAAATATTACAAATAACATTCAAACTCTGAATAATATACCAAAACGTTGAAAGATATGGGATAAAAATGGTAAGAAACCTTTATATTTCAAATATATCCATTTTTAATATTAATTTTTGATATTTTGAAGGGGAAATTAAAAATAAAATTAAAAAAATTAAAAATTTGTGAGTCGAGGTTCAAGATTCACGGTTTTATCATCAAGACCGCATAAAACCGGTCATAACCGTGGTTTTATGCGGTTTTGACCAAAAAGGTTTTTAGTCTTTGGTTCGATCTAATTTAAAAACGGTTTTTAGTCTTTGGTTCGATTTAATTTTGATAACATTTGTTGAAGGTAAATAATTTCGTATTGTCTTTAAATATTGCAAAGCACATGTTAGCATGTATCATGTATGTGATCACAGCACACCTTTTAACACTAAAGGATGTGGGCTTTATGTCTTGTTTTATTCTGTTCACTTGGCTTGGGGCTATGGGCTTGACTGTGTGCTTGTCTCAGGTGTCAAAAAAATGCCTAAGATATTTTGAATTGGCCGAGATATCTCGGGTTTTTTATCGTTCGAGATATCTCTACCAATATGAGATATATAGGCTGTTCAGGTGAGACTCGCCGATACGATCGAAATTTGTAAAAAAAAAAGAGAGAGAAAAATATCGCTCGATATCAATGAGATATCGGCCGAAAAATGGTGGACTCAAGATCTCGGCGCCTCGGCCGAGATCTCAGATCTACTGTTTTTTGGACTCCTGGCTTATTTATTCTCTGAATGGCCTTTTGTGGGCCCTGTATTTGATTTGCTCGGCCTTGGGCTTTTAGTTCTGTGTTTCTTTTTGCATGGCCTAGGATGTGGGTTTCTCCTTTGTAATTCTTTAGAGCGTTACCCCCTCTCTATTTGAATGTGATCTAGAAGATCCTAAGCATTGAAGTGGATATACTGAAGATGAAAAAAATCAATCAATAGTATCAATGAAAACACCTAAAGAAGTAGTTCTTAGCGATTGATTCTAGAGGGGTTGAGTTCAATTTCCACTCTATTTCAAAAGGTCACTTTTTATAGAATTACTCAGTGTGCATGCATAGGGAGGCTTGCATATATTCGAGAATTAGTCTGGTGCTCTAAGAAATCTGAACACCTTAATCATCAAAAAAGTTATTCTAAGGAATTGAGGTGTAGACACCTGAGTGACCCACAGGGCATTCCAAATAACCACAACCACCATGGAAGATGAATACATGAAAGATAGTCCGTGGCGTCAATCCCTACTTTTACTCTTTAACTTCACTCAAAAAATGCAAAACAAAATGAAATGAAAAATGAAGATGAATACCCTATTTTAAATCTGAGAAGCTTTAAGAGCTTCAAGTCACTGGTCAACCCATGTAATGTCTGCGTGCTATATGTTTTTTACTTGGATTTGGACTAAAAACCTAAAGTGCAAATTAAAATCGGATGGCTTTGCCATAATCCTCAATTAGCCTCATCTCAGCTCATCTATATTAATTATATGTATGGTTGTGTTATTCTGAATTATCTTGCATTGCATGATATGACATATTGCTTGATGCTATAAAATATTCTTAATGCTAGTAATTCTTTCCCTAAAAGTGATTGCAACAATTCATTCAAAGCTTGGATGGAAATATTTTGAAATTTTGACACTATTATTGAAAATATCAAGTTGTACCGAAACCCAAGTCCAAATAAATCTGAATACGATTACAATTCTCTTTTATTCCACTCGCATGGATAACGCAGTTAGTCTAAACTTCTAGGATTAGAATAGAGGTTTTGGGTTCGACTCTTCTGAACTTACATGATACATGAGACTTGTGAATGGTTTTGTATATCTATTGAATTAGTATTACCTCTAATGTGGAGTGGAGATACCAATGAATTCTCAAAACCCTAAAATCTCTCAAATATAGAATATATATACAACATTAGATGTATAGTATAGCTTGGATCACCACAATATATAGGACATGAATGAAACATGAGACAACTAATTTTCTGAAGAATCATTCTAAACCAACAAGTCTTACACGGTTCAACAGAAGCAAAGTCATTAAAGAACAACTTGAACCCATAGACTCTGACTGCATTGTCACTTTAAGCTCCTTTGTTATTGTCTGTAAATTCAGACTCTGATTGCATTTTGCAAGAACACCATCAAATAGAGACTGGTAGCAGTTGGGGTCTTGAATCAGAAAAGTCATTTTTTTATTTTTTATTTATTTCAGAAACAATACTTTTATTTGCTCATGCTTGTCAGGATATAGCATATTTATTTTAAATCACATTTAGATTGGGATTATGTTTATATTAATGAGCCATTATCAGCCACTGTGCACTCTGTGTGAATCCTATATGGGACACACCTCAGGCTCAGTGATGGATTAGCAAGAACATCATCAAAAGAAAACTATATTTCTCCTGTTTGGGTGTTTAGTAATCAATTTCATTCTCTTCAGATAAAAAATCAAAACAAAATACCTTAGCATTTTGGTACTAACTTCTGTTTCAACTTTCAACCCATTCTACTGTCCAACCTAACGGGCCTAATCTGGGTGAAACGGGGCAGAGTGGCCCATTTTGGCCCTACCTGTTCCACTTTACGATACATAAAACATTCAAGGACAGCGATCCTCTCACGGACATTTTGTGTAACTAGAAACGGATTTTACTGTATTGCCCACTTTACCCTTTGAATCGGCTCGCCGAACCCTTTCATGTAAGTGATTCAAAGGACAAAATGGGTATATAGTAAAACCCGAGTCGCGTTACACAAAGTGCCTGTGGGAAGCCCGCTACCCAACATTCGACCATACTGATTAAATTTAGACTTAATAAGATACATGTGGATCAGATTTCATCCCAAATACCAACTTTCATGCACTTAATCTTAGTAGTCAAAGTTATCAAATGTCCTTAATTGAAGGACTTTGGGACTTTGACCACTAAGATTGAGTAACTAAAAATCAATTTCTAGGTTGAAATTTTCATTTCATAAAGATTGATATTTTATGAATTTGGTGAGAATTGGATAAAAAATGAAACAGACCTAGTGTACATATATTCCAAGATTTAACTATTGATATTGAATAAAATTAGAATTCATGTTTATTTCTGGAGAATTTTTTGGGTTTTCTGTGAAATTTCAATTTTATTTGGTTCAGTAAGATTCAAACTCTCTTAAATTAGAAACATGAGTATGTATCTAATGATAATTTATGTTTTTCTTCTTATAGCTTAGTGTGAAATGACGAAAGTGATTAATTGCAATATTCTTATAAATTCATGATTATTTTCTTCATATTTCATCATATTTTTATTTTTAATGTTTTATATTATCTTTTTCCAAAAATGTTATTCATGTACGACATTTACTACCTTTGTAAACTTCGTCCTTCCCATTCTCTTTCTCCAATGGGCCTTGGCCAGTGTAATGCTTCTTACAATTGCCTTGTCAATGTCATCAACGTTGTTCTTGTTAATACCTTCTCCCTTGCCATTGGCAGCTCTGCTTTCCTCTTACATCTGTCCTTGAGAATCTTCAACCTGCTGGTTATCAATCCCTCCTCCCTTAACAAAGAAGATAAAATCTTGGACATTTCTTAAGAGAAGAACCAAATCCTTCTTCCACTTGGAGTTGGAAATCAATTGAGGCTGTTTTACTTTTAACAGCAAGTGAGCAGAGGCTGTCATGGCTTCTGCTGTTGTCGCCTTCTTTCTGCAAAAACTGGGTGACCAGCTCACACAAGAATGGCAGCTCCTCCAAGGAGTCAGGGAGGATGTAGAATGGATCAAAGGTGAGGTTGAGGCCATGATGGTCTTCCTCAAGGATGCAGATGACGCAATCGAAAGAAGCCATATGTTTCATCAACAGCCTTCTTTCTATGCAGGACTGCAAGCTTGGGTTGCACAAGTGAGGCACCTAGTCTTTGATGCAGACGATGCCATTGATGAATACATGATTCACATGGAGATGATCCATCGTCACCCAAGCAGATTCAAGAGTAATTTAGCATGCTTTATGAACCTGTGGTCGGCCAAGCACCATTTTGGTATCCAGGTCCAGTCAATAAGAAAGGAGGTGAAAAATGTAAAAGAGAGAAGAGATCTGTTCCAGTTACCCGACCACTTCCGAACTATATCAAATGGAGGGACAAGCACATTTGTTGGAGCGAGAGTAGGACATGGTGGAGCTTCACCTTTTGTCGAAGAACCAGACATTGTAGGGGTTGAGAGTGGCGCCTTGCAAATTCAGGGGTGGATTTATGACGAGAGAGAGCAACGTATTGTGATATCAATCATTGGAATGGGTGGTTTAGGAAAGACGACTCTTGCCAAGAAAGTTTACAACAGAATCAAGAAACATTTCAATTGCCATGGATGGGTGTTTGTATCTCAATCTTTTGCAGTGAAAGATATCCTCAAGCGCATAGTAAAAGCATATTGCAAGGGAAAGGATATGGATGTGAATGATTTAGAGAAGATGGATGAAGCAGCACTGAGAGAGAAAATCTATTGCTTTTTGCAGGGGAAAAGTTATGCACTCGTCCTTGATGATATACCACAGCCCGACGTTTGGGATGAAATAAAACATGCATTTCCTCTCGATCATAGTAAGGGTCGAATCATCTTCACCACTCGCTCGGAAGATGTTGCTTCTCCTTTAAATGAGAACTGCTACATATATAAGCTCAAACCCTTACCTCATGACTTGGCTTGTGAACTCTTCTGCAGAAAGGCATTCAAGAAGAAATTTTCCAAGCAAGGTATCCCACCTCACTTGTGTGAAATGATCGACGCCATGGTGAACAAGTGCAATGGCTTACCCCTTGCTATTGTAGTTTTGGGAGGTCTCATGTCAAAGAAAGGTGTGGACGAATGGAAGGATGTGCTTAAAAATTTTGATTGGGAATTAAAGAATGATCATGATCTCAAAGGGCTGAAAAGAGTATTGGTCACAAGTTACAACTACCTACCCAGCCACCTCAAAAATTGTTTCTTGTACTGCGCATTGTTTCCCGAAGATTATGAAATCAAGAAAAAGAAGTTAATTCATTTGTGGGTAGCAGAAGGGTTCGTGGAGAAGCATCCTTGGAAGGCAATGGAGGATGTTGCTCACGACTATTTTATGCAACTTATTGACAGAAGCTTGCTTCAACCTGCAACCTCCGACAACAATGGACAACTTATTGCATGTAGAATGCACGATCTCATGCGTGATGTTGCCATTTGCATGTTTGAGGAGAATGACTTTGGCACAGTTTTGGCGAACCAGTGGGATAAAGTAGGACGCCGCATGGCAATTCACAGCGAAGTGACCGGCACTTTGCCAAGTGAAGTGAAGTTTAACTCTCGCACCTTGCTCTTGTTTAACATCAGAGAGTTATCACGTCCGTTTCTTCAAATGGTATTGAAATTCAAACTGCTGAGGGTATTGGACTTGAGAAATGCCCGAGTTAGAATTTTGCCCGAAGAAGTTGGTAATCTACTTCACTTGCGCTATTTGGGCTTGAGAGGAACACAAATCAGAAAGCTTCCAGCTCAGTTGCAGAAACTACGATTTTTACAGACATTAGACATCAGAGATACAAAGGTGAAAATTTTGCCCAGTGGAATAACAATACTTCCCAAATTGAAACATTTGCTTCTTAGAAACATGAAGCTTTTCAATGAACATGATTTGGTGAAGGTGGACTCAAGGAAAATAAATTCCGGTCTGCAAACATTAACTGGTGCAGTTGGTACGAAGCATTTATTAAAAAAACTATCACTTCTAACTGGGCTTAGGAAGTTATATATTGGCAATATCAGTGGGAGAACTAACTGGGGAATTCTGCGTCAAGTGATCTACCAAAACAGAGATGTACTCTGTTCATTGAAAATAGCATCATCAGATGAGAAGGAAGAACTCCAGCTAGAGACTCTACCACCGCTAACCCATCTTGAAAAACTCCATCTCGTTGGACGTTTGACAAGGTTACCACAGTGGCTTCTCTCTCTCAATTGCCTACACATGCTTTGCTTAGCTAATTGCCTTTTGATGGATGATCCACTTATGAGTTTTCGAAACTCACCGAGTTTAGTGTCTCTTGATCTGTTTAATGCCTACAAGGGAAGTAGAATGGATTGTGGATGGGCTGGATTTGCTACACTGAGGCATTTGCGCATTGCTAGCATGGATCAATTGGAGAGAGTGGATGGAATAGGGCCTGAAGTGATGCCAATGCTGCAATGCCTCTCTATCATTGATTGCCCAAGATTGGAGAGGCTACCTCAACTTCAAAACCTCTCCAATATCCAAAGCTTAGAGATAATGGAGATGCCGGAAACATTCATGGAAAAAGCCCTTACTGAAGATCACCAAAACATTGATCACATTCCCAAAATTACTCATGTTCCACAATCAGAAAAGGCTCAAGATTGCAACTGCAAAAATGAGCTCAACTTGCCAGATCATTTACATTTTCATCTTCATCAGAGTTACTTATCTCTTCTTTGAGTGTACAAGTAGAAGACGTGGATTTGGCAAATTGTCTTACATGGTCCCATTACCTAGTGAAAACGATCCTCCGTTTTGATAATCTCTTTTGCCCTAACAGCTGAGAAGCACATGATGGAATGCCAAGATGTAGCGGAGTTACAAATAATTGCAAGTACTAGAAAGCAGCCAGATAAGTTCCACTCTGGTTTTCCTCACTCTCTTCTCATTTAGGTAGTTTATTCCCTTTGTAATTTGTTATTGTAATAATCTTCGCTGCATGTGCTAAGAAGCAAGTTGAACATGTATGGAGACAACTAACCCAAAATCTTCTGATTCATGTTAGTAGCTGTCTTGGATGATTTAGGTCACTCTGGTTTGTTTAGTACCCCCAGACAAGATGGAGTTTGGAGTACTTGGGTGCATAGTTAAAATTATCCCCATCTCCAAAAGGGCCATGTTTTGTTTCTTTTTGAGTGGGTGAATCACAGAGAAATTTCAAACAAGCTGGCATATGATCAATCTAGGACTCTTCTGACATTTGAACCATATGAACATTGTTAGTATAGTTGTCCTTGACCTTTACACCATTCTTTCATAGTGAGTAAAGAGAGTGTAACTTTTTAGTTAACATTTTACTTCACACCAAGTTTGTGATGTTCTCTACTCCCTTCAGATTTTAGAAGCCTAAGTATCTCTTGAAATTACAAATTCTAATGCACTATAAATAAACTAATAGAAATGAAGGCACAACTCTGGGAGAGGTCCATGATACTGTAATATGTCGTTTTGCTGTTGTTGTTGTTTTATTTGGGTCTAAGTGGATACTCACAATCCCATTCAGGTCTATTGGATATTGTATCAGTAGTCAAGGATTGGATGTGGCCCACCAAGCTTGCCCCTTATGCCAAAATCATTACTTACAAATCTGGCTTGGGCTAAGAGCATAAAATCTATCTTATGGCTGAGGTGTTGAAAACAGATAAAGAAAGGTGCAGAAAACACAAGCAATCACACGGAAACACATGAGCTTACGTGGGTCAGTAATATGCCTACATCCACAGTGAGATGGAAGCGATTGCACTATCTTTGAGAATAGGGTCACAATGCTCTTTCTCCACACCGCTCTAAATACAAATGAATTCTTATAACACTAGATACGTACAAACAACATTAGGTGTCTGGTATAGCTTAGATCGCCATAAAATACAAGAAATCATTGGATCACTACAAAATATAAGAAATCAACAAAACATGAGGCAAGCAGTGTTCTAAAACAATCATTCTAAATCAATTGGTCCTACAAGGTTCAACAGAAGTAAAGTAATCACTGTAGTCATACTAGGCCCTAGGATGAGAAAAAAATGGTAAACAGCTTGGAACCCAAGTCTCATTCATTTTCCAGACTTCCTATCATAATGGTATTTCAGTGTCAGTGTGGTCCAATCAGTTTAGATTGAAGCATCCACTAAAAACAATTTGGTCCCTGGTCCAGGTTTACAAATACTGGAGGCAATGGTAGAGTGAAGTTGAGCCTTTGGTCAAACAAGTCCACTTCCAGACCATTTAATCATTGGCTGATCCAGCTGCCGAGTCCATCCTATTTCCAATGACAGAAAACAGCCTTAAGAAACTACCAGAAAGAAAGGCCTTAATGGGATAGCTAAGTGAAAGAATACAGACCTAAGAATGGAAAGCTCAACTCCTCTGATAGAATTATATAAAACCAATTCTTTTACCAACTTTGTTCAGATGTGGTCTTTATCTTCTCCACAGTTGAAATGAAATTGGTCATTAGCTTCAAACCAATGGGTTCAATTGGATGCTCGACCTTTTAGGCTTACTCAAGTTCGCTTAGATAAAGTTTTAGCAAAATCTAACAATCTATAATAAACCAATGACCAATCTATGGTTTGAGTAATAGAATTTACCACAAAAGCCACTAAGCCACTAAGTCCCAAAAGATCTTGAAGAAAGCTATGGGAAAGTCATCTGGACCCGAAGATCTATCTTCACTAAGGTCCCATGTTGCAATTTTGCTCTCTTCTAAGGACAAAGACCTCTCAAGGGTGGATGCTTCCTGGGGAGAGATAGACTTAGTAGAATACAAAACTTGGAAAAAGTGTACCATAGATGAAATTATGATAATTTTTATCTACAACAGGAACATCATCTATAATAAGAGATTTGATGTGATTGACTCTCATGTTATCCGAGGCAGCAGCTTGAAAAATTTGGTGTTCTTGTCACCTTCTTTGATCCACCTTTGCCTAGACCTTTGTCTCCAAATGACCTTAGAGACATTCAGATCTGTACTGGTCTTAGAGATCTTGTCTAAGGATATGTCATCTTCTGTCAGATTGCCTGATTGCTCATTAAAATCGATTTGGTTTATCCCATTAAAGAGAGATGCCAAAGATTAAAAAAATGGATTGAAAACAAGAGTGCCTCCATCCTTTGATTTTGCACAATCAAGGAAAGGTATTCGTCAGTGCTTGCCCTCTGTGCCTTCTTGCTTATGAAGACGTATACCACTTAATCATCCATTGTTCCTTCTCATCTTCTATTTATAATGCCATTCTGGACCAATTCGGCATACATTAGACTATGCCTTCATCAGTTGCTCAGCTTTCCTTTGCATGGAAGATTTTTGCCACCCTTTGGAGTATCTGGTGGGAGCAGAATAATAGAGTTTTCCAGAATAGTGCAAAGAGTCCCCAATATGTTGGCAACCGAGTTCTTGCCAAATGTGTTGCATGGGCGTCTTCTCTGTCTGACTTCCAGCATCATTCCATGACTAACATGTTGCGTGCCTGAAAAGAGTGTATCAGCCTTTGCTAGGTTCTTTTCTTTTTTGGGGCTATCCTTTGTGGGTGTGAGGGGCTATTGGTTTTTTTTTTTTTTTTTCCTACTTTTATGTAATCTGTTTTCGCACCTCTTGTGCTTTTAATATAATCTTATTTACCATTTAAAAAAAAAGGATAAAAATCTGTTTTCTTACCTCTGGTCACTACTATTCTTTTTATTAGACAAGTAGGAAATACGCTTCACACAAGTGACATTGATAAATATATATATATATATATATAGTGAAAAATGATTCTTTAGTTCAGAAAATAATGTGTGTCCTCAATAATGCATTCAGAGGTCATCAAAACTCAAAAGACTAGTCTAATAACTTGACATTTGGTTCCTTGATTGATGTGCAAATGATAACATTCAGCTACAATTAAGAACTTTTGATCATACAGAGTAAAATGCCAAGTGAACTCCAACCAACAATTGACAACAACGAATAACAATCAAAATATATGAACTTACAAGTATGTTCAGATACAAAGCACAAAGCATTAAAGAAAACTAAAATAAGTTTGCCAACAATCAATATTGGGGGCATGTTTCTGTGAATGAAATAAATGGAGAAAAATACAGTTCTCTAAATTTCAATAAATAAAGCCTACATCCATATCCAGAGTAAATAAGAGAAGGCAATACATAGACAGCAGAACACACAAGGCATGTTAAAACCTATTTGGATAGGCCTCGTTAGGCACAATGAACACTTACACAAACATAAATGATTAAATATACAGAGCTAAGAAGGAGTATTTGGTTCTTCCAAGCGCAGCTTGTTTTCATAATCTTTCTCCAAGGGATGACACTTAGAGATATCCATGAGGGTGGTGTTACCGATATAGGCGGTGACAGAATATGATGAAATCTGTCCACAGGAAGCAGTTGGATAGTCCCATCTGTTAGGACCTGAGCTTCCAGACCAAAAGACTAGCATGTTAGGTGGAGTGACCCAAGTTCTATATAAACCCATAGATCTCCCTCTACACTTCTAATGTGGAACTCGTTCGTGGCAACTCTAACAATCCCCCTCTCGAACGAGGCCCTATGGTGGAGAGAGCGACATCTGCCATCCTGTTCACTTGGGAATCTCCTGAGTCTGCATGAGGTAGCCTGAAACCTGACTCTAATACCATTTATTAGGACTTAGGCTTCCAAATTAAAAGACTAACATGTTAGGTAGAGTGACCCAAGTCCGATATAAACCCCTAGATCTCCCTCTACGCTTACAATATAAAACTCGTTCGCAGCAACCCCAACACCATCCTCCATGTCTAAGATGCCTAAATCCCTGTATCCCAATTGTTCTTTTTTTTTGGGAAGACTAAGGTATTCTTTTTTGGGGTGAAGACTAAGGTATCAAACGTCTCACTTTACTAATTCTTGGGGCACATGTAAACCTCATGATCCAGACACAACATATACAAAACAGTAGAGAGTGATCCTTTCAGCGTCGAGGGAACTTGATCCAAGTTGTTTATTTAAAAAATAACAGTCTACATAATCATTCATGTGATAGACGCAATTTGCTTTTAACACAGGGAAATCACTAGTATTGACTGAAAAACGTCAAACCCTGTGGTCTTATCACCATTGTCCGTAAGGGTCCTTCCAAGCACAGAGAGGCAGTCGTGGGTTGATTAGTCACCCACCACCAAATATATCTTGGTGTAGATTTTTCCCAAAGAACTTGTCATATGCCAACTGTTGCAGAGGGGGAATGGGGTATGAATGTGGCAAAGCCAGATGCAAGCCCAACAGTCTATGGCATAGAACTGTCAACTAGAACAGTATGTCGAGAGACTTTAGCCTTCACTATCTGTCTTTCAAAAGTGGCCTGGTGGGAAGACGGTGTTGGATTCTCTTCCATGGATGGAAGAGTTGGACTTCTAACGTCTCGTCGGCAACCACAATGAAAAACTCTCGTCGATCTGAAGTCTAGGGGTTGTAAAAAAAAAATTGCCAAAAAATGTAAAAAAAATCCTAGGATTATATAAGATTGATCTATCGTTCGAAAAGAAATGTGTAGGTTTTGTGACAAAATAATTATAAGATTTGAATTGGTGAGTTGATCTTAACCTAAAAAAAGAAAATAAAATTATTACATTTTCTTGATTAGTGTTTGTTTTTTAAATATTTTATATCTACTTTATCATACTTTTATAATTTTATTACCTCACTGTCTAAAAAATACATTTGTTCTATATTTTATTATGTATAATGGACAATTTGGAGCAGGGGTGCAAATCTCGACAAGACCGAGATATCGGCCGATAAAATTTTCTCTCCTCTTTTGTGTTTTTTTTTAAATATCGGTATTTTTTATTATTTTATTTTTTTGAATTAAAAAATAAATAAATAATTCAAAAGGAAGCTTTTTTGAAAAAAAAAATTGAAAACGAAAATATCGGCTAATATCTGGGCAGATATTGGTCTGATATCAGCCGAGATATCAACTCGAGCCCACAGCCGTTTTTATTTTTTTTTATTTTTAAAGACCGATATTATGGATATTGGCCGATATCGGACCGATATATATCGCCGATATATCAGTCGAAAACTATCCTGTACGTCGATACAATAAAGGACTGAAAATCCGTATCATATCGGTTAATACGTTTCATATCGGCCGATATTTACACCATGATTTAAAGTTTACTTGACAAATTCATTCGATTTCGATCAAAATGACAAAATATTTTGGCTCCAACAGTAACACGGAACGAAATTAGAAGTTTTTGGTTCTAGGTTATATTCTAACTCTTTTTTCCACTCTAGTGATTTCATCTTTTCTTAATGTTTTTTTACAAATTTATCTAAAATCAACATGTATGAATTAATAGTAGAATTTATGGGCTACAAGTGGACTAAAGTTTATTTTAAAATTCAATATCTAGTCACTTAATTTTGGTGATCAAAATCACCAATCGCCTTTTAAAACTTTTTTTTTTCAATTTTGACTATTAAAATAAAGATATTAGAATTTAATTTTGAATTGAAATTTTCTCCACTTATATTTAATGAAATCTATTTTTCAAATTATACAGTTGATTTTTTATTTTTTAATAAGAATTGAAAAAGAAAAAAATGGACTTAGCGCAACTATGTATTTTAAGTTTTGACCTTCTATCGGTTGTAGATTGATATTAAAATTTAAAGATTATAGATTGGAAGCTGTTGCAATCGAATATCCGTAAAACCTACTTATACTAATTGGACATTTTAGCACAAACTATATAAAGATCAATTAAGGGTTTAAACATACTTAATTGATAGAACAAAATCAAACAATTATGAATTGGAGAACCTCTTATATTTAAAATGATTATCAAATTTGAATGCAATTACATGAAATAAAGCAGCTCTCTTTCAATAAAATTTCAGGTTCAAATTTTGTAGTCATTCGATGTTTGTGTTTTATAAGAGATGGTGTAAATTAAGAGTTTTATTCAATACTTTTGTATTTAAAAATCATGACTTGAATTAATATTTATGGAGAAGTCTGTGAAGAAACCCTAACAGAGTTGGCTCTCAATAAAGAATTTGCTAGAGAAGTAAACTAGATCCAATCAAATCTTGGTAAAATCCCATGGCTTATGTTTTTCCCGCTGTCACAGGAGGCCATGCCTTTCTTAGTTGAGCAACAACTCTAGAGTCGGTGAAGCAAAGAAAAAATGTCGGGATCGCTGTGAATGTACCAACTACCTAAGTAGCGGTAGAAGCGACCTAGGCTCTGCTCCAGAATCTTCTAGTGTCAATCTTATAGATTTTTCATAGAAATGTAAAATTATAAATAAAAATTTAGTGAAAGATCACCCATATATCAGTTTGCGCATTTGGTCTGCGGAGTGATCTCTCTTGAACAAAGGGTGGGTTAGATTAAGTTCAACCGGATCGATCTATAGTGAAATTCAGTTAAACTCGTGTTATTAATATAATATTATAAATAATATTAAATTATTAATTAAGATTTAATTGATGAATTGAAATAAAATTTTATAAAATATATTTTTTGAAAAATTAAATATGACTTTTACTAGTAAAATAAAGTGACTAAAAATTGAATTTTGATCTACTTGTAACTTACCATATCTAAAATTTAGTATGATTCGCTCCGATAGGTTGTTATATATGTTCAAATTTATTCATTTATAACGAGTTCGATGAGTCTCAAGCCATGTTTGAATTGAAAAAGAAACCTACTTAATTATCAAAATTTTACACTATATAGTGTATTATAATCTCATAATATTATTATAAAATTATAAATGAAAAAAAAAGAATTATTGTGATATGAAAGTTTTAAGGTCAGCTACTCAGCTAGTATCTAAACACTCGGTTCTTAAAATTTAAATTTTTAATCTCTTTAAATAATTTTGTTCTCTAAATTTTGTGGCATTTAAAACTATATGAAATTTATAAAAATTAATTTAACAAAAATTATCTATTCTTAATTTTTGGATGAATCCAAAACTCTATATTACTGAATGATGTGATGAATTATCTATACTTAATGATTTTATAAATTATCTACTAATGTAATATTACAAAATTTTAATTTTACATCCTAAAATTTTAAATGTATTTATATTGACTTTTCAAAACTTCTTCACATGTCAAAAGATATTTCAAGCAAGAATTTTAAGAGCGTGGGACCAACCCAAACAACAATGAATAATATGTTCTATACCAGCCCTGAAAGGGTATCTCACGTTGTGAGCACTCAATGGAAAATTGGAAGTCCTACATCGGTTAGGTAAGAAAAGGGAGGCCATTAGTAAAACTATAAAATGAGGGATGTAGAATGCCTAAGTCATCCTTACTCGGTTTCTTGGGCTATTAAAATAAAATTAATATTTTTATTTTTATGATGGGTTTTTGCCTTGTGGTTTGCGGGTTGTTTAAAATACTCGGTCAGATTCACGTTTTCTTTCATGTAAGGGTTTTATTGGGACCTGGCCTGTGGAAGAGCCGGTTACGATTGAACCGTCGGTTTGACTCGTATGTGGAAGAGCTAGTTACGGTTAACATTGGTGTGCACAGTAGTATTCTATAGACCATTGAGTGATATTGAATAAGATAATAAAGTCTTTATCTAAATAGATAATTTATCAAAAAATATTTTAATTAAATTAATTAAGTCATAATTTTTACCTCTTGCTTCTTGTAATTCTTTTTTTTAATATGGGTATCTTCATTTTATATTGGAGGTAAAACTAATTCTACGAATATATGTATACCTTATAGACAACACATACTGATGAAGTCGATGAAAAATAGTCTATAGAAGTTGAACGTAAATCAAATTTAAAACCTTGTTTCATGAGACGAGCGTTTTGACCGTCCTGTCAATTCTTTCTTTGACAAAGATATCCTCAAATCATAAACTACAAAGTGGGCATCATAAAATTTTAAAATGCAAAATGAGCCTAAAACATAATCCTCAAGTGTGCATCACCACTTGAGAAGAAATAGGCAGCTGGGAAAAAATAGAGAAAATAATCCTCTTATGCTAAGTGAGAAATGAAGTGGCAATTCTTTTCATAAGGTCCAATTCTACTTTCGTACACTTTTACTCCAAGGCAAAAGTCACATGTCCCTCTTGATTGAATGAGAAAAGTTTCTCTTCTGATCCTCTCTTTAGCTGAAATGAAATACATATTCGCTTCAATTCTTTGGACTCAATGTACTCGACCTTTTAAGTTTACTCAAGTGTACTTAGATAACGATTTAGTAAAGGAAAATGAGGGATACTAATGTTTTTTTTTTAATAACAAGAGACACCGAATTTATCATTTCTCTTTCTATCTTGATTTAAATAAAAAATATATTTAACAAGCGTTTGTTATAAAAAAAAATATAAGTACTCTTATCACTATGCTTTAACAAATGTTTAACAATAATACCATGTAATAAAGGTATTAGAGTTGACTAGCTTTGAAGTAACACCTAGTACGAAAACCTAAAGCCTTGATTTCTTCTCTGCAGCTCCTAAATCCTTAATCTCAACTCCTAATCTATATAAGTGTAGAACCCACATAGGTGTAACTCAATTGGTTATTTTCCGTCTCAGAAAATGAGAGGTTCCAGGTTCAAACTCCCATAGCCTAACATTTGTGTACCCTAGAGGTTGTGGGCTCATCTGTAGAGATTTTATGCTGGGTATCTCGCAGTTTTCTACACGTAAATTAAAAAGATAAGTAACAACTTGTAATTTTTTTTTTGGGTACCGCAAGCCTTGTGATGTCTTTGTTACAACCACATTTTCATGGGAGGAAACAGTGAAATACACTTGACTTTGTTCCCGTTGCCAAAACCTTACAAAATTCACATGTTCCACAAAGCCCAAGTCCTCCCACCCACTCCCATTTACTTAAACAACAGCACAACAAACACCCCAATACATGATCAAGAGATGGAAAAAAAAAAAGCCCAGGCCCATCTAACATCAAAGCCAGGCTTCTAGTGATGAAAATAACACAGATTTCCCCTGCATCCTCAGTAATCTGCGATGGGGAGCTGTTCGTGGGTGCTCTCACCGATAAAGATATTGTCGTAGATAATGGCAGCTAGGCCAGCGCCGATCAACGGACCGACCCAGTAGACCCAGTGGCAGTCCCATGTCCAACTGACTACGGCAGGGCCAAATGAAACTGCAGGGTTCATGGATGCACCATCAAAGGCACCACCGGCTAAGATGTTAGCACCGACGATGAAACCAATTGCGATGGGTGCGATCGTTCCAAGGTTGCCTTTCTTCGGATCGACAGCCGTGGCGTAGACAGTGTAAACTAGGCCGAATGTCATCACAATCTCGAAAACCAGAGCGTTCCACACACTGACATCCGTCGATAGTGAGAAGGCCGAAGTTTTCTGCAAGTGATCAAATGATGAAATTCATCATAAGTCAGTTTATAATTGCAAAATTTGAATTAATACTCGCATTAACGCATATTACAGTGTGTCAAATTTATTGGGGCTAATTTTCAAATTCTTACCAATCCTCCGGTGGCTAACTTAAGAAGCAAACAAGCAACGGTAGATCCAAGTAACTGTGCTATCCAATACAGGATCCCCCTCAACAGGGTAATGTTACCACCGAGAAACGCACCGAATGTCACTGCAGGGTTCACATGCCCACCGGAGATGTTCGCGCCGACTGAAACTGCGACGAATAGAGCAAAGGCATGTGCCAAAGCTGCAGCCACTAAGCCAGCTGGTGTGGTGGAGCCATCATTAGTGAGCTTGTCTGCAACACCAATGAATCAATTAGCACTTAATCATCAACTATGCAAAATGGGTTCAAATTAAATTAACAAGTTAATGCTAAATTCAATGTTAAAAAAAGATAATTAAGTTTAAAAAAGTGATAAATCATAAAAATGAGCTCTTACTGAAAGCCATGCCGGAGCCTTCACCGGCGAATACAAAAATGAGCATTGAGATGAATTCAGCTAGCGCAGCTTTGAGAGCATCAGGTTGGCTGACCTCACCGGACGATCCGACAGCGATTCTGCTGATCGGCATTTTTGTGGATTTTAATTTCTAAATTTAGAGCTTAAAATCCTTTTTTTGGAAAAAAAAAATATATATATTTATGCACTTTGCTTACAGGCCCTCTTTTTCTCTATGCTTGAACTGGTTTAGCGGGCTTTTATAAGGAAGATAACGGGCGGGAAACCGGCTATAGCCAGTTAACCTGTAGCCGTTTTTTCAATAGAAATTCTCTTCTGCGCCTATCAGTGGCCGTCCAGCTCGGGAGGTGCCTCCTGATTGTTCTGCGTTTGCCACGTGTACGGCTGGGTTTTGTCGTGGACGGCTATTAGGCGAGTCGGCGAATTGAGTGGTTATGTCGCCGACTAGATGACAAAGAAACGAGCGGTTGAGATAAGCAGATAGCGGTAAAAAAAAAAGATTAATTGTCACCGACCGTCACATTAACATTATTCTATGCTTTCTAGTGATATTAATCAATCATTAATCTTCTAAATAATTCCAATGACCTTTTGCTTCTAGGAATTTTAAACTGGTCGTCCATCCAATGATCCAATAGGTTTTTTAAAATAATGCCATTGCATTATCTTGTAATTAATATTTAAAAATCGAATCAATGATTGAAGTTTAGTTGAATCGTGTTCTCCGCTTAGTGCCAGAGAAATTAGTTAGAAATTTATAGTTAATATTTTTTTTTTTACTTATGTAATTTTTTATAAAAAAATTTCTATTTAAATATTAATATAAAATAACTTCAATCATATCTTTCAAAATAATCAATTTAATCATAAAATCACTTCTTCTTTTTTTTTTTTTTAATTCTAGACAATTTTCACAAATTTTCTTTATTTTTAGATAATAATATTATAAAGTTGAACTAAAACCTTCTAACACCAAAATTCATCTTAATGTTTTCTATTTTTGACTATTTTTAGACAAATTTTAGTTTCTGTGAACTAAATCTTTCTAGCTCACCAAATCACATTTTATTTTTAGCTATCTTTTAAATGAATTTTACCTTTTTGGTTTATCAATATAGAAGGAAAAAAAATCCCATCTTATTTAGATGTGTAACCTAGAGGGATTTGTCTAACAACTAAGAACCCGTCTCAAGAAGTGACGGTCTTGTGTTTGATTTAGACTTAACCCTAAAAGATCACTCCTCATTGAACTTCTGTGATATTTGTGGATTGAGAGGTTTATATATATCCCGAAAATTAGATAGGAAAGACAACTCGACACTTTAGTTAAAAGAAAAAGAAAAAGAAAAGAAAAGAAAATCATAATCATTAATCAAATGGCAATTATTGTTTCATGTGTGTCAATTATTATTGTTTTGATTTTACTACTCTGTGTGGTATAATACATCAGCCAATGATATGCTAGCACAAGTCTTGGGAAAACATCAGTAGTTCAGTACGGTGCATTAACTAAATGGGCCACATTTCGAATTTTATTTTATTTTTGGGGTTGGGCTCTTATGCACTTATGTGGTTTCGGTAAATTGGTATTGAAATTTTTTATGACCTGCCTATCTTATTATTTTTATCAATCAAAATATTGGTTGCAGAGATGTTGACTGAGTTCTACCTAATATTTTCATGGGCTCATGTCTAGATGGTTCATGGTTGATATAGTACCCAATCCAGCCCAGAGTGATACATCGGCCTAGGCGATGTGTCGGGCAGATGATGCATTGACCAGGGCAATGTGTCAAGCGGTAGGGGAGTTTGTTGAAGTCCCACATCGAAAATTAAGAGAAAATGGAGGGGATTTATAAGCCCTTAAGCCCCTCCATACGGTATGACGCATTTGGGTGTGGAGTTGTGTGCCACACGTCTGAACAAAATCTTGAGAGTGTGGAGTCCAAAGAGGACAATATCACTGCTGCGTACTATGATACCAGGATGACACGTTTTGTGCCTACCTGTTGGGCAAGGCCCAAATGCAAATTCGGGCGGACCCCCCCTGTGTGGGTGGACCCAGAGCGGACAATATCATATTGAGTCAAGTGGAGTTAAAGCGGTGCACGCCTTGGAGGGGCGGGTCGTTACAGTTGAGATCTATTTTTAATGTAGAATAGCAAATGGGCCGATTGATTCAAAAGTACGTTATCTAGGCCAATATTATTCGGCCCAATAATTTAATGAGCTTGATGTGGACCAACATTTTCCCAGTCCTAAGTCCCAAGTGCCTTGAGCCTTGAAAAGCCCGACAAAATTGAAGACAAACAAGTCCATGTTTTGTTCACGTCTATAATTCACTTGTGAACCCACCCATGTTCGACTTTTGGGCCATGGGCTGGATTTGGGCCTAATACATAAGCTGGGATTGGACGAATTTTTAACAATAAGAAGAATGATTTTAAAGTGATAACATAGAAATAGCTCTGATTTACTAAAAAGGTAATAAAAGAATGAGAAAGTTTATGGAGAATGGGATAAAAAGAATGGCTTTAAAAATTAATTGGGGCCCACATGATCAGATAAAATATGTGAAATTATTATTCTATTTTATTATTTTAGATTTGTGATATTGATGTTTAAAAATAGTAATGTCATAAGGTATTGATTTTATATGGCTCATTCGATGAAGTGTGATGATTCAATAAACACAAAATTACACTCATATTTTACCCATGTATTCTTTTACACAAATCTCAACTAATTATATGCTTCAATGATAACTTTTAAGATCATTCTCCTAAAAACTTATTTTCCCTTAAGACTTATTTTAAAAGAAGGAAGTGATTTTTGCACCGTGAGGTCATGGTGTACCAAATTTTAATGAATTTTGAATTTTGCCATTACTGTTTGGAAAGAGGAAAAGAGAGAGAAAGGGAGAGTAAAGACAAATTTGGAAATCCAATAAAATTTGGTGCACCTTGAGATAAATTCATGGTGCAAAAATCACTTCCCTTAATCATATCATAGGGGTGAAACTCGTGTCGGATCAAGAAATTCTGCGGGTTGGGTTATGCGAGTTGAGTCGGGACGGGTTGAGGAGACAAAAACCCGTATGAAATTTGGATCGAGTCGGATTGAGGAATTTTCAAGTTACCCAACTCAGCCTGATTAAAATTAGGTTAAAATGGGTTTAGAATACAGATCGAGTTAGAATTCGGGTTGACTTGAGTTAAAATTCGGATTGGGTCGAGTCGACAATTTCGGATCAATAGCTCGGGTCGAGCCAGGTTATGTTCCATAAATATTGACTCGGTCTGATTGGGTTTTAAGAAATCCTACCGAACCCAACCCGATTTCAACCTTAATCATGTGGATAAAGAACAACTTCTTTTGAAGAATTTAGGAACCGATGACTAGCTATGGTACTGGAAGAAAGAGAAGACCATTTAGAGCGTGGAAGGAAATGGTTTAAAGTCAATCAATTTTTTCTATCCAAATGGGCCATAACTCGATCAATTATGTATTGGTATAACATAAAAGACATTATATCGTAAAACTATTATATTTTGATAGTAATTGAGGCATTTCTAATTTTAATAAAAAGAAATACTTTTTTTCTTTAACATATAATCACCATTTAAATGGTCGATAGCAAAAAGAGTGACTCCTTGTATCAAAATTAGAAGTTATTAAAACAAAAACTCCATCTATGTTTATCCTTTTTTAAAAAGTTAAAAATTTAATGGAGCATTATCTTATGTCATGGATATTATCACTCTTATTATGTTGGATTATGCATGAGACTTACCCAGTTATTAAAATGCAGGAGGTTAACTAGTTGAGCTACACCCATGTGAGAACATTTGAGATGTATGTATATCTAAACAAAAGCAACTAACCGAAAAAGCTATTGTATGACAAATGTATTTATTGTTAGTATTTTTTTTTGAGGTTTGGAGGTGTCCCGGCGTCGCGCATTCGACTAGTCCTCCGGAGTGTATTATTGTTAGTATTTCCAATCAATGCTCATTACCGGATAGCTCAGCTGATGTATTTTTCCCTCACCTCAGGAGTTTTAGGAGGACTATGACTAAGGTGTAAGTTGGAGTGGATATAAGGTTTCTCCGAGATTTTCAAAAAATAAAATAAAAAATATTTTCAATCAATAAGAGAATAATATATTTATAAAATTTGAGTGGATGATAGATTTCAATTTCACATGTCATTGTCCCAAAGAGGAGAAGTTACTGCATACGTGTGGATACATTTCCATTACTCTCATTATTTAGAGATATTAACAAAACTATATTACTTTTAACTATATGTACATGCATGTATGTACTCAACAATGCCTTTACATGAGAGATATATAATTTAAACTAACTCTAATAATTTCTAGATGATAAAAGTGAGAAAAAAAAAAATCTAATTAGCACTTCACCTACTCTCCTTTAAGTCATTTCAATTTGTAACAAAACAAAACTAATTATTTTTTAAATAAAAAATCTTTTTGTAAAAAGTATGTGTATTATGATGGCTTAAAAAGATACTTCAATTTTAAAGAAAAAGTGTCATGTGGGCACCAATTCCATTCTCAATTGAAAAATATTCATACACTTGACAATTAATTTATAGAGAGATTATCTCTCACGAGGTAAATCAACTGGCTGACATTTTGGCTCATGAACTAAATGTCCTAGGTTCGAGTCCTTTAGTCACTCTATGCTTATGGCGTGTATTTCATTCATCCAAAGTTTACTCAATGTCCTCGTACTTTAAGAGAAGTGGGGGTCTTGAATTTCTATGTCATGAATTATTTTTTATAAAAATATGATCCAAGACATGATTTGGTCCAATGCCATATATGTAGGCCTTAAAACAGGCCTCGCTTGGCTGGACCCTATCATTCAGCCACTGATCTTACTCCAACTTAGTTTTGAATCTCACAAAGTCACAAGTATGTTGCATATGTTTAAGCATGACAAACTTTTTATCCATGCCTGTTGCAAGCTTGAAATGGGCCAATTTATACTTTTCACGCTTCTATTTAAGGGGTGGATTTTGGGCCCAGCCCACTATTGGTCTCTCTCTTGTCCTTTTAACTAGAAGGGAAGGAACCGGAATTTTGATTGAAATTTCCATTTTCACTGAGAACTAGCCCAAATCCAGGCGTTTTTTTTTATCAGTCAAATGTCATGGGGGGATGTTGGGCTTGAAATTCAAGTATATGGACATGGATAAATCTTAAAAGAAACTCTACTGATAATGGAGAGTGTGGGATGAGAGTAAGGCTGCAACTTGGATTGGGTTTTGGCCCGACCGGCATGACCTGACCTGAGAAATTATACAGGTTGGGTCGAGAATTTCGGATCAGCGGGTCGGGTCAGGCCGGGGTGCGAAGATAAAAGCCCGCATGAAATTCGGGTTGTGTCGGATTGAGAATTTTATATGTTAACCCGACCCGACCCGAGCTGGCCAAAATTTGTCTAAAATGGGTTCAAAATGCAGTTCGGTTCAGAATTCGGTTTGATTCTGGTTAGAATTCGAGTCGGGTCGGATTGTTAGATTCGGGTTAAGAATTCAGTTCGGGTTGGGTTTTAAGGAACCCAACCCATCCGACCCAAGTTGCAGCCCTAGATGAGAGGAATGGTCTTAGAAAGTGATCAGAGAGCAATATAATAGGATGAAATGTACAGTGAATTACAGGAATAAACATGAGGAAAATCACATCCCTATTGAATCATCATCATACCCTTGTGGTCTTGATTCTTAAAATTTGCAGTGTCGTAAGTTATTGATTTTATATGGCTCATTTAATGAGGTGAGATGATTCAATAAGCATGAAATTACACCTACACTCTCTCTGCATTCCTTTTATACACTCCAACTAACTATATGATCCAATGATCATTTTTTATGGTCATTCTCCTTATTCATCTTTCTGTATGAAATTTGGGTCGAGTCAGATTGAGGAATTTTCAAGTTACCCAACTCAGCCTGATTAAAATTAGGTTAAAATGGGTTTAGAATACAGATCGAGTTAGAATTCGGGTTGACTTGAGTTAAAATTCGGATTGGGTCGAGTCGACAATTTCGGATCAATAGCTCGAGTCGAGCCAGGTTACGTTCCATAAATATTGACTCGGTCTGATTGGGTTTTAAGAAATCCGACCGAACCCAACCCGATTTCAACCTTAATCATGTGGATAAAGAACAACTTCTTTTGAAGAATTTAGGAACCGATGACTAGCTATGGTACTGGAAGAAAGAGAAGACCATTTAGAGCGTGGAAGGAAATGGTTTAAAGTCAATCAATTTTTTCTATCCAAATGGGCCATAACTCGATCAATTATGTATTGGTATAACATAAAAGACATTATATCGTAAAACTATTATATTTTGATAGTAATTGAGGCATTTCTAATTTTAATAAAAAGAAATACTTTTTTTCTTTAACATATAATCACCATTTAAATGGTCGATAGCAAAAAGAGTGACTCCTTGTATCAAAATTAGAAGTTATTAAAACAAAAACTCCATCTATGTTTATCCTTTTTTAAAAAGTTAAAAATTTAATGGAGCATTATCTTATGTCATGGATATTATCACTCTTATTATGTTGGATTATGCATGAGACTTACCCAGTTATTAAAATGCAGGAGGTTAACTAGTTGAGCTACACCCATGTGAGAACATTTGAGATGTATGTATATCTAAACAAAAGCAACTAACCGAAAAAGCTATTGTATGACAAATGTATTTATTGTTAGTATTTTTTTTTGAGGTTTGGAGGTGTCCCGGCGTCGCGCATTCGACTAGTCCTCCGGAGTGTATTATTGTTAGTATTTCCAATCAATGCTCATTACCGGATAGCTCAGCTGATGGATTTTTCCCTCACCTCAGGAGTTTTAGGAGGACTATGACTAAGGTGTAAGTTGGAGTGGATATAAGGTTTCTCCAAGATTTTCAAAAAATAAAATAAAAAATATTTTCAATCAATAAGAGAATAATATATTTATAAAATTTGAGTGGATGATAGATTTCAATTTCACATGTCATTGTCCCAAAGAGGAGAAGTTACTGCATACGTGTGGATACATTTCCATTACTCTCATTATTTAGAGATATTAACAAAACTATATTACTTTTAACTATATGTACATGCATGTATGTACTCAACAATGCCTTTACATGAGAGATATATAATTTAAACTAACTCTAATAATTTCTAGATGATAAAAGTGAGAAAAAAAATTAGCACTTCACCTACTCTCCTTTAAGTCATTTCAATTTGTAACAAAACTAAACTAATTATTTTTTAAATAAAAAATCTTTTTGTAAAAAGTATGTGTATTATGATGGCTTAAAAAGATACTTCAATTTTAAAGAACAAGTGTCATGTGGGCACCAATTCCATTCTCAATTGAAAAATATTCATACACTTGACAATTAATTTATAGAGAGATTATCTCTCACGAGGTAAATCAACTGGCTGACATTTTGGCTCATGAACTAGATGTCCTAGGTTCGAGTCCTTTAGTCACTCTATACTTATGGCGTGTATTTCATGTATCCAAAGTTTACTCAATCTTCTCATACTTTAAGAGAAGTGGGGGTCTTGAAATTCTATGTCATAAATTATTTTTTATAAAAATATGATCCAAGACATGATTTGGTCCAATGTCATATATGTAGGCCTTAAAACAGGCCTCGCTTGGCTGGACCCTATCATTCAGCCACTGATCTTACTCCAACTTAGTTTTGAATCTCACAAAGTCACAAGTATGTTGCACATGTTTAAGCATGACAAACTTTTTATCCATGCCTGTTGCAAGCTTGAAATAGGCCAATTTATACTTTTCACGCTTCTATTCAAGGGGTGGATTTTGGGCCCAGCCCACTATTGGTCTCTCTCTTGTCCTTTTAATTAGAAGGGAAGGAACCGGAATTTGATTGAAATTTTCATTTTCACTGCGAACTAGCCCAAATCCAGGCCTTTTTTTTATCAGTCAAATGTCATGGGCGGATGTTGGGCTTGAAATTCAAGTATATGGACATGGATAAATCTTAAAAGAAACTCTACTGATAATGGAAGGTGTGGGATGAGACTAGGGCTGCAACTCGGATCGCGTTTTGGCCCGACTGGCATGACCCGACCCGAGAAATCATGCGGGTTGGGTCGAGAATTTTGGATCAGCGGGTTGGGTCGGGCTGAAAAGATAAAAGCCCACATGAAATTCAGGTTGTGTTGGATTGAGGATTTTATATGTTAACCCGATTCGACCCGGCTAAAATTAGTCTAAAATGGGTTCAAAATGCGGTTTGGGTCAGAATTCCATTTGATTCAGATTAGAATTCGAGTCGGGTCGGATTGTTAGATTCGGGTTAAGAATTTAGTTCAAGTTAGATTTTAAGAAACCCGACCTGTCCGATCCAAGTTGCAGCCTAGATGAGTAGAATGGTCTTAGAAAGTGATTAGAGAGCAATATAATAGGATGAAATGTACTGTGAATTACAGGAATAAACACGAGGAAAATCACATCCCTATTGAATCATCATTATACCCTTGTCGTCTTGATTCTTAAAATTTGCAGTGTCATAAGTCATTGATTTTATATGGCTCATTTAATGAGGTGAGATGATTCAATAAGCATGAAATTACACCTACACTCTCTCTGCATTCCTTTTATACACTCCAACTAACTATATGATCCAATGATCATTTTTTATGGTCATTCTCCTTATTCATCTTTCTTAAACTCATTTTTTATTTAATTACTCTAATCTTTTAGTTGATAATCAACAAGCGAAATGTTGTGTATAGAATGACATTCCAATTGAGTGCCCAATTACTTGTCTCGAGTGATTGAAACACGCGAAGTCATGAGCAAATTAGGATAATTGAGACAAGCATAAAGATTGTAAAAGATTGTGAATAAAGGTTAATCCATGTATTCTTGAGGTTAGAAATTCCAAATACAAGAAGACAAGATAGATCACTAAAAATATAAAAAAAAAAAAATGAAAAAAAAAAATATATATATATATAGATTGCGACATTGTGATTTTTGTACAAGATCAATTGGGGAATTAAGACTCCGAAAAGCTTTAGGGAGAATGGTTAGTTGAGATGGATAGAGAATTCCATAAATAATATAACTCTAAGAAAACTTTTCAAACTCATCATCATAACTTTTGTGTATAGACTATGAAAAATCAATGATATTTTAGCGATCAAATTTTCAAAGTTTAAAATTATGAAGCGAATATTCTCATCCTTGAGTTCCATTTTATATAGTCAACATCCTATTATTTTTTTATCTATTCTATTAGAAATTATATGACATAGATTTTATTATTATTTATAACCTAGTTGAGTCGGATAGGGAGGCACATTATTCTTAAAACTCCTCTTTTCAAAAGTTGCCATTGCCCTGTTTCAGAAATGCCATCAGGTCACCAAAGTCTGCTCCCTGCTACCAAGAGTCATGACTTCAATCATGCCAACTCTACCAAAGAGATACATCATTGGATGTACAACTCTACAATAATACCAAATAAAACGAAGAGAATGGTTTATTGAATGTATTTGAACTTTAAAGCAATTATAATTCTTACACATCAATGTAGTTCAGTTAATTTTAACTTTATAAAATAAACTGAAAGTTTTGAATTCGATCGTATTTGAACTTATATATGATAAATGATTTTTTTTTAAAAAAAAAAACGTATATTTATAAAATTAGTTTGACATCTAATGTTGTGTGGAGATAATCATATTATTAAAAAAAAACCTCATAGTCTACGTCTGAATGTCTGACGGGTCTTTCATAAATGTCATTATCTTGTTTCAAAAAAACCCATCATTGGTCACCAAAGCTGTGTTTGAATGGGGATAACCTCTCATTACTCTTTGTTTGGTAATTAAGAGACATTTTCCCTCCTACTAAAAACCCTTTCTAAACAAGAAGTATTCATAATACTCAGAGTAACTTTTGGTAAAAAATAACTCTGAATAACCCCTCATCTAAATGCAGCCCAAATGGTTGCAGTGGTGCGAACAAGATTTGATGATTTGAGACATGTTCGGTGCAAATAATAATACAGCAAAAGAGATAAAATGATTCATTGAATGTACAATTACTTGTACAAAGTGAGTTGGGTTGGATTGGTTGGTGGTCAGTTGGTCGCAAGACCCAACTGGCTACACTTTTGAAATGAACTTGAAAGTCATTTTAATTCACATGGACTTTGGTGACATGCTCTCATATTTGTTCAAAGGGGAGCAAGAAAAGTAGAGGGAAAGATGCAGAAAAAAGAAAGGTATCTTTGGTCCACAGCCGTTATCATCTTATGAATCTAGTGTGTTAGGCACATGAACGCTACACTTCCAATCGATTGCCTAAGAAAGACAGATCTTACGAGTCGCATCACACATGTGCTCCACTTTGTTTTTTTTCTTCTTCTAACATGCTAAGTAATTTCAATCTAAGCAGTCTGTAAGACTATGAATTTGGATCACATCCACTGTTACATAATTAACAATAAAAATTGAAAAGAAGAAATTTACAATAAGTTAGAATCTTATCTATTTAGAGTCGATTTTGCCCGTTCTACTCCTCCATTTGATCTTATCATAAGTTATATCATCAGTTACTCAACGATTTAACATATCTTTCTTTACTCCTTCTTTCCATATTTTTAATGGTCGACATTTTCTCCTCCTGTCTATGATCTATGGTCTCTCAATTCTACATATTGAAGCCATTTTTAGTCTTCTAGTGACATGACTAAACTATTTCAAATGCATTTCTCTCAATTTATCATCTATTGATATTATTTTTAAACATGTCTAATGTATCAAATAAAATTGGACTACATGCCACTCAAATACATACAGTGAAACTCTCATAAGAGAATTATAAATTTCAGTTGGAATCAATTTTTTTATCTTTAGTGAAATCGAAAAGGTTGATTAGTAGTGTGGTCATATTTGTGATCATGATCAAAATTCATGCAGAATCATTGAAATTTTTAAAATCTTATTGAAATTTTTTATACATGATCAAACTTTTTAAAATATCATTGTTAGAAAACTACAATACGATAACAAAAGCTAGTTGTTGAGAAAATGATAGCTTAAGTGTTATATAGAGTTATTGATTTTTTTAATTAATCGATTTAAAACTTAAATTAAAAAATTTCGACCAATATTAATAACAGAAGATTCACTGAGAACATACATAATGAACTATGAAATCTTTCCATAGTCCACAATCTATAGAAAATTGGAGAATAATGGAACGGGTGAATGGCTATTGGCCAACACGCAAGTCTTCAACCCGAGCTAACTTCTTCTACTTATCCACAAAACAAGGGATTAAAAATAAATTAAACTAAACTAAATTGCACTTAAAAGTTAAAACCGTGTGGGCCGTCTTAGGCACGTGCAGCCTATCATTGCAAAAGGGGTTGCATGTGCTCGGAGACGCGTCTTTGGCACTTTCTGGGCCCTACAATTCACGTGAGATGACATAAGGGCCTTCCTGAAGGACACGTGTTATCCAAGGAGAGCAAACACGTGACATGTACCTAATCTATCATGTGCCCACACAAGACAACAACCGGAAAAAGCCAAACCTTCAAAGATTTATTTGATACCTCGAATGCAATATTAAAGTAAATATCCTTATTTTCCTCGTATCCAAACAAGATAGATAACATGAGATAATAAAGGATGCGAATAAACGATTGAAAGCAATTCTCTACTAATTTATTTTCAGGTTATTTAAGTTAATTTTCTTCTATTTTATGAAAAATCACTTTAAATCAATCATTTTTAAAATTTATAAAGCACACTGTTTTAAAATACAAATAATTATAGTATGAATATTTATTTAAATTGTAATATTATGACATCATTTATTATTCAATTAAGTTAAGAGATTGCAAGAACGAGAAAGTGACCTCAATGACAAGTAATTATGAGTATAATATATAATAAGGTAAAGTGGTGAATAAGGTTAAAAAAATCGGCTCTAAATAGATGAGATTATACTTATAATAATGACGATTTGGACATAAACTCGTCAAATAAAAATAGGTTTTAGATTATTTATATTAATAAATATTTTTAAAGAATAATTCTCATGAAACTTTAATGCAATCAACGAACACCACTTGAGCACACGTAGATGGGTAGGTTTGAGAGGGATTGACTTCTATATAGTACTTATAAAATTCAATCTAGATTGGCTAAGAGAAATTATGTTTTTTAATGTCTTCACAATTTTATATTTATCTAATATAAAATTTTATCAAATTAGATTAAGAGACTTTAAAAGTCAAATAGATTTTAAATTAGACATAGATACAATTGACAGAGTGAGTGAGTATAATAAAAAATTGTATCCTAACAAGTAATATTATCAAAATTTTAGTCCACGTCACAGAAAAATCGTTAAAATTAAGGGTACACATCCTCACACCGGAGAATTTTTTTCATCTCACACGTGAATTCAATTTTTTTAAAATTCCTTTCTTACCTTTCCAACCAACACAGAAAATGGAAGGGTAAACGGAAGTGAAAAAATAAAATCATTCTCCCGTGTAAAAATATTTGTCCAAAATTAATATTTTCTTTTCTTTTCCAACTTACTTTTATAGTCTGGCATGTTATAGTATACTTTTGAAGGAGTTGATTTTTGACAATGGACTAATATGTAGATGTGTTTGTTTTGATTTTGACAAGTATTTTGCAATGGCTTCACTCACATTACAAGGAATAATGTGGGACACATGATCTGACAAGTTTGTCAAACCTTTGAAAAAATAACATGTGATGAAGGTATTTTAGCTGGATCAAATTATACAAATATCTTCAAATTCTTAATTCCATTAAACTGAAATATCTATTTAAAAATATAAAATATTTTAATTTTTATTAAAATGAATAGTTATTCACTTATTTGTTAAGCTCTGTCTAAACAAAAATGGGCTGAAATTAATGTAAAAATCTAATGGCACTAAACAAGAGATCACATGAAAGGATAATACAGTTGGTAATGAGACCGGTATTTTTGTTAATTTTGTTTCGTTTTCATACGTTTCTTTATGCGGTTTCACGTGGTTGGGTCGACCGGTAAAGCCGTTGGTGCGTAGAACGTAGAAGCTAGAAACAAATGGTCAGTGTCATTTGGGACCATTCCTCCCTTACCTTCGGCTTAAGCTCCTTTTGGACCTATTCTTTCTATTATTATTATATTAATAAAATATAAATAAATCAAATGAATAAAAAAATCATAATCATCATCATCTAATTAATTATAATAAAGACATGATATATATATCATATTAAATTTTATAACATTATATTATTAAAATAAGGCTTATCGAAATAAATGAAGAGTTAGAAGGAGAGTCTGTGGATCCATTAGCGATATGAAATTGTGGTAGGAAAAGTGGACTTTACCATAATTAATTCAGATTAATAGAGCTTTAGATTGACGATACATGAATATATGTTACAGCCGAAGTGTATTGAAGAATTCTAAAATGATAAGTATCTGACAATATTTAAACCCGTACTATATAATAAATATTATTATTGTATGAGTCTTTATCATTATGGAGGAATATTGAAATTCTATAATTTTCTTTAATAAAAATATATGCTTTACAAGTAAAATTAACTGAATCTTAGTTAAAATATAATATGTTTCATCACATAGGACTATATGTCTAATAATTATTTATCAGTGTACATCTAATTGTAACATACATTGAATACATTTTTTTTATCATCATCATTAGTGTTATTATCATAATTAAAGTTATATAAGATCTATTTCTAAACTTTAATTTTCTATTTATGACTCTGATAAACAAAATATTTTCTTCATTCTACATCTTTAGAATGTCATTTCTTCTTCCATTTTCTACTGCATAGCCCATCCTTTCGAGTCTTAACATTGCATGCACATGTCAACAGCATGAACAGTGTTCACCATAGATGGGCAATTCAAATTTTCAATTAATTGAAGCATACTGTGAGTTTTGAACATTGGTCTCTTCTAGGGGTGAAACTCGGGTCGGGTTGGGTTTTGGTCCGAACTCGAATGACTCGACCCAAAAATCATGCAAGTCGGGTCATGAAAGTCATGTCAGCAGGTTGGGTCAGACTAAGAAGTCAAAAACCTGCATTGAATTCGGGTCGGGTTAAGTTGAGAAAATTTAAAGTTAATCAAATCCGACCCAACCTGTTAAAAACTAGACTAAAGTAGGTTCAAAATGAGGGTTAGGTCAGGTTTGGGGTTGAGTTGGGTTATAATTCAGATCGGGTCTAGTTCTATATATTAGTAACTAGCGTCGGGTTGGGTTTTAAAAAACCTAGCCCGATTTCATCACTAGCCTCTTCTAAGTTTAACTTAATAATTGCAAATCATAATGTTCAGTGTGATTATTGGTACACCCTTTATCCATTAACATAAGGAACAAAGTTTGGAGGCGTGTATGGAACTAAATACATGCCAGGCATACAATCACAGCGTGTGTCTTAACTCTAAACAGGTTTAAATACTGTACTATTATAATAATAATAATCCCAATACTAATAACTTCTAATCTTCATTTAAGAACTAAAACATGGGAGGATTCATTGAACAAGACCCACATGATTTTCATATCTGATTAAGTTTGTCGTTTCTCATGCAAAAGGGAAGCAAAAGAAATATAAAAGAAATTCACAAGAAGGTAACAAAAAGAGATTATATTTGCCACCTGTTTCTGTTGCAGATACAGCCCTTGCTCTTTGGATTTAAGGCCTTTCATCTGTCAGTCCAATCCAAATCTAAGAGTTAATGGGGCTGATAGGTATCAAAAAATGGGGGTACAAAGATCAGGTAAGGATTTAAATAAGAAGACACTGAAGAGTGCCGAAACAGGTTGTCGGTAATAAAGAAAGAAATATTCCTTGTTATCTTATGTTGAGAATTTGTAGCCCAGAGCAAATGAAAACGACAAAATAGAGGGAGAAAGAACATGGTTTTCTTTTGGCGGTTTCATTGCTTAAAGAATGGGAAAGAGAAGGTTGGGATTCCATTTTTAATAAGAGTAAAACTTGTGGGGTCAACCTTAAACCTCAAGAAAGATGGCTTATTTCAGTTTTCTTGGGCAGTTCACACAGAAAATCTAGCAGAAGTGCAAAGATATTCAGGTGGGTTTTTTTCCTTTTATTTTATTTTTCAGGTTTCTTGGGCAGTTCACAGTTTAGATTTGAGTTAAAAAAGTATCTCATGATTGAAATAGGCTTTGGGATCATGCAATTCTGCTTCCAGTTAAGTTCAAATTCTAAAATTTATGACTAGGAATCTAAGGTATTTTAGAATACTCGATTAACTTTTGAGGCATGTGTAAATCTTTTTACTCGCATATATTGGATACAACTATGGATAATGATTTATTAGGATGTGATAAGATCAAATTTAGAACTCTTGATTTCTGAAACGGGTTCCTAATTAATGTACCAATGGAAAAGGGTGTATAATTGTATATGAATACATCTTTTAGGAAAAGAGTTTGGATTCAGTAAGATAAAGCTGAGCATACTTTAAGAAAATGGTTTTATGATCAAATTAAATATTGACAATTTTTTTTTATATAAATATATGAAGTTTGATCATATATTTAAAAAAAGTTATTGTTCTATAAAAAAAAAAGAGAGAGAATGATCACATTTTTTGTGCTCTTCATCTTTCATGAGTTGGAAAATGGCACATAGCTCCCAGTAAAAGTCTCATGCAAGACTCTTTTTTTATAGAGATGTTGAAGAGGATATGAAAACAAAAAAAAAATAGTAATTTTCAAGAAATGGTTAATAATAGATTTAATTCATTGATTTGAACTGAAAAAGTGATTAATATATCACTTTTATCAAAATTAGATTGTCTATGCAGTAACACTAGACAAAATATGGTGCCACCGGTCACCTCTTGCCACATGAACAAGACAAGAGTCAATTGATCATAAAGAATTTTTTTATAACTTACTAAGTTGAAATGACCAATTCATCTTTAAAGTGGTCTACACGACAAATGATCATTAATAACACTATAAACTCTATAAGGCAAATGATTATTAATAGCATTATAAACTCTCTAAACTGTTTTACTCATTTTCACCATTGTTTTTCACTTAACACGTTGATTACTCATTTACTCATTTTTTTTTTTAAATATGAATCACATTTTATTTGAATGAAAAAATTATACTTCAACCATTCATATCACTTTCTGCTTTTGTGTCTCTTCTCCATTTTAATGTCTCTAGAAAAAAATTCCTCCTCACTAGGATCCCATTTTTCTTTTTCTACATATTTATTTTCTATGTCATGCCTACTCGTTGGAAAAGAATTACTCCAAGACAAATTGTCTAGGAATAGAGTCGAGTGCAGACAAGAAGACTCATGACCATGGTTTTCTCTTCTTCTTTTTTCTTTTTATTTGTTTTATGAAAAGACGAGTCATACAGACACCTGAAAAATCTACCTCTATTTACTTGTTTTTGAAATTTTGGATGAAGTTACCATTTTACCCCCGCGTATGAATTTATTCGAACGAATTTTCAGTTCATTCTCAGTTCGTTCGAATGAATGTACTCATCTGAACAAATACCTTAGTATAATTTTCATTCCTTCGAACGACTATCCATTCGTTCAAATGAACCAAACTGTTCATTCGAACGAATGAACATATATATGTCAATCCTTCATAAAATTCAACTTATTCATTCGAATGAACCAAACTGTTCATTCGAATGAACCAAATTGTTCATTCGAATGAATCAAAGTATGTTAATCATTCACAAAATTCGACTAATTCATACGAATGAACCAAACTATTCATTCGAACAAATGAACACTCATCCGAACAAATTGAAACTACACTGATTTGTTCGTTCAAATGAGTACATTCATTCGAACGAACTGAAAATGAACTAACAGTTTCTTCGGATGATAGAACACAGAGGGGTAGAATGATAATTTTACTCGATTTTTTAAAATCAGGTGTGTAGAGGCAGAAAAACCGAGTGTCTATATGGGGTGCCTTATGAAAAATGCTTGAAAATTGAGAATCTTCATTATGCAAATGAAGAAGCTTAAAAGATTTTTCCAAAAACGGGCAAAAATGTCAAAAGAGTTTTTTTAATAGGATTAACAGCTGAAAAATACAGATAAGTTTCTTTTAATGATCAAGGTGTTTGAACATTTTAGTGTATTCACTTAGTCTTTTCAGCACATGTAAGTCTCTTTACCCATATACACCGGGTATCTCTATGGAAAATGACCCTTTGAAATGAAGTAAGAAACGAACTCAGAACTTTTACTTTTTGAGGCGGGTTTTTGATCATCACCCCAATCTCATTGGATTAAAATACATGTAAGTTATTCAATTGAATTGTATATTTAGATAAGTAGTTAAAATCTAATAGGACAAAGACATTAATAATAATGATTATCTTCAACAAATTTCTTTTAAATGTGTAAAAATTCAATTAAATTATTCTTTTAATCTAAAATTAGTCAAAACTTCAAATTATGACTTGAATATTGGTTAGTAGAGATGTTTTAGGAAAGAATATCCTAACTAGGAGTTGAAAATTCAGATTCGACTGATATTCGGATATTGGCCGATATATCGGTCGCAAAATCTCTCTCTTATTATTTTTTTAATTAAAACTATTGACATCAGACGATATCACCAATATATATTTATTATTAAATATCAGTCGATACATGAGCCAATATTAAAACCCTGATCCTAGCAAAAAGACAAAGCACTAGAAACCTTTCTATGATCTTTTAATATGAAATTTATGTTTTGGAAGCTATGTCAAATAGGGTTCAGAAAATTGTCACCTGGTTGACTCATTCTGTGAACATGCAGGTTGCATTGGATGATGCTGGTTGACTTCTTCAGCATGTATCGAGTTATATTAATCCAACTCAATAGACATCTATGTCATAAAATAACACATATAGGTTCTGACTCAATAGATATTTATTTTATTAAAAAAAAACAGATATGACCCAAAAAGCAGAATGAATAGATTGTTGGGATTATAGTTTGCAATTTGTCATACTATATTTGTATTATATGTATTTTTAAAAATAATCTTTTTATATTTTTTAAAAAATACTTTGATTATAATTGTATTTTTGACATAAGCATATAGAACACGTATTATATTTATATTTATTAATATATGGATTATTCAACTATTTTAGTTCTTATTTGTTTTTTTTTTTTCTTGTTATATAGATGCACACTTTAGATATTTACTTTTTTTTTTTCTCTCAAAATTATTGATTGAGTTACAAACATGAAACATTTAGATAAGATAAAAAGATTAAAGAATTCGAAAATATCTCATTTTGCCTATGGCTTTTTTTTAACCTAACATAAGCTTTCATTTTTAAAAGTAAGATTTAAAAAGTTCAGTTTTATTCTAAAAGACTTTTGTTGTTAACAACAAAATTAAGAGTAGAAAATAGTTTTAAATCTTTATTTTTTGTTTAAATATTTTAAAATTATAAAAATAGATAAGTAAATTAAATTTATGTAATTACAATGGAAGGAAATTTTAGACCTAACCTGCGAACCCATCTGACTCATTCCAAAGAAAATCTGACAAAAAATCTGTTATTATCTATAATCGAACTGACTCAAATTTGATCCAACCCAACTCATTATCATCCCTAAATAATATAGCTGAATTATTATTTTTCACCATATTACTAAAAATAGGACACCTTATTTCCTTACATAACCTTTCCAAACCTTTTGGCACATCAAATCTTTATGGCTGAAATTTTTATTATATTTTTCAAAATAAAAATGTAAATGTATCCATACTATCAAATTGCCAATTGACTTCCATGTGTCTGCTCGACCAATTTTCAGAATTAATATAACACTTTTAAAAGGGAAGGACAATTTTATCCTTTTTTTTTAAAAGAAGAAAGAGTAAAAAGAAAAGTAATAATAAAATAATTTTTTTAATTTAAATATAGTGCACTATAATAAAAATTCATGATACACTATCATTAACCTTTAAATCATTCAGTGATCAAAAGGAAAGTAATGATGCTGAAATTAATTTGCACTATTGGGCCCACTTCGTAGGAAATACTTCAGCCATACGTCACAGTTCAGACCTACTTTTCTTGATCAGGCATACCTTTGCAAGGTAGGTCCCACATCACAAAACATGGTCCCACTCCATCAATTTCATTTTCATTTTTCTGTCTGTCAGTCTATGAAACTAAGTACCATTAATAACCTATTCCGTCCCACGTCCGTATCTTAAGTTCTTAACACTCTGTTAGTAAATTTTGCAGGGATTTTTTTTTTTATACATAGATTTTTCTTGAATATGGTTTTTCATATTTTATTTGATAATTATAATAAAAATATAAGAGGAAAAAATTATCATAAAAAAGAGATAAAGCGATTATCTCATATTTGTGTGTGCCGGAAGAAATTTGAGATTTTCTCACTCTTTTTCTTCATTATCAAACGACATAAATGAGGGTTTTCACCCCTTATCCAAATCCAACTATAAGGGTCTTTTTAAAAAACTTCATACTTATTTTTTGATGAGTTCCATAAATTATATCATTTGAATCACTTTAATTAGATCTAATTATTTATAAAATAAATTTTATTTTTCTGATATGAAGTACAAAAAAAACGATGATTAAGTATGAACAAAGATTTTAAGATCACATTTAGTAAAAATATTCCATTTTTATATTCAATCAATTATTTTTGTAGTTTTATATTAGAAAAATAAAATATATCTTAAAATGAAATAAATCTAATGAAAATTATTCAAATGATATTAATTCATGAGACTGTTGTAGCAAGAATTTCTACTCTCAAAAGAAAAATACATGGCCTAAAATTAAGCCTTCCTTGTGGAGGCAAATGACCCAAAATTACATCACATTTGACAGTCGTAACATTAATGCAAGATTATCCAATCAGTTTGATATTCAGCTAATGAAATGATCCATCATCGGCGGGACCCCCTCGAATGCCACGTGTCCTGTCATTAGCTTGAAGTTTGCAACCTTTTAAGAGCTTAATCAATGTCCAACACACCGTGAACAATATTCCAAAAAAAAAATTAATGAAGAAAAAGAAGAACTGTTGTCTCGACAGTGACAGATGCAGAAGGTAGAAAATGGTGGATTGTTTTTAGGGACACATGCCCTTAAATGGCGGATTTTTTTACAGACAAGAAATGGCAAGTTTCTATACAAGTCTTCACATTCTTTCCTTTCCTTATGTTGATGTGGATTGGTATTCCTAGAACCTTGTGACCAAGCTTTTCTATAAGTATAGGACCCAAGTATTCAATTCTTCTAGATATATACATGGGTGTATTGCAGTTTGGGTTCTTGAAGAAGAAGAAGATACACTGAACACACACCATGGAAGGAATGGCATCCGTTTGGAGCTATCAGCAGGTGGGAAATACTCTTCTGGGTAGTGTGTTTCATTGGGTTTCTCACTTGGCTCTTGGATTTTGATCCCACTTGGGTCTTGGATTCTTCATTTCAAATCCAAATGTCTCATAGTTGTTAGCAATTCTTTTCTTATTTTTGTTCTTTTTTATGATACAGATATTTTGGTTTCTTGGTATTTTCTATTTCAGTTCTGAAACAAGCTATTGTTGTTTCACTTTTCTCCACCCATTGATGGCAATCTTTGGTGCTTGAAAATTGTTGGGTTCCATCTTCTTTCTTTTTTGAGTTGATGTTTGTCTGTATTGATAGAAGCTTTTTGATGAAATTTTGTGGGTATTTCTCAAACTTTTTATCTTTCTGACAAGCTCTGCAAGGCATGTTTTTGAATATTCAGATTTTGATTTTTATCTACAAAAATGGCAAGGATGCAAACGCAGAGTGTATGACTTCCTGTGCTCCAAAAATGACAAGGATGACGAAACTCTTTAATATCCAGTTCCTTAGATCATCATCTTTATGTCCTTTCCCATTTAAAAACCTTCCATTATTTGGAATTTCTTAGATTTTCATCTTTCTTTGGAATGTTACAGATACCCATGGTCATGAATGATTGAAATATATTGAAGTCCATTCATGTGTGCGATCACCATTATCATATCTATCATATGTGCAAGCAATGATTGTCCCATTATATTACAAAAAAAAAAAAATCATTTGAGATTTTGGAGATTAACTCTGTTTTTTTGTTTAATTAAAAAGCAGAGTATTGAGGAATTGAAGCATTCACTTCTGCGTACCACCTTGGAACTGGAATCGACCCAATTGGCTGCGAGAGAGGAAAAGAGAAGAAATGAAGAGAATGTGAAGCAGCTACTTCAACTGTTGAAAGTGGCTTTCCAAGAAAGAGATGAAGCAAAGGATCAGTTGCAAATGTTAGTAAACAAGATTGTGCAGATGAGCTCTGCACAGCTTACTCATACTCCAAATCTCCTGACTGAAAGCCCACCAATCATACCAGCCAAAGGAAATTCAAGCTTCACCGAAACAGAGAGTTTGTCGGAAACTTACAATCAGTATAATTATTCATCCCCTGTGGACTCGTTTTTTGGAGGAGTTACTTCGCCGGACTTATCCACCATGAACATGGCAGATTCAAGCAATTTAGTAATGCCAAATCAACATTTCTTCCAAGAAAACAATCTTACTGCCAATGGGGTCAATTCAGACTCAGGAATGACCCAGATCGATTCGTCCTTGATGGTAATTGATCGGCTTGCAATGAAAAAACCATTGCCTGTGAAGGGAAAACTTCTACAGGCAGTAATGGAAGCTGGGCCACTTCTGCAGACACTCCTAGTTGCAGGGCCACTACCGCAGTGGCGCAACCCCCCGCCTTTGCAGACACTCCAAATCCCACCCATTTCCATTAAAGGACACGATTCTGCAGCATTTGTGCCGAAACCAACAGTGAATTCAACTAGTCCAGACCAAAGTTCATGTTCATTGTATCCACAACGAAATTACAATGGAGCTTCTCGGGCATGTTCTACATCTGTGATGAATTTTTCCAACACAGTCAGCTCATCATTTATGAAGAAGAGACCACTGTTATCTCACACTGGCGACTGCTTTGCGAATGATCCAAACTTGATGGGGAAGCGCCAAAGGTTTCAATGTTGACATGGTCTGATCATTTTATCTTAGGAAGTGTTTGGAATTGGATGTTCCCCCTCCCCAGTTGCAGTTGGTTTTGAGTTTTTTGACAGAAGAGATTGCTCACCCCTTCGCACTTGACCCTTTCAGAGGCGGAAAGTTCTGAAATCACATTAGTTGGGATATTTTTCCTGGATTTTCCTCTCCAAATCATCATCAGCACCAGTGGCATGGAAGGTTAGAGATGGAGAAGACCACTCGTAGAATTCCTGATTATTGTTGTTTTTAGATTTTTGGCCTGCCCTGCTTGTGCATTGGATTAAATGCCCATCCAATTTTCATCATTTCGACAAAATTGTGACTTGGGTACATCCAAATTTGAATGTTTTCCTAGAGATTCATAGGAACTACCTCTTTCCTCTTTTTATTTGTAAGATATTCTTTTCAGACACTGATGGTGTATAGAATATAATTTAATCTGAGTTAAGTTCTTTATATTACCATATTGTGCAACTACAGCTTTGTTCCTTCTATGAAATTACTCTTGCATTTACATCTGAATAATACTTTAAAAACTATGACTCGAACTTGCTTAGGCCTTCCAATATCTGTCTGGACTCGCCGAGTTATATTAAAAACTCTAATGAGACATCGATGTCTCTATTATTAGCGAGACCTAAAAATCCACTTTGCTTGAGTTTAATGTAAAGAAGGTTGTATAAATAGTTCTTACACGAAGTTTCATATCATCTGATGATTCTATCTCTTGATTTTTTAAGTTCTTAAAAATCAATGGCCCATATGATCTTTATTATCAATTGATAGTGAAATTTTATATATTTTACATCCATATAACCATCTATCAAATGAACTTAAATTTATGAGATCTACCGTTGATCTAATAGTATATCTCGTTAGTATAGATTTTGCATTTTCTACAATGAGTTGATTGGATATTATTGTTCTTTAATTTGATCATTTGCAGCACCGATATAAAATTATTAAACAACAAAAAAGTAACTTATTTTATTCAATTAATTTTACTCTTTGAAATTAAAGATTTTTCTGAGAGTCCAAGCAACTGTTTTATCATTGACTTGAAACTTACCAATTTTGAATTTAATAGAACATATCAATGGTAATTAGTTTGAACTTGTATCGTATATTTGGAGTATAATTTAGTAAGAGGTCTTTTTATTCGGTCCAGTCAATCTAATTATCTAAGTGAAAACAGGTCATTTGTTCCTTAATTGTAAAGGATTAGCTGTAACGCGGGAATTCTTAGATCATTGGAAGTAACTGATGCCCTGTTTGGATGCATGGAAAGAAACTTTCCTAAAAAGCTCTCTCTTTCCAAAAATACTTCCTTGCATGAGTATAGAAGGTTGTTGATGGGCCTGAGTCTGGGTCAACCCATACCCGGGTTTCACAGTCATTTCATGTGCTTCTATTTGTAGTTTCAAAAACTTGAGCCCGACCCGATAATTTACTAAAAGCCTTCTTTTCGAAGTTGTGACTACCCTAGATCTCACTCGGGTTGAAATCGACAATGTTTGCACTCATCAACTTCAACCCAACATGAAATTCAAGATCAACAATGAAATTCAAGAAGATCTCTGTCTGGTCTCTCTTTTCGTCTTTCCGGTTGTGGGTCTCCTTAAGCCCTCCCGGTGTCGGAAGCTTCTGAGCCAGCGGCGGCTTTGCCTCTTCTTTTGGTTGAACCTTGAGTAAAGAAATTAAAGGGAGGTGCTTCCATCCAATGGTTACCTTAGACAGAACATTGTGGATTTATATCATCTTCAGCAAGAATTTACTGCACCAGCACCAATATATAATTATTTCTATATTTTTTCGTTGTATTTCTTTTAATGATAAAGTCTTGAAATCAATAATTCATATTCATCATAATTAAAAAAGTTATTTTATTAAGATAAGCACCAAATAATGTAAAAATAGTAGGCGTTTTTTCCTTTTTGCCTCTGATTTTGTCTGATAAATTTTAAAGAAGAAAAAGCACCAGTGCCCAAATCAATTCTCATGTCAAGTGGTTAAGATGAAAAATTTAGTGCTGAAACTAGGGCTGCAACTCGGGCCGCGTTATGGAACCCAACCCGAATTCTCAATCCAACCCGAATTCTGACTCGACCTGGCCCATTAATCCAAAATTCTCAATCCGACCCACATGATTTCTCGAATCGGATCAAAACCCTAGCTGAAACCCTACACACTTCACATTCCTCTAGTCATCCGATGTAATAAACTTTTATACGTAGAACAGTAGATTCTGTGTAATGTGGTTAATCTCAATCTTTCAACCATAGATGCTTGAGACTTGAGAGAAAAAATCAGACTAGTAATTAGTGTTGGAGTATGACGATTGGCATGGGCATTGGTGGACTTATACCAGCTTCCTAAGGGCTACGGCAAAGTCTACGGTCAACAGAAGTTGACTTTAATTAGACTTTTTTTTGCTCATGAAGGGGACGACTGGTAATAAACCTCATTAATTCATGGTTAGGCAGATCACAATCAAAATGACTGAAACCAAAACATGGGTCTTAACCCACTCTTACTAGTTTCCACCGACTTGGTCTTCCAAATGCACATGAACTTCAAACTCAAAACTTTAGTTTTGGGTGTAGAAGTAAATGAGTTTGAATTCAACTTTATAATTGATTTAATCTGAATTTAATCGAATGCAATGATGCAAAATATTAGATTCAAATCTGTTAATCAAATTAGTATTATGTAGACTGTAGAGATTAATAACGATGACAATAACCAGGACGATAGTCTCATATATATAATTTGAAAAGACGTGTGAACACATTTTTAACCTATTTAGGTGATTATAGACCTAAAATCTAATGGGAATGTAAATGAGAACGTTAAGGAAAAATCTTACCCCAGTTGACTCATCATTATCAACCTTCTATAAATATATATTTTTTAGTTGTCAAGCTTCTTTAATCTTCGAATCGTAGATTGATTTGATTGATTGTTTTCCTTCTTTAAACAATTAAAGTCATTTTTTCCAACTTCGTTAAAAATAAATGTTCTGCTCCCTAATCATGTTTAATATCGTGGTTTGGTTGATTTCTACTCAGAGAAATTCAATGGTGATTCTGCAAACAAACTCTTTTGATGTTTTCCAAAGCTATCCACGTTCACCAAAGTGTGAACAGAGCTGGAAAGGCATATAAGAAGAATATGTGTGGCGGATGTAGAAAAATATATAATTGTGTAAATCACTATATATAGAAAATAATAGTAATTTTCAATAATTATTGGAACTAACATCATAACTCTAAAATATTTATTAAAATAGTAAAGATTTTTTTAAAGACTAAAAGTTATCTAAACATCTCATTGAACTAATTATTAGAGTGTATGTAAGATCTCTCATTACATAACAATGGAGAGGGACTTTTTTTTTTCTTTGAAGGAGATTTGATCTCAAGAATTTCCGCAAACAATAGTAGATTTTGACCACCAAATTAACCCCTCATGATTAAATGTTGATATTATCATATGGGTATAGCTCAATTGGTAATCTCCTGCTTCAAGAAGTAGGAGGTGTCAAGTTCGAGCTCCTATAGCCTCACTTGGTGTGCCTTAAGGGTAGTGAGTATTGCGCGTGAGGGTTTTACACTGGATTTCCTGCGATTTCCCACACGTTAATTTAAAAAAATATATATATTAAAGATATTTACAAAGATATTTGTGATAAACATGCCATTTGCACCGAAATTTGATTGACTTGGTAGGGACATTTTTTTCTCAATAAGTTGCAAATATAAATTATATTAGCGGTGACGACACGTCTAGTAGATTAAATTTGCCTGCAAGACCTGCTACAAATTCATTTAATTGGGGTCTTTTGACAGAACAAATTGAGCTTCACAACTTCATTTAGTCTGAATGGAGAATGAAGCATGGACTTACTAAATGGGGTTAGTCTCCCCCGTCAGTTACGATAGCCACCAATCCCAATTGGGGGCCTTACATTATAAGAGTTTACCAGTTGATTTTGACATTTGTTTAATTTTCTTGCTTAACAGAATATCACTGTCTCTACTCTCAAGTCTTAAATGAGAATTCTTTTTTTCTCTTTGTTTATTTTTCAAAGTTGAAATGTCATTGTTAAAGTGAAAAACAGCTCAAGCATGAATAAGTCCAGTTCAGATTGAAAATTAAAGTTGTATTCAAGTGCTTGACCATTTACCAGAAGCAGAATAATACATGGAATGAAGGCCAAGTCGTATAGAATTTTCAAGGAAAAAGAGATACAAAAATGGGTGTTTCTTTCAGCCAAGTTGGCCGATTTAACGATTTCGATTTCTCGAGTTGTATTCACTGATTCAATGAATTCAAATGAGTTGAGTTCATTGATAATTTAGCGGGCGAGCTCAAATTGAACCATTGCGGTTCAATGAGTACGGATTTTTGTACAGCCAAGTTGCATCAATGTGCCAATTAAAGAACAAATTGAACTCTTGTGGTTATCTGTCCTGGCCGGGGCTGTGGGCTTTTCACTTGTATATCTTTTGCGCTTTACCTCCTTGAATGAAATTTTACTAACCTTCATTCGAAAAAAGAAGAATTAAAGAATAAAAATTCCAACACGACAAACTGATGTACATAATGAAAATGAAGAACCAGACAATTATAAAATAAATACACAATGGATAAACTCTCATCTGTTGATTACTTCTCGGCCTCTCGTCGGAGCTCTCGACCTTATAATCCCACGATGGAAGGCAAGACTCTCTCTAATTCATTCTTCAGAAATTTCAAATGACTAATTTGATAAATTAAAAAAAAAAAAACCTTGGGTTGATAAATTTCAATTAAACTTAATTTTCAATCAAAAGGATACTAGAAATCTACGTAGCAATTTAAAAATGGTGGCTCAAGATTAGTGAAGATGACTATGAAGCTATTGCTATATAGTTGTGTTAATATTTAAATGGGTTGGAAATGGAATGGGTTGATACTTGGAAGGCCCATTTTAAAAATTAAGGAAATGTTCGGGTTCACAGGTCAGATCCTCAGTTCATGGGTATTTTCAATGGGTCGGATCGGATAGTAGAGATGGCTTGGAAGTTGGAACAAAGGATACCTGACCCCACCTACCCAACTTACACCCTAGTACTATTGATACGGTTTTAGTATTTTTAATTTTTGTTTTTTAAATTATATAATTATACAGATTGAAAATCACTTGAAGACCTACTATCTATTAAAACTTTTATCACAAAAATTAATTTCTAGTAACTCAATGTCAATGGTCAAAATTACTTGGGATAGAATCTTTTCAAAAACGTCTACCAAATTTGACAATCAAGATCAAATCGCTAAAAATTGATTAAACATAATTTTTAACTAGTAATTATTCAAATATACTTTCAACTTATACGATTATAAACAGACTATAAATTGCAGGCTTTTTTTTAAAAAGCCCAGCCTGTACCTGGTCCATGAACACCCCTATTGGTAAGATATGGATTCATGTACAAGGGCATGTGGTAAATTATACAACATACTTGTATCGCACAAATTGCCTAGAAAAGAGGCTTTGTCCCAAGTAGGGAAGGGAGCAGGCCAGGCCAAAACCATGACAAGTCTGATTAGAAAATGAAAAGCCCAGCTTGGCCCAAGCCAATTATCAAGTAAAAGACCAGGCCCAGCTAGAACTCAATTTCCCTAAAGAGCTATATCACTATATTATTTTAAATTTCAACATGTCTACATAATTGGGCCGAGCATGGGCTTCGGTGTTGCACATTGAAACAAAAAAACGAAAATCAAAATCCCCTAAAAAACAAAGGAGGGGATGATATCAATGCCATTGAATTAATAATAAGATGGATCGAAAATGTTTAGCTAAATTTCATGGTGAATATAAGGTGAAGACATTCAATATTTTTCATGATTTTCTGACATTAAAAATAACAAAAGAAAATGCTGACATTAAAGACTTTTTCAACAAGAACAAAATAGGAACACTGAAGTAAGATTTCCAAAATAAAATGCTGCAACATGAACATCCACTGTGGGGATTGGCTGGGCTGGACTATTATCATCACGGATCCTTCTTCCCAATGAATACATCAGTAAGCACAGTGTTGGACTGAAGAGAAGCCTTGAGCAAAGCTAGACCCTTTCATGCAGAACCAAAAAGGAATATGAATCAGACAAGAATGGAACAATAAATATTGAGAAAGTAAAATCAATCATAAATTAATAAGAGAGAAATTTTTATACTAAATTCCATCAATGCCGATTAAGAACATGGGCAGATGAACTCAGGCCCTAAAAGAAACTGAAATTTGTATGTGGAGGTCCAAGTTTTCTGTGGAAAATGAAACAGTGTATCTTACTTTGAACTTTGAAGTGGAGGATGTTTACCTCTTTCATTCCTACTTCCACCACCTTCTCTTCAAGACCACCCACATCTTTGATGCTGAACTTGTTGAGAAGAGAAATGCTTGATATTGTGGACATAGGAGTCACCACCAAATCGTCCATGACAGTGTAGGAAACCACTCCCATGACGAAGCCTCCACTCCCCTTTGAAGACGACCCTGCAGCGGCAACCGGCGCCACATAATCTATTACAACAGTCATTATTGCTTTGCAAAAAGGACAGGGAGTCCCTGCAACATCAGAAACAAATCCATGTTGGCCTGCACTACCAAAACCAAAAGAAAAAGCTGGAGTTTGGCCTGCACTGCTATAACTAGAGCATACGTAGTAACTGTTTGGAGGCTTTGCAGCATCGTTCTGCAATAGAAGAGGATTATTTGGAAGTGATGAAGTTGGAGGACTCAAAAGAAGGTTCTTGTCTTTATTGGGTTGAATGTATTCAGAGCTCAAATTCTCTACGCTTTCATACAACTTCCCTAAACATCCCACCATGGAATTCTTGTTCAGTAGCTTCACAATAGCCCCAACAGGCAGTGTTAAAAGACTGAAAAGAAAATCCACAAAATCTTTCCCCGCTTCTGCAAATAGCACTCTGTTAGAACTCTTGTCCACCAAAAGCTTCAAGCTCATCTTCGTTTCCATCTCTTGCTGCATTACTGACTATGTGGTTACAATCCATTTATACACTTCTTTGAAATCTGAAATTGGAGATAAAAAGGGTAGATAACGCTTTGAATTGCATCAATTATTGTGATGATTCATATTCCATACTCTTCTTCTTTAAGATCTATTATGATAATGATCAATGGTGTGTTAATGGCTCTTTGGCTTCACCATTCTACATAGAGCACTGAAATCTCACGTATTCATTAGATGAATCTGAACCGTCCAGTAGTGCTACATGGAGCACTGAAATCATACTTAATCATTGAATGAATCTGAACCGTCTAGTAGTGCTACAGAGAGCACGGAAATCTCACTTATTCATTAAATGAATGGTACCGCTCTACAAAGCAGTGCTTTAGACCTGGGTTCAACAGAACGGTGTGGTCTACATGGGCGTCGTTACACCTGTATTTCCCTACGGATACGAATCGATCTCATCTGATTTTTATGTATTTAATTTTAAAAAATTCTGAAAATTTAAAAAAAAAGTTTAAAATATTATGTGATTCATTCCTATGTAATTGTATCATTATTTAAAAGTCATTCAGATATTCAAATGTGGTTTTGATATTACAAAATTAAGAATTAGAAATATTTTCAAAGAAGATGTGGAAAAATCCAAAAAAAAATGGAAGAATTCTAATAATTTTCTTTTAAGCTATTGACGCGGATAGTTATTAGAAAATAACTATATTATAAATAATTTAGTTGGATATTTAATTAAATTTGGTAAAACTCATTAGAAAATGAGTTTAAATTGAAATAATCTTGTATAATGAAATTTATGTACAAAATTAAGTACAATTAAATTTAAAAGAACGACATAATTTTTTTTATAAAATATTAACAAATTGAACGAATGAAACATTATTAAAATGAATAATAAATTAAAAAAAAAAAATCTATAACAGGTGTACTTGTACGGGTATATGTGTTAGACATGTCTACCTTCAAAATTGTTTAGTGGATATACTGGATATGTGAAGTTGATCTTGGCAGATTAAAATATGAAATTATGATTAGTATTAAATTATAAATTAAGTTAAGAAAATTTAAAATTTTAATACTTAAGAAGTTAATGAAGAAATGAATTGAGTGAAAGACAAATCTTTACGTTAATTAGACCTAGATGAGTGAGGCGATGAATATCTAAGGTCGTGGGGACGTGAGTGACATTGAAACACCGTATTTTTTAGAATGAGCACCATTGTATTTTCGAAGATAGGGAACATTCCTCGTGAAGCACAAAACAGGATCGGGTTTGCCTTTGCTCGAGTCTATTCAAGAAAGAAAGTTCGATTTTCACGTCACTTTATATAATCACTCTCCGTAAAGTTACTCAATGTGTGAGTAGAAAGATTTGGACATATGCCAAATAACGATAGCATACAACGTTTGTATCCATGTCGTAAATGTGTTCCATAGCATGGGTGAGATCATCATAGAAGGAATGTTGAGAGAAACCATTGTGATGAATGCAAATTCAATTGGCAAGAAGGATTATTGATTCAATTTTAATTCTGAAATGCTTGTTAATAATTCAAAACAAGACTAAAGCAGTTGGTGGCATTACATTCATGCAGGTATTTGTATCTTCACAGCTCTCTGTCTCTCATTTTCTCCCACAATTTCTATCACTGTCTCTTAAAAAATTTCAAATTTTCCTTTACAAACTTTGAGTTGATAAATTTAAGCTATAATGATGTTTACTTCATACAAAATAGAAAATAAAATTATATAAATTAAAAGGCAACATAAAAAAAACCTATCAATGAAAACTTAATTTCAAAATTTAACATCTAGACATTTCATATTAATGGTCAAAATGGGCTTTAAAATGTAAGCTTGATTTTTTTTTTTGGGCAAAGTCCGACCCAAACCTGGCCCATGAACACAACTACTGCTAAGTTAAGGATTAGTGTAAAATGGCATGTGGTAAATTATACAACATACTTGTATACATACTCTCTTACCAATTGCCTAGAAAAGAACTTCCTCCCAAGTCCCAAGTAACGAAGAGAACAAACCAGGCCGAAAACATGACATTTCTGTTCCGGGGGTCAAAAAATTGTCGATGCTGAGATTTCGTCGTCTCGGCAATCTTGACCTATATATCTCTTTCCTAATTTTTTTTCAACAAATCTCGGTTTTATAAATGTGTATTGGCCGATATCAGCGAAAACATCTAGGCCGATATGTATCGATCGTGATTTATGACCCTAACTCTGTTCCTGATTGGCAAATACAGATCCGATACTGATCCAAGCCCAATTACCAAGTGAACCCAATTTCTTTAATTATGTATATCACTATATTATATTTAAATTTCAATATGTCTACAAAATTGGGCCGAGCATGGGCTTCGGTGTTGCACATAGAAACAAAAAACGAAAATTAAAATCCCCTAAAAAACAAAGAAAGAAGGAAGTGATATCAATGCCATTGAATTAATAATAAGATGGACAGCTTAATGTAAGCAAAAGAAAGCAGCACATTAAAGACTCTTTCAACAAAAACAAAATGGGAACACACTGAACTAAGATTTCCAAAATAAAGTGCTGCAACATGAACATCCATTGTGGGGGTTAGGCAGGGCTGGACTATCTTCGTCGAACCTTCTTCGATGTGATGTTCGGCATGAATACATCAGAAAGCAGAGTGTTGGACTGGAGAGAAGCCTTGAGCAAGGCTAGACCCTTTCATGCAGAGAAGCAAAAAGGAATATGAATCAGACAAGAATGGAACAGTAAATATAGAGAAGAAAGCAAAACCAATCATCAATTGACAAGAGAGAAATTTTAATACTGTAAATTACATCAATGTCGATTCAGAAATTGGGCAGATGCACTCAGGCCTTAAGAATAAAACTGAATTTTGTAGATGTCAAATTACAATAACAGAGTTGTATGTGGAGGTCCACCACCTCCAAGCTAAACAAAAACGAATAATGTAACAGTAAATCTTTTTTCTTATCTGAGAAATCACTGTATATGAACTACCCCACCTAAATGGATTCATGAAACACAGACTAACCAAAAATGCAGTTTTTTTTTTTTTTTAAAAAAAAGAAGCAGCAGCAGAAGTAGAAGAAGAAAACTCTGATTATTTCTTACTGTTCAGTGGATGATGATTACCTCTTTCATGCCTACTTCCACCCACCTTCTCTTCAAGAGTACCCACATTTTTTATGCCGAACTTGTTAAGAGCAATGCTTGACACTGTAGACATGGGAGTCACCACCAAATCGTCCATTACAGTGTAGGAAACCACTCCCACGACGAAGCCTCCACTCCCCTTTGAAGACAACCCTTCCGCCGCACCCGGCGCAAAGTATTTTATCTCACCATTCATTCTACTATTGCAAGAAGGACAGAGAGTGCCTGCAACATCAGTAAAAAATCCATGGCGTAAACTGGAATTACTGCATACGTAGTACTTATTTGGAGGCTTTGCATCGTCGTTCTGCAATAAAAGAGGACAGGTTTGGTTATTTGAAAGTGACGAAGTTGCAGGGCTCAAAACAGGTTCTTGTCTTTATTGGGCTGAATGTAGTCAGAGCTCAACTTCTCTACGCTTTCATACAACTTTCCTAAACATCCAACCACGAAATTCTTGTTAAGTAGCTTCACAACAGCCCCAACAGGCAGTGTGAAGAGACTGAAAAGAAAATCCACAAATTCTTTCCCAGCTTCAGCAAATACCACTTTGTTGGAACTCTTGTCCACCAAAAGTTTCAAGCTCATCTTCGTTTCCATGTCTGCTGCATCAGTGACTTTGTGGTTACAATCCAGTAATTTGAAATCTGAAAGTGGAGATGAGATGGGTACATATTGTTTGGCGCTGAATCAATTATTGAGGTGAATGATTAGCCCTCGTACCGATGAAGAATACGTACAGTTCACTCTTCATTTACATGGAAAATTTAAGATATATTATGGCAATGATCAATGGTGAGTTGGTGACTCTTCGGCTTCACTGTTCTCGTGGTATGGTTCAATTGAAAACAGTGAAAAGATTGATAGCCATCTATGAAAATTTTGGTTCTGGAAATATCACTAGTTTCTGGTGTTTCAATTAGGGACTGAAGATATAAAATATTTATATATATTAGTGAAAAAGGCATGGATTTTGTTCGAGAGATATCGGCCAAATAAATGATAGTAGATATCTCGTTCTTTACTTTAAAATAATTTGAGCAAATTTTTTTCTATATTTATATATTAACTTGAAACAAGTGCATTTTATCATTTAAATTTATCTGATCATAAAATCTATTTTATTTTAAATATTTTTTTATGAATTTTCTCTTTCAGATGAATTTTTTGTAAAGTGGGTTTTCTTTTTCATCTTTTTTCGATGATAACATGACAAGAGTGAACAAAAATGGGTTAAATCTTTCAAATTCATTAAATTAAATATTAAAATTTCCTTTTACTCTATTTTTAACCATTTTGGATAAATATATTTTATTTTTCAAACTCTTTCTATAAAATTATAATAAAAATTGTATAACTACTGAAATATGTTTGAGACAGAAAAAAAAAAATTTATCATGTAAAATTTAAAATTTTCCATACATTTGCAAATAGATATTACACCACAGCCACTAGCTTAATGACCCTATCCCACAACATATAAAACTATGTGTGCAGGGTAAAAATCGAAAGGAAGAATCTTTTGATCTTACTCTATATCTTCCACATAGGTCAACTTAAGTCTAATATAATAAATTTATTAAAAAAATTATCTAAATTTACTATATATCTTTTATATGGGTTTACTTTAGTCTAATATAATATAATAAATATGTTCAAAATATTTTTATTTGAATCTGAGTACAACAAAAATCACTTTAATCAAATCAATCAAACAAAGTTTTTACAAAACATAAGATGATAAAAAAATTATGTGTTAAAAATATCAATTGAAGAACTTCAAAATATAACTTTACTAATTGAAATAGAGAAATATTTACTGAGCTATTTATTAAAAAATATACAGCTCCACTTTTCAAAATCTAAACTACCCCACCTCTCTCTCTAAATGATGAAGATAAAAGAGGTGAACAAGTGATCAACACTCGTAGCTGGGCTTACAAAATTCCGACATTTTACCGGATAGGCCTAACCCAAGACCAACTCTTTTTCATCTCTAAATACAAAGAATCATCCAGTTTACAATGAAGAAGGAGTGGGTGTGTGCCATTTTGCATCCATTTAGACTTTAGACGTTAAAAGGCTAAGTTTAATTTCAATAATAGAGAAAATAGAGTGAAATACATTTGATGAATTTGAACTTTGCAAAGATTTAAATTTAAAATTTAATGTGATTGCTGAAGAAGTCAATCTTCCTCCAAATCTCTCTATTCATACACACCAACAATATAGACTGTCCTATCCATCCATACACATGGAAGTAACACCACATAGAAATTTATATAAATGTATTGAGTCACTTGAGTCCAAGAGCTCCAACATCTCAACTGATTTTCCGTTAGAAATTTATATAAAGTTTTTACCTTAATCTCATTTCGAAAGCTCAAAGCTAGGAGAAATCTATGAAAGAATTAGTTATGGAGACAATTATATAAAGAAATTATTTTAATGCTCCATTTGCGTAGTCTAAGATCCACTGAATCGTTCAAGTTTAAAATTTAACAAGTTAAAAAGTTAATGTCAATACAAAATAATCAAACAGATCATTCAAACGAAAAAGAAAATTAGGTATATATGTTATTAAGGTCAGGCTATCTATCTTTGTTGTTCATTTTAAAAAATGTATATTCTAAACTCTAAAATTTTATCTGATAGAAAATTTAATCTTATATTGGTTGGATTAAATTTATCACACTTTATTTTTAAATAAAAATTTAAAATATTTTTTTAAATTTACATATGAAAAATTCCAAAATATCAAAATAATCTTCACAATTAAAATCTACTCTTAAAACATATCAAAATTAGGCAAATGAGTCTCGGACCCAAAGTCTCACGGTTTCTATCATTCTATGATTCTATCCCAATTCCAAAGCCAATACTGTTATGGACTTTCTCTCTCTCACATGCAACTGCAGAAGTCTATTGCTGAAGCAGGCACAGTCCCATCCGCACACCAGACTGTCTCGCTTTCTTTCAACTCAACTCTACTTTGCTGAAGCACGCATAGTCCCATCGGCAGAGAAGAGATTAGACCGTCGCCAGCTGTTTCTTTTTTTAAAAAAGAAAAATATTTAAACGGTTTAAGAGATTTAAAGGTCAGGGTTTAATTTAGAAAACTGAGTTAGAACCGCGGCTCATGAAGTTTTTTAATTCGGGACAAGGTTTTATAATGATGAATCTCTCGTTTGAAATTTGATTTTGATTTAAAATTAATTTATATAGATATTCGACTTTTCTTTTTCAACATTCATTTTATATGAAATCATCCAAACGAATAAATTGTGGAGAGAAATTTTAAAAATAAATCGTTTCTCTGTCAATTCTTATAAAAATTTTTTTTATCAAAATTCATCTATATTAAATTTTGAATTCTGAAATTGATTTCAAATGAAAATGATATAATGTTAAACGAATTTAACATGGAATGGATGAATACTTGTATGCCCATTTTAAAAATTTGAAGAAATGTTCGAGTCAAGCCAGTACTTAAAAATAAGATTAGCATAGTGTCCGGATTCGAAAAAGTGGAGTTCGAGTTGGGATAAAGATACAGGACCCTACCCAAACAACTTGCACGCTTAGGTACTATGTGGTACTATTTTATAATTTCAAACACTTTATTAAAATTTAAAAATATATTCACACAAATTGAAAAATCACTTAAAGGTCTCCTATCTATTAAAATTTTATCTACATCTAATTTCTAATCATTCGATATTAATGATCAAAATTACTTGACATTGATCTTTTAAAAAATGTAAAATAAATTTGACAATCAAAGTCAATTAGCTAAAAGAGTAAAAAATACTTAGATTAAAATTTAACTAGTTGAAATTATTTATATATATTTCATTATGTGCGATTATAATTTTATTTAAAACACAAATATATAATAAAAAATAGAAAAACATTACCAAATATAAAATAAACTGGCATTTAATTGCAGGCTTAGCTCTTTTCAAAAAGCCCCGCCCGTGCAAAGTCCATGACCACTGCTACTGGAAAAATTAGGATTCATGTACAAAAGCATGTGGGAAATTATACTACCATACTTGTAAACATACTCTCTTACGAATTGGCTAGAAAAAGGCTTCCTCCCAACAATGGAAGAGAACGGGCTAATCCCAAACCATGACTACGTCTTTTCACAATTATCAAATGAAAGCCGAGCCTGACCCAAGCCCAATTAGCAAGTCCAAAGACCCAATTAGAATCCCGTAAAAAACAAATAAAGATGGGAGTGATATCAATCCCGTTGATTAGTACAAAGATGTATAGAAAATATTCAGCTTAATAATTTTCATGGTTTTTAAGACACTAAAAATAACACTTGCAGCTCAATACGCAAAAGGCAGCACATTAGAGAATCTATCGACAAAATACAAAATAGGAACACTGAAGTAAGATTTCCAAGATAAAATGCTGCAACATGAACATCCACTGTGGGGGCAGACTGGGCTGGACAATCTTCATGGAACCTTCTTCGACAAGAATACATCAGTTAGCACAGTCTTGGAGTGCAGAGAAGCATTCATCAAAGCTAGACCCTTTCATGCAGAGAACCAAAAAGGAATGTGAAACAGACAAGAATGGAACAATAAATATATAAATGAGAAATTTGTATACTAAATTCCATTAATCTCGATTCAGAAATTGGGCAGATGCAGTCGGGGCTTAAAAGAGACTGGACTCTGTAAATACCAAATTACAGATGACATTTATAATTCTGGTAAGGAAGAAAGAAGTCCGACGAAAATGAAACATAGACCCCTCTTGGGTTCACCGAGATTGTTCCTAAAATTGGAATTTAACTTGAGATCTCACACTGGAGAATTTACAGAATACTGGTAACAGTAAAAACAGAGTTTACCTCTTTCATGCCTACTTCCACCACCTTCTCTTCAAGGGCACCCACATCTTTGATGCTGAACTTGTTGAGAAGAGCAATGCTTGATATAGTGGACATGGGAGTCACCATCAAATCGTCCATTACAGTGTAGGAAACCACTCCCATGACAAAGCCTCCACTCCCCTTTGAAGACGACCCTGCAGCGGCAACCGGCGCCACATAATCTATTACAACAGTCATTAATTTGTTGCAAGAAGGACAGGGAGTCCCTGCAACATCAGAAACAAATCCATGTTGGCCTGCACTACCATAACCAACATGATATCCATTTCGGATACCATAACTAGTGCATACGTAGTACTTATTTGGAGTCTTTGCAGCATCGTTCTGCAATAGAAGAGGATTATTTGGAAGTGATGAAGTTAGAGGACTCAAAAGAAGGTTCTTGTCTTTATTGGGTTGAATGTATTCAGATCTCAACTTCTCTACGCTTTCATACAACTTCCCTAAACATCCCACCATGGAATTCTTGTTCAATAGCTTCACAATAGCCCCAACAGGCAGTGTTAAAAGACTGAAAAGAAAATCCACAAAATCATTCCCTGCTTCTGCAAAGAGCACCCTGTTGGAACTCTTGTCCACCAAAAGCTTCAAGCTCATCTCCGTTTCCTCGTCTGCTGCATCAGTGAATTTCGGGTTACAATCCATTTATACACGTATTTGAAATCTAAAAGTGGAGATCACATGGGTAGATAATGTTTGGTCAAACTTCAAATTTCTAAGAAAATAATGGTCAAACTTCAAATTTCAGCCGATTGAAAAATGTATAATCTAAACCAATCTCTCCTCAGCCTTCAACGAAGAGGTCATTGTTGATTGATTGAGGAAAGAGAGTTTCTTCCATATTTGGACTCCTATATTTACTTTCCTCTGATTTTTTTTTTTCATTTGGATTTTCCACGTAAATCTTTTATTTACTGGCATGATTTATTTTTATTACATGAACACTCCTTTCATATTTGGAAATCCTTATTATTATTATATATATATATATATATATATATATATATATATATATATTGACTGTGTATTGTTTGTAGTATTGTTTTCTACTTCTTAAGATGACAAAGATGGGTTAAATATTTCAAATTCACCAAATTAAATATTAAAATTTATTTTACACTATTTTTAGCCATTTTGGATAAATATATTCTCCTTTTCAAACTCTATCTATAAAATTATAAGGTGAACCTAATCCTTCCAACTCATAAAATTCAATGTTAAAAGTTAAAATCCCTTTGTCATTTTAGATATTTTCTTTCCATTTAAAGAAAATCATCAACTAATTTAAAGAGAGTTTTACTGAAGCAAATCACAATCATGAGGAAACAATTAATTTTCTTTTTATTAATTAATATTGATAAGTCTATAATCAAAACAACAATACATGCAAAGACAAAAAAGAAAATCAGACTTTTATAATAGTGATTGTATAACACTACTGAAATATGTCTGAGACAAAGATAGAATTTTTAGTCAAGTCAAATTTAAAAATTTGGATTCAAATGACCAAACATAGGTCTAGTTAAAGTCTAATATATTAAATTGCTAGGAAAAATCTTTTGAAATTACTCTATACTTCTACATAGGTCTAGTTAAAGTCTAATATATTAAATTTAGTAAAAAATATTTAAATTTAATCTAGTATCTTTTATATGGGTCTACTTTAGCCTGATATAACAATTTGTTTAAATGATTTTTATTTGAATCTAAGTATAACAAAAATCACTTTAATCAAATTACTGAAACAAAGTTTTTAAAAAATATAAAATGATATAAAAAATTCAAGTGTTAAAAATATCAATTGAAGAACTAAAAAATATAATTTTACTAATTGAAATAAAGCAATATTTACTGATTTTATACACCTCTACTTTTCAAACCCCAAACTACCCCACCATACTACTACCCCACCACACTCTAAATGACGAAGATAAAAGAGGTGCATAAGCGATCAACACTCGTAGTTGGGCCTACAAATTCTAACATTTTACAAGACATGCCTGACCTAAATCCAGCTCTTTTTTATCTCTAATTACAAAGAACCAGCCCGTTTATATCAACGTTGTAAAACTCGAATCAAAATAGAGTCGAATTGATAGTTCAATTGTGACCGTCTCAGTCACCGTTCGATTTCATAGAAAAAGAAAGTCCGATGCAAAAAACTGTAAAAAACCTCTTGGACTCGCTGGTGAAATCGGTTATCTCAATTTGCCCGTGACCCGTGACCCATAAAGAATCATTTTACAAATTATAAGGGGAAAGAGAAACTAGGGTTTTCAGCAGGAAATGTACCTGAACAAGAGGTAGACATTGATCAAAGCTGGTGATGCAGATCTTAGAGAAGAGAGAACGAGATGGGAGAACCTGATCTAGAGTCTAGTGAGGAGCGAAAGGGTTTTATTAGGGCCCAAAAGGATTAGTGCCACCCATTTAATCCGATGGGCAATTTACTTTTGGCCCACAAAGACATCCCCACTTGCTCAAAGACACCTTCTTTTCATTTTCACTACCTTGTTTTATGCTTGTTTTTTCTAAGCCACGTCCTTGCTTCTTTTTTTTTAAAGAAGACCTTTCTCACGCAGCAGGCTTTCTATAAACATTTATGTTCACATTTGATGTATGAAGACTTGTCTAAAGAAAATAATGCAACAACTAATTGTTACTTTAGCATTTTCTAAAAGAGGCCACTCTCCACTAATTTTTTTTTCTTTTCATTCTTAGTATTCTTTATCTTTTAATACGACATCTTTTTATTCGGTTCAGTCAATCTAATTATCTGACTGATGATTTTTACTTTTAAAAAATGAAAACAGGTCATTTGTTCTTTAATTGTAAAGGATTAGCGGTAACGCGGGAATTTCATAAATTATTGGGAAAAACTGATGCCCTGTTTGGATCCAAGGAAAAAAACTTTCCTAAAAGGCTCTCTCTTTTCAAAAAAATAAAATATAATCATACAGATTTAATAACAACTTTACGACCTACTATCTATTAAAATTTATTTCAAAATTTATATTCTAATCACTTGATCTTAATGATCAAAATTACACACTGAACTTTTTAAAAATGTCTACCAAAGATCAGTCCCATGAATGAATTCCATTTCCTCATTTTATTCTACTGGTTTCTCTTATTTGCCGGTCTCACTCTTTCAGCCCAGAGATCCCAGACATGAGATGAGTATCTTGAGACGAAGGTCCCCAAACAAACATAAAAAGAATTTTGGACTTGTTCTTCCCATCAGCAGAACATTTTGTAATAAACAATTGTTATCCAATAAACAAAGATAGCCACATTTGCTAATCAGATCTTGCTACCTCATGTCAAGAGAAGGAACTGAATGCCATCATAGTTTTTGGTTTTAAAAATCGGTAGTGTTGAATTTGTTCTGAGTCTGAAAAAAACCATATTCAAGTCCAGTGTGCATAGAAAGTAGGGTTGAGACTCGAAGGGATTAGGTCGAATTTTAATAAATTCAATCAAACTCTTGTCAAAACTTATTTAACCCAACTCAATGTCTACTTGAATTATTCAATCCGACCCGACTCAACCTAAATGCTGTCCGACCTGATCCAACCCGAGTTCAACCCTAATCGATGTTGTTTTATAACGTGGTGTACTCACGTTGAGTCGAATTACGTCGGGTTAGATTGAATTGATTTTAAACTTCTAAATCCAACTTAATCCAAATTTCATTTGTTTTTTTTTTTTCAACTTAAGCCAACCCAAAATATGCAAATATAAAACTTAAATCCACTGATTTCTCAAATATGCATGTGACTTCGCAACTCAGGAAACAAATTTTGGTTTTAAGAACCTCATTCTCACTCATTCTTTCCTGATTTTAAATCTGGAGAAGATAATAGAATATATTTTGAACTCCCATTTTCTGACTACACATGGGTTTAGTTAGTGTTGATGGGCATGCCTTTTTGTCCAGCAATTGTGAAAAGGGTCCCTCTCATTCATGTATAAAGAGATAAGTAACGAGTAAGAAGGGGCTTTATTTGGGCCCAAAAGGACTTAGACCCGATGGACGATTTACTTTTAGCCTACAAAGACATAGTGAGAGCTGCTTTTTCGGCTTATATCTTAGCCTTTTTTCATGAGACAAGACCTCCACTCCTTTGTTTTATGCTTATTTTTTCATTTTTGGGTTGACTTGTCAGAAGACTAAGCCTCGTCTTTACTTTTCTTCACATATTTTTTCATAGGCAGCATGCTTTCTGTAAAGAAAGGGCTCTCTTCCTTGCAAGGGAAGGAAGGATGATAGTTTAATTGACAGATATCTATAGGCGATTCCATTTTCACTAGTTTGGTCGTAGGTTATTAGAACAATATACATAGTCTCTTTTTTTTCAAATAGAAGAGAGAAAGAAAATTGTAACAGGTAAAATTATCTTTTTTTGGTCTTTCCTTTTTTATCTTTGAAAATAGGAGATCTGATTTGAATCTTTAAACGTATCGAAAAGTAACAATGTAGATCTTCGTGTCTTTGTATGTGATTGATATGTATTTTGTTCTTCAAACTTTTGTCTATACGCATTTACAATATGAGAGACTGATTTTATCTAAGTTTTATTCTGCATAAGAGAAAGTGTAAAGGCTAAAGAGTAATATGTATTTAGCATTAAACGAAACTTTTGTAAGGATAATAATGTTGTGTCTAATCTTTTAGTATTTTTTTAAGAATACTTTTCTCCAACTTTATGATTTTTAAAATTATTTGCAATGCTCTTAATCAAGAGCCAATATTCAGTTGAATTTACTACTTAACTCCGTATCAATCTTACTTGAATCCAAGTTTTTATCACTACAAAAGAAAAAGTAGGTTTTATAGGAAAATATTTCCTAGAAATTTGAAATAAAAAATATTTTTCTACGCAATCACATTTTTTTTTTTTTTTGTTTTTTCACATTGAAAAAGTAATATAAAATCAATAGTAAATTTTGAGTAAAAAAATCATAATATATATATTACATTTTTATCAAAAAATTAAAACGAATGGACACTGTAAAATACCTATTAAGATTGTGGAGCCCACCTGTGCACAATTGAAAATGGATGATTACATTGACCATATGACTGAGATGTGTTATATATAGTATAATTAATAAAGATCCATTACAACATTCTAATTTAGGATTAATGTTCTAAAAATGATGGCACATTGAGAATATCATCACCAACCCTGAATCAAGGTACTTTAAGGATGCAAATTTCGACCATGGATCAAACACTTTATAAATGAAACTGATCAATTAAACCAAACTATGCATTAATTAATCTGGAAAAAGTAATATATCAAAAAGTAAATATGTATAACAAAAAACAAAAAGTTAAAATCCCCTAAAAAAACAAAGAAAGAGAGGAGTGAATTAATAATAAGATGGATAGAAAATGTTTAGCTAAATCTCATAGTAAATATAGGGTGAAGACATTTAGTATTTTTCATGCTTTCAGCTTAATCTAAGCAAAAGAAATAGCACATTAAAAACTATTTCAACAGAAACAAAATAGGAACACTGAACTAAGATTTCCAAAATAAAATGCTGCAACATGAACATCCACTGTGGTAGGCTGGGCTGGACTATTATCTTCATGGAACCTTCTTCCCAATGAATACATCAGTAAGCACAGTGTTGGACTGAAGAGAAGTGTTGAAATAGAAAAGAGAGGATGAGTAGGACTCTAAGTTCTAACTCAATTAGGTCTCAGAGTCCTAACTAAATGGGGTCTCAGAGTCCTAAATGAACTCATACTTGTATTGTCTCTTATAAATATGTCTCTAATGTACATGAAAAAATACAGGAAAATAATACTCTCTTTCTCTCGTGGTTTTTTACCCTTAGGGGTTTTTCCACGTAACTCCTGTGTTATGGTTTGTGATATATGTTTCTACATGGTATCAGTCAAATCGATCATTGGGTTTATTTGCAATCGATTTTTTTGCTATTGAGCACGGTTCCCGATTGCCGTATACCATCAACAGACTGTGAGTCCTGTTTGTATTCCGTCAACTGCAACACATCACAAATTTGTGATTGTTTTTTTGCAGAAGCATCTCATCGGCTTTTGTGACTGGATTTCTTCCAATCACCATGACCTGAGGTTCTCCGATCTGAGTTTTCTCTGTTCCGACCAACCATCAAGCCAGCACCGACCGCCTGATTGGCGACTTCCTGCTGCTGCTCCCGTCCGCTACTGCTGCCCTGTTCTCGCCACCATCACGCACGACGTTGGTCTCACCAGCTCTTCGGCGTCGGACTCGCCAGATCTGAGCACCAGATCTCGATTTCTCGCTGATTGCATAAGACCTTTACCCAGATCTGAGCACCGTCCTGCTGTTCAGCTCAGTACCTGCTTGCCTCTTTCTTCATCTCCGGTGCCCTGTTTCTCAGCGCCGATTCATCAGATCCAGGCCGACGCTCGAGTCCTTCCCTACCGAATCTGATCTGCACAACCCATCGCCAGTCCAGTCAGATCTAAGATCTGGACACAGCGGCGTTGGCAGCAGACGCCAGAGTCGCCGGAGGTAGCTGCGGCAGAGAAAGGGGATTTCAGCAGGAAAGCCGAGCAGTGACCAGAACTGATTTGGGGGTTTCTCGACCCATCCGTGTTGAACACTCAGATCTGAAGTGGGACAATCGCCGGCCAATAGCATCGCAGAGAAGAGGGGGTTGCAGATCTGAGAATAGCAGCCGCACGTCTTCTTCAGCCGGCCGAAACTCAGAGGGGCGGCATCTTCGGTTTCTGCAGACGGAAACAACAGAGGAAAGGGGTCTTCTCGGTCAGATCTGAGAACAGCAGCTACGAGCAGCAGTGTCGGCCTCACGGACAGAGATCGGCCAGCAGAGACCTGCGTAGTGGCAAGCACCGGGGAAGAAGCAACCCAGATCTACCAACAGCCGGAGCTCAGACGTGATTTGGCTTACCGTCGTGCTCTGGATTTCACTGCCTCTACTGTTCAGACCTCCTCTGCTGCTGCCAGTTCCTCAGCTGCAACTCCGGCAAGCCTCCCTCGCTTGCTACTGCCCTCCTATCAGATACAATCTTGCTGCTGCCTGAGTCCGATTTCGCTGCAGCAGTTCTCCCAAAGCGACGCCTGTTCCTCCGACGCCAGCCGGTCCATCTCCGATCTGCAACTGAGCCATCGCTGCTGTCTGCCATCGACCACGCTGCTCTGTTGCTTCCTGCCGGCGCCTCTCTTTTGCCGGCAGATCTACTCTGCACGGCTCACGGCGGTGACTCCAGTCACTTCGTAAACTGCCGGCAATCAGCTCTCGGCACATTGCTACTATGTTTAAAACCCAGGAGATAAGAAGATCAGCGAGGAAATAGATTAAAAAAAAAAAATCTTATCCTTCATAATGGGTGAATCCGACTGCAATCCCAGTCTACGATTGTCATCTGTGCTTCTCAATGCCCATAACTATGTTTTATGGTCTCGAGCGGTCACCTTATCGCTCGGTAGTAAGAGGAAATTGGGATTCATCAATGGAAAGAGTGTTTGTCCCTCTCTAGATTCTACATCTAAAGCTTCCGCTACAGAGACCGCTCCAGCCACCGATCCTACTGCAGCTTATGATGATTGGATAGCTAATGATCAACTAGTCCGTTCATGGCTCCTTAATTCTATGGAACCCCATATTGCTGGTATTTTTACATTCTCTGATTCTGCAAAAGAGCTGTGGGAAGCTGTGACTGGTATGTATGGCAGTCGCAATAATATTGCTCGGGTATTTCAAATTAAAAATGAGATTGCCACTGCACTACAAGGTGAGAGGAAATTTTGTGATTTTTTCGGACACATGAAGAGACTATGGGATGAATTACATTTGTATCGCCCACACACTACTGATGCACAGACTCTCGTGCAACGAGACGAAGAGGATCAAGTTTTTTCTCTTCTTCGTGCTTTACGGCCTGACTATGAATATTTGCGGAGTAACATACTTATGACAGATCCGCTGCCCTCAGTGATTAATGCTTGCGCTATCATTCAACGTGAAGAAACGCGTCATGAAACTATGTCTTCTGCTATTCCGCTTTCCTCGGCGCACCTTGAATCAAGTGCACTTCTTACTCATAAGAATGACCGCAGACACTTCTCTGAGTCTGAGAAGAAGAAAGTTATTCCGAGTAAAGGAAGAATTCGTTGTGAACATTGTGGAAAGATTGGGCACCCTAGGGATCGTTGTTGGTCGTTGCATCCTCATCTCAAGCCTAACTTTGAATCCAAAAAGAGAGACAAGGCTCATATCGCAGACACTTCAACCACTCTAGATCAGTTGAGTCAGATTCTAACTGATCTCCGTAAGTCTCTGCCTCCTCTAAGCACGTCTTCTTCATCTCATACTGCAGGTAACCTTCAGGCTTTCATTGCTTCACAATCTAATGGGCATCCTTGGATAATTGATTCTGGAGCCACTGACCATATGGCTAATTCTTCGTCGTCTGTGTCGGATTTTTCATCATCGTCTCGTAAACACGATGTGTATCTAGCCAACGGATCTATGGTTCCTGTGGTCGGCAGTGGTAAAATTGATTTTTTTTCAAATAGCATCCCTTCTACTGCTCTGGTTGTTCCTTCTTTTCCAACTCAACTCCTGTCTGTTGGAAAACTTACTAATGCTTTGAACTGTGATGTTATTTTCTCTCCTAACTCTGTCGTCTTTCAGGATCGAACGTCCAAGAAGACGATTGGTGAAGGCATATTTTCCAACGGTCTTTACATGTTACCTTCTCCTCATAAGGTTTATCATGCAAAAGACCGTGTAGCGGGTCACCTACTGCACCAACGGCTTGGACATCCTTCAAGTCGTATTTTGTCTTGTCTTTTTCCGTCTGTTTCTATTCCATCTAATGTTTGTGATGTTTGTCAATTTTCAAAACAATCACGGTTACCATTTGCTTCTTCTACTTCTAAGTCTCTTGCTTGTTTTGAACTGATTCATTCTGATGTATGGAGTGCTCCCATTGTTTCTTATGATGGATTTAAATATTTTGTGTTGTTCATTGATGATTGCACACGTGTTACTTGGTTATACTTGTTCAAATCTAAAACTGAGGTGTTATCTGCTTTCAAAGATTTCTACAACATGGTCCATACTCAATTTCATGCAAAGATTCAAATTCTTCGCTCTGACAATGGGACTGAATATGTCAATGCTCTTTTCGCTGATTATACTCACAACAAAGGTATTATTCATCAAACTAGCTGCGTGGGTACGCCACAACAGAATGGTGTGTCAGAACGGAAAAATGGTCACATATTAGAAACTGCTCGAGCACTTATGTTTCAGATGCATATTCCTAAGACGTACTGGTCTCATGGCGTCTTGACTGCTATCTATTTGATTAATCGACTTCCTAGTCGGGTTATCAATTTTCAATCTCCATTGGAAGTATTGAAGAATAGACCTCTTGACTTATCTCACCTACGTGTGTTTGGGTGTGTCTGCTATGTTCATCGCCAGAGTATTAATCGTGATAAGTTTGATACCAGATCTCTCAGGTGTGTGTTCTTCGGTTACTCTTCCACACAGAAAGGGTACATTTGTTATGATCTCTCATCTCGCAAGCTTCTTGTATCACGTGATGTCCGCTTTGTTGAATCTGAACCATATTTTCCAGCTCCTGGTGACTCGGGGAATCGGTTCCAGGGGGAGTACTTGTCTGACTTGGTACCGCTTCCTACTGTAACTGATGATGTTTCCTGCCATAGACATACTATGATTCTCCCTCCAGATAACCACCCAATGTCTACAACAACTGAAATATCGACAGCTCCTACTGAGGCTATATCTCCAGAGACCCAGCCGATTTCTACAGCAACTGAAATATCGACAGCTCCTACTGAGGCTATATCTCCAGAGACCCAGCCGATTTCTACAGCAACTGAAATATCGGCTCCTCCTCTGCCATTACGTAGATCGAGTAGAGAGACTCGTCCTCCAAAAGGAATGAAAGATTTCTTCACTTACCATGCTGTATCGTACCCAATGGAAGCTTCTCTGACATATGTTAATGTTACTCAGTCACATCTGGCCTTCTTGAGTGCAATGTCTAGTGAACAAGAACCAGACATTTCGTGAAGCTAACTCTATATCTGTTTGGAGACTGGCAATGAAAGAAGAATTGCAAGCACTTGATGATAATAAAACTTGGAATATTGTCAAATTGCCTCTTGGAAAAAAGACTGTTGGGTGCCGTTGGATATACAAAATCAAGTATAAAAGTGATGGAACTGTGGAGCGATATAAGGCGAGACTTGTTGCCAAAGGCTTTACTCAAACATATAGAGAAGATTATATAGAGACTTTCGCACCTGTTGCAAAGATGAACACTTTTCGAGTACTTCTCTCCTTAGCAGTTAATCAGGGTTGGGAATTATCTCAAATGGATATGAAAAATGCCTTTTTGCATGGTGATCTAGAAGAGGAGGTGTACATGAGTGTTCCACCAGGTCATTCACAAGAATCCAAAGTTGGATTTGTGTGTAAGCTAAAAAAGGCCATATATGGACTTAAGCAATCTCCCCGTGCGTGGTATGCTAAGCTCAGTTCTGTTCTATTGAGTAACGGGCTTCAAAGGAGTGCAGCAGATTCTTCTTTGTTTGTAAAAAAAGGTGCGTGTGGTACAACTATTGTTTTAGTCTATGTTGATGATATAGTAATCACAGGCGATGATAAAAATGAAATTAGAAGGCTTAAGACTCTACTGCACAAGAGATTTGCCATCAAAGACCTTGGAGTGTTAAAGTATTTTCTTGGATTAGAAGTTGCCTACTCAAAGAAGGGAATATTTCTCAATCAAAGAAAATATGTGCTTGACCTGTTGCAAGATATTGGAAAGATGGGAGTTAAACCATCAGATACTCCAATTGACAGTGGAGGTAAGCTTGATAATGATGGTGAATTGTTATCTGATATTGGTCAGTTTCAAAGGTTAGTTGGTCGATTGATTTACCTAACGATTATTAGGCCAGATATTTCTTATGCAGTCAGTTTAGTCAGCAGATTTATGCATGCACCTACAGTTACTCACATGAATGCTGTAAATCGAATTTTACAATATTTGAAAGGTTCTCCAGGAAGGGGAATATGGATGCGGAAGAATGGAAATAGTTCCATTACTGCTTACACTGATGCTGATTGGGCAGGTTGTCCGGTTGATCGACGATCTACAACAGGATATTGTACATTTGTGGGAGGTAATCTGGTAACTTAGAAAAGTAAAAAACAGAGTGTTGTTGCAAGATCAAGTGCAGAAGCAGAATATCGTGCAATGGCTTTAACCACCAGTGAAGTTATTTGGCTTCGGTTCTTATTAAAAGATTTGGGTTTTGGTTCTAATCAACCAACGCAAATGTTTTGTGATAATCAAGCTGCCATTCACATAGCTTCAAATCCGGTGTTTCATGAGAGAACCAAACACATTGAGGTGGATTGTCATTTTGTTCGAGAAAATTTGCAAGTTAATGTTATTTCTACTCCGTTTGTTCGCAGTGATCAACAATTAGCAGATATCTTCACAAAAAGTCTCTCCGCTGTTAAATTCCAAGATATTTTATCCAAGTTTGGCTCAATCGACATTTTCGCACCTACTTGAGGGGGAGTGTTGAAATAGAAAAGAGAGGATGAGTAGGACTCTAAGTTCTAACTCAATTAGGTCTCAGAATCCTAACTCAATGGGGTCTTAGAGTCCTAAATGAACTCATACTTGTATTGTCTCTTATAAATATGTCTCTAATGTACATGAAAAAATACAGGAAAATAATACTCTCTTTCTCTCGTGGTTTTTTACCCTTAGGAGTTTTTCCACGTAACTCCTGTGTTATGGTTTGTGATATATGTTTCTACAAAAAGCCTTGAGCAAAGCCAGACCCTTTCATGCAGAACAAAAAAGGAATATGAATCAGACAAGAATGGATCAATAAATATAGAGAAAGCAAAATTAATCATAAATTAATAAGAGAGAAATTTTTATACTAAATTCCATCAATGTTGTTAAATCAGAAAGAGAGGTTGAGTAGGACTCTGTCTCCTAACTCAATTAGGATTCTGTCTCCTAACTCAACCATGACTGTCTCAATTCGCCCGTGACCCATAAAAAATCGTTTTAAAAATTGTAAAATAAAATATCTGATATTGGGAAAAAAAGAAAAAGAAAAAAAGGCACAGCCATATGAAGGAGGAAGGGAAACTAGGGTTTTCAGCAGGAAATGTACCTGAGTAAGAAGCAGACATTGATCAGAGCTGGTGATGCAGATCTTAGAGAAGAGAGAACGAGATGGGAAAACGCGATCCAGAGCTTAGTGAGGACTGAGGAGAGAAAGGGTTTTGTTAGTGCACAAAAGGACCAGTGCCACCGACATAGACCCGATGGGCAATTTACTTTTGGCCGACAAAGACGTAGTGGGAGCTGCTTTTTAGGCTTATTTTTTAGTCGTTTGATGAGACAAGGCCTCCACTCATTTGTTTTTTGCTTATTTTTTCATTTTTTGGGTTGACTTGTGAAAAGACTAGGTCTCGTCTTTACCATTCTTACACATTTTTTTTATTAGGCAGCAGGCTTTCTGTAGAAAACAAAGGAGGGATGTTAGTTTAAGGGAGCACTTACGCACATTTGAAATCTTACCTCTACATATTTGAAATTAAATTTTCAGATAAAATTACAATTTTACCCCTCGATTTCCATTCATTCGAATGAATGCCCAGTTCATTTTGACATTCATTGAATGATTCATTCGAATGAATCCTCAAGTGTATTTTCAATTCATTCGAATAAATGGACTGAACATTAACACGGAATACTGCTCAGTCCCATTCATTCGAATGAATAGTAATAAAATGACCTTCATTCCATCCATTCATTTGAATGAACAAACCATTCATTCGAAAGAACATGAAGGGAGTGACCGTCACGAATCATTTGAATGATTCAGATTCGAACATGAAGGGAGTGACCGTCACGAATCATTCAGTATACAGTAAATTTTTTAAAATTCTTTTAAAATTTTAAACTTATTTTTTAAGCAATATATATTTCCAAAAATTTTCAAATTGAATATCTAAACTAATTAAAATAACTTGATAAAAAATAGACTGTTATTTTTTAAGCACTGTGTATTTCCAAAATTTCTCAAATTGAATATCTATACTAATTAAAATAACCTAATAAAAATACCTTAAGACTTAAAGGTCTTTTGACACTCCTAAATGTGTTTTCGACACAGCCTAGGGATACCCTTATTTGTAAAATACTGTGTTTTAAATATTTAGGAGTGTCAAAAGACCTTGAAGTCTAAAGTATTTTTATCAGGTTATTTTAATTAGTTTAGATATTCAATTTGAAAATTTTTGGAAATACACAGTGCTTAAAAAATAAGTTTAAAATTTTAAAAGAATTTAAATGAATTTATTGTATACTGTATACTGAATGATTCGTGACGGTCATTCCCTTCATGTTCATTCGAATGAACGAATGAACGGATCGTTCATCCATTCATTCGAATGAATGGTCTGTTCATTCGAATGAATGGATGGAATGAAGGTCATTTTATTACTATTCATTCGAATGAATGGGGCTGAGCAGTATTCCGTGTTACTGTTCAGCCCATTCATTCGAATGAATTGAAAATACACTTGAAGATTCATTCGAATGAATGTCAAAATGAACTGGACATTCATTCGAATGAATGGAAACCGAAGGGTAAAATCGTAATTTCATTCGAAAATCTGATTTCAGGTGTGTAGAGGCAGGATTTTCGGGTGTGTGTAAGTGCAATCTAGTTTAATCATGAGATATTTATTGGTGATTTCATTTTTCACTAATTTGGTCGGAGCTTACTTTGGACAGTATACAGTATCTCTTTTCTTGAGAGAGAAAATTGTAATACATATAGTTATCTCTTTTTTATTTTTATTTTTGAAAATAGCAGATCTGCTTTGAATTCGTATACGAATTGAAAAATAATTATGTAACTCCTTTTGTCTTTGTGTGTGGTTGATATCTATTTTTTTCTTCATATTATTTTATGTACACATTTACAACATGAGAGACTGACTTTATCTGAGTTTTATTATCTATAAGAGAAAGTGTAAAAACTGAAGAGTAATATGTATTTAGCGAAGGTTGTCTAAAGATAATAATGTTATGTCTAATTTTTTAGTATTTTTTTAAGAATACTTATCTCTAACTTTATGATTCTTAAAATTATTTGCAACCAACTTACTCAAGAGCCAATATTCAGTTGAGTTTACTACTTGACTCAGTCAATCTCAACTGAATCCAAGTTTTTATAACTACAAAAAGAAAAAGCGTCATCCAATTTTTCTGTATGTACACATCTATTTTTGGATTTTAAGGTAAAATTATCATTTTGTCCCTCCATTTTTCATTCATTCGAATGAATTGTCCATTCATTCGAATGAATGAAGCAGCGTAAATTCCATTCATTCGAATAAATGAGTTGAACACTGTTCCGTGTTACTATTCAGCCCATTTATTCGAATGAATAATAATAAAAATCAGCGTCATTCCATCTATTCGTTCGAATGAACTTGTTACAAGTATATTTATTTAAGTTTAAATTTTTTTTAAAAAAATTAAACTTATTTTTTAAGCACTATGTATTTTCAAAATTTCTTAAATTGAATATGAAGACTAATTAAAATAACCTAATAAAAATACTTTAAGACTTCAAGATCTTGTGACACTCCCAAATGATTAAAACACAGTATTTTACAAATAAGGGTATCCCTCGGCTGTGCCAAAAATACATTTAGGAGTGTCAAAAGACCTTAAAGTCTTAACGTATTTTTATCAGGTTATCGTAATTAGTTCGGATATTCAATTTGAGAAATTTTGGAAATACACAGTGCTTGAAAAATAACTTTAAAATTTTAAAGGAGATTTTATTATTTAACTAATGCACTGTGTATTTCCAAAAAATTTCAAATTGAATATCCGGAATAATTACGATAATCTGATAAAAATATTTTAAGACATAAAGGTCTTTTGATACTCCGAAATGCTTAAAACACAGTATTTTACAAATAAGGGTATCCCTTGACTGTGCCGAAAACACATTTGAGAGTGCCAAAAGACCTTAAAGTCTTAACATATTTTTATCAAGTTATCGTAATTAGTCCGGATATTCAATTTAAGAAATTTTTGAAATACACAGTGCTTTAAAAATAACTTTAAAGTTTTAAAGGAGATTTTATTATTTAATTAATGCACTGTGTATTTTCAAAATTTCTTAAATTGAATATCCGGACTAATTACGATAACCTGATAAAAATTCGTTAAGACATCAAGATCTTTTGACGATCCCAACTGTATTTTCGGCACAGCCGAGGGATACCCTTATTTATAAAATACTGTATTTTAAGCATTTGAGAGTGTCAAAAGACCTTAAAGTCTTAAAGTATTTTTATCAGGTTATTATAATTAGTCTGAATATTTAATTTGAGAAATTTTAGAAATACACCGTGGTTAAAAAATAAGTTTAAATTTTTTTTTAAAATTTTTAAACTTAAATAAGTATACTATTATAACAAGTTCATTCGAATGAATCGATCAGTTCATTCGAATGAATAGATGGAATGAAGCTGATTTTTATTACTATTGATTCGAATGAATGAGCTGAATAGTAACACGGAACACTATTCAACCTATTCATTCAAATGAATGCCAAAATGAACTGGATATTCATTCGAATGATTGAAAATATAGAGGTAAAATGGTAATTTACCACAAAAATTTAAATTTGAGTGTAGAGAGACAAGAAAATCAGGTGTGTGGAAGTGCTGCCAAAGAAAAAGTAGATTTTATTGGAAAATATTTCCTAGAAATTTGAAATAAAAAATATTCTTCTACGCAATCACACTTTTTTTGTTTTTATGGGCCATGATGTCATCTTGCCGTACAAGACAGTCTCAATTCCGCTAGCCTGCCCAAGCATGTTAAGTCTTCTTTCATCAGACTCATCCCCAAAATGGTGCTGATCGTCCCACTTATATCGCCTGATTGCCCTCTCAAATGAAATATACAAGATGATCTCTCGCATCCTGATTAATAGGCTCAAACCATTATTATGTTGAGTTTTATGGTGGAAAATCAATCACACGTACTAAGAACACGCAGATCTATGTGGTTCGTCTAAATGACTACGTTCACAAGCAACACAGAGAAGAGTTTTATGGCTATTCACTGGTTCTCTCTTCCTCTCTCTGTCTGTCTGATACAATTCTCAGGAAACAGAAAAATAGAAAAAACCAACGGCACATTGGCAGTTACGTAACTGCCAATACACCCTACAATCTCAGTTATGGGCGAGATTGCTAGTGTTTTTAACTCCTCTACTAGGAATACTTGGTCCCATCATTGTCACCACCTTGCTATCAAGGCTATTGCATCTAGATTCAGCTCTAGGAAAATGGTTTTTACAAGCTGCAATGGGTCTTTGGTGGTTAACTTCCCCTCTTACTTGTCCTTTGATACTAATTCTGGAATCTTTGCTTCGGTGAATCAATTTCCTCACCCCTGACAAGACTGGTCTCTTGTCTCTTCTTCTGCCTCCCTGTCCCAGGGGGTGGGATTGCCTCTAGTTTTTTTGTTATTGGGCTCTATTTTTTGTTCCTCCTATTGAATGGATCAATCTTTGCACCTGGCCCGAGCTATGGGCTTATTCTTTTTGTATCATTTTTGGGCTTCTATGTGAATGATTAATCTAATCCACTCATTCAAAAAAAAAGTAATATAAAATCAATAGTAAATTTTGAGTAAAAAAATCATAATATATATATTACATTTTTATCAAAAAATTAAAGCGAATGGACACTGCAAAACACCTATTAAGATTGTGGGGCCCACCTCTGCACGATTGGAAATGGATGATTACATTGACCATATGACTGAGATGTGTAATATATGGTATAACTAATAAAGATCCATTGCAACATTCTAATTTAGGATTAATATTCTAAAAATGATGGCACGTTGAGAATATCATCACCAGCACTGAATCAAGGTACTTTAAGGATGTAAATTACGACCATGGATCAAACACTTTATAAATGAAAGTGATCAATTAAACCATAATATGCATTAATTAATCTGAGAAAAGTAAAATATCAAAAAGAAAATATGTATAACAAAAAACAAAAATTAAAATCCCCTAAAAAAACAAAGAAAGAAGGGAGCGAATTAATTGTAAGATGGATAGAAAATGTTTAGCTAAACCTCATACACTAAAAGTAACACTTTCTTAATGTAAGCAAAAGAAACAGCACACTAAAGACTGTTTCAACAAAAACAAAAAAGGAACACTGAACTAAGATTTCCAAAATAAAATGCTGCAACATGAACATCCACTGTGGGGGTAGTAGCCTGGGCTGGACTATCTTCATGGATCCTTCTTCCCAATGAATACATCAGTTAGCACAGTGTTGGACTGCAGAGAAGCCTTCAGCAATGCTAGACCCTTTCATGCAGAAGCAAAAAGGAATATGAATCAGACAAGAATGGAACAATAAATATAGAGAAAACAAAATCAACCATAGTACTATAAATTCCACCAATCTCGATTCAGAAATTGGGCAGATGCACTCAGAGCCTAGAAAGAAACTGAACTTTGTACATGTCAAATTATTAAATATGATCTTTAGAAGTCAGACGAAAATGAAACAAAAACCCACTTTGGTTTACCGTGATTGTTCAGAAAATTTGAATTTAACTTGAGAACTCACATTGAAAAAAAAAAAAAACCTGAAGATTTTACAGAATACTGGTGACACTAAAAGCAGAGTTTATAAGCCTACTGAGATCATTAACAGTTCAAGACAATATAACAGTTTTCTTGTCGAAATTGTAACAGTATGTCTTTTTTCTTCACTACACACACTTTTTTTTGAAAACATAAACCCAAATTTAAAGCAATATAACTATGATTGTAAGGATTCCAATACCCATATTGGTTTAATGAATATAGAGTGTTTACCTCTTTCATGCCTACTTTCACCGCCACCTCTTCAAGACCACCCACATCTTTGATGCTTAACCTGTTAAGAAGAGCAATGCTCGATATTGTGGACATGGGAGTCACCACTAAATCATCCATGACAGTGTAGGTTATCACTCCCATGACGAAGCCTCCACTCCCCTTAGACGACGACCCTGCCGCCGCAACCGGCGCCACGTATTTTCTCTCATTATTCATTTTATAGTTGCAAGAAGGACAGGGAGTCCCTGCAACATCAGTAACATATTCAGAATGACCGTAATGACAAGCGTAGTACTTATTTGGAGTCGTTGCAGCGTCGTTCTGCAACAAAAGAGGATAGTTTTGGTCATTTGGAAGTGATGAAGTTGGAGGACTCAAAAGTAGGCTCTTGTCTGTATCGGGTTGAATGTATTCAGAGCTCAACTTCTCTACGCTTTCGTACAGCTTTCCTAAACACCCAACCATGGAATGCTCGTTCAGTAGCTTCACAATCACCCCAACAGGCAGTGTGAGGAGACTGAAAAGAAAATCCACAAATTCTTTCCCTGCTTCAGCAAATACCACTTTCTTGGAACTCTTCTCCACCAAAAGCTTCAAGCTGATCTTGCTTTCCACGTCTGCTGCATCAGTGAATTTGGGGTTACAATCCATTTATACACGTATTTGAAATCTAAACGTGGAGATCACATGGGTAGATAATGTTTGGTCAAACTTCAAATTTCTAAGAAAACAATGGTCAAACTTCAAATTTCTAAGCCGATTGAAAAATGTATAATCTCAACCAATCTCTCCCCAGCCTTCAATGAAGAGGTAAGTGCTGATTGATGAAAAAGTTCCTAAGTTATGCTTACTTTTCTGTGATTTTCCTCTTTTGGATTTTGCACGTAAATCATTTGTCTACTATCATGATTTATTTTTATTACAGGAAGACGCCTTCTATATTTGAAAATCCTTATTATATATATGCATTGCCTATGTATTTTATAACACACAATATAATAGTAAAACCTATCTCTCTTTCCTGTTGTTTTTTCCATTTTTAAGTTTTCCATGTAAATCATTTGTCTATTAGTAAGTGCTTGGATTATCCAATTCTAACACAAATTAATAATTGATGATAATAATGTTTAAGATAGATATTTTGTCTTTGATAGTTACATGTTAATACAAAATTTGTTCATGGAAATATGTCTAACACTAGAAATTTTTTTGGTCTTACCAAACTTGAAAATTTTCATAAATTTTTACGAATATTAGGATTACAATTAACCCACATGTTCAAAGACTCTAACCCACAATGAATGAAACTTAAGGTCTATTTAGGAACTCTTTTTTTTTTTAAGAATTTGTTTCTACAAACTTTTCAGATTAAATATTAGTTCTTCCTAGTCTTTTATTTGTTTAAATTCAAATAAATCACTAAATCAGATGATATAAAAGTATTCATAATAGAGTTGTATATTTTAGTGTTAATAAACAGAGAGAAAATGAGATTTCGGTAAAAAAGTACATATATATATTAGTGAAAAAAGCATGTATATTGTGCAAGAGATGTCGTTTTAATAAATGGCAGTAGGCATCTCCTTCTTTACTATAAAATAATTTGAGCAAAAGTTTTCTATATTTATATATTAACTTGAAACAAGTTCGTTTTATCATTTAAACATATCTAATTTTATCATAAAAATATTTTATTCTTAACATTTTTCATCAATTTTACTTTTTTTGGTGAATTTTTTTGTCAAGTGGGTTTTCTTTTCATCTTTTTAGATGATAACATGATAACATGACAAGGGTAAACAAGATCCATTTAAATTACCAAATCTAATATAAAAATCCCTTTTTTATATTTTTGAGTCATTCTTTGTAGTATTGTTTTCTACTTCTTAATACTTAGATGACAAAGATGGGTTAATCTTTCAAATTCACCAAATTAAATATTAAAATTTATTTTACACTATTTTTAGCCATTTTGGATAAATATATTCTCCTTTTCAAACTCTATCTATAAAATTATAAGGTGAAATTCAATATTTTTTTCCATTTTTCAATTCTAACATAGTAATAATCGGTCAAATTCAATAAATCACATTCTTTTTATTTTTTATTTTCTGAGTTCTAACCATTGTAACCATTTTTTCTCAATTTCTGAAATCTATAAAATCATCAACTAATTTAAAGAGAGTTTTACTGAAGCAAATCACAATCGTGAGGAAACAATTAAAATATTTTTAATTAATTAATATTGATAAATCTATAATCAAAACAACAATTCATGCAAAGACAAAAATGAAAATCAGACTTCTATAATAGTGATTGTAGAACACTACTGAGACAGAGATAGAATCTTTAATCAAGTCAAATTTAAAATTTTGGATCCATATGACCAGAGCCACAAGCTGAATGAACTATGTGTGGACGGTACAAATTGCTAGGAAAAATCTTTTGAACTTACTCTATATTTCTACAGAGGCTAGTTAAAGTCTAATATATTAAATTTAGTAAAAAAAAATATTTAAATTTAATCTAGTATCTTTTATATGGGTCTACTGATATAAAAATTTGTTCAAATGATTTTCCTTTGAATCTAAGTACAACGAAAATCACGTTAATCAAATTAATCAAACAAAGTTTTTAAAAAACATAAAATGATAAAAAATTCAAGTGTTAAAAATATCAATTGAAGAACTTAAAAATATAATTTTACTAATTGAAATAAAGCAATATTTACTGATTATATCCAACTCATTCTAAATGACGAAGATAAAGGAGGTGCATAAGGGATCAACACTCGTAGTTCAGCCTACAAAATTCTGACCTTTTACAAGACAGGCCTGAACTCAAGACCAACTCTTTTTCATCTGTAATTACAGAGAACCAGCCAGTTTACAGCAATGTTGTAAAACTCGGAGAGGAATGGGATAGAACCAGCGGTTCAACCGTGACTGTCTCATCTCAGTCACTGTTCGGTTCCATTGAAATCTCTCGGACTCAAGGGTGAAATTGGTTATCTCAATTCGCCCGTGACCCATAAAAAATCGTTTTAAAAGTTATAAAATAAAATATCTGATATTGGGAAAAAAATAAAAAGAAAAAAAGGCACTGCCATATGAAGAAGGAGGAAGGGAAACTAGGGTTTTCAGCAGGAAATGTACCTGAACAAGAGGTAGACATTGATCAGAACTGGTGATGCAGATCTTAGAGTAGAGAGAACGAGATGGGAGAACCTGATCCAGAGCCTAGTGAGGAGAGAAAGGGTTTTATTAGGGCCCAAAAGGACTAGTGCCACCCATTGGATCCGATGGGCAATTTACTTTTGGCCCACAAAGACATCCCCACTTGCTCAAAAACACCTTCTTTTCATTTTCACTACCTTGTTTTATGCTTATTTTTTCTAAGCCACGTCCTTGCTTTTTGTTTTAAAGAAGACCTTTCTCACGCAGCAGGCTTTTTTTTTTTTTCACAATGAAAAAGTAATATAAAATCAATAGTAAATTTTGAGTAAAAAAGTCATAATATATACATTACATTTTTATCAAAAAATTAAAGCGAATGGACACTGCAAAACACCTATTAAGATTATGGGGCTCATCAGTGCACGATTGGAAATGGATGATTACATTGACCATATCACTGAGATGTGTAATATGTAGTATAATGAATAAAGATCCATTACAGCATTCTAATTTAGGATTAATATTCTAAAAATGATGGCAAAGTGAGAATATCATCACCACCACTGAATGAAGAATCTTAAAACAGGGTAATTTAAGGATGCAAATTACGACCATGGATCAAACACTATATAAATGAAACTGATCATTTAGACCATATTATGCATTAATTAATCTGAGAAAAGTAATATAATCAAAAAGTAAATACGTATAACAAAAAACAAAAATTAGAATCCCCTAAAAAAACAAAAAAAATAACAAATGTTATTTAAGTTCAAGCGTTTTTTAACAAATTATAACACTTTTATGTTATTTTTTGCTGAAAAAAATTAAAATAAAATACGGATAAATGGAAATAAAATGGGAGTTTCGGCCGAGATTCGGGAGTTTCGGCCGAGATTTAGACCGATATATCGATCATCTCAGCCGATATTTCTTACAAAAAGGGTTTTTTTTAAAAAAAAAGAAAAGAAAAACAAAACTACCGAATTTTTAAAATTCGGCTGATATCATGACCAGATTATCAGTCAGAAATTCAGTCACCTCAGCTGTTTTGTTTATACGGTCAATACTATACGTATCAGTCGAGATATATCGATGTTCAAAACTACGATATATCTCGGCCGATGGTGTGCTTTTACACCTGGATGATGGCCATGCCTTTTTCTCCAGCAATTGTGAAAAGGGTTCCTCTCATTCATGCATAAAGAGATAAGTAATGAGTAAGAAAGGGTTTTATTAGGGCACAAAAGGACTAATGCCACCAACTTAGACCCGATGGGCAATTTACTTTTGGCCCACAAAGACATTGTGGGAGCTGCTTTTTAGGCTTATATCTTAGTCTTTTGATGAGACAAGACCTCCACTCCTTCGTTTTATGCTTATTTTTTCATTTTTTGGGTTGACTCGTCAGGAGACTAAGCCTCGTCTTTACTTTTCTTCACATTTTTTTTAATGAGGCAGCAGGCTTTCTGTAAAGAAAGGGCTCTTCTTTATAAGTGAGGGACGGAGGGATATTAGTTTAATTGTCACGTAATTATTAGTCATTCTATTTCCACTAATTTGGTCGTAGCTTACTTAGGACAGTACACAGTGTCTCTTTTCTTTGAGAGTGAAGAGAGAGAAAATTGCAATAGACACAATCGTCTCTTTTTTATTTTTTCATTTTTTTTCATCTTTGAGAATATCAGATCTGGTTTAAATCCGTGGACATATAGAAAAGTAAGTACATAAATCCTTGTGTCTTTACGTGTGATTGATATGTGTTTTGTTATTCAGACTATTATCTAGAGACTGATTTTATATAAGTTTTATTATGCATAAGAGAGAGTGTAAAGATTAAAGAGTAATATGTATTTTTAGCATTGAATGAAACTTGTCTAAGGATAATAATGTTATGTCTAATTTTTTAGTATTTTTTTAAAAATACTTATCCCTAACTTTATGATTCTTAAAATTATTTGCAACCAACTTAGTCAAGAGCCAATATTCAGTTGAATTTACTACTTGACTCAGTATCAATCTCAACTTAATCCAAGTTTTTATCACTACAAAAAGAAAAAGTAGGTTTTATAGGAAAATATTTCCTAGAAATTTGAAATAAAAAATATTTTCTACGCAATCACTTTCTTTTTTTGTTTTTGTTTTTTCACATTGGAAAAGTAATATAAAATCAATAGTAAATTTTGAGTAAAAAAATCATAATATATACATTACATTTTATCAAAAATTAAAGTGAATGGACACTGCAAAATACCTATTAAGATTGTGGGGCCCAACCTGTGTACGATTGGAAATGGATGATTACATTGACCATATGACTAAGGGGTAGCCATTTAGACACCCGACTTTTCTATTAGGACACACATTTTTTCGAAATTTAGAGTGAAATTATCATTTTGCCCTTCCAATGTGCATCCAGATGATGAAAGATTATGTTGGCTTAAAAGTTAAATCTACCTCCCCTGAGTCAGACTGAGTTGTCAATTCCGTGACTGTGTCTGACTGAGTCATGAGTTGTCAATTTGTGTGACTTGTCGTGACTTTGTTCGGGTGTCAAGACCGTGCCTCTGGAAGACCTATATAGTCAAATCAAGTTTGAAGCTCCAGAAGACACGTCATTTGGAAGGTATTGCACCGAAATCGGAAGAACTTCATGAATGTCAACCAACACAGGTATTTAGACCTTAGGAATGACTTATAAGACCTAGGATTACCATTGGAACAAACCTTAGAATCCATAACTTAGAATTTGGTTGGACTAATTTGGATCTCTTAGGTTAGGTGAATTTTGCTCTATTTTGGGTAAGTTTTTTCTTCCATCAAATGTTCCCAAATATTAATAAAAATTTAATTATTTGATGGAGCACTAAAAGAGCTTTTCAAAAAGTCCAAGAACACCCAATTTGAAAATGTATAGCTCAAGTTATGAGCATTTCAATGAAACGGTGCAAAACATATCAAAATAATTTTGTCATATACCCTCACTTTGAGAGATTATTTGAGGTATTAAATGGACCTCAAATTAGACTAAATTTGGTGAGTAGATATATCTCTTAGTCAGCTTTCCAACAAGCCCAAGAACTGTCCAAACTAAGTTCGGGAACCAAAGTTACGGTCGTTTTAGTGGAGGTGTACAAAACTGCCGATATTCAGTCGGCTGAATTCATGTTTCAGACGACTGAAACTGCTGCATATTTGTCTTTTCAGCCTCAGACGAGATTCAGTCCACTGAATCTTTATTTCAGTCGACTGAATTGTTCCCAGATGTTTCAACGGTCATTTCTGGACATTTCAGTCCACTGAAATTGCAACGGGAAGTTTTTAACGGCTCAATTCTTGTGATTTCGACTTCCAACGGCCGTATCTTCAAGAGGTCTTTAAATGTATGACCTTAGGGCATTTCAAAGGTTGATTCTTGATGAGCAAAACCCTCTCTAACATTCTCCAAGACTCCCAATCATTTCAAGAGCATTAAAACTCCATAGTTAGATTACCAAAGATCTTGAACTCAATCTCTCACACACTCAAAGCTCTCATAGGCAAATCTTGAGCATCTTAGGTTCATTCTTAAGTGTGTATTTGAGAGAACCTTTAGGAAAAGATTATTCTCATAGGAAAACCATTTACCTTCCCTAAACTTCTTCTCCTAATCTTTAGCTTGACATTCAACGGACTATCTACTCATCACCAAGGAGGATAGTAAGGAGAAGGACATTCAAGAGCACGCCGAAGTTACTTCAGGAAACTCAAGGCTAGTGTTCTTGGTATATCTCAAAAACTATTCTTTCTATTATTTATTGAGAAAATTGTAAAGGGTTAGTATAACCCTTTTGAAATCTCAAGAGAGGTGTTCTCTTGTGTGTCATCGGTCAAATCTTCACCCGTGAATAAAATCAAGTGTTGTAAAGGTTCGATCTCCACACGTGAAGGAGATCAATGGTTGTAATAGGTTTGTTCTCCACCCGTGAAGGAGAAAGTTAGTGCAATCCTCAAGTGGTGTACTTGAGGCGTGGATGTAGGCAAAGTTGTCGAACCACGTAAAAATCTTCGGGTCAAGATATTTCATCTTTTCTCATCTCCTCTTATTATTGTGTTTGTGTTTTATCTTGTATCTTAATCACACAATTTGGGGATAAATTGGATTAATTTATTAAGACCAATTAATTAGTTGACTTACATTTTAAAGAAATTTAAAATTCCTCCATAATCCTATTCACCCCCCTCTAGGACTATTCTAGACATCGGGCTAGCTCGACTAACAGATTACATTGACCATATGACGGAGATGTGTAATATATAGTATAACTAATAAACATCTATTACAGCATTCTAATTTAGGATTAATATTCTAAAAATGATGGCACGTTGAGAATATCATCACCAGTACTGAATCAAGGTAATTAGATGCAAATTACGACCATGGATCAAACACTTTATAAATGAAACTGATCATTTAAATCATAATATGCATTAATTAATCTGACAAAAGTAATATATCAAAAAGTAAATATGTATAACAAAAAACAAAAATTAAAATCCCCTAAAAACAAAGAAAGAAGGGAGTGAATTAATATTAAGATGGATAGAAAATGTTTAGCTAAATCTCATAGTAAATATAGGGTGAAGACATTTAGTAATTTTCATGGTTTTTCATACACTAAAAATAACACTTTCAGCTTAATATAACCAAAAGCAACAGCACACTAAATACTGTTTCAACAAAAACAAAATAGGAACACTGAACTAAGGTTTCCAAAATAAAATGCTGCAACATGAACATCCACTGTGGGGGTAGTAGCCTGGGCTGGACTATCTTCATGGATCCTTCTTCCCAATGAATACATCAGTTAGCACAGTGTTGGACTGCAGAGAAGCCTTCAGCAATGCTAGACCCTTTCATGCAGAAGCAAAAAGCAATATGAATCAGACAAGAATGGAACAATAAATATAGAGAAAACAGAATCAACCATAAATTACTAAGAGAGAAATTTTAGTGCTATAAATTCCACCAATGTCGATTCAGAAATTGGGCAGACGCACTCAGAGCCTAGAAAGAAACTGAACTTTGTACATGTCAAATTATTACATATGATCTTTATAATTCTTGAAAGGAAGAAAGAACTTTGAGTTTAACTTGAGAACTCAGATTGAAAAAAAATAAAAACTGAAGATTTTACAGAATACTGGTGACACTAAAAGCAGAGTTTATAAGCCTACTGAGATCATTAACAGTTCAAGACAATATAAGAGTTTTCTGGTAGAAATTGTAACAGTATGTCTTTTTTCTTCACTACACACATTTTTTTTTTAAACATGAACCCATATTGGTTTAATGAATGTATAGTGTTTACCTCTTTCATGCCTACTTCCACCACCTTCTCTTCAAGACCACCCACATGTTTGATGCTTAACCTGTTAAGAAGAGCAATGCTCGATATTGTGGACATGGGAGTCACCACCAAATCATCCATGACAGTGTAGGTTATCACTCCCATGACGAAGCCTCCACTCCCCTTAGAAGACGACCCTGCCGTCGCACCAGGCGCCACGTATTTTCTCTCATTATACATTTTATTGTCGCAAGAAGGACAGCAAGTCCCTGCAACATCAGTAACATATTCATAATGACCGTAATCACAAGTGTAGTACTTATTTGGAGTCTTTGCAGCGTCGTTCTGCAACAAAAGAGGATAGTTTTGGTCATGTGGAAGTGATGAAGTTGGAGGACTCAAAAGTAGGCTCTTGTCTGTATTGGGTTGAATGTATTCAGAGCTCAACTTCTCTACGCTATCGTACAGCTTTCCTAAACACCCAACCATGGAATGCTCGTTCAGTAGCTTCACAATCACCCCAACAGGCAGTGTGAGGAGACTGAAAAGAAAATCCACAAATTCTTTCCCTGCTTCAGCAAATATCACATTCTTGGAACTCTTCTCCACCAAAAGCTTCAAGCTGATCTTGCTTTCCACGTCTGCTGCATCAGTGAATTTGGGTTACAATCCATTTATACACGTATTTGAAATCTAAAAGTGGAGATCACATGGGTAGATAATGTTTGGTCAAACTTCAAATTTCTAAGAAAACAATGGTCAAACTTCAAATTTCTAAGCCGATTGAAAAATGTATAATCTCAACCAATCTCTCCCCAGCCTTCAATGAAGAGGAAAGTGTTGATTGATGAAAGAGAGTTTCTTCCATATTTGGACTCTTATACTTACTTTTATGTGATTTTCCTCTTTTGAATTTTCCACGTAAATCATTTGTCTACTATCATGATTTATTTTTATTACAGCAAGACGCCTTCTATATTTGAAAACCCTTATTATATATATGCGTTGCCTATGTATTTTATAACACACAATATAATAATAAAACCTATCTCTCTTTTCTGTGGTTTTTTCCATTTTAAGTTTTCCACGTAAATCATTTGTCTATTAGTAAGTGCTTGGATTATCCAATTCTAACACAAATTAATGTTTGAGATAGATATTTTGTCTTTGATAGTTACATGTTAATACAAAATTTATTCATGGAAATATGTCTAACCCACATGTTCAAAGACTCTAACCCACAATGAATGGAACTTAAGGTCTATTTAGGAACTCTCTTTTTTTTAAGAATTTCTTTCTACAAACTTTAAAATAATTTGAGCAAAAGTTTTCTATATTTATATATTAACTTGAAACAAGTTCATTTTATCATTTAAACATATCAAATTTTATTCTTAACATTTTTCATCAATTTTACTTTTTTTGGTGAATTTTTTTGTCACGTGGGTTTTCTTTTCATCTTTTTAGATGATAACATGACAAGGGTAAACAAGATCCATTTAAATTACCAAATCTAATATAAAAATCCCTTTTTTATTTTTTTTAGTCATTCTTTGTAGTATTGTTTTCTACTTCTTAAGATGACAAAGATGGATTAAATCTTTCAAATTCACCAAATTAAATATTAAAATTTATTTTACACTATTTTTATCCATTTTGGATAAATATATACTCTTTTTCAAACTCTATCTATAAAATTATAAGGTGAACCTAATCCTTCCTAACTCATAAAATTCACTGTTAAAAGTTAAAATCCCTTTTCCATTTTAGTCATTTTAGATATTTTCTTTCCATTTTTTCAATAATAACATAGTATTAATCGGTCAAATTCTTCAAATTAACTAAATCACATTCTTTTTTTTTTTTTTCTTTTTTTGAGTTTTAACCATTTTAACGATTTTTTCTCAATTTATGAAATCTATAAAATCATCAACTAATTTAAAGAGAGTTTTACTGAAGCAAATCACAATCATGAGGAAACAATTAAAATATTTTTAATTAATTAATATTGATAAATCTATAACCAAAACAACAATGCATGCACAGACAAAAAATAAAAATCAGACTTTTATAATAGTGATTGTATAACATTACTGCAATATGTCTGAGACAGAGATAGAATCTTTAGTCAAGTCAAATTTAAAATTCATATGACCAGAGCCACAAGCTGAATGAACTATGTGTGCAGGGTACAAATTACTAGGAAAAATCTTTTGAACTGACTCTATATTTCTACATAGGTCTAGTTAAAGTCTAATATATTAAATTTAGTAAAAAAATTATTTAAATTTAATCTAGTATGTTTTATATGGGTCTACTGATAATAATAATTTGTTCAAATGATTTTTCTTTGAATCTAAGTACAACGAAAATCACTTTAATCACATTAATCAAACAAAGTTTTTTAAAAAACATATTATGATAAAAATTTCAAGTGTTAAAAATATCAATTGAAGAACTTAAAAATATAACTTAACTAATTGAAATAAACAATATTTACTGATTATATACACCTCTACTTTTCAAACCCCAAAATACCCCACCACACTCTAAATGACGGAGATAAAAGAGGTGCATAAGCGATCAATACTTCTAGTTGGGCCTACAAAATTCTGACATATTACGAGACAGGCCTGACTAAAGACTAGCTCTTTTTCATCAGTAATTACAAAGAACCAGCCAGTTTACAGCATTATGGTAAAACTCGAATTGAAATAAATTCGAACCGACAGTTCAACTGTGACCGTCTCAGCCATTGTTCGATTCTAATGAAAAAGGAAAACTTGTTGATGCAAAAAACGGTAAAAACCTCTTAGACTCATGGGTGAAATCGGTTATCTCGATTCGCCTGTGACCCGTGACTCATTGTTCGATTTCATTGGAAAAGGAAGTCCGATGCAACAAGACTGTAAAAAAACCTCTCGGACTCGTGGGTAAAATCGGTTATCTCAATTTGCCCGTGACTCGTGACCCATAAAAAATCATTTTAAAAATTATAAGGGGAAAGAAAAACTAGGGTTTTCAGCAAGAAATGTACCTGAACAAGAGATAGACATTGATCAGAGCTGGTGATACACAGCTTAGAGCAGAAATAACGAGATGGGAGAACCTGATCCAGCCTAGTGAGGAGAGAAAGGGTTTTATTAGGGCCCAAAAGGACTAGTGCCACCCATTGGATCCGATGGGCAATTTACTTTTGGCCCACAAAGACATCCCCACTTGCTCAAAAACACCTTCTTTTCATTTTCACTACTTTATTTTATGCTTCTTCTTTATAAAGGCAAGGAAGGACACTTATTTTATCATTTTAGTTTTATTCTGCATTAAAGAGAAGGTCAGTAAAGAGTATTATGTATTTAGCATTCAATATTTTACATCATAAACATTTATATTCACATTTGATGGATGAAGACTTGTCTAAAGAAAATAATGCAACAACTAATTTCTACTTTAGCATTTTTTAAAAGGGGCCACTCTCCATTATTATGTACCGGCGTGTACATATTGAGAGGTTTCACATGTCCTAAAGATGAGTGAGGTAAGACCCATGAATTAAAGAGATTGGTCACAGAAAAACACCTATTAAGATTGTGGGACCCACACCTGTAAACGATTGGAAATGGATGATTACATTGACCACATGACTAAGAGGTGTAATATATATTATCCATTTGATAAGGAGTTTCACTAGTATAACTAATAAAGATCCATTACAGCATTCTAATTAAGGATTAATAATCTAAAAATGATGGAACGTTGAGAATATCATCACCAGCACTGAATCAAGAATCTTAAAACAGGGTACTTTTACAACCATGGATCAAATACTTTATAAATGAAACTGATCATTTAAACCATAATATGCATTAATTAATCTGAGAAAAGTAATATATTAAAAAGTAAATATGTATGACAAAAAACAAAAATTAAAATCCCCTAAAAAACAAAGAAAGAGGGGAGTGAAATAATAATAAGATGGATAGAAAATGTTTAGCTAAATCTTCATGGAACCCTCTTCGACAAGAATACGTCAGTTAGCACATTCTTGGAGTGTAGAGAAGCATTCAGCAAAGCTAGACCCTTTCATGCAGAACAAGAAAAGAATATGAATCAGACATGAATGGAACAATAAATTTAGAGAAAGCAAAATCAATTATGAATTGATAAATGGAAATTTTTTATACTAAATTCCACCAATGTAGATTCAGAAATTGGGCAGATGCACTCAGGGCTTAAAAGAGACTGGACGTTGTACACGTAACTTAACAGATGATCTTTATAATTTATTTATTTATTCATTGAAAATTAATAGATGATCTAGTAATTCTTGTAAGGAAGAAAGAAGTCTGACGAAAATGAAACATAGACCCATTGAGTTCACCGAGATTGTTCCTAAAATTGGAATTTAACTTGAGATCTCAAATTGGAGATTTTTTTTTTTTTGAATTTACATGTACGAAACCACATGATACTCAGCGTAAAATCTCCACGGGTGAGCCCAATACCTCTAGGACAAACCAAGGTTAGGCCATGAAGGTTCGAAGCCGCTTCATGAGGTGGGAGGCAACCAATTGAACTACACCATGTGGTCAAACTGGAGACTTTGCATAATAGTTGATAAGGTGGGAGGCAACCAATTGAACTACACCATGTGGTCAAACTGGAGAATTTGCATAATAGTTGACAGCAGTAGGCATTTTTGAGGGAAAATAAAAATGCTTTCAACTATGATAAAAATATATATGGCATATGACATTGTATGTGGATGTCAAGTTTTCCGTTGAAAATGAAGTTTTCCAGAAATATTACTTTATTTTTGACAGGGCTGAAACTCGGGTCGAGCGGGACGGGTTTTAAGAAACCCAGCCCTAACCCATATCAAAATTTTTTGAACCCGACCCGACGCAAACCCGGGTATGTCAACCCAACCCGACCGGAATCGCTAATACTCTCAACCCGAGAGTTGACCCGACCCGACCCGAGTTAGCCCGAGTTAGCCCGAGTGAGCCTTTCCTTCCTACTTCAAGATTTCTGAATCAGTCCATAAAGGTAGGCAAAGAAAGAAAGAGGTCCCACGCAACTGTCTCTGCCAACGCCGAGCGACGGTTTTCCCGTCCTCCCGCCTGCACACGCCCTGTTGCCCAGGTACAACATGCATCGCCGGTTTGCTCAGCCATTCCCATCGCTCAGATCTGTTGGAAATAACCCTCTGATTAGCCGCCATTCCAGCACCTCCATCTCATATTCAACCCAAATCCCTGCCTCCGTTCCATTTTCACACCCCATGTTTCCCATTTACTGCCAACGCCCACTCCTTTTTCATTTTACACCCCTAATTGACCCTTTAATCAACCCCACTAACTCCTTATTTTTCTAATACCCTGCCATTATCAAAAAGGGGAAGATGAGAAGAGGAAGCGGAAGAAGTGGATTTCGAAAGAGGGAAAGAGGAAGCAAAAGAGGTGGATATCGATTTTCAAAAGAGAAAACTGAAGTGGAAGGGACAGACGAATGGGTTTAAATGTATTTAGGTTTTATTTAAGTTATGAATTCGAGTCGGGTTTTTCTGGGTCTGGTTTTTTCGGGTCGGGTCAGGTCGGGTTGAAATTTAAATTCTTCAGCTCAACCCAACTCAAATTTCAGTCAGGTTTTTTTTCCCCTAACCCAACCCGACCCGAGTTTACAATTTTTATAACCCATCCCACACTATTTTTGGGTCTGGTGAGTCGGGTCGGGCCAAAACCCAACCCAAGTTTCACCCCTAATAGTTTTTCTCCTTTTTATTTTTCTAACCTGATATATTTTTTTTCTCCTACTGTAGTTCTGAAAAACGACCGACACACATAATCTCAGTAAAACCGTATCAACATTGGTTATGGTTTCGACTGATAAACATACATTAACCTAATTTTAGAGCAATATAACTTACAATGATTATAAGGACTCCAATACCCATATTGGTTTAATGAATATAAAGTGTTTAGAGATATCGTTTTTGGTCAAAGAGATAGAGACGAGATAGCAACCATGGATTCATTAAACATAGACTAACCAAAATGCAGAAATTAAAAAAAAAAAAAAAAAATCTGATTATTTCTTACTGTGCAGTAGAGGATGTTTACCTCTTTCATGCCTACTTCCACCACCTTCTCTTCAAGACCACCCACATCTTTGATGCTGAACTTGTTCAGAAGAGCAATGCTTGATATTGTGGACATGGGAGTCACCACCAAATCGTCCATAACAGTGTAGGTAATCACTCCCATGACGAAGCCTCCACTCCCCTCAGAAGACGACCCTTCCACCACAACCGGCGCCACGTATTTTTTCTCACTAGTCATTTTGTTCTTGCAAGGACAGGGAGTCCCTGCAACATCAGTAACAAATTCATGTTGGTAATTATGACTGCATAAGTAGTACTTATTTGGAGTCTTTGCAGCGTCGTTCTGCAACAAAAGAGGATAGTTTTGGTCATTTGGAAGTGATGAAGTTGGAGGGCTCAAAAGCAGGCTCTTGTCTTTATCGGGTTCAATGTATTCCGAGCTCAACTTCTCTACGCTTTCATACAGCTTTCCTAAACATCCCACCATCGAATGGTTGGTCAATAGCTTCACAATAGCCCCAGCAGGCAGTGTTAAGAGACTGAAAAGAAAATCACAAATTCTTTCCCTGCTTCAGCAAATAGTAATTTGTTGGAACTCTTGTCCACAAAAAGCTTCAAGCTCATCTTGGTTTCCATGTCTGCTGCTTGAGTGACTTGGTTTCCATTTATACACGTATTTGAAATCTGGAAGTGGAGATCCATTATGGTGGTGAATGGGTAGTCCTTGTACCGATGAAGATTACTTACAGTTCCAACATCATGGAGGTTCCCTCCCCATACTAATATCTGCTCATTTACGATGGAAAATTTAAGATCCTTTTATGCCAATGATCAATGGTGAGTTGGTGACTCTTCGGCTTCACCATTCTCGGGACAGGGAAGATAATGGATGGAGCCGTACTTCTGCTTCCCATTAAAGAAAACAGATGGAAAATGTATAATCTCTGCCAATCTCTTCTGAGCCTTCAATGAAGAGGTAAGTGCTTGGATTATCCAATTCTAATCCAAATTGATGATAGATGATGAATCATGGCATGAAGTTTTAATATTGGTTGAGACAGATATTTTATTAATTTGTCTATGTTAGTTACATTTTAATACTGTTAGGATTATTAGCGGAAATAAAAAATAATAAAAAAATGAATAAAACAACACAGCACAACACAACATTTTACGTGATTCGGCCCAACATTGGCCTACGCCACATAGCAATAGAATATCTTCGTTATGAGAGAAAGAACACAACTATAAGATTAACGACTCCCTTGAGTCAATAGCTCAAATCCGAAGTCCCGAGTCCTTTTTACATCCCTCCTTTTATCACTCTTACGTTCAGAAGAACAAATCTTTTGTTCCGCTCTCCTGTATGCTCGTAGAATAACCGAGCACCCTCTAAGGTTCAAAGCTATGTCTGCACGTGTACCTCTCCTAGGCCATGCCATACATGCACAAGCACTCTCTACATCCAGAGTGACATCGCTAGTATCGTGTACACCTATGGGCAACCATCTCGGCTACACATGCCGTCGTCACTTGGTGTGATCCCTAGGGCCGGCCTTGGGCATAGGCCGCCGCCTAGGGCCCCCACACACTTAAACTCCTTAATATATCAGTCACAAAAGGGCCCTAAAATGTCACTCCGCCTAGGACCCCTGAGATTTTAGAGGATCTCAAGGCCGGCCCTGGTGATCCCACGCACACTCACTGCCTACGATGGCTACATGTATATATAGGCTGTCCAAGGCATGCCGTGGTTCACAAAGCTTCGCACACCTTCCCACGTTGGAGAGTCCACAATAACAATTTCCTCTGTTGGGATTATTATGCACCTCTTTTGTCTTCATCATTTAGAGAGAGGTGGGATAGTTTGGGTTACGAAAAGTGGAGCCATATATATTTGAATAAATGGTCAGTAAATATTGCTTTCTTTCAATTAATAAAGATATATTTTTAAGTTCTTTCTTTAAAAAAAAATATTAATTTGATCAAATTGACTTTTGTTGTACTTTTATTCAAAAAAAAATATTTGATCCAATTTATAATATTAGACTAAAGTAGACCCATATTAAAGATATAGTGGAAATTTAAATAATTTTTCTAATAAATTTATTAGATAAGACTTAAGTAGAACTATATATAGATATAGATTAAGTTCAAAAGATTCTTCTTTGTAAATTGTACCCTCCACGCATAGTTTTATATGTTGTGGCTCTCGTGTAATCCCTATTTGCATATGTTGATTTGATTAAGAATTATATCTCTGCCTCAGACATATTTCAGTAGTTATACAGTGTCTATTATAAAAGTCTAATTTTCTTTGTTGTCTGTGCATTTGTTATTTTACTTGTTTCCCATATCAATATTTATTAATAAAAGATATATTTTACATGTTTGATACGATATCTCTGCCGATACCGGTCAATAAAGGTGGTTTTTTTTTTAAAAAAAAATAGGAGAGAGAAACTTCTCGGACGATGTCGGATATCTCTGCTAATATCGAGATTTAAATCCCTAATTGTGATTTTCTTTAGTAAAACTCTCTTAAAATGAGTAGATGATTTTATAGAGTCTAGAAAAATTCAATTCTAACATAGTAAAAATGGGTCAAATTCTCGAAACTCACCAAGCCACATTCTTTCTTTTTTTCTTTACTTTTTAGCCATTTTTAACATTTTTTTTTCCAAATTTTGAACTCTATAAAATCATCTTCTAATGTTAAGAGAGTTTTACTGAAGCAATTAAAAAGTTTTTTTTAATAATTAATACTGATAAGTCTATAATCAAAACAACAATACATGCACAGACAAAAAAGAAAATCAGACTTTATAATAGTGATTGTACAAGTGATGAAATGTACAGACTACAGAGAGAGAATTTTTAATCAAGTCAAATTTAAAATTTTCCATTCATAAGACAAGATCCACAAGCTCAATGACCCTATCCCACTACATATCAAAATTAAAGACACTTAATGGTTCAAGTAAAAATTTGAACCCAATTTTTTTTCTTCATTAAGACGAACTTAATGGTCAAAATCACTTGGAGCTTAATCATTTCAATGATTTCTACCAACTACGACAATCAAGTAGCTTAAAATTGATTAGACTGAAATTTTAATTAGCGGTAGTTCTTTAAATATACTTTTAATCTCTAAGATTATAGCTTCAACTTTTTTGAAGAAAAAAAACACCTCTTCAAAAAAGCCCAGCACGTACTTGGCCCATGAACACGCCTACCGGTAAGATCAGGATTCTATGAATCTATGTACAAGGGCATGTGGAAAATTATAGAACAAACTTGTAGACATACTGCCTAGAAAAGAGGCTTCCTCCAAAAAGAGAGGGAATGGCCGAGGCCCAAACCATGACAAGTCTATTACCTTTCGGGCTTTCGTCAAATGAAACGCCGATACTGATCCAAGCCCAATTAGCAAGTGAAAAGTGCAAGCACAGCTAGAACCCAATTTCCCTAATTAGCTATATCACTATATCATTTTTAAATTTCAACATGTCTAAATAATTAACCTGGCATGGGCTTCGGTGTTGCATTTAGAAGATAAAACAAAAATTAAAAGAAAAGAGGGGATTGAGATCAATGCCGTTGAATTAATAATCAGATGGATAGAAAATGTTTATCTAAATCTCATAGTAAATAAAAGGTGAAGACATTTATATATTTTCATGGTTTCCAAGACACTAAGAATAACAGCCTCTTTCAACAAAAGATAAAAATAGGAACATTGAAGTAAGATTTACAAAATAAAATGCTTCAACATGAAGATCCACTGTGGGGTGGGCCGGGCAGGGCTATCTTCATGGAACCTTCTTCGACAGGAATACATCAGTTAGCACAGTCTTGGAGTGCAGAGAAGCATTCAGCAAAGCTAGACCCTTTCATGCAGAGAACCAAAAAGGAATGTGAATCAGACAACAATGGAACAATAAGTATAGAGAAAGCAAAATCAATCATGAATTGATAAATGAGACATTTCTCCTACTGTAATTCTGAAAAACGTACGTTAACCTAATTTAGAGTAATATAACTATGATTATAATGACTCCAATAACCATATAATCGCTTGATGTGTTAACCGAATAATATAATCCACATTAGAAGGTTAATCGAAATTGGAATCAAATGGGGCCCACACGGGAATAGTAATCTCAGATTAGAGAGGAGTCCTTTTGGGACTTGCTTTCTACTTTAATGGAGAGTGGAATATAAGAGGAAACACAACCCATAGAGTCCTCTTGATCGCCCATGTTCGATCCTTTCTGTCTAAACCCATCACCGAACGAAATTAAGAGAGGAATTAAGTGGGAAGATAAGAGAAACTCTTGGTGTATACGAGTTTTGCAGGAAGAGCATGGAAAGCAATACAATGACTTTGACATCATGGATTCAGGTACGCTTAATATTATGATGTTTTTCTGCATAATGATTGTATGCTTGATTGTCAGCATCACTGATTCACGATCCTGAGGCACTCACGTTCATGGATTGATTTATGTATTGATTGGGTACATTAAAAATACAAAAAATATCGATGTTCAAACGTTTGCTTTATTCCCAACAAGGATTATTGAAACATAGACTAACCAAAATGCAGATTTTTTTTTTTTAAAAAAAAAGAAAACTCTAATTATTTCTTACTGTAAAGTGGAGGATGTTTACCTCTTTCATGCCTACTTCTACAACCTTCTCTTGAAGTGCACACACATCTTTGATGTTGAACTTGTTAAGAAGAGCAATGGTTGATAAAGCGGACGTGGGAGTCACCAACAAATCGTCCATAACAGTATAAGATACCACTCCCATGACGAAGCCTCCACTCCCCTTAGACGACGACCCTGCCGCCGCAACTGGCGTCATGTATTTTCTCTCAAGATTCATTTTATTCTTGCAAGAAGGACAGGGAGTCCCTGCAACATCAGTAACATATTCATGTTGGTAACTATAACTGCATCCGTAGTACTTATTTGGAGGCTTTGCAGTGTCGATCTGAAATAGAAGAGGATTATTTGGAAGTGATGAAGTTAGAGGGTTCAAAAGCAGGCTCGTGTCTTTATCGGGTGGAATGTATTCATCGCTCAAATTCTCTACGCTTTCATACAGCTTTCCTAAACATCCCACCATGTAATGCTTCCTCAGGAGCTTCACAATAGCCCCAGCAGGCAGTGTTAAGAGATTGAAAAGAAAATCCACAAATTCTTTCCCCGCTTCTGCAAATAGCACTCTGTTGTAACTCTTGTCCACCAAAAGCTTCAAGCTCATCTTGGCGTCCATCTCTGCTGTATCAATGAATTTGGGGTTACAATCCATTTATACACGTATTTGAATTCTAAAAGTGGAGATCACATGGGTAGATAATGTTTGGCCAAACTTTAAATTTCTAAGAAAACAATGGTCAAACTTCAAATTTCAAAGACCATTGAAAAATGTATAATCTCAACCAATCTCTCCTCAGCCTTCAATGAAGAGGTAAGTGTTGAATGAGGACATATTTGGACTCTTATATTTACTTTTCCCTCATTTTTTTTCTCTGTTGGATTTTTCACGTAAATCATTATTCTACTCTGATGATATATTTTTATTATATGAAGACTCCTTTCATATTTGAGAATCTTTATTTTATAACACACAATATGCATTGCCTGTGTATTTTATAACACACAATATAATAATAATATCTATCTCTTTTTCCTATGGTTTTTCCCATTTTAAGTTTTTCACGTAAATCCTTTGTCTATTAGTAAGTGCTTGGATTATCCAATTCTAACACAAATTAATGATTGATGATAATATTGTTTGAGATAGATATTTTGTCTTTGATAGTTACATGTTAATACAAAATTTATTCATGGAAATTTGTCTAGCAGTGAGAAATGTTTTTGGTTTTGCCAAACTTGAAAACTTTCATAAATTTATGCGAATATTAAGATTACAATTAACCCACATGTTCAAAGACTCTAACCCACAATGAATGGAACTTAAGATCTATTTAGGAACTCTTTTTTTTTTTAAGAATTTCTTTCTACAAACTTTTCAGATTAAATATTAGTTCTTCCTAGTCTTTTATTTGTTTAAATTCAAATAAATCACTAAATCAGATGATATAAAAGTGTTCATAATAGAGTTGTATATTTTAGTGTTAATAAACAGAGAGAAAATGAGATTTCGGTAAGAAAGTGCATATATATATATATATTAGTGAAAAAAGCATGTATATTGTGCAAGAGATGTCGGTTTAATAAATGGTAGTAGGCATCTCCTTCTTTATCATAAAATAATTTGAGCAAAAGTTTTCTATATTTATATATATTAACTTGAAACAAGTTCGTTTTATCATATCAAATTTTATCATAAAATTTATTTTATTCTTAACATTTTTCATCAATATATTTTTTTTTTTTATGAATTCTTTTTGTTAAGTGGGTTTTCTTTTTCATCTTTTTAGATGATAACATGACAAGGGTAAACACGATCCTTTTAAATTACCAAATCTAATATAAAAAAATCCCTTTTTATATTTTTGAGTCATTCTTTGTAGTATTGTTTTCTACTTCTTAAGATGACAAAGATGGGTTAAATATTTCAAATTCACCAAATTAAATATTAAAATTTATTTTACACTATTTTTAGCCTTTTTGAATAAATATATTCTCCTTTTCAAACTCTATCTATAAAATTATAAGGTGAACCTAATCCTTCCAACTAATAAAATTCAATGTTAAAAGTTAAAGTCCCTTTTCCATTTTTAGTCATTTTAGATATTTTTTGGGAGCCTATAAAGACACCCGAAATTTCTATCCCAATACACCCGATTCCAAAATTTTGATGGAAAATACTATTTTGCCCTTCCACTTCCTTTCCCACCGAAGCCGCCGAAGGAAATCATCCTTTGGACGAACGATCGATCGACCGAATACCGAAAAAAATCGGTGGGCTCCACCGCTGATCGAAACCCAAGGTCTTCCTTAGCCGTAGATAGGTGGGTCAGGGGCGGTCATGGTGGTGTCGATCCTAAGGTCAGAAGTGCAGGATCCACTTGGATCTAACAAAAAAAACTCAATCATGGATTTTCAGACGCCCCAAACAGCAGCCGAAGAAACTGGCCATAGGAGGGTCCCACCTACCTAGATCAGAGATCTGATGGTTCAGATGGATAGACCATCAAAAAAACAGAATGGGTATGGTGGATCCCGATGGCAGAAACTTTCTCCATCACCTGATTTAAGGCCGAGAATAGATCTGGCGGCAGCAGATTTGGTGTCGCTAGATCTTCTTCTCGGCCTTAGTCAAGTGACGAAGAAAGTTTCTGCCGGCAGGACCCACCATACCCATTCCATTTTTTATGCTCTATCCATCTGTACCATCAGATCTCTGATCTAGGTATGGTGGGACCCTCCTATGGCCAATTTCTTCTGCTGTTGTTTGGGGCGTCCGAAAATCAATTTTTTGGATTTGTTTGTTAGATCCAAGTGGATCCTGCACTTCTGACCCTAGGATTGACACCACCATGATCGCCCCTGGCCCACCTATCTACGCTAAGGAAGACCTTTGGTTTCGATCAATGGTGGGGCCCACCGGGTTTTTTCCCTCTCTTATGTATATTTGGTCGATCCATTCATCCGAAGGAAATTCCTTCGGCTGGATTTTCGGTGGAACAGTAAGTAGAAGGGCAAAAGGGTTTTTTCACCCCAAAAATTTGGAAAAGGGTATGTAGGGAACGAAAATCCGAGTGTCTGTATAGCTCACCTATTTTTTTCCCATTTTTTCAATTCTAACATAGTAATAATCGGAACCTGAAAAAAAAACATAGTAATAATTGGTCAAATTCACTAAATCGTATTCTTTTTTTTTTATTATTCTTTTTTTGAGTTCTAACCATTTTAACGGTTTTTCCTCAATTTCTGAAATATAAAATTATCAACTAATTTAAAGAGAGTTTTACTGAAGCAAATCACAATCATGAGGAAACAATTAAAATATTTTTAATTAATTAATATTGATAAATCTATAATCAAAACAACAATACATGCACAGTCAAACAAGAAAATCAGACTTTAATAATAGGGAGTGTATAACACTACTGAAATATGTCTGAGACAGATAGAATCTTTAGTCAAGTCAAATTTAAAATTTTGGATTCAAATGACCAGAGCCACAAGCTGAATGAACTATGTGTGCAGGCTAGGAAAAATCTTTTGAACTTGCTCTATATTTCTACATAGGTCTAGTTCAAGTGTAATATATTAAATTTAGTAAAAAAAATATTTAAATTTAATCTAGTATCTTTTATATGGGTCTACTGATATAATAATTTGTTCAAATGATTTTTCTTTGAATCTAAGTACAACGAAAATCACTTTAATCAAATTAATCAAACAAAAATTTTAAAAAACATAAAATGATAAAAAATTCAAGTGTTAAAAATATCAATTGAAGAGCTTAAAAATATAATTTTACTAATTGAAATAAAGCAATATTTACTGGTTATATCCAACTCACTCTAAACGACGAAGATAAAAAAGGTGCATAAGCGATCAACACTCGTAGTTGGGCCTACAAAATTCTGATCTTTTACGAGATAGGCCTGAATGCAAGACCAACTCTTTTTCATCTCTAATTACAAAGAACCAGCCAGTTTACAGCAATGTGGTAAAACTCGGGCCGGAATGGAATAGAACCAGCGGTTCAACCGCGACTGTCTCATCTCAGTCACTGTTCGGTTCCATTGAAATCTCTCGGACTCAAGGGTGAAAATTTGGTTATCTCAATTCGCCCGTGACCCATAAAAAATCGTTTTAAAAATTATAAAATAAAATATCTGTTATTGGGAAAAAGAAAAAGAAAAAAAAAGCACTGCCATATGAAGGAGGAAAGGAAACAAGGGTTTTCAGCAGGAAATGTACCTGAAGAGGTAGACATTGATCAGAGCTGGTGATGCAGATTTTAGAGAAGAGAGAACGTGATCCAGAGCTTAGTGAGGAGAGAAAGGGTTTTATTAGGGCCCAAAAGGATTAGTGCCACCCATTTGATCCGATGGACAATTTACTTTTGGCCCACAAAGACATCCCCACTTGCTCAAAAACACCTTCTTTTCATTTTTCACTACTTTGTTTTATGCTTCTTCTTTATAAAGGCAAGGAGGGACACTGATTTTATCATTTTAGTTTTATTCTGCATTAAAGAGAAGGTCAGTAAAGAGTATTATGTATTTTACTTTAGCATTTTTTTAAAAGGACCATTAATACCTTGGTCTAAAAAATTAGAGAGATTGGACACAGAAAAACACCTATTAAGATTGTGGGACCCACACTAGTGCACGATTGGAAATGGATGATTACATTGACCACATGACTAAGAGGTGTAATATATATTATCCATTTGATGAGTAGTTTCACTCGTATAACAAATAAAGATCCATTACAACATTCTAATTAAGGATTAATAATCTAAAAATGATGGAACGTTGAGATTATCATCACTTGCACTGAATCAAGAACTTAAAACAGGGTACTTTTACGACCATGGATCAAACACTTTATAAATGAAACTGATCATTTAAACCATAATATGCATTAATTGTTCTGAGAAAGTAATATATCAAAAAGTAAATATGTATGACAAAAAACAAAAATTAAAATCCCCTAAAAAACAAAGAAAGAGGGGAGTGAAATAATAATAAGATGGATAGAAAATGTTTAGCTAAATCTTCATGGAACCTTCTTCGACAAGAATACATCAGTTAGCACATTCTTGGAGTGTAGAGAAGCATTCAGCAAAGCTAGACCCTTTCATGCAGAACAAGAAAGGAATATGCATCAGACATGAATGGAACAATAAATTTAGAGAAAGCAAAATCAATTATGAATTGATAAATGGGAAATTTTTATACTAAATTCCATCAATGTCGATTCAGAAATTGGGCAGATGCATTCAGGGCTTAAAAGAGACTGGCCTTTGTACATGAAACTTAACAGAGATCTCAAATTGGAAAAAAAAAAAAAAATTGAATTTACATGTGGGAAACTGCGGGATACCCACCGTAAAACCCCCACGGGTGAGCCCAGTACCTCTAGGACACACCAAGGTTAGGCCATAGAGGTTCGAAGTCACTTCATGAGGTGTGAGGCAACCAGTTGAACTACACCATGCGGGTCAAACATGAGACTTTGCATAATAGTTGACAGCACTAGGCATTTTTGTGAGAAAATAAAAATTCTTTCAACTATGATAAAAATATATATAGCATTTGACATTGTGTGGATGTCAAGTTTTCTGTTGAAAATGAAGTTTTCCAGAAATATTACTTGATTTTTCTCCTTTTTATTTTTCTAACCTGATATATTTTTTTTCTCCTACTGTAGTTCTGAAAAACGACTGATACACATAATCTCAGTAAAACCGTATCAACATTGGTCATGGTTTCGACTGATAAAACATACATTAACCTAATTTTATTAACTTACAATGGTTATAAGGACTCCAATACCCATATTGGTTTAATGAATATATAGTGTTGGGTATTGGTTTAATGAATATATAGTGTTTAGAGATATCGTTTTTGGTCAAAGAGAGACTAGATAGCAACCATGGATTCATGAAACATAGACTAACCAAAATGCAGATTTTAAAAAAAAAAAAAAAATCTGATTATTTCTTACTGTGCAGTGGAGGATGTTTACCTCTTTCATGCCTACTTCCACCACCTTCTCTTCAAGACCACCCACATTTTTCACGCTGAACTTGTACAGAAGAGCAATGCTTGATATTGTGGACATGGGAGTCACCACCAAATCGTCCATAACAGTGTAGGTAATCATTCCCATGACGAAGCCACCACTCCCCTTAGAAGACGACCCTTCCGCCGCAACCGGCGCCACGTATTTTTTCTCACTAGTCATTTTGTTCTTGCAAGAAGGACAGGGAGTCCCTGCAATATCAGTAACAAATTCATGTTGGTAATTATGACTACATAAGTAGTACTTATTTGGAGTCTTTGCAGCGTCGTTCTGCAACAAAAGAGGATAGTTTTGATTATTTGGAAGTGATGAAATCGGAGGGCTCAAAAGCAGGTTCTTGTCTTTGTCGGGTTTAATGTACTCATTGCTCAAGTTCTCTACGCTTTCATACAGCTTTCCTAAACATCCCACCATGGAATGCTTGTTCAGTATCTTCACAACAGCCCCAACAGGGAGTGTGAAGAGACTGAAAAGAAAATCCACAAATTCTTTTCCAGCTTCTGCAAATAGCACTTTGTTGGAACTCTTATCCACCAAAAGCCTCAAACTCATCTTGGTTTCCATGTCTGCTGCATCAGTGGCTTTGTCGTTACGATCCATTTATACACGTATTTGAAATCTAAAAGTGGAGACAGATGGGTAGATAATGTTTGGCACTGAATAAATTATTGGTGCGGAGAGAACGAGCTGCAGAGGTTGGTGCGTCGAGAAGTCAGAGAATGAGTTAGGAGCAGGAGGAAGAAGAGGAAGAAATGGAGGGAGGGTTTTATCAGACGGCAGACCTTGATGAAGAGAGACTCGAGGGTTTTTGTAGGTTTTTGTGTTTCATCCTACCGTCAGCCTTTATTATCGGTTTTCCAAATGAATTGGATCGTTGGATTCGAGGGACGAGTGAAATGACATAAAAAGACATTATTTTGTGAAAATATGGAAAATATAAATCGATTGGGTTTCTAGCATGGAGCAGTGGAATCTAATTGGGTTGGTGCTAATTGAGTTAGTTGAATTAATCAAATTAAATTTGTTCAAAAATCGAGTTTCATAAATTAGACTTGGATTTTTATTTACTTTTTAATTCTTTTTTTTTTGTAAAAATAAGGTCTATTAAGAGATATGCCAAGGATAGTAGCAAGTCTAGTTGAGTGAGTTTACTTGAAATTGTAGACTCTATTCGAGTCTCCCACTGATGCAAGTTATATTTTGTTTTTTAAATTTAATTTAAATATTTTTTTTATAATTGAATGAATTATTTAAATTTAAATTTTTGCATGGTAGTTTAATTTGATGTATTTCATTTTTTTTCCCCATTCTTAATTAAATTACAATTTCACAGCCAAATTAATTTTTTAAAATGATCAATGATTGTCAACTCAAATTTGTACCACATTTGGAGAAGACAAAGCAAGCATCGATTTGGGAACAAGAATATATTTTTTTATGAAAAATAATATTGCCTTTTATTATTTCTTTGTATTTTATTTTTCATATTAATTTTTATTCTATACTTGTTTAATAGTTAATAATTAATATCATATTGATGGCACAAGTTTGATTAAAGTTGAACCTTGTTTAATCCAACATGTTGATTTTTAAAACATTAGTTTATAGTGTAGATGATGTGGACAAGTACCCATTTGCATCCATTTAGAATTCAGATGTTAAAATTCCAAGTTTAATTTCAATAACAAAGAAAATATAGTAGAATAAAATTAATGAATTTTAATGAAGTACAGATTGAAATTTATACAGCCCATTAAATAAATTTAATCTGTGAATTGCATGTATATGATAGAGCAGGTGCATTTGAACTTGATGTCAAGGACATTAAACTCGTTCTTCGCTCATGAGATACTTGAGCAACACTTGCGATTGTTGAACTAGTTAGTCTTACTCACACTCACTCAATCCAAAGGCCAATACATGATTAGTTAGTCTTCCGTCAGATTCAGACCGAACTGCACTAAAAAGCCCAAGTGTATCCAATTAAACATGATTATTTTGCTAATTAATTGTTTATTAACTGCACAGAGGAGCGAGAGAGTGGAATAATAAGAATAAGAGAACTCAAACAAGAATCTTAAAACAGGGTACTTTAAGGATGCAAATTACGACCATGGATCAAACACTATATAAATGAAACTGATCATTTAAACCATATTATGCATTAATTAATCTGAGAAAAGTAATATAATCAAAAAGTAAATATGTATAACATAATAAAAAAATTAAAATCTCATAAAAAAAAAACAAAGAAAGATGGGAGTGAATTAATAATAAGATGGATATAAAATGTTTTGCCAAATCTCATAGTAAATATAGGGCGATGACATTTAAGATTTTTCGTGGTTTTTCACACACTAAAACCAACACTTCCAGCATATATGTAAGCAAAAGACACAGCACAGACTCTTTCAACAAAAACAAAAATAGGAAACACTAAACTAAGATTTCCAAAATAAAAAGCTGCAACAAGAACATCCACTGTGAGGGTAGGCTGGGCTGGACTATAATCTTCTCAAAACCTTCTTCGACATGAATACATCAGTTAGCACAGTTTTGGAGTGCAGAGAAGCATTCAGCAAAGCTAGACCCTTTCAAGCAGAACCAAGAATGAATATGAATCAGACAAGAATGGAACAATAAATACAGATAAAGCAAAATCAATCATAAATTAATAGAGAGAAATTTTTATACTAAATTCCATAATGCAGTCAGGCCTTAAAAGAGACTGGACTTTTTTTTTTTTAAGACCAATGTGTCTAGGCCTCTTAGAGCACCTGACTAATCTTTGGAACATTTGCAAACCTCTCTACCCACACACACCAGATAACACTATGGGGAGTGACCATTTTTTGTAGATAATGACTTGAACTCGAGAAAAAAGATACTGGACTTTATATATGTAAAATAACAGATGATCTTTATAATTCTTGTAAGGAAGAAAGAAGTCCGACGAAAATGAAACATAGACCCTCTTTGCCTCACCGAGATTGTTCCTCAAATTGGAATTTAACTTGAGAACTCAAACTGAAGATTTTACAGAATACTGGTAACACTAAAACCAGAGTTGACAGCACTAGGCGTTTTTGTGGGAAAATAAAAATGCTGTCTACTATATTAGGAATACATATATCATTCGAAATTGTACGTGGATGTCAAGTTTTATGTGGAAAATGAAGCTCCACCACCTCCAAGCTAAACACAAACGAATCATGTAACAGTATATCTTTTTCTTAATTGAGAGATCACTGTATACGAACTGCTCATACTTAGTGTCATCACAGAACTACTTTTTATGGTACATGGTGTTCCCAGAATTCCAAAAATATAAGTTGATTTTTCTCTTTTTTATTTTTCTAACCTATTTTTTTTCTCCTACTGTAGTTCTGAAGAATGACTGATACACATAATCTAACTAATGGTTTAATGAATATATGGTGTTTAGAGATATCATTTTTGCTGAGAGAGAGAGAGAGAGAGAGAGAGAGAGAGATAGCTAACATGGATTCTTGAAACCTAGACTAACCAAAATGCAGATTTAAAAATAAAAAACCTGATTATTTCTTACCATGCAGTGGACGATATTTACCTCTTTCATGCCTGCTTCCACCACCTTCTCTTCAAGAGCACCAACATCTTTGATGCTAAACTTGTGAAGAAGAGCAATGGTTGATATAGTCGACATGGGAGTCACCACCAAATCGTCCATAACAGTGTAGGTAATCGCTCCCATGACGAAGCCTCCACTCCCCTTAGAAGACGACCCTGCCGCCGCACCCGGCACCACGTATTCTGTCTGAACAGTCATTTTACAGTTGCAAGAAGGACAGAGAGTCCCTGCAATATCGGTAAAATATTTATGATAACTATAAGTATAATTACTGCATACATAGTACTTATTTGGAGTCTTTGCAGGGTCATTCTGCAATAAAAGACGATAGTTTTGGACATTTGGAATTGGTAAAGTTGGAGGGCTCAATAGCAGGTTCTTGTCTTTATCGGGTTGAATGTACTCAGTGCTCAAGTTCTCTACGCTTTCATACAGCTCTCCTAAACATCCCACCATGGAATGGTTGTACAGTAGCTTCACAACAGTCCCAACAGACAGCGTGAAGAGACTAAATAGAAAATCTACAAATTCTTTCCCCGCTTCTGCAAATAGCACTTCTTTGGAACTCTTTTTCACCAAAAGCTTCAAGCTCATCTTGGTTTCCACGACTGCAACATTAGTGACTCCGCGTCTCCAATCCATTTATACACGTATTTGAAATCTGAAAGTGGAGATCAGATGGGTAGATAATGTTTGGCACTGCATCAATTATTGTGGTGAATGGGTAGCCCTTGTACCGAAGAAGAATGGATGGATCAGAGCTGTTCTTTTGCTTCCTATCAAAGAAAGCAATGGTCAAACTTCAAATTTCAAAACCGATGGAAAATGTATAATCTCAGCCAATCTCTTCTGATACTTCAATGAAGAGGTAAGTGCTTGGATTATCCAATTCTAACCCAAATTGATGATTGATGTTGAATCGTGGACTGAAGTTTTAATATTGGTTGAGATAGATATGTTGCCTTTGATAGTTACATGTAATACAAAATTTGTTCATGTTATATGACTAGGGAAATATGTCTAACAGTGAGATATGTTTTAGGGTCTTGCCGATTCTAAATATACATGAATCCAACCATAAAATATAAGGGGTTCTGAATATAATCTCAAAATATTACAACCCTATTGTTTTAATACATATCCTCAAAATACATTCCAAAATAGAGGTCTAATAAAAGCAACTAGACCAATAAGGCTCTGCTCGGCCTAAACGATATACTGGGGTTCATCAAACCCCTCCTCAGTTGTGGTTCCTGAAATTAAAAGGGAGAGAGCTAACCAGCCCACTGAAGAGACACACATAATATTCTATGTTCTCAGTATACAACCAGGCAACACAACAATCCAACATAATTATCAAGGTTGTCAAAATCGTGTGATTCGACTCATATCGAGTCCGAAGGTTTACGGTTCGAATCGGTAGAAAATCAGAAATAATTAAAAAAAATACGATATGTACACGAATCGCGAATAGTGCGAGTCGACTCGCACGAATCGTCGACTCGCACGATTAACGGAACAGTGCAATTGGGTTTTGTTTTTTAAAAAAAAAAATTTAAAATATTATAATAGGTGAAAGGTCTCGAAAAGACCTTTCACCTACCACTACCTTCCCTCCCCTCTGCATGTTGTCTTCGGCTACACAAGGAAACACTGCCTTCCCTCCAACGATTCTTTCCCTCCTCTGCTCTCGTGGATCTCCAAGCTTTCCAAAACGAAAACTCCTCATTCTGCAACCCTTCGCAGGTGCAAGGTATGTTCTTCTTCTACTGCTTCTTCTTCTACTTCTTATTCTTCCTCCTTTTTTCGTTTTTCTTTTCTTTTTCTTTCTTATTCTTCCTCCTTTTTTCGTTTTTCTTTTCTTTTTCTTTCTTCTTCTTCCTCTCTGATTTTCGTTTTTCTCTTATTCTTCTTTCTCTAATTTTCATTTTTCTCTTCGTTTTTCTCTTCTTCTTCTTGCTCTGATTTTCGTTTTTCTCCTCTTCTCTTCGTCATCTTCTTCTTCCTCTGTTTTCGTTATTTCTTCTTCCTCTTTTCTTCTTTCTTCTATTCTTCTTCTTCCTCTGTTTTTCGTTATTTTCGTTGATGTTGCTGCATGGTTTCTCTTTATCTTCTCTTCTTCTTCTTCCTCTGTTTTTCGTTCTTTTTTCTTCCTTTTTTCTTCTTTCTTCTCTTCTTCTTCTTCCTCTGTTCTTTTCGTTGCTGCTGCTACATGCTTCTTCTTCCTCTTCTGCATCGTTTCTTCATCTTCTCTTCTTCATCTTCTTCTCTTCCTCTTCTTTTTCTTCTTCCTCTTTTCTGTTTTTAGTTCTTTCTTTTTCTGTTTATAATTGTTGTTTTATATCTCTGTTTTTTTTATTTAGTATTTACATAATGTTGTAAATATATTAATATCATATTAACATATTTTTATGTCTTTTTTTTTTATGATATTGTTTTGGATGTGGCTTTACAAATTTGTAGAGACTAAAAACCGTTAAAATGGTCCAAGGTCAACGAAGTAGTGGGAATGACGGAGAAGATGAAACATAGCAGTTTTGTACTAGGGTAGAATCGGGCAATCATTTGCATGTGCAATGCAATTTTTGTAAAAAAAAATGTATGGTGGTATATATCGGATGAAAAATCATTTAGGAAAAACAAAGAAGGACATATCGATATGTGACAAATGTCCAGAATCGGTGACCCAAAAATGTCTTGAGTTGATGGGGCACAATGTGGACACAAAAAGAAGAAAAAGAAAGGCTCAAATGAAGGTTGAAAGACCTGAATTTTACTTTGATGATAAGGACACAACAAAAGAGAAAGGACCGATGGAAAACTTTGTAAATTTGGAGGATGACAAGAAGCAAACAACTCTTAATAGAGTTTGGAAAAAAGAAGATCGAACAAATGCTTGTCTTAATATTTATCGGTTCTTCTATGCAAATGCCCTCCCCTTCAATTTGGTAAAGAGTCCATTTTTTGAACCCATGTGTGAATTAATTGGGAGCTTTGGAAAGGGTTTGAAACCCCCAACATATCATGAGATAAGAAATCCTTATCTCAAAATCAAAGTTGAAAATATAGAGAAAATGTTGGAAAATCATATAAAGCAATGGGCAAAAAAAGGGTGCACAATTATGACGGATGGTTGGACTGATGGGAAGAATCGGTATATTACTAATTTCCTTGTCAATAGTCCAATAGGGAGCGTATTTTTTAGAAGTGTTGACACCTCTTCAATTTCCAAGAATGCAGAGAACTTATCCAACCTCATAGATTCAGTCATAGAAGAGGTGGGCGAGGAAAATGTTGTACAACTTGTCACCGATAATGCAGCACCGTATGTAAGGGCCGGTGAAATTTTGATGGACAGAAGGAAACAATTATTTTGGGCTCCATGTACAGCACATTGCATTGATCTTATGCTATAAGACATAGGGAAGCGGAAGTTGGAGTCTTCTACTATTTCCGATGCAAAATCAATTGCAAAATTCATTTATGGTCATGGTTTGGTACTAAATTTAATGAGGCATTTCACGAAGAATCGTGAGTTAGTTAGGCCAGCAATAACAAGATTTGCAACAAGCTATCTTACATTGAAGAGCATACTAAAATGCAAATCTGGCCTACGAAAAATGTTTAGCTCGGATGAATGGGATTTAATGCCTCTGTCCAAGACTGAACGGGGGAAAAAATGTGAATGATTTGATTTTTGATAGTAAGTTTTGGAATCGTGTTAAATTTTGCACTAAGCTTGGAATGCCTCTTGTAAAATTGC